>CM074194.1:14458189-16858189 GCA_037179385.1 Holothuria scabra | reverse complement strand
CCAAAGATTTTTTCACTGCCAGTCACTGCCAGATGCAATTACCGAAACCTACATCAGAGTCAGTGCATTCATTCAGTTTTTCTCCTCTTTCTTAAAATTCACAGGGTTTCACATCTGGACAATAAGACAAAGCAAACTCTGTCAAGTGTTCTGTGGACAAACATTTACAACCTTTCCAATCTAAACATTTCCCTAAGGATACAACTGAACTTTTTATTACAACAATGAGCCCACAAAAAATACTTGTGTGCCTCAAATCTCTCACAATCTTTGCAGTTATCTGATACATGACTAATAAAATTATTCAAGGTTACAATGTTTCCCAAAACCTGAATAAAAAGAATTTAAAGCCGGTATAAAAAAATATGTGATCAACCTTTGACATTCTTTATAGCAAACCTTTTCCTCACAGGTATCGTAGGAATATGGAATCTTTCTTCATATAATTTGAAACCAGCTTTTAGAGGAACAAATGCTCATGTTGTGTGTTGCCTTGCAGTAAAACCCTTTTAAACCTGGAAGCTTTATTTTTTTACCACATTTTATTACATTTCCTCCTCTTGTGCAAATGGATCATCAATACATATCATAAATCATCATCAAAATGATAAATGAAATATCAATTTCTTTCTTACCAGTCTCTGCAATTTGTATTCAAAAGGCAATAATATCAATTACAAATGAATTTTTTGAAAAGTATTATTCAATTCGTCATATGTGAAATACTTCTTACTAACGTTGCTCATTGATTTTCTTTTCGACCTCCATAGCAAATTTAATTTTTTTCTCAAACTCAAATATATTTGGAATTTTTTTTTTGCTTGCACTGAAAAATGTGAAATTTCAAATGATAAATTGAAAAAATTTGAAAGGATGTTTAAGCAAGCGATTGAAATCAAAGAAAAAATCTTCTTTTGAAAATATGAAATATCTTCCAATAAACATGGTTTCAACATCCAGCAAAAAAGAGGAAACAATATGACAATTCCGGAATGAATGACCGGGAAGTTGGATGCAGGGACCATGTGGACATAGGATTACTTCTTCCTGTTAGAAGGTACAATTTGGTAAATGTATGTCAATAATCTCCACCAGGGTTTCTCAGCCACAGAGGGCAAATACAGTTTATACTACAATTTGGACTGGTGCACTAGTCTACCACCTTTCCTTAATGGGGTTTTAAAATCATGTGAAAATATTTTCCACTTTAAATTGTAAAATTTACAAGGACCAAACTTCTTGGTTTACTCTGAATATGCAATAGTTGAGTCCAAATAAAGTCATGAAAGATACTTCAAAGTGAAATAAGAGAAACTTGTGAGTGTAAGCTGTTTTTCTTTTTTTTTTAAAAAAGTTGCTAGGAAATTTTTACATACCCTTTAAAAATGAATATAAAACAGCCAAAGTAGCCAAATGCTGCCAAACATTTACATATTTAGATTTTTTTTATTTTAATTTTATTTCTGGGGGGAGGACGGTCTAGATTGCATTGGCCAATAAATTTGAATTGTGGACAGCAATGGTGTAAAGCCAAAGAGCTCATACTTCAATATAGGTTGTATATATCTCTTCTTTCCTCAACTATATTTACAACCAATCTACACTTTCTCACTAAAATTCTTCATGAATCCTATTAGACACACAACTAGGTTTTGGTTTAGTCTTTGAAGATATTAGATACTTGAATATATTGCACAGTAGTAACTGTTAAAGATATGACAGGAATTTAATGAGATATAAGAATATTTACATTAATATGTTACTGCAGCTTTCCTACAAACTTTTGTAACAAAATAAATCAACAAAATACAAACGACCCTGATCCCTTTCTAGTTATACAAGCATGAATATTAATTGTAAACTTGTAATTTGACCAAAACATAAAATCTAGTATTTCAAGAAGAAAAAAGTTCTAAAAAAAAAGAAAAAACAAATGAGAAAACCAAACTTGAGACAAATGAATAGAAAAAGCACTATTTTACCTTAAAAGTAGCAAGTGTAAATGAATCAAATAGCTCCAAAATATTGACAATCTTGCATGACAATAGCTGACTTATCAAATGACGAAATATCAGATAGTGAAAAGCAAAAACGCTCCGTATTCCAACACAAATAGGAATCAACCCAACAGGACCTCCAATACCCACACAATGTAAATTATCTGAAAATTATACTTGGAGCTGCATGCAATGATTCACAGCCAATGCAAATAGGTACAGTAGGGTATTTGGACTTGGAGCAAACAATGTATACTGAAAGAAGCCAATCAGTCCTATGCTCAGAAAAAAAACAACCATGATACTACTTTAAAGAGACAGGGTCATTTAACAATGGTAAGAACAGGTCCTGCTCATTTCACAATCAGGAACAGTTCTTGGTATAAGGTTATGGACAAGGGTTTTTTGTTTGATAAAATTGGAAAATAGAATTTCAATGTTTTGGTGAAAGTTTTTGCAAAATGATATTACAATATGGCTTGTAGAAAACTGAAAACTCATATTGCCTTCATGTAAGGCATAGTAAGTAGTATTTTAGTTGAAAAGTGGCTGTGTATCTTGTTCACCATCAGACATGTCCCAGTTTTAGAGTTTTTTAAATGATATGCTGTCAAATATCAGTGAATATAGCCTACAGAGCTGTGCCGTATAAGAACTACAGTCAAGCTAGGCCCCATATCAGAAATAACTTTTCCAGTGAAAAGTTGTTTGTTAGGCCTACGTACAATACTAAGATTTCAAAATTGTCCAATTTAACATTCTATGAAAAACAACAAACAAGAAACATAAATACTGAAACTTTGGAGGGAGGTTTATTATCTTTCCAACAGAAAATATTCAGCACTATTTACCTTGAAAACTTTTCTAGAATGAACACCAAAGAAAAATGTAACTAAGGATATTTTTATTTTAATTTCTATAATAGTTTGGAGGTCACCAAAAGGTAGGATTGATTCAAGTTCAGACCAAAAGAACATTAAAAGTTGCTATTGACTTGAGCTTAATTTTTACACATTTTGAACACTGAAAAATTCCTGGGCACCCTGTTTCACAGAGCTATCTCATCTCCTTTGGTACCCTATCTTTCTATGTGTTCAGGCTGTGTTGACTACTCCAGGAAATCAGCCTTTAAATTCTCACCCCCTTCCCCACCCTTCCTACACTATCTGTGGCAAAGATAGTACTGAAGCAGAAGTGTAAATTACCACCAAAACCAATCAAGTTTATTTTGAGTAATATATCAATGGAATCATGAAAAATATTTAGTGTCATCACCCATTGCCCTAAACACACGTACCTCTACCAGTTAACCCACCAACACCTGTTGTTATTCTTCACTCTACTCAACCCTCCCTCCACACAAAATGGTGTCAAAACTAGATCACCTATAGATTTAATTCCAATTTGAAAGAAAACTGAAAATCTAATGCACCTATAAAACTTGATAACGAACCTTTCAAAAAAATTCAATAGCAATTTCTCAACGGGATATAAAAAATCCCAACATCAGTAAAAACATAACACAACCATGAGGGTAAGGGTCATGGGGTGTGGCTCCATGTCAGTTCAGATACCAATCCAAAAAGGTTGCAAACCTTGACATGATGATTCTGTGGGTAAGGAATGTCAACATTAAAACTGCAACACCCATTTTTTTTTGTGTAGAGTTGAAACAAAATCAATGGTGCTGTAAGAGTTAAATCAACCAACCCATTTGTGAGGTGAAACTCAGACTGGCACGATCTATATTAACCAATTCCACATGCGGGACAGTGTTGGCATGTTGGCAACCTTTTTCATCACATGATTACCTTGGACTTCAACTAAAAAAATGGAACAGTCCTTAAAAGTGAAATACAGTCATCTCACTTTGGATTAACTTTAGTAGAGAATCCTCTTTGATGAAAGGCTCTCCAGAGTCAGTGTTTACCCTAAGCTGCTATGACCCAATTTTGATGCAATGGTTTGTCAATCTCACACACTGATGTTTGTATAAAAATGAAAACAAGAGGATGTAATTTTTTCCCATGTTTGATGTGTGTTCAGTTCAACAAAACTGGTATTTCCAATGCCAGTCAAATTTTCCCATACCGCATGAGTGTACTGACCTAATGTATAATTTCTTCATGAAAACAATGGTGAAATTATTTCTCACTGAGTTGTGATATTGTGAGGATTGTCTTCTTGGTTTACCCTTGAATATGTAATAGCATGTGTTCTGAAATTTCTTGCCAGATGCTTCTAGAGAAATGAGAGGAAATTTTTGGCATTAAGCTGTTGTTTCAACTTTCAAAACAAATTTGGGACAATTTTTTGTGCCTTTTTATTTATTTTGGGACAACTTTTTGTGCCTTTTAAAAGAAGGGTTAAAGGTCACAACAGGATTTGTTGTTAGAGGGGTACTCATTCTAAGCATTTTGGTGAAATTTGCATTGAAATCTGATGTGTGGTTCTCAAGATATGAGCATGTAAAGTTGTCACATTTTCAACAAAAAGTGAACTTGAAGCAAGCACATATGACATTACATCCCCACATTAGAGCACGGTCTTTTGATTTTCTTTAAACTTCAGATCTGATTTTCTCCTCAACAATCACACATTATTAAAATGTGATTGCATAAGTGGCATGAGATCTTTACAAACTTTGCATCCCCCACAGGGAAGTCCTATTCCTATTAACTTCAAGGTCAACAAAACAGTCTGATAAAACAAAGTGAAACAAAGCATTCCTCGTCAATGTGAGGAAGTGATAGAAGCTCTGCTGCCCTAAAACTAACTTTTGAACACAAATCTACTAACTTCATTTTCCAATATCTCAAGAAATACATGTCCAGTTTGAGTGAAACTTTCACCACACTGTGTAGATTTGGTTCCTCTTTCACATATGAAAATTAAATTTTTGCTTAAACCTTCCCTTTAAGTTTTTATTTCTCATTTGCTTACATTTTTTTCCTTTACCTATTTACTCTTTTTTTACAACTTTTTTCTTCGTAATTCAAAAGGGCACATGTCCCTTGGTGAAGCTCATACATAAACACAACAAATGCTAGGGTACTAAAAGATCATTGCCATACACATCTTATCATCTAAGTAACACTTTAAGACAAACACTGGAACCTCTGCCATAAACCACCACTGTTGTACCTCTGAACTTTACATTTCTCAAAACGGGCTTTTCCAGGCAACCAAGAGAAGGTTGTTGGCCCAAACCATTTTGGGTGGAAGGTTTCAAACGACGGCACTTTGGACCCATTCAATCTGCTTGTCAAAAACTTTACACAAAATCAAACAAATTAATGGCCAACAAAACACCCACGTGGAGGAGTTCTGTATATGAACCTCCCAGTCACTTAACCACCATCACACTACAAACAAAGAGTCACAGAAAAGCACCCCCTGGTCTCTACCAGGTAGGTTGCATACTTTGAGGTGGATTTAGCTTGAAAGAGGGCCAAGTGCCTACTTGACCTTAGCTGGTGTGAGGTAAGCCTCATCTTCCTTGAACACTCCAAGTTTCAGTTTATTTAAATAATAATTTTTGATAATATGAAAAGCTTTTCAAGAACCCTATCTCAGTCACAACAATGAATTAAAGCTTTTTAAAAGTCATATTTATATTTACCTATTGTCCTCATGAGTGGGGAATAAGTACATCTATGAAAATATGGTCAACCCATTTAATGTGTCTAGACAACTATTCAAAGTTTGTACACACTGAAGTATGATGGGGACTGCATGAACCTTCAGGTCTGTTTATTCCCCCCCAAGTGAGGGCATATAAAATGATATACTGCAATATGACAGTTAATGACCTATCTTCAAATTCTGTTTTGTTTTGAGACATGTTGTGTCTTTCCTTTCAAGGTTAGCTTGCAGTTCAGGCTTGGTCCCACTTACCAAGCCACACTTGGTTAATCCTGTGTTTTCCAGTCTGTGTTCCCACATAACCCCGAGTAAGGCTGATTGGGTATAGTGCTACCATAGTACAAGGTCAAATATTTTACATACTAATTACTATAAAATGTTAGAAAATACCAGTCATCAGCACCATAAACAACTGATACCTTGATTGATTGCCACAAACACTGTTTAAAACCTCAGAACCCTGTGATTTATCGGTACATCAAAATTTAAACACCAATCCCAAGCAAACCTGTGTACCCAAATTACTCGAGTGAGCTCGAGGTAACATGGTCTTAACTTGAGCGCAGGGCTCATCATGTTACCTCGCGCTTAAGTAACGTGGGGACGCGGGTTAACGCAGGGTTGGTATTTAAATTTCCATCCACCTTTAAACGGCAGGTTATGCAGTTTTAAACACCTTGTTTGTTTTAAACAAGCAAGGTCACAGATGTTTATGGCACTGATGATAGGTATTTTGTAACATTTTATGGTAATTGGTAAGTGAAATATTTGACCTCATTACTATGGTAAGACTACCCAGTCAATGAAACATGGGGTACATGAGAACACAAGAATGAAAAACACGGGGTTAACCTGCGGTTTTGCCGTCTCGTAAACATAAGGAAACACAGAGCGTCGCAGTGAGATATGAAGCCTTTAGTTAGATAAGGTTTTATGGCTCAGTTTCTAACCAATTGCTTTAAGCTGGGGAGCCAGTCTTTTTTCCAGTAGTGGCTCACTGGCTTATTTTCCCTATTCCATTGCTTATGCTGAGCACCAAGCACAAAGGCAATAGGTCCTTTGGTTTACCAGCAGGAGATCCTTTGTTATGGAATGCATGGATTCAAAGAATGTGAAGCCTAAAGTGATAAAAAAAAAATCAGTTACCCTTCATCATGGGCGTCCGCAGAAATTTTTGTAAGGGGGGGCAAGATCATTCATGGATGATTGAATTGTGTACACTATCTAAGCAGAGCGCCACCATCGGTTGGCGCGGAGCGTACAAGAAAATTTTGGGCCTTACAAACCCGCCAGATGGCCGGAAACGACACTTGGCGAGTGTTATAAGCTGCATGTACCCAGCCCTGAAACAGGAATTTCATGTCTGTAATTTTTAGATATTTAGAATTTTCAATGCAAAAAATTGTTGAAGGGAAATCTGCCTCTCGGTAGCGGCCTCGCACGCCTATGCACGATAAAACTTACAACTGTCAAACAGCCTATATAGGCCTATGTCCGTTACCTAATTATGAACCATGCATACACCCCGGGACCAAACCAAGACCAACGCATTCATCAATGGACGGATGCCATATGCACACTACATACCTGACAACTAGGCTAGTACATAGTTTTTACAATTACAAATTTCCAATAGATATCACGAATGATGGTCCCCAAATTATGATTTCACTATTCAGCATACTGCACCATCTTCTCTTTTGCTATTCCTGGTCAAATGTCTGCATATTTCACGAGTAAAAACTGACGCTGTGAGTGAAGGTATTTTGATGATTTATTTTTAATTTTTTTATTTTAATTTTTAATTATTTTTTTCACAAGTTTGATTTTCCAGGGGGGGGGGGCACTTGCCCCCCCTTGCGGACGCCCATGCCCTTCATTACCATAAAACTAACAACATACAACTTTTACAAGGAATGAATAGCCAGGATGAACCACTGAAATAAAATTTTGAAATTAAGCATCTGTATTGTAGGAAATTTTTTTCCTTTAAGCATCACTGGGTGATTGAACCAGAAAGCCAAAAGGCTTAGTGATTCCTTGCCATCAAATACCTTACCTGCTTTCAAATTGACAGTGCTTGATAGATTTTTCTTTACATTTTAGGCACAGGATTTTCGCAATTTTACCCCTGGTGACCTCAAATGACCTTTGACCTCTACCAAAAACAATAGGCTTCTTTCTCTCAACATGACAAATCCATATACCAAATATGAAAAGTATCTGTTACTCTTATCTGGAGATATTGTGTTTACAAGCCATTTTCGAAGTTTTGGCAATTTTACTGCTGGTGACCTCAAATGACCTTTGACCTCTACCGAAAGTAATAGGCTTCTTTCTCTCAACATGAAAAATCTATACACCAAGTATGAAAATTGTCCGGCAATCCTATCTGAAGATATCATGTTTACAAGCCATTTTCGGTGTTTTCACATTTTTACCGCTGATGACCTCAAATGACCTTTGACCTCAGCCAAAAACATTATACTTCTTCCTCTCAACATGACAAACCTATATACCAAGCATGAGAAGTGTCGGTCACTCCTATCTGAAGAAATCATGTTTAAAAGCCATTTTCGGGATTTTCCCAATTTTACCGCTGGTGACCTCAAATGAACTTTGAATTCTACCAAAAGCAATAGGCTCCTTTCTCTCGACATGACAAATCTATATAACAAATATGAAGAGTATCTGTCACTCCTTTTTGAAGATATCGTGTTTACAAGCCATTTTCAGTGTTTTCGCAATTTTACCGCTGATGACCTCAAATGACCTTTGACCTCTACCACAAACGATAGGGTTCTTCCTCTCAACATGACAAATCTATATACCAAGTATGAAAATTGTCGGGCAATCCTATCTGAAGATATCGTGTTTACAAGCCATTTTCGGCATTTTCGCAATTTTACTGCTGGTGACCTCAAATGACCTTTGACCTCTACCAAAAACAATAGGGTTCTTCTTCTCAACATGACAAATCTATATACCAAGTATGAAAAGTGTCGGTCACTCCTATCTGAAGATATCGTGTTTACAAGCTATTTTTGAAATTGTCGCAATTTTACCGCTGGTGACCTCAAATGACCTTTGACCTCTACCAAAAACAATAGGGTTCTTCCTCTCAACATGATCAATCTATATACCAAATATGAAAAGTGTCGGACATTCCTATCTTAAGATATCGTGTTTACAAGCAAGTGTCACAAACACACACACACACATACACACACACATACACACACACCTACACACACACACACACACACACGACATCACCATCGCATAGATTCCTTGCCTGCCTACAGCAAGGAATCAATGAGGCAGTCACTCAGAGCAAATGTCAGGAGGCTACAAGGACAGCAAACATGCTGTTTCAAAAATGCTAATCAGAGACCTTCAGAAATACATACCTGATTACGCAGGGTGTGGTTGGCAGAGGTATAGGGAGTACTGTAAGTCTGTTATGTACTCTTTATTGGAATAGATCAGGTTTAGATGCTGTGTAACTAACCATACGAATTGGATACAGTAGTTAGTTGGTTAGATGAAGTTTCTAACCAACTGGTTTAAAGGGCCAAATCTCTCACCCCAAACTACAATTTTAGTACCTGGGTACCAAAATTCTCAATTGGCTCAGCTCTTTGATTGACGGCTAATTCAAACAATGCAGAGTGCCAAAGCTTAAATTACACAGCATGAAGGGTACTGGGAGTGTTTTGATTTATAAATTGAGTTTTTCTATACTCACCCTGAAGCAATAAACTGAGATTGTCTGGATGAGGATGAATTTTCAGACAATTGTGGGAGGGGGTTCAGCAAGAAGGTTAGGAGAATTGGTACTGTTTGGGGTGAGAGGTTTGGCCCTTTACGTTTGGGCAGCCATGGCCTTTTCACTAGTTGTGGATGACTGGCTTGCTTTGCTTACTTCTTTGCTTTGCTGAGCACTGAGCACAATGGCAGTAGGTCCCATTGAAATCTTGCAGTATGACCCAGCCATAACTCCAGAACCTCCCAACTGCAGGTCACTAACCACTTGACTATGCATTAGTGTTGCTGTTACTTCATAAAATAAATCCCCTGAGAAAGTCCAAGGCCCACTCAAGGGTTAGTTAGTTTAGTTAGTTTCTAACAAATTGGTTCAAGTTGAGGCGGCCACAGCCTTTTTACCAGTTGTGGCTCAGTGGCTCGTTTCCCCTACTCCATTGCTTACGGGCAAGCACTACCTTGAAAGTACAATACTAATGTACTATGGTCCAATCAGGTTTGAAGATGCAGCAAACAGTATTTAGCAAAACTTACCATATTCTGTTGTGGTGTTATTAGAAGAGTCTGGGGGAATCTTCCTAGGGCAGTAATTCCCAATTATATATTCAAGTGACCCACATTTTATGACATAAAGTTCTTGACTTGAGCCATCCACCCAAGGGAAGTGAGAAGAAATTTTTGTGTTAAGGAGGTACAGCATTTGATGAATTGCATTAATCCTATCCAAATTAATTGCCATGCAGAAATGACAAATTACATGTATTCTAAAATTGTAAACCTTAAAGATGAGAGTTAGACAATTAGAATTCATTTTTCAGGCTGTATAATATATATTTTTGAATTTTTGGACTTGAGGTAAACTCTAAATGATTCACTACCAGGGCTCGATTTGCGTGGTTGTCCAATTGTCCGGGACAACTAAAATTTTGAATGGGCAACCAAAAGTTAAAGGTTGGTTGTCCAATGGACAACCATTTTTCTCTAGGACTGAAAACATATACTGCTGACTGACCAACTCTTTTGAGGTTTTGCATCATACCATATTTCAGACTTCAAGTGTTTCTGTCTGTCAAACATCACATCTTTTTATTCTTCAAGACTATAAGTACATGATGGCAATTAGTGTTTTGTTTCGGACAACCGAATCTTACTTGTGGACAGCTAAAATTAGTGAAATGGTTGCCTGAAGGGCAACCATAAATTTTTCTGAAAATCGAGGCCTGACTACAGAGGCCCGGGGAAATATATTTGGTTCTCGAAACACTTTTTGAGAATCAAGGTACTCTAGGAACTCAAAGTGAAGTATTGGGGTGGTTGTTGTCTTCAAATGTGAAACACCATATAATTATTCATTTTGCCAATCTTGAGCCTTCTAGTGAGGGATGTTGAGAAGTGTATTTGTCATTCCTCTTAGACTTATCATTGAAACCAAAAAAACTGATGCATTACCTACACCTGACACATGGACATATAAATATTGACCCACATGCACATACACAAATTTTTAACCAAAGCATATTTTTGTCTACTACAAATTTTAATGCAGGCTTGTATCATGCATTTAACTTTAAGGGCCAAGCCTCTCACCCCAAACTACAATTCTTGAAAGGGTTAACAGAAATTCTCAATTGGTTCAGCTCTTTGATTGACAAATAATTCAAGCAATGCAGAGTACCAAAGTTTATATTTCACAGCATGCACTGTACTGAGATAGTTTTGATTATACGCATTGAGCTTTTCTATACTCACCCTGAAGCAATAAACTGAGACTGTATCTGGTCGGATGAGGATAAATTTCATTTTTGTGGGAGGGGCTTAAGAAAGAAGGTTAGGAGCATTGGGATTATTTGGGGTGAGAGAATTGGACCTTTAAATGCTTGCTCATAATGGGCTTAGGTTATGAAGCTGATTTCAGAGGTAACGAAAAATAATGTTGTAGGCCAAGGACAACATGCCCACAAGAAATTTTCAACCCAGTGTTTTCTGATTGCCCCATATGATCTATCACAGATGTCACCCAAGAAGCAGGGTAGCAGTCAAGAAGGTCTAAGAATGGCTTCAATAAAGGATGACTTTTTCTTTCCTCTCTGCAGGAGGGTATCATTGACCCCAAGTAATTATCAGATCAGTGGTAGTGGAAACTCATCCTGTTAAGAACCAAGAAGAACAAGAGAAGATGTGACCTTGTCCCTATCAGCTAGGGTCAGCATGATACTGTATTTCTTATTGCAAATCTAATTAACCCTGAACTGACCTCAGTTGCACAGTTGCATGCTGGGAAATCTTGCTGGGAGCAATCCTGTATCCAACAAGTGTTTGTACCACAATTATACTGTAGTACCAATGGGGTAAATGATATGACAGGTATCACAAAATACATGCGCTCAGTTATTGGGTAGTGAAAGGGACTTGCTCCCCCCACCACTACCACCAGGCAGACAGTCATTAATGCAAGCATCTTTTGGAAAGCAAAATTTCAACTGCTAACATTTAAGTCAAAGGGTGCAGTTAAGAGTAGATCACATTATATGACATGCACAGCGAGTGTTCTTATTACATAGCCTTGTATGCCCTTCAGAATAATTTCATGAACTTTGTCATGTTGGTTTTTGCATCTGCACAAGGAAAGTCATTACAGAAATAGTCTCCAATCCACTTCTACAGAATAATTACCTGTTTGGTAGTTAACTAGTTATTACAAACTTAAAGGGCAAGAACAGTCATCCCAACGTAAAAAGTGTAGTAAGGCTGTTGTCCTGTTTCATGATTGGCTGTTGAGAGTCATGCGACAACACTTTTTCTCTCCACATGTGAAATTTACTGCTTGGTTTGCCCTAAAAATGCAATACTGAAGTTTAAAAATATGATGAAAGATACTTTGTAGAAAAATCAGACAAAAATTGTGATGCTTAGCTGTTGCTTCAAAAAAAGTTTGGGGGGACTGCTCTTTTCCTTCATTTAAATGCTTGTTTGTTTTTTTTTTTTTGCTTTACATTATGTTGTAGCTAACATGATTTCCTGGATATCTTATGATATCCCTCTTATATAAGTGCACATGAATACAGACCCATTGACATGATTAGGGTCCTCTTTTCCTTTTGTTGGACATTTTGAGGTATTTGCAGATCCAACTGTTTCCCTAAACCTGCAAAGAGGCTACGATTGTGAATATAAACATAAAGAAAGGAAAAAATTTGATGCCTTATTTTCATTTTTACAATATTTGTCTATCACATGGGCTTTTCTTTTGTACCTCTACTATCATTTGATGATCTTGGTAGAGTTTGAAAATCAACTTCTTCCTGCCAATCAAAAAACTTAAACCATTTTGATCCCCTTCAAGGCCAAATTTTTTCTGTACCAATTCTCCTAACCCTCTACCTTAAGCCCCTCCCAAAATCTCAGTTTCTTGCTTCAGGGTGAGTATAGAAAAGCTCAACGTGTATAATTAAAACTCTCTCAGTAAAATTCATGCTGTGCAATGTTAAGTATCAGTACTCTGCATTGTTTGAATTAGCTGTCAATCAAAGAGATGAGCCAAATGAGAATTTTCACAACCCCCTAAAAGAATTGTAGTTTGGGGTGAGAGGATTGGCTCTTTAATGTAAACATGACTGGTTTACTAGGCAATTATTTGCCTGACTTCCTAAGTGCAGGACAGGAGGACCACAACTTTATCATTTCTTGTATATCCTCATATTGGGCAAAAACGTTTAGTCACCAATCAGGGAACAAAGCAAACAAATCGACAAGTACACATGAATGGAGGCACAGATGAGACAAACTCCCTAGGGTTTCATTGGAAATCCCAGGCAGAGCTGTCTCAATTCCTTAAAGGCCCAGTTCTCTCACCCCAAACAGGACCAATTCTCCTTCCCTTCTTACTGAAGCCCCTTCCACAACTGTCTGAAATTAATCCTCATCCAGATACAATCTCAGTTTATTGCTTCAAGGTGATTATAGAAAAACTCAATTTATATAATCAAAACACTCTCAGCACTGTTCATTTGTATAATGTAAGCTTTGGTACTCTGCATTGTTTGAATTAGCTGTCAATCAAAGAGACGAGCCAATTGAGAATTTCGGAACCCCAGTACCAAAACTGTAGTTTGGGGTGAGAGGTTTGGCCCTTTAACAGAATTGTACATGCCATGTTTTGTATTTTACATAAGTCACAGTACTACACTACAGTGAAAATCTTTCCAAACAAAACAATGCTAAAATAACTCTAAAATATTTGCTATACATGGTGCCATAATTTTAGAAAGTTGCATTTAAAGCAACGAGCCAAATAATCTTTGTGCCATTTCTAACCTTAAATACCTTTTGTACCTGAAAGATAGTTAACTACCTGCAGAACTAATTATCAAATCCAGGACGCAAAACAGCTACTGATCATGCTCCCCATTGACAGCCTCTCTGTGCTCCAAGCAATCATCCATAAAGGCCATTCACTCTTTGAGTTCGCCCTCTGGGCAGACCTTTACCAATCTACACCATCTGCAGTATGGAATGTATTGTTCACTACACCATGGCAAAGAAAGCCCAGCAGGCAATTCAAAGCTCTGCCATCAAAATTTAATAAGCAAAAAAGCCTTTTTCTCTTAACTTCTGCCAATCACAAAGCAATTCAATAAAGATTCAATAGTTGAATACAAAAATATTATCTCAGCATCTACAAAGTCACGGTTTATCGTTTTATATGAATGTCAGAGTTTATGGCTGCCCCACTGTTCGTGGTGAATAGTCAGTTTTCCAATCAATACTCAGGGATCTATTTACATGGCACTTTATCCCCAGGAAAGCTATGGAATGATGTACTAAATTTCAAGTTTAACACAATCTCATCATTTTTATTCCTTTAAGATAAAATCAAATTTTTTTCCTATTTTATAACCACTGGATTTCATTTTGTTAATTTTCCACATTTAATAATCTTTCCATTTTTCCACTGTTTTCTGTGTTTCACCTGTATTTCATAGATAGCTATTAGGGTTGAAAAAAAGTTTATTTCCCAGGAAGGGAGTAAAATTTCCCACAATATTCCCCACATTTTCATGTACAGAAAAGGGAAATTTCCCTGCAATTGCCAAGTTTCCCACCAAAAGAACAAGTTTCCCTTGAAGGACTTCTCAGCTTCATAACTTTTTCCATCATTCATAGGTATAGAACAGGGTCTCAATGTGTTTCACCCTCCAAACTATTTATTATATTGAACCCTTCATGTACACTACAGTATTCACTGCGTGCCTCACTGGAGGTCTCTATAACTGAATATTTTCAACATCAGTTTACATTTTCCAATTAGTTTTTGCTATTGCTGGTCAAATTTCCAAATTCTATGTTTTACTACCAATTGCCTTAAATTTATTTGTTTTCTGTAATGCAGAAAAAAAGTTTCTTTTGCTTCATAAAGAAAAAATATTCAAAACCAACTTTTAAAGTCATTAAGGGGCCAAACCTCTCGCCCCCAAACTACAGTTTTGGTATGGGGGTACCAAAATTCTCAATTGGTTCAGCTCTTTGATTGACAGCTAATCCAAACAATGCAGAGTACTAAAGCTTATATTATAGAGCATGAATGGAACTGAGAGTGTTTTGATTATGTAAATTGAGTTTTTCTATGCTCAACTTGAATCAATGAACTGAGATTGTATCTGGATGAGGATGAATTTCAGACAATTGTGGGAGGGGCTTAAGAAAGAAGGTTAGGAGAGTTGGTACTGTTTGGGGTGAGAGAACTGGGCCTTTAAAGTGTGGCAATAAATGGAAATGTGGGAATTTGACAGGAAATCTGCCTTTTGCAATTGAAAATTCAGGGAATTTATATTCCCTTCACGAAAAATAAATTTTCCAGCTTGAGCTCCCCCTTTTTAGGGGAAGGGCACGGAGCACTGGAGGTTGGGACTTGGCTACCCAATCTTACATATGGGTTTTTCAGGGTGTTGGATAAAATTTGAAGTGTGGATAGCACAAGGTTTCCTGGGACATGGGACAGGTTTATCATCAAAGGTTGCCTCCGTGATCTGTACACCAAGATGGGATTGGGGCTACTTCCATAAGTCACATAGGTACTAGGGTATACCTCTAAGAGGTGAGGGGAAGACTTGATTTCAAAGAAACCATTATTTTTTCCACCTACTAAGCAACTTTATTTTGTCCATCAACTTAAAGAGCATTTTGTTTATATGACAATTAAAAGCACAAATACATGTTCAGCAATGACTTTCCAAACAACTTGACATCAGATGGCTAACCAACTTAACAATTTCTATCAAATTTTGGCTCCTTTTCTCAGATAGGGAAAACCCAATAATTACTTTGAACTTGCTTGGAATATGGAGCTCGGAACCAGGCATCTTTAAAGCTTCACAACTTCAAATGACATACTGTCTCTATTCACTCATTCATAGTGCCCACAGGAAATTTAAAGGAGAAAACCACTAGCAAGGTTTTGGTAGAAGGTGTTTAAATTCATGCAAATAGCAAAATTATTGCACAAACAAGTTTCATGCACAGTTATCCCATATGACTGGTCTGCATGGTCTTGATATTGTATTCTAAAATTAGGTCGAAAAGAAGATGGCATCTTAGAATACAATGAACACTGGGAAAAACCAGGGATCGTTTTTTTCCTTACCCCTCCCCGTCTACCACCAAAACTCCTCTCTGTCCCCCCTCCCCACAAAAAAATAGCAATTGTGTTGCCCACAGTGTTGCCCATATTTCGGTGCTCCCCCCCCTCGCCCTTCACAAATTATGTACCTGTAATATAAGTCTACTTTAAACTGAGGCCTATAACTCAGCCTGGGCAAATCCGGGTGTGGAAATATCATCCTACCATCATGGTCAGACAAGGCTGACTTCCAGGTGATTGGTTATTGAAAAGGATTATGAAAATCAGCCACCAAAAGTGAAAAAAGAGCTAAATACTTTCAACAAACTCAGACTCTAGATACACACATACAGTGTTTTGCAGACTGCTATGTACACTTACTAACTACTCAAAAGAGTTTTCCAAACCAGGTTTGTTTACATTTGAATTTTTTGTAAGGGGAGAGAGTGCTGCACATTGGCTCTTGTAATTTATAAATTAAACACAGAGCAGTGTACATACCATACTCCTATTTTAAAAACTCGTAGAAAAGCTGGCAAATATTCTCCACAAATTTTTATAGTAATTAAAGGTCTTACCCTCTCACCCCAAACAGTCCCAATTCTTCAAACATAAATTTTACGCCACTCCCAGAACCACCTATAAACCATCCTCATCCAGTCTTTTATTGCTTCAGAGTGAATATACAAGACCTCAATACGTAATAAGAAACACTTCCCACAGTACAGTACAGTACATACTAAGTAAAATAAACTACAGTGTACCCATTTGTTGACATGCCATGAAGTTGCTTCTTAGGAAAGCAATAGAAATACCCATCAGATCAAAGGCAGTGTTGGGTGTCACTGGTATCGGAGTTTGTTACATGGTCTGTGCTCTCAAGCAAGCTCTGCTTTCATTGTGTTTACACTGCATGAAAATCAAGCAATCAACATAGGCTTGACTGGCCTGTTAGCTAACCCCAAATGTTAAGTAACTTTTCATGTATTTTAAATATATATGTTACTGTCAATCAATTAACCAGTTGTGCAATATGACTATATCAAGTGTGCGTGTAGGTAGTGAGCTTCATTTCCTCCCTGCATCAATGAAAGGTTATCAGGCAGAGCAGGAAAATGTAACAAAAAGTAGGAAGGAACATTTCATCATGGTCCTGGCTGTCAGTCAAAAAGCTGTAACAATTGAAAATTTTCTGTAGGCTTCTACAAAAGTTGTAGTTTGGGATGAGGAGATTAGTCCTTTGAAGGTTAACGATGTTTAAGTTGAAGTTTTGATGATTTATTCACCAACAATAGTCCGACAAATGCAGTTTATCCCCTAACTATGATGAGCTCATTCTGGGATAATGAACAGTTTGCTGACAGTAAATGGACCAAAAGGAGTTGAGGATTAACTCAAAGTATGAGTGACCATCCTGTAAGAACATGCTGTTCTGCCAAGACAATTTTGAAATATTCACAAAATGTGAGAAAAGAACAATGCATAGTTTAACCTAAATAATTACCCTTCATAGCAGCAAATAAAAAATATTTTCCATTCCAGGCATGTAGAACTGTGAATAAAAGTAGCAAGAATGTCAATGATCTTACCGTGTGAAACTGGAACTTATGACAACTCCCAGTTCTATTCACAGATTGAGAAAAAAAAAACCTTAAAATTATACAATTACAGTCGTCCCCTAAGGTTGGCTGTCTCACTGGAATAATTATCTCAATTCATTCTCACCAATGACAGTAACAATTTCCCTTTTAATGTCACTTTGAAGTTTTAACTGCCACAGCTAAACAACGGAGCTCCAGTTATCAACAGATTTGTGCTTTCAATGGAGGGCAATGCAAAGTGGGACAGGTGAGGTACAGGTACTACTACTACCACCTATTCAAGCAGCCACCAACTGTCTGTAGTCTATCCACTGGCAGGATATCATAAATAGGTTAACAGGTTAAGTAAATCAAGCGCAAATTGCAAATAATCAAAGCTTGTAACTGTTTGGCGGAAAGTGCTGCTGACACCTTACTGGAGGTATATCAGACGGTGGCAAATGGGGATAGGGATAAGCGTGACTACTGGGCTACTCAGAAGAATTTCATTGCCAGTCTGTTAGCTACTGTACTTTAAGCTTGCAACTGAATGCATAAAGTCTGTTCATGTACTTTGATGCAAAATGAGGTTCATCGATGTACCAACAACTATTGCAACAGACAGAGGACTCGGAGGAGTACAACAAAGACACAAAATGTATGATTAAATTTTTTCAGGGGTTCACACACCAAATCTATCTCCAACAAATTTTACTCTGTGTCAAACATGACTTTCCCTCCCCTGGTTTTTTATAAATGACAGAAGTTGAAGTAATGAACTGTTTCCATTTGGCAACTAGAGATTTAATATCATTAAAAGTGGTTATTTACTGTTAATGAGAACAGCTCCTGAAGTTACTTAATAATATTATTTACCATTCGCAAAATTTGATGGTTTCCTGGGCTATAACATGGAGTGAAAAGTCCTATTTCTTCTCTAAATGTTCAAAATACATCATAAACAATAAGATTTCATAAGAAATCATAAGCAATAAGATTTTGCCAAGCTATTGCTTTTGCAACATGCTGATCATTTTTGGTAATGACTATTTTTAAATGCTTAAAGCCAGAAAGTGAGAATGTTCTGATTTTCATAGGTTTTAGAAAATGAAAGACTTCCACTCAAACAGAACACTAGGCAAGTTTGTGGTTTGTAATCAGAGTACCATGTGCATATATGTAAAAGGTGTTGCAAAAAAAGCATGATACTGCACCACTTCAGTTTTTATTGCCGACAAACTGCAGTCTTTAAAAAACAGAAAAATAATGCAAGTCATGAACTGAGGAAAACTATCTTGCCTTTAACTAGAATGTCTGACCTGTTCTAACCAAACTGCTGAGAGTGATAAAATTCATACCAACTACACACTTTTCATGACAGCATTCCTCACTGTAACAAAATATTGTTAATTGCTTCCTTTGCAACATTAACAGTTTTGTTTTGTTTTTGTTTTTATTGCTGGCATCATGTGACTCAGTTTTTAATCACAAAACATGTACATTGCTTGTACACCTGGGGCCTGTTCCACAAAGAGTTACGCACGATCTTAAGTTTGATTTACTGTTGGCTTAAGTATGGTGAATCAAACTTAAGATTGTGCGTAACTCTTTGTGGAACGGCCCACTGGACTGCAATAAACAGAGAGGGGGGGAGGGGGTGTAACACAACCATTGTGATGGCTACAGAATGAGATAAAACAGTATGTTTTGCTCATTTGAATTTAGAACTGTATTTAATAATATAAATAAATCAGACATATGAAATATAATAAATATGATTTATGGTGAAATTATTTTGAGGAACTGTCCAAAATGTACCCCAGAAGCAAAAGGATGGTGGTTATCTCCAGCTTTCTTGTACAAGGTTGTACAAATCCCTACCAGCTGCATGGTCAAGTGGAGCATCCGCCTTGCAGTGGGTTGGGAGGTTGGGAGGTTGGGAGGTTGGGAGTTTGAGTTCTGGGCAGGTTATATACTGAAGACTTTAAAAAAAGGAACCTACAACCATTGTGCTTGGTGCTCAGCAAAATCAACAGAGTTGGGGAAACAAACCAGTAAGCCACAGTTCTGGAAAAAGGCCGTAGACGGCTAGACTTGAACCAATTGGTTGGAAACTGGGCAGTAAAACTCCACCTAACAAACTAACCATCCACCCCCCTTGTAAACCTCACTTGATTTTACTTATTCGATTATGGGTTTTGAAATGATATCAAAATAAATAAACAAAGGCCTAAAGAAGTGCATCGAGACCATGAACCTCCCTCTCACTATTCCCCCTCCCCATCCACAAACTGTTACAGGGCATACTTTATTTAGGACAATCATCTTCAATGTCTATACACCTGTAGCACTGAACCATCTACTACTGTACATAAGTGATGGAGTGAATGTTCAGAAATCTCCATACAGGAAACATTGCCCAGTCAAATAGGAAAGATTTTTTGAGTCTTTTGTATTTACATGATCCAGTCAAGATCATAATAAAAGGTTAAATTTATACATGCGTGGGAAAACAAGCATATAATTTTACAGCATGGAAGTATTACACTTCTTATATTGTTACACTTCAGGTATATGAAAGTCCCATTTAGGAAGGGGTATTACCATAGCCTACTGTATAAATTTAATTCATGCCTTAACCTTAAAATTTGGACAGGAAGAACCACTTGACAAGAATAGTTTGTTGATGTTTTACAATGTCAAAAAATGACTCCCCCCCCTCCCCAGTTAAAATTTTCAATGAAACTATTTACACTTAAGAAAAAAGAATTTTAAAACAGGTAAAATTAAACACTTAACTTTTAGGATTATATCAAAGCAGAAAACCTTGAACAAACTTGCGTCTAGGCGCCTTGAAAGAAGTTAAAACTTATTGGGAGGTCACACCCTTCCTTAGCCTTTCCAGCAAAACTCTTGCAGAGATGTTCGATCTCCCTCCCCAAGTTGGTTACTATGGCTACAGGCCACTTGGCTGAATGTACTAGACCATAATCATGGGCCCACTGACTGGTAGGAAGTGGTCCATCAGAAAATTTCCAGCAACTTCCCCACAACATACAAGCACACAAAAAACATGTACCTAATGGTACACAGTGTCATACTGAAACAGCAAAAATACACATTCATGGGGCCTGCAGAAAATTCTTCAGGGAGGGGATTGATTGACCAAATCACAAAGAGATTTTTACTCCCAGGAAAGAGCTTGATTGGTTTCCTTTTACAGGAGTGAAGCCATGAATTTGTAAGGGGGAAAAACTGTGTGGGCAGAGTGGTTTCTACAGGTAAGCGTATACCCATCATAGTTTGAGATGAAGTGTCCACAACATTTTGGCCAAAGTGCTCTCCACATTACTGAAAATGGCACTCCAGGCCTTCTGTTACTGTGAGTTGCAATCATGTTTTATTTTGAAATCTTGTGCACCCACTATTTCCTGGCAATATTTTTAAAAATGCTGATGTCATTCTTTCCTTCAAGTGTTCGATTTTCTGTGCACCTTTTCTCTCCCCAGAATACCTATGAAAATATAAAAGATTTGAGGGAGGTACGTACAGAAAACTAGAAATTCATGACATTAAAAGTTCTTGATTGCAATTTGGGGAAGCAGTGTCCAATACTAATGCAAGTACAAAAGCTGCCTCCCTTAGTCTACCCACATGTCCAACTTTAAGTTCAGTCCAAGCAGTTACCATTCAGGGAATAATTTAGCATTCAAATTTTGCTTAGCAGTTTTGAAGATTTTTGAGGTCTTTTACATACTGTTTGTGAAAATGCACAGGCTACGCACACAAAAAATTTGCTACACAATTTTTCATTTGTGTAGCAACTTGGCCTGCTTGTGTAGCAAATTGCGATGCCATGCTGGATAAAATATTCCCTTACCATACAAGCTTTTATAACATTGCACTAAATATTTCAGGCTAAAGCTTGAATCTGGAAAAAAGTCAGAGGGAAATCTGCAGTATCCAATTTCCACATATCTGTTGCTGCATTCACTTTAGTATGCACATTCAGAGATAAACAATCTGTTTATAATTACTGGCTCATCTAGCTAAATACCAAGGGACAACAAAACCAAAAGTAAAAAGAAGATAAAATCCCCACAAATTTTCACATGGCTTTGTTTGTAGATCCAGCCAACTTCTATCCAAATGCTGTTTCCCCTTCTCCCTCATGTCTCTCCCCCCCCCCCAAAAAAAACCCTCACCCCCCAAAAAAAACCTCAAAGAAAAAAAAGACGTTCCTGCCACGTTCCTGCCTTTTCTACCAGAGCTGCAAACTTCAACAGCCTACAAATAGCTTAATTGTATGCCTAAATTGTCCTTGCTCAACTTCCCAGGTATGTCAGTTAAGTAAGGATAACTGAAAAAATTATACGTGTCCTTCCAAAGACTTAATTTCTTTTCATCCCAGAGATATGCTAAAACTTCAAGCCTCCAAGAGCTCTGTACCCTGGACCAGTATTTTCCTTTGCCCTCAGTCCCCCCCCCCCCAATTTTGACGTTCTGGTGCCGCTACTGCATGGTTGGAAGGGAGATTACAATTCTACAAGGGCATCCTCTCCCTACCTTGAATCTTCCCATGTCTTCTGGGAGGGATCAGCTAAAGTTTCCAGGATCATTCCACCAAGTTTAGCACTTTAAAACTTATGTTTCCTGCCTTGACATTTCCATTGGATACAAGCAACATGTAGTTAACATTTTATCTAATGAATCAGCTCCCCCCCCCCCCCTGCTGCTATTATGTGAAAAGGCCCTTACTCTACTTGATGATCTTACCTAAAAGGCCAAACCTCTCAACCCAAACTACGATTTTTGGACAGGGGTACCAAAATTCTCAACTGGTTCAGCTCCTTGATTTACAGCTAATTCAAACAATACAGAGTACCAAAGCTGATATTACATAGCATTGAACGGTACTGAGAGTGTTTTGATTATATGAACTGAGTTTTTCTTTACTTGCCTTGAAGCAATAAACTGAGATTGTATCTGGAAGAGCATGAATTTCAGACAATTTTGGGAGGGGCTCAAGTAAGAAAGTTAGGAGAATTGGTACTGTTTGGGATGAGAGAACTGGGCCTTTAAAGTTTATGGCCATTCCAACCCTAAAAACAGTAAAAATATGATAAAATCAAATGAGCCCTAGGGTGGTTATAAACTGTGGGTGTTAACATCAAGTAAAACCAGACTTGCTGCCCAAAGGTTAGGTTTCAGACTGTTTAGTTGTAGACGATTTGAGTAAGGGCTATTTATTGTAATGCTCTCGATAAGAACTACAATTCCAGCCCCAGAATGTGCTCATGGTCTATGAAAATCTCCAGCACAAGGCCTATATACTTATTAAATTATATGCTCCATAAATGAGTATCCTAGCTTTCTGACATGACATTACTCATGATATTGGAACATGGTAAATTTTGTCCTCTCACTCACTGGATGTGGCCATAAGGATCTGTGTGGGCATGTGAGATGCAAATTGCACCACTGATTTTTTAAGCATATTGCCACCAGTTGACGTGGTGAGAGAGTACACACAAAATTTGATTTTAACATGTTGAGAATTCGTAAATTCAGATTTTGGTGGTAAACTTGCAGCCTCTTTTTAATTTGAGAAAGTGGAAAATGGTAAGGGTTGGGGGGATATTCTAGTATAGGCCAAGAATATGGATTGGCAAAAACCTGTGAAGGTCATAATTGTCCCTGGCCAACCCTTGCAGCTATAAGCCTATACAACCTTGCTTTCATTACAGTGTAATACAGTCAGTCCTATCCTTCAACCCTGCTTTCATTTGCACTCTGGTTTTCTTTGATGATTTCTTTCCATCCTTTTCACAATCTGATTGTAGCTGTTTCTAAACATGCTGCCATAAGCCTACATCAATTTTAATATTTGTGATCCCCCCCCCCCCATCCTTTTTTATAAATCACATGTACTTCTTCCTTCTGGCAAATATTTCATCCAAAGTTGCCTTGGAATTTAATTAAAGGTACTCTTCACAACGGACACTAAGTCTGAAGGATCATTCAGTTTGCAATACAGACACACAGTACTGATCATATAAATTGGCAGTCTTGTACCAATCTATACGCCATACACCCTTCAATCGACAACATATTGATGAAGAGAATTATGACACTTACCTCCAAACCACAGCTTCACCATCACCTTGTTAACACTCCAAAATAATACAATCACTTATTTTATTTAAATCCTCAAAAACTCACCAAGCCAACTCAAGTACTACCAAAAAATCTTTCCCCAATGTCCAGTGAACACTGCCGCTCCTGTTCGTTTTGATACTTGACTACCTGTTTGCAGTGCATGTATCAGCTTATAGTCCAACAAAATCCCTTGCTTCCTTTATAAGTTTGTGACCCACTGTGCCAAGGAGAGTAAGTATGCACCATAAAAACTTTCTTTTATCTCTCACACAGTTCAGAGAGAGTTCTGCTAGGAGGGTTTGACCTTTCTGCTTGCATGACACTGATCAGGAGTGTAAAGGCCAGACTACTAATTGCAAGGTTAGGCATAGCATCCCATGTCTTCCTCAAAACCAGAATTGTAGAGCCACCAGCTCACTCCTGAGGCTGTGTAGATCTGAGAGTGCTGACACAGAAGTAAAGAAAGGAAATAACAGCACTTTTCTTCATTTCTCTGCCAGCGTTAACAACTAAAGAAAAATGATTCAGTTTTACAAAAAAGGTCTCAAAGGGCATGTGTACTTACTAGGCCTGACCTTACTTAGAGTCACTCATGCTATACACAACTCCTCCAACTTTTTCATAAGAACAGTTCCAACATTTTCAAGAACTGGTGCTCTCCCTTTAAAAAATTATCTAATTAATAAAATGGGACATAAACCTTACTCAGGTAAACATTTGACTTGTTAATTTTTTGTGTAAGTTTCTTTGTGCGTATGTGTGTGTATGTGTGTGTGTTTCAAAAATTTCACCATGGAATAAAAATGGTAGATCTTGCATTTTTCCTTCATAAATCAGACCAGCAAATTGCAATGACATTGCAACAAAATAATCAAAAGTAAAACACAGAAAAAAAGCAATTAAACTCTGGATTTACATATAAAGGTTGTAACTTTCATACCCATCAAAATGTTTGAGATTAAAAATAGACATGAGATTAAAAATAGTCATGAGATTAAAAATAGACACTCTTGATTTAACATAACCAGATATGTACATCAAAATTATGCCCACCTGTAGCCAATAGGTTGCTTAGGGAGAGGAGCAGGTTAGCTTCAGGGGATGTCATGGTTCAAGGAAGGGGGAAAGGGAGTAGGACACTAACAGTATATTTAAGCAATTGTTTTCTATTCTTAGGCTAAAATTTTCCCAAGAAGGGCTTTTCTTGGGACACATTCCTTGACTTTATAGTATGACTGTCTTATTTGGGTAACTGCATCTCCCCTTTAAACAGACTTTCATTTTCTAGACAGAAAATGAGTGCCAATAAAGTATGAATAATCTCACTCTAAATTAATTGAGATCTTTGATTGAATTTTGAAACTCAGAGATTTATGGAACTGATAAACTTCAAATTGAAAACAAGGTGACAGGAAACAGCTTTGTTTGACATATTCTCCATGGCAACCATTCTATTTCATAAATTTTATTTTATGACAGTGGCGTAGGGCTGCTGTACAGTATATTGTTCTCACTCAAGAGAAAACAAACTTTCATTTTTCATTTTTCCAAATCAGTTATTTCAAAGTTTGTGGCCTGTTGACTGAAGGAAATATACATTGACAAATTTCTCCTGCTCTAGATTTACCTAGGGTTGAGAAGCCGCAATACTTCACATATGGTAACTTTTGACAATATCCTGCAGCACGTTACTCCTGAGATTCTTCTTTGCTGAACTCAGTATTCAAATCTCTCAACAGTGATGCTGGGCAGTATTGAAAGAATTAAAGGGAAATATTGCATTTGTTTTGCAAGAAAAATTCATCCTTTTAAAACTTATATCTATTGACACAGGGTGATAGATTACATATCAAAAATAAGGCAGTATGGTAACCTTCTTTTCAAGAAAGAAGTTTCCCACAGAAAGACATTCAGTTGCTTGTTGCCCAAGAATAATTTGTTCACCCAAACTTCAACATTTCAATGATGCAACGTCTGGCATGGCTCTTAGTATTTCGAAGAGATGTAGCTACTGTACTGCTGGGGTTTATGATTAAGACTGAATTGTTGGATAGTGTTTGAGCCATTTTTTTGGTACTCTTTGTTGGAGCATTTTAAACACAATATCTCTCTTTAATATCCGAAGCCCTAAATCAAAGTTTAGTTTATGACAGAGTGACCAAGCGTTAATACCCCTTTAAACTTTACCATTACACCCAAGTACACACTGCTGACAGGTTATTGTTCTGTCTATGGTCTTAAATTGTACATTAAGTCAAAAATTTCAAAAATATATATTTAAGAGCATGAAAAGTGAATTCTAACAGTCCACCCTCCATCTTCATACGACATTCCTGAGCTGAGATATAAAATTTTAAAGTTTATTCACTTGGAACAAATTGGTCGATTGCGCAATAATTTGTGACTTTCTTGTTGTACAACTCACACAACATGCTTTGTTTCCCTTTAAAATTAAAAATGTTTTTATGTCCTTGAACACTTCCTGTTTGCTTGCATCATGAGGACATGGTCACGGTAAAAATATAAACTTGATTTCATTCCTTGCCCAATTACACAATTTGATGATTGACAGACAGTAATACTCCATGCAAAGACAATCCAAGTCAAGAAATCCTAACCACAGTATGCAGAGCACGCAGAAGGGGTTTTGATTACAATCCTGCCCAAAGTACCGTGTAATTTTTTGTAACCTAAGTGGACTAGAAGCTCGGTGAAGTGATGACAATAGACCTCCAGCAGTGGTTTTGGACACCTGATATACCTCAGTTGAACAATAGATTACTGAGGTTAGAAAATCAACTTTTTTACCCCAATCGAAACAGCATGATAGCATGTTGCACAAGGAGGGCTTAATTAATTACATCACCTCATAAGAGTAAGAGTGTTATCACATCTTGGTACAAGGTGCAGTAACATTCAGAATAACAAAGAAATACAGAGATCGTAATTTGAGTAGTACAAGAATGACATCACAAATTATTGTGCAATGTATCATTTTAATTTGAGTGAATAAACTTTAACATTTTATATCTCAGCTCAGGAACGTCCTATGAAGATGAGAGTTGGACTGCTAGCATTTATTTTTCATGGTCTTTAATATGTATTTTTTATTTTTTTTTACTTGAGGTACACTTTAACTTGTCCAAGTTTGTATGCCAGAAAACATTTATGTAGTTTGGGTATTGAATACCCCTATTTAAAGCTAAGTTTGAAACTCAGGCCAACCCATTTAATAGGCCCAGTTCTCTCACCCAAAAAAGTACCAATTCTCCTAACCTTTTTACTTAAGCCCCTCCCACAATTGTCTGGAATTTATGCTTATCCAGATGCAATATCAGTTTACTGCTTCAAGGTGAATAAAGAAAAACTGATTTTAAATAATCAAAACACTTTCAGTACCATTCATGCTGTGTAATATATCAGCTTGGTACTCTGCATTGTTTGAATTAGCTGTCAATCAAAGAGCTGAGCCAATTGAGAATTTCCGTACCCCCGTACCAAAACTGAAGTTGGGGTGAGAGGTTTGGCCCTTCAAGGAAACATATTATACTTTAATAATGGATTTTATTCTAAACCACCAAAAACAATTGTTTATGTAATTTCCTACATCAATTGTGATTTAAAGTACATTACATTACAAAACATTACATAAAATGTCATGATATACATTTATTAAGTGGGACCATTCAATTTCTCCTAAAACTTATGAAGCAAAATGCCAGGGGTCCCAGGGTTCCTAGTGGGTTTTATTCCTAACAAAATCACTATATATCAGCATATAAAAATTATGCATTTGATATACTGTAGTACACCATGGCTTTCAAGTCAACTTGAACGCAAACTAGGATACAATTAAAAAAAAAATAAACAGCAAAATGTAGGTATTTTTAAAAATCACCTGGACAAAAGAATGAATTTATATATATAAATATGTATATGCACTTGTGCACTTTGGTATTCGCAAGCAATGTACCGTGAATGGCTGGATTGATGCGGCTTATGTCTGTGTCAGTCTTGTCATTCCATCTTGAAATCTACTCTGAGCTGCACTGAGGAGACCTAACAAGGTCGAAACAGTACTGTCTGCAGATTGAGTATATATATATATATATATATATATATATATATATATATATATATATATATATATATATATATATATATATATATATATATATATATATATATATATATATTACATTCATCTCTCAAATTCAGCAAATTTGGTGTAAAAATCATGTGTGAAAAATTTTCAGACACTACATTCATTTTTAGTGTTTGCAGTAAGTTTACAGTAAATCAAGTCAAGATGTTGTTTGCTTGCTCCTTTATTATGGGAATGAGGTTTCACAGCTCAATTTCTAACCAACTGGTCCAAGTCAGGCTGGCCTTTTTTCCAATTGTGCATGACTCACTCAGAGGCCTTTTTTTCTTACTCTGTTGCTAATGCTGGGCACCAAGCACATTGGCAATAGGTTCCATTTTAAAATCTGCGGTATGACCCAGCCAGGAGTCAAACTCAAGACCTGGCTGCAAGTTGTATGGCCATACAACTTAACCATGCAGTTGTTGGCATGTCAAATGATACCACTGATTTCCACAGATCTTTCAGTGGACAGTCTAATGCTACATCCACATGATGGAGTAACTGTTCTGTGGTCATGTTTAAACTTGAGAATTCTTCGAAATTTGTGCAATTTGACATTTGCTAACAATAGAAAACGATCTTAGGAATTCTTTGAAAACTTTGCTTCGGCAAATTTGCAACACCAAGTGACATTGGATGACTTTCAACCTTCATCAAAAACAACAGGCTCTATCGCTTATCACATTGGATACACTTGTAAAGTATGACATCTATCTAATCTTCCCACCTTTAGGTGTTGTGTGAACAAAGTTTTCAGATCTTGACCCCAGGTGACCCAAATGACATTTGACATCCACCAAAACCTTCCTATCACTATCCACTCACCATAACCATCTAAACACCAAGCATAAAATCTAAGTTTCCTACCTTGATATAACAGTTTTCAGTGTTTCATCCCCAGAACCCCAGATTACCTGTAACCTCCACAAAAACCAACAGGAACGACCTCCTTACCATTTCACATCTACATACCATGCCGTTTCACAACTGTCAGAGTTTCCCTTCTTGAAGTATCAAGAAACATCACCCAAAATTCAAGGACTTTTAAAACCCCACCATGGTTGAACTCCAGACTTTTCCAATTTTCCCCACTGTGTTACAAACATGTCACCAAGGAAACCTTGACTTGATCTACCAATCATCGAATCTTCTTTTCCATGTCCCATAAATAGCCATTCATGAATATTATAAACGGTGTACAGCAGGAACCATGTTGCACTGGCATCAACAAACCAATCTGTATCTAGAATCAGGGAGCTGTTCAACTCCTTGCTAGAATTGACTAAATCTATACCCACTTGTACCTGACGGACTTGGTACACCAGCAAAGTAAATATAGCACCAGAAGGTAAGTTTATTGTCCTTTAAGTTTTAGCAAGTGAGGGGGTAATTAATAAATCAAAGTGACACTCCTGATATAGTGTAACTATTAAAAGATTGGTTTGTGGAAAATTTTGTAGTTTTTATGTGTTGGTAAGGGGCTAAAAATAAGCATGTTCATAAAATTTAATCCCAATATGTGGGTTGTAAAATTTGGCCAAAATGTATAAAGATCAGTGTTATTAAAGACAGATATATATATGCAAATAAAAGAAAGTTATGCATGTTATAGCCCCCCCCCAAAAAAAAAATGTATGCTGACATGCATTGTAATAGCCTCAACAAATTATACCAACAGAGGTGTATCCAGAGAAATCTGAAGGGCTGTACTTAGAAGAGAGACAAATTTGCAGGAAGACATGCCTCAAGTCCCCACACCAAGTTGCATGACTATGCTACTGAAAAAGAACTAAACATTATAAAAAAATAAAATTAAAAATATTAAATACTGATATCCTGAGTCTCCTGAGACAAGGAAGACACTCACATGAGAAATATTTGGAACAGGGTTCTAATGCTTTTCTATTCCTGCAAAAAGATCATGGATTTAAATCATGATTTTTTTTTCAATTAAAATCCTGATTTTAATCATAATTTTAACTTTTAATCAGCTTGATTTAAATCCACCACCCCTTATTTGAAAATAACTAAAATTTAACAAATATTTGAAATAAAGGTTGGGACGATGACATGCAAGCTGACTAGATTTCCATGAACTCCTCATACCATGACCTATCATGTTCATAGGAATACTTAATGGCTAGTCCCTTGACTTTGGAGACAGAAGGAAACCCCCAACAATCGACTTCATTTGTAAACAAAGATGAACATTATGCTGACAATCCTTTGCTCCTGCAGGCAAGTCTTTTAGACAACAACGTTTTTCTTTCTCATTTTTTTTTTTTTTTTGATGTGTGTGGTTTGATTTCTATGCCTTAAGATGGTTTAAAATCTACCACAAATTGCACAAAACAAAACATTTCAAGGCTATACAAGTTTCAGTATTGACACAGATCTACCCACCTAGTATAAAAATAAATCTAAGCCTAAATGACTGAAAACTTAACTTTGTTTTGAAAGCATACAAACAACCACTATCTTCAAAGTGTTAGAAATTCTAATCAAACTCTCAGTGGAGACACAATCAACTCAATCAGAAATTTGTCATAGCTGGAGGAAACATGGAGAAATTCCATCAGACACAGCAGATCAGTGGAATAGACCACTTAGACATTGGACAACCCAATAAATAATTGGTATTCATGAAACAAGCTGGTTCATAAAGGTGCCCAGTGTAACTGCCATTAATGCAAATGAGAGGCAACTATGAGTGTGGTTGAATCTTGTCACATTTTAAGCCAATTACATTGAATCTATTCTTAAAACTACAATCCCCACCCCCCCGGTATATATATATATATATATATATATATATATATATATATATATATATATATATATATATATATATATATATATATATATATATATATATATATATATATATATATATATATATTTATATAGACAAGACTGAGAAATTAATAATACTGATGACCAACAAGATTGATAGATATCCGAATATATATTTCAGTCTTACACAGAACACAACTTTATTTGGTAAAACATGCCTCTGTATGTGCAGGTACGGCCTGCTGTATTTACCAAATTTGTGTGTACCATTTTGAAAAATACTAACAGTTTTCATCTTTGAATATTGATGCCTATTCTTCCATGCTGATTCAAAGAAGCTTTAAAATGTATTGTCCAAGTTTGGTATATCTTATTACCAAACCCATAGCTTCAGTCTCTTACACAGACAGAGCAGTCGCGTCAAACTTTTTTTGAAGCAACAGCTAAATCTCACAATATTCCTCACATTTCTTCTCTTCAAAGTATCTTTCATAATATTTTAGGATACCAATATTGCATATTCATGATGAAATCCAGCCCGATGCTCTCCATATAACACCTTTACGGTTGCTTAAGTGAAGTGTAAGTAATGCTCTCAGCTCCTACTGACCACTCTGCTCATTGACTGACTACACTGAGATAACAGCACAAAGCTTCCTTATGTAATCACACTATGTCTTTATGGAGAAGAGTCTTCTGGCACCCTATCTGCAATTTCATGATCCACTGGGCCAGGGAGTCTTTATCTTAATGCGCAATTAATGAAGTGGAAATACCCTGAAAAAGGCCTCAAAATCAGGGTTTTTGGAGCATCAGAGGAGTTAGCCTAATGCAATGTAAACCAAGCAAATACTTTACTCCTGATAAATTTCACATCTAAGGGGAGAAAATGTTGCCACATGTGACTCTCAAGACCGAACCATGAAACAGGCCAGTCTACATGTACTTCAATAATTCAAGTTAGGAAGATTGCACACAACCTTTAAACCAATGTCTTGGTAAGTAGATGGCCTTTCTTGAGTTTTATGGCCCAATTTCCAACCTATTGGTTCAAGTCAAGCTGTCCATGGCCTTTTTTCCAGTTGTGGCTCACTAGCTTGTTTTCCCTACTCTATTGCTTATGTGAAGTGTCACGCACAATGGCAGTAGGTTCCATTTTTAGTGTCTTTGGTATGACTCGACCTGGGAATAGAACCTGGGCCTTTTGCGTGAGAGGGGAATGCTCTTAACGTTAGACCAAACATGCGGTCTTCTTCTCACAGAGTGTAAGGCACAATTAGCACAAGTTCAACAAAGCCATCTCAGTCTTCTCATTTGTTCCAAACAAAGTTCCTGCACTTTTCCACGACTTTCCTTGGACCAAATAAAAAGTTTCCATGACCTGAACACATGCATGACTTTCCCATTCATTACTTTTCTGTAACTTCCAGCAAGCAAGCTGTGTTAAATTTGAGATCTTTGAAGAGCATAAATTTGGACATTAGGAGCAAAATACACTTTGATATTTCAAGTGAGAATGGAACAACATTAATTTGTGGAAATTTTCCTGACTTTTCAAAGATTTCACGCAAAATTTCCCAAGATTTTTTCAAGCCTTCAGTAAGTTTCCAATTTATCATGATAATTCCAAGCATGTTTTCCATGGCTGTTGCATACTCTGTCTAAATTGTAATTTCAGTTATTTGCTTTAATACACCTGTATACTTCACTTGTGCTTTGCTATTGTAGCTTTATATGTGACATAGATTGCAGATATCCAATGTTGGCCTTAATTCTATTCCTGCCAATAACCTTCTCCAATTATTGTGTCCAAAGTTCTATGTCCTCCTTGAAGTAACCTGATGCAATGAAGTAATATATTACTGAAAATTACTGTTTTAATGAAAAGTGTGAAGGATACAGGGACAGAAGCCTTAAATGGGGAACAGGAGCTTCTATTTTTTTCACACTATAATAGGCTACTTTGATGATTACCCCCCCAACCTTTTGACTCTTTGAAGCCCTGTATGCTGCCAGATTTGGAAGTTTTTCATCAAACATAAAATTTATAATATTCAATAGATGACCCCCTGTGAGTTTGCAAGGTTTTAACCACAGTGGGTGGTATTTGAAGTCCTAAAGGCTATTGCGAATATTTCCATTAATTTCATTTTAATGACATTACAAATTTATAGGCTGTGGTTAAGGAAGCTGGTGAAGACCTTTGATAAAAGTGCAATACCATTTCTAAAGTCATCTCATTTTTGACATCAGAAGCATCCACACCAGAGTTTTGTCCAAGTGGGAAGTGGGACCTATTTACTGTATGCGAAAGAAGAGAAAAGCTGTGAAGGCAGAGCCTAGCAGTAAGAGGGACTTCTTTGGATGCAGTAGTAAAATTTCTTTTCATATTCAGTAAGCCTATCCACCCCTACAAACTTTTCACAAGAATAAGCCTGAAAAATTGTATTTAAAGGGAAATATTGCATTTGATTTGCAAGAAAAATTCATCCTTTTAAAACTAATATTTATTGACACAGGTTGGTAGGTTATCAAAAATAAGGCATTTCTTTTCAAGAAATAAGTCTCCCACAGATAAAAATTGGCAGGTGTCTGTTGCTCAAAATAATTTGTTCACCCAAACTTTCAACATTTCAAATGATGCAACATCAATGTTTCCTGTTGCGCAAAGTATTTTGATGAGATGTAGCTATTGCTGGGGTTTATGATTAAGACTGAATTTTTTGACAATGACTGAGCCATTTTCTTTGTTATCTTTTGCTGGAGCATTTTAAACACAATATTTCCCTTGAATGTCAAGTATTTATAGTACCATACCAAACCCTCTGAGGCTACAGCTGTCAAAGGAGAACAAGTAAAGGTAAAAAACTGCCATAGCTACATGACTAAGAAATCCAGATGAACCACTACCTTAATCAGACATTGTGATGGGAAAAAGGGGAGGGGGGAGAACAAACAGCTATGATGCATGGCATATGAGAGAAAATGTTGTCTAAAATAGCTCAGATTTAGTAATAAGGAACAAAAGGTCAACCTCATGTCAATAACTACCATAGCCCCTCCTTTAAAGATCTTAAAGGTCGTGTGACATGAAAATGACAAAATTGGATATTTGATGTAAAAAGCATCAAAAACCAAGAAAAAAGCTGCAGTTCCCATCAAAATCTGTCAAAAATTGACCATTTTACAGGGCAATTTCTGCTTTGCACTCCATCATCAATAAATATGACCTCAATATGCAAATATTCTGATGTCATGAGAGGGACATGCCATATGTGGCTAATGTTATCCTTTGTTTTTACAATATCTATTCCAAGGACAGTTGTAACAGTAGTTTGTCCTGAGGGCTTTATTTTGGAAGTTTAAATTGTGTCCTTGAAAATTGTGAGTATCAATTACCAAACAATAAGCTGTCTGCTGAGTAGTTGAAAGATAATGTAGGATTAACAAAAGAAATGTCAACACTTTGCAACACTGCACATCATTATTTTTGCATAAGCAACAAGCTGCTTTAGAATTATTTAAACTTTGAAGAGGTATATCTTGAAAACCGTAAAAGATATTTAAAAAAATTCCAACGGATTTTTCCGTAGAAAAGTTCACTCTGTAACTACCAAGTGAAGTGAGGTCATTTTGCTGACATGTCACACTACCTTTAAAAGTAATTCTCATACAAGTTTTACACTAACTATTCTTTTTACTAAAAGTTCCTTCACATTTAAAATTATCTACTGTCCTCTATAACACTGGTGTAGCCACGATGGTGGTTTTGGGGGTTAACCCCCCCCCCATGACCCAACCTTGCAATGCAAAAACACCTAAAATGGCAGTTTTTTTCTCTCTATACTTAGACTTTTCTCTCATGTCATGCCCCAAACCCCCCCCCCCCCCCAAAAAACAATCCTGGCTACACTACTACTCTGTAACCATGATAGATATCATTTTATAGTACAATTTTAAAAGAAAAAGGAACAGTCATATTAACTGAAACAAGACCTCAGCTTTAAGGGAATTAGGGCCTCTCACCCCAGGTAGTTTCAGCTCTCCATAAGCCCCTCCCACAATTGGAAGGTGCATCCCTCTCCCACCGACAACTAGGCTGCAGGGCTGAAATTTAACAGTTGTCCAATCGTCCGTGACGAGTATAAATGCATCGGACAACCCCTTTCTCTCTTTGAGCTTGTCCAATGGCGGAGCAGATATTTTCAAGCCTGAATGAAACACTAAATCAATGAAGATTAAAATCCTTTAACTTAAAACTTAGGAAACAATATTCCCAGGAACTCTTTTACCAGTCTAGTAATAGCACCACATGGTCCTAGATTCTTATACAGATGTTGTCATGAAACACTTTTGACAGGTTTGTCTTAGCTTGCTTTCATTTTCTGTCTGACAACTGAAAAATACTTCGGACGACAAAAAATGGTGAAGGTGGTTGTCCAAAGGACAACCCAAATATTTCTTTAAAAATCAGGTCTGAGGCTGGTGAGCTGATGTGCACTCAGTAGGGAGACACAATGATAGAGTCATCTTCCTCCCCTAGGTGTCAAAGACATAGTGACACTGGTGCAACTCATATGTATTTGACTATATGACTATTCTTTAATTGCCAGATTCATGACGGAAAATGTACTTTTGCTGTTACCAGTCAAGGCTGTATATACAGCTTTTAGGGAAAACTGTCCAATTTGAGTACCCAACCATTGGTTCATTAGTCCAATAAGTCCCTCTAATGAGCAGCAGCTCTGTAAATTCAGAACTTGGATGATTATGAAGCCAAACAACTACGGGTGGGGGTGAGTTGCATAAATTATGGGTTACGGGGGGGGGTGGGTTATGAAATAAGAGGGCGATCAAATTTTTTAATTGTTCACTGAATGGTGTAATCACTTTTCAGTTTAATTTCAAGATGAACTGTCATAACATGTAGTCTATAGGGTTAATGACAAATCTTCATTAGAGAATCCACTCCCTTGAAACTTGGACAAAATTATCCTGTCCTTGAAGTCCTTGCTTGTAACACAACTGACAAAAACAACCTTGTTGCAGATTACATGGTCCAGTGACTGCCTACTGTTGTCTGCCATTTTCTATTGTTGTAAAATTGGCTAAGTCTTTACGCTATCGGCCAAGTCATAATGTCCACTTTCAAGGGGCAGAATTCTCTGATGTTGAATGAGAGCCTAACTGGTATTTATAAACAACTTAAAAACTTTTGGCAAAGAGGATTTTAGATGAGGTGTTTCTAACTAATTGGTCTTTCTTTCAGTAATGGTTCAATCTCTCCTCTTATGATGATGAGGCAACTGTTAATACATATCAGGGATTCTACCCAAAACTAACAAAACGGAGGAGGGAATTTATTACTGCCAAACCCCCAAGTCCAATTGATGATGCCCATGGCCAAAGTAACAGATGGGTTCAAGGGGACAAAAGCTTGCTTCAAGACCCCTTTGAGGTGCAATCTGAAGGGTTTTAAGGGTATTTATGTAAGTTAAAACATTTCAGCAAAGGTGTCCTCTTTTTACATAAAAAACAAGATACTGACACATTTTTCAATTTTAATAGAAATGAGATGTGGAATTTCACCCACCTTCTGGAAAGGGAGCACAAGTCCCCCACTCACCACTCACTCCCCCCCCCCCCCTTGGAGAAACGTTCTCTATGATCCAAGGTACATGCTTACACTGTAGGTTACCAAAATCCAGATTTACCCGAACGAACTCACAGTGGTGTCCAGGCAGATTTTACAAGGATTGTCCATGATTTTTTGTAATTCTCACAGGATGATTTGACAGGTTTTTATTGATTTTGATTTTAATCTTTTGCCCCATGTTGCATTTAGATGTGCTTGAAAACTAAAAAAAAAACCAGATTGCTTTTACTTTTCCCCTTGGCTTTCCTGCTTTCCAGAAAATAAATATGTCAACCTTACACAAGCTGCAAATTCCCAACGTGATGCTTAGATACCACCAGTGGGGGTAAATTAGGTCTTTAATAGCCAGTGAGAAAGCGTGGCACACACACCAGCATGCCTCTTTATGATTTCTTTTTAATTGTCTCCATTTTATTCTCTCTGATGCATTCATTGTTCCTCATATCAATTAAATTCATTCTTCTGTCCTTCATCCGACATGAAGCTTAACTAATTGTGAGAACGGAGCAGGCTCAACATCCCATTTGACTGCAGGGTATGCAACAAATATTCAAATGCATTGATGCTATATAGTTGAATATTTGTGTACATAGCTGTACTCGGGCACCATGCAAATGTGAAATGATACCTAGGAGAAAGGGGTAAACCCCTGCTCATGATGCTTTCAGGCCCGATACTACCTGTGTTCACAGCTTTGAGTTTACTCTACCTATTCCCCTCCCATCATTAAACATCCAAGAGTATATTCCTTTTTGATAAGTGTTTGTTGTTTGGTCACAGATAAAAACAGGAAACTTGCAAGCATGTAAGTAAAAGACTGAACTGTGAAATGGAAGCAAGTTTATACACTGCATACACAAATGTGAGAAAGTTCACTTATGAATTAGTATGTCTTACCTGTAGGGCGGTAATGACAGATATTAAGATCAAAGTAAATACCAAGTGAACTTCCTACTGAAATCAGGAGTCAACGGATATTTTGCTTAAAACTTTCCTATCAGGCTTGTAAGCTGCATGTGTAGGTGAACAAGACAGTAATGTACTGTTCACTGTGACAAAATCATTTGTCAGAAACTTCTTCTTTTGTTTCTTTGTTGTTTTTCCTATAGAGGCTTTGCAATTACGTCACAGAACCGCCATGCTGGAAGACATTTATGCCAAATACACGTGGCTTTGTGCCGAACGCACTGCACAGAGTGCATTGTGGCATGCACGGTGTGTACACATTCAATGAGCAAGTGCGCCCAGTGTGGTTTACTACGTAGTTACATGTACTCCAACATGGCCGCCGGAGAGTATTATGACGTCATGTGAAAAGCCTCTATTGTACTCTTGTTGTATATTTTTGTGCAATTTCACTTTGTGGTCACCAGCTTAGAAAACAGTCTACACTGTTTATCTAGTGCCCTTCGAATTCACATGTATACGATGTCACATCTTATAATCTGCACCACTAAATTGTACATACTTTGTAAAACATATGAGAAATAAATTTGAAATTGAAAATTTTGTTGAAGGTGATTGACTTGGTCAATCGCCTGATTCTGGCCAGGATCTAAATCCATAATTTGGTTTCCAGAGTGTTTCCAGAGGAGACAGAATCGAAGGGAAGCCTTACAGCTGAAGAGGAATCTCGGTCTGGATTTCAAAAGCTTTCTTTCCCTAAGTAAGTCCTCTTAAGCGTTGGAAGTGGTCACCATGAATCCATCACAGTTTGTCAGAAAAGTAGGAAACATGGCATGGTTTTTCTAACCCTAGCCTTTGCCTTGCACAAAGTAATATGCATTCTTTAACTTAAAGGGAGTAAGGGGCACCTGACACCTATTTTCATATTTCATACTTTAAACTCACAAATATTCTCTTATTTTAGACAAAGTGTCTATCATGACAATTCAAATAATTAATAATATCGTCATATGATTCTACACAGCCATTCGTGGAACCAGATTCCAGGGTGCACTAATCCAAAATTTGAATAGAGGCATGTTCCCTTTAATGCCCAAATTTCACTTCCAATTCGAGAGATTTTAAAACAAAGGGACCAACATAATGCACTCAACTGAAACCGATGCTTCACTTAACTCAAAAGTGCAATTCCATTTCGACACCTCTGACGCCTAATAAATTTCAACTCAATTAGTGCACAAACTGCCAATCAGGTCAAGAATGCCATTCTAAAACCTGCATAAACTATATTTTCTACAATAAATCTACTGTATAACCCTCACCTGTTGAAGTATAGGTTTAGGTTAGACAGGGCTTTTAGAATCTCAACTTTTGCACTTCTGGTTTAATATACTAACACCCACAGCCTTTTTTCCACTTGTGGGGCACTGGATTGTTATCGCTACTCCAACACGAGGAATTTCTTACCCTATTAGGTACTTCACCTGAGTCCCCACGAAAAGCAAGGTTTGGTGGGGTAATCAAATTCTACCCGACTTCCTGCTTAACTCATTCAAGCACGGTCCAAGAAACCACAAGCTTGATATCAAGAGACAGCTAGCAGAAGATGTTAACAAAGGTGGAACAAAACTGGCCAGATGTGCCACTGTTTGCAAGGTGAGAAAGGCAAGCACTCAGGGCAACATCTTATCTGGTTTTTTGTTGACCTTCACTGAATCAAAAAGGTAGGGACAGAGTTTTTTAAGGCAGGGAAATTCAACATGAAAATGCAGCACATCATGTACAACACACCTGTCAGAGTAATCAAACCCTTGTCTCATTTTATCGGGTCAATAAAATGTACTAAATGAAGTCAAACAAAAAGAAAAGTAAGGACTGAGAACTAATGAAATCATCAGTGTCATTATCATATTTGATTGTCCTATCATGTGTTTCTTTTGATAAAATAGCTGTCACACTTGATTGTAAATCTTATGACCCTCCTTTCATATCCCTTTACGCCAATAGCAAAAGTGACCACTAATCACCATTCCCGTTCTCATAGGAAAAAGTCCCATGGGGGATGACGGATACCAATGCATCCCTACCCACTCCCCACCCACCTTTTGGAAATGAACTTTTAAAAAAAAATGACTTTCACTTTTTCAGAGATTACCTTTCACCTATAAGGCCAATAACTGTATCACACAGCCCCCAATTCCCAAATATTTTCACACTTTCTTTTTCTTTTTCTTTCCAAATGAGCTGGTTTGTAAAACATTTCTGCATCCCTCTGGCTCTCTTCAATACTACAGTGCTAATGTGTTGCAAAACTGTAATGATTAAAGGGCCAAACCTCTCACCCCAAACTACAATTCTGGTTAGGGGGTACCTAAATTCTCAATTGGCTCAGCTCTGATTGACAACTAATTCAAACAATGCAGAGTACTAAAGCTTATATTACACAGCATGAACGGTAATGAGAGTGTTTTGATTATATAAACTGAGTTTTTCTGTACTCACATTGAAGCAATAAACTGAGACTGTAGCTGGATGAGGGTGAATTTCAGACAATTGTGGGAGAGGCTTCAGTTAGAAGGTTAGGAGAATTGGTACAGTTTGGGGTGGGAGAACTGGGCCTTTCAAATTTCTGCTAGTATTTTGTACATGTGTTGTTATCAGTAGCTACATCTCTTTGACATGAAAAATTGACTTGAAACTTGAAACTCTTTCACACAAATTCCTACAACTGCCTTCACTACACTGCAGCAGTTTGGATATCAAAGTACAAGGCCAGTTCCTGGGTGAACTAATTAACACACTAAGGCAAAAATAAATAAAGGAGCACTTGAACAGATGTCAGTGATTTGGACTAATTCCTGGAAATTAAATTTGCAATCACTTTGATACAATCTCACTTTGTATGCAAGATGATCAAAGGGTGGGGCTCACATTCTGTTGGTGTCACATCCAGGCTGGAAAATAAGCACATGCCAAGAAGTCCATGGCCTTTGCACTTTGGCAATGGCATTGCATTTTACGGTCCCTCCAAAGTGTTGTACTTTTAAAGGCCACCCTTTCTGTCCTTACAGACAAACTACAACCAAGCATACCAGATATTCACAATATTTTCTGTTGGTCTTGGTACCATTTGAGGGATACATGTACTGTACACAAAAGGTACCATGAAATAATGACCATCGCTAGTAACCTCACAACTTGCTACTTTCAGCCTGAAATACCTGTGATACATTTTCTCACTGACCTATGACGGATATTTTAGAATTTTAAGTTGCAAAAATGTAAGCTGCATATCACACATCATCCCAAGATGATTCAACAGAACTGACAGTCATCAGATTAAGCAATAAATTTGGAAAATCTTGCAACAAATTTTAGAGATTTATCGATCCTTCACTGCCAGTTTATATTATGGACTTCGAAACATTGTCTGCACTGGGTACTTTTTGATACAAGGATTATCTTCGAAACAATGTATTTAGCAACGATTTTATCAATAAATTTCAAAGTCTACGGGAAATGAACACCTTTTTTGTCAAGTTCAAGTTTGATGAACATTTAAAAGGGCCAATCCTCTCACCCCAATCTACAATTTTTGTAGGGGTTAACCAAAATTCTCAATTGGCTCAGCTCTTTGCATGACAGCTAATTCAAACAATGCAGAGCACCAAAGCCTAATTAGCATAAACTGTAATGTGAGTGTTTTGATTATACACATTGAGCTTTTCCATCATAGTGACCCCAAAGCAATAAACTGATATTGTGTCTGGATGAGGATGAATTTCAGACAGTTGTGGGAGGGGCTTAAGTAAGAAGGTTAGCAGAATTGGTAACATTTGGGGTGAGAGATTTGGGCCTTTAAATGGAAGAGGAAAAGTAGGCAAAAGATCACAATAACTGTGCACCTGTTAAATAAAACTTTTGACAAATTACTTCAGACGTATGATTTTGTTCTGTGCATTGGATGAATTTTTCAGGGTTAGGGTACCAAAAAAAAAAAAAAGAAACAGGTACCATAGACCATCACCTTTAATCCCCATCCAACCTCCAGCCCAGTGAGAATAAGGCAACACTGCCATAATTATATAGAGTGATATCAAATCTAGGGTGCCTTTTACAATAGAAGCCTTTCATGAATTACTAGCATAGCAGAGTACACTAATTCAGTTTGTGGGTGACCGCACTTTCCCTTTAACTTTATTCAAATTCTATCCACAAAAGGAATGCTTATTACAAGACATTTAAGAGTTCCCCCATAAAAATAAAAATCACCATCCCATGTGACTTACAAAGTATGGAACCAAAAATATACTTCTGCAAATTAAATCCAAACTTTCAATACAAAGACACAATATGTTTCAGCACTGATTTCACTTTCATGCAGTAAAGTTCAGGACACATACAGAACTATCAGAACCTGTTGTGACATTCCTGCTGTGGCCAAAGTGGATAAAGGCTGTGGCATTTGAAGCAATGGAGGTTAGCAACCATAGGGTCTGAAGTTTGATTCCTGGCCGGGCCAAAGTAAGGCATTTTTTTATTCCAGAGCATTTAATGGTTTTCCCATCTGATCTGATCTGTCAAAAAAAAACCAAGTTTGAAGATTTCCTTAAGGGCCCAGTTCTCTCACCCCAAACGGTACCAATTCTGCTAACCTTCTTACTGAAGCCCCTCCCACGATTGTCTGAAATTCATCCTCACCCAGATAAAATCTCAGTTTATTGCTTCAAGGTGAGTATAGAAAAACTCAATCTATATAATCAAAACACTCTCAGTACCGTTCACGCTGTATAATATAAGCTTTGGTACTCTGCATTGTTTGAATTAGCTGTCAATAAAAGAGCTGAGCCAATTGAGAATTTCGGTGCCCCCCTACCAAAATTGTAGTTTGGGGTGAGAGGTTTGGCCCTTTAAAAAAAAAATACCAAATTTGATCTGAATTGTTGAGTTGACTGCCATCAGACGTGAAGTTGTAATTTATAAGCCAATGGCTTCTCCCACATTTGTAGCACCTTAAAAGAATTCCCCTTCAAGGTCAGATTATTGTTATCAATATTTTTGTGAGGTGGCCACCTCATGGTTTTTGCTACCACCTCACAAAAGTTGCTACAACTGCTACCTTCATTTACTGAACAAGTTTTGTCACATGTTCCTTCACTGTGACTTGACCACAATATATAAAACTTTATAACTGAAATTTCTCCATGGGGCACCCAGGAGACACAGTTTGCCAAGGGGACACAGAACATTGTTGCTGTAAATTTGTTGTGCTCTGTATAAAGTAATTCAAAGTCTGAAAATTTAAGATTTGATAAAAACTGTTAGAATAAGTGCCGGCTATATTAAATATCAGGTGTATGAAGTGAAGTTACAAATATAAGAAAACATAAAAACAAAATTTTTATGTCAAAACATTCACTTGCAGGTTATTTTGTCCCTTGCCTATTTCTAAGCTTTGACATTAATGCTATGTCATCAAACTACATGTTTCTTCATGCATGTTTTTTTTTCTGTTTTTTGCATTTTTTTGCACAAAAGTTTCCTAAAACTTTGCATGGGTTTCCCTTCACCCCTCATGTTTGTATGAAAAAATTTCTATCTTTATGTGAAAGTGACATGGAGGAGATGATTACATAAATGTTGATGAAACAAAAGCAGCAACTACATGTGAATGTTACAAATCTCAGCTCTTTATGTCTCAGTTTATGTATGTTTAAAAGGAGAGTATATGCCGATGTGTTACAGATCCTCAAATTTAAGGACTTAGTTAATATGAGGTTTAACTACACACCAATTAGAATATGTTATATAATGTCAACCAGATCAAATGGTGAAGGTTGAATATGGTTTCAGATATGGGAGAAGTTCAAGTTTGGCATCAAATGCAGTTCAAACATGGTGAAAGTCCATCCTCTTAGTCGCTGCTTAATAACCACAGGCAGAAAATACTGTGTGTATTCACTACAAGCCTCTGCCCACAGGTTGGTTGAAAATGAAGGAAGGAACACCAATACTTACTCTCTTACATCTCAAGATTTGAAATATTAGAGTTAACATCTAATAGAGAGGAATATGCAATACGCCCACTGCAATGGTGGACTGGCTAATAATTCCAAACAATTAGATTTATATTTAACTATGAGACTAATTTTAAATCTTTGGAATTATGAGAGTAACTTACTAACATCCACATCAAAAAAGATAAAATCATTTAACGAGCAAGAATCATGCATCTATGTAATAGTATACGTACCTTTCGTCCACTTCTGCTCACATACTTGACTGGAAACGTGACCTGCTGACTTGCCTCTACCTCTCCACAGATGCTGACGTACTTCGCTTTCAGATAGTCTACCCTGGCACTCTCCCGGCCCTCCCAAGAATTTGAAACATATTCCTTAAGGTGCATTCTCAGAAGTTGCTGGACGTGAGGATGCTTAGCAAGATCGGGTGGGAGACAATGATCAATTGATAACTCTGGTACAGGATCCTCGGAAATGTCTTCTGAGCAGGACATTATCTTACTTCTACCTTCTCTAGGATATAGAACACGTGCTGACAATGTCCTGAAACTCCTTGGCACAGTGCTGAAAGCATGAGGTAAAGCTCTACTTTTGCAACTTTCTTGATTGCTGCCAAAAATGTTGGGATCAGAGTTCCTACCTTTTTTACGTAGACTCCATCGACTGAAAAAACCATTCATACTCTTGTTGTCTATATTTTCCTCCAATGTTAAATCTGTTTCTTGCAACCAGCCAATTGTTGGCAGCTTGCAGGAATTATTCAGGTCCTCCAACTGGATCTGAAGCGAAGCCAATTTAGCTGCAACTTCAGGGCCACAGGACAGATCTCCATGAGACACTTTCTTCTGACACTTAAAAAGAATAAGAGAAAATATAAATACAACTGCCATTCCTGACTGTATATGCAGGTCATACTTAAAGGCAATTCTTCCTCACTTAGCACTACACTTTTACTCCACCCAGATTCTACCAAAATTCTAAACATGTAGATCACTTAGATTGATATCAAATTAAAAAAATGCAGAGTAGCCTTCATTCAACAGCATGCACTGAAAGTGTTCTGATTACATACTAGGACCATGCATGCTCACCAGCTAGATGTGTCCTGTAGCATTAAACAAGGATTGTGTCTGGATGAGTTTTTAAAAAGCTGTTTGAGGGGTCATACGCATGTTGGGAGAAGTAAAACTGTACAGGGTGATTAATATCTGTCTAAAATTAATAAAGGGTCACTCACAATTATGAACATTTTCTTAAGTGTATAACTGTTTCCAACAAGAGGAAAATGGCTAATAGATGCTTTTCTGAGGGTAATATATGTTGCTTATTATTGCCATTAAACTTCCATATGGCAACATCATTCAACAACTCTTTTTTATTCTACATCTACTGTTATTGGGGAGGACAGGTTTCCTGTCCTTTCTGGGTGATCAACTTGGTAATCAACTTCCAACAAATCTTTTTTTCATTCCACATCTACTGTTATTGGGGAGGACAGGGTTCCTGTCCTTTCTGGGTAATCAACTTGGTAATCAACTTCCAACAAATCTTTTTCATTCCACATCTACTGTTATTGGGGAGGACAGGGTTCCTGTCCTTTCTGGGTAATCAACTTGGTAATCAACTTCCAACAAATCTTTTTTATTCCACATCTACTGTTATTGGGGAGGACAGGTTTCCTGTCCTTTCTGGGTAATCAACTTGGTAATCAACTTCCAACAAATCTTTTTTAATCCACATCTACTGTTATTGGGGAGGACAGGTTTCCTGTCCTTTCTTCCTTTCTGGGTAATCAACTTGATAATCAACTTCCAACAAATCTTTTTTAATCCACATCTACTGCTATTGGGGAGGACAGGGTTCCTGTACTTTCTGGGTAATCAACTTGGTAATCAACTTCCCCAAACTTATTTTGAAATCGCAGCTAAATCTCATGACATGTTCTTTTTTTTTCCTTCCACATATCTCTCTAATATTTCAGGACTGCAGTATTACATATTTCAAAGTAATTCAAGTAGTTGCTCCTTGTAAATTTCACACATTTGACTAGGAAAAATTTTGTGACATGATTCTCAAGAGCACTTCATGAAAAAAGATAGTCCACTACACTAATTCAAGGTGGGGTGACTGCAGTTTCCCTTTAAACTTTGTTATGCATCTGGATCTTTCAGAGCCAGTGACAGCACTATGGGGCATGAGGAGGAAATTGCTCCCTCAGAATTTTTCCTTGCCCCCCCCCCCACACTTTGAGGTTAGCTAGGAGTGAAGTCAACTGGAAAAATTATATGCTAAAATCTCAGAGCTTTGGGGACTCCCCCCAAAACTGCCGAGATTTCCCCTAAACCACACCCACCCAATGTCCCTAAACCACACTCAGAGATGCATGTACTCTGCCATTGGTTTCACTTTGCATAAAAAAATTTTTTTTTTCAACATGCTCTATGCTCATGCTCATACAGTAGTCTTCTCCTTCCCCAATTGACATTCTGATGCTGCCACTGTTCATAGTAGATATAATGTTAGTAAGAAAGGACTGTGCATGGGTACATAATACTCGAATGGAACCTGCAATGCTCATAAAGCAGGTCAACTTACAATCAATGCACACATCTACCCTCGCTATCATCTAAAGAGTCCCCTTCTTTTACAATATGTCACTTCATAGAAAATAGCTCCATTTGTCAAAGCTCCTTTTTTCATCGTAAGATACTCATGACAGGAATTACCTACTCTTACCCGACTTGCCAATGGCAACTTTGGTAAGAAGGATTAGGCCACTTTATTGATTTGTTGGGGGACGGCATCCTATTGGCCCAGCACAGCTTTTCAGTGTGTTATTCATAGATGACTTTCAATTTGTAAGGTCTCAGAAGTCAAGATAAGGTTCATGTCTGCCTGGAAGCTGAGCTACACAAAGTTAAAAGGATCAGTTGTGTTGGACTTTTTCTACATTCTGGCTAATGGGCATTTCCTGTAATGTGAGTAGAGCTATTTTGAAACACATTAGACAAAATTGCATTTTGGTATTCCCATTCTACAATCACAGAAAAAATACTTTACAGATACCTTTTTGTCACAGAAGGGGTTCATTGGGAGTGACTTGGGGAGTGGTCTTTGGGGAAAGGGTGCACCCTTAAGTCCCTCCTTTCCATTATATTTTTTGGTCTCCAGATGCAAAATGGTACAAAATTTTCGCCTCAAATGTATAAATAAAAATTGCAGTGTTCACCTTTTTTTGTAATTATGTGCCATTTTTTCTTATTAAAACTTGGGTTACAGGAGGGTGTTTCAACTCACCCTGCTACAATCCTGATATATTAACAAAAAAGTTTTACATGATGTGATGAAACTGGGGTGCAATTTACCTCACAGTAACTCCTCTCCAAGGACTCAACATCATTTACTGACTGACTGACATGGTAATTTCTCAAGAGCAACAGGTTCCACAAATTCTTTGACCTTCTACTATAAGGTGAAGATGAACCATCAAGGCTTCGATTACTACCATGACCTGAAGATTTCTCCCTCGAGGTGAGTCGCCCAGGAGAGGATCTCTCTTGAAGCTGGGGCGGTAAGCTGGAGGTACGATTAACGGGACGCTTTGATGATAGTACTTTCTTTGTTAAGTTTTGAAAAAGTATTGTGGACTTGATCTGCCCCACAGTAGACTGCAGAAGAATGACTGTTGGATGGTGTTTTAACTTCAGATCTGAGAACAAGGACAAGAGAGAGAGACAACTTTTCTCGGCCACGGAATCACGAACAAAATCTTGGGGGTAGTCTTGCAGCCAATACTCCAGAAACTGAAAAGTCTGCAAAAGATAAAATCAGCTGTTCAATGAAAGATGACAAATGGAAAGAAGAGGGAGAATTAAAGATGATGTCCACAGCTTCAAGAATGAAAGGCCTAGCCGTCTCACCCAAAACAGTTCCAATTCTCCTAACCTACTTACTTAAGTCTCCCACGGACAGTTGTCTATCATTTATCCCAATCCACACACAATCTCAATTTATTGCTTTAGGGTGAATATAAAAGATCGATCCTATAATATGTAATCAAGACACTCTCTGTACAGTGCATGCTGTGTAATATGAGCTTTAGTAATCTGCATTTTTACTTATTGTATACGAACTGTGCCAATTGAAATTTTCTGTGGACTACTACAAAAGTTGTAGTTTGAGAGGTTTAGGCCTTTAAGATTTTATTGTTCAATAATTTTAAAAATGTTTTATTTAAATATGATTCAACTTGCCTGTAATGCTTGAGATTTTTACCTTATTGTCCCTTACTTTAGTAATGGCCATGTCAGGACCTTTACTTATCATTGACTCATCACATACGCTCAGCATATACATTTTGAGTAGAGTACAACTTTTTTCCTTTGTCTATACCTATCAAAATTTACCAACCAATCACAAATCCCAATTTAGTAATAACACTCTTAATATACTTTGGGAAACACAGCAGCATAGGATTTTTTAAACATGAGAACATTGGGGATCACACCATTTTCTGGGGAGATGGCATATGTTGGCCTAATGAGTTGGTATCCATTTAAAACTGCACATTCCAAATTTCTTTGTGAGGGCATCTAGAGGGAATGACCTTGCTATGGAAGACATGTTTCCCCTCCCCCAACCCTTCCCCCCCCACCTTCCACTATGCCACTGGGGGAAACACAACATTCCTTCAAAATTTTGAGCTAAGATTTTTAGAGTCTGAAAAAAAAAATCGCCAGTAAATCATTACACCTGGTAACCTTTCAGACAAGCAACTGCAACTTATTTTTTATTTTGTTTTGTTCTGTATTCTTTACCAGAACTCCTGTCCTCATTTCGAGCTTCCTGTGCGATATTTATACATTATGAAATGGTATCTCCCCTTTTCCCCTCATTTCCTGGTTAAAAAAACTTCCAACCCTTCTTCTGATTGCCATAAAATGTTTAGTTTATTTACAAAAGCAGCTTAATTTATTTATCTGCTATAAATCAGGAACAACTTACTTGGCATTAAGAAGCTATACTTATAAAAATCTAAGCATCTTGTGAAAGTTCTGTGTTTTTCTATCCAAGCACTTAACATGTGGCAATCAAACTGTACATAACTTATTATGGTGCACGTCTGGAATTCTCGACATTCCTTTCTTAAAAGGTAGTATGTAAACAAATAATCTATCTGCAGTAGATATATCACAAGTCTTGAAGAGTTGCCAGATTCTTTTCACAATACACAACCCTGAATTATCCTTTACAAATAAAAGTTTGCAATGAAGTGTTGTGACCCCATCAACCTGGCAATTAGCTAGCACTTCATTATTTGATATGACCCAGTTGCAGTCGGTAAGTGTATGAATGAGCCATAGTTAAAAGCTGAATATGATCATTGTTTAAAATTCGAACTTAAACTTAAAAGAAGGGTTGAAGGTTATATCAAGTTTTGGTATATTAGAGGGGTGCTTATTCTAAGCATTTTGGTGAAATTTGCATTGAAATCCAATGTGTGGTTCTCAAGATATGAGCAGGTAAAGTTGTGACATTTTTAACAAACAGTGAACTTGAAGCAAGCAGATATGTCATCATATCCTCACATTAACTGAAAGTCTTTTGTTTATCTTTAAACTTTGCAGCATATTTTCTTCTCAACAGTCCCAGATTATGGAAAAATGATTGCACAGGTGGCATCAAAACTTTCCAAACTTTGCAATCCCAATGAGGAGGTCCTATTCCTATTAACAGCAAAGGTCAACACAACAGTCTGAAAAACAAAGGAAACAAAAGTTTTCCTTGTAAATGTGATGAAGTGATTCAATCTCACTTTGAAACACAAATTTAGTAACTTCATTTGCTGATATCTTGAAAATTGCATGTCCAATTTGAATGGCAATTTTACCACACTGAGTAGATTTAGTTCTTCTTTCACATGTGAAAATTAATTTTTTGCATATAACTCCCCATTTAAAATTCATCATAAGATAGTGAAAGTAATGCTAAGCAGTTTTTTTTTTTTTTTTAAGGAAAATGAAATATGCACCCCGAGAAAAGGCTTGCTGAACTAACCAACATTGAAGAAGATACTGTTGGGTACATATGCACACAGTGTGCATCAATCACTTTTCTAATCTATTAATCCATGCCGCTAGAATTGAATAGGACGTTTTGAGCAATGTTAAAAGAGGAAAAGGCGTTCTCTCTGGTCAAGCTTGTCTCTGTTATTGCCGCAGTTAACCCTGTTTAATGCAGACCTTGTTGATCTATTGAGTAAATCGTTTTGGAGGGAGCCTTTAACTTTATTGATCTCATGATACGTGAAAAGGAAATTCTCTGATAGATTCTGGATTATTAGTTGTCAGGTTGAGATGGCTAAAACTTGCTATTCATTTCTAGCATCATGCTGTCATCTAATCAATCATCCAGTCAATAATTCAATAATTTAATCAATCAATATCTCTGTCAAGTTAAAAAATAAATTGAACACTCAAAAAAGACACCTTACATAATGGAGATTTTTATCAAGCATGTTGCATGAAGACCATTATGCTATAAAAATTCCATAAGCATACAATCCCAATTAGCCCTGCATAGCTCAGGAAAGTTGTATTAGTGATGGTCAGTGACTTTCACATTCTGTGGTTTTAGTTGAATTGTCAAAAACATGCTCAATCCTAACATATGATCATGCCAAGCAAGCAGTATATCCATTAGATCTTGTCATTAAGCACAGCAAGTCATTATTTGCTTGAGTGCCTATTGTGCTGATAGAGGTTGAGATTTATTACCTTGCGTTTTGATGCAAGTGATAAACTATGGTCAACTTCTACAAGACCTTGAGGTAAAAGGACTTTCATGTCGAGGTGATACTCGAATAATGTGATACTCCAATCTAAATATTAGTTGTACAGAAGAGAGATCAAACAGAACTGAGTGTGTGAACATAGCCAAGGCATGTAATCAGGCCTTGAAGGCGCTACGACACTAATAAGCGACCAAGAATGTGGGAAAAGCCATTGGCTTATGAATAACAACTTCACGTCAGGTGGCAAGCAACTCAACAATTTGGATCAAATTTGGTATTTTTTTTTGAAAGACTTCAGATGGGAAAACCATAGATTGCTCTTGGATGAAAAACCCATCCTTCTTTGCCCCGGCCAGGAATCGACCTCCAGACCTCCCGGGTTGCTAAGCTTCATTGCTTCAAATGCCACCGCCTTTATCCACTCGGCCACAGCACCGGTGTAACTTCATCTTTTCTTGCACTCTTTGATTTTTACAAAAAAATGCAATGAAATCACAGGCCAGTCTGGTAATGTGTACCTTGCATCTCACATAGAGTGAACTCCAACATGCTTAAGGAAGGGTTACAGCAAAAATTTAATTTTCAAAAGAGGAAGAAAGCTAAACAATTTTGTGAAAGGTTTGTTTAAACAGGACATGTATTTCATGGAGATATCAGCAAATGAAGTTACTACATTTGTGACAAGTGAACTTTTCATGCAACGAAATTGTTTCTTCAGAAAGTAGATCAAAGGGGGTGTTGGGTGCAGTGGCGTAGCCAGGGGGTTCCAGAACCCCCCATGATCCAACCTTTCAATGCAAAAACACCTAAAACAGCGGTTTTTTCTCTCTATCCTTAGACTTTTCCCTCATGTTGAACCCCAAAACCCCCATGACACCAAACCCTCCCATGACACAATCCTGGCTACACGCATGGAGGTGTAACTGGTATCCGAGTTTGTTACAAGATCTGTGCCCTCGAGTGAGCTATATTTTCATCGTGTTCCCACTGCATGAAAAGCAATTAACCCATACTTGACTGACCTGTTGGTTAACCCCAATGTTATGTAACTTTTTGTGTATTTTAATATATCTGTTGCTGTCAATCATTTTATTAGACGTGAAACCTTACTATATCAAGTGTGTGTATAGTGAGCTTTATTTTCTCCCTGAAGCAATAAGAGGTAATCAGGCATAGAAGGAGGGTATAACAAAAAGTAATAAGGAAAGTTTCATCATGTATGCAAGCAGAGGTATTTTCACTTTCTCACATTGATAAGGGAATAGCTCTGTTTCTGTTGATTTTTCAGTCTGTATTGACGTAGAAGTAAATAAGGATAGAACTTCCCCATAACTAAATATCCTTTTCAAAGATTCATAGTGAACCACCAGATTTTCCCATTTTCTTTGCAGGTGTATTAACTTTCCCTTAACCACCTAAGCATAAGCTGCTTTGTGACTTATTCATCACATTTCATTCCCAGCCTTATTGCCATGATCTGCTGATGGCAGCTCTGGTTGTAATCTGGCTAATGCTGAATAACCAGTCTCTGCATTTATGTCATTTCTGAGCATAGTTAGGATTTTCATGTTGGATAATACACAGGTGAGTTTCTACAGAAGGACTCTTTGTTGGCATAGTGCTGGACATGGTAGCCACTGTTAATTAAGAGAGAGCTGGTCATCTACATGCTCTAATAGCACTTTAAGCGAAAAAGTATGTGGTAAGGTTGAAATTAGGGGAATTCTAGATTTCTATGGATCTTTTAAAAGGATGTTTGTCTAATGCCATGCAAACTAAGAAGTTTGGGAGAAAAAAAGTGGTTGTTTAGTTTTACCAAAAAAGCTGCTCAAATAATATGAGGAAATGACATCATGTATTTGCCTTACATTTCTTTGCATTGAAATGTGAAGTCTCTGATTGCTGATATCTTGAGAAAACACGTCAGGTTTCAATGGAAATTCAGAACCTGAATTGAACTAAATATCAAAATTTGATGGGAGCTTAGACCCTCCTTTTAGGAAAGAACTTTAGCAGCAACCCAAATACCTCTTCAATTCCAGCGGTTTGTGCGACATCCACACTATTTGCTTTTTTCAGTACCATTTGGTAACACATTCTGAGGTACGCCTGGATGCCATTTAAAAGTATGGCAGTGTGAACCACAAATGGCAGAACTTCTAAGAAATTACTCCAAGGCGGCCTACTCAATCCTCGAGGTGACAGGAAATGCTAAATATGAAAGAAAAAAAAAGTGGCATCATTTAATTCAAAGATTTGCACATCACAGATCACATCACAAAAAAAAGAAAAAAAAAACATGACATGCTTGACCAACCCATAAGTGTTACCCAAGAAATAGTTGATAAAGCCGCAAAAAAGTAGAACTCCGCAACCTGTCTCCCGAGAATAAGTATTTGACGTCAGTTGAGAGCACATCCACTTTGTGTATGTAGGGAAGAATCAACAACAGTAATATATCAATCAGTGAGAAGCCGACAAATTGACGGAGCATTCTCCCTTTCCACTATTTCATTCCTTGATCATCTAGCAAGTGGCTGATAAAACATAATTAGCCGAGCAAAGAGCCTGAAGAATCCAAACATATATGCTAGTGGAAGAGGTTTATTCTAGGATGATGCATGCAAAATGCTTGAACTTTTTAAGTGCAACTTGATCCCGGGAGCATTTGATTGAAACAGACATCTGCCTATGTAAAGTAAACTGTTGACAACATTTACTCCATAAAACAATGTTTCATCTTCCACAAATGAAGAAAAATCCACTTCCGTTCATCAATAGGAGGAAAAAGTGAAGTCTGCAGTTGATTTTTAAAAGCTTGAAATTCAACATTTTACTCCCCCATGACATTACCTAATAAAGCTGGTTAGATGGAATTGTATGCTGTGACAGGCAGTTGTGTTCATCTTGCTTGCGCTGCTCAACAGCATGAATAGAAAAGAAATGTTGTGGAAAGCAATCCTGTGACTTTCAATTAGCACAAGTAGCTCTTGGCTCATATCAGAATTTGATTTAGAATTGTATTTCTTGCTTGACAGGAATTGAGACTGTCGAGGTTGAAAAGCCGCTGGCATGAAACTTACTGGCCCTACATTGACGACGTCTAATGCCCATGATCACAGTGTAAATCAAGTCATCTTCCTGGACTCTTTACAATTCTAACTGGCTAGGCAGAAAACTGACTGTCCTCTGATAAACCTAAAATTCTGGCCCTTATTACAGATGGTGTTTTTTTTCCTTCTTTTTTTTTAATTTCTTTAAATTTCTTTAGAAGAATTAGTACAAGATGCGTAGAAGATCATATTCTTGATTTATAAACAATGACACACATAAGCTGGGCAGCTTCCAAGCATGAGCCCCCTCCCCATATCCCAACCTTCCACTCAGCCCATGCCCTTCACTGGAAAAAGTATATGATAATATCTTAATGAAATGTGGAGTCTCTCCCCCAACAAACATACATCATGTTTTTTCCACCTGCACTTATTGTTTAAATAACATCCCACTTTTTGGAAACAGTTTATGTCCAATTTCTTCTCTGAATGTTCTTCATTATAGACAACCCAAATAACCATTAAAAGTACAAAATAACAATCTGTAACTCTTACTTCATCAAGTCCTAGAAGAATATGTAAGAAGTCACACAATGAGACAATCCTGTCCATGCTCTCAGGCACATCCTTCTTCCTCTTCCAGTTCTCGTGTGCTCCATCCTCCTGTTTCTCAATGAATACATGTTGCAAACCTAATGTGAGATGAATAAAAAAAGGGGGAATTTTAACGCCTGATCCTCTCACTCCAAACAATTATAATTCTCCTAACCTACTTACATATGCCCCTTCCACAACTTTTTAAAATTAATTCTAATCCAGACACAACCTCAGTTTATTGCTTCAAGGTGAAGTATACAAGACCCCAATGTGTAATCAAAACTCTAAGTAGGAAACAGGCTGTGTATTATGAACTATGGTACTTTGCATTTTTTGAACTAGTTGCCAATCACAGAGCTGAGACAATTGAGAATTCCTGTTAACCACTACAAAAATTGTAGTTTAAGGTAAGAGGGTTTGCCCTTTTAAGAGGAAAAGCAGCCATCCCAATTTAAGTAAGGGTAGTAAACTATCCTATTTCAAGAATGGCTCTTGATCAAAAGGGAATATTTTTTCTCTCTCAAACTGTGAAATTTATTTGGAGTAACTCATTGCTTAACCTTGGATATTCCATATTTTATACTCCTGAAATACAACAAATGGTACTAATTGGTAGGTTAAAAATTACTGAGAATTATCTGTGGTTTCAAAACAAGTTTTAGGTGACTGCTATTTCCCTTTAAAGTAAAAAAATGTGGAACAAAACCTGTGCAATTTGGTGAAACTTCCATTTAAAGCAGACATGTATTTCTCAAGGAGTCTTGAAAACAAGGAATCTCAAAACTAGTCTTGAAAACAAGGAATCAACTTTTGAGCCATCATTTTTTACTTTAAAACACAGTTTTTCAGTTTCCTAAAATACTTTCTGCAAAAATATGGCTGGTTTCACAATCTTCAAAATCTTAAATATCTTGTTTTGACACTATGCATGACAATGATAATTTACTTGGGACTAAAAATGAAAGACAACAAAATCCTCTTAAAACATCGGATATAAAAAGCAATATAACTGGTCTGAACTAAAGACTGTCACTTTTACAATCCAGTCAAAGTTAGTTTACTGAAATCAAACTAGGGAAAACTGCAGGCCACATGCTTTATCTACATTAACTGTATAAACTGAAGTACTGAACCAATAGCTGCTCTCACAGCAAACTTGAACAGGGAAATCCACAAAAAGTTGCTGTGTGTAGCAAGATTTATTTCTAATTTATGGACTAATTTTTGAATCAAAGATGCCTATCCCCTTCCTTCCTTCTCTTCTAATGTCATACTCAGACAAACTCACCCGGAGATTGGGAGATACTAACAGCTTCTGATACATTAGCGGTGAAAATAAGAAGCCTGAAAACCTGTAATTCAATGACCAGTCCTTGACTACTTGGAGAGTTCTCATCTCTGCCTTCCAAGAATTCCAACAGAGAGCCACTGAGATCAAGATTATGGAATGCAACTGCATTTGGAGGATGGAGAAAGACCACTTCAAGAATGCATAAAATATTCAAGCGGAGATTCTGAAAGAAAAAAACAGCCCAACAGGTTGAAATTAGTGCATCTACTCAAGATGACCATTAAATTCTAAAATTGAAACTGTGGGGGATGAAAGGAACAAATTGCTCCAGAAAAGTTGCTGTTGAGAATGTAGGTCAGGTAGACTGAAACACCTTTTCTGTATCATTTACAGAGGTATATCTGACCTATTGATATCTGTTTGCTGGAATAGTTAGCTACTTTGATATTTAAAAAAAAATAGCAACACATGAAAACATCTTGGCGACAGTTTCTGTCTCAAATAAAGTCAATGGAAGTATACAAAGGGAGATAAACAACATTCATTCAAGTTCACTCCCCACATATTTTTTATGTTTTTCACAGACTTCAGCAACAGGTTTGACAAATGACAATTCCATTTTCTGAATGGGGAAATTTGAAAATTTCACAAAACAACAGTTCATTGATGCATTTTCATGTTATGCACACTTATTGTATTTGCCTTAAATTTAAGATACCAACTACCAAGTCCAAGTCTTCAAAATATTAAGACAAGTTGTGAAGTCTATAAATTTTACACAGAGAGTGGACAATGCAATCAATGTTAACAGGACACTAACTATAAATTTCCCCTACAAAAAAGTGCTGTTGCCTTAATAAGTGGTTGTTGTTTAAACAAGAGATTTAAAGTAGCCTAAATGCTTTCCATAGGAGATCTCTAAATGGATGCATTTAATGTAGGGGCAATCGGATCAGAATCAGATCCAATTGCATTTCATTGTAAAGCTTACAAATTTAGCAACACACTATCATTTATTCCATAGGAATAGTATCATTTGAAGAGATCCAGGATGGACCAGGGAAGGTGAGATAGGGTATATGTGCCCTCAATATTTGAAAAAAACCCATTAACTTTGATTTTTCACACAGCTGTTGTTTTGTTCCATTTCTTGATATGACCTGCCCTTCCGTGTAAACAAAAGATACATTTCCATACGCATGCTTCATACCTGATGCTGCTGCTACTACCTCACATAACCCAATCCCCATCCCCATCCCCACCCCACAATCACCTATCATCAATCCATTTTCTTTCAGTTTAAATCAGTCCCTTTTCCATAATAAATATGAAAAGAAAAATGAAAGCAATATATACTCACTTACCCTGCGTTTCAATTTGTTTCAATTTTATGAAAGTAAAGGAGACAGCGACTACAAGATATACAAATATGATATCCTCTATGACAACCAGAACATACACAGTCAGTCATTTAACCTACAAATACAAACTGGTACCAAACCCCATTTCTAAGGGTTGATTTAGATAAGGTTTTACACCCCAATTTTTAACCAATTAAAGTTGAGCCTGCCACAGACTTTCTAAAGAAGTTCAATATTATTAGATTTTAGATTTTTCCAGTTATGGCTCACTGGCTTGTTTTCCCTACTCCAATGCTTTATGCTGAGCGTCAAGCACAATGGCTGTAAGTTAAACCATGGAGCTAGTACTTTAACAGGAGAACGAAACTGAACTTTAATTTATGCCAATCCAATTAGTCCCAGACATACTTGAGAAGTTAATCTTGTAATGATCGCTAATAAGACTCAAGGAGCATTCAGTTCTTTTGTCTGACACTTACATTTAAGATTTCTTACCTTTACGGCATCATTTAGGTCTACTTCTACCCTAACCAATGGATCAAATAGAATAGCCTTTAGATATCGAGGACTTCTACGACAGCCAATAACAAATTTGGGATAAGAAATGAAAATGACTGGTTAGCAGTTTCTAAGGGCAGATGCTGGAAATTAATATTATGCCTTTATAAGTACCATGAAGTGCAATGTGAATTGTCTTATTAGGAAGTCTGGATTACAGAGTTGGGACTTTAATCAGTTTGCACATTATTTCACATATCACGAAGGGCATGCGCATCTTCAACGTTCCACTTTTCACAAGGAATAAATCCAGCGAGCCACAACTGGAAAAAAGGCTGTGGCCAGCTCAACTTGAACCAATAGGTTGGAAACTGGGCCGTACACCTCTATCTAACTGCACAAGCAACAATAAGCGACAAAAAGAATAAATTAATTTGCAAGTAGAGAGACTGGCAACTTTGAAGTGATAGAGAAAATCCACTGATGTGCACTTCAGGATATAGGAGACAACATGAAACTTTTTGCTTACTGCATAACTCTTTTTAATCCTACTGAACCCCAAAAAGTTCGAAGATAAGAGATATGTGGGTGTTAAACGATGAAATAAGTTTGACCTTTGCTGTAAAATCCTACATTCAAAGGGACTTAAGAAGTTTCTTCTCCTGTAAAAGTATTAGCTCCATGGTTAAACAGATTAAACTATAGAAGTCATGCTGCTCTTTTAAAAGTCAACCATACATTTCTTTTTTGCCTCTGTCAGTAATACTTAATGCTTACCTTTCTGAACCCAGTGTCAATTTTAGTTTGATAAAGCTTGACTGCCCAGGTTCTGACAAACTGGTTTAAGTCTGTTTAAGCCCGGTATAAGTAAGAATTTTTTGAAAATATTGATGAAGATTAAAATAATTTATTAAAAGAAATTCCGCAAGAGATTCAAATTTGCATAGATTAAAAGAGGGGTCTAAATAAGTTCAGTATAACTCCATTCAGAATTACAAACATCAAAAAGTGATTGTCCGAACATGTTAACACAGGAGTATTGTAATTTCCTCTTCAGCTGAAGGCAGCTAGACTGAGCTAGTTCAAACACTGCAGCATGAGAAAGCTTATAGACCAATCTGATTAGCACTTGTTTTTAGTGACTGTAGGCAGCCATTGGTGGGGTCCATCAGCATTTAATCCTCTTCATTTATTGTCTACGTGATTTTCAAATCCTCATATTCAGTGAATTTGAGCAAATCAAGACACACTTTAGTGTACAACTATCCATGGAACAGGTAAGGAAGGAAATCTAAAGATTAAAGGTGAAGGACCCCAGTCATGGCGGACTAAAATCAGGCCATCACAATCTGTTCGGATTCGTCTATATTTTACACAGCATGGACCGAACTGAGAGTGTTTTCAAAATACACATTGGGCTTTTCCAAACTCACCCTGAAGCAATAAACTGAGGATTGTGTCTGGATGAGGATGAGTTATGACAAATGCGGAAGGGGCTTAAGGAAGAAGGTTATAAAAATTGGTACTGTTTGGGGGTGAGAGAAATAAGCCTTTAAACAAAACAAAATGCTTGCTATCAAAATTCATCATTAAAAAGCAACAATTTGAGTCACCTCTCTTTCACACAACAGTATTTCCCAACAAAATTTTTGGAATCACAAGTATTAACTCCTGCCATTAAGTTAACCTGAATTAAATGGGCAGGCTAGCTGTAATTTAAGAGGCAGCCATAGTTCATACATATGCCTTGGAGAGAGCTACTGCTAATTGGCCATCCCATGTATTATTCTGACCTGCTGTTCACGTACAATCAAGTCTGGCTTTCAATTCACCTCCATCTTCACCGCATCACCTCAATGCTCTGATCACTTTGATTAATGTGAAATGATAGCGACACTTGATAGGTCCCAAATCGTATTTGAAATTCTTGGACGCATTAACTTAGATTTCAAGGAGCATAATTACTGCTGTCAAAGGCTTAACAGACAACAAATGCCTTAGGGGATTTCGTAAGTTACCAGGGCTTGCTTTACTAGTGAGAATGTACAAACACAAATGCCATTCAAAATTACTGTACAAGTTAAAGTCTTCAGCACAGTGCAGAGGGAGAGGGGTAAGGTATGCTAACTTGCAAGGTTAAAAGTTAATACTATATATATGCGCAAGCAATGGAGTACTGATTTTCATTTCATAATTATACAAAGGTCTTGTAATACTTTGATAATATGCACGGTCTAGTCATACCATTTTGTGTCAATGACATAACCAGAAGGGAGCAGGGGTCCTTCCCCCAACCAAATGCCTTGCCCCCCCCCCCCCCAATGAAATTTGGAGGTACAAAACATTATTGGACAAAATGTGGTAAAGACAAAAACTTCACAAACACCAGCTGAAAGTATGGAATCAAGTTGTATTAAAAAGACTGTAAACACCATTTCCAGCAAAGAGACATTTTACTATAGTCAAAATTTTCTCTGTGTGCTATGTACCAACCAATGGTGGCACTTGGCTTAGATGGTGTCATTTCTGCTTGCCCCACCACTCAACAATCAATAAGCCCCATCACTCAAAGCTTTTTCCCCCTCAGCCCCCATGACTCCCCCCTTCCAATGAAAATGTCTGGTTAATCCATTATTTGTTGTGCATACCAGCATTTTATCATCAATTTTCAACACCTTCAGAGCCTTTGCTCACAATTACATCATCCCGTTGACAGTGCTAGAAAGGTGTTCACTTTCCAGGAAAGTAGAGAATTACTTCCCATGAATGAAGTAAAATTTTCCACAAAATCTCCCTATATTGTAAGTGCAAAGAAGGGAAATTTCCTTCCAATATTCCAATAACCAAAACTATTCTCCAGATGCCCAAATTTTCCAGGAAGTCTCAAAGTTTCCCAACTTTTACCACCCATGCCTGTTGGTTAAATAGATCTAGACCAGACTTGGTAGGAAAAAATGAGTGCCATTTGCCTGCATGCAAAGTAACATTTCTAGTGCAGAGGCACTGTTGAAAGTTTCATTATAATTCCATATTTTAAATCTAGAAAGACTCAGAACTCAGTTCCTTAAAAGATTAATCTATTGATTATGTTCTGTTTATTTCGGAATGAAAGTTTTATTTTTACTTTTTTTTTAAGTTTTACCTGAGATTACTGGAAGTACAGGTCTTATTATTGTTAGTGTTTACTTCCACTGATATTTTGTCCTTGTATGACACAGTGAGATGTCACACACATATTGCACCTTATAAAACATTTTTTCCAATACATCACACATTACAAGGAACTTTTTTACAGTAATCCTGTTTGTAGAATATGCCAAAATCCATCAGTCATACAAAACCGCATGGTTTTCTGTCATAGGCAAGGCCTGGAGAGGGATCATAGAGGAAGGCCGTCAGATTTCACAGGAATGATTGTTCCCCATTGTGTGGTGGTCCAGTGATGATTAAATCACGGAACCTAAAAACTGGTTACCACCAATCAGTTACCACCCATGCATTTTGTAACAGAACCCAAAAGTGGGTTCCCATGGGTTACCATGGTGAAAAATGACGGAACCCACAAACGGGTTCCTGTGATCTTTGAAATCCAATGGCTTTAGAGGAGGGGGCATCCCACCCCTATTCCAAATTTTATAAAGTTTGAGTACTTATACACAATATTAAGCATTAGTAATAGTTACACAACATTGAACATCACACTAACATGAATGTGTCACATAGTGTCAGTTAGATAGAGTTTTTCAGCCCAGTTTCCAACCTATTGGTTCAAGTCGAGCCGACCACTGCCTTTTTTCCAGTTGTGGCTCACTGGCTTGTTTTCCCTACACCATTGCTTATGCGGAGCATCAAGCACAATGGCAGTGGGTTCCTTTTTTAGAGTCTTTGGTATGACTCGACCAGGGAAGCGAACCAGGGCCTTCGGCGGATGCTCTTACCGTTAGACCAAACACACGGTTAGCGACACATAGTGTCACCTAAACAGAAAGGAAAAGGTTAAAAAATGGTTTCAATTCAAGTGCAGTTTCAACAAATGCAGATCAAATACTCTGAAAATTATCCGCTTTCTCTCCTCTTGCAAGAGCCACGAAAATACCATGGGCATATTCTACTGTACAACTGTCAGCCAACAAGGACACTCAACACTGTAGTTGTAATGCAACATTTACTATTCATTGAAATCTATTTTTTGTTCCCATTACATTTTTTCAAAATTCCATTGCACCCTATACAGTCTGGCTATGCTAATGTTTGTATCATCAAAAAATTTTAGCAGGCATCTTGAAATACCACCCCCTTCCCCTTCCCCCATCTTATCCCCTACTTATCCTAAATTTGCATTATTATTCATGGCTAATATAGGCAAACAATTATCCTTCCTTTAGGGCAGTCTTCTGATCAAGAGTCAATATATTTACTACATGAACACAGCTAAATGGTTTCCCACTTTTCCAAAAATAATTTAAAAATATATGAAAGTAAACCATGACTCAAACACCTTTCATCTTTACACCACAAATTTTTTTCAATTTTAAAATAATGACCTACTTACTTCAACGGCATTCAAACAAAAAAATTTCATGTACTAGTATTATACTGTATAAGTTCTAGTAATAAGTATTCAGGTGAAAGTCCCCCAAAATGAAGACTCCAATCTGCAAATGGCACAAAAGGCCAATCATCAAGGAGATTACTGTACCATGTTTAAGTTGTCTCTTAAATGCAAAAGGTTTAATTGCTAAAGGAAGCAAGGGAACAGAATATTTAATATGAGGCCCTGTATCCAGAAGGGGTAACATAAAGAAGGAAGGTGACACTTCTTTCTTAGCAAATTTCAGAGCAGGAGAAAAGTTATTAATCCACCTTTTAAAGAGTCTCCTTCAGGAAATGTACTGTGTTATAGTTTTAATTTTCCATAACAAAACAAATATGATTCTCTCAAGCCCATTCAGATGTAAATTCCTCATTTTCTCCAGACTTATATAGGGTATGCAGTGCAAAAATTCCCTAAAGAAACTTTGCGGTAGCATGATGTTGGCTATGGGTCTTTTGAGCTTTTCAAGAAAGAAGGCTGGAGTGAAGGTCCTTTTAATCTAGGGCATCTGCAAAAATAAATTTTTGCAGGGCCCAAACCTGAGGGTAAAAACTTCAATATATGCAGTAACAAACTGCAATTGCAATCATGATGGTAATTGTTCCTGTGTTTGAAGTGGTTGTTATTTTTCCAATTTTGCCACATGTAAAGAATTTTCAAATGAATTTTCAGACAAAATTTTACAACACCCCTGACAAAATTTGGGGAACCTGGGCCCTCCCCCTGGGGCCAACCTGACTGACCACATGGTCAAGTGGTTAGGGCATTCCACATGCAAATGGGAGGTCAGGAGTTTGAGTCCTGGCAGGGTCATGCCAAAGACTTTAAAAATGGAACCTACTGCTGCTGTGCTCAGTGCTCAACATAAGCAATGGAGTAGGGAAAACAAAACAGTGTGCTACAACTGAAAAAAGAGGCAATGGCCACCTTGACTTAAATCATATTATGAATAGCTTATGACTATTCAGCAAGTCTTTACAAGGGTTCATACACATTCACTTTCAAGGAATTTCACTGATAGGCTATTTCCAAACCTTTAAAATCAAGCAGATCCCATACTTCCACCTGCCCTCTCTTCTCAGAGATAAACATTTATAGATAGATAGACATTTGGAATATCAAAGCAATAATTCACTTCCTTAAATTCCCTGATTTTTGAAAAGTTGCTCACTTTCTTTCACCTTCCAGGGTGTGGAAATTGAAATTTCAGTTTTCCCTGACTTTACAGTGTTTCCAGGGCATGTATATACACTTTTCCGAGCAGTCAAACTTCAGAACAATGACAGAACTTGTGCACAAAAATGATAGGTATTTTGGGGGAACTGCTAGGGACCATGTCTGAGATGATTGACTAGAGAGCCTTTTAATATTCCCATTTTTTATTCCCATTCTGTTTCTATTTGTATATTTCAACATTTTTCTTTATTTTTCAAGACACGTGATGATATTTCATATTTTCCAATTCAGTATTTGCAACACAATGTCATAATACATCTTTTATGAGAATGCACTTATGAGGGATGTACAATTTAAGGTTAAACAATGATGGACTGTGCATTGACACAGAATAATGCATGACTGGGGTTTAATCAAAGCAATGCACAGAGAAGCGATATGGGTGCTTCAAGCCCCCCTCCCTCCCCCCCCCCCCACACCCGGGAGTGCATTACATTGTTTCAATGCACAGGTCCACATTTATTTAACTGTGTTCAATCATGCACAACATTTTTAATTTTAAAAGACAAAAAGGGGGTGAAATTTCATTTGTGAATATCTGTCAGCATTAAAAAAAGCAAAACCCCAAATAAAATGGGGTAGATAAAGATAAAATGCATGTTTGTCCATCACACTGAATTTATCTCTGTGTAACGCATGGTCACCTGACTGTTACTTTAGGCCAATAGAAGCTGCGGGTTGTAACTGAGTATGAATAAGGGTCATATTTTTCGTAAGATGACATTCATTAGATGCGCTCATCTACAATGGATGACTTCATACGTTATGTTTTAAATGAGTGACATAAGTCACATAATTTTGATCTGTAGTAAACAAAATGCAGTTCAACAGTACTTCATTCCACAACCAATACTTCACATTCTAAATAGTGGCAAATCTTGGCCACACAAGCAATCATTTTTCAATGGTACAGCTTGTGTAAACAAGTAACTATTTTTTAATACACACACTCTCATGCACAGAAATCACATCTTGCATGAACATAATAAATACCACTACTTGGACTAGAATTGACAAACAATGTCTTAGGAAGGAAAAAGTTAATTATAAGCCCGACAACATTATGATTCCCATTTTTTACAATGAAAGCTTTCAAACACTATAAAACTTTGAACATTCCTCCAATCAAAGCTGCTATGACTCACCACTGAAATGTTATTTTATCACGATAACTCTGAATGGTTTTCATTTCTCATCCATTAACTAAAATTGACTATTTCCTTAAAGGGAAAGTGCAGTTACTCTAATTCAAAATAATGTACCCTGAAATCCTAATTCACTTTTCTCTCCTCCCTATCATGTGATAACCATTTGTTATACTTATCTGCCAAATCCATGCATACCAACTCCACGGGTCTATCTTTATTATTCAGTCATTTTAGTCAGGGTAATTTAAACATTAACTTGGGTTGATTGCACTTTCCCTTTAATATGAATCACTTCATAAGAAAACATCCTCAGCTACTGATTACATACCAACCAGCAATAAACTCACATAATGAGAAGTAAAATTGTAACATGATTGTGCTGTCTCTTCAAGACAGGAGAATCAGATATTATGTGTCAATAAATTTTGATATTTGAAGTAACAGTAGGACCTTTGACTCTACTGTACAGTACTTGCTACTGCATTTAAAACATACAAATTATGAGTTGTGCCAGGAAGTGAACTTTGAATAAATAATATTATAATTACAAGATTTCTCCGACCATGATTTCCAGCTTAAGCAATTCACATTTTCTGCTAATGGCAGTCTTTTGTTTTTACAGAAAAATTTCTAAATATGCCTGTTTAGTGTTCCATATGAAACAATAACAGTAATTATTACACATATGGCCCAATCAATAAAATGAAAAGGTACCCACAAATTAAAAAAGTTCATTCATAATTTCAAGTTTGTTCTGAGATAGAAAATACAACATTTAATAAGAAGACTCGATACAGTTTTCATTCTCAGGATAAATGAACTGTATACACTAATCTAATAAGAATAAATGTGACAAAAAGGACCTACTTAAAGAAACTGTTTCACATGGCAACAGTGTTGACAATGGGTGAGTCCTCCTAATAGAGTGGAGGTTTTCAGAACACAACATCTGCCAGACCAAACATCTACATACTTAGATCTATTTAAAAGACTTAACAAACAATCAGCATTAGGATCATAGTAAGACTCAGACGATGAATTTTAGATTCTCCTTTTCAAGACCTCTCCTATTGCCCTCTCACAACAGCCAAGGAAAACAGACAGAATTAGTGGGCATACCCTACAAACCTAAGTCCACAGGGAGCAAAATTCTGGAGGGATGAAGATGATATACTGACATTTTCTGCACACACACAAGGGTCAACTTCCCTTCTCCCACTCTCCTTTCCCACCTGCTCCCACACATTTTTTTACACAAATCTCAGCTTCCGCATTGTACTAGAGTACACATTGGATTAAAATTTGGATCAGAGCTAGTATTAAAAAAGGAACCAAAAGTACAGTTCACCTTTGATCAAGCATGATGAAAACTTCCTTCTTGCCCTTTCAAAATATCTTCATCCCTGCTTGGTTCTTTAGGTGAGATAAGATGGGATATGCTAATTCAAATAAGGGGGCTGAATTATTCACCAAACAGCAGGGATTAGCAACCAAAGGATGGATTCAAAACCCTTTGACAAAGATATTACTTTTAAAGGGTAGGCCTGGCAACCCCTAGTCCAAAAATGCAAAATATTAAGAAGAATGAATTCTTGCAGTCCAACTTCCATCTTCATTCCAGAGCTGAGGTATAAAACGTTGATGTTTATTTACTCAGCCTAAAATGGTACATTGTGCAGTGAGTTGTTATGTCATTGTTGCACTAATCAAATTGCAATCTTTCTAAATTTTTGTTTTTCTGAAAGTTACTGTACCATGTACCAATATGTACAAGCACTCTTATGGGGTGACGTAAATAATTAAGCCCTCTCTGTGCAACATGCTTTGCAATCATACAGGATGTGTTCAAGGTCATAAAAACAGGTAATAGTTGTACAACAGGTAAGTCACAACTTATTGTGCAATGGGCTATTTTGTTGGGAGAGAGTAAATTTCAACATTTCATATCTAAACAATAGAACAAGGTATGACAATGGGAGTAGGATGAACAAGATTTATTTTGTAACCTCTAAAATATATATTTTTAAATTCTAGACTTGAGAGTTACACTTTAAACAAGAATTGTATGATACAGTAGATGGCTGTTCATTTTACTTTTCACTTCACAAAAGGTTTCACATTTTAATTTCTTGTTTTTTGAAGCCTCCCACTTATTGCAGTTTCAAGTACAGAACCTGCCTTTTACATTTATCAACTATAGCTGGTTATTACTTTCTTTTTTCCCCTCTTTGGATAAATTCAGTTTCTTGAGTTAAAAGCAAACAAAAAAAATTTGATACTTCTATGATAAAATTGCATGATCAATTGCTTGTAGGGTTGTATTCTGTATGGTGCCTTTCAAATTATTTGTCTGCCATCATTTTCCTGAACATTGAACACTCAAGTACATGTTGCTATATAGCACATCAACGTATAATGCTTGTAGCAAGACAAGTGTAAACAGCCTTGATAATTGCATCTAATTTTTTCACCAAGAGGCAAGGTAAAACAGTGAAGTTTCTACTTCAAATTGAAAATCAATACTGGCAGTCATCACTATAGCATCAATTTTTCTCTGAGGTACAATGTTTTGAAAGAAGGAGGTTTGTATTGTAGCCAAGTTTGAGAGAAACTGAGCATGTCATGAACACATGCACAGCCAATGTACCCCCTAGCAAACAAGTCAGGGGCTTATTGGCTTTTAAAATTAGATTACTAAGTGAAACTTTGTTCGATAACAAAATCTTCTTCAGGCAAAAGGCCAAAACAAATAAATGTATACCCTAGTGTTAGCAATTACACGTATTCAATAACTTTAGAGGAACAGTGTGTAATCACGAACACAAACAGGTAAGAGAAAACCTTGACAAATTTCAACGCCTTGAATGGTGGACATTTTTATTTTGACCTTAAATTTCAAATCAAGCAGTGAAGCAATGCATTTTTGTGGCTAACTGCATCGCACTGGGCATCCACCTTCAAAAGATCCCTAAGGATTGATTTTGTATTTCTATGTATAATGTGACTACTATGATCCACACCAGTGGCTAAATTAGTTATCAAATGTATTTTGAATCATAAAAATCAGGTCAGATTTAGTGGAATTATGCATAAAAATAAAAAATTGAAATGCAGGAAAAGAGATGAAATTTCCCAGACCAATCTGTCAACTTATTGATGTTTGGGACAAAAAATATATGGAATAGGTACTCCATGATCCCGAAGTAACAAAAAGCATGCTTGTAACTAGAAAACGAGCATTATTTCTTGATATTTCAGCAGTGAGATACACCCCAAGTCTTTTTTGTGCTGTGTACCCTTGGTAGAAATTCCACGGTCAGTTTGCAGTTTACAGTTTTCTTTCGTTAAAAAATCAGTCAAGTCATAATGCTATCTGCTAACTCATGAAGCCCAGTTTCAAGAGGAAGAATTCTGAAATGCAGACAAACTGCAAGTGGCAAAAAAAAAAGAGATAGGTCGCTGGTCATTCTTCTTCTCTGAGAATTGTTTTGCTCTTTTTGGTTTTAGCTAAGTGTACCCTGTCATTTTCAAATGGGGTATTTCTTTTATACTGTTACAACACAATTTAGCTGTTCAATGAAACTTATACAAAAAATATACAAGAAACATCAGCATGGTTATGTGAAAATCAAAGCTTAAAGGGCAAACCAGTCACCACACATTTATTTCAAACCACCAAATAAATATCAAAAATTTCTTCCCAAAGTTTTAAAAACTCAAAATCAACAGTCATCACAATCCACAATTAAAGTTGCAAAATGAACACAGCTTGAAGTTTTCTATATACTGTAGAAGTTTCCAACACACATAACAAAATGTCAGTGGCAATTCAAGATACCTTCCGATAAATGTATTGATCAGGTTAATGCCCACCTTTTCAAAAATGAAATGCCCTCCAGGGGTGTTTATTGGGGAATACATGGTATAATGAAAAATATTTCAAAGTGAAATAAAAACAAATCTGTGGAATCTGGCTGTTGTTACAAAGTAGTTTGGGGCAGCTGCTTTTACCTGTTTTATCAGGTACCCAGATACCCAACAGGGGTAATCAATTTTTTCACTTCCTCTACTGTAATTTTTCACAGGTGCAATCATTATGCTAGATTCAAAATTCAAAATGCAACTTTTAAAAGTCACCAACTAATTTCCTGTAATCCATCATTAAAGAACATTTAAGCTATGCCAAGATTATTTGATACTCTAGAAGTCATCAGTTTCCCTTACCTTTTTCATCCATTAATAATTCAAACACCCCTAATTTCTTCAAGATTCTTTCAAGTAATATTAACCGAGGCAATGTTGCAAACACAGTATGGCCTACAGAAAATCTGATGCTTATGTTTCATATAAAATTAAGAGTTGGTGTTAAATGATTGTCTCAACTTGGAAACCTGAACATGTTTCATTAAAAATCATCCATGTTTACGCGATATATTTACATTTTAATCCATGTTTAGACATTTTCCCTAAAGCTAGCTGCAAGTTTTAATTTTACCATATTTTTGTGAGTATTCTTGTGAAATGTACTAGTGCTGAGACAGGCTCACAGTGAGTACCACACTTGCTAAGGATTCACAACTAAGAAGAACAGTTATGAAAATTGATCATTTGTTGCAAAGAAGCCTTTTACTTCAAAAGTATCTATCTATAAAAATTCAGTTGTTTGTTACTTCACAAGAGAAGCAAACTGTTAACACAAGGTACCCACAGTTTGTGTGCTTTACTGATGAGGATTTAAATTGTTTACTATTGATTGAAGCTATGTTTGATGGGGCTTTGCTTTTGAACATTGAGATTCACAGAGATGATGTTTTGAAGAAGTTGAGTGAGTTAAACATTTCTAAGTTACGAGCTGACCTGATGGAATTTGCCCTCCGGGTCTTTAAAGGTTGTGTGACATGAAAATGACAAAATTGGGTATTTGATGTATAAAGCATAAAAAACCCAAGGAAATAGTTGCAATTCCCATCAAGATCTGTCAAAAAAATGATCATTTTACATGAACGACCATTTTTTTTTTATTTTTTAGATTTGCACTTAATCATTAACAAATATGAGCTCAATATGCAAATCTTGTGATGTCATGAGAGGGACATGCCACACATGACTAATGTTATCCTTTGTTTTTACAACCCTCATTTAAAGGTCACTTGCAACATTTGTTTGTCCTGAGGGTTTTTATTTTTGGTGTTCAAATTGTGTCCTTGAAAATAATCATTCAAACTTTAAAGAGTTATATCCTGAGAACTGTAAAAGATATTGAAATAATTCAAACCAAGGTTTTGTTAGAAAAGTTCACTCCTTAACTGTCAAGTCAAGTCATTTTGCTAATATGCCACACTACCTTTACGAAACTATATTTGTTATTTTTGATGCTCTGAATGTTATTTTAAGGAAATAATATCTGTATAATATCTGTGTAATATCTGGGTGTAGGACCAAGATCATGATTTTTGCTGATGAAACTAGGCTTAATAAGGAAATTGGTTTGTTTGAAGAATTGCAAGATTGTGAGGTACTTCAACTGGCTGTTGATATTTGACTAGTAACTTGGCAAGCTGGATTCAGTCCTGATAAGTGCCAGATATTAAGACTAGAGAGATCACCCCCATCCTTTTCCTATTTTATGGGGGATTACACTGGTGGTGAGGGACATTACTTCCTGATCAGTCCTTCCAAAATGGATCTTGATTTTGTAGATAACAAGCTTTGTTTTCGTGACCACTGATATTTCTGGTACTGTCAGGGGTTGAAATAAGATTTGAAAAGGGCATCTAGCCACATGGCTATCAACTAATGCTAATTTTGAAGTGTATTATAGCCATTGTGAAGGGCACCAAGGCAAAAATTTAAACAAAAAGAGCACCGATAGCCATTTTTACTTTCAACACTCTTTTTATTAATGAGGTCATGTATATGTACTTTCATTAAACAATGCAAAATCAGTCCTTGAAAAGAGCATTTTAAAGGAGTAGAGGCAATATAATTCACATTAATTGCAGTGTGTAAACTCTACAGTGGGCGCCGGCCACATGCACTACGACAGTACCTGCAGGGTGTTATACTGTACACCAACTCCGTGAAATGGTTTGTTTTACACACTAGGTAGCCACTAGCCACTTGCCTTACCTGTATGCCCACAAAGATAGAGTGCCCATAATTTCTTCTTTACAAGAAATAAAAATGTCCCTGGCATTAATTAAACTGGTAACAGAAAACCACATACAGGTTTGAAATTTCTGAAAGAATGTTCACATTGAATTTTCTCTCCCACCCAAAGTTAACATAGCCTACTGGATAAGTCCCATTACCTCATTGTGTCAGAAATCATTGAAGTAACGTTAAAGGGCAGGAGCAGTCATCCCAAATTGAAGAAGTGTAGCAGACCGTCCAGTTTCATGATTGGCTGTTGGGAGTGATGTGACAATGTTTTTTCTCTTCAAATGTGAAATTTACCAAGAATTACTGCTTGGTTTACCTTGAATATGCAATAGTTAGGTCATAAAATGCAATGAAAGATACTTTGAAAAAAAATAAGATGACAATTGTGTTATTTAGCTTTTTCTTCAAAATAAGCTTTTGGGGGACTGCTCTTTACCTTTAATATCTGAGCCTGCAATATTATGATTCTTTGTCAGCTACAATCTTGGACAAAACTGTTGGAACATCTCATGTCATTGTGTTGTTTATGGTGCTGAATGCTATTTACAGGACCTCTATGAAAACCTTTGAACCTTTGAAAAGTTGTGTCCTACAGAAAATAGCTATTTACAAAACCCCCATCCCCCAGTACAATATTGGGTCCCAAAGAAAATGGTGCGTCCCAAATTGGCTTTATTATCTCCAACATTGGTCAGGGGAGCGGGGGTGTTCCATCTAGTTTTGTCCAAGATTGTCTAAGTTTTGCCAGGTGAAAAAATGGGACTAATGGTAGGACATTTGTTATTTTGGCAAACTCCAAAGAGCATTGGGGCTAGTGTTTGCACGGGTACTAAAAATTAGGACCCGGGTACCCGATCGCCATACCCGTCGGGTACCCGGGTTACCCGGTGTTACGGTGAATAAAAGATACGAGCATTTCGTAAAGTATACCCAATAAGACATGCATGGTAACATTAACATCTGTATTGGATAGGTATAGCGATCACATTCCCAATTTCAAAAACATTTGATTTGTTAGCAGGTTTAATCGTCTCGTTTTGTTTAAGATTAAAATGACAAGTAAAAAAAAAACGTAACAGAAAACAGTCAAATAAGAAAATTATACTTCCCAAGGCCTATATCAATTTGATATTGAATTTTGGGACGCCTACTCGAAAAGCCAGCATACTTAGAGCTCGAAGCTTCCCCTTTTAAAACACTGATTAAAAAATATCAACTAATCAGAGCCTTGTATTATGGTATTCTCTTGCACGTCAAAAATTACTGATTGTAAACAAACGACGTCATGTTTGTGAACTTCCCTCACACTACTTCGCAATGTGCATTGGAATTATCACTAATGGGGTATGTATGTTCTTACGTAGCTAGCCTCGTGTTGACATCCAGGCACGGTAACATAGCTTTCACACATAAACTTCTTAGTCTACTCGAGAGCTATTTTGGGGCAAAATAACGTAATATGTACTGGCCTGTTTTAAAAAAAAATTGTAAATGTTAACGGTGTTATTACATTTATGTCGTTTTGCTTTGCAGATAGCGCAAAGTGTTGATTTCCGTAAAACTGACACCTTTAACCATTAAGAAATATTCGAGGATTATACTCAAGGTGGCATACCGTATTAATAATAAGATCGTATATACATGCAAGGCTCAGTTTACCTAGCATGCCGAACGTTACGGGCACTAGTGTCTTTGCAAGCTGGGCGGGGGTGATACAGTACAGGTATGTCTTGCTATGTCTGTGTGAAACAGTATGATGTGATTTTGAATCGGCCGTCAGATACTTGCTTGCGTGTAAGTTTATGAGCGATATACATGTGATGTGTGAGAAGCAACCCACTACATGAAGATAGCGCAATCGGGCCGCACGCTGATAAAAATTTCAACTTCAGAAACGAAGTACAGACAACTTTCAAACTTACACATAATTTCTAAGGGCTCTCTTCATTCTCAGTCTCGGAGAATGTTTACCAAACTGGCAAAATATTTTAGTCCATTACCGTGGGCAATGGCGTAAATGGGGTGATCCTTTTTGCATGCATTTTCTTTTTTAAGATTCGGGTAGTAGATTTGGACCCGGGTAGTACGATGGCGGGCGGGTACCCGGGTACCCGGGTTACCCGTGCAAACACTAACTGGGGCCCTGTAAGTTGGCTATAACATCATTTTCTACATGATCAGGTCATTAGGTCATTGACTGATATACCCAAAGGTGTGGACACTCTTCCATAATTTCACATATTACAACAGTGAAGGCTTTATCATGGAAGATAGACTCTCTGGATGTGTAACAGATACTGAGTTTGGCAGAACGAAATAGTGCCACAATAAACATTATTTTTTCAAAGAGCTCAGTGGGGTGAACACTTTTACTAACACCTGCCATTTATCGTTGATAGCTCACCCAGTTCGGTTTTTGAGCCTTTGCTAAGTTATGGGTATAAAATTTTGGGGATCAAAATTACTTCAAGTTTATAGGAGTAAGTTGGCTTTTTCTTTTCTAAAAATTTACATTTAAATGAAAGCGTCGCAAAATTTGACAAATTATTTAGCATTGGCTACTGTCTATCTTTGACTCTTTCGTTCAATATATATTTCTTTATTTTCTATTTTTATTTTATGTGCAGGAAAAATCATGCAATTCTTCTAAATCTATATTCTTCAAAACAATGAATTTATTTTCATCTGTTTCTCAACCAAAATTTATAATATTCATATTATAACTTATTGTAATTGAGTGAAGTCCACACATACTGTAAATGAATTTTGTGATCAACTTATGCTCAGATCAAGAGTGTAATTTGCTCAAAAAACTTAAAAAGGAGAGTATCCTATTCAAATACAAATGAAAACAAACTATAATAATGCAGTATTACCTTGGGCCAAAATATTTGTACAACTGCTGATATACTGTATTTTTTCTGACATGTCTAACCATGCCTTTCCTTGGCTGCCAATGTATGAAAAGCAAGTCACTGCCTTTAAAGTGTTACCTCACAAGTTGATAGAATGCTATAACGTCTTATGTTGTTCTTGATGTTGAATCCGCCAGTATTATTCACCCTAAGAGATAGATGATCGTTATGACTCAAAATATTAGCCCACATTATTTTGCTGAAGTAGATTCTCGGACAATCTTTGAAAAATGTGCCATGAATTCTCAGACAATCTTGGACAAAACTGTTGGAACACCTCATGTCATTGTGTTGTTTATGGTGCTGAATGCTATTTGCTGGCACGACCTCTATCCCCCTTTAGAAAGTTGTGTCCCACAGAAAATAGTGATTTACGAAACCCCCGTCCCCCAGTACAATGTTGGGTCCCAAAGAAAATGGTGCAAGTGCATCAAGAGCATGGGCCATGTACTGTTTGAAGTACTAGTTCTGTCAAAGTAACATTCAAGGGAGAATTGAGAGGGGAAATGTCAGACTGAAAAGGCACAAAGAAGTTATCAAATGAACATTTCCCCTTTTAAATAATTGTTTTTTAGTGTGGAATAGTTTTTATTATAATTTTGGAAGAGCAGCGATAGCCAAATGCTAAAGTGCACCATGGCAGTTTATAGTAGGCAGTTGGTTAGGGTTAATTTTCACAGGGCACCATGGCAATAAGCTATGGCATGACAGTCATTGCCACCAGTGCCGTTGGGTATTTCAAGCTCTGTATGCTAAAGCCATTGGTGTCTTGGGTACAAATAGGAGAACCTTTCCACTTTTTGGATAGTTCTTCATTACTTTTATTTTACAAAATTATGGTGTGGCCTATAATTGAGTACATATAGTATTCCTGCTTGGTCTCCTTTTCTTTGGAAGGACAAAGATGAAAGTTAGTCTGTGCAAAGGCCTGCAACCAAAATGGTTCCCGGTCTTAAGGAACTTTTGTATCCGCAGAGGTTATGTAGATTGGGTAATTTGGGTTAACCTTGCCCATAGGTACAGAAGGTTGCATGGAGATGTATGATTTATAGGCCTAGGCCTATACCTACTTGAAAGATTAAGTCGCATCAGCTGGCAATGTCAAACTTTTTCAGAGACCCTTAGATTCTGGTAGCCAAGGCATCCATTTCAGATTCATAGGCCATGTTGTAACAAAAATTTTAGGCAAAAATCCTTTTTTCAGTGTGGCATTGATGAAGGCTATTGTATAGGATTCTCACTGCCAGTGCATGTCTCCAGGGCAGAGAAAAAGTGCAGTCGCTGGCTCAATTTGAACCAATAGGTTGGAAACTGGGCCATAAAACAGGCTGTCTTACTAACTAAAAAAGGCAGAGATCACAACTACTTAGGCCTAACTGGTTCAATGATCTTCATTGATGATGATGTTAGTCCTTGAACAGGACTCTGTGCTATGTCCACTTCATTTAACTCCACATTAGAGTCCTTGGCCACAGTGCCCTAGAAGCCCAGCCGTCGCAATATCAGGACTTAAGAGAGAAATTGATCAGGCATACTGTATATAGCTCATTCATCAGCTAATTATACCATCCCTATCCTTACACAATTGGAATGGATTTTAATGTTTATTTGTTGCTAAAAAATATGCATACCGTATTTACTCTATTAAACGCCCCGGGGGCGTGAAATTTTCGTTAAGGGGGGCGTTTATTAGAGTCAAATTTATGTGACTTCTGATAAACTGCTACATATGACATATTTGTCCATTTGGTTGTCAGCTTCACAATCAGCTGTGAGCTCCTCCCCAATGACCGGTAACCAAACTATAGCGTGATGGATATCAACAGAAATCAGTTGCAGAAACATGCCCTTTACTTCAGGATACAGTATGGGACTTTAGGAGATTTCGTGGCTTCAAGGCAGGACTATTTCATTTTCCTTTTACCATATTGTCTTTGGAATTAACAATTTCACTTTATGCAATAGGACGAAAAAGTTGGGGGGGGCGTTTATTAGAGAGGGGGCGTTTAATAGAGTAAATACGGTATACAATTTCAGGTTGCTTTCTGAGGCTAAATGTTACAGAACACTTACTTCAAGACCTCTTTCAGCAGCAGCCATTTTGCTGTTTTGAGAAATGATGGCGCTGCATGCACTTCTACAGAAGTTAACAAGTTACATACGTGAAGTTCCTTCAATAAATATCATAAAATCCATTGTATATTTTTAAAACTTGAATGGAAAGATGTAAATTTTATTTGATATATCAATAAAATTGTTTTAAAATACTTTCCAGAATTTTGAAAAGGTTTAACTAAATTTGATAAATTTATCAAAATTTTCTGTAAATAAGGTCATTGGAAACAAACTTCTCCTGAAACATCATAAAGTGCAGTCAGGGTAACCCTTCAGTTGAGTCAGCCTGCCTTGTTGGTACACCTCGATGTGTATAATACCCTATAACTACATGATGTAATTGCACTGGGTCATTTGATTTACACTATACAGTTACAGGCATTTTCCCTGTTTAAAGAAAAGGTGATTGACATGCCTAGATGCAGTGTTAAAGATCATATGGCAAGTATGGTATTTATTGGTGAATTTTTGAAGCTTTTGGGCAGTGGAAGAGTTGTGCGGCGAGCTCGGCGTGCAAACCATCTTGATCTCAGGAGGGGATGGACAAGAACCATGTACGGAGTAGGTCCTGCCATTAAGCAAAGTACACGGTCCTGTTCAAGGATTAATGATGATTGGCATATTGCCCACACCAAGAAATATATAACACAGTACTGTACTTACTGTAAGTGTATTGACGGGTAATCCCGTGTAGATAGCTAAGCTGTACAATGGGCTCATACCTTAATATACCTAATATCAGCTCACAAAAGATTTAGGCTGGGCCTACTTCAGCCTAGCCCTAGCCTATAAGCAAACATCAATGAGCTGTTTCATAGACCATATGACAATTAAAGAGAGGGTGCTTCAAAACTGCAACGTGGGAAGGATAATTCCATGTATACGACCACAGAAATGAATCGTTATCATGGAGAAGCCATTGTCATAATTGATAACTGGAACAGTAAGCGAATAATCCTTTCCACAATGCAGTGTTAGCATTAGATGGCATAAGGTCTAGATCATAACAGAACATCGTGATCACTCCAGCAGAGCCCTCTCCTTAACTGTGCATCGAAGGTGTTGTTATTGTTACATATTGGTCTCTCAAATTATCAAACTGGAAGGTACCAACCTAGTTCAAATGGGTTTTTAAAGTTTGGAAGGTTTTTTTCTATCCATGAAATTATTATCTGGATGTAATGATGGGAAGGGTATGCCAATTTTCAATAAAAATATAATTCTTAATGTTTTCCAATGGAGATTCTCCCAGAGAGCACGTTTTTGAACAGTTCTCCTCTACTTAAATTCTTCTGATGTTTGCTAGCATGGTCCTAAAAATCTAGTTCAAACATGTGCTAAAATTATGAAACTGATCTTCATTGTGCTCAAGTTTCATCCACTTTGACCAACAGGAACATTACGCCTTTTTCAAAGTAAAAAAAAAATCTTGGTTTGGAGATTGAGCCGTTGCTTTGTTCTTTGTCCGAATTGGTCAACAATCCTAAGATGTCACAGACAGGCTTTGACATGGATGCTTTTTTGCTTGCACAGCCCTAGAGAAATGCTGTACTTTTTCATTGCCCTAATCCTATTTTAGCCTTAATCATTTTCCTTATGAAAAAGGCATCAGTTTTGTCCTTAATGGAATCGTAAATTTCTTGAATCGAAAAACTGGACTGACAATGGAAAAATCTGGGGAAATTTACAGTAGGACTCCTCAAAATGCATTGAATGGAAGTTAAGACGTGGGTATTTGGCACTTACAGTACCATTAAACAAGTTAGGGGGTTAAAATATATCTTCAAAATATCTTGTGGGTGATGGATTGAGATTCCAAATACATAAACAAGTTTTTTTAACAAAGATATACAATGTAATGCAGTGAGCTTAGAAATGAATATTCTAAACATTCTTACATCAAATATTGAGCAAAAAAAAAAACTATTGAGCAAAAATTAGAAATTTTCATACTGCTCCCAAATAGAATCTTCTGATTAAATTATAGATAGAATGGAATCTTCTGAAGGCGAAGTTCGCCAGTGTTCATCCACGCTCACTCTGGCATATAGGATCTTCGATGAGCGAAATGATTAGGGCCTGGACTTCAGGGCATCTTATGGGGCCTTGGCCCTCCTTTGCCCTTCAACCTGTTATGTTAATTACAATGGGGAACACTGTGCTGCCATTGTGTGTGTGTGATCAAACATAAAAACCACAAAAAATGTTGTTGTGATGCCTCAAGCAGTGAAAAAGCACTGATTGTTTTGGGCCAAACTGTCCCGCTATATTATTAATCAAGCCTGCACCAGGGCTGTGCAAAACTAACTTCGGCCTAGGCCCTAAATTTTTTTCGGAAATGGAAAGATGACAAAAAATGTTACACAAAATGATACTGGTATGGAAGTGCTAACGTTAGTAATAGTATTATAAAAAAAAAAAGAAGGGTAACGTTAGGCCTAATTAGCCTGCCTAGGCTAGGCCTAACGCACAGGTCGTCCTAGCGTTATATAGTATATATAGTATATAGGCTATATAAAAAGGAAAAGGTAAGACACACCGCCTAACACCAACACAGTGCTTCGCACAAAACTGTTCATGATTTCTCACCTCATACTACATTTACCCCTTCAGATCTCTTGAGAACCTTCCCATCATCTTCTCCTGAAGAAACACAACAAACTTTAAGATGTCTTAAACAAAAAACCTCGCATCAAATGCCAAAAATCTTCTCCTCCGATTCAATGCTAATGACGGACTAGATCACCCTTCTCCAATTCATGACGTCACATTACGTGACCCTATGTTATATTGTCAGTTCTTTCATGAAACACTCCCACACCGCTGTTTTGATGCAGCTTGCTTGCGATGCAGTGTTCAATACATGTACAGCGCTCACGTGTGTGTCATAGTAGCGATCTGTACAATTGCACTGTAAACGGCCCACCAGCCGCAAACAGCACAACCAAGCCCTATTTTCCTGCATAAATTAAGAAATTCCCAGCATTCCTACCGTAAAGATATTTACAGTAGGACTTATGGAATTTTATCATATGACGTCATTACGAACGTAAACAATTACGCACGTGGTCCCATGCATGCAGTAGACTTGCGTGCGTATCCGTTTTTACCACTTAACAAGGGACCATGTTTTGCTCGATGACATCATATGCACACGATCTATTGCAAAATTTGAATTGCCTCTGCATTGTGATTGGTTCAAATACGTTGATTCTGAGCCAGCCAATCACAACTCGCACCATCGCCTATGGGATTTAGTGTGTGAAAATACCAGACCTCCGAACGAATTTCCCCATTGAGTTTGCGTTATGACGATCGCACTAGGCTTACACAGCCCGCCTGTGCAGCCGGCCAAGCCCCGTGCTAAATTCACCAAGAAACGGCAGCACAAATCTCTGCGTACTTGGATTTTTCGGGGGTCTGACTTAAGTACATTTCATTTGCTGATTATTTTGAAACAAGACGGTAAGGTTTGGACAAGAAGTGGCAAAATTACGGGGATATTTATATCGGAAAGAAACCATAAGATAACGTTAATCGAGTCCATTTTTTGCTGTCCAAGACCGCTAAAAATTAGATCGCTATTTTTACGTGCATCGTAGGGTTGCCTTCTACAGTACAGTACATTATCGCAACTACAACCCAGTCGGTTCAACGAACTGCGTATGCTTATTCATAAAAGTCAACATGGAATGTTTCATTTTATATGATATTGGGCAAACAACAAAATGGCGGGAATTATCTGGTGCTTAAGATCGTATTTTTACAGGTTACAATTTTTTCCAAATACTGCTACTAACAATGAAAAATAATGAAATTTACGGAGGTGTAGCATGATAAAATATTTCGATTAGCTACAGTGGGAAGACTTATTCAAATATACTTTTGTGCCCTAATCATGGTCTCGCGGAGGTTTTATTGCCATACTGTAGAAATAAAGGGCTTGGTAACTTTTGTTACAGCTCCCTGCTTGTCTTGTGGCTTTCTTTTCGCTTGGTAATCTCTCAAACATGCCGCTAATTTCTAAGGTTGTGCTTGGGTGTTGCTATTGAAGGGATTTGGAGACGAGCACACGAAGTTCTGCCAACGAAAGTAACAATGGGTGCGCCACTTGTCACTCATCATAATGTACTTAATTCGAGGAGCTGCTGCGGAATTAATCCGTTCAATCGAACGGCCGATTTTAAAACTCTTTTTACAGTTATTGCTCGAGCGATAATTTGTGAGAAACTGACACTGTTTGTTGCGCGATTTTTGTATAACAGTTTACCAACAAAGCCACCACGCGGCGACTGAGTTATTGGCAATACAAAAACGGTTAATCTATGAAGAGGAATGACGCACAAGTAACCGACGAGTCGGTCGGTTAACCGGTTAACCGATTAACCGTCACAGCCCTAATATATACTATATATACTATATAACGCTAGGACGACCTGTGGCCTAACGTAGGCCCAACGTATATAGGCCTATAGCAGTAGCACTCTCTAGCCTAGAACGCCAGGACGACCTGTGGCTGAGGGTCCGGTAGCAACTTAGGCTTTACTTCAGACTAGCCCTCGAACAGGGATGTGTGTTTGTTACATAGCCTACCGTAGGCCTAGCCTAGGCTTATTCCTCTGTGTGTGAGAGGAATTAGCCTAGGCTAGGCTAGGCCTAGGACCCTAGGCTAGGTTATGTTACGAATTACACTGTACACACAGCCCTGTTCGAAATCGAAGGCTGGCGTCAGACGGACTGACTGTCTCTTACTTCTTTCTCGGTTCTCTGCAGAACACATTGAAATCCACATTGTCTTTTTACTTAGGCTAGGTAGGCTGATAGAAAGTCGTTTGTGGGCTTACATGGAGTAAATAGCCTTGATCACTACCACAATCCAACGCCGATCGCTGCACTGTCGTAATGCTAACAATCAAACTTAGCGCGTACGTGACTCGACTCGACTGCCGTACCGTACGTACGTTCGATTGCCATGTGTTGTTGTTTACTTGTGCTGTGTTCAGCTTTGTTGACCACACGTTGCACTTCCACAATTTAAATACATGATTTCCTGGCATACCAATACGCCCATAGAAACTTTTATCGAAATGCAAAAGCAGTACACCAAACTTAACCTAAAAACAGTTTTGCTTGTTGTTTCGCTTCGAAGCATCTTTTATAATATGTTAGAACTAAACCCACCCCACCCCACTTCAGTGGCCATCCATGGAACAGGTTTAGGAAGGAAAATTAAAGTTTAAAGGTGATGGACCCCAGTAATGGCCGACTTAAATCAGACCATCTCAAGACTCAAGCTGTCCGGATTCGTCTATAGACTAATCCGGATGGCAAGTTATGGTCTGATTTTAGTGGCCCGTACTTGGGGTCTACCACTCTTTTATCTTTCAATTTCCTTGTTTACCTGGACCAGATGGTTGTATTCTGAAACGTCCCTTTATTCCCTCGGTTTCACGGAATACGATGGTTTGAAATTACATGTAGACAATAAATGAAGATGATTTTAGGTTACTGAATCTCACTAATGGCTCACTACAATCTTTACACAGCGCTCCTTGAATGCATATAGACGAATCCGATTAGCGCTTGTTTTTAGTGACTGTAGGCCGCCATTAGTGGGGTCCATCAACCTAAAACTGTCTTTATTTATTGTTTACATGATTTTCAAACCCTCATATTTAGTGAAATTGGAGAATTCAAGATACAAATTAGTGTACAACCATCCATCATAGATGTAAGGGAGGAAATGGAAAGATTTAAAGGAAATGGACCCTAAATATGGCCGACTGAAATCAGACATCACTTGCTGTCCGGATTCGTGTATAAGTTTGGACCATGCACCTCACCCTACCCCATTGACCAAAAGACACATTTTTATGCTAAAGAACTACTACTACTTTTTATTTTAAATAAAATAATGAAATGCCATAACTCATTTTTTCAAATGGAAACATGTCATAGTTATGTATGTATGTTTTTTGTTTGTTGTTTGTTTTGTTTTGTAGACGTTGTAAATATCTGTTATCTTTTTTCTTTGTTAAAGTGAGTCATCCACCTTGTTAAGCCAATTTTGGTTTTCTGGATGACTTCCTTTCACATCATATTGTAATATGTAATGTGATGAAACAAATAAATAAATGAAATAAAAATGCGCACTGAAAAACGGAAATATTGAGCTTATATAGCAGAAAATATTTTAGATTCAGGGTTTCCTGTAAGGAAATCTGAATATATGGGGGACTATCGAAGAATCTACGTTTCCTATTAGCATGCATCAGACTCGACTGGAGATCGTTTTTGTTCATAATGTTATCATAAGGAATGGGGATTGGGCCTTCTCGGAGACATTCAAAACGCTCCCGAAACTTTGTTGCCTTTTTTAGAGAAAGTATTTTAAATTAAGAGCCTTTACTGAAGAAAATTTCAGGGAAATGGTACTGCAGAGGCTCGGAAAAGTTTATCACTGACTGCCTGTATGAGCGATCATGCACTTACTGCATTAGACGTTGCCGTTTTAGTGCGCGTGAAGCGCGCAGAAAATGTTGCCTCTTTATAAACTAATGATTACAAAGATGGAGCTTTCATTAGGAATTTCGGAATTTCAAGAAGGAAAAGTTGAGAAAACCGCATTGGAGTTGACTGGTGTCTCAAAAAGCAATTTCCGCATTTTCACCTTTTCGAGCTAGGGGCAATCGTTCCCTTGCCTCCTGTAGCTACGTCACTGCTCTGCAACACTGAACATTGATAACATTTTGACACTTCAATAACAAAAGCATCCATCTATACAGACTACTCATCTGAAAGGGTTGAAAGGTATCCGATGATATAGGTGTGTATGAGAGCATTTGAGTACGGTAGGCCAGTGAATCCCTGCCTGGAAAAATATTTTGCCCGAAAGACTAACTTCAGTTGGCGCGGAGCGTACAAAAAAATGTTTGTAATAATTCGCGACTCCTCAGACAGCCGGAAATGGCATGTCTCGGGCTTGTAAGTATTAGCTAAATATTCCGATTTTTTTCTTTCAAATGTGAACACTTCTGTATCAGGGACGTAATTTTTGGCGCGCGATGGCGCCAAACTTTTGCCCCTGTTAAACGAATACATGTAGATATGGAGCTTGCATTGCAGAAAGCTTTGGATTTTAAGTTTCCTGTAAGGAAATTTAAAGAGTTGGGGGATTACTCAAAAATTCGCTGCACTTCCTTCAAATATTGGTGGCAAATCTTAGAATGATTGCACGACAACTGAATCGTTGTTGCTACATAATATTATCTAACTGCCTAAGGCCAACGAACTGACACTCTCCGATGACATTTCAAAAGTTTCCCAAAATTTGTTGTCTTTTTATACAAAATATTTCAAAATAAAAAACTTTCATTTGAAAAAAAATTGGAATTGTATGTCTCTTGATGATGTGGTTATCATTTTGTCATTTCCATAGCTTGGAAAAGTTTACCTGATTTATGAGCGAGAACCGATGCGTTTGATATTGCATTGGCGGCGCCAGGGGAGCAAATCTCTGTCTGAGAGTGGGGGCGAAAATGCTTATCATGTGCCCATGGGCATTAAAATGTGCAGGCGAAGCATGCAACGCCAGCGGGAAGCGCGAAGCCCCAAAGGGCTCCTGGTGGGATCCAGGTGCAAAGCCCCTGTGGGGGTCAAGGAGGCCAAGCCCCCGGAAGCTCTTGAGTTGTAGCATTTCCGAAGCTTCAGAAAAAACTGTTTTGAACGAAAAAAACCGAAAAAAGGTGACCATATTTTTAGGTCTAGTCATTTTTTTGGGGGGGGGGGGTGGGGGCCAAGTTACGATTTGGCTACCCCACTTTCTCACTTGAGGGGGCAAAGGGCCCCCTCCGTCCCCCGATTTTGCGCCCGTGGGCGACGCGCAAAGCGCGCCGGAAATTTTGCTCTTTTTGAAATTTGGAAAAATGAAATAAGGGGTTTCCGGACCCGGAGAGTGGGGGAGGAGGCATGCTCCCGCCCCTCATTTCTCACTGGGGGGGGGCTGTCACCCTCAGCTCCCCCGCTCAATCCCTATGCCTATGGATATGGTTACATCAAACCAGAAATTATGTAATAAACAAATGGCCAGGTATTAGGATAAAGTTTGATGAGGTAATACTTTTTCCAAAGTCCTCACGACACTCTGGCAAAGAGCCGTTCGGCGTAATGATTTAAGACAAGCCATGAGTATAGGCCTATATTTAAATTTGCAAACCTTTAATTGCTTTAACGATATAAAAATGTTTCGTGAGGCTATATATCATCCTTTGTATAGCTTTGCTGTTTTGTTAGTAATCTGTCTCCTAAGTCAATTGCTATGACAACCAACTCTTGGTTGAAATATAGCCTACAAACACTGAAAAATGATGTAAATGGTCTCAGGGCCGTGATGTTGGTCAAGTGTAGTCCTTCAGTGGACGTATAGCTTCTTTGAGAATCAGCTCAAGGTTTAGTTTCGCCGAACGGCCCTTTTCCACAGGGTCGGATGAACTTTAAAGTAAGGCCTCTGATACACTTTCCAAAACAACAGTGCACTAATTTTGGTGCAGACATGGTTTAGACACGCATGACACTCTTGAATCATGAAAACTGGAAAAACCGGTTACAAATCCCATATATGGTCCAAATATAACACGGATATAAAACCCCTATATGGCACCCAGATGGATTTCCCATTTATGTACCATATCTGTCCCATATCAAATTTGGGCCATAACAAATTTTATATGGGCCATATATTCCGTTGTGTCATATCAAGTTATATCTGTCCAATATTTGTCAAAGTCAGCCTGATACAAATTCCATATCTGGACCATATGTGGGCCAGATATAAATTTCCATACCGGTATATGGCCTATATATGGACTTTGGGTAAGGATTGCGTCTTTTTTCTTCCTTTGCTGATTTATGCATGTTTAATGCCAATTTCGGGTTCCGTGGCAAAAGTCAACAACATCCACGATTACTCTGAAGTGGTCTAACACTCAGGCCCTCCTGGCAGTATTCATTATACGGAATAAAGAGTGAAAGCGGTGGCGTAGCCACGGGGTGGATTTGAGGGTTGACACCCCCATCCCCACCCTTACATGACCAAACCTTGAAATGCAAAAACGCCTAAGACAGAGGTTTTTTCTCTCACCCCTTAGACTTTTCCCACATGTCGTGATCCATCCCATGGAAGTTTGAGTAATTAGCTTACTAAGGCAGTCGTTCGTCACCCCAAACTACAATTTACCCAGCAGTCTACAGGAATTTTCAGTTGACACAGCTCTTCATTTGACATCAAATTCAAAATTGTACTCTCACATAACACACCACATACTGACACTGTTGTGATAACGCATAAAGCTTAAGCATACTCATCAGGGCATGGCCTGAACTAGTCCTGGAGCACTAAACTGGGATCGTTGTCTGAAGATATCGGACCACTAATTTCAATACTCGTGCCTAGGGAAAAATGTTTACTGACAGAGTAAGTGCCTTAAAAATATTACGGGATGTTGTTTTTGACTGTGTTATTTATACAATATGATCCTTTTCGCATTTGGATTTTGTAGACAATGAGTTGAAACACAGGCTGTGCAAAATTCAAGGCAATTGGATAAATTTTAGTGCCAGTTTTTATTGTATGACTCCGCTATGTGAAATGCCGTTTTTGAGTAGCTATTATGGCGGGAAACACAAACCTATCATTCAAGGCTCTATAGATCAAAATTTCAGTGGTCATGGTATGAAAATTTGAAAGTGCCATGAAAGCCCCCATTCTGAGCTTCGATCAGAGGGTAGCATGTCCTGGTTGAAAACTTCTACTGGGAGCGAGGGGCACGGGAGTAGCTTGATTAAGTCTGTAAGTTAATAGGACATGTAATTAGTGGCCCGGTCCCTGAATAACGATAAGTGTATAGGCTATGAGGGATAATGGTATGTCTACACTTATTCTACCTTCCACAATCTTAAACAAATCAACTGAATTGATCAGAAATAAAAATTCTAACTTTGGTGGGAATTTAGGTTGGACGAGGAAGGGGAAGGGGAGGGATGACGGGAGGTATGGTGCTCCAGCACATTGTGTCTTAGGGGAAAGCCGTGTAATTTGGACCACCCAATTACAAAGCCCCACAAAATCAGCGATAAGGGCAACCAACTGCTCTAAGGGCACTATTGGGAGATTAATGGAATATTCTTTTTGTAGGAGAGTAAAAACTCTCCTAACGTTTTCCCAGAGAAAGTTATCGCTAAAAATAGAAAATTTTGAAAGTGGTCCAATTTAAACCACCCATGTGTAATTTGAACCAACAAGGTGTGTAAAATGAACCACCTGCGGTGTAAAATGACCGGGCAAAATATTGCTGCAAAATTTCTCAAATCATTGTGTGAATTGATAACAGAAACACTTCTCACACCCTTCCTGACTTTTAGTGTTATATTTTAGGCCTAATTGATGTTATTTCCCCTTAAAATGACTTGCCCTTTGCTTGCCTTCCCCATTCCAAAGTCATGCGCCGCAACGTACCAAGTAGGCACAGACCAAGTTTAGTAATTGGCTCACGACATGGGTATTATGCATATGCCCAAGCTCATTACTAATACAAACTGCGAAGAGGAATGAAAGGGTGAGTAAAATCATCTATGTAGGGTACTCCTACTGTCTATTCATTTCCATGTGTGTAATTAACTGAAGCACCCGGGCCCAGTGGCGGAGCTAGGGATTTCGGTCAGAGGGGGCGAAAATGGTCTGAAAGGGCGCTTCGAAGGAGTAAATACCCTGAGACTCAGCACGATCGAAGCCACGGCTTTTCAGACTTTCCATTTGATTTTCCGCACCTTCTGACCTGGTAGAAGACTACTTTGACATTTCTCCTCAGCATGTTTTTGTATTAAAATGTTTAAATTTCCTATCCATGGACCTCCGCGGAAGAAAATTCAAGGGGGGGGGGGTGGATTAAACTCTTTTAGGGGGAAAAGCTCCGTGCCACCATGAGTTGGCGCGGAGCGCTTTTGCCCTAAAATGCCTCTCAAGTCGCTGGAAATGACATTTTTAAAGCCTATTTACCGCATATAAATAGGGAAACACTGAGTGAACTGTTAAGAAATATTGGTGTTAATTTTTCTTCATCTTTTTCTTTTTGTTTTCCTCGTTTTTTCAGGTTTTTTATTTTCGGGGGGGGGGGGGGCAAGTTCCCCTCTTGCCCCTACCTGCGGACGCGCACGTTTCCATACCTCTCTTTCACATTCTAGTATGAAGGCAGTCATTATATTTTGTGAGTTATTGTCAGGTCTCGATTTAAGATTTTAATGTAATAATGGGCTTCTTTATGAAGATAAAGATTAAACCTGGTAGAACTAAATAGCAAGCAATCTTACAGAGGGAAAAGTTATGGAAATTAATCACCATTAGGTGTACATTTTTGGCAACTGGAAATCAAGAGAAGTACAAGAAGAAACATTAATTGACGTAATTTACATCATGTGACTACTCTGAAATAGCCATTAATTAAGTACATTTAAAGAAATAGCCAAGACAAAAGGTCTGCTTGGCTCTCTAGGTACCGAATTCATAATAAATAGAAGTCGCCTTAACTTAAAGTTATTTGATGCAATTTTCTGCTTTTGAGACCACGGAAGTACAGAAATAAGCATTGTCATGGGATTATCGCGCAGTGTCAGAAATAACCATTTATCAAGAGAATGGTCACTTGGAGAAAAGCAAAAGGGAAACTGCTCATTAAAACCATTACCACTATGATAAAAGTTTTATTTTATTTTAACTTGAATGTTCTCTTCAAATGATTTTGAAAAATGTTGTGCAAGCTATTTTGGTATCTTTATCAACTCTTTTTATTGTCTATGTTGACAATTATTCCCGACAACAAGAGGTCTATTTGCGCTACAATTATTGTTGCACCCTTTGCGTCATCTTTTATTGGTCGGGGGGGGGGGGGTTATTTCAATGTCAGTCTGTGTATTTATAATCACGCTTGATGTGGAAGCAATGAACTTAGCACAGCGATAACATTCATTAGTGCGTATAAAGCATGACGATACGTTTCGGCAAACCTATCCCTATGTTACAGAAAATGACCCTTTTCATCAGAATGAAGTGCAGATAGTACAGTTACTGGTGGCTGTTTGAGCATTTTGTTATCTCGGTTTTAAAACCAAGCTATTAAATTATGTCTTTTGCCAAAAATGGTGCAAGAGTAAAGTATGTTAAAAACCTAAAAAGGGCGCCCACAGACGATTTTGGTCCGTCAGGGGGGCGACCGACCCCCCTGACCATATGGCAGCTCCGCCACTGCCCGGGCCCACGTGTGTGTAATTTGGACCGGTCCATTTTACACATCATATCGTTTAATGTGAACGAGCTGTCCATATTACACACCATGGGGTGGTTCAAATTACACGATGTTTCTAATTTTACCCAAACTCCTCTAGCTTAGCCAAGTGTAGTTTTTACCGAAATGTAACAGCCCAGCACTCAATAGGAATTATTATATTTTGTCATAATCATGATACCTTGGGGGTGAACAAATCATTTCCGAGTAAAAACCCAACAAAGTGTCAACTCGAAAATAAGATCAGTTCACCAGCTTTTAATAAAAACCACACAGAATTGTGGAAATTACCTCAATCTCATCGATTGCGAAGTCAAACGTAGTGTTCTGAGTTAGGTATCAATGACCTATAAAAGTAAGATACCCTCTCCCTCTGTGTTGGAATAATGCCGGTGGTTCAATTTACACACCGGTCCAAATAACACTGCTTTCCCCCTACGTTCAGCTTGCAAGTAACGCCTTCGAATGGGAAAGTTCTTTACATAAGTGAAATCAGCTATCTATTTTTTTAATTACATAAGTTTTATGTTGGCAAATAATCTTACCTCTTCAAGTTCTTCAGACGAAGATTTTGCTCGGGAAAGCAACTTGCTGAAACAGGATTGCAATATGGGCGTGGTTACGTGTCGCTTGTCGCTGAAGAGAGCCCTCAATATGTTTGAAACTTTGGTCTGCAACCTGGCCACTTTCCCGTTGTATTCATGATCAGAGCTTTGCACACGTTGTGACAAAGCTAGGCCCTTTAACCGCGATGATTGGCCTACTAGTCCATGCGAACAAAGATGTTCGTAATCTTCCTCAGTGGGAGATTCTTTTATTGCAACGATATTTCTGAAAGACTTTGTCATCCCTGATGGTTTTTGTGGGTAATCACCATGATTCTTGTCATTTGGAATGTAATAGTTTGCCTCTACAGAGAGTTGAGTCATATCTTTTCCAGTGGAAGGATAATACGGCAAAGTCCTACACATCTGCAGTCCTATTAAACAGTCCATCAGAAGTTCAAAACCTAGTACAGTGCGGAAGTTGCTTATAGTTTTTCTTCGACTTATCGAATCTGCTCGGCATTTCCTTTTTTGTCGATTGCGAACATTAAAGTTCCTTAGTCGATGAATTTCTGATAAACATATTCCACATTTCTTACAAAATGGTCTTCGATGAGCCTGTTTTTGACCATAACACTGCAAATCTTTTAAGGAGTTTCTGTCTCTGCATCGTTCACTAGTATTACACTGGTTTTTCATTTGTCGCTTGATGTGCGAATGTGTTTTCGCCACTGCTGTCCATTGCGCCGACCCTTCTACTTTCCGACGAATCTTTTTATGGGTTGAATCCGTACGTCCGATTTCCTCGGTAATGAATTCTATCATGTTACACACAACATTTCTCAGAATCGTCGTTGCCTTTGATTTTATAGTTGATAAAATCCCGACAGCCAACTTCAAAACTGCGACAGGTTGTTCCAGAGTTTTACATTTGCGTTTGTCCGGACTATCTCGATTGAGAATCATCTGGGACGAGAAATACACATTCATTGATCAGCTCAGGTAGATTTAAACCAAAATATGACGTTAACGGAAAGGTGCAAATAGAATAGTTATCATGATGCATACGACGTCACACTACAGAAAGTGGGCCCTATAACAGAGACACGAGGGTATTATTGTAACGTACACTGTCAAAAATGTCTGTAATTTTAAATATTTTTGCACGATTACAAGAAAAAAATATAGAAATAAAAAAGGATACATAAAAAGTGTTTTGAGTTAACAGCACTTTTTTGTCTTTTTTCTTTCTTTTATTTTCTGTAAATATACAGGCATTTTTTACAGTTTACATCGACAAATGCGTGTAGACAGCTGCAAGTGCGAAGTCGCAGTCCCGCGTACGATTTGCTCATTTGTTTTGCTTCCACGGCGTCGCGTGACGGCAAGTAGCACATAAGATCTAAACGAATCCGACCAGCCAGTGAAGGCGACCATGCCATTAGTGGGATCCAGCAGCCTTTAATCGACGTAATGTCATTGTCTACGTACAATGCTAAACCCTCATATTCATTGAAACTGAGGGAATCACGAGGATTTTCAGTGTGCTAACATCCATGATACATTTAAGCCAAGAATTAGAAAGATTTAAGCTGATGGACCTCAGTTATGGTTCAGTTAATCAGACCATCACTTGACTGTTAGGTTTCGTCTATAGGCTAGGCCTACATCTACTACTACATTCTCAAGTCAACATTTGAGGATGTAGAAACACAACCCTGGTGAAAGATTACAGGGAGTTTTACGGCCCAGTTTCTGAGCAATTGGTTTAATTCGAGCCGGCCAAGGTCTTTTTCCAGCTGTGGCTCACTAGCTTGTTTTCCCTACTAATTCCATTATTTATGCTGAGCACCAAGCACAGTGGCAGTAGGTTCCGTTTTTAAAGAGTTCGGTATCACCCGGCCAGGACTCGAACTCCCGATCTCCGGACTGCAAGTCTGATGTTCTAACCACTCGGCTAACTACAGTCGGTTCGGAACTCGTAAAATGGCCGGAAAGTATGTTTGAAGTTTCTTATCTAGACTCTTTACGGTTAGTCAAATTAAAAATAAAAAAATCATCAGTTTACATTTGGATATTCTTGAGTATTTTTTTCTATCGAATTTAAATTCCCGTTGGACGGATAAATAAAACACCCAGATTACTAGAACAAGGTCATATTCATAAGATGTCTCAAATTCATTAAGTTCTGACGGAGGGCAGTCGAATGGAAAAACAAGCCTCGTCTTGGAAATACCTGTGCATGCAGACAGGAATGCAGGTATTAAATGAGCTGAAAGCCTTTCAAAAATTTAAAAGCTTTTGGAATAACCCATACGTAGCGTAAACAATCTATAAAAGCGGGAATGTGTTCAATTGTAATTAACTGACCTTTACCTTACCTATAAAGACCATCCCTATAAGACGATTTTCCATGTCTCATAAAACATAGTTGTGTGAACCATTTGACCATGGAGCGCAAACATGGCAAAAGGGTTGACTTGTGAATTTGGTCACTCTCTAACAGAGTGAAAAGATTGCATTCACTCCATTAGAGTGTTATTTCACTCTCAGAAGAGTGAAAACCACTCCAAGAGGAGTGAAATTCACTACAGGAATAGGGAAAATTCACTCTTCCAAGAGCGCCTGCTATAATCACTCTTTTTTAAGAGTGATCACTATGTAGACACTCCATCAAGAGTACAACTTCGTTCGTTTAGAGAGAATTTCACTCTTTTTGGATTAAATTATCACTCTAATGGAGTGAATTACACTTTTCTCTCTATCAAAGAGTGATTAAGCTCACTTTTTTATTTAGGTATAGCTCCTTTCAGGTGAAGACAGTTTGCCAAAATGTTCGGCAATGTATTGCCTCCTGGAATTGTGGGAACACGAGAAACACATAGCCTTGAGCTCTTCACTGCGTTCTCCTGCTTACGTGTACTAGCAAACGGTACTTAGCCTATGTGTAGGTCTACTAGCCTAACTGCGCAAAAGAGGTTTCGACCTTACTACTTTACTACGTACTAAAAATACAAATTTTTCACCAAAGATGCGATTAATATGCAGATCAAGGGCACAAAACCGCACAGGCGAGTTTTTCTCATACTTGAGTTGCGTTGTAACAAGTAAATTTTGACAAGTTTTTACATGGAAAATCCAGTTTTGCACGACGTGTTGTAGATTCGAGATTGTGTGGGGTTTATAACGACTATTAAGTGGATCTGCCCATGTCACAGCGAACTCCTTTTTTGCTTTTAGGTAAATCAATACCTTTAAATTTTGGAGGAAATATCGATCCTTGGTGATAATTTCTTACTTAACGCTGGTTTTAACTGTTACGCGAGAGTTCGAGTTCCTTATTTTCACTTCACGCAGGAGGCTGATGAGTTAGTGTGATTTTACTACGTGTATCTTAAGTAAAATACTTTTCATAAAACCTAAAATTCTTGTGAAAGTTTTAAGGGGTGGACAGTCACACTTACATTTGAAACACCCGACAGTATTAGCACTGTATTTCGACATACATCAGGGCCCAGCGTAGTTGCCAAAGTCAGAATCCGAGGCCAACATCGCGGTAGACGACGGGCCACCATCATCGCACAGTCCCGATCTCCAACCATGTAGCTCAGAGTAAGAATACTCTTTTCGGAGTCGTGTGGGTATTTTTCTGTAATAAACAATTACGTCCCAACAGTTAAGACTTCGTAAACCTAAAGAAAAGGTAGTTCTACGTATGAAAAGGGGACAAATTGTAAATAAATATCAGCAAAAATTTTCCAGTATGGCTCACTGGCTTTTTTCCCTACTCCATTGCTTATGCTGAGCGTCAAGCACAGTGGTAGTAGTTTCCGTTTTTAAGTGTTCGGTATGACCAGGACTTGAACTGATGCTCTAACCACTTGACCATTCAGCCGGTCTGTACATATTCGTGAAATTCATGAAAAATTTTACGTTCGGCAACTGGGGATATACACACTTGCAGACATGTCCACATTTGTCTGGAGACAAACACGCACCTGCCTAAACCAAAATCAAATGCCTTAGCATTGGTACTTTAATAAAGGCACTTATCTGTAAAAAAAAAAAAAAAAAAAAAAAAAAAAACAAGAAGAGGAAAAAATCCATAAGGAACTGCTCTTTTAGCATAATTCTGCCTTATAACGATTTCAATTGCAGTAACACTTACCCACTGTGTCGTTGAAAGAAACGCACCGTCGTCGTTCAATGACCCTTGAAGTTTCACCATGTGACCTGGAGCTTGCAGATTCAAAGTTACGACCTACATCCGGGTCATTGATATCATCAAAATGGTATCTCTTCTTCTTGTCGAAAAGATTTCGAAATGCAAAGCTCATCCTTCTTCCAACGGACTTTCTTTTGTGTTCTTGTCGTTCTACATCATACTCCTCTTTTTGGCACGCCTTTATTTCTGCCCTTGCTCCCATTTTTCTCAGCCTTAATTTTGATAAAGTAAGGGCTCCAAAAGATTGCTTCATTTGGTCAGACGTTCCTCCGATGCTTCGCAATCTTCTCTTGAATATTACTTCTTCTGATGGTTTTGAGGAATTATCAGGTGACAGGGGCTCTAAGTGGTCCAAAACTATCCTCTTGTAAAGATGTTTCAATTCCGGGTTAATATCCAAAGGGGTTTTCCCTTCCTTGTTACAATGGTAGAGAGAAATTCCTTGCTCTATTAACAAACTGACACATCTCACATTTTGCATCAAGTTATGAACGATGAAATGAAGGGGGCAGTCCCCATTGTCATCCGTTACGTTTACACTTGCACCGTATTTTAGTAACGTCTTCAATATACCGTGATTACCGACTTGAGCGGCGAGAAATATCACCGGTCTCTTGAGCCAAAAATCGTCTACCTCTGCTTTCTTCAAGTCACACCCTGATAGAGAGGGTGGAACAATAAAACGTAGAACAGACTCCCTTCCATCGGAATATTTTCTCTCGGGTCTAATTTCCCCGACGACATTAGGGTCGAAGCCGCGCGACAGGAGTAGTTCCACGACATCACCAGACTCATAATAAACAGCCGTATGAAGGGCGTTTTGATGAAAGGGGGCTGTCTCTGCTTCGGACTTAAGCAACTCCGCACCACCTTTTTCATACTTTCCCAGTAGGTGTTCACAATTACGTAATAGAATTTCCGTTTGAATGCTGTCTCTTCTAATGGTTCCACCAACCTCCCCGAGTGAGGAGGAAGGGGACGGGACCGAGTGATCTGGATCTTCCGATTGGGGTAGGACGTGACAGAAACGATCCAGCGCTAAAGACACTTCTTCGACGTCATTGGTTTGTAGTGCCGTGAAGAAGGCCCGCTCGGCTATGTCGCTTAAAACATCAGCTGTTCCAACAAGAAGGGACATATTGATGGCCAGGGAGGATGCGTAGGGGGACGTTTTCCACTTGTTGATATCCCCGTCCCGTTGGGCAGTGCTGTTGCGGTGGAATCGCATAGTCCATGCCCGACACCTAGCAGCGATGCCACTGATAGGTCTCTGTCTTGAGGAATTCTGTAACACGTCTTCACTGAAGCGTCGTCTTCCCGATGGGTTGGTGGCCGGCGGCTTGTGATTGAATGTGCCCACGTGAAGCGTCGCTCTTCGACCCCATTCTGTCGCCGTAGCTTTGCCTTTATCTTCTTCCGGTGCTTCTTTCTTGGGCAATTCCATCGTGATAAGTCGAGCGAGGAATTATTTAGATATCACATCGTGACATTCCTGTGAACGAAAAGAATGTAAACAGAAGTTGATATGTAATTCTTGCACTGACGGCAAGCGCTACACACAAAATAACTCGTAAATTCCTTCCGTCCCTAATCGACCGTGATTGCTGTGTAGCTGACTATGAAACTACAAATTGAAAACAAATCATCATCAACGGGACGACCCATTTCTTGCCATAAACTTTATTTATTGACATATTTATGAATACAATAGGCTTGCATGACCACGGTTAATTTCGTTACTTCATCCTCCATTCGTAGTGCCTAGACCATGTTAATAGATTCCTGACCAATGCTTACGGTTTATTGTACTCAACCTCGGACTGTCATTAAAAAACGTATGTAAGATATCGGCGACGGGAGACTTTAAGTGAGCGACAATTCGTATCCCTGTGAACGCCGCCACTGTTACCCAGTGGGGAATCGGGCTGAAGTATTATAGAGGGTAGTTACTTGACTTAAGCAGAGTTCTATGAGTTATTGAAGTCACAAAATTATACCCCTATAAACCACTTACTGTGTAACACTAAGTAGGGTTAAACAACGCACCTTCTATGTATGGACAAAAGTATCGCAACAAATCTAGGCTGAACAAGATGGTCGAGATGTCGAGAAGTATTAATTTGTGTGACGATCTGTCTGTTCACATATCACACAAAATGCAGACATGAAACATAAACATGAATATCGCTCCTCCACATGTTTGTTGAACTTTGCTTTACTCCAAAATAATGACAAAACTCGCAAAATCAGTGGACGTGAAACCACTTGAACAAGTCCAAATTTACAAGCACAAGACCATAACAGACGCCCATCTTGCTACGCATAGACCTTTCCACGCGTGCCGTGGCGACAATCCCCTCACATTACCTTAATGTAGAATACCAATACATGTAGTAGGTTCGTGGGTTTGACACTTTCTATATACACCTTTATTTCTTGCCGTCGGCGGTTTTCCAGTTTACAGCTATACGCCTTATGATAGGACAACCTTTATATGCTATCCGTTGATATCCAATGCCAATGTAAAATTTCAATTATTTCAACACTTAAATCTATCCTATCCGTTGATATCCAATGCCAATGTAAAATTTCAATTATTTCAACACTTAAATCATCTTTACTGTTCGGATTCATTTCCGTCCCGGCAAAAGGCAAGTTTTCTTACATATTGGACGCACGAGTATATGTATTTAATGAATCCGACGATATGCCTACTTCCTATTGTTTATTACAAAATGAAACCTAGGACATTCAAACACAAATAAAGGTATTATCGTTACTTTCGTGTATACGACTTCTAATTAATTAACCGTGGCACCTGGAAATTTGTTGAAATGTGTTTTAAGATCTTGAGATTCAATCACTAAACCGCTGTGTTTGTTACATGTACTCTACAGTGAAGATAGATGCCACTCCTCAGTAAGCACAAACCTGTTATCAATTGCTGTTTAAAAGCTTTCAATAAGTTTCAATAAGAATGTCTGGTTTCAACTTAAAATGTGAATTAAGGGCAGCTAACCCTGCTTCTGTTTTAAAATGTAAACAAGCTCAGCGCTTAAATTCTCGTTTCGAATAGAGATGCAAACTATTTGTAATTTTTCTTGACATATTAGCCATGTTATTGAAAGGGTATTCTGTTTCACCAGAGAAATATGAAAATTTTGTAAATGATTTAGATCAATATCAAGCTTCTCGGCTCGTTGAATACTGTAACCACAATTAGCCAAACAGTGCCGAACTAACTAATCTCATTAGTCAACAATATTGACTTACATTTGATTACTATTCAACTAATATTTGACCCGGTTGAATTAGTTTCTATTAAGCCGTCTCGACAAAGGTTTGACTAACATTCTCTAGTTACTACGAAATTAGGCAGATCTCATCACAAATTAGTCAAATATGAGTTACCAACGTGGTTAGTCAATTCAGACACCACTTGACTAATTAGTGTTACAGTGCATGGGACTGCCTTCATTTTTCTTACCATTTCATTGTGTAACAGTGCTCGAGAAGGGGTGAAACGCATTGTCATGCATACAACTAACAGCAATAGCATCGACGCGGTTGCACACGTTTACGTTACGTACACGTCACTGAGACGAGGAGATATACTTTATTATATCACTCTAAAAAGTGTTTAGGAATAACACGTTTTTCTAAGCACTTTTGCCGTACTTTCTAAACACGTTTAGACTAAACACACGTGTTTAATTAATAAACATTTCGTTTTTCAATTCGTTTTATTGTTCAACGTTAAGCGTTTTATAGATGCTAAGCACACCTATTTAATTTCTAAAAATGTTGTTTTTTTTACACTCCTAATTGCTTAACGTTTGGTGCTTACTTGGTGCCAACACACGTATGTAATTCCTAACCATTTTGCTTTTACACCACGACTAATTGCTAAAGGTTTATTGTTCAATAGCTAAATATGTTTAGAGTGGAGCAAAATAAGTGTTTAATTGCTAAACATGTAGTTATTAAAAACAATATTGTGAGTTACAATAACAAAAAAGCGTACATCGCATTTTTGGAGACGAAAGATTTGCAGAAACCAAACCGTTAACTGGTTGAGGGGGGTCCGAAATCACTTCCCCTGTTTACTTCATTTTACTTCATTGAAGACCTAGCTAGTCTAGTTGCTTTTAAGTTGAAATCCCCCGTTTCAACAGGTACACGATTAGGTTTCCACCTGTGGTCTCCTTGTTCATCGCTGGGACGAACTAACAGAACAAGGAAGGAAAGCCGGAGATTTCGGGTAAGGAGTGATCTCCTCCAATTTTGTTACTAGGCACGTAAATTCTTTCCTTACCTCAGTATTTAATCATTGGTTCTATTATTTGCAAACATTTGTGAGTGTAACACCCCCCCCCCCCGTCTTCAAAAAATACTTTGGTTCAGGGTACCGTCAGCTTACAATTCTATATTGAATGAAAACTGCAATGGGAGGGGGGGGGGGCTACATATTGGCCGTATGTTTGTGAAAGTGAGCCTCCTGTTTCAAAAACGAAAAGTGAGTCTAAAATCACGATGGCCATGTTGGTTGATCTCTACTAGCTTCCCTCAGACGTGCACTTTATCACCGATTACGTGTTCCAGGACTGACACTGATTTCCATATGCAATGTATGGACCACGGACTTACATACATGGACACAGCATGTAACGTGTACGTCCTATCCGTAGATGGTCGCCACCGGCTGGGACTGAGAAGGCGCAGCAAGATGGCCGCCGTGAAGCTACAAATCGTCTGATTTGATGAAGACTCTGTTATAGATTAAACAAATTTGTAACTTTAATGGGAAACAATATCATATTCTTGCAATGCTTGAAGTGATTTTGACCTTGCCTTGCCATAGCCTTTTTCAAAAATATTTCAATTTTCTTGCAGAAAATGGTAATGTACTTGAGCAAGTCCAAAATTTCACGCAAACCATAGCAGACTGCCATTTAGATGTTCTTTTTCTTACACGTACGGTAGCGACAATGTACCGTGCAGTATGCTCTGTCCATGTATAGGAAGTCCGTGGTATGGACACAAATAATTACGAGTCTCTATACGAAAGATAATCTCTTTCAACAACTTTCTAAAATTCACACTAAGCTTTGGCGACTCAACACGTGTAATAAATGTGTTAAAAAGAGTGAGAAGATATTGTAATTTTAAGCCAGAATTTGTATCTTAGGCCTCAGCTGTATGGATTTCAATCCTTAAAGATTTTGTCAAGCTCGTTTTTAAGCACATAAAAAGTAACGCAATGGATACATGCATATCGAACACCACACTTTATAGGGTTCTTCCTCTAATGAAAAATCTTTACACCAAATATGAAGAGCGTTAGATATTGCTATCTTGCTATCTTATCTTCCGTGTTCAGCAAAATGTCACACATACACAAAAACACAATATGGGAATAGACAAATCCGGACAGCTGATTTCAGTCAGCTATAACTGGGGTTTATCACCTTTAAATCTTTCAACTTCCTTGCGAAACTGTATCATGGATGGTTATGCACTGGATTGTATCTTGATTCCTTCAATTTCACTGAATATGAGGGTTAGCCATTGGTGTAGACAATAAATGAACACGGTTTAAGGCTGATGGACCCCACTCATGGCTGCCTACAGTCACTAAACACAAGCGCTGACCGGATTGTCTATGAGGGATTACATCAGAACACACACTATAAGTTACTATGACACTTATCTAACATCCAACTTTGCATTATTTTAGACACTATAAATGGGAATATCCCCATTTTTCGGCTTTCCCCAGTTCAAAAGTGATTTTTCTTCCGTGTATCCCCGATTCACGACCCATACGAATGCACACATATACCCAAGGGATAAATTAACTTTAGCGTCTCAGTTTCAAACCAATTGGTTTAAATCAAGCTGGCTACGACCCCTTTTTCCAGTTGTGACTTACTGGCTTGTTTTCCTACTCCATTGCTTACTATGAGCACCAGGCACATTACAACGAGTTCTATTTTAGTCTTCTATATGGCCACACCAGGTGTCGATCACCAGACCTCCCGGCTGCAAGTCGGATACTCTAATCAATTGACCATACAGTCGTTTCATACCAACCAAAGACGCATTCCGTTACCTCGCAGAATTGTGCTCTTTACAAGTAAATTTTCATCAGCTGGCTATTTTCAGCGCGCTTCGAACTCATTTGCAGGTTTTTCGTATTAGGCTTACCATGAAGGACCTTCTTATCAAGGAAATCTTTTTTCCTTCCAATAGCCACTTAAAGTAATCAGCTGTTAGATATAATAATACTTCGAAGAAGTTTGTTTTTGACCGATGACTCAAATCAATACTCTTGGCAACGCAGAAAATGAATACAGATCTTTTTCTGTCAGCCCTTTTTACACATTCCTGCGTATAGTTATGGTATCGGTAGCAACGACGTTGACAGCATCATACACATAAAAATAGAAAAAAGACCGAGGCCGGCCCAACTTAAACCTATTGGTTAAAAACTGGGCGGTAAAACCTATTCTGACTAACTGACTAACTTACTACACAGTTATCTATACACTGTTAAAACGCTGAGTAAATTTTTGTTGGGTACGGTACTCTACCTAACAAGATTGGGCATATGTTACCTAATAAGTGGTAAAAACTGTCACGAAACGAAGGATTTTTTTTTTAAACAACTGTTGGTTAAGGCCAATTTAAAAAAATTAACCATTTGTTAAACACAAATATTTTTTCCCAATTAGTTGAGTAAGACTCTTAGTTCTGCTCTCGAAAGTGCGGCACATTTCCCCAACACTGTAAGAACTTTTAACCAATTGTCATGCTTGCAGCAGGCAGCTATAGGCCTAAACATATAGCCCATGTAATTGTCTATTACACATATGTTTAATTTATGTATGAAATATGCCCAAAATACGTCCTGTCTACGCAATACATATCCGTGCAGCAACATAGATGTCACAAAAGGACTCGGTTAAGACGTTTTTTTGTTTTTTTCACAAGGAAGCTGCTCAAGGAACTCTATTATGTCTCCTTTGAGCTTGTTATGACCTTCAGATGTACACATGAAGTGTAACAAAACACGGTGTTCGAGTATAACTAATTTTTAAGACAAAATCTTAAGACTTGTGTGTTAGAACACATGCTTTCTTCGAGCAAAAAAGCCGACATATGGCCACCTACATAACCAACAAACGTGATTTTCTTTACTAAGCCCTGAAAACATCCATCCGTCGGGCCCATTTTTAATTTGGGTTTTATTTGTTCGTTTTTTTGTTTGAATTTTTTTGAACAAAAACAATTTTCACTGTATTCTTTTTTTTTTACCTTACCGTGTATTTCGAGTGTTTTCGTTAAGTCGACCTTATCAGTCAAGTATACGAGAGGAACGTATGAGCGTGGGATTTGATTGGAGGGATTTGGCACAATATATGTAGGCTGTGCAAAACCGTCAGAATCGATGTAAGAACTCTCACTTTCTTGAAGACAGGCTTAGAAACGATTGCATTTATCGGAAGGTTTCGTCTACAAATTAAACAAGACGAACGTCTAGACGAGTTGCGGTGCCGACAAACCAAGTCGTCTTGTACTTTAAAGGTGACTATTTTAGGGGGACAAAAATACCATTCCAAAATACTTGTATTGTGTTTTGCCCAATAGCAGCTAAGTTCAGTTCCACACTTGTAATCCAGGAACATTGTTCATTCACTTTAGAAATGTGGTTGAGGTGGAACGTGTAACACACCAAAGAAATACTCGATTGCCGGTATAATGAGGTTTGCTCATTTTGAACTCATAGTTGACAGTAAATCAGGAATAGATGATACAACAGTTGATTTAGAACTGTAGAAAGAGCAAAACGTCACATCAGATAACATTTCAAACGTCCTTTACAAGCTGTTGCTTGTACATTCATAAGGTATCCCTAATGCCCCGCCTCCTTAGTAACTCCTTGTACAGCATGAGGGTTTCTGATAAAAGATGGTAAAGCGCCAAAGGCTCAAGACAGACCATTCGACCAAACAGACGTTAGTCAAAATTGTATTTTACGTAGTGCAGTTAATAAGGAAAAACATGCCATTTGTTTAGCTGTTTAGTGAATACAGGTGGAGTACACTGTTAAGACGTAATGTTGGAAACGATAATGAGTCTGTATATACATGACAGTAACGTTGTAGTCACTTGGTTGAAGATGGAATTTTGTTAATGAACAAAAGGAAAAAAATTTCCAATGTTGAACATAAAGAATTTATAAAGATTAATGGTTTTTAAAAGTTCTGTACGCTCCGCACCAAGTTTACTCTCAGCTTTCGTAATAAAAAATTGTTGTAAGTAACATGTAATAACAAGTTAACGAGAATCAAAAGAAATGTCGATATCTCAGATTTACCATAATCTTTACAAATGATGAAATAAAATAAAAATAATATAAAACAGCAAAGTAAAAATTCCTTTGTCAGCGTTACTTACATCTATATTCTCTCAACATAAATGTTAATATGATGATATTTCACTTAGCCTTAGGCCTATTGTGACTGTTTCTCCAATTTATATTAATCCCGCGCACATACGTCACTACTAACCCTTCGCCAGTAACTTCTTAGTTCAGTAATGTATAGACACTTGAACGACGTTGACCTCCACAAATCAGAGAACCGAATCAATCACTTACAAATCATAAAAGATAAATTGCAACATCTATACGTCCCTTCATGAAACCCGAAAACCAAAAAAATCGATGTCCCTAGTTTATAACTATTAGCGGCGATTCGTCTGTCATCACATCATAAACAGTCTCGCTTCTTCCTACACTCTATATGAAGAACTTGTTGTCGCCTTTCTGACAGTGACTTCTTACTACGGAACAAAACTGTTGCCATTGCACTATATAAAAATTGTTTTAATAATTTCCATGCATTTCTTTTTCTAATAAAAATAATAATATAGCAAGTTTATGTATGGCCACGACTCGCAACTGATCAAACGATAACCTAAAATATGTAAAAGCAATAAGAAAGCCAGGTCTATGAATAAGACTTCACTGTCCAGTAAAAACTCCGTAAAAGACAAATTTCATCATTCCAACCACTCATATGCAATAGCTCAACAAATCACTTTCAAAGAAAAAACGGACTTCATGTAAAATAAACGTTTCGCTGATAACACCACAGCCAGTGACATAACACAAAAGAGCATAACTAGCTTATAAATAAGTGGCTTGCTACTTTACCATTTACGAAATGAACCACCTGGCTAAAAATTTACAATTGCGAATTTTCTCGTACCTGTTCAAAACTTCGTTGTGTAAGCTAACAATCTAAACCCTCTACAAACGATCCAAATTTAATGTTTACGTTCGTTGAACATAAATATAAAAAAAAATGATTAAAAAAAAATGATAAGGCAATCATTTTTAATTGTTTTACAGTGACGTAAATCCCGGAGAAGGCAAGGGATGTCTTTTCTTCCTCAAGTAAAAAGAGGAAAGCCAAACTGTCATATGGCCCCCTCAAAATTTTAAATAACCATTTCAAAATCAACACATTTTTGACAAGAGATGAACTATCCATGGCCTTTAAAAAGACCAAATCAGTTGGTTCTAAAGGGCTTCTCCCCCAACTGAAGACCCAAAGCAGTCCCTGAATGATTGTGCAAAACCTTCATTCATGCAGACCTCTTCCCAATATCTCAAACAGATCACCGCCCAGCGTAATAAAAAATGGTTGCTCTCATCACATACAAATATAAAACGAGATATGAATGAACATGTTAAAACCCTACCGTGACTACTCTTTACATTAAACTATGTGTTCATGTTAACACTTCTTCATCTTATGATGTGCTCTTCTCCCTAAATGTATAAATATCCCCAAGAACATTCCCTCTGAATTTGTTTTTTTAAGCATTCTTCTTTAGTGGAGCTTCTGAGCAATGGCAACTCGTGGTGTAAATATGTGGAGGGGTACATAATGAACTTACAATGACTTGTCTTAAATAAAGATGATCATCCCCCCTGTAACCAATAATGCCAAACACCAAAAAAAAAAAAAAAAAGAAACAATTACCACCCACAACAACGAAAAAATAAAATGTACATGTAGATCTTTCGGATGGTTTAAATAATACATCACGATCGTCATGTTCCCTACTTTCCCCATCATCACACCTCTGACTTTTTTCATATCCACTAGAGCCTTTTTTTGTTTGATCCCAACTCTAACATCATCATTTTTCTCCCTTTCATAACTTTTATCTTGAAATTCACCCTTCTTTTTCCTTCTTTTTCTTTTTCTTTGTTGCCAACCTTTCCTTTCTACAAAAAAAAAAATCTTTGAACGGCCCTCCTTGGGCATTGTTATATTCTCCACATAATTTTAAACTTTAAAATAACAAATTTACCATAACCAGACACATTGATATAACACAAATATTAATACGAGCCATCTCATACAAAAAATAATATTTACCTACCAATAACAATGTTTCCCTCCAACAGAAACTTACTTTATGAAAAAACAGTGAACAAAACTCCTCTAGACTATTAAACTTTTTACTCCACAGCAACCCCGACCATGTCACTTGAAAAGAAAAAATCTCTACAAAGAAATCCTCATATAAATACTCAAAATTCACGATGAATTAAAAAAACAACCAAAATGATGGCGCTGTGTTAAATTAAACAACATATTATTCCCCAGAGTACACACGGACCTGGTTTTTCCGCAAGATTGTTACTAAAAATAGAACACGTTTCCAAATTTTACGTGAAAAAACCCCCAATTTTACACTCTCACGAAAATCATATTTACACCAAAACTTAAAAACACGAAAGAGAAGTACCATCCCTACAAATTGCACTAAACCGTATTTCGATACCACAAAGCATCTAGAAGGAGATAGAAATAAAGTGCCGGAAAAGTCAGAAATTGACATCGCGATAGTAACTGCATTAGTTGCGGTGCTGCCTGCAAGGCAGGCACCGCAACTAAAAACCGGTCGATGTCCAAAATCAGCCCGGTCGGTGAAGAGAATCGATCAACTAGTTTTTATGTGGTCTACTGCCGAGAAGGTCGTTTCTCCACAACGTATAGGGCAGGATGGTTTAGGATTGGCAGTTGTTTTAATAAGTTTTTCGAGCCCACTTTGTCCCTGAAACTATCTCCGAGTGGCATGATAAGCGCTGGGGTGTAACTGCTTTTAAACATAATGCGTCTTCACAAAATGTTCTCTAAATAATTCTCACAGTGGACTACTCTAGCCGGTTACAAAAGTGTGCACTATTTAATCATTACCTTTACGTTCCTTCGTCATCCACATTTTTTTCATTTTATCTTTACCTAAATCATTAGTTGTTCTTTTTGTTACTGTAGCGTTATCTGCACTTCAATTAGACTCCTCCTTGGTAACAACGATGGTTCATTAATGATAACGTCACAACCTAGTTGGAAGGTCAAAGCTCGTAGCCAAGGGGTGGGGCAGGAGGCGAGACCCCGCACTGAAAATGGTTTGCCCAATATATACTTTCAAGTCGCCGTTGTCTCTATAAAATTTTACACACCTAGCAAACTGAAGAATGTTTTTAGCCCCCCCCCCCCCCACTTCTTTATGGCCACTGAACAGTTATAAGACCTAAACACGTCATTCAACGAACGATAAATGCAAAATTAGGTTGTTGTCCAGTCTTCTTTACTTCAGAACACGTAGTGTTAGTGTTAAGTACCGGTATTGTTTATTTTTCAAATAATATCTAAATAAGTGTCAACCTCACAACTGCTGAGCGTAAAAGTTAACTTTTTATCACGTGACCCCTCCGTCATACACATCTATACCCAGATGTAAACTTTTCATACCGGTCACTCTTAGCGGTCACTCTAAATTCTGACCGAAACTCATCAATCCGATGACGGAAGCGATCTTTGGTTGATCATGAAGAGACTAAAAAATGGTGTCTTGGTTAATCAAAATCCAATTTTAGTTGATTGAGGGGCTCAATGTTGGCAACGGTGTGACTGGGTTTTGGTAGGTTGACCAATGACCTGATCCATTAGATAAATGCTTTAAAAACAATCCTGATCTAAGCATCTGCTACAGTGGGATGATTTTATAACTGTTCATCCAAAGTAGATGATTTCTTCTGCAGTTTTACGTGTGAACTCAAGTTAAAACGATTCTTTTTCAACAGAGGCATAGTCGGGGTCTCTCTTTCGCGAGATATAAAACGTGATTACGTGGTCTTTTCACGACTTGAAAGACAAATGTAACAACTTTCCGTATAGGGAGGGTGAAGCTGGCTACCAGAGACATTTCCCACTGAGAATAAATTTAAGCAATAAAACCAAGGACATAATTACTGTTACGGGATTCTGTTTTCTCAATAGTTACTATTCCTTGGCATGAGAACAAAAATATTCTGATAATTGAAGAATTTTAAACTATCCTACCCCATTTCTTTCGAGCAAATTTCAACGCATTGGTATTAACGGAACTGTCGGGAAAAACAATTTTCAGAACCATATCTAAATTTGCCCCAACTATAGAATATTCATTGAAAAAATTTCACTATACTATCGCCTCAATTGAATTTAGCAGAAATTATTGACTAAAATTTCAATCATCTTATTGGTAACAGTCATTTCGAATTTGTAAGCATCCCCAGCCTAATTGCAATAATTAGATACACAGACAAGCGAAAGCGTCTATAAACTCGTTGCGCGTCAACACGATTCTTAGCAAAAACAACTTGTGGTGCCTGTCTTCGTTACTCAAATTATACTGATTCCTGGAACGATTTTATTAACTCCATTACCCGGCGCTTTATTAATTAAATCACTGAGCACAGTACTATAACTTTGAGGCTGTGGTATACGGGACTAAGGTGCTGGAATGTGTAGGGGGGAACTCTAGAGGCATTTCAGTGAGATCCCCAAAGAAAAAAGAATCATAACTTGAAAAAGGTAAGGGTAGCGTTGATGGTCTGACATTCAGCTTTCTTACGCCTAAGAAGATATGTTAAAAAGTTAGTTCTCTGCCAGCGGCAAAAAAGAGGGGATAAAGGGTTCTTTGACCGTTCTGTACTTTTTATTGATTGAATGTTTGAATTAAGTGTATTCTTACACATTTGTAAGTTAAATCCACGGACTTATTTACATGGACAGAGCAAGTAACGTATATGTCCTATCCATAGGTTGTCGCTTCTGACTAGGACAAAAAAGGCGCATCAAGATGGCCACCGTGAAGCTATGAATCGTTTGATTTGAAGACGACTTTGTTATATTTTAAACAAAAGTTAAACTTGAATGGGAACTTTCTTGCAAAATTTGCTAATTGACTTGAGCAAGTCCAAACTTTAACATAAAATTATGCAGACAGCCATCTTGGTACGCTGTTCTCACACGTACGGTAGAGATAATCTACTGTAAAGTATATGATCTGTCCATGTATAGGAAGTCCGTGGTTAATTTATATTACTCTGGGTCATTGCAGTGAGAATTGGTTTAGCTTGATGGAACCAAAAGGCCTATACCCTCTCCCTCCAAATAAATCTCATTTCTTCTAACTTACTCACTTAAGCCCCTCGAAAAATTGCCTAAATCTCAACCTCATCAAGACACAATCTCAGTTTATTGCTTTTGAGTGAGTATACAGGACCTCAATTTGCAATCTAAACACTCTCAGTATAGTACATGTTGTGTAATATGAGCTTCAGTACTCTGCATTTTTTAACTTGCCGTCAGTCAATGAGCTCCGTCAATTGGGAATTTCTGTGGACTATTTGCAAAAGATGAAGTTTGGGGTGAGAAGATAAGCCCTTTTAGACTTCATTTCACAGCCTTCTGATTTAATCTAGAGGACCACGTCCTTTCTTTCAGTCTTGGATTGCTGAATTGTTTTCCGTAAGCCATTGTCTTTGCGGAGTATCACGCATTTAAAGGTAGAGCACTCTTAAGACCCTGGAGTTAAACTTAACCAGGATTGGTGTTCTATTTATTCTGATACAATCCTGGTTAAGTTTCCTAATTTAACTTACTCTAGTAACCTTAGTAACTTTAACCAGAATCTGTGTTAGTTTACACAGGATGTGCATTAGTTTAACCAGGATTTGCATTAAAATTTATCTGGGATTGTGTTGGATTAAATAGAACACCGATCCTGGTTAAACTTACCCCTGATGTTTTAAGTCTGTAGTAGATTCCAGTAGGTATGACTCGGTCTGGTAATCGAACCTGGATCTCCCTAGACCCCGCTGGGTTGAATTACCGCTCAAACAGAAAGCACCGTACTAGTTGTACTGCACAAATGAGGGTTACTCGTACCAAAGTTCTCCGCTGTTCACCAACCTAGAAAAACTAGTAATTTATTCACACCAGCTCAATAAACAACATTGTTTGCTTTTCTGCTACCAAATTAGTAGCAGAAATGAGAACCAATCAAAATGAATCTTTCATAATGATCGACTTTCTGGGATACTGTTTTGAGAATAAAGACAAATTGAAAACTTGAAATTGAAATGGCGACCAACTTACGGTATTTAATATAGGCATAGGCCTAATAAGTTACGTTTTCAAGCTTGTAAATGCACGTCAATATCAATTGAAGATATTTCAAAGACCATTAAAAATGTGTCCGTTATCTGATTGTTGAACATAAAGTTCATTGAAAGAAGAATATTCGAGCATTATCACTCGATGCATTACCTGGGGCTTGCCTGTGTGGATATTTAGTTGTACATAATGACTTGGGTTTTCCCAAGCTAGGGCTATGAATTTGGCAGATCAGGGGAAATAACAGCATAGCTCGAGTAAAGTTAAGGGAGGGCAGATAACAAACGGGTATATGACTGTGGACTGTATTGCATGTAATATGCCAAAAAGGCCGAATGGTCCTATCAAGGGCTAGGACCGTCCAGGTGAGAGGCGGATTCTTTACCATGAGATCAAACACCAGGTTTGAAAGTAGGGGTGTTATAAGTATTTCTTTTTTGTTTAAGTTTGATTAAAACCCCCCTTTTATATCAAAGGTACGCATGCTTATAGCCAAGGGGATGACATGGTGGCAAATCTCCTCTGATTTTTGCCCCCATAGAGTTTAAGATTTCGACATTGACGTGTTACACATAATTCTTACATCATCCTGAAAAAATCTCCTTATTCAGTGCCCTACTAAAGATACATCCCCGCCTAAAACCACCCCATCCCCGCCATGCATTACCCCGTCTCTACGAAAACAGAGGGAAACTATAACTGACATTTATGATGTGTAATGCCAGTCTCTTAATAGTGTCTTTAAACGAAAGAGAAAAAAAAGCTGAGAACAACGGAAAGATAAGACCTCTGGTTGCAATTCGGGGTACCTCAAATCGTGCACTTGAATACTCGCCTTAAATCGATTAACATGAATGTCGTGAGTAGGATTTCAAATGTAGGGAGACAAAACCTTCATTACTTTATGGAAATTACACGAGCGAAAGATTGACCTATCTGTCAAAACGTCGATTAAGCCCCTCACACGTCAAGTAGTGAAGTACAATTATGTTTTGGGAAAGTGTTCATCCACGAATTAGGAATAAGTCTATTACTGAGTGAGACGAAAACTATGCTGAGCTGTCTTGCGTCCTTCAAGAGCACTAACATTTTTGGACACAAGGCGATATTACTCCGCAGTTGTATTGTTGCTATGGTAATGTGACGGAACTACCGTATAAGTCTTTGTACACTTTGGAGGCCATGAGATCACTTTGATTTACTTTCGAATTACCAATGTCCAAAATGAATCGTGACAGAAAAACAGGAGATGAAGATTGTGACCTATTCTGTTACCAGTCACAAAATTGCGGAAAATTATCAAAACCCAGGACGTGATTTTAAATTTAAAATCTTCTGCTAATTTGCAAGCAACTTTAAGCGAATGTTTTCTTTTTCACCAAGTAAAAATCATGAAAAAATCAACGCCGTAAAAATGGACCACGTGCTTAGTTTGCCAAACTTTGAGCCGTTTTATCTCCTTCTTAATTTAAGAAGTATATATTAAGAGAAAATCCCTTTGATACCTCAAGGCTCCCAGGTAACATACTCGAATTGGCCCTTATGGGTTCCATGTGTAACCTCTCAAATGGGACCATGATACTGCATCCATTATGAATAAGGGGACCAAATGGCTCACACAACCCATATGGGGTAGTTCTGGGCCCATATAGACAAGTGATATGCGTCAAAAATATCTGTCAATCCTTTTAACATCCTTCATGCATGTGGACTACCCATATGGGTTCCTTATTAGTTGTGGGTGCAAAACCAAATGTACCCCTGATGGGCGTACCCATATGGGGCCCTATATAAGCTTGATGTCTGGGTAGCAACCAACTCAAGGTACTTTCTCACTCAAGATACACTCACTATTCTAAGACCAAAACATCACCTGCACTATAAATTTTACTTGGAACAACAGAATTCAAAGTTGAGACATGATTTTTTTAAAGAAAGCAACTTCCACAACTATTCCAAAACTTTCTTAATTCCTTTTATCGAAAGATCACTCTCTTAGCCCGAGAGTGGAATTTGGACCCAATCTCATTTGAGGGTAAAAATAGTTTAATCGACGGCGAGGGAGTTATTCTCATCCTTGAACAGAAAATATCAACGTTAATTTCGTACCTTCTTTATTTTATTCTTTCGGATCTGAAGAATAAGATATTGCATGGGCCTTTAGAATGGTATGGTGGTAGAATAGTATTCTACTTAACATGAGAGTATGAATTGTATGTAGTTAAAGCGGCAATCGGAGTTTATTTTTACAGCTTTTATATTTTTGTCTTCACCACATTTGTACATTGACTGACTCAAACTAATGTAATGGTCTGTGATTTCACGGTGTAACGGCTAGATTGGTTATACAGCTTAGTGGAAGCTGCAGTTGCATCTGTGTGATTTTTTTACCCGACAAATATTCAGAGATTGTCATTCAACAGTAGCTAACACCAAATTAATGTTTCTTCTAGCCTGAAAGACTACTTCAATGTTACCATGTTCTGGTAAACAATTGGTTTATAGGGGAAACAAAGTGCTGGAAAAAAAGGTTGCCTATCCTGTTTCAAAGTTTGGTTACCCCTTTAATAAATTAAAATCTTGGAATTTGTTGCTGATCCTCGACAGAAGCATTAAAGTGATAGTAATGACTGCAATGTACGAAGAAAAATTCAATTGATTTACATTTAGATGACATTTTAATAAGTAGCGATGGTGTAAAACTGACCTCAGCGTAGGGTAATAATGTTTTCATATGAACTAATGACGGTGATTTCAAAAGGAATGATCCATATTCCTGGTAGCATAGTGTTTTGATTTAAATTAGGCTTTCAAATCTGAGGTGCACCGGTAGAATTAATTTTGGCTGGCAAACGTGGAATATAAAATAAAGAGGGACTTTTGAAAAAGTTGTTGGGACTGAAGGAATAAACAGGTCCATAAATAAGTTGTGGAATAAGTCAATGTACGGGAGTGGGACACAAACAAGTACACATTGCCTCGTTAAGGTAAGGGTAGACAAAGGTCAACACTGACTATTGTGGCTGAGCTTTCAAACGATTAATTGATTACAGTGCCGTGCTATCGATGTTGTTTTTGAAGCTCTAGAAGATTTACGCGCCGTTCTGAAAACAAAAACTCAATATATTAACACAGCCATTAACAGAAGTAGCATAAAAGGGCATCGGCTCCCTGCAAGAGAGCCGAGGAGCGATGAGCGAACGTTATACCCATGCAATATGCACGCCCAGTAAAATCTCCTCTCCCCTCTGAGAAAGACCTAAAGGAGCATACATATTCACGAAGATTAGCCCTGTTTTTCGAAGGAGCTACGGTCCCAAAAGGACACACACAGTCTTTTTCGGGTAATTTCCCTTTATCGGGCCTTAAAATACATGACGATATTCAGTAGCCCGGCAACAAACTGCAAGTCACCATTTCGGCGCCTTCAATAGAAGCCTCAAAATCTGTCTTAAAATTACACCTGTTTCCCAATATAAGCTTCAGAATTAAAAATATTTGTTAAAAATGGCAAAAGACTTTAGGAAAATTTTCCAATTTCGGTGAATACTTTGTACAATAAAAGCCTACTGCAATCACTCCGACTTTCTACTTTATTTTGCGCTTGAAAGGCAGATCACTTGATAAAAAAGCCAACTTTTCCATTTAACCAATTCTCTTTCCCATTACTTGAAGTTCAAAATTTCTGTAATATGCCGTGTGCGCAAAATTTTCAAAACTTTGTCCAGAAATTGGTACTTTATTAGTTTTTCAGGCAAAATTCCAGTTTCGTCTGAGAGCCTTAGTAAGTAGGCCTAGGCCTACTATAAAATGCCTGAACCTAAACGATTTTTCAGAAACCCATATGACTTTTTCGATTTTGTTTATATGTGGAGCAGATTCTTCAATATTTTTATTAGTCCTTTTAAACTTGGAAATCCAAATTTCTTTCAAAAATTTCAAATTTACTTTAAAATACGCTCTGGATTTTTAATTACTTCAGTGTTGAAAAAGCCCCAAAATTCTGCGCGCGCCTTAAATGCTGATTGTCGCGTCCCACCGATAATCGTTGCCTTTGTCCGTGCCTCGAAATCTCGAAATGCGCGCCCCTGCTAGGCAAATCCTGGCGCCACCCCTGCTATTAGCATAACATCGAAATAATAATTTTTACTTTTTGAGTTGAGCAGCATTCATTAAATTCCCCCAAAAGATGGGGCCGGATCAGGGCGCAAATTTCGTTTCTGCCCGGGCGCCGTAAAAATATACGCCATTGGTGTTGTCCTGCACTGTACTGGATGACAGAAACAGATACTATAGACAGACCTTTGTCAAAAGGCCGAAAATCGATCCCGGGCCTTGTATAGCAGTTTAATGGAGATATTAACATCTCCTGAAGATACCATAAGACACCTCCCCTCCAGACTCTCTAGCGAAGATCAGTTTGCTGAAATCAAACAAATATCCTCGAATTCTGCCTCACAAGAGAGCTACGACGTTACTGGACATGAAAATAAATTGCCAACCTCCGGGCCTTTAGACTATCCACATTACAGGTCTGTCTCAGGAGCAAGGCACTATAGACTGGCTGAAAAGAACAGATACTATTCATAATTTCAGCCAAAATGCTAGGAAGCAAGACGACTTCACAAGTTGCTAGAAACAGTGCTTTTTCTTCTTTTCAATTGTAATTCAAAGTAATGTATGAGCATGTGTTAATTCTTTTATCTAGTTTTTGTCAGGTGAAACAGCTTGGAGACCGATATCATGATTTATGCATGAATAGCCATCATTTAAAGGCACAGTCCTCTCGTCCTTACAATTAATTTTGAATAACACTCTAGGCCTTATGTGAGTACATGTGAATGTATTTTACAATTGCCAAATTTGAAAACTTAACACGGTCAATTTTCAACTTTCCTTTTTACTGATTCACCGCCGTGGTTACCTGAAAATCTTCATCCTTTGGGAAGGGAATGGTTGGGATCAAAATTAACCATTCCTAAAATGCGGTGAAGAGAAAATTCAAGGGGTTTAGGCAAGTTTCTTATCATGGGTGCTTTTCGACTATTAGCGTTAGATAGGCTCAGACTAATTTTAACAGCTACTATACTAACCTCCAAAAGTTGTTAGTCCTGCTAGACAGTAATCACATGGATGATTGCTATGACGATCACGTCATTTTGTGTTGATATAGATCTTTTAATACAAACAAAAAATCAAAAATTGCACAAAATATTGTTATCTTAAATAAAAAAAGCGCCAGACTGAGGGAGCTACCGCCGTGTTACAAATGCTTTGCCCCCTTATGCCTCCATAACTCATGGAAAAAATCAGAAACAGGTTCCCCCCATTCAAGATTTCTGTAATTCGTTTTGGGGGTTATACACATGCGCACATCCTTCACATCGTCGTGATAAACTAATCAATCCTGCATTTCCAACACGTGTTCCAAAATTTGACTTTACATGAAAATTATGTGAAGTAGTTTTTCCTTAATACATTCATAACATCAGGAGAAATCTTATGGGTGGCTTTGTGCAATGAATTGTGTCTAAATTGCCATTTTTGGTGTAATAGTTTGCATTCTAATCTGCGTAAAGTAAGACTGACGAGACTCCTATTTTCGTGAGGGTTGGCTAAACACGTAGATGTATAACCAGGCGTTGTATGCATGTATTGCACGAAAACAAGGGAATTCTGTACACAATATGAGCTGAGCTCGTTTGGGGCCATGCGCACCGTTTAACAAGAAATTTCCTAAACTATAGCCCTCAGTGGCGGCGAAAGCATGAAAATTTAGGGGGGACAACCGGACAATCAGTGAACAAGTTGGAATGGTTGGGCTCGTGAAACGAACCCTATATGTGCGCGTGGCGCACATCACGAGCGCGAAGTCCCACTGGCGTGGGTCCAGGGCCCGTCTTAGGGCCCTGGAAGCTCTGAGATTCTGCAAGCTCTCTCGTGCAATCTAAGCCGTTTTTGGAACAGTTTACGGTGAATTCAATGTACACAAATGTGCGAAATATTTGCGTTCACAGATAGCCTATAGGCTATTTCTTGGACATCAACAGTTGCGTTGCTATGTTTGTAATTTTGGTTTTGTTAAAATCATTTTTCAAATCCAAAGGAAAAGAGGCGCAGTTACCTAACTACTCTTAAATCGGTTGCCCCCCTGTACTCGCCCTTGGTTTGGTACTGAACCTGTAAGTTTGTTTTGGTTTTGTATTTTAATTGAAGGTCTATTTCTTGAAATTCTTGTACTTTCACCGGGATTCATTTCAACGTTCAATCTGGTGTAAATTCATTAATATTTACCTCGGAATCAGTCTGAATCTGCCTGTACAGACCTATCTGATCAGGATGAATCCGAACTTCTGAACAATGGTAGCTTACTCTTCCAACCGGACGGTCATGTACGTACGCACACGTCATGCGAACGGAGCTACCGTTCGGCGATTTTCCCATAGATATAAAGCAACGACATAAGCCTAAGCATGTGGCATCAATTACGCAACATTAAATTGGATGAACAAATGTAGTGGAAATAGCCTACTGTAAGTGAATGACTCACCTATGATGAGTGAATACTGGTCAACTGTTCGTTCACGTGATGGCAATTGCAATGTCTCAGTTCTCGCGGAGGGAAAATACTAGTACAGTAAAGGTTCGGTTTCACTGGACAAGTGATATACTACATACACCTGGTTTGCGGACCGGGCGAGGTTGCCAAATTCTTGTAATGATTTGTAGCCAAATACTAGGTCACAGGCATAGAGCATGGTCGCAGGGGACCGTGACAAGAATCAGCCAAACAATGGAAGAACATAGGCTAAGTCAAGTTCGGCTGCTCTCAGGCTGTTCGGTGGTGGGTTAACTATAGTCTCCCTTTGAATTGGTTCAAGGCTCCCAAGTTTCTTTTACTTCTTCTCTGATTTTTTGGGGGACGTCCCCTCGCTAAGAATTTTAGGGGGGACGTGTCCCCCTCCCCCCTGCTTCCGCCGCCACTGATAGCCCTGTTTGCCAACCCTAATCCTTAAGCCCCCCCCCCCCCCAAAAAAAAAGACTTCAATAGATACATATTGCATACACTGACAACAGTCAATCAAGAAACACCTTGTTAAACAGTGCGAACCAGTCGTGTCGGTTTGTGTAACGTACGCTTTGCCCCACCGTTAATTCCGTAATTCCATGCACGAGCGAATTACCGAACTCGCTTATTCTGTCGGTCCAACATCCGGGCCTTTCCTTGACCTGGGTTACGAAAACTACAGCTGGAGTGAAAACAACGACAGACTGGCAGTGGGTACAGTACACGTACGCTACTGCAAGAGCCTCAGAATACACGATTGTGGGCCTAACTAGCAAAGTTTCTTGAGACCAAGGTTGAATACAAACCTCAGAATGTCAATAATGTCAGGCAAATGCGAAAATATTGGATGTCTGTGCACAAAACACTCACTACGAACGGCGAGAGAGAGACCCATTCTTATCGGGGAAGGCCTATTGTGCGAGAGTGGCCATTGCGCTTACAGGCCATCTCGTAAAGGAAACAGAGCGACAAGTTCTCGTAAGACCATCTGATCATGAAAGCTGGATATTTTAATAAAAATTGGTCATTATCAACAAGTTAAAAAAGACTGCACGTTGTTTACGGGTACAGTTACACAAAAACCTATAAGTCTGCACTGTTACTGTACCGCGCGAAGACAACCGCTTCACTCCAACATGTCACGTGATTGACTCTTCGCATCCGATGTGACGTTCTTTGGACCGACAGAATGGTTGCCTTTGTTTGTTTTACGATTCCAGTAATTTCTTGAAGCTAACGGTAATGGACAACGTACACTTTAAATAAAATTGCAGGAAAGGAATTGATCCGTCATTTTATTTTAACAAAATAACAAGGGAAATTCAAGGGGTTTAAGCTGGGTTCGGCTAAAAATAGACCTAATTAAGAGCCTGGGTCAAAGAAGGTTGCGTGTTTCTTAACGTTTTAGGACATGAGAGCAAACCGAACGACTTCTGATGAGAGTGTGCCTTTAAACTTTCAAGTAACGGTTGTCATAGTACACCCGAATTGATAATTTTGCATATATGTCATATAATACGGATGAATGGATTTAATATGTTCTTGCCATTTCTTTAACAATGTTTCGACTAAAACGAGATTTAGGAAGATTCTCTTTTTAAAATTAATAATTAACGTAGCTTTCAGACAGATTTAGTAGCTACATAAGAAAAAACTTGAAAAAGAAACAAAAAGGAAAGAACGGTCTCCAATAGACGAAACAGTACAGCAAATGATGGTCTAACTTTATTCCGCCATAACTGCAGTCTATCACCCTTTAATCTTTCAATTTCCTCGCTTGCCTATAACACACTGAAATGCCTCTTGATTCTCTCAATTTTACTGTAAATGAGGGCTTGAAATTACATTTAGACGATAAATGAAGACGATTGAAGGCTCATGGACCCCACTTATGGCTGCCCACAGTCACGTAACACAATCGCTGATCGGATTCGTCTATAAGGAAATCCGGAAACCTACAGTTACTATGTAACTCCCAAAATGAATTTCGAGGAGTTAAGTTAAACGTTTGAACGTTCTAGCAAAGACCATTGACCGTAACCAAGGGTGGGATTAACCACTGTCCATGGCGAGTCTTAAAAACCAAAAAGCAAATAATGGCCACAAATGGAAAAAGGGAATCACTTTTAATTTTATTGCATTATAAGGCACAAAAATAACACCATTCATTTCTCATACGGAGACCTAAGGGGTATTGTTACTCTTACCAATGGCGTACGGGACACCCCTTCCCTTTGACACAATATACAACAATCCCTTCCATGACACGGTTTTGGCTTCGCGTCAGTGGAGACCAGTAAACATAAGTTTGGTTGAGAAAAATTAACTGGTACAAGCGTGGAACAACTAAGTAACTCTGTGTTATAAAATTAAAAGGCCATTTATCTCGTCCAAGACTTTACAAATTCTGAAAATTAAGTTAACTTCTAGTCCCTTCAATAAAACTGTAAGTTGCTATATAAATAACAACTCACTGAATAAAAAAGGGCAATGTACCTTCCCCTGATCAGGAAACTTATATCCAGTGGGGCGTCAGAATGTCAAAATTGGGACGCAAACTAAGGTTAAAGGATAATTTTTGAGGATAAGTTTAGGGCACAGCGTGAAACCGACCCAAAGCGAACGTTCCTTGGGGTGGGGTCCAGGGGGCGAAGCCCCTAAAAACTGAGATTCTAGCAATACCTCTGGCTGAAGGTATGTTATTTATTTGTATCGGTTAACCCAACCTCTAACTGAAGTAACTTGAGGGGCAAGTGGAGGCAAAGCCAAATTATTGGAGCAAATGCCCTCTCTTGCCTTCGTAGCGCCACCAATGCTTACAGCGCCCAATCAAGACAAAGCTAATCTATAATGAGTTTCATTGACTAATATATTGGATATATATCATTCGTCAAAGTGATTAAAGTGTCCCGGACATGCAAACCGTTCGGGTGGGGTTTGCAATTGGAGGTTGTTCAAGAAGACGACTCTAAGAAAAGACTGACAAATCATACCACTACGTGGCTACTAGATCTATATATAAATATTTCTCAGTGACTTGAGATCTATGGGTTAGCAACTGCCATGTCTGAGGGAAACCTACGCGTCCATATTGATGCTGTCTTCGGACATAACTGAAATATTCTACGTAAAAAGCTGCTCTGACTTCAGTGGCGGTGGAACAGGCTGGAAGCTTGGGGGGTCAACCCTAAATGAAAAAGTGAGGACTTAAGGTATGGTAACCCTCCCCTCCCATGTGCTGTTTCACAATGTGTGTACATGCAGCTCGGAACACTCGGGAGGTACCGTTTACGGGCACCCAAGGGTTTGTTAAGTAAAAGTTTTCTTGGAAGTCCCTCCCCAATTGAAGACGGCGTTCCGTTTAGAAAAGTCTTGCAGGCACTCAATCCCCCATATTTCTCCCGTTCCGCCGCACCTGTCGACCGTCATATGAGAACTCGCAACGATTTTTAATTTGAGGAACCGGCTCCTCGTACTGACAGTTGTATAAAAGCAGAGAGTTGTAAGCTTCTAGATAAGAGTCTTCATGGCGTCTATTATCTGGAGCACTTTGTGCAACGTCATTGAGGATTCATCGTCAACGGATGTCCATACTCGTCTGCTCATGGAGTGTCATTTTGGACGCAGTTTAATTCATCTTAAATTTGATCATACCGATAGGAAGGAAACGTTTCTGTAAAGATTTATGGGGAACCAGACTTGCAAGCTTGACAAATAAGTGACAAGTAGATACTTCCACCTTTTAAGCTGAGTGACAGTTTCGAGCTATAACTTACTGTGTGAATAAAAACCGGTCTGCATATGCCTTAACGTGGGATTGATTTTGCTTAACTTTTTATCCATTCACGCGAACTAGCGAGAACCATGTACGTCGATTTGGGGGATGGGACGATCCCCCCATTTTTTGAGTGAAGGGGACAGTAGCACATAGGTCCCCACACATTTTGTGACTTGAAAATACAAATTGAGATGAGCAAAATTAAACGTTTGGGTTATAGAAGATGTCTTCTACAGAGGAACAAGCCTGTGAGCCACAACCGGAAAAGGGGCCGTGGGCGGCCCGACTAAAACAAATTGGGTTAAAAATGGGCCGTAAATCCTCATCTTACTATCTATAGAGAACAGAGCTCTAAAGTAGGCCGCTATTCCAACATTCAGATTAATTCAAAGTGTGTTGCAAGAATTTGTTATCATTTGGTTCCTTGGTGTTTGGATCGATTATCAGATTTCAATAACAGTGAGCGCCGGTACCTCTGCATGAGAAGCCCGGCCCTATACACGCATATCGATTTCGCAAAGCACCAAAATGTCGGCTAGCTCCATCGCTTTTAAATCTCATTGATGTATTCTTCGGGCCTCAAGCATCGCTCGCATTAAACCGATCGTGCATTATCCCGAGTTAATACGCTGTCCATCGTTGTTTTCCCTCATATTTCCTCTTTCTAAGGTGGAATAAATGTGTCGAGTACAGATCTTAGGCATGTGATGTCACAATGCAAAATGTACGCTCTCCTTTGGAAGAATATCAAACCAACATGAACAAGTGCCGAATGTTCAACTTATCGGACACGCCTAAGCCTTCGATTTATGTAGAGGAATTCTTATGCTTGCAATCTACCTCGCCATATATGTTCTACACAAAATTCAGGGGTACTATCACGTGTTTCATTATCATTGTATTAGTAGGTTATTTCCCCAAAGTAACGTCAGCATGTCGTCAATGCAAAAGGTCTACATTTAAAAGTTGTCGACAGAAGCATCGGTCAACCATAATGACCGTCTGTATTTGCAAATGAATCGGAGTCGTGAACTTTACATACAATCTTTTTCTACCGTGGAATGGCTTCTGGACCGACTTTTAGATGACGTAGTCCCAGGTCCGAAACGTGATCGAGGGGAGCTTCTACTTCTGTGCTTTACAACTACTTCTGGTAGATTGCTGTTGTTGTTGTTCGTTATAAAGCGAGTTAAGATGCGAGAACCGTACATCGCTTTTGGACGGAAAAGCCAATTGTTTTGTTTACAATGATCCATCTCCGAAACTGAGCTGAGCAATAAGTTTTTCAATATTTTCGTCGAATAAATTCTGTTGAATTGCCGCGAGCTGCCGATTTGCAGGATGTTTGCGTGACTTTCATAACTGTAAAGGTTTGTCACAAATGTTCCTAGCATAGGGCCTGACTCTAAAAGGGCGTGCTCCATTTTTTTACCTTGTCAACTCTCAACAAAGATAACATAAGGCAAGTAGCCGCTCAATTTTTGCCCGGTGATGAAATAATTGTTGATTAGTACATTGTATCATTACGACGGCATCAATAAATACTTGCACCGAAAAAATGTAAACAGATTTCTTTCTCCTAAGGTAGTACTATCCGTGCTAATTTTATATATAACAGGCTACAAACCATGTAACTTTATGAATGCCAGCATATGGAATTGTAAGACTTGCCCATAAGCAGACGATTTCATATGTAGTTCGACATACTTTTAGAAAATAATATCCATCTTTTTCTTAAAAAATATTGTTTTACCATTTTGTTTGATATGTTTTAACGCGAATCAATGATACACGTATAGTCCAACATAATTGACGCACACTGCTATTTCAAGGATACCGATAGAGCATGCGCACTCCAAAACCAACATGACACACAGAAATTTCTGTCAAAAAAATGTTCACTTATTATGTACAACTAATTTCCGTCTACGTGTCAATGATAAGTCTTTCGTGAGCTGAGGGGAAAAAAGTTGCAACGACTTTTTAAAGTATTTTTTATTTTCCTAAAATGCCTTGATTTGGTTTCCCTTTGGTGGTAATTCGCAGTGAATCCTTTGCTCGAATATGACGAAGACCAGATCCCTTATGGTTTCCTGTAACCTTCTGAAGAATGAAAAAACAAAAAGGATAGAGAAGAATATGAACGTCTCACGTATACAGTTATTAACAATTAAAGAAATTACGTCGAGTAAAAGGGCCGGTAACCTTCGTTTGTACGAATGTTTCAATATAATCCTCGCCACAAGATATGTCACTTGAGAAGATATTCGTTTTTACCTTTCGTGATATAGGCGTAGTAGGCAAATTAGTATGACTTATCGTCCTCATCTGGGAGAGCTGGTTCACACAGGGCAGTGACATTTTGAAGCCTAGGATAGACATGAGTTCTGATCAGCGAATATTGTGAAAGTGTTGTAATGAAATTCTGACAACCAGAATATGGAGATGTTGTGTTTGCAAGGTTTTTGCAAGGTTGTTGCATATCAGTTGTCCTCAGGTTTTTTCTATTTGATTCCACCTACTCGTCACTCCACTCGCAGGTCTTTCCCCTCTCCATGCCGGGTAAGAGAAATGATGCCTTCACATTTCACTAAGAAGGCGTATGGAGAAAACAAGTGCTTCCAGTATCACCATTAAGCTTCCGCAAGCGTTTTATCTCCCCAAAATATACATGTGTTGGTCTACGGAGTTGTGGGGTCAGAATGTCAAAATTTTGCCACAAAGAAAAATGTTGCGGACAAAAATTTTCGAGCGCAGCCCGAAACGGGAGAGCAAACCCCTGTTACTGGGGCTTCGGTCCAGGGGAAATTCCGAGGTTGCACTGTAACTGTGAATGAAAAAATTAGTCTCAGGAGAGGTATGTTACCTTATTTCGGTTTACCTAACTCCTTCAGTGGCGTAGCCACGGGGTGGGGCCTGGGGGTCTAGGCCCCACAGATTTTCTTCAGCTCCCCCCCCCCCCCAGATTTTTCGCGTCCTGATAAAGTAATTGAGAGAAAAAATAAAATGTTTGAACGGAAGTGAACTTTGAAGTGCTTCCTTCAAAAACAGTAAATAAATTAAATGTGTACCAATTAAGAAAACATGCATGAATGTGTGTAAAACACATTTTGTGCGCACGTATGAAATCAAGTAATAACTTCAAAATGCCTACTTTCACTCAATTAGATACCGTAAATATAATCTTCACTGTCGTTTACTGCGTTTCACTTCGAAGACCAAACGAAAGTCTCGACGACAAACTCCAATATGACTTTGTTAGGTAAAGACCCTTTCTGCCTTTCGGATGGCTGGTTGATTTACTGAAAACAAGGAAATCATACAATGGAGACCGTTCTTACACGACCATTCCTATACTTTATCATACACAAAATATGCCGTAAGGGTAAGGTACTGTCTTCGAATAATTCTTCCTTTTATCCTGCAAAAGTAAACCTATGTCGTGCCTCACTCTTGCCCATGACAAGTGCCACTTAAGAACGATTTTTCGACAAGTCCCAAGTCCTCTTTTTACTAGTTGGCACTGGCGTCCGGGCGGATTTGTAAAATTCCTACAAGGTCCGGATTTCATGTGTTTCCCACATGATCCATACTTCTGCTTTGCGGTTTAAATATTTTGAGAGATTAACTCGTAGTTTTTAATTTTGACATGGTAATGTACCGATGACTGAACAAATACTGCACCATTTTGCATCTAGACACCGCTGAAAACCGGAAAAAATTGTTTCTTTGGTAGTATGTATGTCACTTGTAAAACTCTACAAACCCTAAAAATGAGTATTTTAAAATTTTTCATGTTCCCCAAAAAGTAAAATCCTAAAACGTAGGCTCATAATCAGTTCAAAGTTTTGCCCAACATAGCACCATTTTGCATCTAGGAAATATAACGTAAAGAAAGTTTCTCATAGGGGGACACAACTACTTTTCGTTTTCTTGTTAAAGCTGAAATCCGTTCACATATTGCCGCAATTGCGATCTACGTCCTCCCGAAGTTTACAATTTTTCCCAAGGGAAAGGGAGATACCGGTTCCCTTTAGTCTCATCCCCCAGGCCACAGATCAGAAATGCCCACTCAGTTTTGGGGTCCCTAAAAAATGTGTGTATTACCATTTTTCATAGATTTATTTTTTACTCTCATTATTTGAGAAGTGGCAGACATGAGATTCGTATTTCAAGGCTGGGTACATCCAGCTAAAACACGTGGGAAGTGCCGTTTCCGGTCATCTGGAGGGTTTGTAAAGCCTAAAATTTTCTTGTACGCACCGCGCCAACTGATGGTGGCGCTCCGCTTCGATAGTCTTCCCGCCCCTGAACCTCGGAGGAACCAACCTCTCCCCCACTTGTTACCTAGGCCCCCCTAAAATTTCCATCCTAGCTACGCCACTGAACTCCTTACTGACCTTCGTGGATTGGGGCGGGGAAAAGGCAGTATCTAAGGGCAAAAAAATGTTCTTTCAAGTTGCCCTGCCCTCCAAACGTAGCCCCGCCACTGGGGTTACGGTATAAGACGATTCATCTTGAAATTTTGAAACGGCTTCCTACATGGAATATGCACGTGTTTATCCGCCTTCGGGAACGGGCGGCATAAAACATGGGAGGGAGAGGTGGATATAGCAGACCTTGGGCTTTTTTGTTCACACCAGCCCATCAAGCATCAAGAAGTTACTCGGTGGTTGTCTCCTCTTGGTTTTTCGTCCAGTAATATGCTGAAGGACTGTATGTTATCCATTCTGTGGTATACCCCCACCAAGCTCTTTCTATCTTACCTCTTGTGATTAACTGATCACAATCATGTACTAAGTTGCGTCGGACTATTTTGTGTGAAGAAACTTTTACAAGAGTGTGGTAACACCTTCCTGATGCTAATCGTGTTTATATAACAGCGCTGTGCGCATGAATCGTGAGATAGGGGGAAAATCGCACTCCCACGACCCACATGTGTAAGTACCGTAAAGTTTTTGCAATCGAACCTGGCTAAACGCAAAATGGACGTCTCCTACTGACCAATATGAAAGTAGATGGTACACCTGGGGATGTCAGGCTTTGCTTTGCTGTTTTGTAGCTACCAATTGAAAACGGAAAATATGAAGGAAGTCTCAACAAAGGGTTGCTAAGGATTGAGAATTCGCTGCCTGGGGGGATAGGTGCCCCCCCCCTTTACTTTCCCTTTGGAAAATTTTCTGCAATTTTAAGGAGGGCTGAAATGCTAGATAGTGTTGTCTTTGTAACAATTTCAATTTAAACTTGCATATAGGGGTGTAATAGGGGTGCGCTCCTGTTGCTCGTTTACACTCGATCAGACTCTTTCCGAGTAATTTATTTCCTCCGTGTAACTAATGTCGCTCCCGTTTGCTTTCAACGATAGGAGCCATCATGATCCCAGCCTATTGCACACGCCATTAGTATTTAATAATTGAACACTTTTCATACCCCGCTTCGTGTAGTCAGCATTTATGTACAATACATTGGTTCTTCGTTTGCCAAACACACACAAACATTACAAAATTAAAACGTACCTTTATTATACCCAACATTGTTATTAAAGACGGGGACGAGTTTAGAAAAACGTTTATAAATCTAAAAAATCATTCTAGATATTTATCTCCCAAAAGCCTTGTCGTCACCTTCCGTGGCTAAGTATGCAAAACACGTTTTTTTTTTTCAAATCGCAACCCCATCCTCCGCATTCTGGAATTATATTGATACAACTTAATTTCCTGGCGATTTGTTTTTTGTCAAATATACAAACACAATTGCAAAAATTATAATTTATAACTTTAGGGTTTAACACAGATAAGTGCTCCTGGCCATAGGAACGAAACACGCACACCTTCAGACGGGAATATACTGAAGACTTAAGTTTGTGAGGTCGCCTAAGGGTGTCCATTCTACTTGACAAAATATCATGGTGATAATGTCAGACGGGCTGGCAATGCATACTAGTCCTTGTACATTTTCTATGAATATCAAGCTCAGACACCTGACTTTGCATATAAAACACCATCATTCCCGTATTTCGTCAATATTATCTTGCCAGTAACTGTAGCCAGTAGCATGCATGCCTTGTCAAGCATTGGAGCGTGCACGGTTTACATAACGATTTATACATCTAGACAAATTTTTAGCGGCTTAAAAAGCAAAACGTCTTAAGAAAATACAGAATGCAAAGTCGTCAGTGTTGTAAATCTGCTCAGTTTTCTGAGTCTTCTTTCTTCTCAGTATTTCTTGTATAGAGGTTATGCACGTGACGTCAGCGCGATTCAATTTGGCATAATGGATGAAAATGATCAAAGGAAGTCGTTGTGTTACCGAAACTCGCGCACAACAATACATCAGAAACAACTGTTGGAAAATGGACGCCTGGATGGAAAAAAGAGAGATGCTCAACGCAGTGACGTAGGTGCATAATAGGGCTTATGTACCAACGTCACTGCATTGCGCATCTCTCTGTTTTTCCATTCAGGCCTCCTTTTTAAAACAATGTTTCTAAGGTGCTCTTGTGCGCGCGTTTCGGAAACACAACGGCTACCTTTCATCATTTCCATCCAGTGAAACGTGCTTACGTCACGTGCATAATCTCTCTAGACGGATCGGGACTGTCAAGCGATGGTCTGACTTTAGTCGGCCATAACTGGGGTCTGTCACCTCTTAATCTTTCAATTTCCTTGCTTACCTGTATCATGGATGTTTGTACACTAACCTGTATACTCATTACCTTAATCTCCGGTGACTTAACCCTGGCTACGCGCCTGATATAACTTCTTAATCAGTTAATGAAATGAGGTGAATGTAACTCAAATTAACTAAATTTTTACAGGAAACTGAAGACCTATCTATATTCATCCTCTCTATTTCGTTGTTTTCCTTTTTTCAAGATAAAAATTTCCTCTTCAGTTCTCAGCCTAAATTTACGATAAAACGTCATTGCATCTGCTCTGCTCTGTTTTGTTTACAAAAAATAATAAAAATACTTTGCATAAAAATAAAAAAAAAATGATGACACTCTTCTTCTTTTCTGTATATCAGAAATAAACACTTACTTCAATTTACAAACTTAGCAAATTTCTACAAAAAAAACTTCATATTTTAGAACAAAACCAAAAAAGATGTTCTAGAGTTTCATTCTCCACATCACAAAGAGAACAAGTACATGAATCTTTGATCTTAATACGAAATAAAAATCATTAGTACCAATGAAAATACCGAAACTGAAAATACTGAATAACTTTTGCATCTCGAACAAAAAACAAATGTTGTGGTAAAATGATTTTTTGAATTTAGAGTGTTACTTAGAAAATAATTTTTCTATTTCACCACTGAAGCTGTAGATTTAAATCCGTTGCTTGCATGCAAATTTGTCTCCCATTTCGAGGGAATTGCACCCTCCCAATTGTAAAATACTCAGACCTATAACAAAGATGATCATAATTGTGTCGCTGGTGACTTGTTCTCTCCTTATCATTTCGACCATTCCTCAGAGGTTAACGGAAGATGGGTGAGTTGTTTCTTCCCCCTCCAATCATAAGCACGCCCTTTAGATAGATTTCATATAGCCCTCAGTGGGACAACGTATATAACTAATTTGGAACCAACGTCTAGAATTTCAAACTTTCAGGTCTCGAAGTCCTCCAAGGGACAACGTGTTTCACTAATTTGAAACCAACGTCTAGAATATCAAGCTTTCAGACGCAGGTCCTGTATTAAACAGATAATCTCTATTATACTTGATATAGGTCAAGGGTAAGGCGGATTTAATGTCTAATCCTCTCAACCCAAACAATTATAATTCTCTTAACCTACTTACTGAAGTCCCTCCCATAACTGTTTAACATTCATCCTCTTCCAGACACAACCTCAGTTTATTGCTTCAGCGTGAATAGACGAGACCCAAAAATGTAATTAAAACACTCTCAGTACAGTACAGGCTCTGTAATATGAGCTATGATACTTTGTATTGTTTGACATAGCTGTCAATCAAAGAGCTGAGCCAACTGAGAACTTCTGGTTACTCCTAAAAAAGTTTTAGTTTGGGGTGAGAGAATTGGGTCATACCAAAAGTTTGATGGAGGGCCCATAAACATCCCAGCAAAATTGACGTGGCTTGTAGACTGTAAAGGCGACTTCGCATAACATGGGCCAAACTGTCCTTGTTTTTTTTTGGGGGGGGGGGGGGGGTTAATGGCTGTCAACAACTCTTCACATTGCTGACTGTTCAACCTGTCTCTGTCAAAGGTAATTTAAAGTCTTTGATAAGATTATAAAAAGTGTAATTATGATACCTCGGGGAAGAGATCATACAAGACTGTTGTGCAGGCCGGTTGAGGACACAAACCTTCGTTGTCTTCATGGCCGACGTTTAAGGTGAGTTTGTAGAGTTTGTTGTAAACATGATTTGCCAATAAAGTACATGAAGTTTGGATGTTACACAGTAAGCTGCCTTTTAAGTCAGGGTCACACGGCCACGATTCTCAAAGACTCATCGGAATTACCTAGTCTTACTCGTGTCGACTGCATCCAACTACGATTAAACAAGTTAAATGCGACACGACAGAAATCAAAATGTCAATAGTGCTCACACCTCCACGACTTTATCAGACCAGGGAGTTGTACAACTCCCTGATCAGACACAATGCTTCTACGTCTGGTCGTGGATAATTGAGATGATGCACGTGATCGGCTTCTTATGAAATACAAAGGCTATTTCACAGCCAGTATCCTAATGGCTTGATTCTTATGGACTTACAATACAGCATTTTATACCTTAAGTTTAGCAAAGAACCCTAAAAATGGTACTTCATTTATAGAAACACTGTGATAAAGTTGCATTCAAGCGGCAAGGGAGTTAACCTGCGTAGCGTCTCTTTGGCTCCCGCCCCCTAAGGCTCATTAGTGCCGCCCCTCAGAGATCAACGAAAGGACTTCGTCCGCTCCGCGAGCTACAAAGGAGTGTTAAACCTTTTGGTTTTCTCGTTCGTGAAATGGACCTTTTGCAAAGAAAGGTCGACGTAAAAATTGTCAGAAGGTCAAAACACACTGCACTTTTCAAATCTCCCCAAATTAGTATTTTTTTCAAACTTGGATTAAAAATTACGACTGCTCTATTTGGCATGCATTTGGGAAGATAGTGCGTCCTGAGTGTATCCATGACAACAGAAGGAAGAGTCTGGAGATGAACATTACGTTAGTGCAAGTTATAGAACAAGCCCGTCGCTTATTGTTCTTTCACTCCAATTATAATGTGATTACACAGACAGTAAGTCTACATACATAATTTGAATCTGTCGGGATATCATGACCAAACTCATTTAAGAGATGCCATCCTTGTCTGAGCAACACTTTATTACCATTTTTTTTTTCTTTATTTCTTTCTCTTTATGACTGATTTTCTTTATGGTTTCCTAGAACTTCTCCTTTATTTGGCACGTGACTGTTTCTACAGTAAAGTGCTTCCTTTACTCATTGTTCAAAATGAATATAAAAAAGTACAACGTTACCCCAGAATTATAATTATTTCTAACGGGCAAAAATGGTAAAGTTACAAAATTTCCTCCATGAGCGCTTAATTTAAAGGCTGCTGTGCTGAATGCTGTCCTCAAAATAGTCTTTGAAGTTAGTATACTAATATATCTCGTTGAATATATCTCATTCACATCACTGAATAGAACTTAAATATTTCCAGATGCCACAACTCTTTGTTAAACTAACAGACAAACGAACAGATTTGTGGTTTTTGGTAGACAAATATGCACTGTCCAATTCTGGCATAAATAATGGGTACATTCAACCATGATAAGGACAAAAAATAAAAACGTCCCCTTTTGCGGGACAACTTGATCCAAAATTCTAAATTCGGGAAAAGTTTTTCCCTGCCCCCTCGCCCTGGGCATGAAACAGAATTTTCGTTTCTGCGAATGGGGGCCAAGTCCCCCAGAAGCTCTGACGTTGTAACATATCTCTGTTTGAAAAAGTCTCAAGAGAGGTATTTTTTTCTGTGAATCTAACTCTTAACTGAGACTAACTTTGGGGGGGGGGGGGAGTGGACAAGGATAAAATCCATTGGGACAAATTCCCCTTTCGCCCCCACCGTAGCGTCGACACTGCATTAAACTTAATCTTACCTTACCTATGAACAGACAGAAGATTTAAGCAGCTCCATAAACTATTTCAACCCTAGATGAACCAAATGAGTTTATGACAGGTAGATCGTTATCAAATGTAATGCGTTGGGTATATTAATGTTTAAATAGCAACGTCTCGACTTTGTGAATGCGTTAGCAATTTTAAAAATGTTCAGGTATTAAAAACAATTATGTTTCGCGACTTTGTGTTACATTTTCAAAATATGTGCGGCTTTGTAAAATGAATGCTCATGCCTATTGGCTGAATGTTGGCCTACATTCGTTACCAATCACTGTGGTCACAAGTAAACCATTTTAGACAGAAGAAGGCCATCTTACAGACACCCTTAATCGAGGTTGTTAAAGCAAAGAGGGCAAGGTCCTCCACTTTCGTTGAAAACAGATACAGATATTCTCTTCTCCAAAGGAAAGAACTGAATGTAAAAGACAATTTCTCCAGACATACAAAACAGATGTAACCCAAATATATAACAAGATGCTTGCGGTCTTATATTACGACAATTTTGAAGTATCGTTGACGTTCACGGAGGCCATTGTCAAAGGTTTAAGAAGAATTTGAGCCATAATGTCAAGTTGGCGATCAAAATTTGGTTAAAGATACATACTGGAAAGACGGCTCACACGGGAACCATGACGTTTTGTGAAAAAGGAAAACTGTTAAAAGACATATTCATGTGCACAACTCATCGACAGATAAAAGATATCACTTGAGATTTTCAAGCATAGGTCCCATCTAATTGTAACAGAAGATAGTTTGTATGATGGCTTGATTCCTTTAAAGGGAAAATGCAGTAACCCGAACTTAATATAGTGTAATAGACTATTCTGTTTCATGAATGGCTCTTGAGAATCACGTGACGATACCGGACATTGTAAAAAGGGGGTGTAGAATTAAACACCTATTTTGGCCAACTTTGGAATGTTTAGCTTTTAAAAAATACAAGTTTATCTGTTAAATGTTTTTGAAAGTGACATGTGTAGGAATCAAACACGTGTGTTTAGCATTTGAACGTGTTTACCAAGTGGGCGCAAAATGTGTTTAGAAAAACGTTCAATTCCTAAACATCTTTTAAGAGTGCAGTTTTTCATTTTCAGTTATGAAATGTTCTGGGAGTACATGACTGCTTCGTTCACCTTGAAAATACAATATTTACGTCCTGAAACACCAGGAAAAACCTTTTGAAAGGAAAATGAGGAGAAAATTAGGAGACGTAGCTGTAATTGTTTTACATAAGTTTGATGCGACTATTTTTTCTTTAACATAGGAAGTAACAGAAGCTACAAAAAGTGCCTTCCTAAATCGGCCCTGTTTCGGGATAGTAGAAATATAAGTTGTTTTCCGTAAAGTCTTTGAACAGACTTGTCATTCAAAACCCGGAGATCTCAAACATAAGACTTAAAATTGAAAGACATTGGATATGAACATGATGTGAAAAATTGAAAAGAAAAGAAGCTTCCTAACCGAACAAATAGTCCGTTTCAAGGTACAGTTTCACATTTTAATCAAGTATCACGAAACAGTGGCGTTGCCAGTGAAGGGAGGGAGGAGGGGTACGTGTCTCCCCTGGACAACCTTATCCCCTGTGTGCCAACAGTGAAATTTGAGATTTAAATTAAAGCAGATATGACTCCAGTAGTAGCAGTAGTAGTAGTAGTAAAAGTGTGACTACTAGATTTTCTTTTAGTTCGTCATTGGACAAGAAAATGCCGTTTTTCTTACTTTCTTCAAGTGAAAAAATCGTCCAAAAGGCCAAGGAAATGTCATTTCGTCTGTCTGAGAGGTTGCGTTTTTTAAAATTTTCAGTGCGTTCTGTGCCAATTGAACCTGGTGCTCTGCTCGGCTAGCCTTTCCGAACAGGATTACATTTTTTCCCTAGGATAATCAACTTTAACTGTCCATTACTTGTTTTCTCTACAGTTCATCTTCAACGCCTAGCTCCCTCATCCTATTTCAATGATGTCTGCTGGATGCGCTGCTCGATATAATTTTGTTATTAAAAACAGTCTTACTGTAAGTTACCCAACTAATTTGTTTTAAGTCAATACAGAATAACCCTTTAGTGATGACTCTAATACCTCACAAATACCCTTAAACTCAGAAGTTTCCCGCCCCTATATCCCCACCGTGGGTTTTTCTCTGGACACCACAAAGGGCCCTCGAGATTCGCGCCCGGTGGTGCATCTTACGTCACAGTGAGTGTGTCTATAGCAGTTCCCCCTTCAAAAGCATTGCACCCCAGTTACCCCTAGAATGGAAAGTCTTGTCTGGTGACACCGTTGACGAAACTGGCATTTGTTCATGGGAAATATTGTATAATATATAAGATTAAAATGGCAGGAACAGAACACAGCTGAGCATTTTTCTTTGTCAAGCCAATCAATCACACCATTTAATAAGTCTGGAGATATTTTGACTGCACGATGCTTACCGTATGTTACTGTAATAATATGTAAATTAAAACAGTTTGATTAATGTACGATAGAAGCTCATAAATAAAAGGAAAAAATGTTCTATAATTAGTACTGTTTAGCATCTTTAGTATCATTCGGTGGGGATCCAGGGGCGGGAAACTCCTGGGTTTAAGGGTGTTTGTGAAGTGTTAAAGTCATCATTGAAGGGAACTCTATCTACTAAAACTGGTGTAAACATTAGTTGGGTAACTTACAGTAAGATTCTATTAGTATTATAAGGTTTTATTAACAACCGCTATCATGATTCTAGCATTACTTACTATTCACTATATTTACATGCATTCATATTTAGTTGTTCGATAGTATATCGATAGTATCATTCGTTAGTTAGTAATCACTATCACGATTCTATACTTACTATTCACTATACTTTTTATTAGCATTGCTTCTTGGTTTACAGTGTCCTGAAATTTGCAATATTACATTCCTAGCATATCGAGAAAAATACTTTGTAGAGAAATAAGAAAATCGGGAGACTCCTGTTGCTTCAAAATAAGTTTGGGGCGACTACTCCTGACATTCAAAAAGTCGGGAATTGTACATTGAAACAGAACAATGCATTTTCGGGGCCAGTGCTATCACTGGATGCACTGAGGCTACGCCCCAGTGTATTGCTTACACCATGGTTCTACCATTACTCCGAAATAGTTGCATGTCTGCAAAAACCCCAGACGTGCATTAACATCTGCTAATGCATGGTCTTTCGTTATTAATTTTTTTAATTTATTACTCATACTCTCTCCAGACTTCTCCTGCGTACACTCCACTCTAGATACTTAAGATTTAAAAGGTGCTTGAAAAGAAAAAGCTTTAACCTCCAACATTTTCGAATTTACGCAATTCAGTCACATTCTGCTGCCTTCCCTGAAGCGCATATTAAGCCCCGTTGTAATCTGAAGTGATTGAAAGGTTATGTCTCAGTTTTTATGGGTTTCCTAATGTTTATGTTTCAGAGGTATGATTCTACATTTTCTGGAGGGATACATTAATGACTTTTCGAAATTTTTGTTCAGGAAAAGGTAATCATGGTTTCACCTCTGCCTTAATGTGACGTTCGTTTCGAATTATTTGAACTAACACGGATGACTTTTCCTCTAAGATATGGGTTCCCATTTTTTTCTTGAGGTACCATTTTACTTTTACAAGGTGCCATAAAATAGGCCTACCACTGCACCAATCAGTGGCCGTGACCAGAGTTTTTCATTTGGGGAGGGGTGTTTGAATGGTGGGGAAAAAGACCGACTTCATTGCCAAGTGACTAGAGCATCATTGAAGTCGGGTAGTCGGGAGTTCGAGTCCTACCGGGTCATACCGAAGACTTTTAAAAATGGAACCTACTGCCATTTTGCTTGCAGCTCAGCACAAGCAATGGAGTAGGAAAAACAAGCCAGTGAGCCACAACTGGAAAAAAGGCCTGCTCGACTTGAACCAGTTGGATGGAAACTGGGTCGTAAAATCCAGCTAACCTGAACTCACCTTGAATGGTGTGGAAAACAGTCATGTTACTATCTTATCAGATGGTGTATGGCGTACACAGAAAATATATGGCTAAAGTATCTCTTCTCCCTAATCCAAAGTTTCTTAAAGGGGGCGTCGCGCCCATCGACAGTGTGTTCCAGTTTCTTTAATTTTTTGGCATGACCTGTAAAGGGAGGAAGCTATTCTGAAACAATGTGAAGAACTTTGAAAGAAATAAGATACGAATTGAATCTAACTCATCCGATGTATCAAATTAAAGTTGGAGTGTCTGTTTATGCGTTTGAACGACTTTCTCCAATGATTCCACCGATACCAACTGCCAGATACGTAACTGTCAGAAAAAGGAACGCTTTCACAATTTGATATTAAGATGCTTTCAAAAATGAAAAAAAAAAAAAAAAAAAATACACCGTCGCTAAAGTAAAAAATGTAAAGGGGGGGGGGAGGAGGGAGTGTCAAATCCTAGCCAGTATATGTTGGTGAAAAGGCAGGGAGTAATTTAGTGGGTACATTTGAATTTGGAGACACGTTTTCCGTCATCAATATATCTCCAGTATAGACGAATCCGGACAGATTGTGATTGTCTGATTTTAGTCGGCCGTTACTGGGGTCCATCACCTTCAATGTTTAGATTTCTTTCCTTACCTGTTCCATGGATGGTTGTAAACTGAAGTGTATCTTGATTTTCTCAACTTCACTGAATATGAGGACTTGAATTTCACGTAGACAATAAATGAAGACGATTAAAGGCTGATGGACCCCACTAATGGCTGCCTAAAGTCACTAAAAACAAGCGGTAATCAGATTCGTCTATACTAACTTTCCCCTAAACCGCTGAAGTTCTGAAACCGAAACCACCTCATGGGGTGGTTGCTACAAAACAGTAGAAAATGATTAGACCATCCGGTACAGGCCAAATACATTTAACCCGATTAAAATTACTAATTTATGTGTGGTATCTTTCAAACAATGAAGTATTGCTAATCTATACTGACTTGCTTAAAGTCACGAATCTACTCCCTTACTTATATGAAGTATTCTGAAACACTACGCCTATGTGGATATGAAAAAAAAACTTTGAAAGAAAGAGACGAGTTGAATCTACAGCTGACGAAACAAAATAAACTTGGCATATCTATATATGCCCTTGAACGACCTCCTTCGATCATTCCACTGATACCAACTGCCAGGACGGATTTCCTATTCGGAGCGTTACAGAAAACCACACGACTTTGAAGGAAGGTAACACTGCTGGAGGCTTGCTACGCCGGAGTGGGTAACCAATTTGAAACATCGTTTTAAAGGTTTCACATAATGTGAGAAATGTAGCTGCACTGTAGTCTGTATGCATTGCGAGAATATTGTATTCCACGAAGCCACTGAAGTAAAGTTAACATGTGACTGTGCTATGTATTTGAAAAAGTCATGAATCAAAGGGGTTATGCGCGTCATCATGATACGATACGAGATTTAATAAAAAAAAAAAAAAAAGTCTGCAGTAACCATCAGCATTGCAGGAAAACTTAGCATACTTTTTCTCTTTTGCAAGGTGTGAGTTACTGCATCCTACACCACGCCAATTTATTAACGATCAAATTGTATGTCAGTGCGAATACGTCACGGCGTCTTTGGCGATGGAAGGAACATTCAAGACCGCGGTCAAAAGGGGAATGGGTCCGTGCCTCCTTCCCTCTTCAGCAGATTAATAGTCTACTCTCCCACATGAAAAATAAATAGAAAATTAATTTGGTATTACCAATGTTCATTAGTTTTTTCCATGGAGTATTCGAACTTACAGCATACAATTGCTAAAACATTTCTAGACGATTAACCCTACAGGTATTACACGGTTCCAAAAGTTCTTTGGTAAGTGGGGTGAGATGACTTTTCAAATGAATAATGGAGGCATTACTGGGGATCTCCCTGGATCCCCAAAAGTTACTCCAAAACCACAATAGCTCAGGTCCCCAGGAATATCCGTAAACCACTCGCTGTTCTCAAAGCATTCTTAAAGCAGCTTGAGGTGCTTAAGCTGAATTAGCATTTTAAAGCTATGTTCCATTAAATTAAATTTAAATACATTTAAATGGTTCATGATTCCCTGATTGTTGTAACGTATGGACATTTCTCTCGTATTAAACGTTTTTCACTGATGGCTCGACTTGAACCAATAGGTTGGAAACCGGGCCGTAAAACTCTATCTAACTAACAAACTGACTGACGTCACAAGCCCCAAATTGTAGTGTAGGTGCGTGTAGCTGAGACGTAGCTGACGACGGAAGTGATGGCTGTGGACGTGGCAATGGACGTGGCTAAATTAAAGAGAAATCCTAAGCTTAGGATTTTTATGGGTTAACCAACTATGACATCACGTGAAACACTCTACTAGTAGTAAATGATCGAACTAAGTGTCTCTGCATATCTGAGACACAACCGGACAGTAATAAAACGGTACTGAACAATTTAAATTTCTTAACATATAAAAACCTCGTGGCCAGAGACTTCAACATTGTTCACAGGACAGCCATTACAGGCATAAAGCTTACGACTTTGATTGTCAAGCTGACAAGAAGCTGGAAATCCTTATATGAAAAGTTGCTGTGATCAGTTAGTTAGTTAGATGGAGTTTTACGGCCCGGTCTCTAACATATTGGTTCAAGTCGAGCCGGCCACGACCTTTTTTCCAGTTGTGGCTCCCTGACCTGTTTTCCCTATTCCGTTGCTTATGGGGAGCGTCAGGCAAAGTGGAAGTAGGTTCCACTTTTAGAGTCCTTGTTATGACTTGACCTGGGGATCGAACCTGGGCCTTCTGCTGTGATCAGACCTTTAGCTGTATTTATGGGCTACGTTACTGCGGGTTCATGAGAGGCAGGTTTGCCGTGTATCTAGACCAGCAACACAAACGTACTGCCCAATCGAAAGGGAATCTTTTAAATTGGATCGGAATGCTTGTTGTTGCTCGGACTGAAATGAGGCGAAGGAGTTCAACCATTGAAAGAGATCAATTCACATCTATATTAAGCGAGGGGTGGGAAAATGTCCGACCGGGCGGGACAAAAATATGCGCGCATAGCCAGATGGGAGCATTTGATTATTGATTACAGATACTTTGTGGGAGGGTAGCAAATGTCATTCCCTGCCGTTTCCACGGTTTTTCAAATCAACAATAAGTTGCAATGTTATCAAAAGTATTTTTCCACCGCTTATCCCCCACCCACCCCGTCCCACACACTGCAAACACGTCACACATAGTAACCGCAGTGCAGGCGTCCCTATGTCAGGATTCCTGGCAATAGGTTTGACCTGGAACAAGAGTATATAATCAATACTTGCACAGTTATTAACATTTACACAACTGAAAAGGCCACGCTGTAGACACGAATACTTTTCCAAATTAAACATTATTATGTAACTCTATTTGGCTTTAAATTGACAGATGTAAAATCACGGATATATACACATGGACAGAGCATGTAATACGTACATCCTATCCGTAGATGGTCGCCACCGATTGGGGCAAAAAGGCGCACCAAGATGGCCGCCGTGAAGCTATTAATCGTCCGTTTTGACGACGACTCTGTAATATTTTAAACAAAAGTTAAACTTGAATGGGAAACAATATCATATTCCTGCAAATCCGTGAAGTGATTTTGACCTTAGCTTGTCATATTTCGAAAATATTTCAACTTTCTTGCAAAATATTGTGATATACTTTAGTAAGTCCAAACTTTCACACAAAACCATAGCAGACGGCCATCTTGGTGCGCTTTTCTCACACGTACGGTAGCGACAATCTACCGTGCAGTATGCTCTGTGGCGTCCATGTATAGGAAGTCCGTGAGTGAAATTTAAACTTGTGGTAGTGTGGCTAATGAATTTCATATGTTGCTTTGCTGTTAAACCAGTTTGGTCAGTTTTGTTGGCATCAATTAATGTATGCAAAAGTTGATGTTATTCTAACGTCATAACAATTTTCTTGTTTAATCAAATTCTTCGTTCTCTTTTTTTAAGACGTAATGATTCGGAAATGGATTGCAGATTGTATGTATCGACTCTTTTTCAGCTCCTAGTCCAACTTCATACTACCATGTGCCGCCATAAATGTTCCAAGAAGATATGCGTTTGCATTTCACTGCAAAATGTACAGAAAATTGGAAGCAAAATCAAATTCTTCAAATGAGAATTTGCCTCCTCGTTTGAGATGGAAAGCTTGTCAAGTGCAATAAACGAAGGCGAATATTACATAGGGGCCTGCCATCTTTGTTTTCAAGTTTTTGAATAGCTGTCCATCTGTGATCAGTAGTAATTTTCCCTCTTCACATCTTCAAAAAAGTGCCAAAGCCGAAATTGTTCTGTTTCACGATCGGGATGATTTTTTATCCCAGGACAATTGCGGGCGATTATAATAAGGTCTTCCAATCGCCTTGCAAAAAACTCCCGCGTTCCGCTGGCAGATTTCGGTTTTTGTGTGAACGTGCTGTAAAGTATTTTTCCAAATATGTCATTTTTAAATCAGCCAGTAGCTGAAGGATATAACCTTTTTAGTTTCATAACCTTTGTCAAAGGTTTTCAAATGGACTTGTTGATCCAGCTTACGCTGTGGTTACCCGAAAACTTCGAGCAGCCGGGCAGTTTGTATAGATCTTATTTTAATGACGTCACGGAACACATGCAGTGATTCCGCATCATTACAACTTGTAGGGTGCTTTGTGAAGCAGGAGAAGACAAAACAGACAAGAGCTTGTTTGTCTTTATACGCTTTCCTTTAAGTTTTTATGTGTACATTAAGTCTATCATTTATTTCAATACCTAGTTATACATCAAAAATGGACAACCCCTCTTCAAACGATATATCTTGGCTGAAATATAAAATTCGGACGATTACGCCACTCATTTTAAAACGGTTGATTACGCAATAATGTGAGGTATTGTTCTTGCACTCTTGCACGGCGCAAGAAACGTTTAGTATTTTTCTTGAAACAGGATCACTGCTTTACTGCTATATGGTTACACGGCAACACCAGCACTTTGCTCTGAGTTACACATTGGAACTATCTGTTGAAGGCCTATCTAACAGTCTCATGTAGCCTACAAATTATATGGCTTAAACGGCTATAGGATATCTGTCTTGAATGATAGCGCTGCTTTAATCCACAAGGGACATTACTATGACGTTAAACTCCGATAACTAAATAAATTAATGCAATGTATTTTGGAATTCGATCTAAGCCGACTTTGGCAAATCCTTATTTATTTCCCCGTACCATACAACCCATTCGTCACTCATCTTCTGAAACTGAATGCCCATACTCATCTTTTTAGTGTCACGGTCAGACGTATTGCCCCATTTGCTTTGAAACTAAACACGTAATGGCATATTGTATCACATCATATTATAATCTTTTATGTTGTATAGATGTATGTATAGATGTATGTATAGATGAATATCTCTGGGCCTATAGATCCCAGTGAAGTCTTGTCAATTCGGTACGTGATACCGTAGAAGAAACAAAATGGGAACGTTATATAATGACTTTGAGGATTCGAGCATACAGATATTCTTTTCAAATAAGGTATCATCCGGGGCTATAACTTTGATAGATTTTCACTTTTGTAGATAAGAAAGTTAAAACGCTCGAGGAAACATAAGAAGGTGAGTGAGATCTTCTGATAATCTACAATAACCTTGAATGAATAAAGTTGAAGCAAAGATAAAAACATTCTTGACATTTAAAAATGGCAGACTACAGGTTTAGTTGAATTTATAGAAATAATAAAAAAGAAAGCAAAATTCTTATCATAATGGGCCGACAAAGACTGGTTATTCATAGAGTGGAAAGACCTACATACATGGTAGGTGCTTAGGCTTTACGTCACATTGGTAAGCTACGCCCACTGCCTGGCAAGAATCCTACAGTGTTTCAATGTAACAGCCACATGTGGGTCGTTATAGCTGTTTCTCAGATAGCTAATAGCCAATTTTTGTCCGTCAAAGGGGCGGGACCTGTGATGTAAGTGAAAACACTCTTTAGTAGACTGAAGTCCTGAACCTACGTCCACCACGTCCATCAACATTACGGAACTTTCGATCGATTAAACGTGAACTTAGGCCATGTGTCCAAGTCCATCAGTGTATCAACTCGTAGACTGCTAAATTGCGTCGACTTTTAAAGCCCCATTTGATCTCCCTTGCATGGGTCAAAATAGACGAGTTAAAAATGGCGACGTTATGACGCTACGGGCTTGCATATATTTTTCTGAATCCCCTCAACCGTTCAATACGCATGTCAAGAACTTGAACTTCAGTTCATTCAAGTTACTGGTTTGTTTTTATGGCGACATATACAAAATAGGCTAATCGCCTATTAAAGCTGCAAGAAAACATGCCTTTCGCCAATATAGAATATGCCTGAACTTACTTCGAAAAAGGCGATCACAAACAAAAGATATAACGACGAGAGGAACGTAATTAATTTTTAGAAATTATGTGACGTCACGCGTTGAAGTTTGGGACGAACGACAAAAGCACAGTGGACACGTTCTCGATTTGGCTAGTGCATGGAGCAGTATAATAGGAACCTATTAGGATAATAGGTTCCTATTATCCCGCTGCTCTATGGTCTAGTGACTACGATGCAGACGACGTGCCGCATGCCTAGAGGCTTAAAATAGAAAGCTCTCGTGGCTATCGACTTTCTGGACCTGCAAATTGAGATCTGAGACAGTGGCGTACGCAGATTTTTTTCTCGAAGTGGGACATGCAGTATGCTGAGTGTTCGCCAGCCTGGGAGAGAGGTCCTTTTGAAATATTTTGACCTTTTGAAGGAGCCTAAATGCAAAATGGTGAAAGATTTCGACTTTGGCAATAATAGTTTTTTTGGTGGTGAATGGGTGCAATACTGAACAAATTTTTAGAACTCTGGTGTCTTTACATGCAATCTGGTGCCACGTATCATACTACCCTTTTAAAGTTAAATTTGTTTTCAAATTTGCGCATATTTTTAGTCTGTAATCAAACTGAAACGGCATTAGGGATTGTCGGTCTGGGGAAGGAGCCTTAGAACTTTTTCTCTTTAAAACTTTTTTGAAAATTTGGTGTCCTCACATGCAATTTGGTGCCATATATAGTACCTTTTTGAAGTAAAATTTGGAGAATTACAAAATGTACAGTGGTTTTGGAAGTCCCCCCATCCCGAAAGAAAGAGTCCCGTATGGCCATGGACCCACAAACCAAGCAAAAATATGTATTAAGTCGGTTTATACATGGTTCATGAGTATAGCCAATATTCTCCACTAAATAGAAAATGGTAACTTTGTTGTAAAGTGTACCTATAGCACAAATAGACTACCCAAAACTACATATGTCGATGGTAAAGCGGCAAACATAAATTGAGTTAAAACTAACAAAAATTTATCTGTCCATCTGATATGACGTTGTGACTGGTCAGCGTGTGGATGACACTGTCCAGTCTTGAATCTAAGTGGATATTTTTTAACCGAAAAATATAACAAAATTTCCTTTCGGCCGTATTTACCAAAGATTTAACCTTTCTTCTCATTTGGGAGACCTCTTCAGCCGGTTGCTTCTTGTATAATTACGTTCATGACTCAAAACTTCAAATTACCATCTGGAGATCTGAACAAGTTGCCAACGTAAATGTCTTTTATCCAGCACGCAACTCCATTTATTATCTTGTACAGGTGGTCAGAGCCTGTCCCTTCATATGACGTCACGGCAGTTGTCGTTGCAAGTATACGAATTCACATGCGGTGTGTTCATTTACTGTAAAGCTGTAAACTGCTTTCTGTTGACGTCAAAGTATAAGACGTCCCTGTTGGGGACGTGCGAACATCAACTTAACGTTGTTTAACTTTGTATAGACCTGTGGCCAACTTGGGATTGACTTTCTTGTTACTGTTTGGTGGGCATTAAATTTTTTTCTTTGAGGGGTATTCGAATGGTGTTTTTTCTCTACCCTTGAAGGGATCTTGTATGCCCACGGTGACCTTCAGAGAGGTTCTGCTGCATACGTCAGAGAAATGCCTCCGTAACCCACGCAGCAAGCAAAAGTGTTCATACGCAAGCGTGATTGAAAAATGAAGTGAAGTCAATACGATTACTTCGTTTCATGGAGAGAACTTACAGGCATCCTCCTTTTCTCAAAATCTTCTATCCAGACGTTATTGGCCTATCACCGATTGTACACTGGTTTATTTCGTAGTAATGTCTCTGCCTTCGTAAATTACTGAGTGGCCCCTGTAGCAAGCAGGATGTTTACGTGACACGCTGTTATCTAAATCTCATAAGGCAGTAAGGGGAACTTTCGAGACGGACTTTCTGGTGTATAATTGCTAAATTATTTCTTTCTGTACGTCAATATGATCATGGCCTACAGCGCATGCGCAAAATTCCCTGCTGCACTTGATCAACTGTAAGATAAGGTTCACTCAAAGGACAAAGCTCCTCGTTCGTTGTATAATGCAGTAGGCTATAAGCCTAAACTTAATGTAGGTCGTTAAACCTAAGCGGCTTGTCCTAATTACCAGTTGAAAGAAAAATTTTAAAACAGTCTCAAATTAACCACTGGTGATGAATTGTTCATGAGAGCTCTACAGAAAACTGTACATAAAATAAATTACTTATAAGTTGTGATGACTTCAAAGAAATTCTGTTTAAGCTTAAATGAGATTTTCCCTAAGAAATGCATGTGCTCTGTACGCGGGAGAGCAAGGATTCCCCAGAAATCCATGGCATTATTAAAACCTCTCACTGGTGGATTGAACTTTACTTGAAATCTGTTCATTTTACATTTAAGTGTACCGCAAGTAAAAAAAAATCAAAAATATATATTAAGGAGCATGAAAAATGAGTTCTAACGGTTCAGCTTCAAGGACATTCCTGAGCTGAGATATAAAAAGTTGAAGTTTATGCACTCAACTTGAAATGGTGCATTGCGCAATAATTTGTGATGTAATTGTTGTACTACTCAAATAACAATCTTTGTATTTCTTTGTTTTTTCTAAAAGTTACTGCACCTTATACCGAGGTGTGATAGCACTCTTACTCATATTGGGGGATGTAGTTAATTAATCCCTATATGTGCAACATGCTATGCAAGCAAACAGGAAGTGTTCAAGGTCATAAAACATATTTGATTTTAAAGGAAAACAAAGCAGGTAATGTGAGTTGTACAACAACAAAGTAACAAATTATTGCGCAATGGACCATTTTGGTTTTAGTGAACAAACTTCAACATTTATTATCTCAGCTCAGGAATGTCCTATGAAGATGAAAATTGGACTGTTAGAATTCCTTTATAGTGTTCTTTAATATGTTTTTTGTATTTTTTGACTTGAGGTACACTTTAAAACCGATCTGTGACGTTACTCGTGAATATAGATCTTCCTATCACTAAATCAGCTGTTTCCATTGTTATGCTTTGCAATGTCTAATAAATTCAATATTTGATCCAAACTCTTTTACATTTGGTTTCAATGAGGAATGTCATTCAACCACATATTATCTAAACTTCTTCTCTTTGAGCTCTTCTTTCAATTACCTCAACACGTGATAAATATCTAAGGTTTATTGGTGACCATTCTCCATCTGGTCTGCAGAAAAAGGGACGATGGGAGGGAACCCTACTCCATAAGTCTAATAGAGTTAGGCTTATGTTCCGAATTAGTGACCAATAGAACGTCCAATTGGTCAACAATTCCACTCCTTTAGATTTAAACTCCAATATTTCAAATCTTACGGTTTAAGAGAAAACCTTAGTTCGGAAGTACATCAGACGTCGCAGCCTGAAGCTTGTATTTTGGAACAACGTTTTTGTTAACCTGCGCAGCAGGTAGTGGATCGCTTCGTACTCGATATTGCCAATAGGCTAATTAGCAACCACTTTAGCAGAACATAAACAAAGACTTGCAGATAGGTGGTTTCAATCTTAAACTGTTAAATGAGTCATTTGTTTTGCATATCTTTCACAAGGTTCGGTGTAAAAAGTGTAAAACGCGTCTGCTTTAAAGTGTTTCTCGATGGTACTCCTTTTCTTTTTCATTATTTGAAGCAAAGTACTTCAAGACTGAAGATTGTTTAATAATTTTTACTAGCAATTCCCTTGAAACTGAAGCCCTGTGGCATTTAATACACTTAATTGGGCTTCATTTGTTAACAAAACAATGGAATGCATACGTCTGTCTGTCTCTCTCCTATTAACAGAAACAACGGGCGTCTCCTGAATTCAAGTAATAAGATCGAATCTTTGTCAAATTCATGTAATGCAGTAATGCCTTACTTGCGAGAGAATTTTAAATCAACGAATTCTTATCCGCAAAGGCTGAATAAATAGCAGAAGAAGAAGGCTAAACGCTGTCAACGCCATTTCATGTCAGTGTCAGTGACATGTTTATTCTGGGAGAATTTTTAGGGGAAGAGAAGTCGCAGAACAAGCCTCTTCATTCTGATGAATTCTCACTAAATAACGATCTTCTCTAAGATAGACAGTTTTCTAATCCGAAAATTTACTTAAAGGGTATAAGCATGGAGTTCCCCAAACTTGTTTTGAAGCAGGAACTAAATCTCACAATTTTCTTCTTATTTCTCCTAATAGTATCTTTAATGTTATTTTAGGACTTCAATATTGCATATTCAAGACAAACCAAGCAGTTATTAGTAATTTTACGTTTAAGGAGAAAAATATTGTCACGTTACTCACAAGACATAGTCATGAAACATGACAGTCTACTACACTACTTCAAGTTGGGGGAACGCACTTGCCCTTTAACGAAAGGTTGGCTTCATGTTAGAGCCAGAGCTGTATAATTCCTATTATTTAATGCAGAAAACTGATAGCGATAGACAAAGACTTGACCTTATTGGGTAAGTTTAGGACATGGAGTAGGGATTATGGATTGGCTAAGGGTTAAAGCCGCGGTCTCACTACAGCGAATTAGGGTCAGTTTCCGGTTTTTGTGAGTTTGTATTAAGGTATTCTCCATCTCTAGTCGGAAAAAGCCGATAATTTGCCAACCAGTGTAAATATATGATTTGCATCAGAGTTCTATCAAAATGAAATGTTAACTGATTTTTTATGAAATCACTCAAACAGGCAGATTTTAAGGGATAGGCGTAGTCCGATAAAAGTTGTCTCTAGATTTAACGTCTAGAGATAGTAAGTGTTACTCTAATTTTCGTAGTCCGCTGCGATACGAATGATGTATTTACAAAGGTTGGCAAATTTGGGGGTTCTCTCCGACCGTAGATAGGGAAAGTCTATTTTAACAAAAACTTACATAATCGGATCGGAATTCAGTCCGAATTCGTGTTAGGAACTTCAGTCAACGGAGCTGGAAGAGAGGATTAAGCTGTATTTCCAAGAGGCGGACGCGGACACGGGCGGGTGTGGAGGCGGGCACAGGTGTCAAGCCTGTAACCATTGCTTTCCGCGCATTTCCTTTCGGGCCACATCGTCAAAATGGTTGTCCTCTCAACATTATGGCGTCATATTCATTTACTTGACGAGGAAGTCCTGATCCTCGCCTTGTACCATCGTCGATGGTATTATTGCAAAGTACCACGTGGGCACTCGCGGGCGCGGGTAAAATCGCTACATGAGCGATTTGAAAAACTGCGTCCGCGTCCGCGCCTATCCGCCCGTGCCCGCGTCCGCCTCGTGGGAACACACCTTTAAACACATTCAAGTAGCCTTATTGTCTGACAGAACATGTCTTCCAGATCGGCCTGCTTCATTGTGCTGAACCCATGTCCTGTAAATCAACCAGTTGGTTTATCCTTTACAACTTTGAATGAATTGCATCAATGTAAATATTAAGCACCAATGTTCCATTGGACAATGTACTACACTGCTTCAATTTGGGATGACTGCTCTTGCCCTTTAAGGGCTAGAGCAGTCACCCCAACTTGAAGTAGTGTAGTAGACTATGCTGTATCATGACTGGCTATTGAGAGTCATGTGACAACAATTTTTCTCTTCAAATACGAAATTTACTGGAAGTAACCACTTGGTTCACCTTGGATATGCGATATTAAAATGTACAAAATATCATGAAAGATACTTTACTACTAATTTGAAGAGAAATAAAAGGAAAATTTTGATATTTAGCTGTTGCTTTAAAATAAGTGTGGGGGACTGCTCTTGTTCTTTGAAGGAAAAATGCAGTCCACAGACTGAATAAGCGCATCCGGTTATACTAATTCAGGAACGGCTCCTTTCAATTTCTGTCACAATATATTTGTTTCTTATTTCTGAAATTCGAAGGGGGGGGGGGGGATTCCTTTGTTTCTTTTGTTCGTGACAGGAACTGAATTGTGAAATACATCTACAGAGAAATTTGTAATGTAAAAAAAAATTCATAAGCAGTTGGATAGATTGTATAGTGCCTTTTAGTTGACTGAAAGATGTGCAATATTGCCAGCCAAATTTTTTATTCCTATTACTACTTTTTGTGAAAACAAAGGCTATTAACTGTACAAATTGTATCGCACAAATGAATATCATGATGTGCGTGGAATTTCCTCAGAAATAAACCATTAAATTAAACGTTTGACCAATTAAATTGCATTTAAAAGTTGTTTTTTTTGTTTTTTTTTTTTTGCTTTTTGGGAGAGGAAAAAACGAAAACATCTTTTAAGTACAGTTTGTATTTCAATATTTCCTCTAAAACCCAACAAAGACCAGCGTGATCAAATGAACACTGGCTTCATTTAAAATATAATCATAATTACATGCCATTGATCACGTGCCAGGACAATACCAACATCACGTTGACAAGCAACGAATAATTTATCGCAAATCGTTGTGGTAAGTTCACATGGACGGAATTTAGCAACTCGTATTGTAGGGCGTCGATCTTGCTGGCAGGGGGCAATCGTCATCCCAATGAAAATAAAGGGGGAAAACATATCGTTTGCCCCCCCCCCTTCAATAATTCAAACAGATTAAAACAAACAACAGACAAAATAAACAATGCCATACTTCGGCATACAGATGACTTTAGGACTTGAAGAGAACCCCAATTTGAGTGTATGTGCTCGCCTATTTATGTGTATATGAATGTGTGTGTTTTTGTGTGCACTCACGTTCGTATGACGTATGACGTATGGGTCGATTGCTTATAGCGACCAGCTGTGGGAAATTTTCTTCTTTAATTGTATTTTTTAGGTTTGATGCAATATTCTTTTTGGTGAATTTGTTTTCGGTAGAGTTTTAAATTTAAATTACGCCACCGAATGGATGCACTCAACCATTTACAACTTGCAATTTGTTTCCACGAGATTTAAATATAACGATAAAAATGACACCTTACCTTAAGGTGCCAGAAACTTCGCCCCTTCCCAAGGACATGTATATGTTAAAGTTCTTTTCACTCCAATCAGCTCATCGAAACATTAAACGAACGTATATTTGTGGAAGCACTGGGGAAACGGTGGAGTATGACTTTTCGTCACTTGATTTAAAAGTTTACACCCGCTGGTGATAGGAGCACCACCAAAAATTCAAATTTCTTCCGCATTTCTGGTTTCGCGCCAACATGCCAAATTCTACAGAGTAATGAAATCTCTTTCAGCAAACTGCCTCTATATTACATACAAACTCCCTAACTTCGTGTCAAACCTCTAACGGATCGCTTTCTGTGTTTTTCTGTATTTTTCTGTTTCAAAAGAGCTTATTTTAGGGGGTAAGACTTTTCCTTGGAAAAGTATTTGCCATCAGAGTGAGAGTATCAGTTCTAGAGCAGATTTCATTCTACAGGGATGGTTGACTTTCTTTGAATCATGGAGAAAAGTTTACCCCTAACCTTGTGTGAAATACTAAATACGAAGGCTGTACACTGGCCTATACAATTTGTTTGTATTTTAGTTGTTGTTGTTGTTGTTGTTTTGTTTTTTTTTAACATCACATTTTAACAAGGCATTCAGAGTTTGACAGGGATTAGTAACCTTTTGTTCCAGCATGATAGCATCTCGTTTCCCTTTCTGAAATGACTGTTCACCAGAATGCAGAAATATTGAAGAGGTCTTCCGGGTCAAAAGAAACTTTAATTTTGTATTAATTACTGCCAGATTAAAGTTCTTGAATGTTTGTCTTGTAAAAGAAACTCCACACAGATGCAAGACTGAACAACGTCCATTACACTGCAACCAATCACGACGTTAGACGTGATCAGGGATATTTTGTTCAGTTTTCAGTCAATTTATAAATGAGGGGCATAATTAAAGTTGTGAAGAAAATTGTAAAAAACAAACTCTGATCATATCTTGAAGTTTTATCTTCTGAAGATCAGATACATCACTTCTTGTAACACATTCTGCCTGCCCTTTCTCTGTATCATTTTTTATGTCTATTTGAAGTTGGTAATACAATATACATGGACATATCCGTAGCTGGTCGCCACCGACTGGGACAAAAAAAGGCGCACCAAGATAGCCGCCGTGAAGCTATAAATGGTCTGATTTGACGACGACTCTGTAATATTTAAAAAAAAGTTAAACTTGAATGGGGGAAAATATCATATTCTTGCGATAAGTGAAGTGATTTTGACCTTACCTTGCCATATTTCAAAAATATTTCAACTTTCTTTCAAAATGTGGAATATACTTGGGCAAGGCATAGCAGACAGCCATATTGGTGCGCTTTTTCTCACACGTACGGTAGCGACAATGTACCGTGGGTATGCTCTATCCATGTATTGGAAGTCCGTGCCATTTACTTAGTTGAACTGACCGAGACTTCGAAATAGACGGATGTTTTAGCTTACCGTTACTCATAACACCACTGAAGGACAGCTCATGTGGCAGATGGCAAAAAGAGAAGCCAGGCAGGCTGTCAAGCGCCTTCATCGGACCTTACTAATATCTCTAGTTCAGTTCATGTATGTGGTTCATGTATATAACGCTAAAATGCATTGGTTAAAAGAGAGTTAATTTATCACCTATTTGATAATTAAAAGTGGGTTCTACCCTTCAGGAGTACGAGTATCACTCAGTCCATGTTGCTAGAGGTCATGGCAAGTTTTAATTTTCAAAGGGATTTCTTTTTTTATAATCATTCGAATTTTTTTCGAACTGGTTGCGGTGTGACTCAACTTTGCATGTTTACATGAGGGGGGGGGGGGGGTAGGCCTGAATCGTTTCCCCCAGTTAAGAGCTCCTTACTTCTAAGCAGTTTGCTACTGGTAAAAAGTGTACCGAAACAGTGCATTCATGCAACATTCCCGTACCTATTGTCTGTCTACCGTAGATATTCTGGTTGGGTCACTGTGTGAGCTCAAAGTATACCCAGTTGGCAAAGTTACCACTATATCCTATTACCCTTGGCAGATGTGACAATACCTTTATTTTTTACTCCAAGAGCGCTCACTATCAATGCCGAATTTGAGTATAATACAGGCCTACCTACCTTTCAGCTACTTGGCGTCCTATCCTGGCCTGACGGTGTTTGTAACTTCAAGTGCTAACTCACCCGCTTACATCAGTTGTCCAAATTTACACATTTTCCGGGCCCCCGCTCTAGTTGTGCTTTACAAACCTGAAATATGTGTGTCCTTCTTGGAATTATGGGGTAATCACTCTTGTAATGACAGTCCGACAACTCTAACAACCTTGCACTGAGAGGTCAGTTGCGTCCACTCGCCAAACTACGAAATCGTAATCCTGTTCTCGCAAAGGATTTATGTAGGCCTATGACATCCGCGCTGTTCATAGCGTCTATTTTTTTAGGGTCATGGGAATTCCCCTTAGCACGAGGTACGTCAGATCGACGCCTCACCCGGGAGAAGGTGAAGCTTTCTCGCAAGTAAAACAGTGTTACAAATTTCAAAATCATTTTACCTGAAATGAATATCGCCCTTCTACCGCCACCTCGTGTATTTGATCGAGACACGATGTTCTGTTTCACCAAACTACGAAACTTGAAACAAAAACCGAAATGAATCTCTGTTTTGGATCTTATGCCAATCATAGCACCAAACAGAGAAACATCTACATTTATTTTGTGACAAAATTGGTATTCAGTAGGCCTAAAGATGTTTGTTTGAAGTTGAACATACTCACGAATGCTTCTTCCTTCATCTGTTGCTTGGGAATCCGTAAGATAAATCCTCATTCCTCGGTAAATGTTATTGTCTGTCCGTCTCGGTGGAAAATAAAGCCATTTACCTTCTGCTCGTCGAGCAACACGACGGTTCTCTCCCTAATTAAGTGAACGTCACTTAATTTCAAAGTTTCAATCGTAAAAGGTAACGAGTATTGACGAAGTAATTGACGGCGTGCGGCGATGGTTCGCCAGTCTCCGTGCTTGATTTTTAGCTAAATATGTATGGAACGCTAAGCTTACTCAGGCAACTAGTTAGAGAACTGCTTCAAAGAAGAGCACGTCGGTACGTAGAACGAAACATCTTGTTCTGTTATTCAATTATGTTCAAGATTTTTTTCTCGATCATGATATAAACAGTAAAGACCCCAGCATGTGTACATTTCAGAATTTACCAACTACTGCACTTCGTTTTAAAATATTTAAAAATATTTAAACTCCAGGTATTTTAGTTTGTAGGATCAAATATATTGTTGTCAAAATATATCTAGTTTAAATGCTTTGCTAAAACATTTCGTTATCTTTAAGTTTGCTCTCACCCGTACCAGGGAAGGTATGTTATTTGTTCAGTATTCAATATTAATTCTTGAATTACAAAATCTGGTTATTGATACGAGAGATGTTGTCCATGTCGTTTGAGAAACTATATATAAAGAAAATAATTGACAGCCGGAAAAGATCGTTTTGAATAACATTATCAAATACATGCACACTGTAGTACGTGACGTGTGATCATGGAAGTCAGGAAGAAGGTAGTGCTTCCATGATGTGATCACGATAGGGAAGCTTAAAGGGAAATATTGCGTTTAAAATGCTCCAACATAGCATTGAAAGTAAATAGCTCCATTCATTTTAAAATCATTCGGTTTCAGCAATAAACCCTGCAGCAATAGCTTCATCTGTTCAAAATCTTATGCACAAGAAGAGTTATTATGGAAGTTGCATCTTTTGAAATGTTGAAAGTTTGGGTGAACAAATTATTCTTGACAACAAAGAAATGAATTTCTATCTGAGGGAATTTTTTTCTTGAGGAAAACGCTACCGCATATTGCCTTATTTTTAATAATTTATCACTCTTTGGCAATAAATATTGGCTTTAAAACCATGAAAATTCCTTGTAAAACAAACGTAACATTACCCTTTAAGATAGATAGCCATAATGAACGAAGATACATACTTAAAACACCGGGGTTGAACTGCAGAATCGGTGTTCTATTCACTTCACCGCAATCCTGGTTAAACTTTAGTGCAAAGGCTAGTTATAATTATGCAATTCCTGCTTAAACTGCCTAAAAATCTGTTTAAAGTAACTAAGGTTGAGTTAGTTTAACTAGGATTGTATCGGCGTAACTAAAACACCGGTCTTGGTTGAATTTAACCCCGGTGTTTTAAGGTGGTAGGATTTATTTGTAAGGGTGATGGCCGATGATCAGCATGGGTTTTGTAGCGGAGTGCTACTAATAACTCATTATCAGTGCGCAAATAGTCTTTTGCAAAATGAGTCCCCTAGATTGCAGGAAAAGGCCACTCGCAGACCTTGTAAGCTTGGAAACGGCGTTGAGATCTTCGATATCATCCCCCGTTGCCATTTCATCGGAAAATTTCAAAATGGATACTTTTAAGCGAACCTCAAGTCTAGAATTTTGTTCCCCAGCCTATCCACCCCTGATCATCCTGTATCTGAATATGGATATCAATCCTTTACCAAGTATAGGTTTACGGCATATGTTTACGTAAACATCACATGATGACCCTGTTTGGAAATGGAAACAATGGAACCTACTGCAATTGCGCTCGGAGACGTCAGCATAAGAAATGGAGTGGAGGAAAACATGCCAGGGGCCACAATTGAAAAGGGGGCCTTGGACGGCCCGACTTTAACCAATTGTTTAAAAACTGAACCGTAAAATTACAACTGACTGACTGACTGACGACTGACTTTATAACCCAATCTTCATGTCTTGTTCCCTACATGTAGCTTTGCTTAGTACGTCCAGAGCAGTACAAGCAGTTTCTTTTGTTGGAGTGGTGCCCCGGGTCACATCCGACTGGTGGGATGGGGGGTAACGCTCATTACGGTACCCAATATTATTGAACGGGCGTCTTATTTACGACGTTGCATTTCGCAATAAAAGAAGTGATGCCGTTATAAATTTCTTTTAATCCCAACATCGTTTTTAACTGGAGAAAGGCGGATTCAGAGGGCGGTGGACTGGGTCCCGGTCCTTCTAATGGACATTATACGCCGTACACTCAACACGCGTGTGGCCGAATATGAGGTTATTGTGAGGTCCCAAGGTCAAGAAATCCTCAGTGTTACACTTCAAAGTGCCTTTTTCTGAGACAATAACTTGCAATCGGAAGGTTTGCCAGTGGAGTTCAAGTCCTGGCCGGGTCATACCGGTAAACTTTAAAAAATGGAACCTTCTGCCATTGTGTTTGGTGCTCAGCATAAGCAATGGAGTAGGGAGAACAAACCAGTGAGCCACAACTGGAAAACGAGCGTGGCAGGCCCAACCTAAACTAATTGTTTAGAAATTGGCCCGGAAAGCTCCATCTATAAACTACGTAATCTAATCTCAGACAATAGGTCTTTGGAAGGTCATCACAGGTTCCCCTAAAATGTTTCAAGTTGTTATTCACTTGATACATTTTTATACAAACACTACAAATAATTTGGCCAATCATTTGAGAACCATTTCACCTCTTTCACCTCACAGTACCTTGTTAGGCTACGGGCTTGTTCTGTACCTACTGTGCATATTTTTGAAAGGTTCTTTGACGCAAGAGGTTTCAAGAAATAGGACATTGAATGTAACTACACTGGCCGGTTCACAAATTATTGAAAAAGATGTTGTGAAATATATTGACAGAGGACTTATTGTAACAGACGAAATTTGATCCATTAGTCACACCCAACCAGATTTCCAATATTGACAAACCTGCGTTCAAAGTGCCCCAGACCATTGAAATGGAATGAACTCTCAAATATGTCCTCTGCTACATGCTCTGGGCTAGAAAGAGTTTTAAGTCAGGAGCAGCCATTCCAATCTGGGTTCGTGTATTAGTCTATCCTATTCATGAATGGCTCCAGAGAATCACGTGACATTATTTTCTCTGTGATTTTGAAATTTCGGAGAAGTAGCTCATTCGTTTCCCTTGAATATGGATAATTTTAGCCCTGATACATCATGAAATAGACTTGAAAGTAAAATAAGAGGAATTTTTTGAGACCCAGCTGTTAATTGTTTTAAAATAAGTTCGGGGAGACTGCTTTTCCCCAGTAACTGGGGTTTCACTGTTAGTTCCCCGCGAGATAGTGCGTGCAAGGAACGGCGGAAGTTTAGGCACTCGTCATGCAGCAATCTTTTGCTTCGTCCACCCTTCTGCCAACTTTTTACGAGACTCGGGGGTTGCTACGGTAGGGTAGAGCCCTATCACTCGGGTAGTCCCGAAGCCAACACTGCTATGCACGTAAAGCGAAGTTAAATATTGAGCCGACTATGCCATGACAATGGTAATAGAACCATACGAAAGCAGGGAAAACATCTCGTTTAATTCAGGTCACATGACACCTTCATTCGTAATGGTTGCCCGAATGAAATTTCTTCTTCGTGAACCGTTGCTGAACCAGATCGCCGAAGAATAATGACATTTTGTTGCCATGGCGAAGATAATGTTGCAGAACTGGATGCAATTTCAAATGAGAAACATTAAAGTGAAGTTCAGTCTTTGACGGTTGCCTACAGTGACAACTCTTTTCGAGTAGAAATCGCCTAGAATTCTACTCTGCTTAAAGTGTTCATAACTCTAATAGATTGAAAATGCCACTAGAAGAATCTCACTCGAATTAGAGACTGGTACGTGAAGTCAATCTTCTTGGTAGATAGTCGTCACCTGACTCTTTGACTGACTGATTTCGTGGCAGACGATGGTGTGGCGCTCTGTAACTACACGAAAACAAAGTTTCTGAAACTTACTACATAACATTTATTCACCCAGCTGGCTAAGAAGTTACTTTACTAGCAAAAAGGGGCTTACACAGAAACGAAGTTTAGAAAAACTTTCGCTATGTAAAAGAAAAACAAACAAACGAAGTTTCAACTGTTTGTGGTTTTCCTGGAAGAGCAAATGATCACTATAAATTGACCTTATATCGTTATAGCTTGCGAAAATTTGGAAAAAATGAACTCTGTTATGTTGTCATTCTTATAACACACAGCTTGTACTACTAAAGTGTTAGTAAAATTTAAGATTCCGGAACAAAGAGAATTATGAAAAGAATAAATAAATGTAGAATGTTTGAATGTGGAATTTACGGCAATATATTTTGGACTACTGGTTTACTATATATCTTTCTTTGGTTTTTTATCTTTTTTTAGGTGTTGATGATGTTCTACTTTCTGAACGCTATACATACGAACTTTTTTTTTTAAGTACGACTAGGTCATGAAAACGTTTAGGCCGAATCTGCTACAGAATAGGCCTACTAAAAGGAAGTAAAATATAACATTTTATTTCTGAGAAACAAAGCATGTAGGCAAAGGCACAGAAAATTTCTAACTGTAATAACATTTTGAGAACTCCAAAATTTCCATCTTAAAACGATTTGTTTCATTAAGGGAAAAGTTAGGTGAAACATGTGGCAATAAGAGATCCATTGCAGTTTTATATTTGCAGTAACAAGTTATTTGAATGGAATAAGATCTCTTTCTGCCAGTGAAGGATTCAGGGAGAGTGCCCGTGGATGCCGATGCACCCCCAAAATTTCGGACCCGAAACGAGGACCATATCCTGGCCCTTATTAAATTTACCTTAGTGTACTAAGCATAACCCCATTTGTTTTAATCCCCGCTCAGTGCGGATTCGAGTAACCCTACCTAATTAGTGAACGCAGAGCACCCCAAACAAGAATCCTGGTTCCGACCCAGGCCGGGTCTGTCTTGTTCGTATGACACTCTGCATCTTTCATTTGTCATTTGACCCAGGCTCCTCACGTACACAGAGATTTGGTCAATTGATTAGTATTCTTGTTCTGATATGGTCAAGGGCGTCATGCAAAAATTGTATTTCGGGACATCCAAACCTGGGTAACAAAAAATTCAATAGCCTATATGCGATTACGAACCGATTATTTTCTAGGCTCAATATTGCAATCATGATTTTTATTGTGACTTAATTTGAAGTGGTTATTATTTTTACCAATATTTCGACATGTTAAGTGTTTTCAATGACACTTTCAGACATAATTTGGGGAGACTTCTCCAGGCCCCAATGGGTATGCCACTGGATACGGCCGGTGATAAGGATCTTTGCCCACCACCATAGTTCAATCTTTCAGATTTGCTTCGCTGCTAGTAGTTAAATGCACCAGAGTGAGAAATCAACGGGGTGCATGCACAACTAAGTCAAAGGCAGACGCTATTTGACATTACATGACCAGGACTTTGAATTCAAAATTAAAACACAACAACAACACGTGAAACTTGCACCAATTAATTGTTTTGATTTTTGAACCATGAATACCCACTCTACCGCTAAATCATGTCTGTAGTATCAAAGCCGATTAACAGTTTTACAACGAGCACAGTTAGCTTTGCTGGGTCTGAAAGATTACGTGGAGATTATACACAAATCTTCAATTAATGGAAGGTTCTAGGAAAATAGCATAAGGGAACCTGGTACTTACAAACTACCTTGAACCTACCTCATTTATTACAATAATATGTGTGCACTGATACTATTTTACACTTACCACAATTCTAGCAATGAACATGGTCATGTGACCTGCCTTGTGCAGTCGGGAGGACTAAATTTTGACTCTTGGTTTTAATAACGGACGTTTTAACCAGTCTTCATTCTATCAACTTGTGGAGTCTTGTGCAAACGGTAACAACTATGTACATGTTTAAAAACAAAACATATGAAATTCTTACTAGTTGTACTTGTATAGACATGATTTTCTCGTAGAAAACAATCCAATATGAATTACCCTTTTATAAGTAAATGGATGTACACTCGAATAAACGTCAAAAATTCTAAATAAAACTTAGATTTAACGTCTTTCTTCCCTGTGAAAGGAGCTCATTGAGTTAATATCGATAGTTAATGAGAGCCTGTTAGAGGGTCACTATCACAAGACAATGATTACAGTTAGCATAATGTGCCAAGTTTCATGTCAAATAGTTAAGGGAAAAGTTAAAAATTTGAATTTTGTGGTGTCCTGATTAATAAAATTTTTGTGTATAATTTGAAAATAGCGTTTGGAAACAAATTTTTGAATAGCAAATTGAACTGACTCTCTCATGAAACAGTCATTTGTATGAAGGATACAGGAATTATCTTAGTTTGACTATTTGTCAATGGTACATGGAGAAAACTTAACAGATTTTGGAAAATTTGTCGAATTTCATGAACGAACTCAATGAGCCGCTCTAAAAATGCACATGTACTAAAACCAGTCTGCAATTTCACATATGGGATGAGACATCTTTTAAAAATAAAATTTACAGCTATTGGTGCTCAGCATTAGCAATGGAGTAGGGAAACAAGTCAGTGAGCAACAGCGAGCCACAACTGGAAAAAAGCCGTGACCAACCCGAGTTAAACCAGTTTGAATCTTAGCCGTAGAACCTTCTAGGTAACTACTGCACATTGTAACGGAATCTCTTGAAATTCTTCTGTCCAAACCAAAAAGTTGTCACGGGCTGGACGACTAAATGAGAAAGTGAAAGTGTCTTTTTGCAATCACTAAACTTCAATAGAATAAGGGATCCCAGAATAAACGAATGAATACAGGAGCGAAGCCAGAATTATGTCATGGGGGGGGGGGGGGTGTCATGGGGGGTCACGAAATGAGGGAAAAGCCTAAGGATAGAGAGAAAAACCTCTATTTTTAGGTGTTTTTTGCATTGCAAGGTTGGGTTATGGGGGGGGGGGGGGTTCTGACCCCCACGTCTGCTTGCTTCAAGTTCACTTTTATAGAAAGTGCGTCAATTTCAATTGCTAATATCTCGAGAACCGAACATGAGAAGGGAATGAAACTTTTAGCAGAATGTTAAGAATATGTTCCTCTTTAACATATTAAATATGGATTTGAATTTCGGCTATTCTTTTAACATCATATGAAGACATCTTGATATGAATAATGAAAAGTGGCAGAAGCCAACTTTATGCGATAGCAGCTGCCATTTTAGCCCCTCTGACCTAAATCCCTAGCTTATGCATCCACTGAGTGCCGGATTATACAGAAAAGTTATAAGACAGGGGCGGGCTTGGGGGACAGGCCCAAAAAGGTTGAACCTTTTTTACGAAACAAATCCATGACAAGGCCCAGTCCAAACTTAAATGGACCTGCACTGTAAACAATTATAGAACATCAAAATAAAGAGATAAATAAGGATTACAGAAAAGTTCTGGAAACTTATTACCAGATTTTTTCTGTAATCTTTATGGTTCTCTTTTTTGTTCTGTAAATATTGAGCGATTGTGGGCCTTTTTTACAGTGTATGTGAAGTGTCTTATTTTCCTAATGGCAACCCCCCCCCCCTTCAATTTTTTCCCTTCATGAAACCAAATATGGCAACCACCCTGTGCTTGATCAGGTCATTTTCTGATCATTTTGCCCTTTTTCATATAACGAGCTTTTAATATTTTAAGTAAAAAAAAGAAACTCATAATAAAGACTTTTCAAATTCTGCTTCCAGGCAATAATGAGGAATGCCATTTCCGGCCGCTTTGAAGGGTTACGATTTTGAATTTTTTCTCTCAGCCCCTGGCCAACCGATGGTTAATTTCTCTGGAAGGATTAAGCTTTAAGGTACGGTACATTTTTTTATTCAAGCTTCGGGCCATTACTGATGGTGGCAATTCACTTAGATAGTTCTTCAGGCAGGATTGCATTTCCTGCCAGTCGGTGGCAGAGAATCTTCCGATCCCCTGTCAAACTGAAAATCTCCCCTGCGCCTATGACTGTCTTTGCCCTCTGATGGCGACATACACAGGAATAAAACTAGTGAAACTATTCTTAGTATAGCTTTAAACACCTGTGACGTAAATATATATTTATGACATCATCGTCATCATGACTGTAAGTGCTTCTTACCCAAATGTGAAATTTTTATTTTTGTCATTGTGTAAAAATAAACAAAAATAACTATATAATTTTTTCATTATCTCATTTCAGAAGTGCTGCCATCAGGCGGGTTTAAAAAGTCAAAGTGCACTCTCCATGTCAAGTAATGGTAGCGCCCTACGCTTTTATGGATAGTCCTGCTGATACTCAACCCCCTTGTACTGTTTCCTTTCTGCCACAACTCCCTCCACCGTTCTGGCAAATCCTGGATCCGCCATTGACCTGTTTCCATATGTGATGTATTTGGAAATTTAGGATGACTCGGGAAAAGGAACTTAGAGTCTTTTTCCCCTCCTGGCATGTTTCTTCTCAAGATGCCAGCTAAGATGAACACTAACCATCATTGTGATATGATATCTGCTTGGAAACAGCTCAATAGTTTGCTGACAACTGTATGGTTCTGATATTGTAGTTTCTGTTCTTTTCATCAAGTCTAGAATGGAGTCTCACAGACTAAATAAATGAATGAATAAATTTCAACCTTTTATATATCAGCTCTTTAATATCCAATGAAGATAAAATTGAACTGTTAGAATTCAGTTTTCATTCATGCTGTTTAAATTATATTTTTACATTATTTTACTTGAGGTACACTTTAATAGATCAAATGTCGGCTACAGTTTTACCACTTTTCGAGCAAATATTATAATGCATTTAGACATATATATGACACGTACCCCTCTCCTCGTCTGAACACCACCGTTCAGTTAAAAGCGTCCCGGATTATTTTTTTTTTTCACTATCGCTCGCATATTGTACCATGTCGGGCATTCTGCGGCACGTTATGGAGTGGGGCTGGAAATGAAGCAAATTTTTGTATTTTTTTCTTCCTAGTAAACTTGAAATGCCGACTATGACTCTTTCAAACTCTTAGTTTTCTGCCGAATGTGTGAATGGATTGGATGCGTGTTTTTGTGTAATTAAAAGACATGTCATTTGTAGTACTTACAACTAACATGGTTTGCCCGAATTGTCCAGATCCTGACCAAATTTCAGATCGCGAAGATATCTGCAGCTTAGTTTAACAGCTTTTTTATTTTATTTGGGAAGGTGTCCGATGACTGATTCTCTGGAGTACGACATCAGTCTTGTACAGGCGGTGCCATGGGTACATTATGTTACAGGTGAAAATGTGTGAATTACTAAAAGGAAGTGAAAAGAACTTTTTGGTGGGTTAATCAGGCGAACCTTTATTAATTGGAATGTATTTAACGTGTGACTTTTATGAGTTCGTCGAATACAAGTAAACCAGTCAAGCAGTCTCTCTGATATTAAGCTAAACAGTCTTACGTCTTCCTTTCCCTTTCTCTCCGTTTAACATTTTCTAAATCTTTTCCTAATTTGCTCTCGTTTCAACCCGCTGGTTTCAGTTGATCATCCCTTTGGAAGGCCGCCACTGGGGGAGAGGGGGAGGGGGCCCATCCCGGAAAATACGCTACCTTCTCCCCGTAAATGCCAGAGTGACAAGAAACTTTGCCCTTCTAACTTTGGCCACTGTAGAACGTCACCCGTCCGGAGAAGAATGGTAGTTTGGGCCCCAGATTTACTTCTGTTCATCACCCGAAATGGTGAACCTGGCCTTGTGTGTCTTAACAGCACAGAAAAGTTTCGAATTTTCAGAGATAATAACATATGATATACAGACTACACAACCGTTTCGAATTCCGAAATTTGAAGGTCACTATAAGCTGATCCATGATTGCATTTCTTTTCATTTATTGGGTTTTATAATACTTTGAAAGTAATTTATACAGTTTACAGAAATCATAATGAATCATTGTATAATACGAAGATATTTTGAAGGTAAGCACTCTAAAATAGCCAGAGAGCTTGTCGATTAAGTTGCTGCCGAGAAAAAAAAGAGATACATAAAATAAGCCGAGACAGTACCCGAGGACGGTGATAGTACTTACGAACACGAAAAACTGTTTACCTTCTACCTTTAAGACCTGCTCGATTTAACGGTCCCTTGATCCCTCCCTAGTTATCATTGATTCTAGCTCACCCTTGTCCCATATAACCAACCTTTAGCCAGACTACTCTGCGCATGTATGACATATTTACCCATTTATGTCGTACTTGTTTGGAATTAAAAGTCAAAGCAGCATCAGTTAAGACTGTCTTAAAAACTTTTCAATTCAAACTGGTGGCGTTTTTGTCTTTTTCTCTTATCGTGCTTCTGGTAGAGGACTTTTAATCTCAATACTCGTGCACGTGAACATGTTTACTGACAGAAAAAGCGCCTAAGTGCCTTTTGATGAATGTTGTTTTTGACTGGGTTACTTACAAAATATGACCATTTTTACATTTGGATTTTGTAGACAATGAGTTGAAATACATACTGTGCAAAATGCAAGGCAATTTGATCAATTTTAGGGCCATTTTTATTGTATTACTCCGCTCTGTGAAATGCCGTTTTTGAGTAGCTATTATGGCGGGAATCACATACCTATCATTGAAGGCTCTTTAACACAAAATTGCTATGGTCATGATAAGGAAATTTGAAAGTACCATGAAAGCTCAGATTGTGAGCTTCGATCATGGTGACATGTCCTGGTTGAAAACTTCTACTGGAAGCTTGGGGGCACGGAAGTAGCCTAATTTAGTGTGTAAGTCAATGGGACTTATAATTAGTGGCCCGCTACCTGCTTGAGTTTTCAGATTTTGTTAAAGGTGGCGCCTTACTGAAAACAAAACAAAACAAAAGATTGAAGCCAAGCGTTGAAGGTCTCTGGTCGGCTATGTGTCCTGTCAACTACAACAGAGAACCAACTCGGGCGTCTCTCTAGTACCCTTCTGCATACAGTGACGCTCAGCGTGCTTTGCATACGACAGCAATCTTTCCTCGGGACTCCCCTCAAGGACCGGCGATACATTGGGGAGGAACACTACTCGCCTCCCAGTGCAATCAGAGTAGGACCTTTTTCTAAAGTCCTCCCGACCCTCAGGCAAAGGGCCGTTCGGCGAAACCAAACTTGATACTGCTTCCCGAAGAAGCTATTACGTCCACTGAAGGACAACACTTAACGACCAACCTCGCGGCCTTCAGACCATTTTCATCATTGGTATGTATGGCTCCATTCTTGACTGGATGAAAAGAACAGATACTACACATGATCTTAGCCAAAAGGCCGAGTGTGAACACTACCGTCCGGTTCGGCGTCAACGTGCCGCGCAGGTTATAGTAGAGGATGCCTTATATAGCTTGAACATCTGCATCTATCACACGTCAGAGCGGAATTTTCAAAGTACAAATTTCAGCCAGATGTAGTGTTAGCAGAAAGGAATTATGTTTATCAAATGTTTGTAGATAAAATTTTTAATTACTTTTGCATGTTTCTTGACAAGATTTTCTTCTACGACTGATGTTTCTTCTTAATATTTTCATTTTCGCTCCAACTGGAGGCTTGCGTCACAGAAACGTCACAATCTTTTTGGTTCGTAGGAAATCTGGAAGTTTATTGTACGGTACGTTCTGTAGGATCATTTTCTTTGAGGACATTAAAGGACACGGAGGTAACCATATCATGACCCAATGTTTCTTTTATACATCTACATCTGTAGAGGTTTATTTCATTTTATTACTGAAACATTTTCTGGGATCTTGTCTCAGGTCTTCCTGATTTGCATTCAAGAGGTTGTCTCATTATTTATTAGGGAATATCTTACTCTTTACCCCATTCTTTTAATGATAGAAAGAGAGTTATTCTCAAAAAGTGTTACCAACTTGTTTCATAAATATTGAAATGTAATTCTTAATGGGTTATTTTGAAAACGACACAACGTTTACAATTAAAATAATTAGAATTAAAATAGTTATCCCTATTAGAGTAATAGATCAGGCCATTTTGTTCAGGCCTGCAAAGTTTGGGGCAAGGTACATTTTGTGGCGCACAAAACATTGCTTACAGGAGGTTGAGAACAGCTATCCGAAACTCTTAGGGTTTCTTCGAAAGCTGCTCACGAGTACCACTTTTCGAGTAAATGTTACAATGCATTTAGACATGTACATAACACGTACCCCTCTCCCCGTCTGAACGCCAACCTGAAAATAAAAGCGTCCCGAGTTATTTATTTACTTTTTTTTTTTTTTTTCAATTTCGCTCGAATGTTGTACCATGTCGGCAAACTGCGGCACGTTATGGAGTGGGGCTGGAAATGAAGCAATATTTTGTAATCTTCTTTCTTCCTAGAAAACTTGAAATGCCGACTATGACTTTATTCAACCAAAAGTGAATGGATTGGATGAGTGTTTTTGTGTAATTAAAAGACATGTCCTACTTAAAACTAACATGGTTTGCCCGAATTGTCCAGATCCTGACCAAATTTCAGATCGCGAAGATATCTGCAGCTTAGTTTAACAGCTTTTTTATTTTATTTGGGAAGGTGTCTGACGACTTATTCTCTGAAGTACGACATCAGTGCTGTACAGGCGGTGCCATGAGTACATTATGTTACAGGTGAAAATGTGTGAATTACTAAAAGGAAGTGAAAAGAACTTTTTGGTGGGTTAATCAGGCGAACCTTTATTAATTGGAATGTATTTAACGTGTGACTTTTATGAGTTCGTCGAATACAAGTAAACCAGTCAAGCAGTCTCTCTGATATTAAGCTAAACAGTCTTACGTCTTCCTTTCCCTTTCTCTCCGTTTAACATTTTCTAAATCTTTTCCTAATTTGCTCTCGTTTCAACCCGCTGGTTTCAGTTGATCATCCCTTTGGAAGGCCGCCACTGGGGGAGAGGGGGAGGGGGCCCATCCCGGAAAATACGCTACCTTCTCCCCGTAAATGCCAGAGTGACAAGAAACTTTGCCCTTCTAACTTTGGCCACTGTAGAACGTCACCCGTCCGGAGAAGAATGGTAGTTTGGGCCCCAGATTTACTTCTGTTCATCACCCGAAATGGTGAACCTGGCCTTGTGTGTCTTAACAGCACAGAAAAGTTTCGAATTTTCAGAGATAATAACATATGATATACAGACTACACAACCGTTTCGAATTCCGAAATTTGAAGGTCACTATAAGCTGATCCATGATTGCATTTCTTTTCATTTATTGGGTTTTATAATACTTTGAAAGTAATTTGTACAGTTTACAGAAATCATAATGAATCATTGTATAATACGAAGATATTTTGAAGGTAAGCACTCTAAAATAGCCAGAGAGCTTGCCGATTAAGTTGCTGCCGAGAAAAAAAAAAGATACATAAAAAAAGCCGAGACAGTACCCGAGGACGGTGATAGTACTTACGAACACGAAAAACTGTTTACCTTCTACCTTTAAGACCTGCTCGATTTAACGGTCCCTTGATCCCTCCCTAATTATCATTGATTCTAGCTCACCCTTGTCCCATATAACCAACCTTTAGCCAGACTACTCTGCGCATGTATGACATGTTTACCCATTTATGTCGTATTTGTTTGGAATTAAAAGTCAAAGCAGCATCAGTTAAGACTGTCTTAAAAACTTTTCAATTCAAACTGGCGGCGTTTTTGTCTTTTTCTCTTATCGTGCTTCTGGTAGAGGACTTTTAATCTCAATACTCGTGCCCGTGAACATGTTTACTGACAGAAAAAATGCCTTAGTGCCTTTTGATGAATGTTGTTTTTGACTGGGTTACTTACAAAATATGACCATTTTTACATTTGGATTTTGTAGACAATGAGTTGAAATACATACTGTGCAAAATGCAAGGCAACTTGATCAATTTTAGGGCCATTTTTATTGTATTACTCCGCTCTGTGGAATGCCGTTTTTTGAGTAGCTATTATGGCGGGAATCACATACCTATAACTGAAGGCTCTTTAACACAAAATTGCTATGGTCATGATAAGGAAATTTGAAAGTGCCATGAAAGCTCAGATTGTGAGCTTCGATCAGAGGGGTGGCATCATACTGGTGACATGTCCTGGTTGAAAACTTCTAATGGAAGCTTGGGGGCACGGAAGTAGCCAGTGGCGTAGCTAGGATTTTTTCCAGGGGGGGGGGGGGCAAAGGTATGAAATTTCCCCCAAATTTTTCCCGGTCAATGTGTATGTATTTCATATAAAAAATGCAAATTTACAAGTATAACAACATTACCATGTCATTATGTAATACTACCTGCATTTTTAATCTTAAAGTATAACACAGAGCAACTGGAAATAACAGCTCTTAGTATATTATTTTGGTCAACAATATCTGGTTTATTTGTATGTACTAACGCAATGGAGTATACAGGATTTCTCTGAAAGTGAAGGACATGCAGTATGGTCTAAGTGGAGGGGTGTCCGGAAATTTTTTGACGTTTTCAAGGAGCCTAGATGCAAAATGGTGCAAGATTTTCGACTTTGACAGGAACAGTGTAAAAAGTTGAATCGTGGTGGTTCATGAGGATAAAACTAAAACTTTTGTGTCTTTACATGCATTCTTATGCCATTTATGCTACCTTACGATGTAAAACTTGTCATTACATTTGCACACTTTTAGGAGTCAAAATAAAAGAGCATTGATCGGTATCGGATTTGAGATATTTATTGGCCACAAAACGTTATTATGTCATAAAGATTATCTTAACGGAGCGCCACCATTGGTTGGCGCGGAGCGTAGAGAAAATTTCGAAAAATCAGACCCCTCAGATGGCCGGAAATACCATTTTCCAGACTTATACGAAAAATCTACCCAGTCACTATCTTCTTTTGTCGTTTGCGAATAAAATTCTTCCTTCAAAATATGTGCGCAAACTGCAAAGTGATCAGAGAGTTAAGGGGTAATCTGACCCAAAATGTAATTTTGCCCAAAAGACTGAGCGAAACGCGCCATTAGTTGGCGCGGAGCGTAAAAATTTTAAGAAAAATCAGACCTCTCAGATGATCAAAAATAGCGTATTCATGCTTGTAAAGAGAATCTTAAACATGTAGTCTTTATTTTTATAGATGCCATCAGTGGGAAACAGAGTCTCAGTCTACCTTTTAAAATAAATTGGAATTTGACAGAATTTGCCTATTTGTGGGAATTAAAAAATTGGCATCACTGAGGGACGTACTTACAGAGACAATCCTTCTCCTTTGAAAATTTTTGAAATATTGGGTGTCCTTTTATGCAACCTGGTGCCACATATTCTATCTTTTGAAGTAAAATCTGTGTTACTAAAGTTAAGTACTTATTTTTAAGAACAAAGAAAAAATGGCTTATGTGAGGGGGGAATGGCCCAATAGCCCCCTCCTTCGTACGCCACTAAAAGGAGGCCTAATAGTGGCTCGATCACACAGGATATCCTGCTAGAACAGCAGTCTGTGAAGTGAAGAAGGCTACAAGGTACTCATTGACCCGTTTATTGTTACACCCCAAGTGAGCAGAAAGCTTTTTTCCCAAACTAGCCTGTAAGCATCCAAGGATAAGGCTAAGTAACAAAATCTAAGTATGCCAATGGATCACGTTCATTCTAATTTCTAGACTAACTTTGAGTTAATCGTTGGCCATGGATTGTTTCAGCCCCATCCATCGTCATATACACAGAGTAAAATCGGTATAGCTACTACTAGCTTGCAGGACAATATAATAAACTCGGGGGGGGGGGGGGGGGTCTACGTTCGTGACTTGTCAGTTTTCACATCCTTTTACTGAATTCCCAAAGTGTACAACGCAGAGACTGCGTGCAAGGGGATAAGTTCGGGCTTACAGCCTTTCAGTGTTAGTTGTGCTGTATCAGCTGTTGTTAAATTCCTGAATAACAGCTTCATGTGCACTGAAATGCACTGATCATAAAAACCGCGCGTATACAAGAGAACATTCAATCTGTTACGCGGCGAGGACATTTCTGTGGAACGCGGGTAGGGCCGGTTCATGCGACACTGACGAAATCTCAAATCTGGGTTTATCTGTTGCATGAAAATACGAATTATGTATGAGAAATGTCTCAGAGTTTTTTATTCTAACAAAAATTTTGAGAAATTTTGAGAAATTTTTGTTAGAGTAAGAAAATTCATCAAATTTCCCCAAATTATTTTCCAGGGGGCAACTTTCCCCCCTGCCCGGCCCCCCCCCCCCCCCAGTAGCTACGCCGCTGGAAGTAGCCTAATTTAGTGTGTAAGTCAATGGGACTTATAATTAGTGGCCCGCTACCTTCTTGAGTTTTCAGATTTTGTTAAAGGTGGCGCCTTACTGAAAACAAAACAAAACAAAAACAAAAGATTAAAGCCAAGCGTTCAAGGTCTCTGGTCGGCTATGTGTCCTGTCAACTACAACAGAGAACCAACTCAGGCGCCTCTCTAGTACCCTTCTGCATACAGTGACGCTGAGCGTGCTTTGCATACGACAGCAATCTTTCCTCGGGACTCCCCTCAAGGACCGGCGATACATTGGGGAGGAACACTACTCGCCTCCCAGTGCAATCAGAGTAGGACCATGTGTGAACACTACCGTCCGGTTCGGCGTCAACGTGCCGCGCAGGTTTTAGTAGAGGATGCCTTATATAGCTTGAACATCTGCATCTATCACACGTTAGGGCCAGCCAGTCTGCACAGCCACCAAAAGTCGCTTCTTTTCTAATTTGAGTATGCATGACGTCACAGCCTTTGCATATATAATTAGCAAAAACTAACTGTTTTCAAATCCAAATTTCGACATGAAAAACACATAATCTTACAAAATCATCATTAAAATTAATAGAGAACACATTTTCCGATAGTTTCGCAACATTTTTGAAGTATTTTATACACAAAGCAATGAATTTGAGGTGATTTTTTGAACTCGTAAAAACAGTTTTCATTCTGTTCGGAAAATTTGTTTTTTTCTCGAAAACAAGTTTTTTGGCACGGTATGCCAGAAAGAGAGTACATCAGAAATTTCCTTATACACCTAAAAAATCTAACATTGCCATGAAATATTTCTGAATACGGTCAGGTATTCGCAAAGTTTAGAGCAGGTATTGACACTGCCTTGCACCGTATGTAAAAAGCCCAATTTCCCGCACTGAGGTGTTTGCATTAGTTGCGCGAAAATGGAACTACACCGAGCGAAAAAATATCCTCCACATAAGTATTAATCATGTTAACCTCGTCGAGTCTTCCTTTACGTTTGATTTACATATATATAGCAGGAAAATTACATTGAGACTCATTTTTTGAAAACCTTGTAACGATTAAGTGGCTACCGATGCCAGGGTTATGGTGATTGTATCTTAAGTACGTCAGTACCTTGAGTCGATCACCACAGTGTTATACAACGTACGTCACGATGTACAACACCTATTAATTGACCGACTCATGGTAACCTAACCATACACTTTGCACGTTACCACATTATACAATCAGTGAATCACAGTTATTGTACTAGACTCATAAATTATTGCAAACAATAACATGACAGAAAAATTGTGGCATTAAACTAGACAATAAAGAGGTAAAATGGAGGGATATTGGAATGTATAGTTCTCTTGTAAGGCTTGTTAGTGAACTCTGGGGTAATTAACGCTATACAGTCAGTCCTTATCCTTAGGTGGTAAGGTCAAAGAAATGAAGCCTCGGATCAGAAACACTTTGTTTAGTAATATAAGTTGTGAACAGCATGTGGAACTGGGTGGGTCTTAAGTTTTTTAGGGAACTGGGTACTCAGTACACAACCCCCACCCCCATGCACAACTCGAGACATATCAACCGAGAGTCCAAGGTAACAACAGGCCATCAAGTTAATTCAAGTTAGTGACAAAAACTTTGACTGTAATATGCCATTACTACACGATGGGGCAATTCCTACATTATTCATCTCTCCTCTGCTCAGTTAGTGGTGTAAAATGACAACAGTTTATACTTCAAATGAGAAGGCAGTCTCAGAAGAACATATGAGATTTCATCCATCAGAATTAACAGCTGATGATACAGGACACAAGTGCACAACCAAAAATTCTTAAGTCAGTAAATTGGCATTTTGCTTGCCATGTAGAGAAAAATTGTCCTCTAGGATACACTGACTCAGAATCCCATTTGTGCCATTATACAAGAAAAGGGTATATAGCAATGCAAGCTCTAATCTTGACCTTAACCCCCAAATGGGCCTAGAGCACTAGTAGGTGTAGGCTATAACTAGCAATTACATTTCAACAGGAACAGGCTGAGAACTAAGGCACAATTAATTCATTTGTGTAGAAATATGATTCAGCACAACAGTACAAAAATACGGTAAGTAAGAAAACTTGGAACAATGGCCCAGGCAAAATAATAAACAAAAAAATCCTGAAACTGATGGAGCCCTTATAGGTGCGCATTCCATATATACTCTACTAAGTATATTCCTCAAGTCATTTCCCTTTTAAAAATTCTTGACTTTGTCTGGTAAAACCATTTGAAAGAACTGACAGGTTGGTAAAGTGTATGAGCAAATAAATGGCTATAGGGCCTATATCCATTGTTTCATGTTGCCTGCAATACCAGCTGCCATTGTAAGTGTAACACTAATTTGCTTATTTTGGTTCTTCATCTTCATCGTTGGTACTGTACATTGCTCCGATTCAACTCACAAGGTGCATATGACACAATAATTTTGTGCTAAAGGCCTCTTAAATTTTTTTACAAGCTTTTTTCTAAAATGAAAACTCACTCATACAGTAAGCAAGGACTATATAGTAAAGTAGTATATGATGATCACAGATCATCAGTACATATTCATACATTCACTATGTACCATAGTGTGCAGTTTTAGCATGCATAGGCCAAGGCCTAGTATAGACTAGGCCTGTCTGTAAAATTTTAATGTTATTTGTTAGTGGTTTAAAACCTTAAAAGGGCCTGTCAGTCGTATTAAAATTCACTTTATAACTTGACATAATGACTAAAATAGTATCCTAGTTAGCAGCCTAGAATCAAAAGACAATGACAATAGCTTACCATATGTTACCATATGTTAACCATAACGTTAACGCCTTGTGCGATGCTCTACGTGGCCAAAAAGTGCAAAATTCCAACTTGAAAAAAAGGTTCATTGCGACTATTTTGTTGTTTTGCTCGTAGTGTAATAGGTATCAGTAGTTAGCTTTATGTCTCAAACACTCGATTTTGGAAGTTTTACACCCCAATGATCCTGAATACGGTCAGGTATTCGCAAAATTTGAGGCCAGTCAAAAAACCCCACCAAAAGTTGACCTGTTTCTGATGGAAAATTTCTCTGTGAAATTGCGAAAGAAACAATACCTCACGATATTTTTAGTAAAGAAAAGACTTTAAAATTTCAAATGACCAAGGATACAGCAACAAGGAACGCCTTTTTATGAATTATTCAGAAGCTTGAAGTTCCCCCAGCATGTTAGGTACCTATTCTGCGAAACTCATGATTTTCTCTTGTGGGCGGAGTTTCCATTTTAGGGGATGACGTCACAAGCCTCATTAACGCTTACAGCGAGGCTTGACTGGGCGGAATTTTCAAAGTACAAATGTCAGCCAGATGTAGTGTTAGCAGAAAGGAATCATGTTAATCAAATGTTTGTAGATGAATTGTTTAATTACTTTTGCATGTTTCTTGACAAGATTTCCCTCTTCTACAGATGTTTCTTAGGAATAGGAGCAAATAAACTAAAAAAAACTTTGTCTCAGAATCAATAATAATTTGCACTAGCGCCACGCACAACATTGACCAATCAAAAGTCATTTTCGGAGATCCAAATTTGAACACATTCTGTTTACGATGTAAGTGCCTGCTAGCTACAGTTGAGAAACGTCGGTAAGTTGCAAATTATTTCAGCGATACTTCGGACTGAAGAAAGGTTTTGGAAGCAAATATTGAGGGATCAGACTATTCGAAAGAATATGGCCGAGAAAAGAAGGTAATATTTGATTCCGAGAGCCCTAAAAACGCCAGGCTGTACTAGGCCCTATTTCATTATCGAGGCTGCTTTCGTTGTGCACTGTACCATTACCAATAATAACATAAACGTTAGGCTAGCCTCATTTACTGGTCAGTTTTTGTATAGGCTAGCCTTAGACTAGGCTATATCACGTTAAAGGGGGTAGGCCTAGGCCTTATGCATTCGCGTATGTTGATTATGTACCTAGGCTTCTGCTTCATACTGTGCAAACACCGTAAAGAGTGGTTATCACTCACAAGTCAGCAGGGCTGGAAAAAATGTAAACTTCCCTGGAAGCAAATCAAATTTCCCAGCAAGCAAATCAAGATTTCCCACATACTTCACATGTTTACATTAAAAAGTGGTCAAATTTCCCTCCAAATACCAAAATTTCCCTGCAGTGACATTCCCAAATTGCTGTTTTTTTCCAGTCGTGCAGGTCAGTGTGGAAGGTGATGTACCTAAATCAACCCCTAAATTAGCCTGTCCACACATACGCTGACACTGCGACGACATAATCTGACGAACAATCCTATACACAGAATTGTTTCAAAATCTCACCTTAAACCTTCCATTCATGCTTCCAAATGCACCTCATACACTAAAAAATAAACATACAAATCAAATGTCATGCACAATTTGTCCAGTTGGGTGGTAATCTTCCAAAAAATGGAGTATTTTTGCAACCACTGCTGGTTTCGTGTTGCTGCTTTAGAAACACTGTGTGAAATACCATAGAGCATGCGTACCTCCAAACTCCCTCGCGCAGGTAAAATTTGCCCTAACGCTATTTTACGGTACCCTTTCAAAACTGGTTAATTAAGTGGTTCCTAACTGTAGATGTCGTAGGAAGGTAATATATCCTAATAATTTGAATATTCATAGTCACTTAACTACTCTTTTAATCACAAAACTCTCATTTTGGCGGGATATAGAGATGTTTTAAATGTAAGTACACAGTAAATTTCATTTTTTATCATCATTTTGTAAATTAAACAGTTTCATTCATACGCATTAAGAATCTTCGTTTTATTTTCTTTCGAATGATATAAGATTGACTGAATTTAACCACCCAGCTCATCCCGAAAATAGCGATTACTTATCACCTAGTTTTCATAAGCTTATCTATAGGCACCTACAACACTAGTTAGGCTTTCTTCTTTGCATTGCCATGAAGGCTTACACATAGATTTTTTGAGATTTCGTAACGTTGAAAGCGTCATAGCATTTTATTCAAACGATGTTATGTTGTTTGATCTTTCCGAAATGCTGAAGTACTTAAGTATCCGTTGAAAACGACCCAGCTCATTCCGAAAATGTGTTATTTCTTACAAAGTTCTGAGTACGATTTCTTAGCCAGAGCGTACAAATTTAATACGTAGGGAGAGGGTGTGTGCGTGACGTTTTGGAATTATCGGCTGTGATTGGCTAAGAGTTATGAATGAAGCCTATGAAAGGATCGTAAACATTGCACATTCTGCGACACTTTGTTTTACTGTAATAAGTGGGTGGCTAATGTCGCCGGAACAGCTTACAGAATATATTACAAAAAATTCATATCTCAGCCGTCCGTTAACCGATTTACATGATTTTTGTTTTGTTCCTTTTAGTTTATTATGCCGCATTTTCTGGTGCAATTTTTGAATTGTAATTATCTTTCTAATTTTTTCGAGTGGACACGCTACCTAAATCTTAAGTAGGCCTAGGCTATGCCTTTGAAGCAAGATTCTTGAGATTGACATCAGCGACAGGCCTACTTAGTTCTTTAGATTTAACATAACATAACAGGTTGAAGGGCAAAGGAGGGCCAAAGCCCCATAATCATCAAAGGCCCTAATCATTTAACTCTTCGAAGATCCAATGCCAGAGTGAGTGTGGATGAACACCGGCGAACTTCGCCTTCTCTTTTCGACTAGTGCTCAGAGGTAACGAGGCAGGCGTGTACTAATAGCTCCCAATCCTGCTTCTGGGACCGCCATTTAACGTCCCCATCGGACGGACGTTAGCGTATCCCCAGTCTTTAGCCACTTTCCCAAAGGCTGGGAGGGGGTGGAGGTTATACTTGCTCTGCACCACTGCTCAACAGCTGAACTGAGCAAGGGGACAACTTCCTGAGTCGGACAACTTCCTGAAATGGACAACTTCCTGAAACGGACAACCAAATACCAATTTTGTAATTCACCAATTTTAAACCCCCTCAGCATCACTGTGAACAGCTATGCTGAACAAGTTAATTTTAAGACCCCGGAAAATTTCCAAGTGTTCCACCGGGATTTGATCCGGGGACCTTCAGTATGCAAGGCAGTACGCTCAAACCACCGAGCCATCTCCACCCACATTTGAAGGAACAAATGTCCAGTGAAGCATGTACAGATGCCACTGTGCACTCAGTACACTTGTTTGCTACTAACTTCCAAACAGAAAAACATCGGGATGGCAGCAAATATTTTCACAGCAAGCATTGCTAGTACAGTAGCAGACCATGACTACCTTGTGCCTTGTGCAATTTTTTATTTTAAATAGACTACGAACTGCAGCCTTGCGGCATAACTGGGCTAGTTTGTGTACGTTTACTGCAATGAATTTCTTGAATGTTTTATGTTCAACACGGTTTATTTAAGTGCGTAGTGAGTACTTTAAGCTCTTTACTATTAAAATGATGAAATGCTTGTTATCGGTTACCAGTTATCAGGGACGGCCTTCAGTTGTGCTGATACTGCTATTGTACCGACTACCGATAACGCCTTTATCGGCCGATTCCTATAATACTTACTGGTTATCTGCTCAACACTACTATTAACACAACTGCCTGACTAAAATCTTGTGTGGGCAACTAATTGCCTTGAGGCATGAAACTTTAATTAAGGTGGGCAGTTGCTTGCCCTCCTGAAAAATTTTCATGACCAGCCCTGTCCTGTACGTACAGTAGGCCCACTGATCTGATACAATAGCATCTGATCTGAAAGCATAACACAGCATGGACCAAGACTCTATTGGCTTTCTAAACTGGTGTGGCTGGTTTACCCCACTGATAGCCTGTGGCAGGATTAAGGGTAATGTGGGACTGCAGATAAGGTTGTTGTCTGCATGAAAAATGGCCAAAAATTCAAAGTGGAATACTGATAGTATTTGAAGGAAGAGTGGAACACTCCTATTACTCCTTCACACTTTTATGAATTGTGTGTACAGTTTACACTGTACCTGCAGATGTATTGTGGTGGCTTCTGTTGGGAAGCTCCCGAACAGAAAGCCTCATGGTTGAAAGATATGGTATATGTTACAGCATTGCTGTTACAACACCCATTTGCAAAACAGAGTAATCATTACTATGTTGAAATTAGAACATTTTGGTATCAGCTGTAGTCAATTTCAGGCACACACACCACACTTCAGTCACCCCAACCGTATCTCTTGCATGCACATAATGTGGTGCAATGTACTCTACATTCAGTACTGACTGGGACCCTGATGTGGTTTGTCTCCCCTCCCACAAAGAAATCTGGCACTTAAAAAATGTTCTTTACTGAAAGATGAAAAATGATTTAGCACCTAGGCCACTTCTTAGAGAAGGACAAACCCTTCCCCTAAGCTGGTAAAACTCAGCTACATTACATTGGTGTTCCCCCCCCCCCCCCCCAAATTGGTTTAGTAGCTGCTGTGGGCTAGCTTGCACTGAAGTAGGATGGTCACACCCCATGTACTTTGATTCGGTCCAATGGCACTTCACTGTACTTGTGACTACTGTACCAGTCCTACAAAATGGCCCACAGGCGGTTAACCTACAGTAGTGATTAGCAACATCAGACATGATGACATGGGTCTTTTCTATTCATCTCTTTGATTTGCGAACATTGAACTAAAAAGGTAGGTCCAGATTAAACAGAGGGCCAAGTACAGTAGATTTGCAGTGCCTACTCTGTGAGTATTTCATTGCAAGCTGCCAAGTCCCACCCTTGATTGGCAATGGCAAATATGTAGGGCAAGTAAAGAGTTGATGAAAGTACTACAATGTGTACACTTTCAATGGAAAATGGCCAGTGGGCCCCAAAATGTCCTGTCCACGATATAATTTGTTAATTAAAGGCCCAGTTTTCTCACCCCAAACAGTACCAACTCTCCTAACCTTCTTACTAAAGCCCCTCCCACAATTGTCTGAAATTCATGCTCGTCCAGATGAAATCACAGTTTATTGCTTCAAGGTGAGTAAAGAAAACTCAATTTATATAATCAAAACACTCTCAGCACCGTTCATGCTGTGTGTTATAAGCTTTGGTGCTCTGCATTGTTTGAATAAGCTGTCAGTCAAATTGAGCCAATGGAGAATTTGCGTACCCCCGTACCAAAATTGTAGTTTGGGGTGAGAGGTTTGGCCCTTTAACTACTCAGTTTGAAAATATACAGTGGAGAAAAAAGAGAGTCAGGGGTGTGTTGTATTGCAGCCAGTAACAGAATCCTCAAAATATAAGATATTGAACCAGCTATGGATAAGTTACATTGAAAATGGCTTTGAAATTGTCACGGACAGGACATATTTAGTTTTACCAATTAATTGGTATTAATTAACAATACTACAGAAGCATAAAAATGGATTGGTTATGTTCCCTATAACATTCTAAACTTGCCCTGACTACTATACAGTATTAATTCTTTGCTGTTCCACCCTGTAGTACCAGGAAATGTAATTTCCCGTTGGTTACATCATTTTCTAGGTTCGTTTACTTTGTTCATTAATTAATTTACAGAAGAGTGATTTTTTTGAGAAAATTTTTTAAAACTTTAAACTTTGACTTGTTGACATAAATAATTGACCAACCACTGATGGATTCTCTGGATTTGAAATTTTCATATTCTTGTCCAATTTACCGTGGAATGCCCCAAAGCTAAGCCTAGGCCCTATGTGAATTTGTTGCAACTGTCACTAGCAAGTAGGGTTACCAGCTCAGGTGTTCAAGGCGATTATGCTTATAGGCTACTGCATACTGTACGTATAGGCTAGGCCTAGCCTAGTACAGCTTGGTTGGGTAGGCCTAGAATTTTGCACACAAAATAATAAATTGTTTGCAACTCAAAATGAAAATTGAAATAGGCCAGGCAAGCCTACGCCTACCACAAACTTCAAGTTCAAAGTTGAAACTCTATGGGATATGCTGATCGATGCAATGACTCTTAATTGTTAGCTTAATCTGACAAAAATGGAACCAAATCCCTATAAATGCGGGTCCCCTTTTAAAAATCTTTAATTTTAGAAGTGTCTACATGCAAAATGGTGGAATGTTTTTGGCAAATCAGTCAACACAATTTGGCTAGGTTACCACCAAAAAAGTTCAGTATGGTATGCCTTATTTTTTGCAGTAACCTAGAAAAATATTGCATTCAGAGATTTGCCAAAATAATATTACACAGATACTCACAAATGCACAATTACTATAATCACAATATTGTTCAAATTTGTATTATTGTCGTAAATTTTGTTGCAGTATGTAGTTTGTCAAACGTCGAGTTCGATATGTCACCGACAGTCGTACCATGCTGCAAGTGATTTCCAATGGGTATCTTTGTACATTTCCCATGACGTTGGAGCCATGAAAACAAACCGTTAAGAACTGTCAAGACTGTCCAGAATGTTTGTTTGATGGGAAATTCTGAGACACGCCCTGCCTCTGATCCAAGAAGTGGGCATTTATTTATGCTATTGAGTGCGGCATTGCAGGACCTTATTACACTATTTAGGCAGTGACAAGAATAAAAACCATACCAGCTGCGAAGCTTTGACTTTTAATTCTTAAATCAATGTGACAAAAATGGAACCAAATCCCTATATATGTGGGTCCCCTTTTAAAAAACTTTTTAATTTTAGAAGTGTCTACATGCAAAATGGTTGCACGTTTTTGGCAAATCAGTTAACACAATTTAGCTAAATTACCACCAAAAAAGTTCAGTATTACATTACATTACTTATTTGGTACAAACAAAGTGAAGGTTCCAGGTAAGTGGGTATAGACCAGAGATGAGATCTAAAACACTCACTGAGAAGTAAGTGCACCCCTTATCCTAGCTAAGGAAGACCTAGTAAGTTGATATATAATGATTGGACAGTCTTTTACGAAAGCTATTAGCAGATGGAATTTCCTGCAATTCCAAAGGAAGATCATTCCAAAGTCTTGCAAAGTGAACATAAGGGGAATTAAAGAAAGCTTGAGTCTTAGCAGTCCATGAAGAAGCAGGGAAAAATACTGATATTAACATTTTTTACCGAATTTGCTGTTTTGGACATCTTTTTAAAAAATTTCATTCAAAATTTATCATTTTGTGCAAAATATACAGTAATGATACCTCCTAAACCACAACTCAGGCTTGTTTAACACCACGCTGATCAACCTAGTTGTATAACTTCACATAAAACATTCTATAGTGCAAAGCAGCGATCTTTCAGGAAGTATAGGCTGGGCCACAGTACAGTGTCCAAGGTGAAAGTAGCTGGCTGCCGGGCCCCCTATGCAGACAGCTGCTGGACACTAGAGTTGGTAAGAGGCCTGATCCTCGTACATCAAACAGTTCAAATTCTCTTAACCTTCTGCCTTCTTACTTAAGCCCCTCCTACAACTCTCTAAAATCCATCTTCATTCAGACACAATATCAGTTTATTGCTTCAGAGTGAGTATAAATAAGCCCAGTACAATAAAACCCTGTTTATCCGAAACCCTGATTCTCCGAACTGCCCCTTCGGTTTTGCAAGACTGGTATCTTACATGAGCGGTGTAAAATTTCCGCCTAGATTTGACAACATTTTGTCTTTACTTTTTAACCTGTACCAATATTGCAGTAGAACGCAACTAATATTGTTAACGTTTATCTCCAGCATTTACATTTAGTTATTTGTTCAAACAGGCAGAGCATGAAGGTGGAAGTGTCCCGCTGCCTGGATGCAACACTGAGTGAACTACAATGTATCTGGGATGAAATTGGTATTGAAGAGAGCCAACGTGATGAACGGCAAAATGTTGTCCTCCATCACCTTCAGAATTTACTGGATGAGATGGTGAAGGAAGAGAAAGAAATGAGGAAGCGATTACTAGCCAGTGTGGAGACTTGTGGACAGGAAGTGGTTAAGCTCAGTAAAGAGCTTGGGATTAGCCCATATGAGGTATTTAAAGTTAAGAATTGGACAAATGTGTGATTTCATTTTTTGTGTGTGTGCATGTGGTGCAATTAATGTTTATTTAGGTTTATTGCACATTTTTCATCTTTACCAAAAATGTCAGAATTGTCACATCCACTACCCCCCACCCTTGCCCCCTAAAAAAGTTTTCTTCCCTTCCCCTAAAGCTGCGTTTACTTGACACGCGTATTGCGGAATGCGGAAAGGATCCGCTTGCCCAATAAACACTGCACGCGGATCGTTCCGCATTCCATTATAGTAAAACCAGCTGAATAGTTCAATTCCAGTAAATGACATTCTACTGATAAGTTTACATGCCTGCCAATGTTACCCCAAGCTGCTTTGGGTCATTTAGCATTCAGCATTACACATTCCGCGTTCTGCATTCTGCTCGTCAAGTAAACACAGCTTAAGAAAAAAAAAATCAACAAGAACTTAGTGCAAAAATAACAAACCGCATAACCTTGGGAGGTCATTTGACATGCACATGCAAGAACCAAGCCTGTATAGTTCATATTAAAATATGCTTCTTACCTGCAAACATCATTAAACTTACAAGCAACCACCTACTGTATGCACTATCAATATAGATGCCCATTAGTGCAGCTACTGCTCATCAGTTCTTTCAAGTGACTGCCTATGCACTTTCAATAATTTGTACATACCCAGGCCGACCTAGGTAACCCAGCTTATTGTGCCACGCAAGAGTGAAAAGCTGCTAATGAGAGTATAGACAAATCAAGACATTCAAGCGATGTTCTGATTTGAGTCGGCCGTAACTGGGGCCCATTTCCTTTCAGTATTTCAATTTCCTTGCTTACCTATATCATACATACACGTGCACTGAGCTTGTATCTTGATTCCTGCAATTTAACTGAATATGAGGGTTTAACATTCTTGAAGACAATAAATGAAGACTATTTAAGGCTGATGGACCCCACTAATGGCTGTCTACATTCACGCAGAACAAGCATTGATCAGATTCATCTCTACTCTGTATTTCTGTCCACATACAGTGCTGTATCATCACAGTCAGGTGATTTTAGGCCACAAGTTTCACTTCATGCTTCAAAAAGCCATTGGAGGTAACACTTTTTTTGGTGATTAAAGGGCAGATAATTAATCAACCAGCAAGTCCAGCAATCATGACTGGGCCTACAGTACATGGCTATGCAGTGTGTTACTATGAAATGTATTGTTTTACAATCTCATTTTCAAGCTATGCAACATCTGAAGTTCATATAAAAGTTCATAAATTTGGGGAGACAAATTTTTGAAGACAAATTACCATCAGTATTTTCACTTACCCTGGTTTTCAGGACTAAGCCTTACATAAACACCTCCTTGAAGCCCAGGAAAAATTCCCCTTTTCTGCAAGTCCCACTAGCTATAAGGGCACTGATTTGTTGCTCTAAATTGTGGTTTTCATTTTTAGTTACTGTAATTCTGCCAATTTAATGTTACAAGTTTGGTCTGTCTTGTTTTTAACAGCCTGATGAAGGCTTGAGTATACTGCAAGTAGAGAAAGCTTTGAGGATGAGGGTAGATGCCTTGAAGAAAGAAAAAACAGAACGTATGGACAAACTTCATACCCTGCAGAAAGTGGAACAGTCCCTTTGTGACACTCTGTGTACAACACCCATGTACATACCCTCTGGTTCCATACCAACAGATGCACAGATTGAAGCTCTGAAGGAACATATTGAAACTCTGAAGGCAGATAAGGTGAGTGGAATAAAAAGGATCACAGGTATTTAGAACTTTGAATTTCACTACATGTTGAGTCATCTCATGTAATATATTACCACTCCAGTCAGTTTAACTGGCACAGAGCCAACAGTTGCTGACTCTGACTTATGCAGAAATTATTTAGACTTGCTCAAAATATACCCAGGTTATTTTAACAATAGGATATGATGCTACACACCAGGGGAGAGGAGGGGAGTGGGAATATTTGCCAGATAAAACAATTGCCTCCACTCAAATTGGGCATGCTAGCATGTAGGCCACATATGATGTGCAAAATATTTAGAGTGCAAGATATAAAGTAGCACATTGATCACCTCTGGTGCAACGTAGTTAAAATGCAGATGACCCATTGGAAAAAAAGAAACAAGATCTGTAAACATTCATGATTTCAAAATGAAGGTTCCTTTGATCTTAGGACTAAAACGCCCATATAATTATTTCAAATTCCAGTGTCCCCAGCCTGGTTGGAAAAAATAGAAAGAAGGGAATTCTTCTCAGGAAACTTGGATGGAAGTTTTGTCAATGAAAAATTGAAAATACTGATGAGGTTTAGGTCCCCAGGCCATTTTTCCTATCACAAATATACTTCAATAATGTAGATGAGAAAAAATCAAATAAAAGATTGCCAGCCTGTGTAATGACTTGTATCAGCACATCAACTGAGGGAGTTTATTGGACATATGTACAAAAATTAGATTGTTTTTCAAACAAATAATGCTCTGTTATGCTGTATTAGTTATATAATGATAGCAGAATAGTTAATTGTGAGGAGCAGGTACCTGGTATTGATACAGCTTAACCATCATAAGAAGAAAGCTTGAAAAATATAACATTTTTGGTCTGATTTAGGAAGCTTGGACAGGATTTTGGATTGGAACTCACTAGGCTATAGTGTGACTCACATGTAACTCCAAAGGCTTTAAGGGATGGGCAAGTAGCAGTTTTGCGTGCACCAAAAGCAGACCTTAAATTTTGAGGTGTTGAAAGTGTGACTGCACTAAACAACTCACCTCAAGTCACTGTTAGGAGGACAATTTTTCACTCACTTTTTCTTGAAGTTTAAAAAAACAGCACACCTGTTACCCTCCTTCATTTTCTGAAGAGATAGTTTTTTATTAGCACACCTGGAACATCTAGAATGCAACACCTGCAAAAATATAAAAATGAAATGAATGAAAGGAAAGTGGGGCTAGGGAGGGGTTGTAAGGGGAGCACAAATGTGATATGACGGGTGTAAGAATAAGAAAAGGGAGGTTGTATGAAATTATTTCCATCTGTTGTGATTACAGTATATCTAGTTTGATTTAAATTAGACACTTAAATCCAATCATGTTTGTGATCCAAAAGTAGGAGCAATGTTTATCAACATTTAGATCTACACAAATGGGAATCCTGGATGTGATGGACCTGTTAGAACAAGAACCAGACATATCACTTGAGAGAGATGTCATTTGTGAAGAACCGGGGGAGGGGGTGGGGGGCAAAATCAGGACTGTTTGTGGGGAAGGTGTGTGAGGGGAACAGTGGTGTAATATGTAGGGTGTGAGACTAAGGAAAGGATCATGTGAAATGATTTCAATCTGTTGTGGTTACAGTATATCTAATAAGTTTTAAATTAAAAGACTAACACCCACTCATTTTTGTGTACCAAAATTAGGAGCAACGTCTGTCAACATTTAGATCTACAAAGAGAGGGATCCTGGATCTGATGGACCTGTTAGAACAGGAACCAAACACATCATTTGAGAGGGATGTCATTTGTGAAGAAGAAGACACATTTTCATTATCGATGGAGAACATGCATGCTTTGAAAAGATTGCATGAAGAGGTATGTTTAATCTGGGACACTGATTTTCATAAGAAAAAAAAAATTGCCTAAAGGGCAAAGGGGCTGCCCAAAACTTAATCGGGAACAACGACCAAACCCCACAGATTTCTCCTAATTTTGCTTCAGAATTTCTCTCATAAAATATTAGGACTTATGTATGTGTTGCATATTCAAGGTGAACCAATGAGTTACTCTCCTAAATTTCATGATATATTGAGAAAAATTTTGTCACATGACTCTCAAGAGCCAATCACAAAACATGGCAGACTTCTACTCTATTCAAAATTGGAGTGACTACATTTCCCCCTTTGAAAGGAGGGTCTAAGCTCAAATCAAGTTTTATACTGTTAAACGGGTACTTATTCTAGGCAATCTGGTGAAATTTCCATTTAAATTTGGTGTGTGTTTCTCAAGATATCAGCTGTTAAAAGTCACATTTTCAACACAAAGTGAACTCAAAGCAAGTACATATGATGTCATAGCCTCTCATAAAATGTGGAATTTTTGCTTTAAAACAATTTCTCCTTAGCAATCTTTTGTTATCCTAATGTAAAGAACAACATGGCCTGGTCTGGAGAAAAGGCTTATTTCACAGGGAGGAATTAAATTATTTCCCAGGAAGGACGCAAAAGTTCCCACAATTCTATCTCATCACATGCTTTGCATTCCGGAACTATGTGAGAGCGCGTTGACTGACTGACTAACATTGTGTTGTTTGACGCCGAGGCTATCACTTCGTTGTGTGCTCGCTCAGGCGCAGCCGAGTCCAAACAGTACACAACACAACACTGTATGTATGTTGCCTACACAGGTATATTCTGTACTGAGTCTGGGTACTGGTAAGTATTTTGTCGCTGTTTTAGATAACTGTTAGCCTAATATAGGCTATGTTAGCGAGCATAAAGTGCTTTGCTGCAGTCTAGCCTAAATTTTAAGGCCTTAGGGGCACAGGCTAGGCTTGCAGCGTCAAACAACACAATGATAGTCAGTCATGTAATTCCTTCATGCAAGCTTATGATTCGACAGAATCACAATCAAACTTCACTTTAAGTTCGTTTAATTGGGAGATTATCCCTGTATTTTCCTGTGCAGAAAAGGGAAGATTCACTCGTGATTGCTAAAATTACCCTCCAGGTTCTCAAATTTTGTGGACAAGAGCCTTCTAACTTTTTCCACTGAGTGACTTGAAAACTTAAAGTGCAAGAGCAGTCACCCCAACTTGAAGTAGTGTAGTAGACTGTCCTGTTTCATGATTGGCTGTTACAAGTTTTGTGACAACATTTCTTCTCAAATGTGAAATTTACCAAAAGTAACTGTTTGATTTATCTCCCTAAATTCATAAAATATTGTGGAGTTAGTTAGTTAGATAGAGTTTTACGGCCCAGTTTCCAACCCTATTGGTTCAAGTCGAGCAGACCACAGCCTTTTTTTTCCAGTTGTGGCTCACTGGCTTGTTGTCCCTACTCCATTGCTTATGGGGAGCATCACGCACAGTGGCAGTAGGTTCCTTTTTTCAACGAACATAAGAGAGCCATTAGATGGTAAAAAATGCCACCCTCGAAGAGTGAGCACAACCCTGTTATACGTAGGTAATATTTTAGAAAGAATCTGTTGTGCCGGCTGTTATAGTTCATTTAGATGGCACATTAGTTAAGATGTGCTGAAATAGTTACATTCCACGAAACTAACTTAACAAATATCATTCTGTTCCAGCTGGAAGCAAAAGATCTAGAGAATGCCAACCTAGCAAAAGCTGTGACAGAAGAAATAGAATCCATCTGGAACCGGCTCCAGTTTAGTGAGGAGGAAATACAGAAACCATTACCAGTTTCTGGACACAAACCTAGTGACTTGAGTATTGTAAGTGTATATTTCAAATTTGGTTTTATTGTTCATTTGAAGCTTCTCGTTAAGTTTTATCATTCTTCTCAATTGCTTTGCAAGAGTCCGCAAAAGATGTTAGGTTTCTAGCAGTTTAATTAAGAAAATGGGACATTGTTTATAGAACTCATTCCACTGAAGGTGAAGCAGTGTGCATTTTTAATACTAGTAGATTTAAAAGCAGTCATTTGTCAATTCAAATTAATTTTTACCTAGTGAAAATCTACAGAAATTATCACTTGGCACGGATCTTTGATTGACATTGATCAAATTAAATAAAATGCATAGTATCTCATGTTACACATCATCTACTGAGAGTGTTTTCATTACAAATTTGTGGCTTGAATGCAGAACTCAGTATGCCCTCAAGCAAAAGACTAGGACTGTGTCTAACTAAGGATGCGTTTAAGAAGGTTGGGGGAGGAGCTAGAAATTAAGTAGGTCAGGAGAATTGTTACTCTGGGGTGAGGAGCATTAGCTTCCTTTAAAGTCTTCCATAGGGAAAGAAAAAAATCTTCAGAGGCCATGATCAATGGAAAGTCTGCATGAATCCATTGCAAATGTGATGCAAAAAAATCTTTAAAAACTACTGTACTGTATGACATGGGTCTGTCTAACCTTTGTGTCACTTCCCATTTATTCAAAAAGGTTCCAAATCAGCAACATTAGATTTTTCTAAATTACACACATTTATATTCGTACTAGTGGAAATTCACTTCAAGCATGTCACTCAAGTACAAAGAATCCTACATTGTTTAACCACTCCTGGAAAGTAGATGATCAATGCTTGTCAAATGGGTGACAATATTCTCTCCTCTTGCAAACTTTTACTGAAAGTTTGGTCCCTTATGTACTATAGCTGCATTAATATTGAGAGTAGTTGTTGATAACCAGTTACCAGGGTTTCTGTCAAATGTGGTAAAGGGAGGGATGGAGGGATTTGTCCCTCTCTCCTTTCCTTTCCAAAAGAAGGAGGGTGAAATCCCCACTTTCAATTTCCAATCCAAAGAAAAAATTCCAGTGTCATAATTTCTTATTAAAGAAGAGGGCATGTTTGCACCACTGTTCAAACTTACATACATAAATAGCTTTTGAAGTCCTTCAGATTGGGGACATGAAGCAAGCTTTTATCTCCTAACACCTACTTGTAACCAACATGAAGGGCACCATTAATTTGGACTTGGGGTTTGATAGTAATAACCCCTCCCCCTTTTTTCAATTTTTGACATAATCCCTGGTTAGTGTCTATATTTTACTACTTAAGGCAATGTTGTAGTACTGAACCCATATTTGAGCATGAGTTTCCATTTGGGGGCTAGTAACCTGGTGCTCATACTCCCAACTCGGGACCTGGCACCCTGGTACTGGTAACCTGGTACTCGTATTCATACTCATGATCCAATTCTCACACGCTGAAAATGGCATTTTTGTACTTTTATTTCCAGCTACAAGAAAGCTTAGCAAAACTTCAAGAATTGAAAAAATCAAATCTGAAGAAAGTCATTGACGCAACTAGAGAAGAAATATTCAGCTGGTGGGATAAGTGTTTCTACAGCAGACAACAGCGAAACGTATTTGCAGCTGCTTATAATGGTATGTGTGAAGCAAATCTGATCATGTACCGTATGTTGTTATTGTAAGAGACCTCACAGTGACTGCTCCAAAGTTAGAGAGGCAAAAGCTCTCACCAAAAGAAGTGAATAGACCTTGTGCATTGTTGAAACATTGCCGTCATCTGTGGGAGCAAAACAATGGAACACATGGCTGTATGCATAAGAATTTGCTCAACATGTGTAGTAGCAGACTATGCTCGTATTCAACTGGTTGAGAAATCAGCTGTCTGCATTAGTTGTGTTGGTTTGTTTTGCACCCAAAGGAGGGTGTACTTTCTGCTCTGTGACATCATATCATCATATGCACAATATAGATCCATCAGATTAGCGCTTGTTTTTAGTGACTGCAGGCCGCCATTAGTGGGGTCCATCAGCCTAAAACCGTCTTTATTTAATGTTTACATGAATTTCAAACCCTCATATTTAGTGAACTTGGAGAATTTAAGATACAAATTAGTGTACAATCATCCATGATAGAGTAAGTAAGGAAATCGAAAGATTTAAAGGTGACGGACCCCAGCTATGGCCGACTGAAATCAGTCCATCACATGCTGTCGGGATTTGTGTATACACATGGCATGGGTGGAAACATTTGGGGAACCTGAGAAGATTCATTCCTGGCAATTTAAGTATATGGAGGAAAAGGAGGTTGTGAGGAAAAAATGATCCCCTCATTGAAAAACAAACATATTATGTAGACCTGATGGTTCTTATCGCTTTATTGTCATCCAAACCTAAGGTTAGGTACACTGAAAGTATAACAATTTATAGGAACAAGCAGTGGTTGCTGCTAAAGTGGACTGGCTGTCCAGCAAGTTAACTATAAAATCAGTTGGAAATAACATCAACCCATTGGTTTGTCAACAAGTTTGTATGGGACTTAAGCTAGGGTTTTTGAAAAAGACAAAAAAAGAAACAAGTAATTCCTCAAAAATCTGCAGACACTGGTACAATGTCTTGAACTTCTAATTTTCTCACAAAAGTAAACACTGTGCTGTGTGAGCTTTACACCTCTACATATACCTTTAGTAACAAGTGTAGCACCATCAGTCCCCGTGTTAGTTTTATGCATGCACAAGAAGTCATTCTGCTTGAAAACAACTTTTCTGTGAATGGAATGGTTATAAAACCCCTTGAACCGAACAAAACTTTATTTTCAGCTGTACTCATCTTCACACAATTTCTTAGACATGAAAGAAACAAACAGGGCTGGAAAAATGTTAATTGCTTGGGAAGGAATTCCAAATTTTCCACTGGTATTTCCTTCCATATTTTCACGAATAAAAATGTAAGTGTCCCTTCAATTGGCAAGGTTTCCCCCTGTCTAAACATCTAAATTTCCCAGCTAGGAACACTGAGCTTCCTAACATCTGTGGATTCAAAAGCTGATCAACATATATGGTTAAAGGAAATAATTTGAAGGGATACAACAATAAATTGGGGTGCCTGTTTCATATGCAATGTCTGCATTGTTCCTGTAATAAATTGCATGACAAATGCTAGGCTGCCGCCTCTCAGAGCCTGCTGGCGATGGTCAGAAATTCCTTTCAATGAGCCCAAAAAGTAAATTAATCATGAGACTCATTCATGTTTTAAACAAATGACATCATGGCTGCTTGACAACTGAGTTGTTGAGGTATGCTTACATTTTTGTCACAATAAAATGTAGATTCTAATTTATCTACATTCTGCTTGCAATCGTAACATCACTACAAGTGCAAAACCTAACATGGACACATATGTTACTGCACATGCTCTATGCCAACCAGTGAGGTGAGTGTGAATAAGACTGTTAGTGTAAAGAAAACAGTGCATGCTTTTCACTTATCACAGTTATAAAATATTGATGTCAGTTACTGTTCTATTTTTTTAGATGAGTACACTGAAGAACTTCTACAGGAACATGATCAAGAACTTGTAAATGTGAAAAATTACTATGAGGCTAACAAAACACTCCTGGAATCTGTGAAGAGACGAGAAGAAATGTGGAAACAGATGCTAGAATTTGAGGTGAGATAATATTTTCGTTGCAGATTTCTACAAAACTTTTTGCAATAAGCAGAGATTCTTCTAGAAACTGAAAAAAGAGAAAAGAGAGCAGGGGTTTCTTGCTGCGGTTGGGGGGACCTTGCTTCAAGGCCCCTATAAGGTGCAATCTGAAAGGTTTAAAAGGCTTTTTTTTATATGTAAGTTTGAACATTGCTGTAAAGGTATCCTCTTCTTGAAAAGGAAACTATGATAACTGATATTTCTTTTACTTTCATGGAAATGAAAAAGGGGGAGGCAATTTTTACTCTCCTCCAGGGAAGCAGGAAAAAACCTCTCTCTTTACCCACCCCCACCACCTTGTTGGAAACCCTGATAATGGTAAGATAAATTTGAGTATGTAAGTGGTCAATGTTGAAGATGAACAGGAATTCCTGGTGCTCATTCTGAGATTGTATCCTTTTTTGTCAGAAGAAGTTGAGGGTTCCAAGTCAAGCAAGTTACATGAGCAAGGCTGTGACTTGTAGTATTAGCACTCCTGTTCCCATGTCTGGTTACAAGGGTCCCCAATATACTGTAAGCTGACTGTCCAACTCACCAAATAACTTTTGGGAAATACCTTTCCAAGGGTGACAGTCTTTTTTTCAAACAAAGGTAAGAAATTAGGACTTGAGTATACTCCAAATAAAATAAAATCTGCTGCGGGACAGTCATGCTGTATGTGATGCACTAATGTTCCCTATAGACATGAATCGGGTGAAAAATATTCAGAACCTGGTAAATTATTACCAAGTTGGGTTATCAAAGTTTGAGACCAACTCTGAAAATCACATGAAAAGCAAAGAGGTCATTGTGAATAAGTGCCATCTACTAGATATGGGAGCATTGTAGGGTAGCTCCATGTACTTATTCTACTATTTTCTCTGATATATGTTTTAGTTATGGGTAGAGGTGTGTGTGTTCTGTCGGGTACCTGACTCTGGGCTTTGGACTGGACCTTGTCCAACAAAGGCTATTATGAGAAATGCCTTACCCACATGAAGTAATTTCCATCTGTGAACTTACAGAAGTCTTTTTGTTTATGAACTTTCTTTGTTAATCAGTATTGAAATACCTACCGTTGTTTCTGCTTTCAGAAAAAGGCCAGTGACCCTAACAGATTTAATAACAGAGGTTGTGTACTTCTTCAAGAAGAAAAAATGAGAGCTAAACTCAACAAGGACTTGCCAAAGGTACGTTATTTTTTTTTTGAAAAAAATTAATCTGTACTTGAGAATGATCAAATGTTACACAGAAGTTTAACTATGTCAATATTTCAGTCGGGTTTCAAGCACGCAATCCAAAGAGAGCATAGGTAGTGCAATATCTAATGGTTGAAATAGTCAGGGTCACCCTGCCAAGGGGAAAAGTGCTCACACTTGATCTTTCTCTTCCCTTATGCTTAGACTTCAGGGAGCAAAATGTAAAGGAGTTATCTTCCAAAACTCCAAAATGTTGGGAACCTATCAGGGATAAGAATGCTCAATTTAAATAAATATTCATAAGGTTGTCAGTTTGAAACCAATGAAAAAGTTGGATGGGAAGCAAGCCAAAGCTTTCATCAAGGGCCAATTCTTCCATCGAAAATTCAGCTTGTAGGTCAGTTTGAAACCAATGAAAAAGTTTGATGGGAAGCAAGCCAAAGCTTTCATCAAGAGCCAATTCTTTCATTGAAAATTCAACTTGAAGGGTCAAAAACATGAAACTAAATAATCATTTGTGCAATAATCTTAACAAAGGTTTCATGCCCATTATATACATGTTTTGGCAGGTATGGGAGATATTCTGGATTAGAGCTTTAGTTAAAGCGTTACAGCACTTTTTACTGTCACAAGTACCTTGTGCAATGTTAATTGGTTGAACTTCAAGAAGTGAGGGGCAGTGGTAATCCTCCTAATTAGACTTAGACAACTTAACTCTATAAGCAAAAGCAGTGCAAATTGCTCCCTGACAACACCTGTCTACAACTGCAAAAACTCTGGTTCTGCATAATATTTTCTCTCTTTCACATTAAAAATGATTTCAACTACTTTTTGTTTTGTAATGTTTTGACAGTTGGAGAAGGTGCTTGGTGACAAGATTGAACAGTGGGAAGGCCAGCACGGGAAACCCTTCCTGGTGGATGGGGTACGATTTGTTGATTATGTAGAGGCACAGTGGGCAGCTCATGAACAAAGCAAGAAGATTGCCAAGGAGCAAAGAGTAAGTGTTAAGCTTAAAATGACATCGGGGTTTGAGTCTTGCTGGAAATTGGGAAAGGCAAGAATTTGTGATTTCCCTTTCCAGCCATTAAAAAATCAGGGAAAGTAAAATATGTGAAAAATTCAATCATAGACAAGTACATTTTATCTACTATTGAAACAGTGTATCTACTAAGTGATTTGTTGTGGGAGGGCTGTAGAGTTTTCAAATTTATGTTTTTATTTCAGGCGTGAGATACTTCCTCTTTTTAGAGGAAATTTCCTCTTTTTGTATTCATTTCCCTTTTTTTGCCAAATATCCCAAAACTTTGTGCCATTAATGTCTTATAAATCTCAGTTATAAAACATATACAAACAAACCTTAGAGTTCTATTCAATCAGAAGCCTAATTAAAATGACATCAATGCCACTAGGGGCCCTTAAGCTTGCTCCTGGGCTCCCAGCACCTGTGCCTATCTCTCAATTTCCTTCTTTTTTTAGAAGCCTGTGGCTCAGTTCCTCTTTTTTTAGAAGTCCGGGGCTCATCCCTGTCTTTTACCTCCGTGTTTTTTAGTGTCCAAGACAGAATAATGTTGCATGGGAGAAATGATCTGTCAAAATCCCTGGGTTGACATTGCAATTTGATGAGGGGAGTGCATTCTCAACAAGCCTTTGGCTTTTAGTTGCACTTCCTTCCACTCTCATTTTATCTTCTGTAATTTTGTTGAGCTATGTCATTGTATAAACTTGAGTGGTGAAACAAATATATGAAATGAAATGTATTCAAGTTGTGATACTACATATTCTATTGCATAATATTTTGAAATCCTTTTATCTCATCAAGCTGAATGCAAGGAGCAAAGAAACGGAACATGAAATGAAATGGGGAAGCAGGCCGACCACCCCCAACAAGAGACGTTTTGTGGGGACTCCCAGTAAAACTCCCAAGAGAATGAAAGGGGTAAGGACCCCTGTCAAGAGACAGACTCACTGAACAGGATGACTCTTTTATTTTTCATTGAACACTATCTTGGATTTTCAGTTTGCTCATCTTTGTCTCTTTTGAGTTTATTTTGCTTGCTGGAATTTTCCACTAACTCACCCTTATCTCTGAAATGAGAAAATGTGACATTTGTTGCCAAGTTGTGCATCATTACTCACCTATTTTTATGTTTTATTATTTAAATTTGCATTTTTCATTTTTGCATAGAGGAATATTTTATGTTTTATAGCAAGGTACATGGCAATACTTATATCTGGTATATGTTTCAGAAAAAAAAATGTCAGAAATAAATGAATTGGATGCCCTCCAAGCACCCAGTTCCGTCCAATAAAATGCTCTCAGTCTGACATCATTTTTTTTTTTGTGTTGCTGTAAAAATGTAAATTTGCCTTTACTGGCAACCTTCCATGTAACTTCCAGATTTATTTCGAAAAAAAAAACAAATTTTTTAGGTTTGAAAAGTTGAGATAGATGTCATGAGAAAATATAAAACTGGGTCAATTCTAACTTTAAAGGCTGTCATTTTTTTTGTAGTCTGCCAAAATTCTTAATTGACACACCCTTTGATTGTTATCAGAATTAAAAAATGCAGAGTAGCTCATATTACACAGCATGTACTGAGAGTGTTCTAGTTACACATTAGGACTAGTATGCTCACCAGGGTATGCCCTGCAGCAGTAAACTAAGATTGTGTGATACAGATGCATTTTAGACAGCTGAGGGAGGGGTTAGAAGTAAATAGGTTGGGAGATTTTGAAGTGCCTGGGGTGATGAATTTATACCTTTAAATACCCTGGATAAATTTAGACAGATAAAGTGACACATTCATGCACGTGTTCATCTATTAATGTTTTATTCTTGCTGTTTTCACAAGGATCTTCATGTGCACTTTTTGCTGTTTTTAACCTTTTATGTTGAAAATATTTCTTAATCTTTGTTTTCCATTTACTTCCACCTCCTTTACTGAGTATAAAAAAATTTAATTTCATAATGAAAAAAGTAGGGCTGGGGTGGTGCGTGGAAAGGGGGTGGGGTTGTTTATTATGTTCTTTAATCCTGAACTGAAAATCCCCAGCTGCTCATGTTACAAAGAACAACTTAGACTTCAAAACAGTTTATCAAAGGTTTGATGTAATGAATGCCCTAATTAAATCTTTTCTAACGAGCCTTAACTGATTACTTAACTCACATTGATGTTGCAAATGTTAAAAGTAAATTAAAATTAAAATAGCCCTTTCTACAGTTGATCCTATGGTGCTATGGTCCTTTCTAAGAGTCCATTTGTTAGACTTCCAAAATTTACCTTTATTCTTAGGAAGAAAATAATGGATGAAAACACCAGATGTTCTCCCTCACATTTCTAACCTCTATCAAGATCTTATGCTGGGCTGGAAAACATGTTTATTTCTCCATATGGGAGTAATATTTCCCTCAATTCTCCCTATATTTTTCATTTACGGAAAAGGGAAATTTCTTCCTAGTTGCCAAAATTTCCCTCCAGATGCCCAAATTTTCTTGGCTTCCCAAAATTTTCCACCCATGATCTTGACATATAAACCCTCAGTAAGACTTTCAAATTAGAAACCTCAACAACATGGAATGACTGTATAATAGCTTAAAGTGTACCTCAAATCAAAAAGTCAAAAATATTTATTTAGCAGCTTAAAAAATGAATTCTAACAGTCATAACTCCCATCTTCAAAGGACATATAAAATGTTGAAATTTATTCACTTGTAACAAATTAGTCAATTGAGCAAAAATCTTGTTATATACTTCATGTGAGCCAGCTTCAAACTGAAGTGAATAGACACCTACTAGTCCTATTCAATTTCGGACTATTCAGCCCATTCATCTTTCTTCAGTGGTTCATTCACCTCGGTTTGAGGTAGCCTTACATGAAGCATCCCCCATAATTTGTAACTTTCTTGTTGTACTACTCACAATACCTGCTTTGTTCCCCTTTAAAATTAAAAATATTTTTATGACCTTGAACACTTCCTGTTTGCTTGTATAGCATTCTAAATGGAGAGAGCCTAATTAATTACATCACTCCATAAGAATAAGAGGAAATAAGGAAATAATAACTTTCCGGAAAACAAAAATACAAAGATTATAACTTGAGTAGTACAACAATGACATTACAAATTATTGTGCAGTGTACCATATAAAAATGAGGGAATGAATAAACTTCAACAATTTATATCTTGGCTCCAGAATGTCCTATGAAGTTGGGAGCTGGACTGTTAGAACTGATTTATCATGTTTTGTCATATATATTTTTGAATTTTTGATTTGGGGTACACCTTGAAAAGTTGTCTAAATACCCCAATAAATTTGCAAAATAGGCACAGATCAAGTTAAAAAATATGAAATATCATTTCATCAACCAAGGCATCGCATCAATATTAAGAAGCATAAGGATATTCTTATTTATTAATGTGATAAAAATATTCCAAATGATTTGAAGCAGATCTGCTAAAACACTAAAATTTAATAGCTTAGCTTTAATAGCTGATTTATCATGTTTTGTCATATATATTTTTGAATTTTTGATTTGGGGTACACCTTGAAAAGTTGTCTAAATACCCCTAATAAAATTGAAAAATAGGCACAGATCAAATTAAAAAAATATGAAATATCATTCCATCACCCCAAGCATCACATCAATATTAAAAAATATAAGGATATACTTATTTATTAATGTGATAAAAATATTCCAAATGATTTGAAGCAGATCTGCTAAAACACTAAAATGTAATAGCTTAGGATACTAGTCACATAAGTTACAAATGCAAAATTTTCAAGAATGGAGTTGTAGGTAACATGTATGGTCTGTTTTGCAGTTCATTTACCCTGATCCTTAGCATACATAATAAGCCAGTGCTGGAAGAATATTTTTAAAAGAAATTGCCCATCCGGTTTTCTGGATGAAGACTGTGGTAGCTGGACATGCTTATGTTTTAGCCCAGCATTGTTCAATTAAAATTGAAAATTAAAGTGCATAAGCAACTCCCTGGTGTATGCCAGTAGGCAGCAGACTCATAAGTCATAAATTTTGGAAGCCCGAACACTGAAGTAGGGAGCCTGTGGCACCCAGCACATGGGATTTTTTCAGCTCTGTAAGCTTAATTAAGTGAAATTTTTCACTTCTTAAATTAACATGGTTTGCATTGTTGTTCATGTTCTTGCCAATTTTACCAAACCATTTTGAACTATCTGCAATACATTGCTTACATTAAAGGCTTGTAAAGATTTTTGACCTATTCACATGAATTGATTGTGTACCTAAAACCTCAATTTGCTGTGAAATTCCATTTTCACAATTGATTCACAGTTTCACAATTTATTTTAAACCATGGTTTGACAAATTTCCAACCAGAATACTGTAAATATTAATTTCTCAGGCTAATGGGACATGTATACAGTCCCCAAGAATGGATGCAACAAGTGTAGCATCACCTCGTAGTGCCCAAAGACCTCCACGAATGGGAACCAGCTATGTTAGAACGGTATGTTTATATCATTTGACCCATGATGTTCATGTAATTTCCCTGTATAAATGTCCACAAATGTGCTTGAAATGTTTTGTCTTAAATTAAAAGTTCAACCAGTTCCTGTCAAAGTCATCATTTTAAAAAATATGCAATCCTTTTTATGTTAAAGTTTCTTAAAATAGTGTGCCAGTAATTGCTCCTTTCAAAAAGATTTTCAAAGGTAGTCTGAAAACAACATATTTCACGTGCAAAATTCATATTCATAATCCTACCTCAGCCCCTTGTTTGCTTTGCTTTGGATGGGGCATTTGTTCTGAGTCCTTCAATGCATTCAGCATATTAAATGAAACTAACTCTTTTTGTCACGATTGATCCTTCAAGGTAACCATTCATTTTCCTTTTCCCCCGCAATAGCACATTGTTTTCTCGTGACAATGTCATACAAATAAAGCTTTTTGTAAAACTGAAAGATGCCCAAACTTATGCCTTGACTCAAAAATGGAATTCTGGAATTCTAGCCTTCTAGCCCAAAATTCATTAACATCCCATTTTATATTCTGCATGTAAATTTAGAAGAAAATCTTTTATGTTGTTTTCGGTATTTTATTTTATTTTTTTTTTTAAATTTGAAGGGTCTGTCATGAAAACTTCAAAGGGCCTAGCCAGGGAAATACAGTAAACAGGCAGAAATGGAATGCTAAAAATTTTATCTTTATACGCAATACAAAAAGACTCAAATGCTATCATGGCTTGTTGTATAGAGGTTATGCAAATGATACCATCCCTTGTTGCACCACACTGAAGGTGCATCATTAATGGACAGCAAATTTCTCGTTGCGACCATACATAAAGTACAGAGGATGGTTTTTAGTATCTGGGTACTGAACCCTCTCACGTGCTTTCGCGCCACCCTTACCTCTGGACCAGCAACGTTGGACAGTGCGATACTAGATATGGGAATGCATATCAGTTCTCTTTTTCTGTAAGAAATAACCTTCCAACAGGAGAGTGGTGAACACATTTTTTTTGAAAAGTAAAAAATCTTTCCTCTAATACCAAAACAGAATAATTTATCCAGTATCGTATTGCGTTTTGCTACAAAAAATGGACAAATTGCTATACAAAGGCAAAATTGAGTAGCAAATATTGAACATAAAATATATGAGATTTAGGAGCACAGAAACAGCAAAGTTGTTATGTAAATTTTTAGCCGTAAATTATTCCCTGAAAATGTGGTTTATCTATTTACCTTTCATAAACTTTATGACAGAAACAAGCCTTGGTCAAAACCGTTCACAGCAACCGGCTATACATGCATATGCTGTTCATGTTTCTTACCATGGGTAGACCATCCTGTGCCCCACAAATATCACATAAGAATTATTATTACATAAACTTATTTAGGGCACTAGCATATAATGTTCAGTTGCACTTTACAACACCTTAAGAAAAAGCCAGGCTGAAGAAATATGTTTTCAAATTTACCTTAACGGAGTAGGGGAGTTTGTCCAGGTAACAGCTTTCTCCTCAAACACGATGGCTTGTTTACCATTTAACTAGTAAGATGAAGATCGACAACACACTAAGAGAGATTTGTTATATGTAAAGTCAGCTTAATAGATAAAAAGTAAAGCTCCAGTTTGCTTTCAAATACAGTTCAAATTTTATTTCGGTTTCAAATACTCTTCAAATAGGGGCAAGTCATTGCATTTAATCACCTCCTACAAAAGGCAGGAAATACCATGAGCATATTCTGTAACTCCCAGCCCATAGACGGCAGGGGGAGGGGGATAATTTCCAGAAACACAATAGAGGTTCTTCACTGATGTTTTATTTAACACATGCTGGATGGCAAACTATGGTACTATGTGAATGATAAAGGCTCATCTTAATTCCTTTGATTCCTGGTCCCTGCATTCCATCACAATATCCACCATAAAAATCTACCCTCAGAACAGAAAGAAACTTGAAGAGACAGACCATAAAAGCAGTTTAGATAAATAAGAAAAATCATCATCATTTAGGACACAGATATGAAAAACATTCTTAATGGCATGTGTATGACCACTATGAAAAACTTGTTGTCTAGCTTAAGGTGGGGTGTGCCAAGGGATGAATTTTACAATTTACATGCACAACCTCTTTAGAGTTCATGCACATGACATCACCCTATGACAAAACACACTGTGGCTGCATCACCAATGGATGATGCAAGTTTGTCATTGCAGTAAATCACACATAAATCATACATAAATCACAGAGAATGGTGTTTGATATCTGGGTACTGATTGAAAATGAGCATTTGATTTATGCTATTATTGAAATCTGTTTCTTCAAGATGTGTCCCTTCTAATAAAACACTTTGGGCAGAGAAACGCTCCCCGACGTTGTAATTATGATGTTAGTGCATGACTTCTCTGCTATATTTGAGGCATTTGTCACTCATCTTCCTCAACATATTCAGTCTCCCTTCCCTCACCTTTCCTCAATGCTTTAGGTTTTAAAAGAAGGGTTTTAGGTCATATCAAGTTGTTTTGCCTTTCATTAAACTTTACAGCCTATTTTCTCCTCAACAGTCCCATATTATCAAAATCTGATCGCATAATTGGCTAGCTTGCTGTAAGCAAGCTATTGCGTTTCTGTTTCAACTACTACATTCAAAAGTCAAAAATCTTACTTTCGCTACTATAGATAATACTATAGGAGTCTTGCAACCACTTCAATGCTGAGCAGTCACTGTTTCTAACTAAGTTACATGGCAATATCTATGGTATACAATAGCCTGCCAACTTTCTATCGAATCTCATTTACAACCACCAAAAATGACGTCACGACAAAAATTAAAATACTGAATTATATCTCGTGTAATAGGTAATATATATGCATTGAACGTACAGCCTGGTACACATTTTCCACAAACAAAAGCTAATTAGGTTGTCCATTGTATCAGGTGTATGTAGGAAAATACACTATTCATACTTGTTTTGTGCACCATGTGGGCATTTCATGTTTACTAATTCGTCCCTCAAAATGCTTGATCCAGTAAAAGGAAACTCGGCGAAGGTTTGCAGACTCTGTGGGCTATATTATACTGATTAGAGACCTGGGTGTATTATGATTTTGAGAGAGCGCCATCTTCAGGCTACTACACAGACTGCTCCACAGGCTAATAACTGGCATGGGAACTTTTCAAACCTTGCAACCCCCATGAGGAGGTCCTATTCCTACTAACGTCAAGGTCAGCACAACAGTCTGAAAAACAAAGTGAAACAGAGCATTCTTTGTCACTATGAGGAAGTGATATAATCTCTGCTGTCCTCAATATTACTTTGGAACACTATTTTAGTAACTTCATCTTCTGATATCTCGAAAAATACATGTCCGATTTGAATGGAAATTTCACCTCACTGAGTAGAATTAGGTCTCCTTTCACTTGTAAAAATTGATTCTTTGCTTTAACTTCCCCTTTAATAGAAAATGACAAATCATTCATGTCTAAATTTATCGTTTTGTGTTGAATTATTTTTCATTACCATAAAAATAGAAGAAATGTTAGCATCTTGGTTTCTTATGTAAGAAGAAAACACCTTTATGACAATGTTTGAACTAACATAAATAAGTAGCCTTTAAAACTCTTCAGATTGTACCTTTTAAGGGCCTTGAAGCAAGTTTTTGCCCATGGACCCACCTGTAACTTTGGTTAAAAAAGAATTAATTTTAACTTGGGTTTTGGCAGTAATGGATTCCCCCTTTTAAGTTTCTGGTGTAATCCCTGGAAAGAAGTATGTGGTATGTGTTTAGGAACAAATTAAACATTGTCAGAGAAAGAAGGGGGAGGATAGTTTAGTTGCACTGAAGTAGGATGGCCCACCCTAAAACCAAATTGATAGTCATAGGGACAATAACTACTTTTAAAAAAAGTCACTTTTTAAAAATCCTTTTCATAGTTTACTTATATCAGGTAGTAAACTTGAAGGTTTGTAGCTTTCCAGTGTTTCATCATGTCCCTTTTTGAATCACTTTTGCAATTTTTAAGTCATCAGGATGAATGCCACTGTAAAAAAATGAAATTAAAAGATGAAGAGGGTTGGGGCAATACCAGGCTAACATAGCAAGTAGATTAAGGTACTATCCAGTCAGGTGTTTCCTAGAGTTAGGGCTGTAACGCAATTAAAGATTTCCCTCAGAATAACACAGGTAAGAAAAATAACTTGAGAGTTCAGATTGTAACAGCATTGTTAAAAGAACTTCAAATGGAATTTGCTTGATTCTGCCAATCCAATTTTATGAACAGGATGCTGGAATCTAGAGACTACTCTGCCATTGATGTCTGCTCTATTTGCACTCCTAAGCAAAATTGCAGCTTTTTTTTTATTATTTTTTGAAAATTTGATTTCCTGCTGACCTTTGTATTCTCTACAGCACTGCCTGTGTTATATGTTAATACATTTTTACAGAATCTTTCATCTTTTGAAGAAAATTCAAATACTTTTATTCAGATTCATGGGGAAATTTGGTACTAACACATATGCACATTTTATTCATTTGCACCACATTTTTTGTCTACATTTTGTTTCAAAATATTTCTTTTCTCTCCAGATCCCTTTGTGTCATATTGTTACTTTAGAGCAAAAACCTTTCTTCATTCCTTCTTCTGTTTCTGGTTTCTTTTATCTTTTCTTCTTCTAGATAGCAACTCTTCCTCCAAAGTCCCCAGCCATTGCATGCAATCCTTCTTTAAAGCACCTCTCCTGTAGTTCTAAAAAAACTCCAAAAACTCCTGCAAGCAAATCCTCATCAGCTTGCAAACAGGTAGAGAGTAAGCTTTCTTTAAGTTTTGATATTTATCTATACACCTCAAAGTGGCTCCTTGAGTTGGTTCATGAAATTCAATAAATTTTTCCTCATTGTTTATTAAAGTTTTCTTCATACACCATTGAAAAGGGGTCCAACTTAGACAAACCCCATATCCTACATACAAATAACAGTTTCATGAGTGAGTACCTAATAGTTTAATTTGGTTTTCAAAAATTTCTGACCAGACCTTTTTCAAATTATACACAAAATTGTTTTAAGTCAGAGGAACACAAGATTTTAACTTTTACTTAACCACTGGATATGAAAACTTGACTCACAATGCTAATTATAAGCATTTTCATGTGGTAGTGGCCCTTTAACACTAACATTAAGTTATCAATGTCAACTCAATGAGCCCTTTTAAGTTCCTAATAACTTTGAAGAAGAAGCAAATTAAGGATAACAATTGATATTTTATAAACAGTTTTATATAAAACATCCTTTTGAAACAGCTTTTGAATTGTTTGGAAACATGAAATCAGTTCAGGTGCAAAATCAATACGGTCACTTTATTTTAAACTGGAGATAAAGTTGAAATTCAGTAATTCATGATCCTGTGGTCAGAAAACAGCCCATTTAGTATCCAGGTATTCAAGCTGTGCATAGATGCACTTAGTCAGCAGAATAGATACTTGTCAAAAGAATCATGTTATTTGTATTATTTTATTTTGCAACTGTCATGATTACTAAGAACAGGAAATGTTTGTGTAACAATAGAGTTTAATTTGCAGTTCTTAGGGATTTCACCATTTGGGATGGGTGTGTGTAACTTTATAAGCAGTGGCAGATCCAATGAGGTACATATATATGGTTTTTGGTCTCCAATTTAATTTCTTTATATTCAAATTGCATCAGAAAAGTTTTTCTTACAAGAGAGTTTAATTTGCAGATCTTAGGGATTTCACCACTGGGGATGGGTGAGTGTAACTTTATAAGTAGTAGTAGATTTACTGAGGAAGGCATACATGGTTTTTTTCTCAAATTTAATTTCTTTACATCCAAATTGCTTCAGAAAATCCCATATTTTCCTGTGACTTTATTTTCCAAAAATTGTGTAAGTGAGCAGAGGTGAGCCAATTCAATATCCACCCCTGAAGGGCCATGGAACCTCAAAATACAAGACCCACTAATTGCATCCTCTACCTTTCTTGGAAGTGCCTTCTGGATTTAGTTAGTTAGGTGGAGTTTTACGGCCCAGTTTCCAACCCATTGGTTCAAGTCGGGCCAGCCACAACCTTTTTCCAGTTGTGATTCACTGGCTTGTTTTCCCTACTCCATTGCTTTAATATGCGGAGCATCACAAACAAAGGCAGTAGGTTCCATTTTTAGAGTTTTTGGTATGACTCGACTTGGGAGTCAAACCTGGGCCTTTCGTCTAAGAGGCGGATGCTTTACTGTTAGACCAAACACATGGTCAAGTGCCTTCTGGATTTGCCACTGTTTTATTATGTACAATTTCCACGAGTTAAAATGGAGCTTCGCATAAACTTTGAAGATTTAAGGGATTGATACTTTCTGTTATAACAACTGCCTAACTTTATGCATTATTTAGTTGGCTTACTTGCTTTAAGGTAATGCAGTACCCCCTCTTTGCTTTTACAGGATACGCAAAACTCTCCCCTCCCATCTCACTTAACGGACATTTCATCTAACCTGCACCTTTCAGTTCATATACCATTCCCATCACCGGCAGACTCACAAAAGAAGCGCCAACCAAGGAGAAATTTGAAGGCAGTGAGTCCTATCTCATCTCTGCAATTCTGGAATTCTGGACCTACTTCATATATGCTCATTTTTTCTGTTGTGGGATTTATTTTGTAAAATAACACTTTACATGTAATCCATTAAAGGACAATCATTTAATTTGTCAAACTCCATTTTCACATCATCATTTTTTGTATGTTGTTATTGCATGTCATTTCTTTTTGGTTGAAAGAAAACCAGCATGTGGAAAAATATGGATTGCATGTTTCATTGTTTCTGTTTTTCAAATAAACATAACGAACAGTTAGATCAAAGGAGCAAAAGTAAGGTTTTAGCTAAATAATAATTTTTATTTCAATAAAGATGAATCTTCCCTTGTGTTTTCTGACTGTAGGCTGCCATAAGTGGGGTCCATCAGCCTTTAATCATCTTCTTTTATTGTCTTCATGAATTTTAAACCCTCATATTCAGGGAACCCTCACAATCAAGGAATCAAGATACAATTAAGTGTGCAACCATCCATGAGACAGGCAAGCAAGGAAATTGAAAGACTAAAGGCAATAGAGCCCACTTATGTGCGACTAAAATTAAAATCAGACCATCAATTGACTGTCCAGATTCATCTATATAATCACCTTAGTCAGTGACAGATGTTCAGGTCTCTCTGAGATATTTATCAGAGATCCTGCAATATTTTATTTCATGCAATCTGTTGGAATGTCGATATTGCTTTATCTCCGGTAACCACTGCACAGATGGCTGAAGATGAGAGCCCCCCTGTCTTGTGCTTTCTGACATTAATACTGAGAGGTCTTGAATTTTGAGATAGCACATGTGATAATCACACACTATCACTTTCCTCAAATCTCTGTTAGGGGTGTAATTTTTTGCACACCTAAATGAATGTTAGCTCGTATAAAATTTTCAAGGTCCGATTGTCTCACCCCAAACAGTTGCGATTCTCCTAACCTAATTTCTTTATAAGTTCCCCCACGACTGTCTAAAACTCATCCTCATCCAGACAAAGCCTAAGTTTATCACTTCAGGGTGAGTGTACAAGTCCCTAACATGTAATCACAACACTCTCAATACAGTATGTGATGTGAAATATGAGCTATATAGCACTGCATATTTTGAACTTGCTGTCAATCAAAGAGCTGGGCTAGTTGAGAATTTCTGTGGAATACTACAAAAATGGTATTTTGGGGTGAGAGTTGACTACTCCTTTAATAAAACATCACACGTACCACCCCTTTATTTCCTGAAGAATGTGTTTTCTAGCACACCTGGACATTTTCTTAAACTCCTGATACTATTATTTTTAGAATGGAAGTTGATGGGGCTAGATGACTTTATCATGCTGATTTTACCAAACTGTGGGGTATTTCCCTAAAATTTCTGTGATATTTCTATGATAAGGTTTTTATCAGTGTTGGTTTTAGTACTCAAAATAAGTGCAGGAAATTCCCAGTGTCCACATTTTTTTTTTAGAAGTGACTGTAGATAGTATAGATGCTTTTCCAAATTAAAAGTACAAAGGATTATGGGATACATTTTTGGTATGCATCATATTTTGCAACAATAAAATATCACTGAACAAAAATGATATGTACCAAAACTCTATCCCACAATCCATTGTAATTGATATTTAGATAGAGGTCTATGTAAGAAGCAGTACAGAAATTTGCAATGCACATGTATTTTTTGCAGGGTTTGTGAACTGAGTGTTGAAAGCACACACTGGTGGTTGAAAACAACCTCTTGTCCTCAAAATCCTGAAAATGAAACTGACTGCTTGAGAAAAACTGCAATACCTCAATGAGAGGAACTTTTCCTCGTATGTCCATGAACGTTCATTGGTTTCAGGTGTAAAAATTACCCATCTTTCATACAAAGTGTGCAGTAGTACAGTCTTTCTTTTTGCTTTTTTTATTTTCCTTGATATTTGTTATCAAATGTAGGTTTCAGTATTTGCTAAGTTCCATTGAGACGTAAATGCTTCATACACCTTTTTTGAAAGATATTTGAAATAAAACAACAGCAGCCATTTACAATAGAATACTTATTCCACTGGCTGAAGATTTAAATTTACTTGCAGAATTTCCCATGTGTAATATTTTACACATTAATCACACTAAGAGTTGTAAGTCTGTACAGATGCACATTGTTTGCATTAGGCCTTTTTTTTTTCAATCAAGTATCCTGTTGGTATGATTTCTTTACACCTTCTTCTTTATAGACCCCAAAGAAGCTGAGACAGACCCCTTCCAGAGTGTCTCGTAGAAAAGTTCTGGGTGAAAAAAACTCAGAAAGTTCCTTTAGTACTACAATGAGCAGTCACAGTTGGAAAACAAGTAATACTTCCATCAGTTCTGTTGGATCCGTTTGCCCCTCCTACACAGATTTTTCTGTAAGTATAAGCTTGTTTAATTCCTTTCAAAACTTCAAGGGAAATATTGTTTACTAATCATGGTTGTAGCTACGGTGGGCGGTGCTGACCAGCCACACCCAGCTCTGGATATTATCGCCAGGCACACCAGGGAAACACACTCCCCCCCCCCCCCGCCCACCACAAATCTTCCTGTCAAGACAAAACTAGTCCCAAATTGAGGAAAAAATGAAAAATTAATGGCTGAAAAATGGGGTAAATGTCACGGTTAGGGTGAGGTACTTTCACCAGGGGCCTGTTCCACAAAGAGTTAGGCATGATCTTAAGTATGATTTACTGTTGGCTTAAGTATGGTGAATCAAACTTAAGATTGTGCGTAACTCTTTGTGGCACGGCCCCCAGATCAGACAATTACCCAGCACTCAAATTTGGTTAGCTACAACCCTGGTACTAATGATATCTACATGAAAGTGCAGAAGTTTTTATCACCATTAGTTTCAACTTTTAAGAAACATTTCATTGCTCTGAAACAAGTGAAAATGGAGGCTGTGCACTATTGAACCATTAGCAATTCTTCATAGCCTTTATGTTTGACTATAAAATGGGACTGTTTAATGATCAGGGAAATAGACCATCAAAATTTCAGCAAAATGGTCTCTGTGGGTAATATTTGGCAATATCAATCACAAAAAAAACAAGATTTGCTTGTGTGCACTTACAACTTATAGACAAATCTGATGAGCGCTTGTTTTTAGTGACTGTAAGCAGTCATTAGTGAGGTCCATCAGCCTTAAATCGTCATCATGTATTGTCTTTGTGAATTTCAAACCCTCATATTCAGTGAAATTGATGGAATCAAAACAAAATTTAGTGTACAATCATTCAAGGTACAAGTAGTTAAGTAAAAAGGTGATAGACCCCAGTTATGGCAGACTAAATCCAGACCATCACTTGCTGTCCAAATTCCTCTATACACTGGCGGGGTATCATTTCCACTGACTGAGGGGTCAAATGCAGTGGTGACTTGCTTATCTGCTTTTGCTACATCCACCATTTTGAGCTCAAGCTGCTAAAAAAATTTGAGAGCATGAGTTCACCAAAAAACACAAGTGTTAATAGAATGCTCCTCACCACACAAGTTCATCGGTTCACACCCTCTATGGAATTCCTTGTATGCCATGGAGCATTTAGACATATTATTTTGAATTCTGTGTTTTTCAATTTTTTTTTTCTGGGTTTCTTTGATAAATGGGAGTTCATTGCATACCAATGTCTCAATACCACTTGTTAAGGGGATTTCTATGAAATATGTGATGATGTTAGTGAACTTTCCACTGCAATTCATTTTAGTCATCCATCAGAAAAGTTAAGACAAAAAATGAAGTAATCGTTCTTTTCCATTTTTTCCCTGTACGCATGATTGGATAAGTGCTAAATCTCAGTCGTGACCATGATGTCATCCTGTTCCCAAAATAACACATCATCATATGAATGAAGGATCTCATATGATAATTTGAAAGTATGGGAGATAAACTATTCAGGATCTAGAAAGCAGTTACTACCCTTTCATTAGATACTTCTCTTCTTTTTATGAGATCCTCTTCTGGAAAATAAAGTTACCCACCAGCTATTGTTTCTTGAACAGTTAATTACTTTTTATATGTAAATGATGGTTTTAAAGGTTAATTTTTTTTTCTGCCTCAAATATGAAATATTTCTCTGTAATGGTGCTATAATTTTGATGATTTGTAGCATGTGAAGCAGAATATTAAACTTTCTGTGTATGTATAAATTGTGTATTGATAGGTTTACATAAATTTATTCAGAACACTTGTCCTATGTTCTATGGGTTGTAGTTTCACTCTGAGACATAGTCTGATCCTTCAATTGTTGGTGTATACCTTTAAGGAAAAAAAGATGGTTATCCAAAGGACATAAATGGTGACAGGACAATTGTTTAGCAGAAAACTGGTTTTTCCATTGAATTTTTCAGAAGTAGGATTTTCAGAAATGCTTAACTCAGACACTTAAAGAAGAAAAGTTTATCTTGTGATTGCAACTCCACTTTACAGTGTATTGAAAATCAGGGAATATCAAGTTGCAGTGACTGCAAGCTTCATCTCCATTCCTCAATTTATGAAATAACATTCATTGTATTCAGAAATGTTGGTAAAATTTTTGAAACATTTGGTCGTGGGACAGAAATTCTGGTCTAACTGACTGCATGGCCAAGTGGCTAGAACGTCTGACTTGCAGTCTGGAGGTCTAGAGTGTGACTCCTAGCAGGGTCTTACTGAAGACTTTAAAAATGGGACCCACCGTCAGTGTGCCTGGTGCTCAGCATAAGCAATGGAGTAGGGAAAACAAGCCAGTGAAAAGAACTTGAAAAGAGGCCATGGCCCACTTTATTTAATCCAGTTGGTTAGAAACTGGGGTGTAAAAATTCCATCGAAGGTAACCTAACCTCTGCAATGCCTGGATGCCTGTTAAAATCCTACACTACCTCTTGACAAGACATTAAATGAGTGCCTTTTATTGTTCAATTTTATGATTCAATTTTGAATAGTCCTATCAAAATTTCCAAATAGTTAAATCTTAAAAACTAATGACTAGAACCTTTGCTATTCTGACATCACCACCAGCCCAACCAGTGTTTTCATCAAGGGAGGAGGGGCAATTTGTCCCACCCCCTTTTCCAGAAGGAGGGAAGGAGAGTAAGATAACCCCCCTTTCATTTCCATAAAAAAAGGAATCATTACCTTGGCTTCTTATTTAATCAGACGATACCCTTTGCAGCAATGTTTGAATTTACATTAATAATTGCCTTTAAAACCCTTCAGATTGCATCATATAAGGGTCTTGTAGAAAGCTTCTACCCCCTGGCCCCACCTGTAACTTGCCCAAGGGCACCATAAATTAGAAGTAAATTCCTCCTTTTATTAGTTTCTGACAGAATCCTTGCCAACCCTGTACGAGCAGGAAGGGAATTGCCTCCCTCGTAGGAAAAAGGAAGAACAGGACTCGTATAATGCAAAAATCTTGGATTTTGTACCATGTAACAATGCATAGCAATCAATGCCCAAATCTTTGAAAACCACATGAATTTTAATAACAGTTTACACCACTGTAACCTGAAGCAACTGAATGGGGGGGGGGGGGGTGGGTACAACTTAAATCGAGCTTACTGTTTAGAATATATGAAAAATGAATTAACTTTTTTTTTTTTTCATTTTCTTTCTTTCATCAACAGAAGCATTTAGAATCTGAGAATCGTCCTTACTGCAGGAGCAGTAGTTTTATGACAAGTCCACAAAGATCACATTCAAGGGTAACTGGCCTTTGAGCAGTCCTTTAATCGAAGTTTTTGTTTTGTGTTGAAAAATGAGGAAATCCTTTCACTCTGCAAGTAAATGAGACAATAGTCTGTATAAAAATGACATTGTAGCAGGAAAATTGAGTTTTGTATAAATGAAAGGTACTTTGTAAAAGATTTTTATCTGCTGCCTTCCCTACAGTAGGGTCATAGCCTTCCAGGGGTCAGGGGGCAACTGCCTGAGGTTTCCAAATGGTAAATACACCACATGCAAAGTAATGGTGGTGCACTGAGTAAGCAGTGTTTGACCTGCTCATCCAGGGTCTTTGTCCAGGTAATTGCCTGAGGTTTCCAGACAATAAATACACCACAGTATGCTAAGTGATTGCAGTAGACAGACATTGTTTGAACTGCCCCCTTTATAGTGGTTGTCCCAAGGCTATGGTGATGCTAGAGTGGGTATAAAGAAAAAAGAAGTCTGGAGGTAAGGAATACACCTCTCCACAACTCATATTCTTGCTTATTTAAAAGGGGATTTTTGCGAGAAAGTTCAAAGGCAATTTTGCAAGTAAAACATTTTCTGTAATTTTGCCAGATGGAATGCAGAGAAATTACAGCTTAGACCAAGGGTACCTAAATAGAGTTGAGATGATGGATACCAAGAGATAGAAATAAGCATTCAAGTATATTATAAACATATCTCTCAGACAATATAGATACCTCCATTACATTGTCATTTTGAAGGGATATTGAATTTGTTGTACAGAAAAATGAAATATTTTAACAACCAACGTTTCATTCAAGAAAAAAGTTCCTCACAGAATGAAAGTCAGTCATTTGTTGCTCAAGAAGAATTTGTTTACCCAAACTTTCAAAAAATGCTATTTTATGTAACTATGCCAATACATATTGTTAATACATATTGTTTTGAGGGGATGAGGCTATTGCTGAGGTTAATATTGTTGGCACTGATTGGTTGAATTAGGATTGCAGCTGTTTTCTGTGTACTCCATGTCGATGTGTGTAAATTGCAAGAGTTTCCTTTAAAGATATGACAGACAAATACCATTAATGAGCACTCTATCTATTTTGATGTCACTATATTCTGAGAATGCTTTGCTGAGATCGGTGTTAGGATAAGGGTTAGGTTCACATGAGAGTATTAATTACAGTTATACAGAGCTTCTATTTAGGAGGAACAGTTCCACTTCTTTACACCAAAATTTGCTTTGTTCCACTTTTCTTAGGGCAGAAACCATTAATCTAACTGGCAGTCATTGGCAAGTCACCTATGTATTTCCTGTGCCCAACTGCCCATACTGGGGGGTTAGATAAATGGCCCTCCTGTATGTCACGTTCCTATTTGCAGTAAAAAGTGTTTTGTTTATTGAAATAGTGGTCATGTAAATGTGTGCTTATTAAAGTGTATAATCAGTGGAGGTGATTAATGTTAAGTTGGGTTTTGAAATCTGACAAATTGCAAGACATTGCAGACATAGGCATGGAATTACTATTGAGAACTTGAAAAGTCTTCAAGATATACTTGGAACTTCTCACAATCTAGTGCACTGCCCACTGGATCCCAACAGGGGTCCTCAGGCAGTCCCCTAGACCCCAAACCTTGCAGTTTCTTGCTATCACACTTGTGGGTGGTCATCTTTTTTATTCTGGCAGGTTGGCAACTCTGGGTTATATATTTTGAAGCATAGAAATGTCAGGAAATGGAGCTGTAACCATGGTACCCAAAGTTTGTCAAGAAGGTTGTGCAGCTTATGAAAGACAACTATTCAAAATTACTGGGTATTCCTTCTTTAGTAACGTCAGTGGTACTGTAGGTAATTTAGATAATATAAAACAAAGAATACATGCAATAACTGTAGGGTATTGATAAGCTTAACACACTCGTACCCATTACGTGTGATCAAAAGTATAAGGATGGTTCACACAGTAAAGCTGTGTAAAACCATGAAAATTGAACACTGATTGGCTTGGAAGAGAAACAACGAAAAATTGTTCCTGCCTTCTGTTAAGTTTCTGACAATTAGGAAGTGTAAAACCTTTTCTGACCTACACTAATCCTAAAAAATTAGAAAACAGGCAATGAGCCAGCATTACATCTCACCATCTTTGAATTGGCCAAAATGTGTTGTAGATGAGGTGGCCAATTTTTCTAGAGGTAGCTTCAGAGATTGGCAGTTAAAATGTCACAGCAAAAAAAGGAAGTCACATGCAGGTAGGGTACACAAATGCCACAAAAAAAAAAATGAGCTGGAGGTTATGATATTTGCTTTTGCTATGCTTAGGGCTATGGCTTCCCACTTGCACTGTAATATAGATTATTTGTTAAATTATTAATAACTGGGACTTCTAAAATAAAAATTCTGTCTAAACGCTTGTTAGGAAGTGAAAACTGTCTTTAAAGGGGCTCATTGAGTTGATATTGGTAACTTTATGAGGGTGTTAAAGGGTCACTATCTCAAGGCAATGCTTATAATTAGCATTGTTAGTAAAGTTTCATGTCCAATAGTTATGGAAAAAGTTAAAATTTTGAGTTTAATGATGTCTTGATGTGTAATAGTTTTATGCATAATTTGAAAAAGTGTCTTGTCACAAATTTTTGAAAACCCAATTGAACCTTTAGAGACTCACTCATAGAGCATTTATTTGTATGTTGGGTGTAGGGATTATCTAAGTTTGAACACTTTTCATTGGTAAATATGTGAATAAAAATTAACAAGTTTGGAAAAAATTGCTGAATTTCACAAACCAACTCAATGAGCCACTTTAAGACCTGATCCTCTCACCCCAAACAGTTCCACATTCAACTAACCTACTTACTTAAGCCCCTCCCACAACTGTCTAAAACTCATCCTCATCCAGACTTGAATATCAGTTTATTGCTTCAGGGTGAGCATACCAGACCCCGATGTGCAATCCAAACACTCTCTGTTCAGTTCATGCTGTGTAATATGAGCTTAATTTAAGTGGCACTGTGCATTTTTGAACTAGCTGTCGATCAAAGAGCTAGGCCAGTTGAGAATTTTGTGGACTTCCACTAAAATCATAGTTTTGGGTGGAGGGATTAGCCTTTTAAAATGTTTTCTTACCAACTTTGCAAATGATTATTATTCTTTTTTGTTTCCACCTTTAACAAACTTCAGTTGTGGTCTCTAAATATTGCTTTGCCATTATAAAACCAGCATTTTCAAGAAAAATGTCCTTGTTCATGCAAAATGACACACCAAAAAATTGTTGCTGGATGAATGGCTTTGAAAAAATGTTCTATAAAATGTTTTGTTTCTTTTATAAATAGTTTTGGAAAGTTTTGGTTACCTAAGTTTCAGTCTCTATATTACACATACAATTGCTTTGTTGTTTTACGTTCTACCATACTAACATAAAGGATTTGACTATCATGTCCTTCATCATGTCCTATCATCTCCTTCTGCAAACAAATTAGATCATTTTACTTGTGAGTACAAATACTGCTGTTATGTAAAGAGATGTGTTTGAAAGTGGACAGTGGGTCTAAAGCTTGTACTTTGTGAAGACAGTTTGGCATTCTAATTTTTGCCACTATATTGCATTTGCACCAAACAGTTGCAAATTATTAGCACTAACTTGCGTTTTAACTTATCTCGAAAAATGTAGAGGCCATTCAGCCTAGAAGAAATGTGCATAAAGAACCATGTTAGTTCTATATTAGTGAGATGTTTTACTAATTCTGCAAATATCATTTGGCCTTGGACATGTTCAAAATTTTGAACATGCTCAAAACTGCTGGAAATGCTTTGGGAATTCATGTGAATTTAGAAAACAGTTTTGCTACTGTTTCTTTAATATTTAGCAAATTAGTGAGAATCAGTTGGAAAACAAATGCTTGTGAAATTTTTCTTTGTGAGATACAGACTGACTCAACAGTTATAACTACTTCTTGTTTATACCAATTCTTCTGAAGATTTAATTCACACTGACATTTTATTACCTAATGTATTCAAAAACTAGAATAATTTAATGCATGTTTTTGTTATCCATATCATTTATTTATCCTTCTCTGAGTTGTATTGAACGTCTCTCTAACTAACAATGTTACTATTGTCGGTGATAAAAAATATTTAAAGTGGCAATCAGAGTTGCTTTTACAATTTTGTTCACAATTTTTATTCTGAACCACATTTGAACATTTGACTTAAATCTTACAAAAAATGATCCATGATGTTGTTTAAGGCCAACCAATGCATTGTGATTGGTTACAGTGTAGTGGAGGCTGTCTTGCATCAGTGTGAAATTTGTTACCCAGCAAATATTACGAAATTTTCTTTGCACATTAACACAAAATTGATGTTTCTCCCAACCCAAAAAGACCTCTTTAGAATTGCATATTCTAGTTAACGATCAGTTCAGAAAGGGCAAATGAGGTGCTTGAACAAAGGTTAATATTCTTTGTGAAACTCTGATTGCCCCTTTCATTACATGTAAAAAGGTAGGTAGAGTGGTAATTACCCTACAGGTCACCCCTAGCTTGTAAAGTTAGTATTTTCCCAGCACTTGTAACTTGCTTGTTTTGGGAGCATAAAAGTCTTTACAAGAGAAAGTGTTATTTGGAGAACTAAATAGATAGAAATGTGCACTCCTCTCCCCCATAGGCGTACGAGGCGCGGATGCAGGGGGGCACCCCATTAGGCATAAGTTTCCTCTTTGCAGTCAGGACAATGTTTGTTTACACAATTCATCATGCTTCAGTGGCTGCACAACCAGCTTACATGTGTCCAAAAAGATAAGCCTATTGTCCTGGTCTGATGAGGCAGCTCTTGGCTTGCACTGATTAAACAGTCTCTGCCTTTATGAATGAGGTTTTCAATGGGACTCTTTGTTTACATAGTGCTGGACATGGCAGCTACTATTGACAGAAAGCTGATAATAGGAAGTCGGGTTGACCTTGCTGTAACATCACTTTTTGAACAAAAAGTGGGGTGTCGGGTATAAATTGTATAGAGGCAACCTTATGCCTAATGCTTCCTCTCAATTCGGGCAAAACAATTGGTCAATTCAGGAAAATCGTGGTAAAAGGTGCCATTATTCGGGAAAAATTTGATCTTGCCCTCCCCCCCAAAAAATCATCCAGGTATGCCTATTCCCCCACCCTCCCCCACATTCCCCACCCACCAGACTTTCATCATGTGAAACTAACCTGCTGCTTCTAGCATGGTAGGAAAAAAGAAGTGACATCTTGTGTGTCAATTCATGAGAGTTGTAACAGGTCATTTTGCAGTAGATTTGAGTCATTTCCTACTTCTAAGGGACTCGAGTCAAATCAGTGACTTGTATCTCTGAGGAAAATTATGATTTACCTTTTGAATATCAGTGACTCAAGTCATGACTTACTTAAAGTCATTTCATAGACCTGAGAACCATTGCAATTTCCTATCTTGAAAAGGGAAAAACCTCCCACCCCCACCCATTTCTACAGTTCTCAAAATGAAAGTATAGTAGTCAAAAGAAGTCAATATTTAGTAACAACTTTGCATAACTGTCCCAATACTGTTTCCTTCTCAAAGATGTAGTCAAGTCTTGACTCAGGTTACAACCCCTCCAACTTTAGCGGACTTGAAAACATTTGAGGAATTTTTCACCTCTAAAAAACATATGTAGAGACTTGAGTCAATGACATGAATAGAGTCACTAATATTGCTGCAAATTTGCCCAAAAAAGAGGGATTCATCTACATCTTTGGACTGGTCCTTATTTCAATATCAACTTTTCTTCTCTGCCCTAGGGACAAGCCATGTAATTATCAACAAGGTTTTCAAATTTTTCCTTGGAATGTTAAATTCCAAATCATATTTATTTTATAGATTGTAGATCTTTTGATGGGAAGGGTATCAAATCCTATAAAATTATGCTAAAACTGTCCGCATGAAGAAATGTTTTTAGTCAAAGTTAGTATAATTGCTTGTGCAGGCCATGTTTGGGAATTGTCTATTTTCATCATACTGCTAAGTTTTTACATGTTTTTAAAAAGTCTTGTAAATAAATAAGTCTGTGCAGTTATAGAGACATTGAACTGTTTTGTTTTTTAAGCAGCTTAATCTCTGAAATATCTTCTTGTTTCACTTCAAGCACCATCATGATTCTCCAGACCATTAGCTGGGGAGGCAATAGACAAATCTGATCAGCACTTGTGTTTAGTGACTGTCGGCATCCATTAGTGGGGTCCATTAGCCTTAATTTAAATTGTCTTCATTAATTGTATGCATGAATTTCAAACCCTCATATTTAGTGAAATTAGTGAAAAATTAGGGAACAAGATACTTTTTAGGGTACAACTATCCATGATACAGGTAAGCAAGGAAATTTAAAGATTTGAAAGGTGATAGACCCCAGCTATGGCCAACTGAAATCAAGACTATCACTTGCTGTCACGGTTCATCTGCATGAAGTGGGGGGGGGGGGGGGGGGGTGGAAAAGATCACTTGTGAAAGTGCCCCTTATTTGTGCATATGAACATAAATACATGATTAGTGTAGGGGTATGAAAATTCTCAGTTAGTGTTCTTTGTTCACATTAAATTTGGATATTCAAAACACAGAGCAGCTTATATTCTGTAAAATGCAGCGATAAGTCTGTATTCTAGCGAGGACATGATCTGCAGCAAGGTTTGTGACTGCATATGGAGGACTGTATACAGTGCAAGCCACACTACCTCAATATCCAATCGGATAACACTCCAGTTTTTGTGAGTTTTACTTAAAATCCCCTCCATCCATTGTGGGAAAGAACAAAAAATTTGCCAACCTTTGTAATTGAATGAGAGGACCATGAAAATGGAATGTAAAATATTTCGTGACGTAACATGGAGAGATTTTATCGGACTACACCTATCCAATCAAAGCCGTCTGTGGATGTGACATCACAGAAGAATTAGCATGATCTAAATTTTTTTAGTTCAGCAATACAAATCATATATTTCTCCAGGTTGGCAAAATTTTGTTCCTTTCCCACCAAAGATGGAGATTTTATGTAAAACCACCAAAATCGGAGTGTCATCTGATCGGATATTGCTGTAAAGTTATCTGCGTTTTTTGGGAGGAACTAAAAACTGAACATTTGAGGAATTTTAACTCTCTGGGATGATGAGAAATGCCCTTTAAAAAAGGAGAATTTTTATTGTTTGTGAGGAGATATATAGGGTATATGAGTTTGATGGATAAAGGGTTGTTATGTCAGTCAATGCTCCCAGGTTTGTAACATATTGGTCACATATCTTTTAGAGCCAAGGGAATAATGAACCCCCAAATCATTGCCAACCACTGAAACCTTGGGACATTGAACCCTGGGATCATTGGGTAGACCTCTCACTTATCATGCAAATTCCCAATGTAAATCAATCTAATGACTGAGGATATGTCTGTGAAACAACAAGTTCAGCATAACACAATTTGTCAGGCCCTAAATTTTTAGGCATGCAAGTACAATTGCAAACCATCACTCACAGCAAATCACTGTGAGGAGTGATTCTGTACACACCTAGATGAAGAATGGGAGCTAATATAATCTTCGTAAGTTTAATAAAACAATACATGTACCACCCTCCTTAACTTCCTGAGGAGTGTGATTTGGAGCACCCCTGGAAAATCTAGAATTCAAGGCCAGATTTGTTAAAATCTGAAAGTGTCAGCCCACCAAATTAATCTCTCACATGACAAAATGGTAAAAAAAGGAGACACAAGTTCTTTACATTATAAATAAGCATGTATTATTTCCAATAGATTAATACAATTTAATAATTTACATCTTAACAAAGCCTCATAATACTTTGTCCAAGGAAGACTTACTGTACAAATATATATTATATGTATAACTAGTTGCATTTTAGTTGCAATCTCTTTTACATATGCTCAAAAAAAGACAAAGGGTACAACTGAAGAAAGTCCCTCTTGAGCTTGCATACTCCCTGAAAGGCATTCATACTTACACCATGGCTTTTTCCCTGTTCTGAACCCCTTACTTGAGAACCTCACAGCAATTTACCCAACTACATGCCAAAAACTGAGAAAGGTAAAAGAGGATCTACAGTCCTTCCCCTCTCAACCCTTCCGTTCTACTCCTACCTTCCCTTCCTCCTCCTCCCCCTGAAGTGTAAATTAACACACCTAAATGAACACCATAAAATATCAATTTATCTGCCAAATTTTTCAATAATACATGAGCAAGCTTTTCTTCTGTGGTTTTTGTTTGCTTGAGAATTTGTTACATGTGTGCATATTCTGTGACACATGATGATAGATATTTGCAAAATCAGACAAGATTTCAACTTTTTTCAAATGTTACATAATGCTGACTGTCCATGCTCTCTTTTGATATAACATTTCCATACTACCATCTTTTCAAGTTTACACCACCCTCACCCTCTTACATCATATCATATTGCAGTTGGTTAAGGCTGGTTAATTTCAGAGTACTTTCCAAACAAAAAATGACTTTTTACAAAGCATTTGAACTATCTTTGAACGGAGTTGCAATAAAAGGTACAAAAATAAAAAGGGTTCTTCTCCCCAACTTCCCCAAACAAAACAATGCATTCGAAGGTCCCCTTTTGCTGATCATTTCACATTACAATGAAACATGACATAGGGCTCAAAACAAGTCCTTTCCATAAAGTGAAATTTGTGACGTCGCAAATCCTACATAGTAAAGAAGATGATACAAAAATAGAAAAATATGCTACATAAAAAATTATCAAAAGTGACCAAAGCATAGGTAACAGGACTGCTTGTAACAAAATTTGACTCCAAACAATTTTTTTTTATAATTTTTATTTTAGAAAGAGTTCCGTTATTGGCATGCATCTTAATCCAAGGGCAAGGCATACTTCATGGGTAGGGATGAAGGCATAGATTTTGGCAAGTAAAAAGATGATTCTTTAAGTATTAGTATCAAAAGTTTTTCAAGCACTATCTTCAGTGTTTACTAAGTAATATAGGTCCATGGTTACAAAAAGTACTTTAGACGAAGTATCAGTGGGATGGGTTTGCGTTCAGCTAATACTGATAAGGTGTCAAAGAAGGTAGACAATGTTTTTTTTACCACTTCATTGCAGTTTTTTTGTTTCTTTGCTATGAATTATTCACTGGGGCCAGCTCTTAGCTTGATATAAGAAATTCCTCACAGATTGACTTATACTGGTGAATGGAGCTTTATTTTAAATTTAGAATTTGCAGTAAGATGCAGGATTGCAGAATTCCAACCCCTGTTCTCATTATCTCCCACCTGCCCCCCTTCCCCTACCCCCACCCCTCAAAAAATTATTGCTTAGGGAAATTTCCCTTTTCTTCTTCAAAAAAATCTAGTCCATTCGATTCTACTCCAGCCAGTTCCACAAAAGTCAGGAAAAGAATTATCTCCTTGAAAAGCGGGTGGTCTGTGTGTATCGCATGGATTTGCCCGCCAAGGCAGCCTACACATTTTATATTAGACAAGCTGCAAGGTACTACACGCGAGAGCCTCACCACTGTGTAACAAAGTGATTTGACTTTTGCCCCATCTGCCCGTGTATATACAGTAACAGTGAAGCAGAGTCATACTTGTGCTATGTGACCTTTTGCCTTTTCTCCTTTACAAAGACATAAATCACAAGTTTGGTTCGGAATCTGGAGCATTAGTCTACTGTATTGAGAAAAGACATTTATCTATTTCAATTAGTTATCACCGGAGTTATTGAGATAAGTGTTTCCGGAAATTGGTTGTACACTCAACAGCGCAACCTTAAGTTTCTTTACATTCAGGGACGCCGCCCGAGTGTAATGATTAGGTGGGGGGAGGGGGGGGGGGGATGACTATGATATACATTATCTACATTTGGGTAGTGAGAGTTTTTGCTTTGTGGCTATCTGAGGGGCCTGGTCGACGGCCCGGGGAGGTGTCCCTTTCCCCCTTTGGGAAGTACAGTGTTGCTTATGAAGCGTTACCTCAAGACTGATTTCTTTTCTTGTTCCTTTGTATGTACTGTAATTACTAGTTGTCTGCATTTTCATCTGGCACCTACAGCAGCTTAGTGAGTTGGCAGGATATAAGTTCAATGTATTATCATTGTGACTTTTATTATTTAACCAAGTTGTGTTGGGAATGTTCCTCCAATGCAGCTCCGCAGTGCCATGGCAGCAGTAGTCTGTTTTGAAATGGAAACAGTCGCCTTCCCTGATCAATGTGAAAATAGAAAATCAGGCCAAGTTTTTCATTTTTTTGCAGAAGCTGTGAGACAGATCATTGATTCTGCAGGGCGTAACTTCTCTCAAAGATTTTATACTGTACTGTGACAGCAATCTACAGATCATCATGGAGGCAAAACACAAAGTAAGGTGTCATGCTGTATTTCAACTACCTTGAGCAGAAGAGGACAAGAAAGGCAAATTTATAACTCTGTATACAATCACAGTGCTCAGCCAGTGATATGGAGCAATGGAATCCACCCACAAGTAACTGTTTCATATTGCCATGACATTTACACTGAGTAAGAACTCATACTGACCTTTAAATGTTGGTACCTGTCACCACCTGGGGAATGTACCAATGATGGATGTTCTTACTGTACTAGTTCAGTTTAGTAAAAACTTTTCAAGTAGTTCAACCAAAGCTGTTTGAAAGACTGAATGATTTTCCTGAAAAACAACTTCAGTAGTAATACCTGTTCACTTTACAGTATGTTGCAATTGTGGTATATAACTTTATATTGCGAATATTCCGTCATTGCTGGTTATTTTTCCTCGTATAAATCATTTTGGACAACATAGTACACTGCAAGGGGACTATGTGAACTCACACACAGAGAAAATGAGAGAAGCCTGGAATGTTTTGCAGTCTCGAAAGTCCTTGAATTTGGAGATCAGTCTGGCAAAATAACTGTTTGATGTGGAAAAGTGAGAACTCTACTATTACAGTTATAGAAGATCATGTTGAACACTACCTTTGTCCACAGTGGGTAAATGTGTAATTTTTAAGTGAATATGCTATTTTTGTTTTAGTGCAGCAGAGGTCAAAAATTGAAAACCTTGTTATGTGAATGTGGGAATGACCGTGGCCGGACAAATACCCCCTGGACAAATACCCCCCAGTGAATATGCGCCTGGAGGAGTGGTATTTGCCCTGGTGAAATAAAGCTGGGGGGTGCGTGGTATTTGCCCTGGTGAAATAAAGCCGGGGCTGAATGTCCGAGGGGGTATTTGTCCAGGGGGTACCTGTCCGGTAAAACTGGAATGACAGATGCTGTTCATACTTTGTGTATAGATATTGAAAGGAGGAATCCTGTTGTTTTTGGTGCAGGTCACATATCAGTGAGGTCACCAGAGGTCAGAAACTCACACTTTGTTAACAGGGCAGTACAAGTGAGGATGCACAAAAGCTAAATACTAAGTGTGTGGGCCCAGCGTGTAGAAGAACCCGATTGTTTTTATAGGAGGTAAAAGGTTATCTGAGGTCAGTAGAGATTGCAAAAACAATGTAAATGGCTAGTAAGTACAGTATCTCAAAATACAAGTGGCGGATTTTTTATTATGTTTGTGATAGCTTTATCATTTTGATAGGAACAATCCTTTTGTTTTCGATGGAGGTGGAGTTCCTAGGTGCTTTTAAATACCCTTACTTACTTGCCTTGACTATCAAGAGATACTGCACTTCATTCAACTTGTTTTCTGTAGAATATTTATTCAAAACCTCTATAGAGAGCAAGGTTAAATGGATGAACATTTATTTTTTGTCTGTAATAACACTCTAGGAGGGATGTGAAGGGTTGGAGTGATCTGGTGAGTTGTACAGACAGTTATGAACATGAGTGTCCATTGCTTGTTTTGATTCAAGAAAGGCATATTTTGATACTTTCCAGCTGTGTAGTGGGCAGTTGGTACTGTAAGTGAACTTAGCTTTGTATTTACTTTTCTTTTATTACCAAAGAGCAACTTGTTTTTAGGGATGCACCGGATATCTGGTCTGGCCGGACTATCCTGCTGATTAATGAAAAATTTCCAGTTCGAACTGGTCTTCTGTTCTCTTTACAAGTGAAAAAAGCAGTCCCCGGAGGATGAAGTCCATCCAGATTTGAAGTTCTATGCTGTAAAATCTGGTTCTACCCAGAACCAAACATTTGATCCGGTGCATCCCTACTTGTTTCGAACACTTGTATTCAGAATTTAATAGGCCTGAGTCAGGTAGCAAATATTTGGAACCGGGTACCCATTGTCATTGCGTGGGTAATGGGTACCAGTCCCAGACCCCTAGCTTCAGTAAAAGAGGGGCAGGGGGAACGTACCTGAAGGGCACAGTATGTGCATGTAAAGTGATGCACACCATCATCCAGGTCCAGAGCGAGCTCCCTGAAGCTCCTAGATACTGTAGCTTTCTTCTTTATTGAGACGTTAGCACTCACACACAAAGGACTGTATTAGAGTCTACCCATGTACATGAGTTCAGCAGTGTTCTCCTCTCTATCGTCTTGGAGAAAAGAGATGCAGGGTGCAGAAGGACCTTCATAGGAGGGGACAGGATGGGACTTAAAAAGAGCAGGGTGGGTCGCTCACTGTAAACTAATTAAGATAGGGATCTGGCGGAAGCTTGCATGAGGCCAACTCTGAAAATCTCAGGAAAAACAAAGTTGTCTGTGTGACAAAGTATTTTGTTTTGATGTATGGGAGGTAAAAAGGGATCACCCTCGAGTAATTCCATGTGCCTATTCCCCTGTTTTTTACAGATGGGTACTTGTTTTCTTATTTTAGATTTGAGTACCTGTATGTTTGGTTGGGGACCGGGTACCAGACTCAGGCCTAGAAATAAAATTTTTTTTAAGTAATCCTATTTTTCACATGCTATCTGCCAAATGGTACTTAATAAATATAAAGCAAGGTAATATGGATAAACCTTAAGTATCCATCTATCTCTTTGACTCCTGTGAATGAAAGGTCAATTAGTACTATACAGTATTTAAACAGTATTTGACTGCCATTAGTCATTTAAGGTTAATTGCATGCAAAATTTGGGAAAGAGATACCTAGGAATATTATTGAGGCCTTTCATAGCACACCTATATCACCACACTGCTGCCCAACTAATCCCACAAATAGCCCAGCAGCAGCCCAACATTGCCCAGGCATGTAGAACCTTGTATACTTAGCCCAACTGGAACCATATGTGACCCCCAGAACAACCTGAACTGGGCCATTGATCTGCCCAATTCCAGCCCAATCAGTATATCAATTTGGGCCAGATGCATCCCCAAGACCAGCCAGAACAGGGCCCAACTGGGGCCCATGATTTAATGAAATATACAGAACAGCCACCTTTGGTCCCAGTTAGTACCCAATTCCAGCCCAATCAATCATCCCACTTTGGGCCAGATAGGATCCCAAGAACAGCCAAAACTGGGCCCAACTGGTACCAATGATCTAATAAAATGTACAGAACAGCCACCTTTGGCCCCAGTTAGTACCCAATTCCAGCCCAATCAGTGAGCCCAATCTGGGCCAGAGAGACCCCAAGTGACAGATTAAGGCGGGGCCAGATTGGGTTACCCAAACTGGCCCCAATAAGGAGCCCAGTTTGGGCCTTATCCGGCCCACATAACCATTGTTACCTGGGTAGTTAATTAAGTTCCGAAACCCAGTGGCGTAACCAGCAGGGGCAAGGGGGCAGACTGCCCCCAACTAAAATGGGAAAGGAGAAGCGAAAAATGGGGACGTGAAGAAGGAAAAAAAGGGGAAAGAGAGGGAGGAAGAGAAGAAAAGGGGAAAGAGACGGGACGGAAATAAAAAAAAAACGGTCCCAAATTGCCTGAACCCCCCCCCCCCCCCCAGGCCGTAACCGGTACCTTGTGCCATGTTAATTTTCCATTAGCGGACATCCTAATATATTTAAAATAAGTGCTGTCCATAACTTTGTAGGCCAATGGAGTTTTAGATTCATATTCTTCGGGTTGTAACGTTTACTGACTGTGTGTTTTGGAATAACAGGTCAGTGTTTAACCAATCAGAATGCAGGATTCTCAATAACGGATGGCTAAAGGTGGTAGAACAGTACTTCAACTTCAAACGAGTCATTTTGCTTTCATATTCAAATGCACTTATTTGTAATGCCACGAGGAAGGGATAAAGTTCTTGTAAGGGGTTTTACTGAGAAGTGATACTTCTTAGATTTACCTGGTCATCATGCGGACAATAAGACCTGGTCATCATGTGGGCAAAATTAACTTGGCCTAGTTATGATGCGGGCAATAAGACTGTGGCCTGGTCATCATGCGGGCAATAAGACCTGGTCATCATGCGGGCAAAATTAACTTGACCTGGCCATCATGCGGGCAATAAGACTTTGGCCTGGTCATCATGCGGGCAATAAGACCTGGTCATCATGCGGGCAAAATTAACTTGACCTGGCCATCATGCGGGCAATAAGACTTTGGCCTGGTCATCATGCGGGCAAAACTAACTTGGCTTGGTCATCATCCGGGCAATAAGACTTTGGCCTGGTCACCATGTGGGCAAAATTAACTTGGCGTAGCCTAGTTATCATGCGGGCAACAAGACTTTGGCCTGGTCATCATGCAGGCAAATTAACTTGGCCTAGTTATGATGCGGGCAATAAGACTGTGGCCCGGGCAAATTAACTTGACCTGGCCATCATGCGGGCAAAACTAACTTGACCTGGTCACGGGCAAAAGTAAATTGACCCGATCATCATCCGGGCAATAAGACTTTGGCCTGGTCATCATGCGGGCAAAATTAACTTGACCTGGTTATCATGCGGACAATATTAACTTGACCTGGTTATCATGCGGACAATAAGACTTTGGCCTGGTCATCATCCGGGCAATAAGACTTTGGCCTGGTCATCATGCGGGCAAAACTAACTTGGCTTGGTCATCATGCGGGCAACAAGACTTTGGCCTGGTCATCATGCGGGCAAATTAACTTGACCTGGTCATCATCCGTGCAAAAGTAACTTGACCCGATCATCATCCGGGCAATAAGACTTTGGCCTGCCCACCACACGGGGCATGCCAGTCGCCCCATTTCGTAAATGGGGACATCCACAGAACACTATGGTAGGGGTAAAAATTTTGTACCTTTCCAGCCACCTTAACCCCCTTGGGCTCCCTAATACCAAATAACATGAAAAAATACAATGAAAAACTTAAATTTCTGTTCACCATTTATTGACAGACAGACAGACAGACAGACAGAAGAGCAAGTTGCATTGTGACACTATATATGTAATTGTTCCACAAATAGGACTACTATAGGCTCATATGTCAAGAAATAAGCATTCGTGTATTTTTTTTGGTAAAAGCAAAAACTCACCCGATTCTGTTTGAAAATGATATAAACTTACGAAAAAAATAGGGTGGCATTTTTTCTCTACTTTCTAAGGGTCAGAAATCCAAGATGGCGTCCAAAATGGCATGTCAACAAGGTAATTTGCATCCATGCGGTCAAATTTGAAACTTAATCCAATCATAAAGATTCCAAATACGTATAGTTTGTTTTTTGACATGACAATTCACTTAACTTACTCAAATCCGGTGAAAACAACATGATCACCCTTAAAATGGCCCACCCCTTATTTAGGGGGCTGGGGTGCCATTGACCTAATAGCAGAATTTTGATGCCCATTTTTAATGACCACCCCGCGGGGTCATGGTTCACATTTTGGTCCCTATCTCTGGAACAGAAGGTCTGACATAGGGCAAACAATACATTTTTGGATTTTTCGGACCCATAGAAAGTAATGAAAAAATGCCACCCTAATTATTTTTGTAACTTATGATATCTTCTTTCAAAACTCTCCCTGTTTGGAAAACTATGTTCATGGCAAAATTATATCTATTTGATCACAAGTTTTATTCTTTATGTTCCTTTTCAATTATTCATATGTACATAAATAATAGTCTTTGCACCGGGTACCCGACCGACGATGTCAAGACCCGGTTCTGAAATTGCTACCCGGGTCCAAAATTTCACTAATGTGCATTGCATGTGTGACAAAAAACCTAACATGTCACTTTTTTCTCACAAAATTTTTCACATACATGCCTAAGAGCACCCCTTGCCATGCCCATAGGTAAGATATATTAGTGTTATTTTAATGTGCAAAGCAAAATTTCGTATCATACTTTACAAGATTCTCTTAGCTTAATGGAAGTTATATTTTAGGGTACCCGGGTACCCGACCGACCATAAACTTCGGGTACCCGGTTCCGAATTTTAGACCCGGTGCAATCACTAATAAATAATTTACTTAATACATTATAAAATTATTACATGCATGCACCTGGAAATACCAAGCGTATGAATGTGTGTGACAGACGGGACGTGACAGTAGGGTTGGGCGGTATACCGGTATTTCGGTAATTTTTGGTATTCATTTATACCCAAATGGTCGGTAACGAACATTTGTGTCATACCGAAATACCGAAATGAAAAAAAAAAGTTGAAAAAAGTTATATGAAAACTGTCAAAAATACAGATCTACGGCAGGCCTGGTTGCTGCAGCTAGTGTGGTATTGTGCAATGTCATGTCTAGATATAAATATTCATCATATTCTCATTAAAAATTCATGTAAAGGTTTATGTCTTTTAAGTCTGTTAATGAAATGAATATTCATAACCTCTTAATCATCCAATTGTGTACTTTTCCTCTGACCCATTCATGACCTCTATTAACATAATTCTCAAAACTTTTTGGGTGACAAACTTCACTGACAGATTTAGTGTGTAATCTCCATATGGTTTTCCTACAGTTAGTGTATGTGGTTAAGTGTGGGGTGAACAGTACAACTGTGCAAGTCTAGCGATCTTTTTGTAAGTTTGAATTACAAAACATTTCAGTTTTTTGTCTTGAATTTTCACCCAGGATTTTGATTAAAACTTGTCTCTAAACATTTAAACATCACTTGACCACTTTTTCTGTTCATTCAGCTCCGAAACATTGAAAAAACTTAATTCAAAATAACTGACACACTACAAGGTGAAGTCAGTGTAAATTTCCCAAGGCTGGCCTGGGGAAATGATTTCTAAAGTTATGTATGCAGTCTGCGTAAGCACTTTGTGATATTATGACCTACTGCAGTTACGGGAAATAATGCGAGCAAAAACTCAATATTTATATGTTTTGTTGCAACTTCATATGCAAAAACAACTTCAGTTAACCAAGACGGAGAAAAGAAAAAGAATCAAACAATTTTTAAGAGATTTTCAAGACTTCGCAGTGGTGTTTTGTCAATCGGCGGCAGCCATTTTGGAAACAGTACCTCAGTTACACATGTATGTGGCCCATTTCACGTTACGTAAGGTACAAATCAGAAGGAAAAAAAGATTGATACAACAATTTTTGTACAAAAATATTTGGAAAATAGCAAAGTTTTGTCTATCATGTTACATTTTTCTTTTTATTCAATGCTTATACAACTACAAAATGTATAGGTAATTCCATTGAGCTTCTGTGCTATTCTGTACACCATGTTGGCCTATACTCTGGGATATCTGCTTTTGAAATTAACCTTTTTTTACTCTGATGGTATGAATACCGGTATTTTGGTATTACCAGTATTTTTTCGGCCGGTATATCGGTATCACAAAAAGTCAATACCGCCCAAGCCTACGTGACAGACGGGACGTTTTGCCCACTACTTAAAAATTCTGTCTTTAGAAGTGAAAAAAGTTTTTCAAAGTCTTCTTTGTAATTTTTTATAATTTATAATTAGGGATGCACCGGAACTCGGTTCCGGCCGGAACTCTGACTTTTCAAAAGTTCCGGTTCCGGCCGGAACTTTGCATGGTTCCGGCCGGAACTGCCGGAACTTATGAAATTTTTACTATGCTCTTTTCTTAATTTGAACATACCAAAAACATACTGTAGCAACTTAATCTTAACCTTTTTCAATAAAGTTGTGTGCTATTCCAGCTACATATCATTATTCAAGTCTGACTCACACATTGACCAAGAATGCATTTATATGCTCAGGTGTTTATTTTCATGTACCAGCCTGAGCAGAAAGTTTTTTCTACCTTGTTCAGATCTAATCATGACATGTTCTCTACAGATGGTATTACTACTGAAGGCATAAAACCTACTTTTTTATTTGATGTCATGTCATGAACTGTTTTTGTAACTCATCATAAACAGTGTATCTAATAGAGTATGAAATCCTGACACAGCTGAAAATCAAATGAAAAAATTGCAGTCCTTTTCTAAAAATTTTTGCTGTAGAAGAAAAACCTAATTTGATTACAGACTTCAGTTTATTAGGAGAAATCTTGGAAGGTTATGATGGAGGAAAAGGAGCTTTTTCCAGTGAGAGGGAGCAGTCGTGAACGCTTGCATAAAAATGTTGCCTGCTTCTGAAAAGGGCTAATTGTGCCCATTTTCTATTGGGTGGACTGGAACGTGTGGAATAAAGTGGCGATCAAACTCAAAAAATTATGACTAGAAGTCGCAGGCACTACCGCTAAGCCATTATGTATCATACAACATAGGCATAGGTTAATCCACTCCATAAAGCAATGAAGTCTAGAAATAAAGCAAAAGTTCCGGTTCCGGCCGGAACTTTTGAAAAGTTCCGGCAGTTCCGGTTCCGGCCGGATCTTTTTTCATGGTTCCGGTGCATCCCTATTTATAATCCTCTCTCTCAAAAATCCTCTGGCAATCATAACCCACCATCCACTTCTCGAACTCGAGATTAATCATTTCAATGACATTTAACGCTCAATTTCTCTCACGGGGATCATCGCGGGCTATGTGCCGTAATGAAACCGACGCATAGTCGGGTCCCGGTCCCTAACCAAGTTCCTTACAAAATTGCCCCAATCAAAGAGATTCGTCTTAAAACCAAAACTGAACCATGGATGACAGATGACATACTAGAAGATATAAAATTAAGAGATGCCTTTCTTTTGAAATTTCGTAAAGAAGGTAATCCTGATCTGTACTCTTCATATTGCAAGCTCCGCAACAAAATTCAGAGAGTTATAAGGAAGGCTAAGAATAGTCATTTTGAAAACAAAGTTAATGAGAACATGCACGACTCCAAGAAACTGTGGAAGCAAATGAAATTGTTAGGGTACCAAAATGTCCAAAAGACTCCCACACAGACTGTACTGAAAATACATATGTGTACATGATCCCAATACAATTGCAAACCAAATAACAAGTTCTTTACTGGTATCTCTGGTAAACTAGTTTCCAAATTACCCTTTCCTAGGGGCAGTTTCAATGAAAAAGGCTGATTGATGTCATACTTGGTACAGTGATAGTGAATCAATCTTTAAAACTGATAGAAGTGAATGGGAGTGAAAGAAATGTTTTCAAATAATATGCTGATGTTCCAAGTTCAAACAATCTCATTTTAATTGCACTATTCATGAAGCAAGGAACCACAGTGCCCATTGGGCTCTTGTTTGTTTAAGCAATCAATGAAAGTAAATAAACAAGTAAATACCCAATTCAGGTCATGTGACTAGTGAAGCCGATTCGGTCTATTTCTGACATTCTGTCCAAGCTGTGGGCCAAAATATAGCAACCAGTTTTAAAGAGGGTGTAAAGTATTTTGACTTATAAGTTCATTGTTTTTTTTTTACAGAGCTCCGGCATCACCTATGACGTCATCTCAACCTATGACGTCACCTCAACCTTCGGCGTCACCTCAACCTACGACGTCATCTCAACCTACATCACCTCAATCTACGGCGTCACCTGAATGGCCGAACAGCATAATAAAGAAGTGGAAAAACAAACGTAGAGGGCCAGGGTCTCTCATAGAATTCATTGAAAGTAACTGGACGAATGATCATCATCTGAAATGTGATGTGTGCTTGAGTATATTAACTAATGCACATGCCGTAAAGAATCACTTGAGGCGTTGCCATGGACCCTGTCAGAAGAAAAAACTGCCAACTTTGTCAGTTACTAGTATTCCCTCAGAAGGTACATGTTAAACGTGTAACATCATCTGTAAAAATTGGAAAGATACGCATATATCCTAGTGATTTGGAAATCTTAAAAGATCCAAGTGGGTGGCTGAATGACCAAATAATTAATGTGTATTTAAAACTCCTACAACAAAGGAGTGAAAGAAATTCTTCATTACCAACTGTTATCGTTTTCGATTCTTTCGTTTTCAATTTGATAAACCGGTCTCAAAACGTATCTAGAAAGTTGATTGAAAATATATTTGAAAAGGACATCCTAATATTTCCTTTCCACTCTACAAATCATTGGAGTCTTGTTATTGTTGACTTTAGAAGTAAAACAATAATACACTATGACTCTTTACATGTTTGCACAACTAAACCATGCGAAATAATAAATTACTGGTTGAAAATGTGTCACAAAAGACTTAACATTCAACTTGAACGTCCAACCCTAAATTGCTCAGTTGCCAATAATATTCCAAAGCAAGAGAATGGATCAGATTTTGGAGTTTTTGCATGTGGTACCCTCAACCTACATCACCTCAATCTACGGCGTCACCTGAATGGCCGAACAGCATAATAAAGAAGTGGAAAAACAAACGTAGAGGGCCAGGGTCTCTCATAGAATTCATTGAAAGTAACTGGACGAATGATCATCATCTGAAATGTGATGTGTGCTTGAGTATATTAACTAATGCACATGCCGTAAAGAATCACTTGAGGCGTTGCCATGGACCCCGTCAGAAGAAAAAATTGCCAACTTTGTCAGTAGTATTCCCTCAGAAGGAACATGTTAAACGTGTAACACCATTTGTAAAAATTGGAAAGATACGCATATATCCTAGTGATTTGGAAATCTTAAAAGATCCAAGTGGGTGGCTGAATGACCAAATAATTAATGTGTATTTAAAACTCCTACAACAAAGGAGTGAAAGAAATTCTTCATTACCAACTGTTATCGTTTTCGATTCTTTCATTTTCAATTTGATAAACCGGTCTCAAAACGTATCTAGAAAGTTGATTGAAAATATATTTGAAAAGGACATCCTAATATTCCCTATCCACTCTACAAATCATTGGAGTCTTGTTATTGTTGACTTTAGAAGTAGAACAATAATACACTATGACTCTTTACATGTTTGCACAACTAAACCATGCGAAATAATAAATTACTGGTTGAAAATGTGTCATAAAAGACTTAACATTCAACTTGAACTTCCAACCCTAAATTGCTCAGTTGCCAATAATATTCCAAAGCAAGAGAATGGATCAGATTGTGGAGTTTTTGCATGTGCTTTTGCAGAATGTATGTCGAAAGATTGTAATCCAACCTTTGAACAAAGAGATATGAAAGGGATTAGAGAAAAGATGCACCAGGCAATTGTCAAGAAAGAAGTTTCTCTGTAGAATTATCTTGAAATGCCGTATATTCCCTAATAAAAGCCCACTTCTAATAAACGCCCCCCACCAATTTTCAAAAAAATTAAATTGATAAAAAATTAAATCATAAAGCTCACATTTTTCGCAAAATTTCATGAAATACCTTTAAAACACAAGATACCCAGTCCGATATGGATGATTTACAAGTTATGTTGTCAAATTCTGCCAAAACTGTAACTATTTGTGCACTTTACTGGATCTAAACTTCATGGAATATACTTCCTAATAAACGGCCCCCATTTTCGCAAGTGACACGCTGGGGCGTTTAGTAGGGAATATATGGTATATCAATGTTCAAAAGACTGTTTCTTTTTTAAGTGACAATTACTATTTACAAAATAATTAAAAGTATTACAAATTTCATTGCAATCAGTATAAATGTTTCCCTCGTGACAAACTTTATTCAAGGCAGTTCGATCACAAACTTCGAAACGACTCGACAAAAATTTCAGCTACACAAGAAAGAATTTCCATTTGAATGATTTGCAAATTATTAAAGGTCTATGGAAGTGTAGGAGCAATTTGGTCCAAAATGAAAGGAAATATAGTCCATAATTTATGGTCATCATATTGCATCACATATCAGAGAGTTGACATATCTGGAAGAACAAAAAATAAAAAAGACTATGCTTATGCACTTATCAATTGTATGACGGCACTGGTGAACCCCGGGGAGGGGTAGTCAATGCACAATGGCAGTCGTACTTTGTGTGGTTTTGACTCCCCCGCCGTCAAAGTTGTGACTTGCCTTTGGCTTCAAATGACTCCCCTCATAAAGATTTTTTGACTTGCCTTTTGGTGAAAATGACTGCCCCTATGACGCCCCTTTGAAGGGATGAAAATAATGTTTTCGGGATGCACAGGAGACCGTGTGCGGTCCATGACTTGCCTTGACAGCCCCCCCCCCCGCGTCACAGTTTGACTGCCCTTAGAGCTACACATTGACTCCCCCTGAAGTCAAAATTTTCTCGTAATTGACGCCACCCTGACTACCCCTCCCTGGGGTTCACCAGTGCCGTCATACAATTGATAAGTGCATTAAATAGCGCTATTTGAACATTGATATACCGTATATTCCCTAATAAACGCCCCGGGTGTGTCATTTGCAAAAATGGGGGGTGTTTATTAGGAGGTAAATTGCATGAAGTTTAGATCCAGTAAAGTGCACAAATAAGACCTGCTCTGGCAAAATCAGTCTTAAAGTGTCAGAAAATCAAATTTGAGTTATCACATGATTCGTAATAAGTAAGCAAAACATTCTCTACAATTTGACATTTTTTACAAGTGTTTACAATTATTTTAGATTATTAGATTATCAGATGCACATTTCATTTGATCTTTTTTTTAACTGCAGGTAAAAAATGGAGACCTGGTGTTGGCGAAAGAAGGCAGATGCAGTTCTTGGCCAGCAGTAGTTGTAAACCAACGAGGGCAATGTGTTAAAGTCGCTTACATTGATCCTTCTGGATCATATCAGGGAGTGGAAACTTTGCTGCCTATAAAAAGAATTTCACTTTACTCGGGGGAGAAGCCCAGAGTCGGCAAACGGCGGTTGCTTGATGCATACAAGGCTCTGCAGAAGTTGTGGGATGCCAGAGTGTAAGTACTCTTATTGCCCGCATGATAACTAGGCCAAGTTAATTTTGCCCACATGATGACCAGGTCTTATTGTCCGCACAAGTTAATTTTGCCCGTAAGTCTTATTGTCAGGGTGCCGGACGTCAGAGCGGGATGGCCTGGTTGCTGCAGCTAGTGTGGTATTGTGCAATGTCATGTCTAGATATAAATATTCATCATATTCTCATTAAAAATTCATGTAAAGGTTTATGTCTTTTAAGTCTGTTAATGAAATGAATATTCATAACCTCTTAATCATCCAATTGTGTACTTTTCCTCTGACCCATTCATGACCTCTATTAACATAATTCTCAAAACTTTTTGGGTGACAAACTTCACTGACAGATTTAGTGTGTAATCTCCATATGGTTTTCATGCAGTTAGTGTATGTAAGTTTGAATTACAAAACATTTCAGTTTTTTGTCTTGAATTTTCACCCAGGATTTTGATTAAAACTTGTCTCTAAACATTTAAACATCACTTGACCACTTTTTCTGTTCATTCAGCTCCGAAACATTGAAAAAACTTAATTCAAAATAACTGACACACTACAAGGTGAAGTCAGTGTAAATTTCCCAGGGCTGGCCTGGGGAAATGATTTCTAAAGTTATGCATGCAGTCTGCGTAAGCACTTTGTGATATTATGACCTACTGCAACTTTACGGGAAATAATGCGAGCAAAAACTCAATATTTATATGTTTTGTTGCAACTTCATATGCAAAAACAACTTCAGTTAACCAAGACGGAGAAAAGAAAAAGAATCAAACAATTTTTAAGAGATTTTCAAGACTTCGCAGTGGTGTTTTGTCAATCGGCGGCAGCCATTTTGGAAACAGTACCTCAGTTACACATGTATGTGGGCCATTTCACGTTACGTAAGGTACAAATCAGAAGGAAAAAAAGATTGATACAACAATTTTTGTACAAAAATATTTGGAAAATAGCAAAGTTTTGCCTATCATGTTACATTTTTCTTTTTATTCAATGCTTATACAACTACAAAATGTATAGGTAATTCCATTGAGCTTCTGTGCTATTCTGTACACCATGTTGGCCTATACTCTGGGATATCTGCTTTTGAAATTAACCTTTTTTTACTCTGATGGTATGAATACCGGTATTTTTTCGGCCGGTATATCGGTATCACAAAAAGTCAATACCGCCCAAGCCTACGTGACAGACGGGACGTTTTGCCCACTACTTAAAAATTCTGTCTTCAGAAGTGAAAAAAGTTTTTCAAAGTCTTCTTTGTAATTTTTAGCTCACACTTGTACACAGTACATGTGTGAGGTTATAAAATGGGGCAGATGTCGTCAACTTTTCAACAAAAGTCTTCTTCTTTTTGATGTGAGGAGATTTAGGGCTGAAATTGTAGGATGTGATTGTTTGTCAGCAGAGCATTAATAATTACCCATTTGCCTTCCAATAAAGGAAAGTTAAGTTGGGTTTTAAAGCTGTTTTTGTAGAGCTGAGTTCACTGTGCCTGCTTGAGCAGTTAGCTGTTTATCCATTGTACTGATAGCGGTTGTGTGTTCAGTTGTTATCTTGCAAGTGGATCTGTAGGGTGTTTGAAATTCAACCTATCAGCTTACATGTGTTTGTTCATCAAGTGGCCTTCTGAAGCAATCTGAAGCAACTCTGTGGTCAGTGTGGCTTAACACATGAAAAGAAACAGGTTTAACTTATTAATTGTAGGGATGTCTCCCATTCTGTTCTGTTAGATTGAGTTGGTCAAGTAATTGCAATTTAACTGTTTTGAGTTCAAGTGCAGTAAGAGCCTTTTGAGTGTCTGTTTTGTTGTGATCAGTGCAAATCCATGCAGTGTTTACTTGTGGAATTGTAGGTGGGATTAAATGTACTTTGCAATACTTGAACAGTTTGTAGGTACATCATACAAACTTTTTTTGGTTCCTTGCGTTAGCAAAAGGAACCTATGTAGTCAGGTTGGCGTGTGTGTGTGTGTGTGTGTGTGTGTGTATGTGTGTGTGTGTGTGTGTGTGTGTGTGTGTGTGTGTGTGTCTGTGACGCTAGCTTGGGTACGCTGTAACTCAACAAGGAAAAGTTGGATTAAATTGAAACTTGGTATATAGAACCGCCATAGTTTAAAGGTGTGCCCTATCGTTTTTGGTGGCAGTCAAAGGTCATTTGGGGTCACCAGGGGTCAAAGACTGAAAACCTCTTAACCATGATATCTCAATGCAAGAAGCTTGGATAGGTTTCATATTTAGTATGTGGATGCGTTATGGCAAGAAGAAATAGCCTGTAATTTTTGGTGGAGGTCAAAGGTCACCTGGGGTCACTGGAGGTCAAACACTGAAAACCTTGTAAAAAAGCTGTATCTCAAGGTAGGAAGGTTGGATGGATTTCATACTTAGTATGTAGGTGCTTCATAGTGCAAAGATGAATCCTGGTACGTTTGGTGGAGGTCAAAGGTCATTTGGGGTCACCAGGGGTCAAAGACTAAAAACCTTTTTATTATGATATCTCAATGCAGGAAGCTTGGATAGATTCCATATTTAGTATGTGGATGCGTTATGGCAAGAAGCAAAATCCTGTAATTTTTGGTGGAGATCAAAGGTCATCTGGGGTCACTGGAGGTCAAATATCAAAAACCTTGTAAAAAAGCTATATTTCAAGGTAGGAAGCTTGGATGGATTTCATACTTGGTATGTAGATGCTTTATAGTGCAAAGATGAATCCTGGTATGTTTGGTGGAGGTCAAATGTCATTTGGGGTCATCTGAGGTCAATTACTGAAACCTTGCAAACAAGACATATCTCAATGTAGCAAGCTTGGATAAATTTTCTGTGTCACGTTGTTGCATTAACTTCAGCAGAAAAACCAAATAAATGTATGTAGGTGACAACAGCATGGAAGTACTACCTTGTGGAAGTACTACCTCTGAGGCAGTACTTCCATGGCTACAGTAACAGGTAAACTTCACAGATAAATTTTGTTTGTAGAATTCCTAGTCACTCAGTTTCATTACTTTCATCAAGGAACCACAGTGCTCATTGAGCTTTTGTGTTTATGTCTAGTGAAAATCTCATTTACCTCCAGTCATGGCTTAATTGGCTGCAAACATCTGCTTAATCAAGTATGAAGTAACTGTAAGATAATCTTGTATGGTCTGACCATAACTAAATACTCTGTAGCAAATACTCCCAGTTATTGTCTTGAGGGGACAAGCTTATTATTTACAGTTGATTAAGTTTGTACACATAATGTGTGAAGAGGCAAGATCAAAGTGTCTTTACCTTGTGTCCTTGTGTAGGGATGAAAAAATCTGTCCCTCAGAGTATACTAAAGTGTATTTGAGGATCTATAAAATATACCTTAGCATATGGGTGTTATTTTTAACCACCTGTTATTCAAAGTGTAACAATACAAACAGTCTAAACAGGATATCAGCAGATAACATTATTTACTTTACTATATTTTTATTACAGTTTTTTCAACTTTTTTTTTCATTTCGGTATTTCGGTATGACACAAATGTTCGTTACCGACCATTTGGGTATAAATGAATACCAAAAATTACCGAAATACCGGTATACCGCCCAACCCTACTGTCACGTCCCGTCTGTCACACACATTCATACGCTTGGTATTTCCAGGTGCATGCATGTAATAATTTTATAATGTATTAAGTAAATTATTTATTTATGTACATATGAATAATTGAAAAGGAACATAAAGAATAAAACTTGTGATCAAATAGATATAATTTTGCCATGAACATAGTTTTCCAAACAGGGAGAGTTCTTTTCTGTCCCGTCTGTCACACAAATTTGACTTTGTACTGAAATTGCAAAACAAGTGCATCAATGATGCAGTATGTTGCCATTTTGTGAAAGTATGATGTCTTTGACATCTGATGTTTATTCAATTCTTCTGTGGCCTGTGATCTATCAGTATTACACCCATATGAAAATCAAACATACATGTATTCAAATGTAATGGTTCTGTTCACACTTATCCAATACCGCACATGTAATGATATGGCATCTCATCCAACAAAATATGAATTGAAATCGGAGCACAAGCGATTCAGTACCATTGATCGGATCGGTTTCCATTGCTACCAAGAGAAAAATCTATAGCAGGTTTATTTATTTCTCCTGCCTCCACCAAACCCTTCCCTTCATCAGCACCATCCTCCCTTCAGCATCACCTCCCCTGTCAGCACCATCTCCATTATGTCTAACTCCTGTTATCATAATCATACAACATAGGCATAGGTTAATCCACTCCATAAAGCAATGAAGTCTAGAAATAAAGCAAAAGTTCCGGTTCCGGCCGGAACTTTTGAAAAGTTCCGGCAGTTCCGGTTCCGGCCGGATCTTTTTTTCATGGTTCCGGTGCATCCCTATTTATAATCCTCTCTCTCAAAAATCCTCTGGCAATCATAACCCACCATCCACTTCTCGAACTCGAGATTAATCATTTCAATGACATTTAACGCTCAATTTCTCTCACGGGGATCATCGCGGGCTATGTGCCGTAATGAAACCGACGCATAGTCGGGTCCCGGTCCCTAACCAAGTTCCTTACAAAATTGCCCCAATCAAAGAGATTCGTCTTAAAACCAAAACTGAACCATGGATGACAGATGACATACTAGAAGATATAAAATTAAGAGATGCCTTTCTTTTGAAATTTCGTAAAGAAGGTAATCCTGATCTGTACTCTTCATGTTACAAGCTCCGCAACAAAATTCAGAGAGTTATAAGGAAGGCTAAGAATAGTCATTTTGAAAACAAAGTTAATGAGAACATGCACGACTCCAAGAAACTGTGGAAGCAAATGAAATTGTTAGGGTACCAAAATGTCCAAAAGACTCCCACACAGACTGTACTGAAAATACATATGTGTACATGATCCCAATACAATTGCAAACCAAATAACAAGTTCTTTACTGGTATCTCTGGTAAACTAGTTTCCAAATTACCCTTTCCTAGGGGCAGTTTCAATGAAAAAGGCTGATTGATGTCATACTTGGTACAGTGATAGTGAATCAATCTTTAAAACTGATAGAAGTGAATGGGAGTGAAAGAAATGTTTTCAAATAATATGCTGATGTTCCAAGTTCAAACAATCTCATTTTAATTGCACTATTCATGAAGCAAGGAACCACAGTGCCCATTGGGCTCTTGTTTGTTTAAGCAATCAATGAAAGTAAATAAACAAGTAAATACCCAATTCAGGTCATGTGACTAGTGAAGCCGATTCGGTCTATTTCTGACATTCTGTCCAAGCTGTGGGCCAAAATATAGCAACCAGTTTTAAAGAGGGTGTAAAGTATTTTGACTTATAAGTTCATTGTTTTTTTTTTTTTACAGAGCTCCGGCATCACCTATGACGTCATCTCAACCTATGACGTCACCTCAACCTTCGGCGTCACCTCAACCTACGACGTCATCTCAACCTACATCACCTCAATCTACGGCGTCACCTGAATGGCCGAACAGCATAATAAAGAAGTGGAAAAACAAACGTAGAAGGCCAGGGTCTCTCATAGAATTCATTGAAAGTAACTGGACGAATGATCATCATCTGAAATGTGATGTGTGCTTGAGTATATTAACTAATGCACATGCCGTAAAGAATCACTTGAGGCGTTGCCATGGACCCTGTCAGAAGAAAAAACTGCCAACTTTGTCAGTTACTAGTATTCCCTCAGAAGGTACATGTTAAACGTGTAACATCATCTGTACAAATTGGAAAGATACGCATATATCCTAGTGATTTGGAAATCTTAAAAGATCCAAGTGGGTGGCTGAATGACCAAATAATTAATGTGTATTTAAAACTCCTACAACAAAGGAGTGAAAGAAATTCTTCATTACCAACTGTTATCGTTTTCGATTCTTTCGTTTTCAATTTGATAAACCGGTCTCAAAACGTATCTAGAAAGTTGATTGAAAATATATTTGAAAAGGACATCCTAATATTCCCTATCCACTCTACAAATCATTGGAGTCTTGTTATTGTTGACTTTAGAAGTAAAACAATAATACACTATGACTCTTTACATGTTTGCACAACTAAACCATGCGAAATAATAAATTACTGGTTGAAAATGTGTCACAAAAGACTTAACATTCAACTTGAACTTCCAACCCTAAATTGCTCAGTTGCCAATAATATTCCAAAGCAAGAGAATGGATCAGATTTTGGAGTTTTTGCATGTGGTACCCTCAACCTACATCACCTCAATCTACGGCGTCACCTGAATGGCCGAACAGCATAATAAAGAAGTGGAAAAACAAACGTAGAGAGCCAGGGTCTCTCATAGAATTCATTGAAAGTAACTGGACGAATGATCATCATCTGAAATGTGATGTGTGCTTGAGTATATTAACTAATGCACATGCCGTAAAGAATCACTTGAGGCGTTGCCATGGACCCCGTCAGAAGAAAAAATTGCCAACTTTGTCAGTAGTATTCCCTCAGAAGGTACATGTTAAACGTGTAACACCATTTGTAAAAATTGGAAAGATACGCATATATCCTAGTGATTTGGAAATCTTAAAAGATCCAAGTGGGTGGCTGAATGACCAAATAATTAATGTGTATTTAAAACTCCTACAACAAAGGAGTGAAAGAAATTCTTCATTACCAACTGTTATCGTTTTCGATTCTTTCATTTTCAATTTGATAAACCGGTCTCAAAACGTATCTAGAAAGTTGATTGAAAATATATTTGAAAAGGACATCCTAATATTCCCTATCCACTCTACAAATCATTGGAGTCTTGTTATTGTTGACTTTAGAAGTAGAACAATAATACACTATGACTCTTTACATGTTTGCACAACTAAACCATGCGAAATAATAAATTACTGGTTGAAAATGTGTCATAAAAGACTTAACATTCAACTTGAACTTCCAACCCTAAACTGCTCAGTTGCCAATAATATTCCAAAGCAAGAGAATGGATCAGATTGTGGAGTTTTTGCATGTGCTTTTGCAGAATGTATGTCGAAAGATTGTAATCCAACCTTTGAACAAAGAGATATGAAAGGGATTAGAGAAAAGATGCACCAGGCAATTGTCAAGAAAGAAGTTTCTCTGTAGAATTATCTTGAAATGCCGTATATTCCCTAATAAAAGCCCACTTCTAATAAACGCCCCCCACCAATTTTCAAAAAATTAAATTGATAAAAAATTAAATCATAAAGCTCACATTTTTCGCAAAATTTCATGAAATACCTTTAAAACACAAGATACCCAGTCCGATATGGATGATTTACAAGTTATGTTGTCAAATTCTGCCAAAACTGTAACTATTTGTGCACTTTACTGGATCTAAACTTCATGGAATATACTTCCTAATAAACGGCCCCCATTTTCGCAAGTGACACGCTGGGGCGTTTAGTAGGGAATATATGGTATATCAATGTTCAAAAGACTGTTTCTTTTTTAAGTGACAATTACTATTTACAAAATAATTAAAAGTATTACAAATTTCATTGCAATCAGTATAAATGTTTCCCTCGTGACAAACTTTATTCAAGGCAGTTCGATCACAAACTTCGAAACGACTCGACAAAAATTTCAGCTACACAAGAAAGAATTTCCATTTGAATGATTTGCAAATTATTAAAGGTCTATGGAAGTGTAGGAGCAATTTGGTCCAAAATGAAAGGAAATATAGTCCATAATTTATGGTCATCATATTGCATCACATATCAGAGAGTTGACATATCTGGAAGAACAAAAAATAAAAAAGACTATGCTTATGCACTTATCAATTGTATGACAGCACTGGTGAACCCCGGGGAGGGGTAGTCAATGCACAATGGCAGTCGTACTTTGTGTGGTTTTGACTCCCCCGCCGTCAAAGTTGTGACTTGCCTTTGGCTTCAAATGACTCCCCTCATAAAGATTTTTTGACTTGCCTTTTGGTGAAAATGACTGCCCCTATGACGCCCCTTTGAAGGGATGAAAATAATGTTTTCGGGATGCACAGGAGACCGTGTGCGGTCCATGACTTGCCTTGACAGCCCCCCCCCCCCCGCGTCACAGTTTGACTGCCCTTAGAGCTACACATTGACTCCCCCTGAAGTCAAAATTTTCTCGTAATTGACGCCACCCTGACTACCCCTCCCTGGGGTTCACCAGTGCCGTCATACAATTGATAAGTGCATTAAATAGCGCTATTTGAACATTGATATACCGTATATTCCCTAATAAACGCCCCGGGTGTGTCATTTGCAAAAATGGGGGGTGTTTATTAGGAGGTAAATTGCATGAAGTTTAGATCCAGTAAAGTGCACAAATAAGACCTGCTCTGGCAAAATCAGTCTTAAAGTGTCAGAAAATCAAATTTGAGTTATCACATGATTCGTAATAAATAAGCAAAACATTCTCTACAATTTGACATTTTTTACAAGTGTAAAAAAATTACATGTTTTCATCCTTGAATTGAGGGGGGGAGGGGCATAAATTTAACCCACCCCCCCATCCCTTCTCCATTCCTTCTTTCTACACCCTTGTGTACGTGATTTACAAAATAATCATGCACTGATCATTACTGATTTCCATGTATATAGGTTGTACATCATGACACATAGGACAAGTTCAAATAGGACACACAAAAGGCATAAATTATTAAAACAAAACAAAATTTGATGGTACTCATTTACCTCCCCCCTCCCTCTGCCCGTTCCCACCTGGTTTATGTATAAGCATGCATTGTACAACATCTGTTCGGTAAAAAAGTTAACTTTTGATGCAAATTTTGTCAAAAATTCCTGGAATGAACACTGCATAAACATTACATAACACTTATTTAGCTGTAGTTCCTTTTGGTATCATAAAACTTTAAGCTTGGTAAAGAGTACCGACCCTCAGGGTGGTGGTCATGATTTAGCCATTAGTATGAATCCAATGTCCGACACCATTTTCTGGAAGGGGAGAAAATCAAACTCACTAACCATTTTCTGGAAGTGGTACTCAGGGTAAGATACCAGTTCCACGGCAGGTCCTGCAGCTTGACTGACTTTTTCAACTGAAAATAATCTTGCATCAAGGTAATTTATTTGTAGTCCATAGATGACACCTGATTGGTAGGGTAATCGGGCCAATAATTCTTGGATAAGATCTTCAGGAATGCGACCTGTACTACTTTTTATTGAGACCACTAGATGGGATACTATTGGCTCATGTAGTGATTTCTGGCTGTAAACAAGAACATCTGAAACGCGACATTTCTGTCGAGGAGGACTCTGCCTGTCAGGAAGTGATGATCCAGAATAGGTTGGGGAATCCTTTTGAACACTTGACCTAAGGACTAAGGAACTCTCTTTCATTTCATGTGGAACACTGTAATTTACATATTCCTGCACATATCCCTCCGATGATGGTGATGACTCCTTGCTGAAATAGTCCAATTCAAGAAGGCACGCATAGCGAGAGCCTTTTGCGCTCCCTGTAGGAAGGACCCGCGGGGGGTTTGTCATGTTCAGCCTGTCAGTAATTTCTTGGAGTAGTTCATACATAGCAATTTTCCCATCTGTGTCCATCATATTGAATTTAAAAGCTATAAAGAAGTTCTTGCACAGCCGGCCAATGTGGGATGCATCTAGAAGAAACATGACAAAAAATACAAAAATTATGATACTTATCATTAAATTTAAAGCTATAATTTCATTTGGGAATGGTTCTGTTAAATACCCATTACAATTTCATAACAAGTAACGTGGATCTGAGAGAAAAAAAGGTTTTGTGTTACTCATATATAAAAACGTGCTTACTGCAACCAGGGGTCATAATAACGGGGGCCTAAGGGTCTGATGCTCATAGAAATTAGCTCGAGCCTGTAGCTTTTACAAGTAAAGGAGCAGAACTGGCTCCTAAATATTTCAAGTCTAATTGTAGTCTTCACATGAACCTCCCCATGATCCACAAGTCAATGATCTTGTATATCTTGCAGGGCCTGTGTATTTCGTACACTCAGTCCTGTAAACCTGTAACACACGCAAGCATTATTTCTGAAATCATTTCACATTACTAAAAAAAGTCTCCTTTGTCCGAACACTAGAGATCATTCACACAGGCGTACACTGATGTCACTAATGAGTCCAAAGTAGGCGGAGCCTCACAAGACCAACTGACGCAATCTCTTCTTCAGCCTCCCTACCAACAGCGTGGCATATGCACTGCTTAATTTACACTGTACTGTAATGCATTTATACCTGTGCTGGAAACTAAAAAAATACATGCCATTGATATATGCAATATTTACATCCAAGAGACTGCAACAGTTGGATGTATTCTTTAATAATAAGTGTAACCAGAATGCAACGCATTCATACTCACGAATCTAAAACTAGGTAGGGGAGTTGTCCAAATAACAACTTACTGCTAAAACTGATGGGAAAAAGAAGAAGCTCGAAAGACATGCCGTTGCAAGGGTTCGAACCCATGCACTACAAACTCAAAAGAAAAAAAAAGCTTGTCTTTACCAATTGAGCTACCGCTCAATTCACGTAATCGGTAGTAGAACACGGATTTCTCGATTTAAACAGTCAATTAAAAAAAAAAAAGGTGAGCAGAAGTTGTAAGCTTTCAGTTTTAGAATACTCAAAAGCGTAGACCAATGAATATTTTTGCTTTTATCAAGGTCTACTACTACTCTACTGCAGCGCAGAGGGGCGAAAAGTACACCTTCGTCGTAAAAATTCATTATTCTTTGCAAAAATGGACAAAAAACGGAAAACGGGAAGACCACGGAAAATGAAAAATTTATGAAACGGAGCCCTGAAATCGAAAAATTTGACATTATCCTAAGTTATTAACGCATACATACTACATACCGTAACTAACAGTGATGGCATCGATACTCTTGAGAGTATTGAGGAGAGGGTGAAATATTCTTTGTGGCCAACCCTAATATTTGATTGTACACTGTACTACATACACACTACGAATGCCGACTAGTATGGCAAACTGTCATTCACTTTCCTATTGTCATCGCTTACACACCGTAGTACCACGAAAAACTTGAATTATTAAGTGTCAATAATTGAACTTTTAAGTTCTATCGTTAGTGGCAGTGGGCCATTTTTCCTGCATTTTATACAAAATACTGGCCGACGATGCGAGAACATACAACAGGGCTTAACTCTAAACTGCCTGAGCCAAAGAACCAGGCATGAATATACCGTTTCATTGAAGCCTAATTCCGTTTTGTTTTGTAATCCATTTTCTAAATCTGCCTGTATTTCCATTTTGTAAAAGTTAAATTTTTTTTGAGAGAGAATACCCTCCCGTTTCAATTCCTTAGTGCGAACACTGCTATGGCAAACTGTCGTTCACTTTCCTATTGTCATCGCTTACACACCGTAGTACCACGAAAAACTTGAATTATTAAGTGTCAATAATTGAACTTTTAAGTTCTATCGTTAGTGGCAGTGGGCCATTTTTCCTGCATTTTATACAAAATACTGGCCGACGATGCGAGAACATACAACAGGGCTTAACTCTAAACTGCCTGAGCCAAAGAACCAGGCATGAATATACCGTTTCATTAAAGCCTAATTCCGTTTTGTTTTGTAATCCATTTTCTAAATCTGCCTGTATTTCCATTTTGAAAAAGTTAAATTACGCTGGTACGAGTATTTATTCGGAGATCGTCAAATGTTTACAAATTAGGTGGGTTATGGGGTCATGAATCACAAAGAAGGAGACTCCGATAGTTTGTTACCAGTTTTAAAGTTGTGAAAATATTGAGTTGCGATATTATTTTCAATTATTAATGTTTTTATTTTCTCCGCGAATTTTCATGTTTTCCGTCAGTGTTTAACTCCAATTTCCATGATTTAAACTTCTTCTGTTTTCCGTAAAACGGAAAACTGTTACCATGACTGAAGTACTTTTACACAGAGAATGTTTAATAATTTTGGTTTCACAGACCATCGGCGTAAAAGTATTCCTTAATAAGGAAGCACTGAACTTAGTCTGATTTTGTGCAACACGCATTCATTTGCTGCAGTTGCAATCTTGAATTATTTTCACATATATACTTTCAAAACGAATGGGAAAGAGTAAGCAAACCTACACAGATCAATAAACTGCCTATTGTGCACACACAATGAGGCTTATTTGCGTAGAGGAACGTAGACTATCATACGCACTGTATACTCAGTGTCTACGCGGTTTATTTCCGTCTTTGTGATTCAACTTTACTGTACTTGTTTCTACGTTATTGTACTTTCCTCTGCGCATAGACATGACCAGTTGTACCTGAGCTGTACTGTATTGTGAAAGCCATGAACCCATACACACGTAGAAAAATCTATCACGCATAATGCAATAATGTAGTCTTCATATTGCAAGGTGGGCACAGCTCTGTAATGTTATGTACACACTATAGGCCTAGATCACTGACTGCACATCTATGAACTCAGTTTGTGAGCAGATGAATGCGAGGCAGACAGTACAGACATTTGCAGAATGGGTCCATACCAAAATTTCAACAAGCTTTCTTTGTGCAGGAACTGACAACCTCCGTGACCTCAAAGAAGCAGACCGACCACCTCAACCAGATATTTTTCTGACATTGAGGCAAACAGGGAATAATTTTTATGCCTTGCTCAAGAGAATAACTTTTAGCAGACTTACTGAAACCAGTCTTCCAATCCCAGCGAGATGCATTGCCTTCACCTGGGGTTGCTACTAAATTTTCCAGTGGCTTTAACTTTTGAATCAATGGTCCCAATTTATGACGCAAATCAGTCTCCACACTTTTTTCAACCACCAGACACGACCTTCCTTTATAGACTGGGGCTGTTATCTGTTCTCCTGTCATGTACTCTGTGTAAGACACTTCATGGAACTGTTGCAATGCATTGACCGCAATAATACGAGGCTTTTCAATAGATATCTTCACAGGTTTAAAGTCTTCCTTCTGTTCTCCCCATGGCTGAAAGAAAATGATCAAAATAATAGTAATATATCAGACTTATATAGTACCAAATCAGGAACAAAAGCGTAGCTGCTCCAGGTGCTTATCAAACACACAAATGTCTTAATGGGTGGTTTCAGGGAATTAGAGGGCGCTGTTCAAGAATTGTCACAGAAGATGGAGAAGACACTAAAAGCGACTCGTCACGGACAGTATTCGAACCTGCGCGGAAAATCCCAAAGGATTTTAAGTCCTACGCCTTAACCACTCGGCCACCGTGACTATATGTAGAAACTTTTATCTATTATTATTTATAGCTTCTAAGCTTTTCAATGGATGCCAAATCATTCAATTTCATTAAATGTTAATCTTAGTCAACCAATTTACTAATTTGAACAAACAGGGCGTGGTTCCCATAAGTTCTCAATGACGTCATAGATGGCTTGCTAAAGGTAGATCCTAGTTATTTTTATTATGAATAATGGGGATATAGAGGAACACAATAAAACAAGTTTCACTGAATTCCATAGAGGGCGCACTCAAATATAGCCTTACGAAAAATCCCCCAAATCACGTTCTTAGGGCAAAAAGCACCTTTGCACGTACAGTAAAGGAGTAATGAGACAATAAGCCTCCTAGTTATTTTTATTCTGAATAGTGGGGATATAGAGGAACATAACAAGTTTCACTGAATTCCATAGAGGGTGCACTAAGATATAACCTGATGAAAATTGCCCCAAATTGCATTTTTCTGGGAAAAAGCGCCCTCTATTCACAAGCGCCCTCACTCAGCCTCGACCATTTAAATTATTTTGGAAAGAAAAGGATCCCGTGTGTCCAAATAAACATTAACAAGCAAGGCTTTACGAGGGCGCAGGAACTGGGAGGGCCTCAAACATGGTCTAAAATGAAAAAAGTGGCAATTGGAAGGGCCACCTATAGGTGGCGCCCTCAATAAGCCTCGAAAATTATATCACTTTTCACAACAACTGCACCCATATATTTATATACCATAACATCAAGGACGCTTCTGAGGGCACACCAAGATATTCAGAGGACAAAGTCCAGGTTTTGACTTTGGCACTTACTAGGCCCTTCGGACCCCTACCCTAAAAAGAGCTGTATTTTTCAACCGGAGCAGTTCTTCGGATAAAAAACGTGATTTTTGTTAGTTTCCACAATATATCTACCCACAATAAAAACTTGGATGAAATATTGAACGGTGATATATCACCGTCTTGTACAAATTGGTTCATATTTACAGAATATGGCTCTTAATATACAACTGTATGGGATATTTCTAGTCGGGAGGTAGTGTTCAAGCCCTAGGTCTAGTTTTACAAAGTCGCAGCGAAGAAAATGTTAAAAGAATTATACAGCCAGTTCCAATAAGATGAAGACAAACATTTTTCGAAGGTTTACAATACTTTACTGTCCACTTTCGTTGTCTGGATCAGTCTTACAAATAGAAATCACAAGTGAAGAATTTAATTTCCTAAGATCAATTAAGCTTGAGGTCCTGACGAGTTGACGGCTGGTGTCCAACTGAATTCAAATCATACACTGGGCTCTGAACTATCGAGACTGATGATGATTGTCGTAAACTTCAGGATGATATTCAGAACTTAGGTCAGTGGGCTGCTACATGGGGTATGCGTTTTCAACCTACTAAATGTAGCATCATCACCTTCGCTCGTAATAAGCACCCTATTCCCTTTAAGTACCTCCTTAATAGAGTGGAGCTGGTTAGAGTTGACTGTATTAAATATCTAGGGTTAACCATTACCAAAGACTTAAACTGGGATAAGCACATCCAAAGTATTTGTAACAAGGGTAATAGAGTATTAGGCATCCTGTACAGGAACTTGTCTTTTTGTCCCAGAGAAGTTAAGACTGCAGCTTATAAAGGCCTCTTACGACCAGTATTAGAGTATGCTAGTACTGTCTGGGACCCTCACCAGGTTTGCCTGCGTGATAAACTTGAGGGTATACAGAGACGTGCTGCAAGATTTATAGCCTCTGACTTCTCTAGAGAGCCTGGTTTTATGACCAACCTCTTAATTGAATTAAATCTAGCGCCATTAGTCGACCGTCTTAAGCATAGTAGGCTCATCCTGTTTTCTAAAGGTGTCTTTGGCCAGGCCCATATTCCTATTGACCGTCTGCGCCACCCTATACGGAAAACCCGTCAGATGCATGACCTGCATTTTTGTAATCTAGCCTATATGCCAGGTCCAACTGTTACAAATTTAGCTTCCTACCTCTGACTGTTAAAGATTGGAATAGCCTCCCCGAGAGTGTTATTAGTGCTTCCCTATCTAATAAGGATCCTGTCAGTATAATTACTAATTATCTTAGCAAGGTTTGACCCCTCGACGCGTGCGTGGTGAGAAAATGTCTTCGGATGTTTCACCGTAACGAAGAAGAAGAAGAAGAAGAAGGTACCCCCCTAGGCTAGGACGCCTGTGCGTCAGCGTAGGCTACGTCTAACGCCTGTGAACGTTAGGCTAGTGTACACAACCATCATCCTAAACACGTTGAAAAAAGCTCTTGAGAGTGCTGCTAAATGAGTGGAAGTCTTAAATTCAGAAAGATCTAAAGAAAAGTGGCAGAAAATAACTTACCAATAGCCGACGAGAGCTTTTTCTTGCAAGGGGAGGTGCGGGAGAACTCTTTCTCTTTAATGCTGACATACCGATAGAGAGAAAAAACTTCAAGAAAGTAAGAATGACAACGCACAGCTAACTAGCTAGCTAGAGATCGAGGCTAGGCTAGGTAGGCCGTTGCCTACGTAGCGCCTCTGTGGCTGCCGCCTCCTTAGGCTGCCGCCCCTGAGCTGAACGAAAAAACTTCGTCCGCTCCGCGGGCTAGGTAGGCCGTAACGCTAGCCAACGCGTACGATCCGATTTGATTGGTTCATCCAGGGAGTTGCTAGAGAAGGAGATACAACGTTCTCTTCTTGCTTAGAAACAAGGTTCATTTCCGACGATAATCTTGCTTTTATCCCTCAAATCCCTATCTCAAAGCTTTGATTAGCCAAGATTAGTGACGCATTGTCGGAATTCCAATGAACAGACACATTTCTCACACTCGGCACGTTAACTTTTCGTTGCCAGCCGTCTTGGGAAATTATAAAATTTATGTCATTCGACGCTCTGCGAGACACTATTTATCATATAACATAACATAACATAACAGGTTGAAGGGCAAAGGAGGGCCAAGGCCCCATAAGATGCCCTGAAGACCAAGCCCTAATCAAAAGTCAAACCACCAAAGCTTGACTACAGCCCCAAACAATCAGATTCTACCACAGCCATGGAAAAACCTGTCAATGTTAACCTTAAAGCAGTGAACTGAGGGGGAGTTAACTACCCAATCTGGTAGACAATTCCACTCTTCGACAACTCTATGGGAGAAACTAAACTTCCTAATGTCAAGCCTTGCAAAAGGCTTTTCAAGCTTTTTACAATGCCCACGCACCCGAGAATTACCTTGAACCCTTAAATAACTACAAGTCAGCAGGGGATTTCTTTCACAAAGGAACTTGAAAACCTGGAGCATGTCTCCCCTAATCCTTCTCAGCTCCAAGGTGGTAAGCCCAAGATGTTTAAGCCTAGCATGATAGGGCAAATTTCTCACCTCAGGAATGAGGCGAGTGGCTCTCCTCTGAACCTGCTCTAAAACAAACTTGTCCTTTTCATAGAAGGGACTCCAAGCCTGAGCTGCATAGTCAAGATGGGGTCTTACCAACTGTTTATACAAATTAAGTACAATATCCTTACTAAAATTGATGAAATTCCTCTTGATCAATCCAAGCACTCTATTAGCCTTTACAGCAGTGGCTGCACACTGCTTTGATGACTTTAAGTCCCCAGTAATTACAACACCCAGATCTTTCTCAGAGGTGACATTACTTAAAACACAACCATTCATGTTATAATCATAGCTAAAACTTTTGGGACCAAAATGAAGGACCTTACACTTATCTGCATTAAAAGACATTTGCCAGGTCTAAGACCAAGAAAATAACCTATCCAGATCTTTCTGCAGCAGTAAGGCATCATCCAAAATGCTAATTTTCCTATAAAGCTTAGTATCATCTGCAAACTTACTTATACGAGATGTAAGAGAACTATCAATATCATTGATGAAAATTAAGAAAAGAAGTGGGCCAAGGACAGAACCCTGTGGTACTCCACTTGTGACTTCTTTCCAAGAGGAGAAGTTACCATTGACAGCAACTCTCTGAGATCTACCATGAAGCCACGAATTTATCCAATCAGCACAATTGCCCTGAACCCCTAACCTATGCAGCTTAACCATTAGCCTACCTAATGGAACTTTATCAAAAGCCTTTGAAAAGTCAAGGTAAATGACATCAACGCCATACCCAGAATCAAGAGATGAAGAGACAGTAAGTTAGTAACACAAGATCTGCTTGGCAGGAAACCATGTTGTGACAGATTAAGTAACTCATTATCTAAAAGATACTTAAGTAAACTATCCTTAATCAAAGATTCCATAACTTTGCACACAACACTGGTTAAACTGACAGGCCTGTAATTGCAAGGATTACTTCGATCCCCCTTCTTAAAAATTGGAGTAACATTTGCTACCCGCCAGTCAGTAGGAACAAAACTCGAATCCAGACACTTCTGAAAAATGATGGAAAGAGGAACTGACAAAATCTCGGAGCATTCACGTAAAATGGCTGGGTGGACCCCATCTGGCCCAGGGGCCTTACTAGCTTTCAAACTCTTTAACTTTTTACGAACTTGTTCCTCTGAGAAAATGACATAACTGATATAGTTTAACGTTAAGAAATATTTCTTAACAACTTACTTTTACAATTGTACTTCTTAATGATGACAGAAATGTTTAAATCTGAAAAGAATATATAGACAGAACAATGCTCCCCATCCAGTGGCGTAGGGGCATAATTGAGCATTTTGCTTAAACGTTTGCTTCCAGTCGTTCTTTTCAATGTCCTTATCAGTAAGCTTCAACAAGGGCGGAAAGGAACCTCAAACTCAAAGCATGTGTTTTCTATGGCCTTTGTTTAAGGATTACTTGGAAACGAATGAAAGATATCTCATTAAAAGGATTTAACCACCAGAGCTTTAACAATAGAAACAAAGAGACCTATCACTCAAAAAGTGGCACCTCGAAAGAAATAAATCGTTTTCAAGTGGATATTGTCAAGTAAAATTTCTCGTTGTATCTCCTTCTCTAGCAACTCCCTGGTTCATCCATATTACGCATAGTATGATGTCACTCTGATTACGTGCATTGTTTCGTAAAGCAGTGGTTCGAATTGCACAGGGCCATATCTTTCGGACTTGTTTTCCCTTTCAGATTTAGCAGGGAGTTGTTATTTGAACAACTCCTTGGTTTTAGATTCGCGAGTATGAATGCCTTGCATTCTGGTTAGTTTTAAGAATCAAGGTGGAAACAGGTGAAACGTCGGAGAAACTAGTCGTCGAAGACGGCATGCTTTATCGTATCGACTTAACTCCCAGACGAAAGTATAAGTTTGGGGGGGGGGAGGGGGGGCAAATGACGGTTTCTCCCCCACACCTTTTCAATTGGGGGCCAAGGTCCCCCTTGCTCCACCGGGATTTGCACCACTGCTACCGGGGCCGTATCAATATAGCCTACGGCTTTGGGTCCTACATAGTTCATATACAGACGGCTTATGTACGCCTCTTTCGCGCCATCCCGTACAAGCGGACTACATATGTAGAGTTCTTCCATAACTGTGGTAGAATCTAGTTAGGCTGGGCTCGTTTGGTGTCGGTTGGTTGTTTGTTCTCAGGGTTGTTTGGACTTCAGGGCATTTTATGGGGCCTTAGCCCTCCTTTTCCCTTTAACCCAAGGGCGGATCCAGAATTTACTGTAAGTGGGGGCGGACAAACTGGCGTGAAGCGCGAGTATTATCTCGTGGGGTCCAAGGGCCCGAGTTAGCTCGCCTCACTATACCCCATATACCAGAAATTTACCACAAAATGTGTGATTTAGATCACATTTCATTGTATTTTTTTATTTTTTTTATTATTTATATTTTTTTAAAAAAAATCGGTCGGCCTAAGTGGGGGCGGTCGCCCCCCCGCCCCCCCCCCCCCTCTGGATCCGCGCTTGCTTTAACCTGTTATGTTATGTTATGTTATGTTAGAGTTGTCTCGCGAAATTAGTTTCTTTCGTGCATTGATTACACCAATTATTTCAAAGTTGTTTGGATACCAATGAAACGTTTGAATCAGTTTTCACCTACCTAACACCTTTCCTCAAACCAAAAGAAGCTTACTTTCAATTAAGATCTGCCTTTCTACTAGCACAATACTAATTTACTGAGTTGTTGTTAGGAAAAACCCCCATTTTTTAAGATAGGCCTAAAGCCGCTGGCAAATTATTTTATTCGTAGGAGGCCTTGGGAAGAATAGCTATTTGTTGTCAAAACAATGATTAGGGCTAGAAAAGGGGTTAGTGTAACGTGGACAAGGAATATTTGACTTGTCCTTTCATAATTCGGTGTTTGAATTACAAAATATGGGTCGAAAAGCTGTTATTTTGGAATCGGGGTGTGGCTTAATTCCAAGAAGCTGATTGGTCCATTGGCAAGAAACTTCCCTAGGCCGCCTACGAAAAAAAAAAAGTTGCAGGCCTCTGTTGGAAATTCTCAGTGGCGGCCCTACGGGGGGCATGAGGGGGCATTTGCCCCCTCAGATTTTGTCCTTGCCCCCAGTTGCCCCCCCCCCCACTCAGCTGAAATATAGTGCATTGGATGATGCATTATGCACCAAAATATACCTATCCTGACTTAATTTTTCACCCAGAAATATGCTAAAACCTCTGAGCTTCCGGGGACTTCGCCTCCCTGGACCGGAACATGGATGTAATATTCATTCGCCCGACCACTTACGAAGCACGAAACCACGTGACTGAACGAGCAATTCCTACAATCGAAGCCGTGGCTTCAATTAATTACATTTGTGACACCCTGAGAAAAAGAAAAAAAAAAAAAACCAAACAAAAGTCGGTCTCTGAACGCTAAAAAGTATGCTTTTGTAACAGTATAAACCAGACATGAACAACAATTGAAGTGAAAAAATTGCCCGAATTTCTGCCGAGTTCCCGAATTTTTGATCGAATGCCCGAAAAAAAGGGAAATTTTTTTGGCGCTTCGCGCGCATGTAGTGATTTAGTACCAGGCGCGGATCTAGGGGGGCCGACCCGGCCCCCCCCCCTTTTTGAAAATGCAAAAAAAAAAAAAAAAAAATGAGGGAAAAAAGAGGGAGAAAAAAAACGGAAAGGAGAAGAGACAGAGAGAAGGACAGAGAGTGGAGTGATAGAGAATGAAGCTGCAATTAGCAGCCTCGAAGCATGGGAGTCATAGGGCACAGCAGATCAGTTTGAACGTCGATTGGGACGTTCACACGCATGCTATCTTACTACACATGATTGGATACAATCAATACCATACAATACCATCAGCCAATCGAAAAATACCTTACGAGACAGTAGACATCTGATGGGATGGGATGCTATCAAGCCTGACAAGTGCCATTTCCGGCCATCTGGGATGTATTAAAACCTCAAATTTTCTTGGAACGCTCCGCGCCAACCTATGGTGGCGCTCCGCTTAGATAGTAAACGCAGTGGCGTACACTTGGGGAGGCTATTGGGCCATGCCCCTCACTGATGCCGATTTCTTTTTTAGTTCCTAAAAACACATAAAGTTTTTAACACAAATTTTACTTAAAAAAGATATCATATGTGGCACCAGATTGCATGTAAGGACACCTAATTTTTCAAAAATTTTCAAAGGGGAGGGGCACACCCCACCCCTTAAACCCCTCCCCCAGGCCAGCGATCACACAACATACTGCATGCCACCGTGAGAGAAATCCGCTGAGTAAAATGGGATTCAAACTTGCAAACCTTGGACCAAAAGTCCCACCAGCTGAGCTAATCCGTCCCCACAGAAATGTGTAATAAAATAAATCAAACTTTACATTTTCTTCACCACTTCTTGATGGCTGTTATCAAGCCTGGCAAGTGCCATTTCCGGCCATCTGGGATGTATTAAAATCTAAAATTTTCTTGGTACGCTCCGCGCCAACCTATGGTGGCGCTCCGCTTAGATAGTAAACGGGAGCCCCGCCCCCAAACAAAAAACCTAGGTAAGACCAGGGCCGTCGCGACCGGGGGTGGGGTGGGGGTGTCTCACCCCCCAAAGTTCGTCCGAGCGACGATAGTCGGAAAATCTGAAATGCCAGTTGGAATTTCTGATATTTCAGTCTAGCACATTTTTCCGACTGAGCCTATGTCAACTTTGTGTATATTTTCCAACTAGACCAAGTGAGAATAATACCAAACGTTATTTTCCTCACGTAAAATCAAATCAAAACTGTCCTTTTTCGCAAATTCTTCTCAAATTCTCAAAATTTTCGCGCGCTCCGCGCGCTTCAAACCTTACTTCAGTGTTGTTCTTATTATCAATATCTTTCGAAAGCAACTTTCGGAGAAGCACAACAGAAGAAGTTGAAAGCAGTTTACAAATTACCAGGTAAAAGACTGGCTTTTTGAGTGGCATGTTGGTTTGTTGGGCAGTTGAAAGTATCTCGATTCAGATCCTGAATTCAGGTTTTATTATGGAAATCTTATTTAATGAATATCTGAGCGCGCGAATGCGTCAAGATTTACGATCAATCTCATGAACATTATTAAGGTAATTATACCAGACACAATCTATGGGAGCTATTATAGGGCGTTTTAGTCCCCCCCCCCCAAAAAAAAAAAAAATTCCGAGCCCCACAACATGGCGCAAAATTTTAAATAGACTAATATTGGTGAAGACATAGATACAGTATACTCAGAAAATATTCCAAACGTTTATTTATCAGGCCGGTAGCCAGTAAGTTCTGTAACGATTCTTTCTATAACTTCAAAAATTTTCGCGCGCTACGCGCGCCTCCATCTATAATTTTATCTAGTGGTAACGCCCCTATTTCATACATATTGGATTTCAACGTTTCCACAAATGTTGTAGGCGTGATCCTAGAAAGACCCGAAAATGCATCGTCGCGAAGTTCTTTCCTCTTTTCCCTAACTTTTGAAATATCCTTTTTTCTTTCTTGGTAAACATATTTTGTAAGAAAAAGATTTTTCAGTTTCGTAGGGGATTCTTAATAGGTAAGATGAAGAATGTAATCCCCGACGACGAACATGCAGTCACCCGAACAATTTCTTGGTTTTGTCCAGATTCTTCAATAAGAACTCAAACTTTTTCAACTTTCCTTAATGAAAACAAAACTGTGAAATCTTTTTTCAATAGAACCCCAAATTTTTCGGCGCACTTCGCGCGCCTTATATTTTGAGTTCGGCCACCCATTGCATCTGTCGGGACTTAGAGTAGCTGGTCCCCAGTCAGGGTGCTTCCACCTATGTCGGCAGATCAAAGCACCACCCCTGGCTAAGCCTGCGTGCAGGCTTTTCATGTTGGCATTGAAGTATACCCCCAAATTTCGGCGCCAGTCCTCACAAGTCACGTTGTATCACTTATGAACATTATAAGCACAAACGTACCAGTGAACCTTTATAGCATAAACTAGTTGTACATTCTGAAAACGCGCTTGTTAGTCCTAAATCCCTTTTGCTATACCTGTCTGGGAGGTCTAATATTATTTTTCTGCACCTATACTCTCCCTCCCATTCCCCATTGCTGGAAGCTGTTCAACTGGATTTTCGTTCAAAATTAGTTAAAATACGATAGATGTAAAGTGCTTGGCGTCATACTCTATATTATTATTTAGGTTATACAGGTATATGCTAGCCTTAGATGCGAGAATAGAAGGCATTAAAGTAGTCAAAAGGGCGGGGGGGGGGGCTTCAGGAGGTTTGTTGACAACGTATTCTTCTCTTAGACATAATACTTTCTACTTTCACCAAACCAAATCTTAGTATTCGGCACTAAATTATGGACATTTTCCAGCCATATATGATCAGTTCCAAACGTATCCCAAGATAGCACCATTTTGCACATAAGCATCCTTACCTTAGCAAAAATTTCTCAAAGGGGAGGGGGACACCCCCTCCCCTTAGACCCCTCCCCAGGACGGCACCTTTATGAAGTGACAAAGGAAGGATCCCCACTGCTCTATCATACAAACGTAACGCACATAAAAAAACGAAGATGCAATAAACGGGCCACCACTCATTTCGAAAAAGAATCAAACCAGTCGGAAAAATTAGAATTCACTTAATTATGGACATTTTCTAGCCATATATGATCAGCTCAAAAAATATCCCACGGATAGCTCTATTTTGCATCTAAGCAACCTTAAATTAACAAAAATTTCTGAAAGGGGAGGGATCACCCTCCCTTGGTCCCTCCCCTTAGACCTCTCCCCACGACGGCACCTTTATGGAGTGACAAAGGAAGAATTCCCACTGCTGTATGTAAACGCACGGCGCATAAAAAGGTGCAATTTACGCGCCACCATTCAGTTGGAAAAAATATCCATCCAGTCGGAATTTGGGACCTTCCCACCCCCCAAATGTATGACCCTAGCTACGGCCCTGGGTACGCCACTGCAAGAGAATTAAAATGGAAAATCATGTGTTACAAAGGTCTTTAAAGTGTCTTTTCCGGCTATCTGGGATGTGCTTTTACCCAAATTTTCTGGTATGCTACGCATAAGCGGCGGAAGTGTGGGAACGGGGGTGGGGGGACACGTCCCTCCCTAAAATTTTCAATGAGGGGGACGTCCCTCCATATTTAAATTCCTAAGGAGAGAAATGAGGAATTATAAATTAAGTAAAAATAAGCAATTAACAAGTATAACCATAATCAATGACAAACTAAATGGCCAAACGTTAATCCATTGATTTTCCTCTGAAAGACGTTAAGATTGGCCTACAGTGCACGTCACCAACAAAATTTTATTTAGAAATACAGTGGTTGGAATCATTACAATTCGGTCATTCAGTTTTGATACTATGTAAGGCCTACAATAATACCATGATTACACTGCCTGGAGGTACCCCCAAAACAATGACAGGGCTACCAAGTCCCGTGCATTTTGGGAATTTTCACTTTCTCACTGAGTCCACGCAAAACAAGAAATTAGGCAGAGGGGAACATGCTTGTGATAAAACGTACATTTACGTCCACATGTCAATGCAAGGTACCTGGGTCCTGGCATCAAGTCGAACTAAAATATGGGCCACAAATTTCTCAAGGAAGTCCCCCAATAATATTCACCAAGTTAGGGAATAAGACGTGGGAAGTGCTATTTCCGGCGATCTGGGAGGTCTACTTTGTCAAAAATTTTCTTCTACGCTCCGCGCCAACTGATGGTGGCGCTCCGCTTAGATGGTATAGGCCGACAATCACAGGTCGAACAACTTCGGCCCCCCCTTTTCAGAAATCCTGGATCCGCCCCTGAGCTATCCAGTCCAGTATGCCTTTTTTATACCAGACATGAACAACATTAAAAGTGAAAAGATTGCCCGAATTTTCTGCTGAGTTTTCCAAGTTTTGATCGAATGCCCCCAAAAATGTGCAAAAATTTTCATTGGTCTGTTTTCAAATTTCTTGCAGCTTGGGATTCGGACAAAAAATTTTCTCCCCCTAATTTTGGAGGAGTCCCGTACGCCTATGATTATTATAACCGTCCTATAAATTGAAACCATCTATGAAATTCAGATCACACAAGTATATCAATGGGAATTGGTCTCCAAGAAACGTAGTTGGCCCCAAAATTGTTACACCCTCTTCGAATTAATGTATACACGCCCCTGAGTCGACTACCATGCAAGAAAAAGGTGTACCACAGTGGAGTGATTAAAAGATTGCTACCAGTATCACCTCTTCTATTATACTTTCGAAAAAGCACTGACATGCACAATCCCGATCACTTCCATATTCAAATTTAGTAAATATGAGTAAACATGCTAATGGTATTATGCAGTCTAACAATTTACTGTTCACTTATTTCGCACAGCGTTGTCTTGATTTAACCCAAGAACCAAGTAAAATTCACTTAAGCAAACGAGATGTGAAAAGAAAATGTAAAAAACCCAGGAATTCTCGGTGATGCATTCAATCCAAATTTAGCACCAAATGTAGCACCATTTTGCGTCTAGCTCACTTTACGTGAGCCAAAAAATTCCAAAGAGGGACACCCCTCCCCTAGGACGGCGACCGCGTGTTTGGTCTAGTGATTAGAGTATCCGCCTCTCACGTGGAAGGCTCGGGAATCGAGTCATACCAGAGACCTAAAAAATGGAACATAGGCCTACTGCCGTTGCGCGTGATGCTCCGCATAAGCAATGGAGTGAGGGAAAACAGGCAAGTGAGTCACACCTGGAAAAAAGGCTGTGGCCGGCTCGACTTGAACCATTTGGTTGGAAACTGGGCCGTTAAATTCCAACTAACTAACTAACGCATACAGCGAAAATCCCCCCCCCCCCCCTTATCTTTGCAGATGGATCCACGCCCCTTGAGCACTATAATGGTGTTTTTCATCGCAGCAAGTATTAACATTTGAATTTTTGAAATGAACTAACATTACTGTCGCTACATGGCGCTTTCGTAATTTTCATCAATAAATTTAATTCCTTCATCGGAAATTCAATTATCAACTTTTCCTTCGCATTGTTTTCGGATTTCATCGATCAAAAAAAATTCTGAAATCCATGGTGGTTGAATATTTCCGGTTCAGCAACACAAATGCCAAACATACACGCAATGCTTGCGTGTACATGTACCATGTACATTATTATGGTTTCTTGTCATGTTGACTTGACTGCCGCAGTCACGGATATTATGGTATCCTAGTCATGTTAAGTTGAGTGCCACGGTCATGTATATTATGGTATCCTGTCATGTTGAATCGTGTAAAGTATATTTGGAGCATGCCAGAACCAGCTTCATGGTTTCTAGCCTTACAAGGGTGAAGAATAACTTACGTCATGTAATAAATACATGTAAATAATGCATTGAGTTTGACCATAACAATTTGTATAGGGACTCGAATACGCGGACTCGGGACTCGGGCACAAGGACTCGGACTCAAGTCCCTACTGCAAGGACTCGGACTCGGATGAGTGGACTCGACCCTAGCCCTGATAGATATAGGCCTAGTGGGGTTTTTTGTTTAGCCCTTCGCTGTGTGGTAGAAGTTAAAGAGAGCCACTATACGCCGTAAAAATTAACAGGTCACTTTCATGCAAGGAGAGCATTAAACTGCTGTGTAAAGCATATGACGATATTACTTTGTCTTTATTGAGAGACGTTTTATTTCCACGTGGCAAAACATACATAAGATGCATTGAAATACCATGAAGTACAAATTTGCCATGGGACAAACTAGGAAAATTTAAAGAAAATAGTCAATGTAACCATAGTAAATATTGATAATTAATGGTTTTATACACTGACTGGAGTTCATGGATGTCCACTGCAATTTTTTTTCAAATTTTTAGCACACTAGACTCAAGGAAAAGCCTTCCCATGAAAAAAAATGAATGTGAAGCACACCTGCACAGTACCAGGGAGTTGCTATTTGACTCCCTGACAGTACCAAGACTGTTGAAGTTTGGGTGAAAAGGACGCATGACCTTTGACCCTCCTAATTACCATGTTCGGGTAAATTTGAAAGGTGACAACCAACATAAAATGAAAGTTTACATCCTAAGGAACATTTTAACGGTAGGTGTCAACTTTTACTAAGTTGTCCCGAGGGGCTCGAAAATTTTCGGACTTGATTCACAGGGTTAGTTCAGGGAATACTTAACGTGCAGGAATTTTTTACCTTCCCGAATGTCAAGGACACTAAGACGGATTGGCAGCATACATGGCTTTCCTGGAAGGGCCGTTAAATAATCTGTCCAATTTAATGGTTTGATCCTATTGAAATTCATGACTCTCCCCCATAGGGACCTTGGCCATTGAAAACCCCATTATGGAGACATACCATGCATAATAATCACACGCTATCCACAATCAGACGGCGATCTCCGTGAACGATACTGTCTATACGGACGGCGCGTATGTTGTGTGTATGCGCGTTTATGCACATTGTCTCGTAACAGCACGATTTCGGAATGACGGGGTGGGTTCGAAAAATGTGCCAATCGACTAAACTCCTTAAAGAAAAGATATGTACAAAAAAGAACAATAATCCAACACACATAAAAAAGTAAGAGAAAGAAACTGAAAGATCGACTAAGTTCTACTCTTACTCAATAAAAAGAAGATATGAGAAAAATGTGTGTTGAAAAAAAAATCCGTTCTTTGTCGGTTTGTAACGCTCAAATGTACTCTTGTGCTTTCCCGAGCAAAGACGCTTTCTGCCTTAATAAAATTTACATCATATTCGGAAGTTTAAAAAAAAAAACACTAACTGTTTATGCATAGGATATTGGAAAAACTTACGGTGCCCTTTTCACTGATCTGGCTCATGTTGGCAAATAGCAAATTCATAGACAGAAACACCGTAATGTATTTCATAGAAATTAGTTGTTATTGCTGCACATTTAATCTGATTAATGTCGTACATTTAAGGTACGTTCACACCAAAACCGAAATCTGCTGCGTTTTGCGGGCGGGACGCGAAAATTTTTTTCCTAAGTCTAATAGGGACAATTTCATTGCAATGAAAATTTAGAAAATTGCCCCATTCCTTCTGAGGTAACAAATTTCGCACCCCGCCCGCAAAACGCAGCAGATTTCGGTTTTGGTGTGAACGCACCTTTACACATAACTAACAACCGAAACAAAAAAAAAAAATCAGATTTCTCAAATACAGCTACAAAACTACAATACATGGTATAGTTTCATTATATCCCACTTCATTTAAAGAATTGCACTAGGCAAGGTCTCGACGGGGCCGGGTAGAAGCGGGGGACATCGCCCAAAAAAGGACAAAAGCGACAGATTACCGGAAGGATATAGTGAATAAATTTTGTAGCGCTATTGGGGCGCAAAAATGGGGTGGGGGTGTTAGTGGAGAAAATTTGATTGTTGGTATCAAATTCTGTTTCAAAAATTTAGTTTTTTTCTTTTTTTAAATGTAAACGGTGGGGTTTGCAATGTATTTTGAAAACCCGAAAATTTGAGGCCTTGATTGAAGCAGTTGTCCTCTTTGAGAGTAGTCTTGGTCAAGACGTTATTAGGCCTACATTTTCCCACAGACTGATAAAATACTTCGTTGTAATTTTCTCTGCTAGGAAAGATTCGAGGGCTCTCTTCACACTTGTATTTGTAGCTTGTAGTAACAACCCAGAACATGAATTCTGAAGAATAAAAGAGGGCGCACTAACGATAGTCTTGAAGTCGCGGACGTATGTACTGTACTGTAGCTAGTAGGCCTACTAGGGTCTTTAACCAAGACTACTTTCAGAGCAGGGAGGTGTTATTAGCTAATATAACACCTCCCTGTTCAGAGTAACTCAACTAAACTGTTGGGCCGACCAGTCGCCGTCGGAGATTTTTCGCTCACACTCATTCTCCCTAAAAGTTTGGAAAGTTTTCCCGACGAGGGTATCATCCTTCCCCGAAGGAGGCCATTGCTCCTTACTCCACCGTGTCTCACCCCCGACAAAGTTGCTTTCAAATAGCCTATCTGAATAAAAGTTGTTTGAAGTCATATAATTTTGTGAGGGGTCCTGGAAAAATACGAAAAATGCCGATCTACAATCCTCGACAAAAATGATGGGACAAAACAAGCAAAAGTGAGATCTCTGTCCCCTTATTTGCATCCCTACTCCCCTGTTCAATGTTCATGGGCGGATCCAGAATTTTTGAAAAAGGGTGTGGGGGGGGGGGGGTCCACGTAATTATTGAATTCTTGACACAATCCGAGTAAAGCGCCATCACTGGTTGGCGTATAGCTTAGAAAGAATTTTTTGTCTACAAATACCTCCTAGATAGCCCGCAGTGACACTTTCAGGGGTATATACTTCATGTAAGCCTACCTGAAGATAATATAATAATATATGTACATATAACTGCATATTCATTTACTTCACATATATGTATATGCATGTATACTATAAATATATAGATAGTGTATTATCAGGTTTATTTTTGAATGTTATCTTAGTGGTAGGTTTGAATTTTTTATACAATTTCTAAGCACTTAGCCTAAGCAGGTAATCAAACTTACACGTCAACTCAAATGCCAGAACGTACTAGCCGTAAGTTCTTAAATGTCTCTTATTAATGGAACAGTCCAACTTCGTATGACGTAATATTGCATATTCATAGTATTTCCTTCGTTCGAAAAAACCCGTTGGTCCCTATGTAAAAGTGTAATGCAAAAGGTTTCTGTCGACAGTAAACCTCTTAATGAATATTCATCTACACTGCGAACAAAATTCCATGAAGAAACTGACAATATTAGCGTAAATAGCTGTATGAAATATGCATCATATGTATTGGAAACAGTGTGGGACAGATTCTTATTTTGTCAAAAAAATGAATATGAAACGTTAAGGCTGTAAGCTAAGTTAAAAACAAAATTCTAAGTAGATGCAACTTGAAACAGTTGAATAAGCGAGGTAGGAATGTTAAACCATTGACTATATTAATGTCAATATTGTGTTGAAGACATGCATAGCATCCATCTCATGAGGTTCAGGTGTACTCACAGGACTGAGGTACTTGTCCATTTGGGACGTTAAAGACACAGTATCGTGGCGCGAAACGGGGGCGACATTTGGACAGCCTTCAAAAAATTTGTTATCCCACCCAAAATCCCGGATGTAGCCCATAGACACCGTATGATAACAGTTCATACGATTGGGTGGGATAGCGTACTGCTGCATATGCTTGCTTGTGTGAGCGTTAACAGGCGTAGTATCTGTGTTAATTTGTATGTAGCGGGGAGTCGTTTTCTTGATACAAGTGAGTACCTTGCTCAGTGACAACAGAGAGACCCTTGGGAATTTTCCCAATATCTTGGGAATTTTGAACCGTCTCGATCAGTCTTTTCCTGCCCACTTTGAAAAAAGAAATATTGTGTGATTGTTTCTTTTTTCTACTTTTTTAAGTCACTTATTAATTAGTTATGAAATATGTGAATAAGTTCTAAAAAGAATGAAAAGGTGGCTAATTTGTATTAAATTTCCGGCTTAATTGTTTTGTGTTTTAATCATCAGTTTGACTTCGATGCTCTTATAGGCTATTATTACTGTAGTTCAACGTTGAGAGGCTATACGTTGTTATTCGAGAAGTGATCTTGGGAATTTCTAAAAAGACGAACTGGCCTAGGAAACCTGCATTGAACTTGACAGATTGGTCGAAGCGAAGGGGCTAGTCTTACGACAGCAAAATGTCTTCCTGTTCAGAACTTCAGAAAGAAAAATCGAAGGACAGCGTTAGCACACGTCGTCACGAGAAGGAGAAATCAAACGAGAAAAAAACAGTAGGCACTAGCAAACGAAAGTCGGAGTTCCCTTCCCCCATTCTCACGCGGAATAGGCCCTACCTAACGTTAGATCGCCGCAGAAAAAGCAGGTTGATTGATTGTGGAATGCCAAGTCTCTTGTTTATAACGGCGATTTTGCGAAACATCATCTCACAGATCATGCTCAAAGGTAAGTGAAATGTGTTTGTTCAGTTACTGATAGTAAAAAGTAAACAGGATTCCTGTCTCGTTAGTGATCCACATACCCATCCCACACGCGTGTTTAGCATATGTACAGTACAGAGTATGCATAGGCCTAACGTCAGGACAATTTTATCAGTAGCTATATGCCTAGTAAAACTTTTGACGAGCTAGCACAGGTTACAGCAGAAGTGATCAGCACTACATTTACCACTTCATCAAAATCGTAACCCCAGAATAAGCCGCACTACTCTTGAAAAATCTGATTAGCCTATGTCCTCGGTATGCTCGAGTTATCATATACATGCCCCATCTACTTTACACTTATGATCTCTCAGAGGGCCTGGCGCGGAGTTTGCACTTTCCCCAGTATTGCCATCTCAAAACTTTCTTATCAAGCATAGACTTAGATAATCCTACTGTAGCTGTTTCATTAGCCTACAGTCCACTTGACAATGAGTAAGTGCTCAGCTTTGCAGTAATTTGCCAAAGATTTGACTTGATGAGAACAACAGTCTGTAAGCCTGAGCATGTTGGATTTATAATATAAATGAAGATTATCTGGTGCAATATCAGGTGAGCAGGATCAAGACGCCATTATCCAGTAATTGATTTCTGTAACTTTGCTTATGCTTGAGTGACCTCCAGCTGCATGGTAATTGATACTAGTTATATGAATTGCAAAAAAAGGAAATGAAGGCTTTGATAGGCATCATTCATTCCGGGAAAGGGGGGGGGGGCAGTTGACCCTAGTTGTCCCCCTCACTGGATCTGCCCTTGATGAACATAATTAGCCTTCTGTTTTGTAATTGTGTGAAAAATATTTTGGACAACCAAATTTCCTTCTGGACAACTAAAATGAGTGAAATGGTTGCCCCAAGACAACACTAAATATTTTAAAAATGGAGGCCTGCTGGGCTATGAAGGGTACTGTAAGGTAGGCTAAGCATAGTATAGCCGCTGTACCTGTACATACAGTATAAAAAGTTGTTTTCCCCAAGATCTAGGGAGATCGTGGCATATAAATGCTATTTCTGGGTTAGGTTTCAACCAAGTATAGTTCAAGTCAAGCTAGTCTTTACCCTTTTTTCTGTTTTGGTTCACAGGCTTGTTTTCCCTACTCCATTGCTTTTGCAAGCACAATGGCAGTAGGTTCCATTTTTAAAGTCTTCAGTGAGACCGGGCCGGGAATCTTTATGTTGAGTGTACATGAAATGCCAAATGCAATAAAAATTAATGCATGAACAAAATTTATGTCCTCGGTTATTGATAGTGGCATTACTTGACTTTTTCATTGGGAGAGGGAAAGTGCTGAACGTGGTGGGGCAAACGAAAATGCTCCTACTGTCGCCTATCGAGTGCCACTATTGACCAGCACATTGCGTACAGAGAACACTTTGCCTGAAATGTGTTTCAGATTGCATAGAATGGTACTTCCCATTTGTTGTTTTTACTACTAAGTGCTTTCAAGATGTTTGTGGAGTTCTTACACATGCCCAATATACTTTTTACATGAGGGGGGGGGGGGTACACAAGAGCCACTGCTGATGCCACTGGTAATCGGTAGGTTGATTTAAAATTCCTTTAGACAGAAAAGATTGCAATCCCCCCCCCCCCTTGTCCCTTTCTGTTTTAATGGGGCCTAGTGTTCACATCATCATTTTGACACCACCCCTTAATCATTGAGGGATGTGTGATTTGAAATCATGGAAGTCTGATATATGCACTCTTCCCTAAGATAAAATACTGTTTCATTGCAAACAGTCTTGATTTACTTATCAGGTGTTCTTCAAAGTACTGTACATGCAGTAGGCCACACAGACAGAGCCAAGTGAATGACCAACCTCACCCCAGTTGCTAGCTGTTACACCCATAGGTGAGTGAAAGTAACTGCAGGATGTATTAAAACAAGTCTTTTAATTTCCAAAAGCATGTTTTCCCAGCTAACTTCCAGCAAGTACTTCCATGGTTCACAACACTATAGCACAGAACAGTCTACCTTGTGCTGTTCTGAATTGCTCGTAACGTTTTCGCGGCTTTAATTAGTACCATGAGTGGTGGCTATGGTAATGTTTTGACGTTGCCAACATTTTCACAATTATAATTGTAATGTTCTTGATTAGTTTACCTTTACAAATTGGGCTAGTTGCTATATTGATATGATGTGCTCCCTTCCTTGAAGACAAGAACATTCACCCCAGTATACAGTACAGAAGTGTACAGGAGTTAGACTGCCCTGTTTCATGATTGGCTATAGAGCCAAGTGACAATATTCTTTCCTGAAATGTGAAATTTACTTAATTGCTTGGTTTGCCTGAATATCCAGTATTATGGAATGAGAAGAAAATTGTGAGATACCTCCATAAAAACAAGCCTTGCCCTATTATCAAGTTTACAGTAGTTAGAAGTGTGGTTATAATAATTGAAAATCTCATCCATACAGTTCATCCTGTGCTGCAAACTTGCAATCACCAGCTGTGAATATGATATTCCATTGAATTGCAGCATTGACATCTACTCCTGTCAAGGGCCACTATGACAGTATATTAGAGCCAGTTTGTCCCTCATCAGCAACTACAGGTAATTATGGAAGCCAAACACAGGGAGGATTGCAAATGGCTGTTCAACTTTAAACCAATAGTTATTGCCCAAGATTAGCTGAACTTTCATTGAGTTCAGACAAACATTATAAATGTCCTATATGCACGATTCCCTTATACAACATGTATTACACAGACGGTGTGTTTGGTCTAACGGTAGAGCATCCACCTCTCACGCGGAAGGCTCGCTTCCCAGGTCGAGTCATACCAAAGACTCTAAAAAAGGAACCTACTGCCATTTTGCATGATCGCTGCTCCGCATAAGCAGTGGGGTAGAGAAAACAAGCCAGTGAGCCACAACTGGAAAAAAAGCCGTGGCCGGTTCGACTTGAACCAATAGGTTGGAAACTGGGCCGTAAAACTCCATCTAACTACAACATGTATTACAGCCAGGGCTGGAAAAAATATTTATTTTCGAGGAAGGGATCGAGTTGCATTATTTCCCAGGAAGAGAGTAAAAGTTCCCACAGTTCTCCCCGCATTTTCATGAAAAGGGAAATTTTCCTCCAGATGTCCAAATTTTCTGGGAAGGAGTGTCTCAGCTTCACAACTCTTTTCACCCATGATTATAGCATTGTAGTACATGCTGTAATAAGTCACAACATCCGGCATGGTGCCATGCAGTCTCTTTCCAAGGGAATGATGAAATCCTTCATGATAGGCACAAGCAACCCAAATCTGTGGCCAAACCCAGAGATTTGTCTGGGAATTATTTTGAATAAAATGTTATGAAAGAAAAATTGAAAATTTGGATTTTAAATTCAATGTTGATTTGGGTTTGAAAATTAAATTTCAAGCTAATTGTGGTTTTTAAAGGACAATTGCATTTCCTTCAAGAATTAGAAGGAAGTACACAATTGGAATGTTACTTGTCATTTTCTGGACAATAAATAACATACCCATCTATGCTTCTTTGAAAAGAATGGAAATTGTTTTCTAAAATGTTTCCCATATACAGTGGGAACCATCCATCATAACTGGGAGATGAATCCCCTGTCCCACCTTGCTCCCCTTAGCACCTCTCAGGCAATCCTGGTTTTACTGAACACTTATGGCAAAATAAATTGCCATAACACAAATTAAGGGTCATTCAAGATTTTAACATGCATGGAGTTGTTTTGCCCTCTACCTAAACAAAAAGGGATGGGGGTATTGGATGCCAGTCTTCCCTTGTCTTTCTGCAGTGGAAGTGTGATGTCTTTGTCACAGTGTGGGAGGAGGGTGCTATATTTACTGTTATTGTTCAGAAAGTTCTAAAGCTTTGAGTATTTTCATGACAGTAAGCATTTCTTCTGGAGTACAGTACCGTAGCTTGACTGTCAGATATGCATCTCTCTTCTACTCACAGTAGTTGTATTTCCTTTTATTTTTTAACCTAACTAGGCTACTCTCATCATTTCAAAATGGATTTATGAAGTGAGAAGTCCTATGCTTTTTATTGTTACTTATTTTATCTATTATTCCAACAATATACTACCCAATCTGTTTCTTTGGGTGTTAATTCTGAAAATGCAAGTTTTTTCTAGTGCTAACTGGTTGATCACTTTTCAAATGCAGTCACATGCTTGCAAAACATATATACCTGCTTTCCAAAGTGCTTTTGAAATGTCGGATATTAACATCAAAAAGCTGACCAGGAAAGAAAAAAATCCTTTGTTAAACAGAATTTGTTTTGTAATTTTTTAATGTGCTGTATAGGCTCAGTCCTGGCAGATCTGCAATCACTGGGTCTTCCCGTTTTAACCATACTACTCCAAGGTACATGACTGCTGTTGTCATTTTTCCACATTGAAAGGCAAAAACAGTCATCCCAAACTTACTGTATTTCGAAGCAAAGGCTAAAGCTCACAATTTTCTTTTCACTTCTCTTAATTTCTTAAAAGTATCTGTAATAATTTTTTAGGACTTCAATATTACATATTCAAGGAAAACCAAGCAGTGACTCCCCCAAAAATGGCACATGACCGTGAAGAACCAATCATGAAACAGGGACGGTGTACTACACTACTTCAAGTTGGGGAGACTGCTCTTGCCCTTTAAGCTTTTCATTAATCATGCTTTGATATCAAAGGGCAGAAAAGAGGATCTGAGATTTCCCTAGATTGAAACAGTATCATGAAAATGCATGGTAGGAACATTCACCATTTGCATTTGGCATGAACATATCCATGGATAAAAAATACCTTTACCCAAGTTGCAAATTTTTTGCCATTTGTCAGTTTGTTAGTTTTTTTCTTGATTCATTTATCTTCAAAATATGATATAAAGGATAAAATGTAGTTTTCAAACTTTGCTAATTGCTCCATTTTTATTACCTGCTTGGACAAGAGGTGACTTGAAGTACAGGTCTAAGTGCAGTACAATCTATTTTGTCAACAGTTCAGTTGAAGATTTCCTGGATTGCCACAATGAAAATGACACTGATGAGGCGGAGGCAGACAATATAATGTGGGAGGAAGCAGTCAAGTCTAAACATGAAAGTAGACTATCTAGGTAAATTCACTATGCATTGGTTTCAGTTTCTTTGAAGAGAGAATCCTTGTACCTGTTGGAAAAATATCAAGTTTTTGTAACATCTTTTGAATCTCCATTTTGATCTGGATTCTGCTCAAAATATTTCCGGAATGGTGGTTTGCCTATCCCCAGTTCCACGACCTACTGACAGTAATACCAACCTCACCTCGGAAGCTCTGGCCTTGTCCAGTAATCAAGTTTTGGCACCACAAGTTTGAAAGAAATCTTTTATGAGTAGCTCTCTCTTCAAGAAAGTGAGAAATATGAGAACAATTTCATCTTTTTGGAATTTGTGACAAGGAGAATAAAGAAAAAAAATTATAAGTGTTTTTCGTACATTTCTAAGTTCCAGCTGAGCCTGCTTGTTACATTTAATTTGAAGAAGTACCAATGCAGATTACTAAAATATCCAGAAAAATTTCAAGTAAGCAAGGACAGAGCGAAAATATTTCTGTGGGCATTTCATATATTATGCTGTTTTTTTTTTTGACACAGGAGGACCAGCCCGAGGATCCACCCAAAGTTGTCAAGTTCACCTCTGCATATGCTAGTCATGTACAGTGTCACGTTCCACTGGACTGAAGATTCAAAATCTTAGCTACAATTGGGGTGTAAAAAGCACCAGGTTGATGCTTCCCAACCAGGATGGATTTATGCATGATTTTGAGTATCCTGGCAGAACCTAGAAAACCACATCAATACTGGAAAGATTGCTTGCCTTGCTTGCCATCTAATCGTTCACATCACAAAAGCAATTTTTATTGGCCAAATGTGTTTTGTGTATGAAGTTTTGTGAATAGGAAGATGGTGTGATACCTGAACAGTATTGCCAACCAGCTTGTAACTGTATTGAAGCCTTTCATTTATATGTTATAACATCAGCTATACCTGAAACTTTAGGTCTGAATTTTATTCCAGTTACTAAAAAGCATGAAAGAAATAATGGGACTATCATATCATGCACAATAAAGACAACAAGAATATAAGAACAATTGTTGATGCACGCAGTGGAGCATGTGTCTTTTGTAAGCTTCAAATGAATCATGGGGGGGGGGGGACTGTTACATGAAATTATGAAAATTTGTGAAAATTTCCATGAATTTTTCATGACTTGGTTAACACAATTTTTTGAATTGGAAAACTTTACCAGGCCCTGGAAAATATTTTTTCAAATTTTATGACTTTTTAGGTTTTCAATGATCATGGCAGGAACCCTTTTAAAGGTGTTTAAGTCATTTGTTTAATAGAGACGTTGGTATACCAAAGGAAGTGGAAGTTTGAAACTGCATGTTCAGGATATTCAGATTGATAATTATAGATTATTTATTTGCAGTAACTGTACTGTGTAAGAAATACCCATGCATCATCCTGATCTGTGATATCAAATTCAAGAATGCAGAGTGGCTCATATTTCAACAGAGAGTGCAGTCTGATTCAACAGGGTTTTGTATGCTCACTTTGATGATATACCCTTCAAACAGTAGACCAGGAATGTGTCTGTGCAATGAAAAGTTTTAAACAGCTGTGGGTGGCTACAATTAAACAGGTTGGGAGAATGTATGAAGTAGTGAGAGGACTTGGCCTAGCTTGAATATTCTACCTCCAGAAGTAGACCCTAATTCTCATTTTAAAGATATCCTGTAAAAGAATTTTCAAATAAATTTATGTTTAATACGGTGAAGTAGAATGTTGCCCATCATTCTTAACTTAATTCTTCAGATGCTCAAAATATATGCAAGTAAAGTTACCAGATTTTTAATTCAATTTTTATGAACTTGGAGCAAGCTTGTGTTACATATCCTACACTTGCACTGATCAAATGTGTTTTCTAAAACTTCTTTTGCAAATGATTGAAATATTTCTTTTCTTAGATTTGAATATGCCATGAGCAAGGGTGGAAAAACCAGCGAAATGGGAAGCTCCTTGCCAAGAATTGTTGAAAATTTGGAAGAGTATTTTTTTTTTACAGATGAACATTTAATTTAATTTAATTTAATTAAATTTTATTTGTGCTGAAAATACACATTTCCTAGCTATCGTCATGTTTGGAGCCCTCGCCATGGTAAGTGGGACACACAAATTTTTCAATCGTGACATTTTCTATTAATGGGTTAAACCAAATCCCTGTGTTTCATTTTGAATAAGAGCAATTGTAAAATCAGGACATGATACTGTAAGCATTGCCCATCTTTGTGCTGAAGCATTGACATCACTCCTTGAACAGTACTTCCTTCAGGTTCAGTCATGACATGCTTTGGGTCTGTGTTGCCACATTCATGTACGTTATTCCAACATCCCAAGGACCAAATATGACTTGAATAAAACTTTTGATTACATTTAATTCTGGCATTGAGCAATCCATGAGAACTCTTTTCTCAGCTCTCTTCCACTAATTTGGTTTAATCCTACACCTGATCCACAAGCTTGTTTATTTGTGGTATTGTGCAGTACTTTATGTGTCCCCACCTGAGTACCATTTAGAAACCAGCCTGGTAAAGGTGCATGCTGGTGCATGCATGGTGCCTCTTAAATAGGAGACTGCGGTACTGCTTCGATGGGTGTCATATATGTCCTAATATCCATCATTGTTTGCTGTTAGTTATGGAGGGACTTGTACATTTAGACGTAGAATGATTTTGCAATGATGCAGAATTAAGTTGTTGCCATAAGGAGAAAATACATTTATGCAAATTGCATGCATACAGTATGTGCACTTGCTTACTGTACAAACAGCACCGCTACACTTGAAGGGAATGTAGCATATCCACAAAGATAGTTAGGAATATATATAACACTTTATACATGAAGATCAGTACCAATTGGTCCACCCAGGTCCACCCTACTGCTACCTAGAAGTCCCCAATAAAAATGAAGTTGTATGTAATTGTAGACTTTTGAAACTCAATTCAGCTTTGCTGAAGTTCTTCTGCAGAGGTGCACTAGGCTGGTGTTCTTGTTTAAATTGGAGAAGGTACTAGAGTGTGTAGAACACAGCTTTTAAAATAGGGCTTCATTGTGATCCTTTTTGAAGTCTGAAAACTTGCTGTGCAGAAAAAAGCAGAATGTGAGCTATTCAAAGTTTGACCATACATTTTGTAGGGATGGATTTGTAAACTTCAAAAAGGAGGTGGATAGTTTTTGTCAGCCTTTCAACCTGCAGGACAGTGTGCATGGTAATTACATCTCCTCCTTTCTCCCCCTCCTTCCCCCCCCCTCGTTTTGGTCCAACCGAGAATGCTAATTAAATATGCTAGGTGCAAGCTTGATTCTATGAGAATGAACGGCTCAGTAATTGCAAACTCAAAATTATCATAACTGCCATTGTCATTCTCATTCAAAAGAAATGGTAGGTAGACTATACATCTGTGCTAGAGGTCCTTGCTCCAGTGAATGCAATTTATAACACTACCATAACTGCTGTAAACCACTGGAAATAGATTCTTCTACATCCTGTAAATACCCCATCATTTTTCTGATCTACCTCTGTAAGTGAATAGCCTGACCCAACTAGTCTTCAAGGCATATGTAAAGGTATAGGAAATATGTAATTCACTCATATCTCATAGTAATATTAAATGATTTTTGACAAAATTATAACCAGAATGCAAAAATGCATTGAGGTTTCGATGATCATAATGTTTTAAAGAGTACCATCATGCACCATTACCTTCTCATTCAAACTACTAACTAACAAACTACTACATACTAGCATGTTCAAAAAATAATTTTGTCATTCCAGATAACCTTTTGACCTCAATAAAAGCCATACATAGCTAGACAGGCAAACAACAGACAGACAGATGGACAAACAACTATCTTGAAAGATTGTAGGCTACTTAAAAAGGTTCCTTGACTTTGACCCCTGGGGACCCCAGATGACCTTTCGTTTCTGCCAAAAACAATGGGGATGAATCGAGCGTGGAAAATCGCAATTATTCCGCCTAAATTGAGATACCTGGCATCTCTGCCTTTGCCCTCCGCCAAAAACCACATAGACCATTTCCTGAGCATAACCCATCCACATACCATTACCAAATACGAATTCTATTCAAGTTTCCTACCTTGAGATATCGCATTAAAATGTCAAACTTTGACCCCCAGTGACCTCAGATGACCTTTAACCTCTGCCACAAACAAAAGGAACCACTTCCTGATCATAACGCACCCACATACCAAACAATGAAGTTTATCCAAGCTTGCCATCTTGAGATAGACCTATCATGTTAACGAGATTTTCAGACTTTGACCCCAGGTGGCCCCAGATGAACTTTGACCTCCGCAAAAATCAATAGGGACCATCTACTGACTAAAACGCACCCACATACTAGGCTAAATATGAAATCTACCCAAGCTTTCTACCTTGAGATATCGTGTTAAAAAGATTTTCAGACTTTGACCCCTGGTGACCCCGTATGACCTTTGATCTCTGCCACAAACAAAAGGAATTACTTCCTGACCATAACACATCCACATACCAAATATGAAATTAATCCAAGCTTTCTACCTTGTGCTATCATGATAACGAGATTTTCAGACTTTGACCCCATGTGCCCCCAGGTGACCTTCGACCTCCACCAAAAACATTACAGACCATCTCCTGACCCACCAATCAAGCAATTTTTAGACAATTGCTTCCATTGAAGGTTGATATATATCGTTACACCACACACCAGTAGCTAGATGAAGTTTCAGTATTTCAAAGCAACGATCGTTCACAAAGTATAGGCCTAGGCTAGGCCATAATACAGTATCCACGGCGAAAGTAGCCGACGAGCCCTAGGCCTATGCAGACTGCTGCAGGTCCCACTACGATATATTTAATTTTGACACTTGCCCAATCTACCCCATTTGTTTCATTTCTAATTTCCTCCCAAAAGTAGTGTGGCTTGAAGCCACAACAAAAACTAGGCCTAGGGCCTAGCCACCTACGTTTACAGAACAAAATGTAACGTCAGAGCTAACAATAGTAGGCTACGATCAAATCTAGACATCGTAGTTTTCACCGGTCATTTTATGTTTAAGTTACCGCCTGAGCTGTATACTGTGTAAATAGTCGTACGTACGTTCGCAGCACATAAACAAGACCTGCTAGCTGCTAGCTACATGCCTTCAGCTGGCTGATCGGCTACGTACCTACTAGGCGTACGTGTATCGTTAAAAGCGCTTAGAGAATGGGTGTACTTCAATTGGCAATAACATGACACCCTCCCTCAATAATTACGTTCGAAGCGGGGAATCCCCAAACTTTTAAAGTAGCCGCTTCATTCATTAAATGCAAGCAGCCAATCAGTGAGTACGATTCTTCGCAACAGAAGTTCGTTCGATGTATAGCACGAAGCAGCGGCATATAAACGATTTTCAGCTGGCTGCTAACGTGTGCAACTGCTGTTATGTACGCTGTTGGTCTTGATAAACAGCGATGGAAACATTTTTGAAACTTCGTTCAGTTCACGACTTACAAACACTCCTACGTGATACAAGGGCAGGAATAACATGGTTAGAAAGCTGAACTTGTAATTTTTTGAAATTTGTCAATTTCAAGTTGAAATTTTGGGAGACGTACGCTAGTAGCGAATTGACAAGTGGCTGTTGAAATTGAACTATTACGGTGAAGTGCACAATGGCGCACAGGGCACGTAAAAGACACTGTGGTGTATGCATACGTTTAGTGCTTTCAAATTTCATTGTAAATTATGTTCATTACAAATGTATTGGTGGTGTTGAAGTAAAGCCTGTCACAACAGGTTCCATGTTTGGGGTTCACGGATTAAAACGTCCCCCATGACACTGCACATACTCACATGTAAACTACAGGGGGTTGGGTGGATAAAAGGTGAATGTCATAGCTCTGCGCAATTTTTGAGCTTGTTCATACTGTAGACATCGATTGCTTTGTCAAGGCAGCTAAACTTGTGAAGAAGGACTATACCTTGTTTACTTAACGCAAGTCAGAGTCCAAGGGCATGAGATGCGATTAATCGCAAGTACCATTTTTCTAAACGATTACTTGGCTGGCGATTAATGGCTAATCGCTGACAGCCCTAATACCAAATATGAAATCTATCCAAGTTTCCTACCATGAGATATCGTGTGAACAAGATTTTCAGACTTTGACCCCCGGTGACCCCAGATGACCTTTGACATCCGCCAAAAACAATAGGGACCATCTACTGACTATAACGCATCCACATACCAAATATGAAATCTATCCAAGTTGCCTACCTTGAGATATTGCTTTAACAAGGTTTTCAGACTTTGACCCCCTGTGACCCCAGATGACCTTTGACCTCGGCCAAAAACAATAGGGACTATCTACTGACTATAACGCATCCACATACCAAATATGAAATCTATCCAAGCTTCCAGCCTTGAGATATCGTGTTAACAAGATTTTCAGACTTTGACCCTCGGTGACCCCAGATGACCTTTGACCGCCGCCAAAAACAATAGGGACCATCTACTGACTATAACGCATCCACATACCACATATGAAATCTATCCAAGTTTCCAACCTTGAGATATCGTGTTAACAAGGTTTTTAGACTTTGACCCCTGGTGACCCCAGATGACCTTTGACCTCCACCAAAAACAATAGGGTTCTTCCTCTTAATATGGCGCATCTATGTACCAAGTTTGAAAACTGTCAGACATTCCTATCTTGAGATATCGTGTTAACAAGCAAAGTGTCACAAACACACACACACACATACACACACACACACACACACATACATACACACATACACACACACGCCATCATGATTGCATTGGTTTCTCTTATCATCGAAACCAATAATTACTGGAATTCCTAAAAAGCCAATTGACAGAAATATATTACATAAAATAAAAGATGAGAATCAGGTACAGTATCATATTCTTACTGGAATCTTGTACCAGCTGTTTCACTTTATTGTTTTACACTTAAAATTTCCCATCAACATGCCATAATACATTTCTTGATCAACAAGCATGACAGTGGAAAGCTCTTATTTTTTTTTATAATAGTAGACACTATGATTCATTCCCAAACAAAACATAACTCTTCTATTTTGCACGTTGTTATGAATTCACTTCAAAAATGATACAAAAACTTATGTTTTTCTGAAAAAAAGTTTATATTTTAAGTGATATGAAAACTACTGCCATCTTTGTAAATGAAGTTTTTAAAATGTAGGAATTCGAGGCTTTCATGCAACTTTCGTGATATATCTTGCATGATAGTTTGGGTCTACAAGTACATTTTTTGTCACTGATATCATGATATGCAATTCCCATCTCAATGTACTTCTGGGTGGCCTTTCCACTCCTATACTTGCACTCCTGTCACTGTATCCTAACATGATGACACCGGCCATTTTCCCCAGTCTTGGAATATTGCATTAAGTAAGTATTGACAGTCATACGAAGCAAGTTTGAATAGTTGAATTCTCTAGGCAATCATCTTGCAGTGGAGATGTAGTTCTCAAAGCTACCATACAGACCTGGCCTGCACTTTCTTCTTTAAATAGAAGACATTTGCCTTCCAGTCTAACAAGAAGATAATGGTAGGTTCCCATGCATGAGTTCTGCCATATAGTAGGTATTGTAGGTGATTCTTTTTCCAGAAAAGTTGATGCAGTGCCTGTAGTGCTAGTGTCTTCAAGGATACAAAGAAGAGCATAATATAAATAAGTTATCTCACATGTAGTTACAACCTTTTAGTTTCGGTAAACTGTTTAAGGAAAATGTAAAATGTTGTACTGTACTCTTGAAGCTTAGTTTACTCTGGTATGATATTTTAATTTACTTCATGCTATGTACATGTAGCCATGTTGAAGATTCTTGTGACAGGCAGAGGCTACTGAGCTGTTACATGAATGACACATAGGCCTGGATTAATATGATGTTTATTTCATATGATGTTAATTAAAATGCAAAATAGTTAGCATATGAAACATGAGAGATGTACACTAGCTTGTGAAGGGAATCATTTTAAAAAAAATATGGATACTCATGTCGATCAGTTATGAGAGAGTAACCTTTGCAATAAGTGACTGCTCTTCCATTGACCAATTCAGAAGATGCAGTAGGGAGCTAATGCTTTCATTACAACATGCAGTTGCATGCACTGCAATTCTGATTTATTAAACATTACTTGACAGGGTTAGTCTCTTAGCAACAAAAGTTTGTCTGCTTTTTGAGGAGCTAAAGATGTTAGCCATCTTACCAGAACTGGCGGGAACCATCTGGAATGAAGAGATTCACCCTTTAAAGAAACCTAGCAGTGGCAAACATAGCTTGACAAGAAAATTTGTCATGTGGGGTAGCTACAGTAGAACCTTAATTTTTTTCCTAATTGGGAGGGAAAGGGGGGGGGGGTTAAATGATTGATAGACTTGTATTCAGTTACCCTTCGGGTATCAGCTGGCAAAGTTCTAATTGCCACCCTCCATTACCTAGCTAACAGGGCTGCATGTGTATTCTGTTACATGTACAGAATTTCATTAGACCATTTAACTGACGACATAGACCTGTTTGAGGGCAGGTTAATACCCTGATATTTTAAAATGAGGTTAGGTAATGGATTATAGCAAGCACCCTGAAAATTCTTAAAATCTTTGGTCTAGTAAACTAAGTTCTCGTGAGGTCGGGTGTGGAAGAACTGTTTCAGACAACCATCATGGCCAGACTATCCCTAGATGCAATTTGCTGTCACATGTCAATTAAGCATCCAGTGGAAATTGTTGGCATTATTACAACAGTACTGAGCTGGTTGGATAGCATTCTTATCCTCATGGTCAGTCCAATTTATTTCTAATCATACTTAGGATGTATATAATGTTTTCATCAAGCAAACCCTTCCTAAACATTTGTGCATCACACAACTATTCCTTTTTGATTTTGACCTAATTTAGGTGGTGAAAAGCCAATTGTCGAGCTAGCTAGGCCATCACATGTAATCAAAGTGTAGTCTGAAATTTGTCAACTCACACAAGTCTTTCTAATTGTGGGATATATTTTACTAAAACACTATGTAACTCAATTGTAGGACAAAGAATGGTGTGCTTGAAGTAGTAATTTCATTCTGGCAATGACTAAAGTTTTGTCCCTTTCACAGCTGTTTAAGATATATCAGTCTTAATTTGAAGGTGTATCCTAGTAGAAACTACTGTAGCATTAATTATACACTCAATAAAATAACAAGGATCCACATGCAACGTGATGGAAGTTGAATTTCTTTCTTGCTGTATTGTATCGGACCTTGGGAATTTGTGCCCATAATCTTGGGAAAATTGCTCCCTTGTTCAATATTTTATGGCATATACACGTAATTAATACTACACATCGCCAAGCAAAAGATTTTTCGCAGAATTACTGCCAATGTCTACTAATTGCCATCGTATTTGTTCTCATCTCTTTTCCTTACCTTCTCGCAGCTTTAAACATCACAAATTACTCGTTAATTAACGTTGATAAAGCGTTCCTTGGAAGCCGTGCCGTCAATCTCATGTTAATTTTGGGAAAAGTTGCCCTCGCCGTCTTCTCTTGTTATTGCCGACGATTGTTCGTTGTATGTGGTATTTGCAAATGTCTTGCAGAAATCCACATCACCCGAATGGGTACTGTCTAGTACTTCCATGCTTCAACTTCCCTCCGTCTATCGCACGAACATTTTTCACTGCCATGAGGGTGATGGCGCTGTAACAGTTTTTGATGCGCGAAGGAGAAAAGAACAATTTTAAAAACATGCTGCCGCCCCCGTTTCGCTCCACGATACAGTGTCTTTAAGCTCCTTAAGGGAGCAGAACTCCTCCGGGAGTAATCGTTTGGTTTTCGCCCCTTGGCTCTTCGCCAGAGAGTCGTGGGGACTTTTAGAAAAAAGGACTGAGGTACTGCTTTTTCGCCGAACGGCTCTTTGCCAGAGAGTCGGGAGGACTTTTAGAAAAAAGCTTTTGTCCTTCCTCTGTCAGGATCATTCATGATCTTGGTCAGCAATATAAGGTACACTCTCCGAGTTGTCTCTGTTATTGGTCCTGGGTCTTCTCCAAGGGACCTTAATCTCTCCATAATCTGTGAATTATTCAGTTCATGCAGATGGCTCAAAATAACATCACTTTCTTTGTCTGATTCTTCAGAAATAAAACTCTTCCAGTCATAAAGAATTGTCTCATGTGTTAATTTTTCAGAGGAACTGGCAGTTGATGTTTGTAAGTCCACTGAATCATTTGGGGATGTTTTAAAACTATTCGATGCCGATGGCAATGACTGCTCAATGAGGCCTGCATCTGCCTCCTGATCATAATAAAAGTACTCAACTTGGCACTCAGAAGGTCCCTTGCCTTCCCCTACCGGAGAAAGGTGCTGGAACATGGATGATCTGCACTTTTTGTCAGACCGTGGAATTACTTTGTCTAGTCTCTGCTGTGGAGTTGTCTCGGCACTTAAATTTGGAGAGCTCTCTGAAATGAACTGACAAAGATCTGGAATTGCATATGATAAAAGTTTGTTTTTGTGAGGTTCTTCGGATGAATCTCTTAACCTTAAGTCGTCTAACAATGAGCATGCCTCATCTAAAGTCTCAACGACTTCATTATCACCTTTGTTGGAGGAAAAACTGGTTTCTGTGGGACTCAAATAAGGACTATGAAGAAGAGAAAATATTCCAGTTTTCCTTTTGTCCCTGGAAGCTCTTTTGTAGAATACGAGAGTGTTATCGGGTGAAGTAACGTCAAGTCCCTGACCTTCCAGAAGAATGAACTGTTTTACATCATCTGAATCTGAAACATTTCCATTCTCATCATCGTGATCCGTAAAAGAAGAGGCCTACTCGGATCTGCGGGAAGGATATGGAATGCACCGCACCTTTCAATTCTTTGCGAATTTGCATACTGAGTCCGGTCACGTGATCTGTACGGCGTTGTTTTGGGGCAAACTAGTCAGGGTACTTTTAAAGCCCAGGGTTCTATAAAGAGAGATGAAAACAACGTTTTCTTTTAATTTGGAGGGGCAAGGATCGGATAAAGGGAAGGGATAAAAGGGGGAAGGGGAACAAAAGGGTGACTGGCGGTGAGGAAACAGTTCACGATATAAGGTGGGTGGCTCTATTGAGCGAAAAGTAAAAAGATAATAAAAAAGTCGGCTCTGATGAAAATGGTTGTGGTCAGCCAGACGGCCCGGAGACCTAGTGGATGGAAGCCTGAGCAGGTGGGGGGGGGGGGTAGGGGATGGGCGGAAAGGTTATAGGGAGGACGGTCGGACACGGGACCGGGACACGAAATAAGGTTGGTGGCTTTAATATTAAGGGAAATGAAAACAGTTCATACCAACAAAACTGGCTCTGATGAAAGGGTTAGGGTCGGCCAGTCGGAGGCCTATGGGGATGGAAGCCTCAGTAGGGTGGGGAAGGGGGGAAAGAAGATTGGACTTGGGGTTCATGGAAGCCTGGCCGGTCAGACAAGAGAAGGGTAATGAAGGATTACCTAATCAAAGTGCTGGGTGAGATTAATCGAGGTGTGAACCTGGTGGGGGAAGGGGTGGGGCTGCGTCTGTAAGGGGCGATGGCGCCTTCTGATTTTAGGCTTGTTGTGGATGCTTTCAGGGTGTTTATAATACTTATGAGGGTCTTGAACCGATTTTCAACAGTAGGAATGCCAGCTAAATCATGGGTGAAGGCACTGGGGTGCTAGCTGCGAGGCAGGTGGAGGGCGGTGGTCAGAACAGTTTTTGAAGAGTTTGAATTTACAAGAATTTTACTACTTTTAAAGCCCAGGGTTCTATAAAGTGAGATGAAAACAACGTTTTCTTTTAATTTGGAGGGGAAAGGATCGGATAAAGGGAAGAGATGAAAGGGGGGAGGGGAACAAAAAGGCTGACTGGCGGTGAGGAAACAGTTCACGATATTAGGTGAGTGGCTCTATTGAGCGAAAAGTAAAATGATAAAAAAGTCGGCTCTGATGAAAATGGTTGTTGTCAGCCAGTCGGCCCGGAGACCTAGGGGATGGAAGCCTGAGCAGGTGGGGGTGGGTGGGCGGAAGGGTCATAAGGATGCCGGTCGGACACGGGACCGGGACACGAAATAAGGTGGGTGGCTTTATTGAGGGAAATGAAAACAGTTTATACAAACAAAACTGGCTCTGATGAAAAGGGTTAGGGTCGGCCAGCCGGAGGTCTATGGGGATGGAAGTCTCAGTAGGGCGGGGAAGGGGAGGAAGAAGATTGGACTCGGGGGTCATCTCCGCATTTGTTCCAGAACTTCCAGAAGAGCGCCACCTTTTCTTTTTGGCGCTTCATTTTTTACCAAAAACAGACAGTACAGACAGACAGACAGACAGACAGACAGAAGAGCAAATATTAGGCGGCCCCAAATTACCCCCACATTATTAAAGAAATTATTTAACCAGGCCCTATTTCCACTGGGAGGATTTGATGTGAGTATTTGAATGTGACGTAATAATGAGTTGTTAAGGTGATAAGGCTAGTACTTAGTAGGCCTAGGCCTAACGTTAGGCCTAACGTTACAGGGCCTAACGTTAACCAGGACAGTCAGTCAGTCAGTGTGACTCCTACTCCTAGGCCTAGCCTAGCCTAGGCCTACATGTCCGCGCCAAAACTAAAGAGCAGAAGAAAACTGAGTAGCCTAGGCTAGGCCTAGAAGAAAATGGCATTGAGGGTGAGCAATTCGGTCAGTTTAGTCCGGCAGCTAGGTGGGTTGAGGGTAGGGTTTAAAAAACCACTCGCCCACTAGCCAGTGGCTAGTACTAGTAGTAGGCGTAAATAAAAATTTATTTCTTGATAAGGTTTGTTTTGTAATAGGCCTAGCCTAGGCTAGGCCTAGGGTAAAACGCCCATTACCCGACCGCTTAAGGATTTACTGTTCCTGATAACACTGATTCAACTAAAATAGAATATTACCACCACTTTCTTTGCTAGCTTTAATTTGTCCTTTCTTTTCCATGTGGAAATTAAAATTTATTTCCTAGGATTGATGAAAGGGAGGCACTAGAACCTCAGATACAAACAGCCCAGAATTCAACCTAGTATGAGCAGTATTCAATTCATCGACCCAGAATCCGACCACACTATTACTAGTTATTGTCAGTTTATAAGCCTGATTTCATTGGTAATTACTTAAATGCCAAGTCTTTGATATTTTATCTGATTTATAAATAGCCATGTTCAATACCAATAAAAAATTAGGGATCTTGTCCAAACTGTACAAACCGGCAAGATCTGGGACAAGATCCACTCTCTGTCATAGAGCCACTGGGTGAAACACCTTCCTGGTGAAACCACACAAATACTGCCAAAAGCGCATTCCAGAATACAGTGTTACGGTGAGCTGTAGTACTACAGTTACCTTGAACAAGACGCGAGTGCACAGTCTGTAGGGTATCCCGCAGCGCGGATGAAGTTTTTTCATTGAATTCATCGCCGGGAAAAAAACAACATAGAAGGGCAATAGCCACCATACCAATACGCTACTCTAACGAGTGACCTGATACTTTATACTTGACATATCGTAAGATTGTATGGGTATACTAGAAAGAAAATTCTCATGATTCCATTGTATCCAGAAAATATTCAAGATAGAAAGGTGATATTATATAAATTGCGCATATTTTATGTTAAAAATAGCATCCTTTAGTTTCGAATTATTCGCTTAAACTGTGTATTTTTGATAGAAAAGAGTTTTTGAAGCAGAATTCAACCAGTCTGTAGATCGTATGCATTCTTAAAAGGGGTTACCCCGTATATCCGGCACAAAAAGAAAATCGTATTTAACACTTTTGCTCCTTTATTTTTTCTAATTAGGTTGCTTCGCTGTATTACACGTAATTTTTTTATTGATATCTGAAGTACTTGTAAAATTTTTGAGTCAAACCAAACGGCAAACAGAAGTGAAAATCGTTTCGTCATGTTTTCTCTATGCCCCATATGTACCAATGGAGCATTCCAAAGATGACGTAACATTTCACGGTGAAGCTGTTTTACCTCGTGCATAGCGCAGCATGCAGTACAGTAGGCCATATAATGAAAGCAGGATGGCAAACGGGATCGTGAGCTGACAACTTGGTCAATTCTTTTCGAGAATAACCCAATTTTGATCGGAACAAATTGTTTTCAAGTTCTTGAAAGTAAAATGCAGCTTCACTAGTCTGCTATTGACGTACGAGAAAGTACCTCTCTGCAGTTCAGCTCACGAATAGCACGCGGGGCAGACGTGTAGTATTCAACCATACATATTATAACACAGCTGTGGTTGAATTCTGGGCTATAAAAATTTTGATAGCCGGTATCCGCCCGCCCAAAATTAATTCCTTCATTCACTCCTTATAGGCATGTCGCACGCACTCAGAAATTTTCTCCAAAAACGTCGCGGAACTAGTAATAGGCCTCCGCAACATCGCTAAAACCTAGTGTTAAAAAACTGATTTTGCACTACTCAAACACACCTAAGTTTTGTTTTTATCGTAATATCAGTAAAATTAAGACATATCCCCACTACAATATCCCATCAAATAAGCTTTAAGACGAAAATTAAAACAACTACATAACAATTATTTTCTGACTTACCCTTCGCGTCGTAGCATCCGGTGCGCAGTCAACACCCTTTGGTTCAGAAAAAAATCACTGACTCGCCATTTTGGATTTGACCGTGCACTGGTGCTAAACCTTTGACCCCAGCAATATATATATCATTGGAAAGAGAAAAGGGAGCTCTTTACTATTATCGGGGAAAGCGATTAAAAATAATAATATTTCTTTGCCTTTTTGCTTCTTGAAATGTTTGTGCCATGAACACACCATGAACAAACCATCGGCAAAATTGCTTCCTAGTATCATTTTTTAGCATTTTTTATGAACTTTCCATTTCTGAAGAAAAAAAATAAATTTAATGGAAGCACTCGGTGCACCCTCAATTTTAGTGAAATCGTCCATTGATCCCGCCTACATCTTTTCAACTGAGCCGACACTGCCTATGTTTATTGATAAGCTCATTATACAGCTTAGCAACACTGGGATTTCCCGCCAATATATTTACGTACAGTACACATGTACGTGCTATGCTTTATGTACGGTGTACGTAAGGTGCTGTGGACTAGCCTATACCTGTGCATGCTTTGCCAGTGTATTGCGTACGTATACATGTACGTACGTACGTGTACGGATTGGTATAGGCTAAAACTGTGTGTTTGTGTTGTAAGAGTCACTTAGTGCATTGTTGTGTATGGAAACGCGACTTAACATGACACGAGCGCGTTATCACTGGTTGTTTTGCCCAGTTACGTTGAATATTCACATCAGCACATCAGTACTACGTAACGCAGTACTGAATAATCAGACCTTCTGAATGAGCTGTTTTGACGTTGTTTTGACCAACATTTTTGTACAGCGAAGGTATAGGAAATTTGGAGAAAATGGAGGGATTTTGGATAACTTAAATCCGTCATAATTTCAAAAGTACTGGACGGATTTGGTTGAAAATTGGTATGTATGCCTAGAAATGGACACTTTACAATGTGGTTTACTCAGATTAATGAGATTTGATTTTTTCGAGGATTCATATTTTTAGTGCGACAGCCCTACTCCTTAGGCCTAATTTTGGATCTTGTCCCAGATCTTGCCGGTTTGTACGCATTGGATTATTCCATTATATATAAGGTAACTATTGTGTGCGCACTAAGTGTGCACACAATAGAGGCCAGTGCTTACCGTATTGCGGTAACGTAATACCCACAAAGTAAATCTGTTGTTAAGAAGAAGTTTGATGATTAAACGCCGTCTTTCGGCCTATTTCATGTAAAAAAGACTAATGTATTTCTGTTTCCAACAGGTGAAAAGCAAGAAAAGGTGAAATGCAAGAAAATCTTCAAGGTGTTCATGAGATTATGAATCAAGTGTGATGGAAGACGATGTCAGATATACATAGTCTTTTACGAACAGCCGTTTTATTTATACTCGACTTGTATTTATAACTCAAGTCGAAAGGTGATTGACTGGAAAATAAGAAAAAAAAATGAATTTGAGAGCCATCTTTCAGTCAAAGTAGAATGATGATTGATGACTGGAATTTTTGAATTTTTGAAAGAATGATTTATTCAGGCGAGGGCAGGGGGCAGGGGGGCAGAGTGCCCTCCCAAATTTTTCTGAGAACGAAAATTCGGGCAAAAAACGAGGTAGCAATCTTTTCCAGTCAATCACCTTTCGACTTGACTGAAATCATGTTACAAATACAGGTTGGGAAATAAAACGGCTGTTTGTAAAAGACTATCTATATCTAACATATTCATCCATCTGACATAGTCATGTAGTCATCCATCACACTTGATCCTTGATCTCATGAACAGATTTTCTTGCATTTCACCTGTTGGAAACAGAAATACATTAGTCTTTTTTACATGAAATAGACCGAAAGACGTCGTTTAATCATCAAACTTCTTCTTATTGACAACAGATTTACTTTGTGGGTATTACGTTACCGCAATACGGTAAGCAGGCCTCTATTGTGTGCACACTTAGTGCGCACACAATAGTTACCTAATATATAATGGAATAATCCAATGTGTACAAACCGGGAAGATCTGGGACAAGATCCCAGAGAGTCAGCAGGATTTTAGAAAGAGTGACCTATCCAGAAATATTTTTTTAAGTTATCTAATTACACTCAGCTGACATGTTATGCAGAGAAAATTTGATCTATATTGTTTCCTGGAAATCCCGAGTGTAATGTGCAATATTTTTTAAAAGTTTAGTGATTTAATTCAGGCCGCCCCACTTGCCAGCACAACTTCCCCCATTGTTACTTTTTGATAGCACGTCACTGGATTCATGAAAATTCCTTACCATACCCCACCCACTCACCCGGAGTTCATTTGTAAATTTATTTGTTTTCGAACCAGTGTTCGCACTAACAATCTGAGGGGGAATTCCCCGTACTCATATTTTTGGGAGGAATTGTAATATGAAGAGGGATCGACTTCATTGGTGCATGGAGGGCAGAAGCATGGGTCTGTTATTATTGCTTCATATTATCTGTACAATGGCGGTGCCTTCCTTCTATACATTCATAGTGAAAGGGGCACCAGAGCTGGGAGATAAGTCGATTATTTTTTACTCTGTCCTTTGGAACGAATCACATGGATGATAACTTTGTTGGAGTTTCTTTTATTCAGCTAATCGACGAAAGTATGTTTGCTTCCAGGTTTGAGTGAAGCTGAGCAGTAGTAAATGAGCTACATTTATTCCTTTTCTTTTAGAAAATAGAAAGGGGAGAAACCCGATCTTAATGCAACCACTGTCCTGAACTAATTTTATTTGTCATCCTCCAACTTTTCTTTGACAGTCTAAAACCTAGGGTCCCCGACTTTCGGCGATGGTAGAAGAAATGTAATTGACGATACCTTACAGAATTTTAAGGAGCTTAGAAAAAATTCTCCAGCGCAAAATTCATGTAATTTTCGGCCATGTCAGTCCGGACTAGAAGCATTGTGAAACATAACATCACTTTATTCTTTTTCTATTTATGTTCTGTTTTTCTTTATATTTTTTATGGCGGATTTCGCCGCCCAATTAAGAGAGCTTCTCGGCGCACCGTTTGAGAAGCGTTGGTTTAAATAATGTTTCATAGTACATGAAAGGTATTCTTTCCGTATTTTAAGTGTAAATCCTTTTTGCGCGGCATCTAGTACACGCACGAGAGTCTACCCGATGTTCTCAAGGTTCAATGTTCCCAAGGTTCGATGTTCCCTGTTTTCGTATTAGGCTATTTCAATCATGGTTGTTGATGATTTCAAGGTTTGATATTCCCAGGGTTCGATGTCCCCAGTAAGGCACGTGTTAATGTGCCGATCCTGGGAACATCGAACTTTGGGAGCAATGAACCCTGGCGAACATTGATACAGCCTCCCCCCCCCCCCCCCCCCCACCATTTTATTCAAACTACCGCTTGTTATGTGCAGTTCGAAAATATATTTTCATTTTTATAGCAGGGGAAATATATATTTCCAATTAGTATAGCAGGGAGAAAGGAATACAGTCGGCATAACAAAAGTATTGTAATTTAGTTGAAAGCATTATCATAGTATCCCAAAATTAGATATCAAATTTATAGACTTTTTGATAAAACCTTAAGTTTAGCAATAAGGTAAAATGCGATTTCCATATGTGCAATTTGACTTTCTCCATTCTGTTTGCAGCTCATACTTTTATAAATTTTAAGACAAACAACAATAACTTAAGGATAAATTTTGAAATAGTTCTTGTATAGCAGTTAAATACAATATGACATATCAGTTGGTATGGCACCTTCCTAAAAGCCTGGATTCAAAGACGACCGTGGTATCATATTACAGACATGAAGGATCTGGGATCTTTCTGCCCACTCCATACCAGGGGTAGCGCCAAGGGGGAGGCTGAGGGGGGCCAAGACCCCCCCCCCCCGTCGGGGACGACTGGCGCCCCCGTCGGGGATTTTTTTCAATTTCGTCAGGGAGCCTTAATCCATAGAATAACAAAGGTAATCACAACAATTCTCAGTTTCCCCGACAATATGTGTGATTTTGCCCTTAGAAAGGGCAATTTCTTCTATAAAGAACCCAAATTTCCTTAAAACACCCCAATTTTTCAGATTCCCTTCCATAAAAATCCAAATTTTTCCAAGATTTCTTCAATAAAACTCAAATTTTCAATTATCTTTGCGTAAACCATTCTAAAAAATTTTCGGCACGCAACTCATTGTCTTGGTTGGGGCATCAAGTTATTGGACCCCCCGTCGGGGAGCTTGGCCCTCCTGTTGGGCAAATCCTGGCGCCACCCCTGCTCCATACCCTCACAAAAATACCTTTAAGTCGGGCTTTTTATCAATATATGTTCTTTTATAGCAACCGTAAGCGTAACTGCATAAAGCACTGAGGAAGACTGCCGTCGTCCCTGCATAAGTGAAATAGCCAGTTTGGAATTGTTCACATAAAACAACCAATGGTTCCACTTCGATTGTACCTTCCAGCATATTCGAAGGAACCTCGATATAAATCCGAAATCAAGTCACAAGTCAAGTCATTTTGGTATTGACTCGAGTCAAGTCAAGTCATTTGGGGGCTGTGACTCCAGTCAAGTCATTTTGGACTCCCCACTCGAGTCAAGTCAAGTCATCACAAAATGCGACACTGGTAAAATCTGTTTTACTGCCGTGAAGGACTTAGCAAAGTGAGTAGGCTACAGTGTACGGCGACCACATGCGGCTAGGGAGAGGACGTCACCTTACATCATATTCTAATTTAAGCTCAGCTGCGTAAGCGTAGGTTAATTGCTTTACGTTCTTCGTGACTATGAGATACTTACGTCGCAACTTCGTATACGTATATACAATAGTACACTGTCATGTATGGGTATCCGCACCATGCCCAGCACTACTCAGTAGGCTAGGCCTACATATGTACACTACACGCATATTGTACGCTATGCTGCTAGCCGCATTCAAGGGTCAATGCAGTCTCAACTGTGCAGTGTATACAAGCCAATACACTTTATTTACACCTCATTGCACCCACACAATAAATGAACACAACTCTGGCTGCTCAGCAGATGTTGTGGTTGGTGGGCAAGAAATTCCAGTAATTAACTGTGAGAGTCCCCAGCCAGAGTGGGAGATAAGAGGGCTATCAATGACATTACGCTTGATCAACTCCTGCCCCTTATATCCTAGGCTTTCTCTTGCGCCATGTTGGATGTCTAGGCCTAGGGACGTCATGTGTGAGATTAGGAAAAAGACGATGCGCATGACAGATTTTTTTTTTAACTGCAGGTAAAAAATGGAGACCTGGTGTTGGCGAAAGAAGGCAGATACAGTTCTTGGCCAGCAGTAGTTGTAAACCAACGAGGGCAATGTGTTAAAGTCGCTTACATTGATCCTTCTGGATCACATCATGGAGTGGAAACTTTGCTGCCTATAAAAAGAATTTCACTTTACTCGGGGAAGAAGCCCAGAGTCGGCAAACGGAGGTTGCTTGATGCATACAAGGCTATGCAGAAGTTGTGGGATGCCAGAGTGTAAGTACTCTTATTGCCCGCATGATAACTAGGCCAAGTTAATTTTGCCCACATGATGACCAGGTCTTATTGTCCGCACAAGTTAATTTTGCCCGTAAGTCTTATTGTCAGGGTGCGGACGTCAGAGCGGGATGGCAGACGGGTGGGGTGGTGGCATCAGGGTGGGGTGCAAAGTTGGGAGGGATGATTATGATAACAGGAGTTAGACATAATGGAGATGGTGCTGACAGGGGAGGTGATGCTGAAGGGAGGATGGTGCTGATGAAGGGAAGGGTTTGGTGGAGGCAGGAGAAATAAATAAACCTGCTATAGATTTTTCTCTTGGTAGCAATGGAAACCGATCCGATCAATGGTACTGAATCGCTTGTGCTCCGATTTCAATTCATATTTTGTTGGATGAGATGCCATATCATTACATGTGCGGTATTGGATAAGTGTGAACAGAACCATTACATTTGAATACATGTATGTTTGATTTTCATATGGGTGTAATACTGATAGATCACAGGCCACAGAAGAATTGAATAAACATCAGATGTCAAAGACATCATACTTTCACAAAATGGCGACATACTGCATCATTGATGCACTTGTTTTGCAATTTCAGTACAAAGTCAAATTTGTGTGACAGACGGGACAGAAAAGAACTCTCCCTGTTTGGAAAACTATGTTCATGGCAAAATTATATCTATTTGATCACAAGTTTTATTCTTTATGTTCCTTTTCAATTATTCATATGTACATAAATAATAGTCTTTGCACCGGGTACCCGACCGACGATGTCAAGACCCGGTTCTGAAATTGCTACCCGGGTCCAAAATTTCACTAATGTGCATTGCATGTGTGACAAAAAACCTAACATGTCACTTTTTTCTCACAAAATTTTTCACATACATGCCTAAGAGCACCCCTTGCCATGCCCATAGGTAAGATATATTAGTGTTATTTTAATGTGCAAAGCAAAATTTCGTATCATACTTTACAAGATTCTCTTAGCTTAATGGAAGTTATATTTTAGGGTACCCGGGTACCCGACCGACCATAAACTTCGGGTACCCGGTTCCGAATTTTAGACCCGGTGCAATCACTAATAAATATTTTACTTAATACATTATAAAATTATTTCATGCATGCACCTGGAAATACCAAGCGTATGAATGTGTGTGACAGACGGGACGTGACAGTAGGGTTGGGCGGTATACCGGTATTTCGGTAATTTTTGGTATTCATTTATACCCAAATGGTCGGTAACGAACATTTGTGTCATACCGAAATACCGAAATGAAAAAAAAAAGTTGAAAAAAGTTATATGAAAACTGTCAAAAATACAGATCTACGGCAGGCCTGGTTGCTGCAGCTAGTGTGGTATTGTGCAATGTCATGTCTAGATATAAATATTCATCATATTCTCATTAAAAATTCATGTAAAGGTTTATGTCTTTTAAGTCTGTTAATGAAATGAATATTCATAACCTCTTAATCATCCAATTGTGTACTTTTCCTCTGACCCATTCATGACCTCTATTAACATAATTCTCAAAACTTTTTGGGTGACAAACTTCACTGACAGATTTAGTGTGTAATCTCCATATGGTTTTCCTACAGTTAGTGTATGTGGTTAAGTGTGGGGTGAACAGTACAACTGTGCAAGTCTAGCGATCTTTTTGTAAGTTTGAATTACCAAACATTTCAGTTTTTTGTCTTGAATTTTCACCCAGGATTTTGATTAAAACTTGTCTCTAAACATTTAAACATCACTTGACCACTTTTTCTGTTCATTCAGCTCCGAAACATTGAAAAAACTTAATTCAAAATAACTGACACACTACAAGGTGAAGTCAGTGTAAATTTCCCAAGGCTGGCCTGGGGAAATGATTTCTAAAGTTATGTATGCAGTCTGCGTAAGCACTTTGTGATATTATGACCTACTGCAGTTACGGGAAATAATGCGAGCAAAAACTCAATATTTATATGTTTTGTTGCAACTTCATATGCAAAAACAACTTCAGTTAACCAAGACGGGGAAAAGAAAAAGAATCAAACAATTTTTAAGAGATTTTCAAGACTTCGCAGTGGTGTTTTGTCAATCGGCGGCAGCCATTTTGGAAACAGTACCTCAGTTACACATGTATGTGGGCCATTTCACGTTACGTAAGGTACAAATCAGAAGGAAAAAAAAGATTGATACAACAATTTTTGTACAAAAATATTTGGAAAATAGCAAAGTTTTGTCTATCATGTTACATTTTTCTTTTTATTCAATGCTTATACAACTACAAAATGTATAGGTAATTCCATTGAGCTTCTGTGCTATTCTGTACACCATGTTGGCCTATACTCTGGGATATCTGCTTTTGAAATTAACCTTTTTTTACTCTGATGGTATGAATACCGGTATTTTGGTATTACCAGTATTTTTTCGGCCGGTATATCGGTATCACAAAAAGTCAATACCGCCCAAGCCTACGTGACAGACGGGACGTTTTGCCCACTACTTAAAAATTCTGTCTTTAGAAGTGAAAAAAGTTTTTCAAAGTCTTCTTTGTAATTTTTTATAATTTATAATTAGGGATGCACCGGAACTCTGACTTTTCAAAAGTTCCGGTTCCGGCCGGAACTTTGCATGGTTCCGGCCGGAACTGCCGGAACTTATGAAATTTTTACTATGCTCTTTTCTTAATTTGAACATACCAAAAACATACTGTAGCAACTTAATCTTAACCTTTTTCAATAAAGTTGTGTGCTATTCCAGCTACACATCATTATTCAAGTCTGACTCACACATTGACCAAGAATGCATTTATATGCTCAGGTGTTTATTTTCATGTACCAGCCTGAGCAGAAAGTTTTTTCTACCTTGTTCAGATCTAATCATGACATGTTCTCTACAGATGGTATTACTACTGAAGGCATAAAACCTACTTTTTTATTTGATGTCATGTCATGAACTGTTTTTGTAACTCATCATAAACAGTGAATCTAATAGAGTATGAAATCCTGACACAGCTGAAAATCAAATGAAAAAATTGCAGTCCTTTTCTAAAAATTTTTGCTGTAGAAGAAAAACCTAATTTGATTACAGACTTCAGTTTATTAGGAGAAATCTTGGAAGGTTATGATGGAGGAAAATGAGCTTTTTCCAGTGAGAGGGAGCAGTCGTGAACGCTTGCATAAAATTGTTGCCTGCTTCTGAAAAGGGCTAATTGTGCCCATTTTCTATTGGGTGGACTGGAACGTGTGGAGTAAAGTGGCGATCAAACTCAAAAAATTATGACTAGAAGTCGCAGGCACTACCGCTAAGCCATTATGTATCATACAACATAGGCATAGGTTAATCCACTCCATAAAGCAATGAAGTCTAGAAATAAAGCAAAAGTTCCGGTTCCAGCCGGAACTTCCGGCCGGAACTTTTGAAAAGTTCCGGCAGTTCCGGTTCCGGCCGGATCTTTTTTTCATGGTTCCGGTGCATCCCTATTTATAATCCTCTCTCTCAAAAATCCTCTGGCAATCATAACCCACCATCCACTTCTCGAACTCGAGATTAATCATTTCAATGACATTTAACGCTCAATTTCTCTCACGGGGATCATCGCGGGCTATGTGCCGTAATGAAACCGACGCATAGTCGGGTCCCGGTCCCTAACCAAGTTCCTTACAAAATTGCCCCAATCAAAGAGATTCGTCTTAAAACCAAAACTGAACCATGGATGACAGATGACATACTAGAAGATATAAAATTAAGAGATTCAACTTGAATCAGTGTGAAATTTGTTACCCAGCAAATATTAAGAAATTTTCTTTGCACATTAACACAAAATTGATGTTTCTCCCAACCCAAAAAGACCTCTTTAGAATTGCATATTCTAGTTAACGATCAGTTCAGAAAGGGCAAATGAGGTGCTTGAACAAAGGTTAATATTCTTTGTGAAACTCTGATTGCCCCTTTCATTACATGTAAAAAGGTAGGTAGAGTGGTAATTACCCTACAGGTCACCCCTAGCTTGTAAAGTTAGTATTTTCCCAGCACTTGTAACTTGCTTGTTTTGGGAGCATAAAAGTCTTTACAAGAGAAAGTGTTATTTGGAGAACTAAATAGATAGAAATGTGCACTCCTCTCCCCCATAGGCGTACGAGGCGCGGATGCAGGGGGGCACCCGGCTTCCTCTCAATTCGGGCAAAACAATTGGTCAATTCAGGAAAATCGTGGTAAAAGGTGCCATTATTCGGGAAAAATTTGATCTTGCCCTCCCCCCAAAAAAATCATCCAGGTATGCCTATTCCCCCACCCTCCCCCACATTCCCCACCCACCAGACTTTCATCATGTGAAACTAACCTGCTGCTTCTAGCATGGTAGGAAAAAAGAAGTGACATCTTGTGTGTCAATTCATGAGAGTTGTAACAGGTCATTTTGCAGTAGATTTGAGTCATTTCCTACTTCTAAGGGACTCGAGTCAAATCAGTGACTTGTATCTCTGAGGAAAATTATGATTTACCTTTTGAATATCAGTGACTCAAGTCATGACTTACTTAAAGTCATTTCATAGACCTGAGAACCATTGCAATTTCCTATCTTGAAAAGGGAAAAACCTCCCACCCCCATCCATTTCTACAGTTCTCAAAATGAAAGTATAGTAGTCAAAAGAAGTCAATATTTAGTAACAACTTTGCATAACTGTCCCAATACTGTTTCCTTCTCAAAGATGTAGTCAAGTCTTGACTCAGGTTACAACCCCTCCAACTTTAGCGGACTTGAAAACATTTGAGGAATTTTTCACCTCTAAAAAACATATGTAGAGACTTGAGTCAATGACATGAATAGAGTCACTAATATTGCTGCAAATTTGCCCAAAAAAGAGGGATTCATCTACATCTTTGGACTGGTCCTTATTTCAATATCAACTTTTCTTCTCTGCCCTAGGGACAAGCCATGTAATTATCAACAAGGTTTTCAAATTTTTCCTTGGAATGTTAAATTCCAAATCATATTTATTGGATAGATTGTAGATCTTTTGATGGGAAGGGTATCAAATCCTATAAAATTATGCTAAAACTGTCCGCATGAAGAAATGTTTTTAGTCAAAGTTAGTATAATTGCTTGTGCAGGCCATGTTTGGGAATTGTCTATTTTCATCATACTGCTAAGTTTTTACATGTTTTTAAAAAGTCTTGTAAATAAATAAGTCTGTGCAGTTATAGAGACATTGAACTGTTTTGTTTTTTAAGCAGCTTAATCTCTGAAATATCTTCTTGTTTCACTTCAAGCACCATCATGATTCTCCAGACCATTAGCTGGGGAGGCAATAGACAAATCTGATCAGCACTTGTGTTTAGTGACTGTCGGCATCCATTAGTGGGGTCCATTAGCCTTAATTTAAATTGTCTTCATTAATTGTATGCATGAATTTCAAACCCTCATATTTAGTGAAATTAGTGAAAAATTAGGGAACAAGATACTTTTTAGGGTACAACTATCCATGATACAGGTAAGCAAGGAAATTTAAAGATTTGAAAGGTGATAGACCCCAGCTATGGCCAACTGAAATCAAGACTATCACTTGCTGTCACGGTTCATCTGCATGAAGTGGGGGGGGGGGTGGAAAAGATCACTTGTGAAAGTGCCCCTTATTTGTGCATATGAACATAAATACATGATTAGTGTAGGGGTATGAAAATTCTCAGTTAGTGTTCTTTGTTCACATTAAATTTGGATATTCAAAACACAGAGCAGCTTATATTCTGTAAAATGCAGCGATAAGTCTGTATTCTAGCGAGGACATGATCTGCAGCAAGGTTTGTGACTGCATATGGAGGACTGTATACAGTGCAAGCCACACTACCTCAATATCCAATCGGATAACACTCCAGTTTTTGTGAGTTTTACTTAAAATCCCCTCCATCCATTGTGGGAAAGAACAAAAAATTTGCCAACCTTTGTAATTGAATGAGAGGACCATGAAAATGGAATGTAAAATATTTCGTGACGTAACATGGAGAGATTTTATCGGACTACACCTATCCAATCAAAGCCGTCTGTGGATGTGACATCACAGAAGAATTAGCATGATCTAAATTTTTTTAGTTCAGCAATACAAATCATATATTTCTCCAGGTTGGCAAAATTTTGTTCCTTTCCCACCAAAGATGGAGATTTTATGTAAAACCACCAAAATCGGAGTGTCATCTGATCGGATATTGCTGTAAAGTTATCTGCGTTTTTTGGGAGGAACTAAAAACTGAACATTTGAGGAATTTTAACTCTCTGGGATGATGAGAGATGCCCTTTAAAAAAGGAGAATTTTTATTGTTTGTGAGGAGATATATAGGGTATATGAGTTTGATGGATAAAGGGTTGTTATGTCAGTCAATGCTCCCAGGTTTGTCACATATCTTTTAGAGCCAAGGGAATAATGAACCCCGAAATCATTGCCAACCACTGAAACCTTGGGACATTGAGCCCTGGGATCATTGGGTAGACCTCTCACTTATCATGCAAATTCCCAATGTAAATCAATCTAATGACTGAGGATATGTCTGTGAAACAACAAGTTCAGCATAACACAATTTGTCAGGCCCTAAATTTTTAGGCATGCAAGTACAATTGCAAACCATCACTCACAGCAAATCACTGTGAGGAGTGATTCTGTACACACCTAGATGAAGAATGGGAGCTAATATAATCTTCGTAAGTTTAATAAAACAATACATGTACCACCCTCCTTAACTTCCTGAGGAGTGTGATTTGGAGCACCCCTGGAAAATCTAGAATTCAAGGCCAGATTTGTTAAAATCTGAAAGTGTCAGCCCACCAAATTAATCTCTCACATGACAAAATGGTAAAAAAGGAGACACAAGTTCTTTACATTATAAATAAGCATGTATTATTTCCAATAGATTAATACAATTTAATAATTTACATCTTAACAAAGCCTCATAATACTTTGTCCAAGGAAGACTTACTGTACAAATATATATTATATGTATAACTAGTTGCATTTTAGTTGCAATCTCTTTTACATATGCTCAAAAAAAGACAAAGGGTACAACTGAAGAAAGTCCCTCTTGAGCTTGCATACTCCCTGAAAGGCATTCATACTTACACCATGGCTTTTTCCCTGTTCTGAACCCCTTACTTGAGAACCTCACAGCAATTTACCCAACTACATGCCAAAAACTGAGAAAGGTAAAAGAGGATCTACAGTCCTTCCCCTCTCAACCCTTCCGTTCTACTCCTACCTTCCCTTCCTTCTCCTCCCCCTGAAGTGTAAATTAACACACCTAAATGAACACCATAAAATATCAATTTATCTGCCAAATTTTCAATAATACATGAGCAAGCTTTTCTTCTGTGGTTTTTGTTTGCTTGAGAATTTGTTACATGTGTGCATATTCTGTGACACATGATGATAGATATTTGCAAAATCAGACAAGATTTCAACTTTTTTCAAATGTTACATAATGCTGACTGTCCATGCTCTCTTTTGATATAACATTTCCATACTACCATCTTTTCAAGTTTACACCACCCTCACCCTCTTACATCATATCATATTGCAGTTGGTTAAGGCTGCTTAATTTCAGAGTACTTTCCAAACAAAAAATGACTTTTTACAAAGCATTTGAACTATCTTTGAACGGAGTTGCAATAAAAGGTACAAAAATAAAAAGGGTTCTTCTCCCCAACTTCCCCAAACAAAACAATGCATTCGAAGGTCCCCTTTTGCTGATCATTTCACATTACAATGAAACATGACATAGGGCTCAAAACAAGTCCTTTCCATAAAGTGAAATTTGTGACGTCGCAAATCCTACAAAGTAAAGAAGATGATACAAAAATAGAAAAATATGCTACATAAAAAATTATCAAAAGTGACCAAAGCATAGGTAACAGGACTGCTTGTAACAAAATTTGACTCCAAACAATTTTTTTTTATAATTTTTATTTTAGAAAGAGTTCCGTTATTGGCATGCATCTTAATCCAAGGGCAAGGCATACTTCATGGGTAGGGATGAAGGCATAGATTTTGGCAAGTAAAAAGATGATTCTTTAAGTATAAGTATCAAAAGTTTTTCAAGCACTATCTTCAGTGTTTACTAAGTAATATAGGTCCATGGTTACAAAAAGTACTTTAGACGAAGTATTCAGTGGGATGGGTTTGCGTTCAGCTAATACTGATAAGGTGTCAAAGAAGGTAGACAATGTTTTTTTTACCACTTCATTGCAGTTTTTTTGTTTCTTTGCTATGAATTATTCACTGGGGCCAGCTCTTAGCTTGATATAAGAAATTCCTCACAGATTGACTTATACTGGTGAATGGAGCTTTATTTTAAATTTAGAATTTGCAGTAAGATGCAGGATTGCAGAATTCCAACCCCTGTTCTCATTATCTCCCACCTGCCCCCCTTCCCCTACCCCCACCCCTCAAAAAATTATTGCTTAGGGAAATTTCCCTTTTCTTCTTCAAAAAAATCTAGTCCATTCGATTCTACTCCAGCCAGTTCCACAAAAGTCAGGAAAAGAATTATCTCCTTGTAGCTGGAAAAAACAAACTCTACAAGCAGATCCATTAATACAATTGGTCTCAAAATGGACAGTGAAAAATTTGTGCAATTGTTCACAGCCCTTACATACAGCAGTACCTTCCAGTGTTATTGTGTACACAGATGAAGGCACCACATTGTATAGATAAGATGATGCATTAGCAATAGATCAACACTACTGCCCATTGAAATTACAAAACCCTCCTCCCTACCTCAACCCCCCCCCCCCAAATATGGCTGAAACTGGGAGGAGGGATTTCCTCCTCCATTAAATTTCTTACAAGGAACACCAGTTAAATCTCTACATCCCCTATGGGGAATACGGTGGATCTGATTTTAACATGTTTTTCTTGTATTAAATATATTAAAATACAACTAGTTTTTATTATGAAGTTTTCTTGCTTTCTAAACAGAACTACCAATATATACAAAAAATCATAAATAATGTTATTCCACATGAGTAATTGCTAAATATAATTATCTTAAAATCAAATAAATCTAAACTTTTCTACCCCCCCCCCCCAAAAAAAAAACTGGTCTTCATGGAAATCACTTATCACCAACACAGTTGTTGTCTACCTAGCCCCCTTCACCCAGTCTCATTCACTCTCCAGCACTCAAAAACAAATCAGACAGACTGTTCCCATGGTTACATGCTAATATCAATTAAAATAGAGAAGGTGCTTGACAACTTCAACAGACAACCAAATTGGCATTTGTGAAATAACACAGTAAACATGGCAGGCAGGCAGGCAGTATCAATATAGGGGATAATCACTGAAAAGCTGTCTTTGCCTTGCAAATAAAAAACTTACAGGTAACAGTTAAAGGTAACCTGATGTGGTTTTAAAGACATAATTTTCAGAAGGGTACAAGCGAATAATGAATAGCTCCTGAACATTTGTATATATCTTCACCACATTTTAGCACACAAATTTTTCCAATTTTTCTCAGAAGGAGGGAAATTTGGCGTAAGTGGAGCCCTGGTGAGCATTAAAGCCCTTCAATGACCACCCCACTTGGCAGGTAACTCTGACCATACTGACCACTGTGTAAATCAATCAAATTGATTTGCAATGCTTAAGCTGTAGGCTTACATCATCTCCAGCATGTATGGTTAAAAGGGGTAGGCAGTGTCTGCAAAACTAGTACAAAAAATTTGCAGTTTCTTGCAAATTATGAACCTCATATTGGATTCTTAGGTAAGAACTAAAGAAGGACATGTTAACAAATTTAGTTACAAACAGTTGTCACATGATCAATATAAGCCTATTGTCAATTAGTGCGACGAGCACTGTAATTCTGAATGGGACGATTGATTGCACTTTCCCTTGAAAGGATCACAGGACAAGTTATTCTGTAGCCAAATCTTCTTTTCATTAAATCCTCTAATTATAAATATAGAGGGGTGAGTCAAGTTGATCAACTCTCTATCATAATTCCAATTTGCCCCCACCACCTTCAATTTTTGGTAAAACACTATCTGTTATTCTTAATTCACCATGTATAAGATTTTCAATACCCAAAACTATTTTCTCCATCCACATTACTACATAAATGTAGCAATGAAGAATGTATGGTGGCAGAAGCACAGTTAACCCCCGCCAACCGTCTTAAATATACCTGAATTACCTGTGTTTCAATGCAGGCTGTTGGATTTGATAGGTGGAATTGTTACCTTTTCACTGTGGTCTCTAACAACCCATCACGGACCAACGAAGGATATTTTAACAATTTTAAATGAGAAAGGGTTGCCATCTGTTACCATGGTGAAAAACGATAGAACCCAGATATGGGTTAACTTTTGAAATCTAATGGCTAGTAATGTTGCACAAAATATTCAAACCAAGCACCATTTGTTCTCCTCCAAGTGGAAAACCTTTGAATGTAAAAATATCTTTTCTATTTCCAGTCGGTTAGGGATTGGTTTGACTTGAGAAACTTCAAAAATTGGCAAGTCACACATGGAGGAGACATCTCAGTCCACAATAGAGTTGGGACAACTTTCAAACAGGAGGTGCCAAACTGATTAGTTCAAGACTTAGAGTTTCGCCTCCAAAACTGAATGCCTCGACACTATCAGATGACCAACATCTTCCTTGAACATGACCTCTCTTTCTTCTCTACCCTCACGGCAAGGAAGTGACATGTCTTTCAGCGTTATTTAATATCCAGCAGTCTATTTCTGTCGGGCCCGTATTTTTATTGGGCTGGGTGAGCAGCCAGAACCATTGCTACTGGAGCTATATTGAGGACTGTAGTAGAAGGAGTTGTTTTCACTTCCGTACCACCTGTTATACTCCGGACAGTTACGGTAATGTTCCGATTCATCACCCTCGGAAACGATTGTCCTACAGCAAAATATGCAACGACCTTCATCGCTTTGTAGAGACTTTTGCTTTGGAAATTTTTCCTCCTGTTGATGAAAAAGAAATCAAACAAAAGATTTAAAATGATGAACCTCTCAAAATATTTTAAATATGTGGCAAATCTACTGTTTCATACCTGAACTGGCTTTCAAAAGATACCAAATTTTATCTCAGTTGTCAAGTTGTTGTCACCCAACATGAAATTGTTATTTGTAAGCCACAGTCTTCTCCCACATTCATGGTCCCTTAGCCTCTCAAAGCAATTTTGCTGTTGTTGAAATTGTTTTTATTATTACCAGTGGTAAAAACTGAAGTTTACTGCCTTCCCCCCCCCCCCCCCACCACCATTATTATACAGTATTATACATTATCTTTCACAAAAATTTAAAAAATGAAACAACTAAAAAAAAGTCATATTATAGGGTATTTTTGCATTAATAATCATTTCACATTGCAAACAAGATTTGCCTGGGTTTCTCTATTATTTGGACCTACCTCTTCATCCTCCAAGGTATTCAATTCCTGCATCATTTTTGCTTCCTCCTCTCCATCTAGGAGAACATTTTCCCAGTCAAAATTATCCTCACAGTTGGGCAACTGAAAGTAAACAATATTATATCAAACAAGTTATTTCATAAATCCAGACTTGAAAGACTTGAATTCTGAGGTGTGCAAGAGCGATCACAGCCTCAACCAGCCACAGCAATCAAAGTCTCTATACAGTGGACCATCCTATCTGGACCAACACCATGACAGTAATCAAATGGTAGACGAGTATACTCAAGGTGTAGAGCTTGTACACAAGACCTAGAATCTGCTGTGAACTTAACCTGCGACTCTACCATGAACAGAAACAATCTGAGGAGTTGCTGGAAAAGTCATTGGCATCCACTGGGGGGTAAGCAAGTGCCCCTCTTCCCTATCAAAAACCAATATAGCATTTAATTCATAATCCATAGATGTACTTTGGTACAATAATCAGGCATAGATCCAGACATTTAAAAAAAAAGGTGGGCTAACTTAACAGATAGCAGGAAATTGAGGGAATTGCACTGCTAATTTATTGTTGAGCTGGCAAAAAATTGAGGGCTGAGGCGGTTAAAGCTTACTGCAGTACTGTAAGCACTCACTAACTACTGAGCACTAAAACATATTTTCACCATTTTGCCACTCCATTCAGAAAAGAAAATGCATCTACAATTCAAATATAAAGAACTGGAAATGTTTATTAGACTAAGAATGTCAAATGCATGAATACTAGACTATTTCATGCACCAATGTTAAAAGCAGGTCTGGAAAAATACTTTTTCAAATTTTGCACAATTTCATATTCCAAAATTTCCCTGCAAAGAAGCTAACCATCCAGATGCTTGATTTTTCCCCCCATGACCAAAAATGAGGAGTGACCCCAAGGTCATCATGAGGGTCTTACAATGGGGGATGGGGAGACTCCAGATGTAGACCTGTACAGTTTATTGTATGCTCATGAAATGTCTTACTTTTCTTACACATAGCTAAAAGTAACTAATTGCAACAAAACTCAAAGCTGAAAATTAATGGGAGGACATGGTACTGTCACACCCGTGGCACCTCCTCAGGTTTCAAACTTGGGTGAAGGTCCATAGGCCCTTGAACAGAAATGTATTTAAGGGGCTTTCCAAAATTTCCCCTGCCCATGCCCAGCCCCAGCCATTTAAAAGTTATTGCAAAACTGAGTGTGAATTATATACTGCACCTTTAGGATTAGGGGGTACTCAGGTACTTCGCCCTTTGGTCTTTGTTGCTCCTCATCACCCACCAATGGAAGTTTTGGGTTCAAGTTCTCTTCTGTGTGGTAGCCCCAATTTTCAGCATTAAGTCCAAGCCAATCATTCTCAGCTGCCATGGATGGCACTCTCTGTTGTGTTAGGTGCTCTTTCTCTTCCATGGTTGACCTGTAATTCATGTTTTCAGCTTGAACAGATATTCCAAAAATTCAAAGTTTTAAACGTAAAAAAAAGAAAAGAACTGCTTCAAGTTAAAATAAAATTGGGCTCACAAAAGGAAAAGAAACAAAACAAAGAACTAAGGTTGGCAAAGCTAACAACCAGGGAAACTCCCATGCTAGTAACATCTACAAAATCAACATCTACAAAAAACAGACAGCCAAAGCCTTAGTGATTCCTTGATGGAAAGAAAATTTGGAAATTTTTGCTTTTTTGACCTCTGGTGACCTCAGATGATAATCTCTGAAATTCTTGGAAAAGTCTATATACCAAATTACGAAAAGTGCATGTCATTCCTATCTTAAGATATCATAATTTATAGACCATTTTCTAAAGGATCTAGGTTACCCAAATTTAACTGCCAATGACCTCAAATGGCCTGTGACTTCCACCAAAAACAAGAAGTTTCTCTTTGCAACATTGCAAATCTATTTACCAAATATGAAGTGTCGAGCTTTCATACCTTTAGATTCTGTGTTTATTTTTAATGTTTGGCAGTTTTACAGCCAAAGACCTCAAATGACCTCTGATCGCCACCAAAAACAATACTGTTCTTTTTTCAGCATGACAAATCTATCTGGCCTATCAAATATGAACTAGAACCAGAATGCAAAAATGCATTGAGGTTTCGATGATACATAAATGTACTGTTTCAAATTTGACACCATTAACTTCTCACTCAAATGTTAAACAAGCATGTTCAAAAAATAATTTTGTTATTACAGATGCCCTTTTGACCTCCACAAAAGCCATACATTGATAGATAGATAGACATCTTGAGACATTGCATTAACAAGACTTTGACCCCCTGTTGACCCCAGATAACCTTTGACCTCTGCCAAAAACAATAGGGACCATCTCCTGACTATAACCCATCAACATACCAAATATGAAATCTATCCAAGTTTCCTATCTTGAGATATCATGTTTAAAATCAAGATTTTCAGATTTTGACCCCTGGTGACCCCAGATGACCTTTGACCTCCTCAAAAAACAATAGAGACCATCTCCTGACCATAATGTATCAACATACCAAATATGAAATCTACCCAAGCTTCCAATCTTAAGATATCATGTTAATGAGATTTTCAGACTTTGATTCCCGGTGACCCCAGATGACCTTTGAACTCCACCAAAAACGATTGGGACCATCTCCTGACCATAACGCATGAACATACCAAATACAAAATCTACCCAAGCTTCCAATCTTGAGATATATCGTGTTAAGTAAATTTTCAGACTTTGACCACCAGTGACCCCAGATGACCTTTGACCTCCTCCCAAAACAATAGGATTCTTCCTCTCAATATTGTGCATCTATGTACCAAGTTTGAAAACTATCAGACATTCCTATCTTGAGATATCGTGTTACTGAGCAAAGTGTCACAAACACACACACACGCACACACCCACACATAAATACAGACATGCCATCGTGAATGCATAGGTTTCTCTTTCATCGAAACCAAAAAGTGTTGACCAGTCGGTCCTACCATAAGAGATTGTGTTTACAAGGTTTTTGGTTTTGACCTTTGGTGACCTCACTGACCTTTGACCTCCACCAAAAACAATAGAGGTTTCCTCTCAACATGGCAAATCTATACACCAAATAGGTGTGTTAACCAGAATGCAAAAATGCATTGAGGTTTCGATGATACATACATGCTCTTTTCAATAAAATGCTACATTTCTTGTAACAACTGGTGACCCAAAATAGCCTTTGTCTCCACCTGTAAGTGACTGGTTTTTCTTACATACTGTGCCTTAAGATATTCTGCAAACAAGGTTTTCAGAGTTTGATGCCAGGTGATACCAGATGACCATTGACCTCCACCAAAAACAACAGGTTTTCAACTTACCATAACACATCCACATACTAATTGGGAAATCCATCCAAGTTTCCTACCTTGAGATATCCCATTTTGACAAGTTTTTCAAAGTTTGACTGATCATGACCCCAGATGTCCTTTCACCTCCACAAAAAAATAACCTTATACAGACCATCTTCTCACCATAATTCATTTACATACTAATTTTGAAATCCATCCACCTTTCATACCTTGAGCTATACAAAACAAGTTTTTCTGAGTTTGACCCCAAATGACCTTTGACCTCTACCAAAATCAATAGGGTTCTTCCTCCCATCATAACGCATCAACATATCAAGTTTGAAATCAATCCAAGCTTCCTACCTTGAAATATAGTGTAAACAAGAAGTTCGGAGTTTGACCCCATGTGACCCCAAATGACCTTTGACCTCCACCAAAATTTATTGGGTTATTTCTTACATCATAACGCATCAACAGATCAAGTTTGAAATGAATCAAAGTTTCCTACCTTGAGATATAGTGTAAACCAGGATTTCGGGGTGTGACCCCATGTGACCCCAAATGACCTTTGACCTCCACGAAAATAAATAGGGTTCTTTCTTACATCATAAAGCATCAGCCTATCAAGATTGAAATGAATCCAAGTTTCCTACCATAATGTATCATGTAAACAAGGATTTTAGGTTTTGACCCCATGTGACCTCAAATGACCTTTGACCTTCACGAAAATAAATTGGGTTCTTTCTTACATCATAAAGCATCAGCCTATCAAGATTGAAATGAATCCAAGTTTCCTACCATAATGTATCACGTAAACAAGGATTTCAGGTTTTAACCCCATGTGACCCCCTGTGACCTTTGACCTCCACGAAAATACATCGGGTTCTATCTTACATCATAAGGCATCAACATTTCAAGTATCAAATTGATCCAAGTTTTCTACCATGAGATATCATGTAAACAAGGATTTCAGGGTTTGACCCCATGTGACCCCAAATGACCTTTGACCTCCACCAAAATCAATAGGGTTCTTCCTTACATCATAACTCATCAACATATCAAGTTTGAAATTAATCCAAGTTTTCTACCATGAGATATCATGTAAACAAGGATTTCGGGGTTTGACCCCATGTGACCCCAAATGACCTTTGACCTCCACCAAAATCAATAGGGTTCTTCCTTACATCATAACGCATCAACATATCAAGTATGAAATTGATCCAAGTTTCCTACCATGAGATATCATGTAAACAAGGATTTCAGGGTTTGACCCCATGTGACCCCAAATGACCTTTGACCTCCACCAAAATCAATAGGGTTCTTCCTTACATCATAACGCATCAACATATCACGTTTGAAATTAATCCAAGTTTTCTACCATGAGATATTGTGTAAACAAGGATTTTGGTTTTTGACCCCCTGTGACCCCAAATTACCTTTGACCTCCACCAAAATCAATAGGGTTCTTCCTTACATCATAACGCATCAACATATCAAGTTTGAAATTAATCCAAGTTTTCTACCATGAGATATTGTGTAAACAAGGATTTTGGTTTTTGACCCCATGTGACCCCAAATGACCTTTGACCTCCACCAAAATCTATAGGGTCCTTCCTTACATCCTGACGCATCAACATATCAAGTTTGAAATTAATCCAAGTTTTCTACCATGAGATATCGTGTGAACAATGATTTTCGGGGTTTGACCCCACGTGACCCCAAATGACCTTTGACCTCCACCAAAATCAATAGGGTTCTTCCTTACATCATAACACATCAACATATCAAGTTTGAAATTAATCCAAGTTTTCTACCATGAGATATTGTGTAAACAAGGATTTTGGTTTTTGACCCCCTGTGACCCCAGATGACGTTTGACCTCAACCAAAATAAATAGGGTTCTTCCTCTCAGTATGGGGTATCTGTGTACCAAGTTTGAGAACTGTCAGATCTTCCCTTCTCAAGATATCGTGTATACAAGCAAAGTGTCACAAACACACACACATACACACGCACATACACACACATACACACGCACATACACACATACATACACACACACGCCATCATGAATGCATAGGTTTCTCTTTTCATCGAAACCAAAAAGTGTCTGTCATTTGCTATCTTGAGAGATTGAAATGTCTTGTTTACCAGCAAGTGTCACAAACACACACACACACAAAAATACACACATGTATACACACACAACATCATTATTGCACAAATTCCTTGCTTGCTCTCGGCAAGGAATCCAAATGGTGAAATAAATGCATCAAGAAATGCTTCAAATGGGTGTACAGTTTTCACACACTAATGGAAGTACCATATTAAAAGATAAACATTTTCCTTAGAACTACTAACTGAACTACACACAATTTGCTTCTAAAAAATTAAAATTACTTTACCACACATGCCCACACAAAAAGAAATGATGCCCAAACTTTTAAAGGGTAAGAACCATATACTGTAGTCATGTGTTTACAAATAAGCTTCTGTCATAACCAGTCACAATATTAAATGCTTGGCACATGTCCAACATACACTGTAGCACTGACAACTTGCTTTATAATACTACTGTCAAGATGACTTTCAGAGAACACACTGAGTGACTGGCACATGTGTGTTGGTAGTGAGTAATAATTAGGGAATTCCCCTGCTGCTACAATGATTCTGCTTATAAACAAACTACCGCTTACTCAATGGCTGTGAAAGTTAGTGTGATGGGATTTAAAGGCATATTTTCATCATCCCAAACAGTTCCAATTCTCCCAACCTACTTACTTCTAGCCCCTCCCACATTTATCTAAAACTCATCTTTGTCCAGACACAATCCTAGTTTATTGCTTCATGGCTTGTCCCAGTGGCCATACAAGTCCATAATGTGTAATCAAGACACTCTCAGTGCCCATGCTGTGTAATTTAGCTACGATGCATTGTTTGAATGTGATGCCAATCAAAGAGCTGTACCAATTGAGAGTTTTGATATATGCATACTGAAACTGTAGTTTAGGGTGACGAATGACTGCCTTTAACAACATACCAATATGTCTAAAACCCCAGCTTACTAAACCTTACTAAAGGAATAGAATCAATTCAAACTTTTCTGATAAATGTATGGTCTATTTAATGGTACATTCATGACCCTTTTTTTCCTGTTAAACTTACAATGTAAAAGATCAAAACACTGTCTAGTATGTGTCTGCTCATAGTAAGTAATGATTAGGGGATTTCAATGTTGCAAAGTGAGTCAATCTGTTTTTAAAAAAAGAATTACTTGGTGAATGAACCAACTCAAACCTTCCTGACAAATGTACGCTCCAAAAGCCCAACCCCCCAAAAAATCACCCATATTTGTCAGAGGGTGAAAGGAGGGGGAGAGGGAAATCTTACAATTGATAAGTACATTAGAACAGATCACTACATTAGAACGGGTCACTTCATCGCAATCTTACAACAAAGTAAAACAGCCTGTGCACTGAAAGGTGGAGTGATGTCACAAACTATTCCACCATCTACTGTACTGTCTGAACTGTTTTGAATTATTTGAATACTACATATACAGTAGTTAAAGTGATACTTAATGTTCGACAACAGGGAATCTTCACACATTAAATTATTCTGACCAAACTTTTCACAGAACATTTAAACAGTCCATGCGAACAATGAGGATGATTAAAAAATCCTCAATGTGAAAATACTGCCAAATTTTGCTCAATTTCCATAAAAATAACGACAAAAAATACAAAAATTGACAATGTGAACCAACAAACTTCATCCCGCTTCATTTGTACCAGTCAGTAACCCAACAAATAAGAGTGCATATGAATATTCAATACAACAAAAACACAGAACGAGCACTGTACCAGGGGTGGTAATGCTAATACCACCATAACACTCAGCTTGTTATGCAAACAACTATGCCACATTCTACTTCTAGACCTTCATTGGCTCTAATGCAAAAACATATTATAAAAGGAGGAAACTCGAAGAGAAAACCAGTGTTTTTCAAAACTATTCTAACAATCCACAGGACTGTCGATCGTTATAAGTAAACGTCCAAATACTATCTGAGCTTGGGTACTCTCATGGTTATAGTAACACAAAAGCATGAGATAAACTTATTATCATCTAAGATTAAGGGAATAGGAGAAAAACTTCAGTACATAAACTAGACAATGATTTAAATGTTCCAGCTGGGATTTGAACACAAGACCCCATGAACCATATACACCATAGTCATTTTCTTGTATTCCTAAGCCTTCACAAGAAAGATATCATATTCATCTTTCAAATTGCCCTGCAAAATGAGCAAATTAACTGCAGGACAGCAGCACATGGGAAAATGCCGATAACACATAAGGTTTAGTCCTTGAACAAGACTGTGTAGAATAGGCTTAATGGTAGGACTGGATATACTCCATACAGAAAAGAAAAACAAATAGTGGACATAGCACAGTGTCCTGTTCCAGGACTAATAACAAAAAGATTAGGCTACAGGGTTCATGACAGCTCTTTGGTCTAGGCAACATTTTGAAGACAGCTCATTCACAGTTATTACATCACTTAATTCTTTGGCTAGCTTACCATGTTATTACTTTTAGCAGATAGTGCATATATACTTCTCTTTAAAGTTGGCAATAAAGAATAAACCTGGGCCTAGCCTGGCCTTAGATTTGGTGGTCTAAGCATATAGCCTAAGTATTACAAGTTGACCTAATTACAACTGTAGTAGATGGCAAGGAGTTACAGGGCTACTCAAAGGTTATTTCTTTGCATCCAGATGAGCAGATGCTCAGTGGAAGAGTTAATGGTAAGACGGCTAGCCTTGGCAGCTAAGCCTTATACACAAACGATTAATCTTTTTTACATGGATGCAGGAATGCTCAGATGTGGAGTCAAAAATAATGCAGAGATTCTCCGATGTGGAGTCTTTATTTTTTAATTTGGGCTTCCCCAAGCATTTCCAAGGATTTTCTGAGTGAACGTGCAGTGAAGGATGAAAAAATAGTCAGGCTTTTAACTTTATGCTACAACATGGATGTTTAATTTGAGAATGTGTCATTGTAATCCACAAGTATATTCTGCAATGGATGTGCAGATGCTTGGTTGGATGGTGAGTTAAAGTCCAGCCACTCCACGACTCCATCAAATTAAAAAGAAGGCCTTCAAAAGTGCGGGGTATTCTATAATTACTCCACTTCTGAAGTTGGGCGCCTAGCCCATAACTACTAAAGTTAGCAACGTTATAGGCCTAGGCCCTAGGCTAATATACTAGCCTACACATATCCAGGGACATATAGCCTAGGATGCAAAAATGATACTTGATAGCCTAGTAGAAAACTGGCTGTGTTACACTTTACCTCAGTTAAGTTCCTCTTCAGTCAACACCTCTTTGAAAACGTTTGAGACAAAATGATAACATGTGAGTATTAGGTCGGTTTAAATGTCTAAAATACGTTATCGTATCCAGTGTTTCGGGCTTTTCCTTGCACTCTTTTAGCTGTACGTTGCAACTTGCAGGACGGCTGTCTGTTGACGTTATGGTTGTTACAAATGGTGTCGTAATAGTATAATACTGTAATTGTAATTCGGTCGAACTGTAAGCTAAGAAGCCTAGATGATCACATGAACAGATGCGCCATAGCACGTGTTGATGTTTGTAAACAACTCGGCCATTGTAGACTGCATAGCCGGTCTCATTCATTTACGTACGCGTAATAGAAAACACATAGGCTGGTTGAAACATCACAGTAGTAGAGTGCTAAAGTCTAGTATCGCATGTACACGTTCCTGAAAAAAGTCAATAAACCAACCATAGAGCACGACAGTCTTTTTACTAGACACGCCCCGCAAATAGCGTATTTGTATATAGAGCAGGGTACAGTCAAATTGCAACTGCTCGAAAAGAGCTTCCTTCTCTTACATTTTATGCATGACGTTTGGTGACGTCATAAGGATTTGAATACTAATTAGCTAAAAGTCATGACTTTTAAAGTCAATTATCTCAGAAACTAGGAGCCAAAAAATCGTCAAAACCGTGAAAATCAATGAATAAGATGTAAAAAATACTTTCGGTGCCTGGTTCTGAGTGAACTTACGGGTAAAAGTGAGGATTTTTGTCCATTTTATGAAACGTGTAAAATGGGTTTCAAATGCTCTGCAAAATCGTTCAGCATTTATTCTATGTTGTTTTAAACTACTCAGTTTTTACTTCAATAGAAAGAAAATTTTGTTTTCTATCTATTGGTACCATTTTTGCGCTATAAGATATTCTCAATGAGTCAGGTACTCGGTAAATTCCACGACGAATAGATTGTAGCGCCCAGAGTATATAAACAGTATAGTGGGCCTACTTTCGCGAAATGAACGTTAATGGTCGTCCTATATGTATAACGTTACAACAGCAGTCTAATTCATCCTCACCAGTATTGTTCCCATTTCGGAGAAAATGGTGTGATACTTGCTCCTTCGACATTTTGCAACAAATTGTTTGTTTTAATGCCATTTACAAATTAAACTAATCAGTAGTGTTGCACTGGTATATACTTGTTTGAATGTGATATACCTGTATAGCTACACATACAATATGTCATAGTCATCATAGTATACACACAAATAAGCTCTGTACATACAGAGCAAAACTGCATCTTGTTTGCACTAAAACACTGAAAATCACCTCACTTTAAAAAGAGTTGGGCTGACTAAAAAGCTGGTTTAAAAATCTTTATTCTAGGAAACTGTATCAACTTCAATTCAATGTTCATGCTTTGAAAAAAATTAAAAATAAACTCTATGCATCATATACACTCATGCAGTCAGCATACTTGAGCAAGAAACTGAATGAGGGACCTTTCTAAAAGGGCCTGCTTAGACAGGAAGGGCCTTGCAGGAAAGATCATCAGTACAATGTTTAACAAGTGCTTTTGATTTTTCTCATTAACTCTTGGTAAAATTGAAAAATACTGAAGGCAATTTAAGGCAAATACCAATCAGGTTCCAAGGGAATGAGTATGTCCAGCTGATCAGGTTTGGCAAATGGGATTTCTTACTTTCAATTCCTTGTGAATTTCTTTTCACATTGAATACTGGTCCTAAAAATTACATGATGATGGCTGGACTGTTATGATAGTAATTCATCACTATCCTGTCCTCTTGGGAGAGCCTGGACGGAATGTTCCAATCATTTCTACTAGCCAGTTTGATATGCCTAGTCGCTCAAACAGTCAATGTAACAACTTACAGTCTGTTTTTTGTGCAGGAAACTACCTAAATGTTGCCCAATATGATTCTCCTTTATGTGACCACCTTAATGATCAAAAATAAATAAAATTAATGTAACAAATCTAGGAATGAATTAACAGTTTTCACTTCATTGAGTGCCACATTGATGAGAACCTATTTTAAAACAAAGTTGAGTATACTAGGGTGTGACAAAGCTAGCTGCCAGTGAACATATCATGGATGTCATAATAATCAGTAGTAGGCTTACTGTAATATAGTTTAGGATCACATTGAGGTGAGTTTTTGGGACAATTCAAGTCAGCCAGTGTAAGATTGAGTTTGAGGGAGTGGGAACTTGTTACTGAATAAAAAGTGATATATGCTAGGCATGCCATACAGCCTTGAACACTAATTCCTGTCTCCGAGTCCACAGAAACCACTCCTTCATTAAAGTTAAATGCAAGTCACAGTTAAGGTGGCAGTACATAATTGCCCATGGATGATGGGGTAAGGTTTTTGAATGATGTAAGCTTATGAAGGATTAGAATTACAAAGCTGGCTCTATAGCCCATGGGACTTCATAGAAATAGACATAACTTGAACTTCATTACAGTACAGTATACCACTACACTGTAGGTCTATTATGGAAAATGTTGGAAAGGAGTGAGTTTTTCTGTTTGCGGCACACTGAAACTATCAGGTAAGAAAGAATAATAATCCGTGGATATGTCCAGACTGAAGTTGAAGCCTCTAAATTTAGAATGTGGTTAATCCAGGCTGACTTGGTCATGATTCATACACCCCTGCAGTCCCACTATCCAAGGTTTGCACTTTACAACTAGGCTAAGTTACATGCAAGCCCCCCATGGCCACAGTGCCAGCATTGCACTGAATGTCACTGAATATATGCCATGAAAACTAAAGCTTCATACTTTAAAGACTGCAAGTCTGCAAACAACACTGGAAGTTTTTTTAAGATTGTAAATGCAATCGGTACCTGTCCTGTAAATCCCACAGTAAAATAGTCGTTAATTATTTTGTTATGGTCGACGTTTTGTGAGCCGTATTGGAATAGTAGTTAGTACTAACAGTAACGTTATAGGATAATTAACGTTAGCTGTGTACCAATACCATGTGTACTATAGTACATACTACATACATATTGTACCGTAAATACCCCTTCAGGTTTAGCAGTTGTTTACAAAACAATTTGTAAATTAAACTACGTAATTTTGGTATCAACAGAAAGCCTATGCTATAATCTTCAAACGTCGATACAAAAATATCGTTTTACATCCCTCAATGAGTCAGGTACTCGCAAAGTTTGAGGTCCTAATCTGAGACATAAGAATCGACTGCCTCTTTTTGAGGACGTATTTTTGCAGTATATGTTTGAAAAAACCTAAAAAATCTTTGACTTCTAAGAGAAGGAAAGGTCAAAATGTCCACTTACCGTGTCGTTGTGTCTATTTATACGCCTACTTATACATAATTCAACATGTCGGGGGAGACCCCTTGTCAGTCACAGTTCCGCGAAATCTCATTTGCGCAGACTTTTAAGAAGGCGGGAATGCTAGAGAACTGGTCACGTGACTTCATTAACTGTACACTTGCGTGTATACTGGGTAATATACTGCTATCTATATGATTTTGTGCCATTAATTTAACCACGTGATGTGTCTCACAACTCCTTGACGTACTATGAGGTGCCATTTGTGATAATATCTTACAATATAAATATATTTATGATATAGGCCTAAATTCAAAATATATTTATTTTATTTCCAACATATTTAGGTTCTGGTTCTGGTGAGCTACTGCATAAACCCACAAAACGGGATGTAACATGCAGGCACAGAAGGCTGAGCAGCAAACTAATTGCTAAAATGAGCTCTACTAAAAATTTCATCAAGACTTATGGAACCCAGTCCAGACTTAAAAGCAGCCACAACAACAAGATTTGAATAATGTGAATAGCTGTATGCTAATAAGCCTATGCCATCATCACGTTAAGAGCCTTATACCGGCTGAACTATGTTCCCACAGACGCACGTCAGCCCACGTCAGCCCATGTGTGCCAGATGGGGTCCACCCAGCCATTTTACGTGAATGCTCCGAGATTTTGTCAGTTCCTCTTTCCATCATTTTTCAGAAGTGTCTGGATTCGAGTTTTGTTCCTACTGACTGGCGGGTAGCAAATGTTACTCCAATTTTTAAGAAGGGGGATCGAAGTAATCCTTGCAATTACAGGCCTGTCAGTTTAACTAGTGTTGTGTGCAAAGTTATGGAATCTTTGATTAAGGATAGTTTACTTAAGTATCTTTTAGATAATGAGTTACTTAATCTGTCACAGCATGGTTTCCTGCCAAGCAGATCTTGTGTTACTAACTTACTGAGCTTTCTTGAAGATGTCTCTTCATCTCTTGATTCTGGGTATGGCGTTGATGTCATTTACCTTGACTTTTCAAAGGCTTTTGATAAAGTTCCATTAGGTAGGCTAATGGTTAAACTGCATAGGTTAGGGGTTCAGGGCAATTGTGCTGATTGGATAAATTCGTGGCTTCATGGTAGATCTCAGAGAGTTGCTGTCAATGGTAACTTCTCCTCTTGGAAAGAAGTCACAAGTGGAGTACCACAGGGTTCTGTCCTTGGCCCACTTCTTTTCTTAATTTTCATCAATGATATTGATAGTTCTCTTACATCTCGTATAAGTAAGTTTGCAGATGATACTAAGCTTTATAGGAAAATTAGCATTTTGGATGATGCCTTACTGCTGCAGAAAGATCTGGATAGGTTATTTTCTTGGTCTCAGACCTGGCAAATGTCTTTTAATGCAGATAAGTGTAAGGTCCTTCATTTTGGTCCCAAAAGTTTTAGCTATGATTATAACATGAATGGTTGTGTTTTAAGTAATGTCACCTCTGAGAAAGATCTGGGTGTTGTAATTACTGGGGACTTAAAGTCATCAAAGCAGTGTGCAGCCACTGCTGTAAAGGCTAATAGAGTGCTTGGATTGATCAAGAGGAATTTCATCAATTTTAGTAAGGATATTGTACTTAATTTGTATAAGCAGTTGGTAAGACCCCATCTTGACTATGCAGCTCAGGCTTGGAGTCCCTTCTATGAAAAGGACAAGTTTGTTTTAGAGCAGGTTCAGAGGAGAGCCACTCACCTCATTCCTGAGGTGAGAAATTTGCCCTATCATGCTAGGCTTAAACATCTTGGGCTTACCACCTTGGAGCTGAGAAGGATTAGGGGAGACATGCTCCAGGTTTTCAAGTTCCTTTGTGAAAGAAATCCCCTGCTGACTTGTAGTTATTTAAGGGTTCAAGGTAATTCTCGGGTGCGTGGGCATTGTAAAAAGCTTGAAAAGCCTTTTGCAAGGCTTGACATTAGGAAGTTTAGTTTCTCCCATAGAGTTGTCAACGAGTGGAATTGTCTACCAGATTGGGTAGTTAACTCCCCCTCAGTTCACTGCTTTAAGGTTAACATTGACAGGTTTTTCCATGGCTGTGGTAGAATCTGATTGTTTGGGGCTGTAGTCAAGCTTTGGTGGTTTGACTTTTGATTAGGGCTTGGTCTTCAGGGCATCTTATGGGGCCTTGGCCCTCCTTTGCCCTTCAACCTGTTATGTTATGTTATATACCGTAGTGGCTGCGAACAGGTGAACAGTCGACACGTTAGTCTTGTCTTAGTTTCTAACGGTGGTTCATTATGGTATAGAGCAGGGGTTTGCATCCTTTTGGACCAAATCATGTGGCTTTGGCCATCTGGGTGGCACCGGTGGAGCAGATATAGATATTTGGCTGCGTCTTATAACGTCACCCCTTGCGCACACCCTTCCCCCGTTAGATTGACCAGTGCCAAGACCCACGTGCACACCCCTGGTATAGAGGGACAGCGATAAAAAAAAATCATATCGGAGAAACACAAAACGCACCTTACAATTTACATTTAATTATAATGCGACACGTAAGATTTGAAGCCCTTGTATAGTGTTTGATGCTGACAAAGGAGAATTGGGCTACACTCGTTGATTTGGATTCTGCTTCAGCTAATCAGACTGCTCAAACATATGGGATCCTTGTAAAGTTCGATGAAACTTGTAACGGCTAGGTAGCCGGTATGTGATGCATAGACCTATTTCCAAATAGTAATTACAATGAATTGTGGGATAGAGTTTTAGGTGTGCGTCAATTTTCACCACAGTAAAATGCCATTGACAAAAATGACAAACACCAAAACTCTATCCCACAATCCTTTGTAATTGCTATTTGGAAATAGGTCTATTGCCATCCTCCCTTGAAGTTCAGAAGCGATTTTCCGCGGTCAATGAAGTTGCTCGAATTTAATTAAGGATTTCCATAATCTTCTTTCGCAAGGTAGTGAAATTGTTCGTAGAATGCCCTTGCTAGTTCATTTTCCAAAGATCAATTTCTTTAAATTAGCATTTCATCCAATGGTAGTGGTTTATTTGATCTGGTAATTTACTGATCATTTTGTAACTTACTTATTTTCTTTTATTTAAGTTTAAATTGTATTGCAATGCCGAAAGCTCAAAATAATGATTGCTTAGGTTCTAATTACAAGTCGGTGGGAAATTGTCCTCCAAATATGCAAATATCCTTACAGGAAACCTTAAATCTAAACTACTTCTTGCAATACGAGCTCCATATTATATTTACAAATGTGTTAAAGGACCCAAATTTTCGACCCAATTTTCGACGTGCGAAGTACAGTAGTGTTCAAACTTAAGAATTTTTTTTCATTTAAAAAATGTCCTTGCTCGTAGAAAAAACCCAAAAAATTTAGCATAAAAAATTTACCTTTTGGTCAGTGGGGTAGGGAGAGGTGCGGAATCCTAAATTGTTCCACCCCCCCCCCCCTCACACTTTCATATTGCTTCCTACGCCACTGAAATATTTAGACAGAGTATCACCGTACGTCCCTATTATCCCGCTTTCCCTAAGTTCAGCTCCCCCTCCCCCCCCCCCCCTTTTTTTTTTTGAAATGTCTGGATCCGCGCCTGCTTATGTTATGAATGGATTAAGAAAGAATTATTTCACAAAATGTTCATGTAAATTCAAATTTTTGATATCGTGTTGTACGTTCGGGATTGGTTTTTATCCCGACGATTTGGGGCATGTGCGCATGTACATAGCCATCAAAACGAATTACCGAACTCGTTTATTGCAAGTGCAGTATACTCATTGCCGTGATGCTGTCAGGGGTGCCGTACTGCATATTTATGTATTCCTGTGGAAATTGGAGGAGAGGTTTGAACTATTTACCTCAAGTTACTGTCTGGAGTGTGGTATCAGGAGGGCTCGCCCCTCCTCCCGCCCTTTGAAAAAGTCGCACACTTTGCACTATACTTTAGTGCAACAATATTCTACTAAAGAAAAACTCCAAAAATAAATTTATGAAAATTTAAGCCCCAAAGGAAGGTAGTGGTGAGGATTCATTATTTCTGAATTACCTTCCGGGAAGGGATTTTGATGAAGGGTAAAGTGTGTCCCCTCTCCCTTTCTTCACCCCTCCGTCTTTGAAAAAAAAAAACGGAATTTGGAATGTGTCTGCATGGAGAGTGGTGTCGTAGTGGGTATAGCTTAGCTCTTAAGATGTAGGTCAATTCATAACTTAAGTTACTGTATACTAAAGGGGAACACACTCTCAATATACACCTTACAAAGAGTGAGGGTACACCACGCCCACAAGTTCCACGCCCATGTAAACTTAAATAACAACTTCATTAGTAATTACAAATTGCCGACACCCATGATGATGTACATTGCTATATATTTCAGTATTTACACGTACTGAATGATGGCACAAACTGGATGTTACAATACGTGATGTGGAGGGTTAATTTTAACCAATTGTAATATATAGCAATTCTATGACAGTATGAGGCAATATCTAGCCGGTAAGCGGAAATAAATCATGTGTCTCCCTTCTTAGCGACTTAGTAAGTACGGTATCGTACTTAAATGGTATTGCGGTTTTTTGATATCAAGTTTTTGCTACGTCAGCTTGGGTGGTCAGCGACATGGAACTTTTTTGAGCTCAAGAAATTTCATTACAGTAATTATGACTTATAAGCCTACATGACTCAAAGTCTGACACAGTGTCGGAAATTTGAATTATGATAGTATCTGTTAAAAAAGAAAAGAAAAAACAGGCACAAGAAAGTTCAGCACGTAGTGCGTCATGAGAGTACAAAAAATTGCAAAGTGCATGCCGTCATAAAACTCATTCTTTCTCTAATAAACGTCAAGATTTTTAAATATTAAATAAAAAGAAAAAACATGAACTTATCTAATTAAGTCGGATAGTCTTAATCCGTACCAAAAATATTTGAGTAAACCAAAAAGAACCTAACCGGAAGCTGTTTAGTCGTCATGAGCTTTTAGTTTAATTTTGCTCTTGAACTTTAGGACATAATCTTCAATTTCAACCCTAAATTCATCAATTCCCTTACTTAAAAGTCGAAAATTTCTTAAATTACCAAAAATCAATTTTTCTTCAATTATAAGCTCATGATTTTCCATTTTCAATCATTACAACCCCTTGGTCTGAAACAGGGTATGACACATTTTGGAAAATTTGCCAACCCCTTAGATAGAATCTGACCCCAACGAAACAATTTACATTGAAACCATACTTGAATCTGCTAATAAAAAACCTCGGGTATATATTTTTTTTCAGTCAAAACAGCAAAATTTGTCAAATTTCTCCACCGTGAAAAAACCTATGTTTTTAGCAATTAAAATATTTCGCTTCAATATGCTTCTCATTTCCGAATATTTGTTTAAAAGGTTAATATTTCTTGTTGCTTAGCGACCCACTCAAAATGTGCTTTTCCGTCCTGTCGTGGACTCATTGCCTTCATCCTGGCCTCGAGTTGCTTCACATCGGACATTGCAATGCAAAATTCAGAGGAAGTGACGTTTTCTACATGGAAGTACTAAAACCTCATCCATAGGGCGTCGGATGAGGATATCCGTCCACCGGCTTTGCCCTAACGAGTATATAGTAATAGTTTTCACACACCCTAACTGTATAAATATGCCTTTTTATTTCCTTTGACCTTCGAAAAAATAGTTGCAGGTGTTACTGTCGATTCAACAAAATTACGCAATACGATGCAACTGTAAAACTATGAATAAACAAATGATCGACGTGTATATAGTACGGCGAGACCGTCGAAACCAGTTTCGGTTTCGGGCGGTCTCGGTATAGTCCCAATTTTACGTGGTCTGCTGTGCTCATCTCTTTGTAGGTACACTTCCATTAGTGTCCCCATTGACTTAGACACTTATTAGTTTGTTACAATATGTTATGCACATGCATGCCACAGCCGTTTCCTCAAAGTTCGCAATCTAGACAAAATCCAGATGTAAGCTGACGAAATTGGCTTACCATGACATTTCATATTTTAATGCAAGATATCTGCGAGATTTTTAGTTTAAGGAGATAAAGCTTACAGGGCTACATAGCCAACAACATATCATACCGCATAGTAACGGAAATAATCATTTCTAACAACTATTCACACAAAGGGGTTTACTGTTGGTTGTTTACTTTCGTTGTACTTTCCCCGAAATTACCGCTTCTCTAACAGTAGTTTGCGTCCTTCTTAACCTAATGAGAAATTCTTATTTGCTCTTGCAACATGAATTCATTCCTTCCTTCGTCCGTTCGTTCATTCATTCATTCATTCATTCATTCATTCATCCATTCATTCATTCGTTCATTCGTTCATTCATTCATTCATTCATTCATTCATTCATTCATTCATTCATTCATTCATTCATTCATTCATTCATTCATTCATTCATCCATTCATTCGTTCATTCGTTCATTTATTTATTTATTCATTCATTCATCCATTTATTCATTCATTCAGTCAGTCAGTCAGTCAGTCAGTCAAGTCAGTCAGTCAGTCAGTCAGTCAGTCAGTTAGTCAGTCAGTCAGAAAACAACAAGTTTATCGAGCTAGTGCGTGCACCCCAAAACAGATAATACAACAAAGGAAATAACACAAAGAAGAGTATAATATAACATTAGTAAACACTGTTTCAACAATTGAGCAAATATAGCACATGCTAAAATGTTAAGGAAGAAATTGCTAGAAGTTGGGGACAACATCACCGTTTATATTATTCTTACACAGATTTTGCTCATATACCATATGTTGCTAAAAATGTTACATGCGCACTATGTTTCCGAACAATGGGTGATTTTTGCCCATCTGTCAGTCTGTTCTAAGAGTAAGCAGACAGAGTAACCCCCTCAATTCATATTCTAAGTGATAAGGTTCAGTCAAATTACACTCAAAACAGTACAGGCAGTGGCGGCGCCAGGATGTCAAATGAGGGGGCCAGCGGCAGCATTTTCGGGGGCAACGAAAAACCGAACCCAGAGAAGGGTAGGAGGCCAGGGAGAGAAGCCAACAGTAACTCTTAGGTTTTAGCATATTTCTGGGTAAAAAGGACAATTAACCAACCAAATTGGGGGAAGAGGCAAGTAGAGGAAAAGGAGAAAGTCCGGGGAAAAATTCCCCCTTCCCCGTAGCGCTGTCATTGACTATTGGGTTCACACATTTTATATCATTCGGGAGAAGATTCCAAATGTGAGAACAATAATTTTCAAAGAGTAATTCGCCGTGAAATTTGACTGGTGTGAAAAAGGGGGTAGATGAGCACTGTTTAACAAGGTGTTTCTCGATTGGTTGTTGCCATTATATTGTATTGATTGTATTCTTTGTTACGGTAGGGATTTGGTTAGGGATTTAGGGCCATCGTTACCCAGTTAGCAAATTTCTTGTTTAACAGTGCGCATCCGCGCCCCGAAAAAGACATTATTTCTCCTATTAGGACAAGCACCAGTAAAGGGCCAATCCTCTCACCCCAAACTACAATTTTTGTAGTAGTTTACAAAAATTCTCAATTGGCTCAACTCTTTGATTGACAGCAATGCAAAGTACCATAGCTTGTATTACACAACCTATACTGTACACAGAGTGTTTTGATTACACATTGAGGTCTTGTACACTTATCCAAAGCCAGTGTTGTTATCGAGTCACTAGATTGGTGACTCAAGTCACCAGTTTTCAAACTTTTAAGTGACTCGAGTCGAGTCATTGGCTCGAGTCGTGTCATTGACTCGAGTCACTGTACTATTTCAAGGGGAAATTAGTTCTGAATTCTATCGAGTCACTGTCATTTTGAGAGTAAGTGACTCGAGTCGTGACTTGTTACAACACTGCCCGAAGCAATAAACTGAAAGTGTGTCTGGATGAGGATGAATTTTAAACAGTCGTGGTAAGGACTTAACGGTAAGGAGCAGTCCCCCCCCCCCCCCCCAAAAAAAAAAAAAAAAATCATTTTGAAGAAAAAGCTAAATAGCACAATTTTCGTCTTATTTCTCTTCAAAGTATCTTTCATGATATGTTATGACTTCAGTACTGCATACTCAAGGTAACCAAACAATTACTCTTACTAAATTTCACATTTGTGGAAAAAAATGTTGCCACATGACTCTCAATAGCCAATCATGAAACAGGTAGGTCTACTACACTACTTCGAGTTGGCGTGACGGCTCTTGCCCTTTAAAAGAATGATTTAAGGTCAAATCAAGCTTTGATATGTTGGATGGGTACTTTATTTTTGGTGAAATGTGCATTGAAACCCCATGTGTGGTTCTCAAGATATGAGCAAGTAAAGTTGTCACATTTTCAACAAACAGTTAACTTGAAACAAGCACAGATGACATCACATCCTCTCATTAAAGGACAATCTTTTGTTTTCTTTAACTTTACAGCCTATTTTCTCATCAACAGTCCCAGGTAGTGCTTCCATGGTCCCATATTATCAAAATGAGATTGCATAAGTAGCATGAGAACTTTTCAAACTTTGCATCCCCCATAGGGAAGTCCTATTCCTTTTAACGTCAAGGTCAATACAACAGTCTGAAAAAATAAAGGGACACAAAGCATTCCTTGTCAATGTGAGGAACTGATACAATTTCTGCTGCCCTCAAATTTACTTTGGAATACCAATAACTTCATTCGCTGATATCTCGAGAAATTCATGAACAAACAGTTAACTTGAAACAAGCGCATATCACATCCTCTCATTAATGGACAGTCTTTTGTTTTCTTCAAACAGTCAAACTTAACAGCCTATTTCTCCGCAACAGTCCCATATATTATCAAAATGAGATTGCATAAGTGGCATGAGAACCTTTCAAACTTTGCAATGGAAATTTTACCGCACTGTGTAGATTTGGATCGTCTTCCACATATGAAAAACAAATGTTTGCTTAACCCTTTACCGTTGTGCTCCGATCGGGGCAGATTTGCCCGCCTCGGGAGTGGGCGGAAAAGCGGACTTAGCCCGCCCCGCATCGGCTTCCGTAGGCCATTGACCCCGTGACCTTAAACTATTGTCTCTCTCGTTGTTGTGGCCGAATTTTCGGGTAGCTACTCGCAGTTTCGAGATCCGCGTGAAACAGTAAAGATGGGTGACAGCCGAGCTCTCCGCGTGGGTCCAAAGGACCCAAACAACGGTAAAGGGTTAAACTTCCCCTTTCAGTAAGTAGGTTGGGGTTGCCCGCGTAGCAGACTTTAGGGCATATTCCTTGTTCAGTCAGCCTTAAAGGGGGGAGTGAACAAACCGAGTCCACTCTGCGGGGTAGGTTGGGAGAAGTGGAACTGTTTGGGTGAGAGGATCAGGCTTTTAAATGGTGTGGTGATCAGGACGAGCTCATCTACGAAGTCAGCAACACAAGCCTGGAGAAAAAGAGAATACTGTCCAAATAAAATTGTCCATTTGATGGATGATATTTGAAAGAGGGAATTTTGAGCAAATTCTGCTGGGGTGCTAGGGATAGTGTTACAGGATTATTCTTGTTACTTAAATAACAAGCCAAGCTTCGTGTGCAATAGTTACGCAAATAAATAAATAAATAAAATTTGATTTCTTTTCGGTGTTTTCTCTTGTAATAGTTTTGTGCATAAATTTAAAAGTGTCTGACCACAAATTTTTGAAAACTGAGCTGAACTGTTAATAACACACTCATTAAACATTTAATTTTGGGGGATTGGCTAAAGTGGACAATTTGTTATAAGCATGTTAAAGGGCATGTCACCGCAGCTTAAAGTATAGTGTAGTAAACTGTCCTGTTTCATGATTGGCCCTTGAAGGTCATATGACAATAGTTTCTCTCTTCAAATGTGAAATGTATTAGCAGCAACTGCCTGATTTAACCTTGTATATGCAATATTGAAGTCCTAAAATATTATGGAAGATACTTAAAGTTGAAGAGAAATAAAAAGAAAATTTTAAGATTTAGCTGTTGCTTCAAAATAATTTGGGACGGCTGCTCTTTACAGGTTTGAAAAGATTTGATGACTTTGAAAAACCATCTCAAACAAAAGCATTACTACCTCAGAAGTAGCACTTTCATGCTGAAATGTGCCTCTTTAAGCTTTTGGACTAGATATCATTGAGGGGATGTAAAATTGGTAATATTTGCAACATTATAAAGTAAGTAGACCACACTGTTCAAAAGGTCTCTAAGTTACTGAAAAAAGAGGGCGCGCTTTAAAAATCCAAATCTGACAAATTTTATGCTTTCTTACCCCAAAATAATTTGCTGCAGAGTGCTTCCCACATTTTAAAAGAACCAGTATTTAGCTCCTTTTTATGAAACAGATAAATCAGTGACGGCGGTTATTACATGAATCTTATACAGCACCATGCAGGAAATCGGAAAGGTTATTTCACTAGCATAGCCAGCGGGGGAGGGGGGAAGGGTGCCCCCCCCCACAGAAATTTTGGGGACGCGAAGGCCGATGTTGAGAAAATGAAGGAGAGCAAAAAAAAATAAAAAAAAATAAACGGCAAGAGGAGGGAGGGAATCGGGGATATATTTTAGTTTTTCGGGGTGGGGAGGGGGGGGCTCTTAGTCGTTACGATAAAGTATGCAGTCCCGACGACGACTAGTCTCCCCGATGGTTTACCTTTTTTTTGCTCTCAAGGGACAATTTCCCTAATGAGAACCCCAAATTTTCGGCGCGCTACGGGCGCCATAGGACTCACTCCACTTTTTTTCAATACTTCCATTCCACATATCTAGGGAGTGTAAGTCCTGTCAACCTTACCAAGTAACGGGTAGGCACAGTAACACAGCTTATGTAGAGGTCGTAAATTTCATCCCATATCACAAAGCTTAGTTGCTGTACTCTTGTGTGTGTAATGCGATAGGTCAGTTAGTGAGCGACTCACGGAGCATAGTTTGGTTATTTTATCGGGTATTCCAGGTGGTTTCGACACAATGTATGTTATCCTCGATACGGTCTACAACCCCTATAGTTTCTATTTTTTCTTTTTGTTCTTAATGATAACATAGGCTATGTTATTTTTGTAAGCCTACCAAAAATTTTCGCGCGCTTCGCGCGCTTTGCAATTTCACGATTCAGACTCAAAAGAACACTATCAGTGCGCAACTCGGCTTTTAAAATATTAAGTGATATTGTGCAAAATGTGCACCAGGCTGCAATGACATGGGATAATTAGGCCCCTTCATATTGCCTTCTCATCACCCCCTCGACATAGTGGCTGTCGGAACTTGTGACCCGCTCCCTGTCGGGAATAATCTGTCGCCTTCCCATGGTCGGTTTAGTTATTTTGGCTTTAAAAAGAGTTATTTCTGCGATAAATCCCAAAATGTTCGGTACGCTTTGCACACTCTTCCTCAATTCCGTTACCTAGAGCTAAAAAAGTACAAACCCTTCCAATCTTTTCAAGTAAAATAATAAGTCAGTAAGTAGTATAAATGGATTAATGTACATGTCGGGAATTTCATCTCATTTCGCTAAACTTGGTTAATAATCTCTTGTGTCAGTCGTGCGGTACGGACTCGAAGAAGGAAGTACAATATAATTTGTGCCCAATAGGGCCCAAATGCCGAGACAATTGACCTATATAAGCTTTAAATAAATACAGATTCTTTTTAGTGTAGGCTAACCCAAAAAATTTTCGCCCGCTTTTCCACGGTTAAATCAGTGCGGAAATACCTTCCTCCAGCATATACAAATTTGACGTATATGACTCGCAATGGCAGGTATAGTGCACAGGTTTTCTTCAAATCTCCCTTACCAACACATCGATGGCATCCTGGCTGTCGGGGCTTGGGGTCGCTACCCACCCTACCCCTCCTCCGTTCGGAAAGTGGCCCTTCGTCGGGCAAATCCTGGCGCCAAGCCTGGAGGGAAGACACATTTTTCCAGTTATGATTTGTGCATGTGTAATGAAGCAACGAACTAAAAATGGAAGCTGAATTTTTTGGAGAGCGGCAAATATTTTGGAGGGGGGGCCAATTTCACTAGGAGGGCGTGTCGCCCCTCTTAAAGCCCCCGTGGAGGGAGAACACTGGAATCTAGTATAAAAAGAACAAAATATAGCACCATATTGCATCTAAGCTCTTCGAGACAGCAAAAAATTCCAAAAGGGGAGGGGGACACCCAGGGAGACAGGCCCGTAGCCAGGGGGTTCGCACTTACTCCCGCCCAGACCTAAATTTTTTTATTTTTTTATTTAAATGGATTTTTGGCGTTTTTCAGGGCAAAATGTCCATTCCGCCGGTTTAGCGGACGTAAGCCTTATGAGTAGCTGTTTTGTTTCAGTGCAACACAATTTCCTAGGGCCCAATTGACTCGTACAGTAAACCTCTTACAGCCACATACTAACTTTCGAGGAAATAATGAAAACATAGATACAAGATTGAAAATGTCCAAAAATTCCAGCTTAGGTGTTCACCAGATCGCTCAATTCTGATGTAAAATTGCAAAATCTCCTGGGGGCAGGAGGGGGAGAACCACGCCCTCTCCCCGTTCGGTCGCTCGGCTCCTCACTTGAACGCTTCGCTCCCTCAAGAAAATGCCGCACCCCAGTGGTGGCCATGAAAATGGAAAAGTGGGGGCTAAAGATATGTTCAGCCCCTCAATATTTGACAAGTGCTCCAATTTAGAAGCGGAGAAAAATTCGAAGTCGGGCTCAACATATTCTTTCTTAGAACACTAGAGAAGTGCCGTTCCCGGCCATCTGAGGGGTTTGTAAAGCCAAAAAATTCCTGGTACGCTCCGCGCCAATCGATGGTAGAGCTCCGCTAGAAACATGTATTAACATTTTTCACAGACTGATTTTTTTTTTGCATTAATTGAGAATTTCAGAAAGGAGATCCATATTTTCATGCTGGGAACATACATAAAACATTCGGGAAGTGCTGTTTCCTGCCATCTGAGGGGTTTCTAAAACGAAAAAATTTTCTTGTACGTTCGGCGCCAACTGATGGTGGCGCTCCGCTTAGATAGTCCTGTCGGTCAAGATTGGGGACGATGAGTCGACTTTGCCCCCCCCCCCCCCACAAGAAAATCCTGGCTACGCCCCTGGGTTATTCCATATAGTATTGTACTCATGTAGAACAGTTCAACATTTCATTGCCAGGAAGACATTGATTTTGTTTCAGTGTGTTGAAAAAAGGTAGTTTCTTGCTTGTGGAAGAGTTGGCAACTGCCATTTTCCCAACAAGGCATCATGACAACCATTGGAAGCAGATGTTTCTCAGACTTCCCGCATTGAATGGAGTAGGAGAAACAAGCCAGTGAGTCACAACTGGAAAAAGGGCCGTGGCCAGCTCGATTTAAACCAACTGGTTAGAAACTGGGTCGTAAAATTCCATTTAAAAGAAGGGTTTAAGGTCATTACAGGATTTGGTATGTCAGAGATGTGCTTATTCTAAGCATTTTGGTGAAATTTGCACTGAAATCCGATGTGTAGTTCTCAAGATATGAACACGTAAAGTTTTCACATTTTCAACATAAAGTGAACTTGAAGCAAGCACATATGACATCATATCCCCGCATTAGTGCACAGTCTTTTGTTTTTCTTTAAACGTTAGAGTTGATTTTCTCCTCAAAAAAAAAATTAAAAAAAACCGGCATATTATTAAAATGTGATTGCCTGAGTAGCACGAGAACTTCACAACTTTGCGTTCCCCACAGGGAGGTCCTATTCCAGTTAACTCCAAGGTCGACGCAACATTGTAATAAAACAAAGGGAAACAAAGCATTCCTTGTCAATGTGAGGAAGTGATATAGCTCTGCTGCCCTCAAAATCACTTTGTAACACAAATGTACTGACTTCATTTACTGATATCTCGAGAACTACAAGTCAGATTTGAATAGAACTTTCACCGCCCCGTGAAGTTTTGGTTCCTCTTTCACCTATGAAAATTAAATTTTTGCTTAAACCTTCCCTTTAACCTAATCTAATGCAACCCCAGACTACTTTCATGCTTATGTACACCTAGCCTTACGGTTCTCCCATCCGACCGGGGGGAGGGGAGATGATTTTTGGCCGACTTCAGATGTCACCACTAGGCATAACCTTTTCCCAACTGAGGCACCGAAGTCTGCCCGATCCAGCAAGGTTTGGGCCAACGGGGGGGGGGGGGGGGGGAGCTGCAGTCACGGCCCTCCCGTCCAGTGCGGCTATGTATGAAACAAAATCGAGGGCGCTCTTAAAATGTGACTTTTGCAGTGAAACTTGGTGAACTTTAAGGGTTGTAGTCCATTGGGTGAAAAAGAACTGGCATTCGTTTGGAGTAAACGCTTGTTTTCACCCTTTGGCTCTTCGCTATAGTGTCGAGGGACTTTGGACAAAATATCATTTTCAATTCAATTACTTGTTCTACCGATATTGTCAAGAAGCTCGGAAGGCCTCTCTGCCGTAGTGCTTTTGAAAGGACTCCATATTGATTTTTGTTGATGTTGCCGTGAGACCGTAAACTCCATTTGAAAGAATATTTAGGAAGAATTTCTTGACGTAATGCCAAACCTCATCTCTTCTCTTCCTAATAGAAGACAATCAGATGAAGGAAGGGCCTTCCTCCTGGCGCACCCAGTCTGTTGCGCGAGAAAGTAGTCCACTGAATGGTATAAAACGGCCTCTGGGGTGGCAATAATTATTAAAACCTTGTGTATAATTAGCGCCGCATATTGAACATATAATACCTTACATGTTGCGGGCGCTGCTTAAGTTTATCGTGATATTTTTGTATGAATTTTCCAATGACCACACTCAGTGCTATATTAAAATATGTGATTGTCAACGACGACCTAATACAAGATTGTTGCATGTTAAATAAAAAAGACTGAAATTTCACCCGCTAGAATTCTCATTCTTTTTAACTTTCAGGCACCGGAAGAATGCGAGAGGGGGGTCCCTCGGAACCCGCCTCGTGAGTAAGCATGGATGTGACTTAATTATTTGTAGCGTTTGCCACGAAGAATGAATGTGTATACGCTCTTAACAAATACCGACTCTTAACAAATGTATGCTACTTCGAGGTCGAGTGTATGACTTTATTATGTGGGTGTATGTGCCCGTAGGGTGGACGTGTGTTCCTTTCTACGAGTCCTCCTCCTGCCCCCCCCCCCTCCCCGTAGCATTATTCCCCCTGGAAAATATTTGCACCCTAGAAATTAAAAACTACCTTTCCTTAATAATGCATTTTAGTATACCTTCGCCCAAAGAGAATTTTAGTCCCTTGGAAGCTATTTGCCCCACCCACTTGGCTGGACAAGGTCTAATACATTACATGCCTTGTATGCTACAGACGATACATGCCTTGTAGGCTATAGACGAATTGTGACAGCAAGTGATGGGCTGATTTCAGTCGGCCATTTCTCATGGGGGCTACTACCTTTTAATTTTTCAGTTTTCTTGCTTACCTGTATCATGGATGTTTGTTCACTAGATTGTACCTTGCTTCCTTCAATTTCACTGAATATGAGGGTTTGAAATTCATGTAGATAATTAATGAAGACGATTTAAGGCTTATGGACCCCAATAATGGCTGCCTACTTTAACAAAACACAAGTGCTGATCGGATTCGTCTATAGATTTGGCCCATAACTTTCACCTATACGTGAATGGATGTGTTGCTTTGTAGGACTTTAGCCAATAAATAGGTGTGCTTTCGCAACCTCAACCATTTTATAAAGTGCGTGCCCCAAAGTTGTCAAAATAAGGTAAAAAAGAGTATGAACTGTGTCTAGTGGTAGTCAAGGTTTATCTGAGCAGGGAGTTCTTCTTGATCTGAGATCAACATAAGTTAAAATTACAAAAACCTTGCTCTGCAGTCAGTTTTATCTATTAAGGTAATATTGTAGATACCATACATAGCCTAATTATACCCTTTCTTATATAAACATTGTTTTAGCCATGTGACATTTCATGTCATTTGATAATTACTGTGGTATAAATCAGTAAAAACGATACCTCATAAATATGAATTTTGCAGTTATCATGTAGAAGTCTTAAATGAAGTTCAAATGTCATTTATGGTCACCAGAAATCAACTTGGAGGAAAACCTTGCAAACAAGATCAGTGGCTTCGCCAAGGGGGGGCAGGGGGAACGTGCCCCCCTAAAAATCGTGTGCCCCCCGTGTCCCCCCCCCCCCCACTGAGATTTGAGATTTTCAAAAAAAAATATGTCTTCTGTAGTCAGAGTGTGACTATGAATTTTTTAGGTTTCGATTCCTCTGTTGAAAAGAAAAGGCAGTAAATTTTCATGTTTTCCAAATGAAAATATCGCAAAAAACCTTGGAAATGCCATTTCCGGCTGTCTGAGGGGTTACGTTTTTTTTCAAAATTTTCTTCACACTTCCGACTACGTCAATTGGAGGTGGCGCACAGCCCAGGTAACCCTTCAAGCAGGATTAAGCCTACATTTTTCCTTCAGAGGATCACATCTAATTGTCCATCAACTGCCTTTCTTTCTCTTTCTAGTGCAGCTCACCTTCTTCAAATTGTCAGCCTGATACGCTCTTGAGAGTAGTTTCACTAACGTTTGTGTTGTTACCAAAAATAAAATCTTACTCGAAATTGCCCTGTAAGTAATTTTTAGGACAGTGTAAAAACAACCCTTAAAAGACAAATTTTAAACCTCACAAACACGCTAAAGACCAAGGAGCTTCCAGGGGCTTCGCCCCCGGACCCCCACTAAGACTAAAATTGAAGTGCCCATCAACTTTCTTTCTACAGATCATCTACCCCTTTTTCAAAGTGTCACCCGGATCTTGGTGGTAGTTGAATCAGTGGTTTTTTCCGAAAGTGTTACTTAGAGTTACCTTGAAGGTAATTTTTAGACCAGTGTTAAGTCAATAATATTACCCTTAAATAACGTCTTTAATACCTCAAAAACATGCTAAAACCCAGAAGCTTCGCCCCCGGGACCCCCACCAAAACTCACATTGAAGTGCCCATCAACTTTTTCTCTACAGATCATCTACCCCTTTTTCAAAATGTCAGCCGGATAAGCTCTTGGTAGTTGAATCAGTGGTTTTTTTTACCGAAAGGCTTACTTGAAGTTACCCTGGAGGTAGTTTTTAGACCAGTGTTAAAGGTAAAGAGCAGTCCCCCAAACTTATTTTGAAGAAAAAGCTTAATAACACAATATTCCACTTGTTTTTCTTCAAAGTATCTTTCATTACATTTTATGACTTTACTATTGCATATTCAAGGTAAACCAAGCAGTTATTTCTAGTAAATTTCACATTTGAAGAGAACAAAACATTGTCACAGGACTCCCAACAGCCAATCATGAAACGGGACAGTCTACTACACTACTTCCTTTTGGGATGACGCTCTTGCCCTTTAAGTCAATAAAATTACCCTCAAATAATGCCTTTAATACCTCACAAACACGCTAAAACCCAGGGGCTTCCGGGGGATTCGCCGCCTCGACCCCCACCGTTGCTTTTCCCCCTGGACCCCACCAGGGGCCCTAAGGCGGGCCCCTGGACCCCACCCGTTGAGCCTCGCGCTTCGCGCTCGGTGGCGCCTCCGGCGCCATGAGTAGAGTTTAGCAATGCCCCCCATAAAATCGTTGTGCACCCTCATGCACCCTCATGCCCCCTCATACCCCCTCCCCCCAGAATGAAATGTCTGGTGACGCCACTGAACAAGATACTGTATGTCGAGAAGAAAGCTTTGAAAGAATGCCTACAATGAGCTCAGAAAGAAGACTACAGTAATTTGTATGGTAAATAAAGGCCCAGTTCTCTCATCCCAAACAATACCAGTTCTCCTAACCTTCTTACTGAAGCCCCTCCCACAATTGTCTGAAATTCATCCTCATCCAGATACAATCTCAGTTTTAATTTTTCAAGGTGAGTATAGAAATACTAAATTTATATAACCAATACACTTTCAGTACCGTTCATGCTTGGTAATATAAGCTTTGGCATGCTGCATTGTTCAAATTAGCTGTCAATCAGAGAGCTGAGCCAATTGAGAATTTCGGTACCCCTGTACCAAAATTGTAGTTTGGGGGGGGGGAGGTTTGGCCCTTTAAAGACCACGTGGATTCTCCAGAGCTGAAAGTGAGGAAACAATGTTGACAGGAAAGTCAAGAAGAATGTCTTGGAGGGATCATTCCCATGTAAAAACCTTCTGTGGTTTATGCAGGTCAAAAAGTCTCTTACGGTCTTTAGAGAACAAATTTTAAAATCTCGCCTTAAGTTCACCAGGAAGTCGCTAAAGATTTTTAAAAGTCTCAAAATCCAGACCAAAGGTCCCAGGGCGGAAACACATCCCTACATAGTACGCATAGGCCTGTCGAAATGTTACACAAGGCATTGAGTAAGTGAACTGCAATTAGGACTTCACGTAGCCTGGTGGAAGGAGAATGTTCCAGTCTTTGCAACAGCTATATCGTCCTGGTTCCAACCGGTGGAACCAGTACTAGTACCCTCATACCAGCTGAAAGTTCCCTTTGGAACCAGTTGGGATATTACCCTTTGAACCCAAAGGATTTCAAATGGTACCCTTTGGAAAAACCCTTTAAATTCAAAGGGTACGATCTGGTTGTTGTTGGAAACTGGACAAATCTCAAAGTGAATTATAAAATCACCCTTCGTATTTAGCAACGAAACACGTTAGTGGGCTTTGCATCCGAATGTGTCAGGGACCGCGAAGTCGGGGGAGGGGTGGCTGTTTTACTTTTTCTGCCGTAAGCATTTTGAGCCGCCTTTGATTTCTCTTGTATTTCCGAACATATTGGGTCGCCTTTGTGATCGGGCACACAGTGGCGTAGCCAGGATGGGATTTTTTTTTTTTGGGGGGGGGGCCTAGGTAACAAGTGGGGGGGTGGAACCTCCGATGGTCAGGCACGGCAAGACTATCTAAGCGGAGCGCCACCATCGGTTGGCGCGGAGAGCACAAGAAAATTTTGGGCTTTGAAACCCCTCCAGATGGCCGGAAAAGGCACTTCCCATGTGTTTTAAGCTGGATGTACCCAGCCTTGAAAAACGAATCTCATGTCTGCGACTTCTCAAATTATGAGAATGAAAAATGGTAATACATACCCTTTTTAGGACCCCCAAACTGGTCACATCGGATCTGTGGCCTGGGGGATGAGATTAAAGGGAACCGGTATCTCCCTTTTCCTTGAGAAAAATAGTAAACTTCAGAAGCACGTATATCGCAAATGCGGCAATATTTGAATCTAAGCGAAGCGCCACCATCAGTTGGCGCGGAGCGTACAAGAAAATTTTGGGCTTTAAAACCCCTCCAGATGGCCGGAAACGACACTTCCCACGTGTTTTTAACTAGATGTACCCAGCCGCAAATGCAGCAATATTTGAATGGATTTCAGCTTACCTAAGGCAGTACCTTACCCTTTTACAGGAAAACCAAAAGTAGTTGCGTACCCCTCTGAGAAACTTTCTTTGCGTTACATTTCCTAGATGCAAAATGATGCTATGTTTGGCAAACCTTTAATCTGGTTATAGGCCTAAGTTTTAGGATTTTCCTTTTTTGGGGGAGCATGAAAAATATCAAAATATTTTTAGTTTTTGTAGAGATTTTTACAAGAGACATACATACTACCAAAGAAACAATGTGCAAAATGGTTCAGTATTTGTCCATCGGTACATTACGTAGTCAAAATTAAAATACTACGAATAAATCTCTCAAAATAATTGAACCGCAAAGCAGACGTATGAATCATGTGGGAAACACATGAAATCAGGACCTTGTGGACATTTTACAAATCCCCCGGACGCCAGTGCCAACTAGTAAAAAGAGGACTTGTCGAAAAAATCGTCCTATAGTGGCACTTGTCATGGGCAGGAGTGAGGCACGACATAGTTTTTAAGGATGGAAGGGAAGAGTTATCCGAAGGGAGTACCTTACACTTACCTGCTTACGGCATATTTTGTGTACGATAAAGTATGGGATGGTCGTGTAAGAGTAGTCTCCAGTGTACGATTGCCTTATTTTCAGTAAATCAATCAGCCATCCGAAAGGCAGAAAGGGTCTTAACCTAACAAAGTCACAATAAAATTTGTCGTCTAGACTTTTGTTTCTTCTTCTAAGTGAAATGCAATAAACGACAGTGCAGATCACAAACGGTATGTAATTTAGTGAACGTAGGCATTTTGAAGTTATTACTTGATTACATACCTGTGCACAAAATGTGTTTTACACACATTCATCCATGTTTTTTTTTTTTAATTTTACACATTTTATTTATTTACTGTTTGGAAGGAAATACTTCAAAGTTTATTTCCATTCAAACATTTTATATTTTTCAATTACTTTATTCAAGACGCAAAAAATCTGGGGGGTAAAGAAAATCTGGGGGGCTAGAACCCCCGGGGGCTACGCCACTGCGAACACATTTGATGTATCTTACACTGTATTCAACTTGACTAAGAGGCATCTCCCGTGTGGTGTTCGCTGGTACCCCATCCCAGCAGAAAATTACATTTGACGGACTCTTTGTCTAAATTCCATTGAAAGGGTTTCAGTGGGTTCCAAATGATTCCAAAGGGTTTTCTGGGGGTAAATATTTCGCTTAGTTTAATGTTTTGGTCTAATTACTAAATATTTAGTGTTAAATACCTAAACATGTTGAGAATTTGAACTTGTTTATAAATTTACTAAACACGTTTTTTAGAGTGTAGTATTCGTGGTTAATGGTGTACGGAGTAGGTTTAGGTCCATGCTTAATTTCTTTGCGATGAGTGTTGTATTTGAGACTTCAAAACTATTAGGTTACGTTGCCACTTGAAATTTATCGACCGCCGTTCTGTCCATGTTTTGTGTTGCGCATTTGAAAGCTGGCCTCTTCACTTGCGGTAGATTTTCCCTTTTCTGTTCAATATGGCGGATTTGTAATGCGATCGTATTCCGGTTAATGTTATGCTTGGTAGGCCTGTACATACTTACAACCCACGCGTCAATCTAGACTTCATACGTCGCCTAAAATCAAGCATGCCCGCCTTTATAAAACGTTGGTTTGAAAACGTGATGTTGAACATGAACTTGAACAAATAACAAAATTTTACGAGGATAAAACCGTTTTGCCATCGCCAACTCTCCTAGAAACTGCGAGCACGAAGAAAAAGCTACGTCACCAAATCTTCGCTATAGTAAGTTTAATATCTTTCTATTGACGAAGGAATCATTCATCAATAATTGTAGTTCATCGCGACTTTCTCCTTTCTGCAACATTTGACGTAAACACCGTCTGCGTTATGGAGAAAAGCTTTTCCCACACTGCTGGCAAAGATTCGTGATGGAGATTTCATTTTGATTCCCTACGAGGTTACCAAAGCAATCACCTTGCTGTAAGTAAAATTTTTTTGGTGTATAGTCTTGAAAGCCTACAAATAATATTATTAAAACTATCTAATAAAATGTTAATTATGTTACATAAAGGAAATGCTTGCTGTCTACCCGTGTATGCATGCATATACAGTCATTCCACTAATATCAGTCGAGAGATTTGCCATTGTTTAATAATAGTAGTACAATCATTTTTCTCCATGCGGGACTTTGTGTGTTCCAGCAAATATTTAGTGGGAAGTTGGCATAAGCAACCTGGAGGGAACGGTGCGATTCGAAAGGAGGGAAAGAGAGTCCTATGACCCACGATTATAGTTCAAAAAAGTTGAATAGGCCTACTTCGTTAATTTTTAGTTGTGTTTTATCTCAAATTTTCAAATGAGGAAAAGATACATCTACGCTTTCAGAATAGCAACAGACATTTTGCATGAGATCATAATTACACGATTCGGCTACCTGGACTATGTAAACGAAGTAATGACAATAATATAAAGGCAAAAATGCAAAAGAAGTGACCGCTGTAAACTGTGTACGTTTTGGAACGCAAACATTTTATTATTTCTCACGAAAATAGCAATTAAACACTTATTTTGCCCTCAGTCTGTAAACACATTGAAATTCTAAAAACGTGTTTAGGGATGAAACACTACGTGTTTAGCAATTAAACATGTTTTTGAGGGAAATTTTAAAGAATTAACACGTGTGTTTAGCATCAAAATATGTTTACAAAAGTGGGGCAAAAAGTGTTAAGAGAAACGTTCAATTCTTAAACACCTCATTTAGAGTGTATCTCCAATCCCCTTAGGTCACTCGCCATTAGTAGCCTGCGTGTTTAAAAGGGGGTGGTTACATACGTGTGCACAAAATGCACACCCCCTCCCCTCACCTCAGAAGTCAGTCAGGGGAAAATTACTCAGTCGGGGGATTTACGGGTTCGAGGGAGAAGAAAAGTTTGAAGAGAGACACACACTGAGCATTGAAACCTTAACCACATACCAGCAAAAATTGTCGTCAAAGCAAAAAAAAGGGGGTCGAAAATTTGGATAGCACAAGTATGCTGACGTGAGTTGGTCGCCAAAACTGAATTGCAGAAAAAAAAGCAAAAAAGCAAAAGAAAAAAGGGTTCTTAAAATCCGTTCCAGTCGAGGCCTTCGAAATCCTGCACGAGCCACTGCTCTCCATACCGCATTTCAACAGAAGACCCCCTCCCCATAACACAATCATGGTCACTCACGCACCTGGGGTATTCAACAAAGCCTCACCTGCTCATCAATGTCAATATCTGGGTCAAGACACTTTCTTGAATTAAGTAGCCAAATGAAGGAAATCTGTTGAGAAGGCCATCATGCGACTATAGTCTTTGAAGGTAGTGTGACACCAAAATGACAAAGTTGGGTATTTGATGTAAAAAGCATGAAAACCAAGAAAATTGCCGCTAATTCCTTTAAAATTGGTTACAAATTGGCCATCTTACAGGTTCACTTCTGATTTGCACTTAATCATGAATAAATATGAGCGCAATATGTAAATTTTGTGATGTCATGGGAGGGACATGCCAAGTATGGCTCTTGACATCATTTGTTTTTGCAATCTTCATTTCAAGGGCAGTTGTAACATTAGTATTTCCTGAAGGGTTTATTTTGAAAGTTTAAATTGCGTCCTTGAAAATCATCAGTATCGATCACCAAACCATGCACAATCTGATTAGTAATTAAGAGATAATAAATACAGGTTTAACAAAAGAAATGCCAACACTGTACAACACACAGCATAACCAACAATTTGCTTCAGAAACATTAAAATTTTGAAAAGGTATATCTTAAGAACCGTAAAATATATTGACGTAATTTCAACGGATTTTTCCTTAGGAGACATTGCTCCTTAAAGGCCCAGTCCTCTCACCCAAACAGTACCAATTCTCCTAACCTTCTTACTTAAGAACCTCCCACAATTGTCTGAAATTCATCCTCATCCAGATACAATCTCAGTTTATTGCTACAAGGTGAGTAAAGAAAAAACTCAATTTATATAATCAAAACACTCTCAGTACCGTTCATGCTGTTTAATGTAAGCTTTGGTACTCTGCATTGCTGGAATTAGCTGTCAATCAAAGAGCTGAGCCAATTGAGAATTTTGTTACCCGGGCACCAAAATTGTAGTTTGGGGTGAGAGGTTTGGCCCTTTAACTACCAAGTAACCTCAGGCCTTTTTGCTGACATGTCACACTACCCTTAAGGGGAAATGCAATCACCATAACCTGAAGTACATTGCACTTTTTCATGATTGGCTCTTAAGTGCAGAGGCGTCGATTCTAGGGTCAGGGGAAATCGCACCAACAATAATTTGGGGACAAACATAATGTTTTGCCATCCCCCAATATTCGGGCAAATAAAAAAAAAACAAGAGGCAGAATAAACAAAATGTAACATTGTGGTCTTACAGATGACTTAAGAAATACGGTAATAGGCCTACTGCATTTAGTAATGCGCTATCTATATTTGTGTATATGTATGTCAATGTGAGTGTATGTGTATGTGTGAGTGTTTGTACATGTATGTACAAGGGGTTACCTTGGGTGGGTTGATTACAGACGAGTCTAGACACAGACACGATCTGAGGTTTCGGCTGTTGGGAAATTTTTGCCCCAGTCAACAACCTAATCTAACCCATTGTCGATAACAGTCCATTGCGCAAAAATTTGTGACTTTCTTGTTGTACCATTCATATTACTGTTTTTCCCTTTCAAATTAAAAATGTTCGTGTGGCCTAGAACGCTACCTGTTTTCTCGTAGACTACTTGTTTAGCCAAGTCACTCCGTGAAAGTAAGATCGCGATCACTGCATTTTGGAGCAAGGTGCAGTAGCTGTTACTAAAACAAAGAAATAAAAAGACTGTAATCTGAGTCATACGACAATGACACTACAAATTATTGCGATGCTACTGTTTTTAATTACGTGAATAAACTTTAACATTTTAATCTCAGTTCAAGAATTTGCTAATGTGTGCATAAACTGCTCGAAATCATTTCGTATAATCTTTAATGTATTTTTAAAATTTCAGACTTTGGGCACACTACTACCTTAAGGTATTACATTTCTATATCCATTTCTACATGCAGATTACCCGTGTGTTTTCATTCAGCTCCTATTAGCTGTGAAAAACAGCCGCTACGTAGGCCACATGCAGACCTAGTAGACCTATGCACTGGACGTAAGGTGCATGTCCTCCTCCCAAATGAAAGAGACCGACACAGGTATAAAATTGTCATATTTGGGGCCATTGAATGATTGTGTTTGAGACAGTGGCGAATGAAAGAGGGCGCAAGAGGGAAAGTTAAACCTCATAGGGAGAGTGGCCTTCTATTGGTATAGTAACATCAAAAGAAATTAAAAGACGAAACTGATTGGGAGCTGTTAATATATACTTAGCATCTTACACTTATTACTCTTCTCCATGAAAACAAAAAGTATAACGCCGATAATGAATATATATATATATATATAATAAAATATTCTCAAGTTTGTGCCTATTTGTTTCTGAAACACAATACATGGTTCCCCGGACCTGGTTCGCCGATCCAGACATTTCGAAGAAGGGGAGGTGCTTAATCTGAAACACTGTCTAAGAGTAGCGCCACCATTTGTTGACGGGGGCAGAAAATTGTGAAAATCAAAACCCCTTAGTCAGCTTCTGGCACTTCCCAATCTCTAAGTAGAATCTAACGGGTCGTAATGTTAGCAACTTCGCCTTAAAAGTTATATTTAATACTTTATTAAAAATAAGCTTTATGGCACAATGATCAGAAAGTTGCCAAATAAAGTGTACCAACACCGCTGTAGTTGGATGAAAAGGAAATTTAAAGGCTAACTAGGAAAATAAGCTAGCTTGTTTGCATAAGGCTACAAACTAGTTTTAGGAACTACTTAGTTGTAATATGACATTGATCAATATAAAGTTTAAACCTCGGACTAGCGAAAAACATGTAATCAACTTCACGGAATAATTTCAATGGATCGCTTCATTAGTTTCATATAGTTTTGATCTCATGTGTTTGAGCCGCCTGATTAACTCTTGCCTACGTAGCAGGCTGTAAGGCATATTTCTTGTTTAATGAGTTGGTTTTGTAAGCTGGGAGCTGAGAAAAGAGATTCCGCTCCACATGGTACGACAGAGCTCAGTAACTCATATGCCTGAATTTACCTCAAAGGGATACGAAAGCCTGCCTATAGGTCTTACGCGTTGACTTTACCACTGACGTTATTTGGGGGGAATAACAAAATGCACATGGCTGCACCACTAATTTTTGGTAGACAGCACGCATTAAAATTTCGCGCACTTGTGTACAAACTTACGCGCATATTCGAAGCTGTTATTTCGGGCTCCTTGGTTGACCAATCAAATCAACGTTAAATTATTGCATGCGTGTATGTGGATGCGGGGTTAGGTGTATTTCTGACGTTGGGTGAGAGAGTGTGTCAGAGTGCAAAGGGCCCGTGACGGGAAACTTGTGAGGTCCTTTAGCAGAAATTTATTTGTTCTCACCGTTCCAGGTAGTCATCATCTCTTGAAACCTTCAGTTAGAGGGGGTATGTCAATTTGATTTTCTGTCCCTGAAAGTCGTCACTCAGGCGATCATAAAAAAGAGGAGAAAGAGGAGCAAATTGTTTTGGAAGAAATTATGGCTTGCAACTTAAAAGTATTTTATGCTTTCCAGGTTGTTTCTTTGAGGAACGAGAGGTACATTAGGCGGTCATTTAAATATTTGGTGTCCGAATGTCGAACACGAAGTAATAAATCAGTTTCCCTTCTTTAGTTCCCGCACTATCAGAGAAAATGTTTTCTCGGTATTGTGCAACCCTATTACTCCTTGTGAAGCGATGTTCACTGTACCTTGTATCAAAGATTTCAATAATGCAATTTGAAAGAGATTGAGGGTTGGCTCACTTACAAAAATGAGATACAAAATACTTGGGGGATAGGATTGCAAATGATGCAGTAAGTATCACCATCAGTTGTCTGCAACATTTGGTACAGAGGCCCTGTTTGTAACCTAAATACTGTACCATCATACTTTACTTTGGTTTCGTCCGCGGCACGGAGGGCGTCGTCTATGTCTCTTCGTAATTTTGTGGAGATAAAATGCAAATCTAATATGGGATGGAAATGTGAGATTTAGGTTCCTTCTTAGGTGCTGGTTGAGCTAATGGTACCGATATATTGGTCTATATAAGCTAGCAGGGGATTCCGGAAGGAGTGGACCGGGGCTTTCCCAGTAGATCAAGGCATCTGCATTAGCGTACTGGCTGACTGGACAAACATATGAACCCACCTCTAACGCCTACGAATGAGGTTCTGTATACAAGCTGCCAAGGAAAGCCGAAAGGACGACAAAGTTTCTGTTCATTTAGGACACTGAGAAGTGAGGATCCGAGAGGTGAACAGAACATGTGGCTTCAACACACTTAGTCTTGTTCAAGACTTTAGTACATGTTCAGTACTTCAGATTTTAAAAACCGAGGGCGCACAGGCTTGTTAATCAGACTGAAATCCTATCTACTCGATGTTTCGTTCAGTACGGTCACGACGGTTCTAATATAGTATCGACGGAAATTTGGGAAGCCGTGTAGAAGGTGTATGTAGAGTAGTCCGTACTCCAACTAAAACTATGGTCTTGGGCAAGACTACAACGCACTGGGCTTGCAACACGCTTTTTCATCACCTTAATTTGATGGAGTCTGTAATAATAACAAAAATTTTGTGAACATTATCATAACTTTATTTATGGATCAGTCAGTCCATTTAAGGCAGTCATTTGTCAATCCAAACTACATTTTTCCGGAGTGTACCAAAATTTTCAATTGGCACAGCTCTTTGATTGACGTCGACTAAAAATGAAGGGTCGCTCATTTTACACAGCATGCGCCGAGAGTGTCCCAATTACACATTAGGTTCTGTATGCTCACCAGGGTATGTTCAGGAGCAATAAACTAGCATTCTGTATGGATGAGGATGGATCTTAGACAGTTATTGGGGGGTGAAGGCTGGGAGAATTGGAACTAAAACTGATTATAATTATAAATGAAGTTATAGAGCACTAAAATCTACGAAGCTCAACTGCTCAACTCCAACGTACCGCTTTCAAAATAGTCTTTTTAGAAGGGATGTAAACTGTGGGAGAGATGGTGAACTCCGAAAATAATTGGACAGACAATTCCTCAGCTTAGACCCAGTCTACGGAAAGGCGCGATCACCGAAGGTTTTCAAATCAGTTCTGGGAAAGTGAGGGTAGGTGTAGAACGCAAAGTTGACTAGTATTGAACTGATAAGTAAGATGGTTAGAAAGTAGGAGGTTGCCACACAATGAATGCATTTACACACAATGTGTTGTACTTTGAAGTTTGAACTTAATTCTGAATTCGACTGGCAACCAGCAGACCAGTGCAGATAATGAATGACGCTTCGGATGTTGAGGCCACAGCAGTCAATGAGTCAATGACACTGCCTGACTGCACTATTTTGCAGACGTAGTTTCTAAATGAAATAAACTGGTATAACATAAAACAGACTATCATCCATGAGGCTTTGAACAAACGAAAGGGCTCTTACTTTCAGCAGATACACGTTTTCTATTCTTCTTGAGATAAAAATATAGTAGTCTACCAAGACTCTAAAACATTTCTAGTCAAATTTGAATAGAATTTAATCAATTGGAGCACGAACCGGAATCTTGTCTTTTAGGAATTGCAGACACTTGTCACATTTAGTACACGATTCGCCATGTTATTAGAAATCTATAGTTTGTCGTGAAAGTCAGAGGTCAATTGAGGGGAAGTAACACTCGGAAAAACTTCGAAACCTCGAAAGCAGCTCGTATACATGATACATCGAGGTGGAATTGACCGTCACTTTTCATATTTCCTCTGTAGGTGACCAAAGGTATCGTAAGGTCACTAGAGGTAACACTGTGAAAACCGTGTAATTTGAATTCAATTTTCTTTTTTTTTTTTCTTGTCCTCTAGAGGATTGAAGCTTGCTTTTAAACATTTAACACATTTGGCCCTCTTGAAAAACTCCCTCTATCCATCCCTGAAAAGTTTTGCATCCCCCATGCACCGTTGCCTGGTCGCTAAAGGCCTGAATGGTTTGTGGATACGATATCTCAAGACAGCCATGATGTGCAATTTTCATAATTAGTTTAAAGATTTTCAGTGTGGAAAGGAAGAACCCTTTTATTTGTTGTGAAGGTCAAAGGTCATTTGAGGTCACCAGACGTAAAAATGCAAAAACTTCTAAATTGGCAAGCCCTATAAAAGGATGAAATTTTTCGGTACCATTTTGGTAGAGACCAGAGGTCATGGCAGGTCACCAAAGGTCAACAATTGTCCATCTGGGGTCACCAGAGGTCAAAAAGCAAAATTTCCCAAGAACTTCAAAATCGGCAAGGAAGTTACTAAGCCGTTTAGTTGAATTTCTCTAATGACCTCTTTACTGGTATTCCCGTGATGCGGCAGTTTAACGTTTTTGCATGGGAGTATACCTCCCCTTTTATGTTGAAGAAATTTTAATGACATCTGTAACTTTACCCAGTCGTTGTGGCCTGATATGCGGCTGCCACGGTTTTAGTTAGTTAGTTGGTGAGATATGGTTTAACGACAACACCAGGAAACTTTAAAGTGTAAAGGCAATCCGTCCCAAACTTATTTTGAAACAACCGTATTTCTCCTTATTCCGCTTGCAAGCATGTCTTTTCATAATATTTCAAAACTTAAACATTGCATATTCAAGAAAATCCAAAACTTTACTCTCCTAAATAGCCCTATCAAACTTTAGCAACAGAAACTATTGCCTTAGAACATTAAAAGAACCAATCACGAATCAATGCATACCATCACATTAATGCAAATTCGTGTGACTGCATTCTCCCTTTAACCTTGGCAGCTACTTCGCGGAGCGGACGAAACTTTTTCGTTCAGCTCATCTCTGCAAAAACTCTAATGGGCGGCAGTTTGAGAGCGACAGAAGCTACAGAGGAGGCTTCGCGGGCTATTGTAGAACATTAACTTCTTATGTCATGCATATGTAGGTAATGTTAAAGACTCATCACGTAAAACATATGAGATGTTGTTATTACGGGGGCAGCCAATAGGGGCGGTGGAACATCATTCTGCTAGAGTCAATAACTAGGGAGATGCTCCAAACTTGTCTTGAAGCAAGAGCTAAATCTCACCATTTTATTTTCCCCCTTTAAAATATCTTTTATTATATTTAAGCACATCAATATTGCATATTCGAGTAGATCAAACAGTAACTCAGTAAATTTCACATTGGAGAAGTAAAAAAATACTGTCACATGACTCTCAATAGCCAGTCAAACAGAACTGTATTACACTACTTTATCTAACTGAAAGTTTCTTATTGAAAATGAATCGAAAACGAATGAAAATCTGGAAGGGTTTTCCCACGTGAGAACTCTCTTCACTCCATTTAAGGTTTGCAAAATAGCTTAACACCAAAAAACGCGGTTACTAAGGAATGAATATGCCTCAGCTAGGAATATGACTGAACAAGGAATATGCCAGACAGCCTGCTACGCAGGTACTGGTAAGGAATAAGCTAACGAAGAGTCTTCTATGCAGGCAAGTTGTACAGTTTCATGTGGAACGGTAACCATTTCGATGATTAGAATAGCAGGTTATATGCTAAGTCAGACAGCTATTCTGCGAGGTCGACTACTGCTCGCACAGATCCTTTGGGTACCTTTAAAATTATGGTTTCTTTTCAAACGCTATGTAAATAATTTTCACCAAAAAGTGTTGTATCGACCGCTTCCACCTTTATCACATAGTATGTTGACGCCACAGTTTCACATTTTTTAAAGGAGTAAAAAGAAAATAAATTGTCACTCGAATATTACTTGAAGAAATTGAAAGAGCGACACCAACTTAACTTACGTTGGTGGTTAGTGGGTACTTAGAATGAAGAAGTTCCGGCGATAGTTTTTGTTTGTTCTCTTTATAGCAGATTGTATTGGATCGAATTGCAGGGACGGTTATTAATAAATCATAATTTGAATCAGTCACTTAAATCAAATAGATCTATCAAAATCATTTTTTCAAACAAAATTGGGATTTTAGTCATGATTTTAAAGACGTGATAAGTCAACCCACCCGGTCGAAATGTAAGTAAGATGAGATATCTTTTCGAATGAAAACAAAGCAACAAACAAATAATTTAAAAGCAAATAATTTAAATGTAGTTTGTCCCGCATCTGTTTCGCAAATTTGGCATTATTCTATCCAGCGATTTGTTGCATTTAATCCTGCTGTTAAAGAAGGTAGATATGTTCTAACTTCTTGGACGAGAGTAGCTACACTTAGACTTAATGCGTAAGGGTTTGCCCCCCCCCCCCCCCCCCACCGAACATTGTTGGATTGTGCAAGGACTACGGGTCTTTGGAGCAAATGTTAAGCTATACAGAAATCTGTGTATAATGAAGTACATTAATTGACAAAATGGTCTTGTCATACTTAATATATTGAAAGGTTGACAAATCTCACAGAGTGGAAGAAATGGGTCCTCTTTCTTGAAAAGTCGGCATAGCCTACTATCGGCGTTCGTCGGCACCACAGGTGCTTACTTTCCAAATCGACAGTCTGAGCGATTTTTGTTCATATTTGATTTTTCATATATACCTGGGTAAAGCCATTGGGTGTTCATTGTAGTCTAGTAAGTTTTGGAAAATTCCCCTACGAGTTCTAAGGCTATAGCACTTGTGTTTTTAATGAAAGTAGGGAGCCATTTCGTGGGGTTTACCAGTCTTAAATCGTCTTTATTTACTGTCTGCATGAATTTCAAACCCTCATATTCAGTGAAATTGAAGGAATCAAGACACAATTTAGTGCACAGCCATCTATGGAACAGGTAAGCGAGGAAACTGAAAGCTTGAACGGTGATAGACCCAAGTTATAACCGACTAAAATCAGACCATCATTTGCTGTTCGGGTTCATTTATAGACCCATACATCTTGTCTCCGGTTCACAGACGTCACTTAGGGGAGCGTCTCTGGTTGATTGTTGTACGTTACGTATAGTAACCTTTTACGGCTGGGCCCCGATGACGCTGGTCAAGGGGGGGGGGGGGGGTTGCAGTTGTCCTGAGAATTTTAACATAATAGCCTACCTACCCATATACTATTTTTCCGCAATTCAACTACTTAGGCCGATAAGTTTTTTATTGCAATAAGAGACTTAGAAATAGGGTTATACCAGACGTCCTGTTTGATGACTGCTTCAATTAGACCCCTCCATATAGGACTGCGTTTTATGTCCTCTTTTGCCAGAAATTAAACATTGTAACCCTTCTCCCAAATTGAGGTATGAGTACTGTACGTGTGCGTGGACTAGTATTCGTGTGGGTGGATTGTATATCAGGGAGAGTGCGATCTGGGAAAGGACTTCCTATTCATGGACAGAGCATGCCGCACGGAAGATTGTCGCTACCTTACATGTGAGAAGAAGCGCGCCAGGATGGCTGCCTGCTATGGTTTTGTGTGAAAGTTTGGACTTACTCAAGTAAATCAATAGATTTTGCAAGAAAGTTGAAATATTTTCGAAATAATACGAGGTAAGGTAAAAATTACAACACGTATTGCAGGAATATGAAATTGTTAGCATTCAACTTTAACCTTTGTTTAAAACATTACAGGCTCGTCGTCAAATCATACACATTAAAGTTTCACGGCGGCCATCTTGTTGGGCCTTTTTTGTCCAATCGGTGGCGAAAACCTACGGATAGGACGTACGCGTTACACGCTCTGTCCATGTATATATGGAGTATGTGGGTCTGGGCCACGATTCCGGGTCCTTGGAGGAAAAGGGGTGTTCAAGTCCCCCCCCCCCCCTCTTCTTTCCCTTAACCCGATCGACACCCCTGGTAGATTCATCCGTGCCAAGTCTTCCGCAAGCAACTCGGTATACGCGTTTGCTTTCTTTTTAGGGACCGTAAGGACGGAGGTGGTATATAAAAGATAGGGTCAGGTTGATGAGCTACGTTGATTATCGAAGTCAATTAGGACATGCATATTCAAGATGTCACAGAAAAGTCCAGAGCCAAATTTAATTTTGATATGTTAAAGAGAAACATATTTGAAGCATTCTGGTAAAAGTTTCATTCATTCCCCTCTCTAGATATTAATAATTGAAGTTGACACATTCCTCTAAAAAGTGAACTTTAAGCAACAGGTGTGATGTCATGGATTCACATTGTTGGCTAATGTTTTCTTTTCTTTTCTTTTCTTTATTTTCATCCTATAAGCTTGACCTTGGATTGAGTAGAAATGCCACTTTGCCTCTCGAACATGTGAAGTTTCTTAAATATCAACGTTCAAGATACACCTATTGTATCAGTGTATCGAAGTTTAGTTACATCAAATTTGTGGTGAATTACGAATGAAAACAAAACATGAGCCTACAATGTGAATCCATGACATTACGCATGCTTGCTTCCATTCATTCCATGCAGAAAATATGCCACATTCAAATGCTTATATCTCGAGAACCGAACATAGGAAATGAATAAAAAAAATAAACCAGAATGCTTAGAATATGTCCCTCTTTTTAAAGGGAAATATTGAGTTTAAAATGCTCCAACATAGCATTGAAAGTAAAATCTCTAATTATCAAATCACTTGGTATCAACAATAAACCCCAGCAATAGCTTCAGATCCTCAAAATATTTTGCACAAGAATTAGCTATGGAAGTTGAGTCTTTTGAAATGTTGAAAGTTTGGGTGAACAAATTATTCTTTAGCAACAAACAACTGAATTTCTATCCGTGGGAAACTTATTTCTTGAAAAGAAGGCTACCATGCTGCCTTCATTTTAATTATTTATCACTCTTTGCCGATTAAGTATTTGTTTTTAAAGGGATTAAATTTTCTTGTAAAACAAACGCGCAGTGTTTCCCTTTAAAAGGGCTCATTGATTTGATATCAATAACTTAATGAGAGTCTTGAAGGGTCACTACCACATGACAATGCTTATGCTATAAGCTTTAACAAGTCAAATTTCAAGTCCAAAAGTCACAGAAAACGTTAACAGTTTGAATCTTCTAGTGTCCTGACTTTTAACGGTTTTGTAAAAAATTGAAAAAGTGTCTGGCAACGAATTTTTGAAAACCGATTTGAACCGTTAAGTACTTACTCATAAAACAGTTATTTGTATATAGGGTATGGGAATTGTCTAAGATTGACCGTTTGTCATCGGTATGTGAAGAAAACTTAACATGTTTGGAAAAATTTGCTAAATGTCATGAACCAACTCAATGAGCCGCTTTAACAAATCAAAAAAAAAATGACTTTGGACTATTCTTTCAAATCAATAGCAAACTTCAAAGTCTCTGGAGGGAGTGGCGAAAAAGAATTCACGGGATTCCGCCCTTCTCCCTCCTGGAAACGGACCTTGAGAATAAGTTTTCTTTTAATCCCGGCCCAGTGTACTGCTGTTGAGTGCTTATGTTAGTGGTACTATAATTAGACCACCCCCCCCCCCTTTCGCGGACAGCTGATCGTTTAAGTAGCACCCGAAGTTTTTGGCACCCGACGCACGCTACATTAAAGGTAGTCACCCAAAATAACACATACTACAATTTAGTAGTATTCCACAGAAATTCTCAATTGGACCAGCTCTTTGATCAACAACAAGTTCAAAAAAATTCAGATAACTGTATCTCATATTACGCATCATGTTATTCAATCAGAGTCTTGTGTACTCACCCTCTAGCTGAGATTGTGGGTGGATGGGGACGAGTTTTAGACAGTTGTAGGAGGGCCTTAAAAAGTAGGTTAGGAGAATCATATCTGTTTGGGTGAGAGGATTTGATTTTAAAGGCCCAATTCTCTCACTCCAAACAGTACCAATTCTCCTATCCTTCTTACTTAAGCCCCTCCCACAAGTCTGAAATTCATCCTCATCCAGACACAAATCTCAGTTTATTGCTTCAGGGTGAGTATAAAAAGCCAAGCCTTGTGTGTATAACCAAAACACTCCCAGTACAGTTCATGCTGTGTAATATAAGCTTTGATAATCTGCATTGTTTTAATTAACAGTCAATCAAAAAGCTGGGTCAATGGAGAGTTTCTGTAACCCCCTACAAGAAATATAGTTCGAGGTGAGAGGATTGGCCCTTTAAGATACCTTTAAATTTCTTCGGCGGTTCTTTCGCAAACTGCAATGATGTAATCTGTTATTCTATATCAAACAGCCTGTAGGCAGCTTAGTTTCTGTAAAGGTCAAGAATTTCACATGGAATCACATTTAATCCTATGTGTTTGTCTCATGGTACGGTCAAGGAGGTCCTACATTTCCCCCCAAAACCGTCTATGAACAGCAGATGACTCACGAAAGGAGATTAAATAATAAGGTTGGTCTACAGACATTCTGAATGATACCATAACAGTTCAATGCATGTCATCCTCAACCACCCGACAGTTATTCTACTTTGTTCTTAGTGGTTTCATTCTTTTACGAAGAGTACCTAAAATTTTTGGCTCGCTTAGCGCGTTGGCATTGCTTTTCACTCGGTGCATTTATGATTTAGTTCAAGCGGCCCAAGGAATGTGGTAGAAAATTTCCTTTTAGGGGATAAGACGTCATATCGTATTAATCAAATTTTTTCCCCTCCCGACTTGTCTTTCTGTCGGCATATTGCAGTAATAGCCGATGTGAAGGCCTAAACACTCACGTTGAAATGGATGTACTTGTACACCGGTTTTCGTGGCGCGCGCAGTAATTGCTAGTGTGTGTGTATGGGGTGTAGTGGGGGTTAGGGATGAGGGTGGGGTGGGAGTTAGGGGGAGGGGTGTTTTCCTCGGCTGATATGGGGAGAGTTATACGGGGCACCGGAAAGTTTTGGCAATCAAACCTTTCTAAACGCAAAATTGTGTCTCCTATACAGAGGCTTTGCAATTACGTCACGGATCCGCCAAACGCAACGCACAGTGTGCACTGTGATATACGCGATGTGTACACATTCAACGAGAAAGCGTGTTGATTGTGGTCCAGTAACATGTACCGTACTGGCCTCATCGTGGCCGCTAGGGAGTATTATGACGTCATATAAAAGCCTCTATATGAAGGTACCCAAAAAGTATAGTCATAAAAAATAGATGATGCATTGGGATTACAGGAACTGTTCGTTTGTTGATTGTATTCGTAAGGTGTGGTTCTGAGGTTCTTCTGTTCTGGGGAGGGGGTAAAAGAGGAGAGGAAGGTTTTTGCCTTCAGGGGGGTATGCAAAAGTTTCAGTTGTCTTATGGAAACATTCTGAAACATATATAAGTGGACTCGATGGCCAAAAGGGGAACACTCTTGTTGCTTGGTCAGACTTATTCCGACTGTGATTCCCACGACTTTTTGCTTTCCTCCAACTACTTGCAGAGGGGGTATGACACTGCAAACATCAGGTTTGAAACGCCAATGCCCTTCAAGTTGGTGTTCAGCGTAGACAGTGGAAGAAGTGAAAAAAAGTGAGTCGCAACTGGGAAAAGGCGTGCCTGAGAGGGTCTCATCATTATTCCGAAGGGTCGTTATTCCGAAGGTTCGTTGTTCCGAATTGAACAAAAGGACCTTTAGGTCCCTAATTGCTAATCTAACATTGGGACTATTATTTCGAAGGGTCTTTATTACGAACTGAGGATAAGGTTCGTTATTCCGAATTGAGGATAAGGGTCGTTATTCAGAAGGGTTGTTAATCCGAATAGAAAATGGGTCTTTAGCCCAAATAGAGGATGACGTTTAAATATTCCGAATCATGTAATACTACAGCAATTCTGCCCTTATCATCCAATAATCCACAGTCAGAATCAAGTTTAAAGAGAGACAGAAACCTACATCTCACAAGCCTCGAGAGACTCACTAGGGTCCTTGTATTCATGTTGGCAGGGAGCCACTGTTTATTGAGATTTCCAGCCTGTTCATAGAAGTGAGACCTTGAAAAGGTACCGTATATATTATACTAAAAAGTGGATAGCAAATCGAATTGTCCAAGTAATTATTTTCATGCCCTTTGAACCCGGAAAATCGAGTTTAAGGGTCCTTTCTGGCATAAGTTTACGAGAGATATTCGGGACGAAGGAAAAAAGCCCTAGTTGGCACCTCACCAGTGCAAAACCGTAGCTTATCTTGTTTGGAGAAATCATGTTCAATTTCTAAAGTTCCTAACATCCATCCGGAATAATGACCACTGTCTTCTTTTCGGAATAACGGTCCTTCAGAATAACGAACCTTCGGAATAAGAATTCGGAATGATGGTTAATCGGAATAAAAACCCTTATGATCTATTGGGAATAATGACCCTTCAGAACAAAAGCAAACCTTGTGAATAACGATATATCGTCTATTCGGAATAACGACCCTTCGAAATAGTGAGCGTCAATTAAACGCCGCTGAGTACCACTTTGCTGGTACTATGAAGGCACAAGTTACTCCCAATTGACTCATACTGCACCTCTTACTAAAGGTACGGTGAGTAAAGAAAGGAAAGGAAGGTGTCGAATTGCCGGAAAAGTCGGCTGGGTTTTATCTCATCTCATTGACAGTATGTGATTCGAAGTTCATCTTATTTTAGTAGGACGTATTTATAGGAAGCTCTCCTCAACTTGAAGGGGTGATCTTTCTTCTAGACCGTATCTCTTGTAGGAGGGATAAAATGGGAAATGCCCCAACGTTCAGGTGATTTATTTTTTATTTTTGTAAAGTCACAACAGGAAAGAGGCCGTGACCTGTCCTGCTTAAACTAATTGGTGAGAAAGTGAGCCGTAAAATCTCAGCCTCTAGCTAACTAGCCTTTGCAAAGCCCTTATAGATGCAACTTCCATACATGTAACCATTATGCGCGTTGCAAAATAACTGCTTCACTTTCATATTTCTTAAAGAGGTAAAAATGGGGTTCCAAGCCTTGATTGCTAAGATTCAAAAATACTCAACCTCTTCAGCTGGTGAGGTTTCACCCCACCTTCTTGTGACAACTCCTTAGCTTCAAGCTTCACAGTATGCAATGAAACAGTTTTACAAATTTGAAAGTTTTTCCTTTACAAATTTTGCAGCCACAATTTTCCAGATACACCTATTGATGTCCCGATTCAAATTTTGTGCAACACGGTGGGAACATATTAATGTATTAACGACAAATACACACAATCTGTCATTAAAAACTTGTTGAGGTGATCCCTTAACCCAGCGCTATCTCGTTTGAGCGCGAGAACGAACACGGCCTGCGAACTCACTTTCATGTTGACCTTTTGACCTTGGACAGACCGCAGTTCTAATCTGTGGAATGTTGATTATTGCGCACTATAGTAATATGTAGTACTAGATACTGTCAACAAGCACTTCGTCAGCACACGTACACTATCGGAACGCGTTTTCAACTTGTTATCGAGAACTATATTTCAACTTGTGAAAACAATACCGAAATTGGCGAAAAATGTCTGAAACTTTTTCATTATGGGAATAGAATATCGAGAGGAACTAGTTGGTAAAAGATTTCTCTGTGTCACTGGGAATTTAAAGCCAAAAACACCAATTTCCGAGTGGCCGTGGCGAGCAGGCATCATACGGGCCGTCGATAAAACTACACCGGCTGTGCACGGCAAAGACGCAATCGTAAGTCATCCTTAGTTTTGAATACCGTTACTTTCTCACTCATTCACAGGCCTACACACATGAAGACCCAAAAGTGTTCTAATTCCAAAAATTGAAAAGAAACTAAACATCTTTTTAGTGTGCTTTATATGTTTCCGAGTCAAAAAGACAAGGTCAATGTTTTCCTCAACGCAAAGGTGCTACCCTATTCATACTGGAATTTGCTGTTTGTGTGACAGGTGCATTAGCCGCTTGTATTATTTACCTCGGTCCGTAAATGTGTAGTGCAATAGCAGCATACAGTGAGCACAGTGCCGTCAACAGTGGTAGCCTGGTACTAGGTAGGCAAGCATAGCAACATCCATTTGTAGTTAACACTCGCATGAATTCTAAACATGTTTTTCACTGTAAGTGCGGTGGCAATAGTGATGTTCATTAAATTTTATTTCATATATTTATTGCCATGTTTTGTAAAATGGATTAAAACATATGCTTTGGAGTGCTGCAGGTAGACTGGAGAGCCCTGATTTGGAAATGCCCAACATTCAAACATTCTTTCATATTTGTTGCTTTTAGTTTTACTAAGGGCCTAAGATTTAAAGAACTCGCCTGTTCAAAGACTGGCATTTTAACTTTGAGCCATGGGTGCCCACTTTACATGGACGAGTAAAGTGTATATAAATAATAAGTATTAAAAAAATAAAATCTTTCTGTTTGAGAAACTTTTGAAAAATTTATTATCTCATAGTCATGCATCACACGTTGAAGTTCAAATTGTCTTTTTACAAGCTTGGCTAGCTTTGGAAAATTCTGTCAAATGTAGAATTGTTCTTAATTTATCCCCAGTCAATATAGGCCTGTATGACTCATATTACTTTCAGAGTATATTTTAAAATGTGGTAGTGGTACATGTAGCGTCCTGCATACCCTGTTGAACTAGGCATATTGTAACATAATCAGAAGCCTTTCAGTACATGCAGTGTAATATAAGCTACTCAGTCCGATTTGACATTTGATGTCAATCAAAGAGCTGTGCCAGTTGAGAATTTCTGTAGATAAGTGGTGCAATTGTAGTTTTGGGTTGCAAATGACTGCGGTTAAGGAAGTTGCAGAATATAGACATTTTATAAGCTAGAGAGTTAAAGCTGTTGAAAAAATGAAAAGTCATGAGATGAATTTTCATAATAGAAACCCTTTCCCCTCTTTTGAAGATTTAATTAAAACTTTCAACAAATGGAGGAAACTTACCACATATACCTTATAGTTTCATCATACCAAAAACTTAAAACATACTGCCATTGTGCTTGGTGCTCAGCAGAAGCATTGAAGCAATGGAGTTGGGAAAAAAGGTCAGTTAGTCAAAACTGGAAATTAAGCTGTGGCCAACTACCTTAAACTAATTGGTTAGAAACAGAGTTGTTAAACATTTTCTTACTCACTAACTTATCAAAAATTATGTGGAATATACCTACCCTGGTCAGCTCAGTTGATTATTGAGGAATTCAAGTTGCAACCTTTTGCTGGCCTCTTTTTGTGGGTGATGAACAGTACTGTTGACAACACACACAGCATTGTGTTGTGATTTCTCTGTGTATAGTAATTTCTCATTTCAAAGTTACATGTACAGTGCACATGTATGGACAGTTTGGCTGTGCTTTTCTTACTACAGACAAGTCTATCAGGGCTGGAAGACTTGTTTATAAGTTTTTCAGGAAGCGAGTTAACATTATTGGCCTTTCATAGGAAGGGATTAAAATTTCCCACAGTGGTGCCTATTTTTCATGTCTAGAAAATGGAAATTTTCCCCAAGTGCCAACATTTCTCATTTGCCAATGAGTTTCCCAGCTTCCCAACATTCTTCAAACATGAAGACTGTACATCACAGAAGTTGAACCTAGAGGGGTGCAGCTGTGGCTTGTGAGAGTTCATAATGTAGGACCTTAGTAATTGTAACCCTTTGGCCTAAATTCAAATTCCATGGCTATACTAGCTATCCTTGTAGAAAATAGCTCGTTAATTAATGGATTTGGCTCTCATTTACTCCTTACAGGGGAAGTGCAGTCATCTCACCTTGAATTAGTTTAGTAGACATGATTGGATCTTGAACGTCATCATGGATCTTGAACGTCATCATCCCGTCATGTGGCAATTTTTTTCCCCCCTCAATTGTGAAATTATATTACTGGGAGTAAAGTGACTTGGCTTACCTTGAATACATGAAACATTGAAATCTTTAAATATTATGGAGAATACTTTGAAAGAAAATAAGAATAAAATTGGACAATTTGCTATTGCTTCAAACGAAGTTTGGGGCTACTGCTCTTAATTGGCCTTTAATGCATTTTAATGTGCTGCACTGTCTCTTGGTAACCAGTCACTAATGTGGCTTTTCTTAAATTTTGCAAACTTGACATCAATCTACGTACATTTGAAAGTGCAAAGCAATATAATATAATTGAATGTATACATTTGTTTTTAATGTGGCAATTAGCCAGAGAGATTTGAATGCATAGTACTCCATTACTAGAGGGATGGGCTTTTCTGTCAAGGATGATAATGTATCACATTCAATCTTACTTCACCCGTAATTTGTGTTGTGTAGTAAAAGTAAGTTTTTTCATTACTTACTTGTTTGTGTTATTCCACATGGCATGTTGATAACTCCATGAGCAGGTATTTGATGAGTTTCCACCAGAGAGGTGTAAGTGGAGGGGGGGGGGGAATTTGGCCCCCCCCCCTTTTCCAGAAGAATGTGGGTAAAATCACCCACTTTCTACAGTAATTAGAAAATTTCTTCATTTCTTACTTAAAATAAGACACTTGTGCAGAAATGTTTCAACATACATTAATAAATGGCCTTTAAAACCCTTCAAATTGTACCTAACAGGGGTTGAAGCAAGCTTTTGTCCCCCAAAACTTACATTTTCAGCTCTAGAACAGCATCACTTTGGACTTGGGGTTTTAGCAATAATAAATCCACCTCTTTTTCATGTTTCTGCCCGAATCACTGACGGGATGTAAAGATGATTCTTTAAATTGAAAGAAAAAGGTTTTATCTGGAGGAAGATTACAGTAAGAGAGAAATTCAGTCAAACCAACTTGAAGTAGTGAAGTACACTGTCCTGCTTCACAATTGGCTTTTGAGGGTCATGTAAAAATATTTTTTTTACTTAAATGTGAAAATTACTAGAGCGACTGTTTGGTTTACTTTGAGTACATGCTGTAAAGAAGTCCTGAAATATTTTGAAAGATACTTTGAAGAGAAATAGGAAGGAAATCGAGAAATCTAGCTGTTGCTTTGAAATAGGTTGGGACCACTGCTCTTGACCTTTAAAGATTTTTTCAAGCAGAATAGGACAAGTTTGGACAGAGCAAAAGCATCTAGCTGCTTGCAATTAATTGGATTTGTTTTAATTGAAGTGACACCATATATACTTACAACCTACTTTGTTTTTTCTTCAATGAATGATTTGGAAGAACTGAAGAGTGTGATGTTTGTTAAAACATTTTTCAGAGTATATTGGTAACATTTCTTGTAAAATGATTCATAAAATGGTGGTTATGACCTAAAGATGAATTCTTGTTTAGGTTCAGATGTTATCCATCATGGAAAATATCTGTCATTCCATCAGAGTGAGTCATACATATATAAAAGCAGTAATCCCAAACTTTGTCAGGAAAGCAGTCATTGAGTTTCTGTGCAAATGAAATTCTTAGAAATGACTGACTATACTGTAGGTCTTATGTGCTGTATAGAAAGCTGTTTGCTTTGTGTTCTGGATCAGGGAAAATTTATTCTTTCTAACATTTGGTTTATGTGTTTTAATATGTGATGAGTAATTTATCAAGTTGTACTTTGACTCCCTTAGGCATCTGTTGTTGTTGATGTGTACATTGGCATTGTTGTACTGTTGGTGCTTAGTTTTGACAGGAATATGCACAGAATCTGTCAGTTGTACATTTGTGTTTCTTTGACCTATTAAAATTTCCTTTGGCAGGAAAAAAATGAATAGAACCCCCTCCCCCCCCAAAAAATAGAAAAAAATTACACAATTGGAATTCCATTGTAACAGTTTTATATGCTGTATGTTAGGCTACAGTATATGTTGAATCGAGCAAGTTTATTGGTGTGAAGGGGAATGTAACTTTTACAGACTTACAGTGATGTTGATCTGCATATAAAAAAGGGTTATAATTCACAATTAAGTATGTGTGCAAGTCTTACAGGATACCACGCTTGCAGATCATTTTGAAAGTCACAGTATTCATGACTTATTTTTCTGTCACAGAAACCCAAGGACCCATCAGCCATCAGGGGTGGAATATCAACAAAATTGTAGAGACTGTCTAGAAAAGTTGGTCTTGTTTGAGAAACTTCAACATTGGACAGATAAACATTTGGCTAGTTCTGTTTTTGGAAATATGTAGAAATAGTCGGAAATTTGAGTAGTTAGTTTGGAGATGTTCATTTGAATGAATCTTGTGTTGTTGTCAGTTTATTGTAACCTAAATTAGTTTTTAGTTGGCAAATCATGCACAGAACTTCTCCCTGCAGTGTTTAATCTGTCTTATCAGCACTGGTAAAAAAGCTGGCTATTAGTAGTAGGTACATTGTGCCTATCATTACTGGTGTACCGCAACACTTCCTGTATTCTTCAATCTTTAGCACTGGCAGTCTTCAGAAAATGGGCTGGTAGATCCAATCAGTCAATATACTTTGTGGTATTGAATCAAGGGATTACCTAAAAGCCTAGATGATTGTTTGCTGTTGTGGTTTGAGCATTGAACAGTTGTCAAGCAAGGTCTTCATAGTCTAGAATGTGGATGAGGTCAGCAAGCCAAGGTCCCCATTGTCAAGACTTCTTACATAACTTGAAACAATGGTGAAAGTAAGCTGAAGGCTCATGTGATCAACAGGAATGCGCTTTGTAAATTATCGGCTTAAAAATGTGATTTCTAGTTGTAGGCTAAACTTTATATTCATTGACAGACTTTCTGATCAAGTCATTATATGATGCAGTAGACTTTATGGCAAAAGTGTGCTCTTAAAGGGAAATATTGCGTTTATTATGCTCCAAGATAGTGTTGAAAGTAAGTAGTTCTAGTCATTTTCAAATCATTTGGTCTCAACAATAAACTCTAGCAATAGTTTGATCTCTTCAAAATTTTAAGGCAGAAGAAGAGTTATTGAAGTTGCATCTTTTGTAATGTTGAAAGTTTGGGTGAACAAATCATTCTTGAGCAACAAACAACTGAATTTCTACCTGAGATAAACTTATTTCTTGAGAAGAAGGCTACCATACTGCCTTATTTGTAATTATTATAACGCTTTGTCAATAAATATGTGTTCTAAAAGGATGAAATTTCCTTGTAAAACAAAGGCAATATTTCCCTTTTAACCAAGTAAATTTTCAAATACAGTAATAGAAGGCTTGTGAATTTGTGGGAAATTACTACCAGGGTATGGTTACAATAGAGAATAAACAAGAATATGTTCAGTGAGCTGATCAGTCCTTGTGACACCCAAACATCAGGTTTCTCTCCACACTGTTGTTGTTGTGATGCTCCGCATAAGCAATGGAGTAGGGAAAACAATCCAGTGAGTCGGACCTGGAAAAAAGGCTGTGGCTGGCTTGACTTGAACCAACAGGTTAGAAACTGGGCCGTAAAACTCAAACTAACTTAATACACACTGGATACATATGCTTGCAATGTATAGTGCACATGTATGCACAATATGTTCTTAATAGCACAGTGAACTGTCAGCAAACAAGCGGATGATTATCTGATGCATTCAGTCTTATCACCCTAGTGGTCCTATGTATTGTATCTGTGCCATGGTTGCATCTATAATACCAGTTGTGGTTTGTTTGGCTTTCAGCTTGAGGTTCTTTGATAAGAAGCCTTGTATTATTGAGTCATCCTATTGATTGTGTGTTCACTGTACATTCCTTTGTTAGCTGATGTGTGTTAAGCTTACAAGATGGGCATGTAGACACAAAGTTGAACTGACCAAGGCTAGTAGCTCCAGTTGTAATTGTTCATCCATTTAAGGGCAACCCTATTCTATGAACTTTGTTGCTTTGGTCCTCTTGGACAAAGATTTCAGCCATTTGTCTGTACTGCTTATGAAAAAAAGTTGGCATTGAAAGGTGTGCTCTGACAGCATTTCTAGTTACAATGTTAGAACATTGACCAGTCATAAATGATGAGTATTGCTTAGTCAAGGGGAAACCATATGTAATGAAGAATGTAATGTTGCAGTCCAAACAAATGTCATAGATTTTATTTTTAGAACCCATGTGTTGGATTATTGGAAAAGAAATTTCTTGAGTGTCCTTTGGTACAAAATATTGAAGACAGTTGGTCACATTGGATAAAGAATCTCTATTATCAGAAGAATGCACATCTTTCCTGACTCACAAAAAAAGAAAAAAAAGGAAAAACAAATTGAAAAAGAATTCTTAGACTTGTAACAAGTATTGGCCCCTTAGTGTTTGTCAGAATAAATCTTATGCAGACTCATGTGTGAAATGTCAGACCATCAATCATGCTTGCTGTAGGTGTTTGCTAACTGAGTGAGCAATAAGGACAGTATTGAATTTTGTAGACTTGCTATTATGTGCCTTCTACCATAGAGCCTCTGTAAGAAATTGAGTTTGAACACTCTTTTCCATCAGCAGGCGGGTCTAGGGCGAGATGAGCAATTTTGTGAAATGCTAAGCATCTAGGATCTATAGTTAATAACATGGTCCGAATCCAATCTTAACATAATGGTCAGTGACATATGGCTAAGATTTAATGTTCGTTTGGTTCAGGAAATGATTAAAATATTTCTGTTATTATTTGTCGCTTACTAGGCCTTGAGTTAAGTTTTGACATCATGGCAGATCCCACCGTAGCTTGGGTAATGGTTAATGATAAAAACCTTGCTTCAAAAATTTAGTCTTAGATTGGCTGATGACAGTGGCAGTGTTGCATGCTTTGTGTGCAGTTTGAATGTTCTGTGGAGGCATGAATACCAACAGCAAATGTGTTTGCCATAAATGTACCTTATACCTTTCATTAAGGTCAAGGTCAATATGTTGTTTACAACACCAACCTACCAAGTGAGGGTTTACCATCTGAATATCTGTTCATACCCAGAAAGGTGCCTCTCAGAATTTTGTATGAGGGTGTGAACGAACTCCCCTGTCTCAAATGAATGTGCTGCTACCTGAAGTATAAATCAATATGATGTTGTCAAAATTAGAAGGGCACAAAATACACTGTTCGAAGTTATGATATTGACAGTGTACACATTCATCAAGTTATGTTATCTGCAAGAATTCTATTTTAGTTCAGCTGAATATATGCTGTAAAGGCTAGAATGCTGCCAGATCATACCAGGTATTGACATTTGACAGCAGGGCAGGTATGGTGTCCTGCCTTTCAATTTGTCCTCCCTCACTGCATTAGGCCATAGCAGTGGCCAGGGGGTCCATGTGGATAGTTTGCATATGTTGCATGAGTCATGTGACTTCATAGTGTGGTTAGCAGACAAGGAGAAAAAAATATCCCCTGTCTTGCCTGTGTGTACTGGTTTAGTGTGATATGATGAAACCTGTCTGGTTCATCTTGGTTCTCCAGCAAATGTTTTTTGTAAAATAAAATCTTTCAGAAAATGCCTTATAATGTAAGATTTTTGAAAAGTATGTTATGTCAACACTTTTTCGAGCAATCCCCAATTGCTTTTTTTTGTGTGTGTTTGGCACACTTGTATTTTACCATGCCTTTTAAGTAGGTCAAGCATTCCCAGTTTAATTACCCATAATGCATTTGAAGCTGTGTAATAAAGATTTAGTTTGAGAAAGTCTTATTTTGTAGAACTGTGTGTATGCACTCTGCACTATCTACTTCTTAATGGTCTGCTTTTAGGCTCATACTAAGTTCTGGCTGGACTCACTGGTATAGCCTCTGTTGTGGTACATCTGTCTTAAGTGGGTTGGGGTTCAAATAGGCCCTTGGTGTTTCCTACATGTGAAACTGTTTAGGTATCTAATTAAAAAAAAAAAGATCAAAACCTTCTGCAAACAATTATACCTGCCTTAATGTACGGTTAGTTAGATTTCAAGAAAGACTCAAAAATCTTATGTGCTGGGTTTCTTGGACACCCCTTTTCAATGTTCAGGCTTTCAAAATTTATGACTGAAAAGCCCTTTAGGCTTCTAGTAAAGTCTGGCATACGTTTTAATCTATTATTTAATTTGGCTATGTTGGACTCAACAAAATCGTAATATGGCTACCACAGTCTTACCAGAGAGTTCATGGGCTACCTTCGAAAACAGAATTTTTAGACCTTGATTTCTAGATCTCAACTTTAAATGTATGATTGATTTTATTGCATCTTGAAGAATTCTGAAGAGCATTTGCTCTCAAAGAGGTACCTTATACCAACCGTCCCAAAGGGACGCTCACCAAATGTGTGTACAGTATTATCATTCTGCTGTACAGGAAGGTGGGTCTATTTGGCCTACATCCTGTGTACAAGAAGCTATGGAAGCTGTTTTCAAGTCAACAACAAAAAATGCCTTTCAAGATTCAAACTGAAAATCAAGAAATCCTTGAATAGGAAAGGGCTCAATCATTCCCAGTAAATAACTCCTAATCCTTCAGCAATAGGAAAGCCAATTGCTTTCACAAGAGAATATAAAATCAGTCCTCACCCTGCACACTGTAGTATAATAAGCATAAGCCTATTCGGTCTACAACAAGAAAATCAATGGACACAACAGGATGTTATAATAGTACCTCACACAAGTGGACTAAGAGCAAATAGGTTTTCCTTTGAAAGACTGACCACACTGAGCGGGAATTTGACCACTCATTCAATGGGCAAAATTTCAGAGTAAAACCTTCCCAGCCAGATCATGTTGAACAAAAGAGATTTTGATCTAACTGTACAAAAGTTAAACAAATGCTGGCCAAAGTTACAGTTGTAATGGTAGATTAAAAGCTGTTAAAGGGTTACAGTATCACTAACTCAAGGAATAATTGATATGATCATATCTCTTGATACAATTGATTTCTGTACTCTGATTGGCATTAATTCAATCAGCAGATCTGTATTCTTAGTTGGTCATACCAATAGAATGCACTCTTTTTCTCAGGGCATCGGCCTAAAAAGGGTTAAGGTCTGTTGTAGACCTGGCATAGATGGTAATTAACAGGCTCTAAGTTCTTAATGTTAAATCCATGGCAGCTCAGCTGCTCTAAACTTAGTTTGATGCCTCAACTAAATCAAACAAGTCTCCTCATTAAAAAAAAAAAAGACATAGAGGAGGGGTTGCCAGACTTTTTGTCTCATCAAACCCCTTTTCAGCATGTAACTGTGCCATCGAGGTGCAACCCTGGCTAAGTCCGATACCCTCAACAAGAAACCACTTCTTAATGTGTGTAATAGGCTAGTTGTTTGCACATGGCTTAGTCAGTCTGTTTTCTTCAGCAGTACAGGACTCGTAGATAAAGTGGTATAATTTACCCTTTTGACTAGTCTAGGCAGTGACTAATTTTCAAACATTTTGGAAAGTCTAGACTAGTCCACAACTCAATTTTAAGTACTTCCTAACCCAAATGGGGGTTGTCACCCCAAGGCTGAGAAACCATGACATGGTATGGGGTGTACTTAATTCATTGTGGGATGGCTACATGTTCCCTTTAAAATGCATGGTCTAGAAAGGATAGCATTGCACGGTTGGGTCATGTGGGGGTTCTGAACCCCAAACCCCCTCCCTTCCCCCTTCCGTGATTAAACCACTGCAACCTGTCACTATCAATTGAACCATCTAAAATACTAACTTTTTGCCACAACAGTTTCAGATTTTGAGTGACTTCTTAGTTTATCTCACATTTTAGGCATACATGTATGTGTTTCTCATCTCTTACATGGTAAAGCCTGTGTTACTTTTTTAGACAGTCCTGGAAAATGTCCATTCCCCATTAAGGGAATAAAATTTCCTATAATTTTTTTCTGTATTTTCATACACAAAGAAGGGCAAATCTCCCTCCAGTAATAATTTTGCTCAAGATGGCAAGATTTCCCAGGAATGAGCCCCCAGCTTGTAGAAGTTTAGAGCAATTGGTGCAAAGTAAATAAAATATAGTGAGATATTGATTGCCCATAAAAGGAATCATGTCATTGTACTGTGTTTAATGTGGGATAAATGATATTATTGAATGAATGAATGCTGCCAGAATTGTCAAAGAATCCTGTATCATGGGAAGAAGCATTACAAACAAGCTGTATGTATTTTAATTTCCCATGTGTGTGTATTCGTTAAAATGAGTATTTGCATGGCTTTTAGCAAAAGCTGGCTATGAAAATATTATGAACAGTTAAATACATGCATGGAAATAGCACCATTCATATTGTTGCGTTTATGTAGGACAATGAAGCAAATCGTTAACAATACACTCATTTCGTTGAGCAGATGGCTGTCCTTGGGATTGCTCGTGCGTATCCTGACTGCAGGTGTTACTGTGTCAACCAAGGTGACATCATTAGTGTCTTTTAAAGGTCATGTTTTCATGCAGTGGCATAGCCCTGGCATAGCCACAGGGGTGGTTTTGGCGGTTAGAACCCCCCATGAGCCAATTTTGCAGTGCAAAAAAAAACACCTAAAATAGCTGCTTTTTCTCTCTATCCTTACACTTTTCCCTCATTTCTTGCCCACCCCCCCCCCCTCCCCCATGACAATCCTGGCTTCGCACCTGTTTTCATGTAAGTTTGCAAGTGCTCCTTGTACAAATTCATCAAAGGAAATGAGGAGTTTTGCAATTTATAACACATAACACTGTACCAAAATATGCAACTGTTGAGACCACTGACTCCTCTATCGACAACTTAATCGGAAGAACTGTGTCACCATCGTTTGAACATGTGTAGGTTTACCATTTTAGCAAGATGTTTGCAAAGAAGCTGCCATTGCTTACAAGCAAATTATACCCAGAATACAGATTGTGGTTATGGAAAATAGTACACTTGGTGAATTCGATCTGAACTTAATGAAATATTTTGAAAGTATTACAAGTTGACCTCAAATTTGTCAGTACTGAACTACTGTGCTTGTAGTGCATGTCATGATTTGAATGGAAAATACAAAAATTTATGCATTTTAATGCATTTTTGTATTATAACTGGCATGTAGAATTAAAATTTCTCATACTAGCAGAGAAGGTTCACAGGTATGGCTGCTATGGCTCTTTATATTGGGGTTTAATGGTATATAAACATGGAATTTTTTTAGTGTTAGAATCTGATAAGTTCACAAATTTTTTCATTGTCAGTGCAGACATTGACCATTTCTATTCAAATTGTAGCTGTTATTTCATCTCTTGTCATCTACTATTGAATGTACAAAGACAGTCAACTCTTTGTAAATATTTATAGTGTTCAGCACCTAGCTGAAAAGAAATAAACTTGGTTTTGTACATAAAGCACACCAGTTTCCTATAAAACAGTTGGCGTATACCAATCACATACTTGCAGATAATTTTGAACAGCCTAACTCAAAGATTTTGTTTGCTTTCGTGTTGACTGTAGTAGTATTAGACACACAGCCAATGTCCTTGTAATTTCTCTTTCAATTTTTGTTTTGGTTCTGTAGGTAATCTTTGCATTGTTCTGTTTGGATTACAAATTACTCCATGCATTGTTTTGGTTTGACCTTTTCAATGTCCCAGTAAGATGAATAATTGCATTCAGTGACATTTTTAGAAGCAATGAATGAAGGGAGATAATTAAAGACAGCACAGTCTTTTGGAAAGTAAGTTAAGACTAGATCTATAATATGCTAAACTATTGAATATTAGGGAAGTAGCAATTAACACCCTTGCAAAATTGTGTAGTGTGAACATAGTTTAAGGGAGGAAGAAGAGGTTGTTTCATTTAATTTCCAATTTTTCCTCACATGAGGCTGTGATGCTGTGTAATCTTGTAATCGTGGCAGAAGTGATGATAGCCTTGAGTAGTAGGGCCTCTTGAAATGATTGGAATTATGAATTAGGAATCATTTTTTTTTTTTGCTTAAGGAGGGTGCAATGCTTTGTGATGAATAGGGGTACCCCCAAGGTACAACTTTATTATTTTTGTTCTCAGCTGTATATAAGCAGTAGCCGGTGGCTTTCCAATCAGGTTTTGTTTTTACCCAGACAGACTTGTTTTCTCCCTCAGTTGTTATTTTTCAGTATATCTTCCATGAAATGTATTTGTATTCCAAATTGGGAAGTTTAATGGTCTTTTCTATGGTTCTCTGTATGTTAGCAAGTTTCACTCACATGTGCCCTCAGGCCCCTCACCCATTTATCAAAATTCACACTAAAGACTTAAAAATGGAAAGAACATACTGGCATTATGCTGGGTCTCATCAAATTAAAGCAGTAGAGTAGGAAAAACAAGCCAGTGAGCTTCAACTGGAAAGAAGGCTGTGGTGACGTGGTTGGCCCGACTTAAACCAATTGGTCAGGAAGTGAGCCCTAAAACTCAATCTAACTATCAAGCCACATTTGAATATATTAGGCTTAATTATCACTAAATTCTGTGGTCTATAACTTTATTAAAATATAAAAAAGCAACATTTGGGTACATTGCTGCAATGCTGGTAATCAAAATTTGTAGCTATGTTTTCTGTTCTTGTGTTATATGTTACATAAATGAGTCACATTTCATTGTTTGCTGAAATGTGGCAAGTTGGCTATAGTAAGTACCTATCCTTCAGCTTGACAAGGGCAGAGAAGGCCAACCAACTGTGGCTTGCTGAAATTCTTGGAACAGTTGAGCTGTGTAAACAATGTATCACGTCTGACCTTGATGGCAGTTCACATTGTTGTAAGGTTTCCATAGTAGCTTCTCTACAACTGTACATTCAACAGTTTCTCTCCAATGATAACTAACGTAACTTCTCTCTGCATGCTTTTAGCAATATTACTAAAACATCTTGACTAAAGCTGTAATTTTGCAATCAAGCCTACAGCTCCCATGATACAGAGATTCTGCTACCCTAATCAATAAATTTCTCATTTCTTACACCTCATTTGCAAGTAAGGGAGAAAAAGAAATCTATCTATTGCTCTGCCCAAGTTGTTTGTGTCAAGCTTTTCTTCTCTTATGGAAACCAGCGTTTCCAAATATGGAGTCCAGCCAAAACATCTGACCCGTATGTAACATCTAGCAACCTTCTAAACTGACCGTGCCGACCAGCAATATTGACACCGGCCTAGCCGGTGATGACAGTGAGGACATTGTTGATTTCAGAGATGGTAAAAAGCTAATGGGGAAACTGGTATATTAGACTTTCAATAGATTGACAGGCACACAAGAGCATCTTATTAATGGACTTGAATTTAGGTTGTGTTTGAAGTGCGAAGATGGTCTAGGATCTCTGTTTAATTTAGACGAAGCAGCCTGGAGATGTTTTGTGCCGGGCAAATGAACTAAATCTAGAAGCATAAAAAGCAGAAAGATGTTGGAAGCGAGGGATGAGTTAGAATTATGTGCAAATATGGTACTCACTATAGTACTTGTTGTTTCAATCTTGTTGAGTGTTCACTAAAACATGAACAGGGTTGTGTAGATTAATTTCAGTAAATGGAATCGTGATCGAATTTTGCATTTCATGCTTTGCTTTGCCTATGCTGGTATTAAAAATTTGAGATACATTTTTAGAAAGCAGCATCCAAATAATAAATGTTTAGTACAGTTGGAACAATCAAAATTTGAAATCATGATCTGTAAATTTAATAATTTAAATTGTGGTAAATTTCATGGCCATCATAAAGCATGAAGTAAATCTGTAAATTTAATAATGTAAATTGTGGTAAATTTCATGTCCATCATAAATCATGAAATTTTGCAATGACCCATAATTCCTTGTTTTATTATGTTGTTTTTATATTTGCACAAAATGCAAGGAAGTTAAACAACCTTCAACTGGAAAAGGGGGCAGTGGGCATCACTAGATTTGCCAGAAGGTCTCCTAAAACTCTCAACTAACAAAACCAAAGCACAAGGTCAGCTTTAGAAAGCTATAAAACACTGCCATAGAACTGTGTATATTTGTCAGCATGTGAATGTATGTCAATACAATAGGGTATGATAGTGAGCTCTCTACTACTGTTAATCATCTCCCACCTGTTTCTGTAAGATATATCAGAACCTTCTGTCACCATTTCTAATGTCCAATACTATCACTCCCTCACACCCTTTTCTCTGCTATGAAAGTATGCCACAGCCTGTGTAAAGTAATTCTTTTGATTTTCATTATATGGAGATAACCAGTGGAGTGTAAATCTCCTCACAGCTGGATTCCCTAAGTCCCTTCAGTAGCTGACTCTGTTACCTTTTAAAATACACAAAGGCACAATGACCTTGTCCCCATTCCAATCTTCAGGCCAACCCTGAAATAGCATGTGTTGTAAAATAGGTTGGCTCATCCTCAATTCCTCATGCATGTGTGAGCAATTTGTAGCATTCATGGTATGTCTGTAATATTGTAGTAGTACTCAGCAGTTGTCACTCACTGTAAGCTGTAATTAATTGACTGTCCATACCCAGACTGTACAGTATCTTTCATACACTGAAGGTGAACATTATATACACTTGCATAAGTTTGTGCAGTACAAAAGATCAGGAAGGAGAAGGGGTAGGGGAAGAATTGAAATGTGATTGATGATATTCCCAGGTAAATTGGAAAGAATCTAGTACAAAGCTTGTCAGATTTAAGTCAGTTGATTTTAAGTTTGCATTCATCATCCATTGGTATCCTCACCCTTTTGTTCATACTTTAAATACTAAACATTATTTGTTTGAGTTAAGTGATGTGATTATGAAAGGTGTGTGATAAAGCCATTCATGAAATTTCCTTATTGGCTATTGGCCATACATTGTGACAGCTTGTAGCTGTAGACATTGATATTATGAATGGTTGACTGGATTTATATTCATGAGGAAATGTTTATCCATAGTGAATTGAAAGGCCTGGAAAAGGGTACTGAACTTGACACTTTGTTTGCAATTTGTTTGGTTAGTGGTTACCCTACTGTAAGCATCAAATGTAAGTTATGTTCACCATCCTTTAGAAGTGAGCAAAGTGTTGAAAATGTTTATTTCCCTTTAGCATACAACCCAGGTCACCCTAAAAGTCACAATGAAAAGTTAAAATGGTCAGGTTCTCTAAGGCTGGATGGTATGGGAGAGGGGGAGATGGAGTTGGACTCCTGAGCCCTGACCAAGTCATACCAAAGACTATAAAAATGAGACTTAACTTCCATTGTGCTTGGTGCTTAGCAAGAAGGATGGAGTAGCTGAGAACAAACCAGTTAGCTACAACAGGCTTTGGCAAAGACTCAACTTAAAACCACAACTAAATAGAAACTGAGCTGTAAAACCTCAGGTATGTGTTAAGTTGTATATAAAGCATATAAAGTTGACCTTAAATAATGTTAATATTATGCATCATTATCAATTTTTTAAGCCAAAATTGGATCATAGTGACATACAATGATTTCAATCGTGGAACACAAAAGCAAAGTAAGGGAGATCCCCAAGTACATGCTCATCAAAAGGAATGAGGATATATTCACATGCATCTGTTAGTTCTTTCTTCATCCTTCTATACTTCTTCAGCATTTGTATGTTTCTGTAAATTTCTGCCTATATGCAAAAAAGGCTATGGTATGTTGTTACACAGTGTTGCCATTTTTTTAACCACATCCATATTAATTATTTCTAGTCTAAGTTACTCATCAGATGCAGATAGGGTACGGATTGGTGAGTGATACTGATGGTTTTCAAGGACATACACAATTCAAAATGGCAAAGTTAATTGCTTTGGACAAACTAATGTTACAACTGGCCTTGAAATAAAGGCTGCAAAAACAAATGACAATATTAGCCATACATTGTCAGTACCTCTCTGAACATTTTAAAATTCATAGCTTCTCATGTTTATTCATGACTATAAAGTGCAAAACAGAATTAATCCAGTGAATGGGCTAATAGACTTCAATTTTGGCTATTTTCTAGGTTTTGTAATGTTCTTTTACATCATATACTGTGAATTGCCATTTCATGTGAAACCTGACTTGTCAAATGTAGATGCTTGTAGATTTCTCTTGCATATGTACTTCGAAGTATTTTGTTTTGTCTGTGATCAACTATTTTGTTGAAGGAAATAAAACTTGACTACCACCCTTAGATTCCAAAATGACATCTGCTCCAAGGAACATAAAGTTGTAAGGACTTGCACAGTGGAGCTAGTATCATATTGAAATAGGTATTAATGAACTACAGGAATGAATTGAAGGAAATTAAACTTTTCCTGTTTGCAATTGCAATTTCCTTAATATGATTTTAGTAGCTATAAATTTGAAAACTTCATCAGATGGTCTCAGTGTACCCCTTTAAGTGTGGTCAATAGCTGGTATTTCAAATTTTCTTGTTTTGTACTACAAGGATGGTATGTAGTAATTTTTTTCTCTTTCAACTCAATCATCTTAGAGTTGAACAGCATTCATTTACTATAGTTAAATAGTGCTGTGCAGAAACAAGAAAGCCTAAACAATAGATATTTAATTTGACCCAGTAAACCAAAGATTGACCATACCGAGCACTGTGAGAAACCTTGAAATGATCAGCATTCAAATTGGTATCAATTATTTTGTCCAAGGTAAAGAAATTCTAGTGTTTGATTGGCCTTATTGGCCTAAATTTTACGGTTATCAACACATATGTGGCTGATATCTCTGTGACAAGACAGTTATATCGATAAAAAGGCAACAATGTTGGTTACATTCTCGCCTGAGTGGACAGAATTGAAGTCGCATCTTGCAAGTGGCAACAGTTCATTGATGTGAGAGTAATGGCTAAGGAAAATACTGAACTTGGAAAATTTTCACTTTAGAATTCTAGAAAATTGGTGGTTTTGGGGTATTTTATGTAATTTTTCTGTTTTTACAGCAGCTTATGAAGAATGATTTTGACCCTTCTAGTATACAGTCTCCCGACCACAACCAATTGTTTTGATAGCAGAAAGTTTGTACCAAGTAACCAGCCATTTTAAATGGGAAGTGGGAGTTTTGACATGAAATGGTTTTTAAAAGAGATAAATTCTTATAAAGCAGATATTAGATATTAGATAAGATTTAATGACACACCAACACGAATGTGTTATATAGTGTCAGTTGACTCGAAAAAAAGATCAAACATTTAAATTTATTTTTAAGTGTGGTTCAAGTTAAAATTTGGTTTCCCTTTAGTAATCTCTTACAACAGGGGGGAAATACTGTGGGCGTATTCTACAACCCCCAGCCTACAGGGGCCAAAATTTTAAATTATTAGTACATATAATAAATATGTTTGTGACCAAGACCTTAATCTGTTTGGAGACAACCAAGAGCTGAACCAATTGAGAATTCTGTAGACTGGTAAACTTGTAGAACTAAGAAGTGATGAATATCTTACAATTATTGAATGAATTCTGACAATGTAATCTACCGTATTTACTCTATTAAACGCCCCCTCTCTAATAAACGCCCCCTAACTTTTTCGTCACATTGCATAAAGTGAAATTGTTAATTCCAAAGACAATATGGTAAAAGAAAAATGAAATAGTCCTACTTTGAAGCCACGAAATCTCCTAAAGTCCCAGATTCTGAAGTAAAAGGCAAGTTTCTGCAACTAATTTCTGTTGATATCCATCAAGCTATCACATACCGCGAACCTGTACTGCTTCGTTTGTGGTTCGAAAGTGGCACTCTACATACCGTAGGTATACAAATATTCTCTAGCCTATCCGAACACCCTAACATTAAAATCCAAATTCAACACAGGAAAACTGTTTAACAGTGAAATGCTATGAATGCATATGTACTGCTAATACGTACGTGCATGGTGCTACTCACGGTAACTATTATGCAATTACAGTATGTACATGCGTATAGCCAGCCGGTCAGTATAGTACCGTGAGGCCTGGCTGTGTACTGTGCACAGCATGCGTGCATGCATGCCGCGGGCACGTAAAAAAGTCACTTCTGTGTGTAATGCGTACATATCAAGATGTCGGCGAAAGTTGAACACACTTGCAAAGTTCAGTGCTGTTGGTGGCTACCATATTTATAGGGAAGTTTGGTTACTGATCATTGGGGAGGAGCTCACAGCTGATTGTGAAGCTGACAACCAAATGGACAAATACGCCATAGCAGTTTATCAGAAGGGCTCAGATAAGAAACAAGTTGTGGAGCACTTGCCTAGAGAAAAGTCACATAAATTTGACTCAATAAACGCCCCCCTTAAGGAAAATTTCACGCCCCTGGGGCGTTTAATAGAGTAAATACGGTAGTTAGAGCATGAAATGTTGTTGTAGGTTGTGTTTGATTGACCAAAGTAAGAGGGCCTTTACATCCTGATGCACTTTTTTGGCCTACTGGATGAGAAAGCTCTAAAAACATTGCTGGTTTGTGATCTTAAGTAGTGTTTGTGCTAATGAATTAAACTTTGGTGGAAATCCTACTTACTGCCCCCGCCCCCTCAAAATAATAAAAAAAAATGCGAGTGATTTTCAAAGTTTGGGTGAAGTGGGTTATTTGTTGTGAGGGATTTAATAAATGAAAGAGAAATTTCGATAATGGTAGTGCAACAGATACAGCATCAGTTATGTTTATTAGGACCAGTAGTCAAGTTAAAAGCCACACACAGGAAGATTATATTGCCAAGTACTGAATCCTAATTTTACTACCATCTTGGAAGCACAGCAAAGTGTGTGGGAATTTTTGCAAATTAGCGTGGTTCCTGCAATCTCAGCCGTTATTGTGAACACTGGTGCTGTCGTAGGCCAATTTGTATAAACCATGTATAGACGTAAATCAGTGCACATACTATTTGCCTTTATCTTTTGCCTTAGGTAGTACTGCATACCACATTGAGAATCTGTTAAAGCATTCACTCCTTTATAAGCTGTTACTCAGTTTTCGACAAAGATAGTTGATGACAGGTTCTTCCCTTTCCTATTGTTAGCATCATGTTTACAATTTTCCAGAGAAATTGTGCCAAAAGCTTGATGTGTGCATCATGCCTTTGGCAGCCAATGCACTATTAATTAAACTGCTCATGTGTACAGTCTGTCCCAAACATGGTTTTCCCAGGGACAAGTCTAGCCTACATTTTAAGGAGGCACTGAGATGGGTTGAAGCTAAATTCTTTTCCAGGACTGGCAAATCACAACCACAAATCTTGTATGTACTGCTTTGTATTTGTAATAGAAGAGAGTGATGTGAAGTACTATGATTGTCCACAGAAGCATTGTAGGCTACCATTCTTTTGATCTATAGGAAATAGCTTCAGGTGACAAGAAGATATGAATCACTTCCTGGAAGGTCAACCCATTTTACTTTGTTTATGTTAATGATGGGTTGCCTACAGGGGCTTGTTCAGGATGCATTTGTAACTAGATCCATTCTCTGTGGAGTCACCTAGGTTTCCTGTTCTGGGGCAGCCAACTCATCTAGAAATGAGATATGCAAAATTATGTATGTATACAGTAACGTAGAGATGGTAGCAGATAGTTGATGCAATTTGGATGTTAGTGTAGATGTGAAAGTTGTGTAAATTTGCGTCTTGTCAGAAATTTTAGGTGATGATTTTGTAACCTGTGGAAGCAAGCTTGTGTGAAAGTGTTAGATGACTGTATTATAAGTTAAGATTACTAGGGCTGTAGTGTTGCATTAAGTCATGTTCCGTTGAATTAGTAATACTTTGCATGCGTTATTGACGTAACGGCATGTATATAATTATAATGGTATGTCTAGAGTTACAATTGTTTTATCACAGGGATGAATGCTTTCTTGGTACAGTAACTTATACATTAAGTATGCAGACCATTTTCCATACTTGACACAAAAGCATGTGGGGTATCAACAAGAACCACTGATCACGCACTTAAAGGTTGATTCCTCCCATACCTCCATTCCAGTCTGTTTGCATTGTCTATAAAATGCTTTGCAGTATATTAAGGTCCCACTCTTTGTTTGTAAATTTCACAGTTACAATGGATTTTTGAAATTAGGATTGCTCCATACTAAAGGTATGGGTTTTGGTTGTATTGTGGTATTACCCTGTGTGTTTTCTCTTGTTAGCGAGTTGTGGCCTTTTGACATCTGTGGAAGTAATGGTTTGATACAGCCTGTGGTTAGCTACTTTTCTTGGCAATTGTCTTTGAAATATTTTGACCTTGTCCTGTGCATAGGCTAGACAGGATGCTCTTATCACAGTGTGGGTTAAACCACACAACCAGCAGGCAGGTCACAGCTATATAAAAGCTTATGAGAGAAGCTATGAAGGGGGGGAAAGTGCATGAAGTTTCTAGACAATGATCTTAACCACTAAACAGGGTACCAAAAAATGTTATGACCTGGTGTCCCCATGCTGTGTAGTGGTTATGCCTAAAGTACCATTTAGGAATGTACAGTATATTTAATTTGACAAAAAGCTCGCATGCAGGATCTGATGTGAAACATAAAAATACCAGCCAGATCAAAAGCCAAGAGAGAGTTTGGAGGTGGACCCAACTGCTGCAGTGCAGACACAATGTGGATGCTGATGAGGAGGTGAATGACGATGATATGGCAGATTGTGTTAAATTGCAACCCACTTGAAATGAACATAAAAATTCAAAGATACAAACAAGGGCATGGCTACATGAGTGATGAAATTAGGCCAGCTTTGTAACATTTCATGTTTTATTTCGATATATAACAATTACAAAAGAACCTGTCTGAAATTATCCATTGTAGTAGTAGGTCAACAGACACGTAAGCCTCCATATTGTATGCCATATATTAGTTCATACACAATTGGAGGTGATTTACTCGAATTTTCTGAATACACTTAAACCTATTTTTGCTCATTTTTCTTTTTGCTCATTTTTTTCCCTGTCACTCAATCTTTGGTCGTAAGATTTTAGACCTAGATTATCATTAAGCTATTTAAGAGCTAGCCTGGCAACAATTTGTTCAGACAACCAAGGGTAAACCCCATCATTGTTCAGGCTTTTTCAACAGACTTCATACTTAATATAGATCCTAGCAACAGAATTCATCATCACTTTGTTTCTGTTGAAGACACCAGTGAGTGATGTGTTTAGTTTGTCTCACTCATGTATTGATGAATACACAGTTTGTTATGAATAAATTACAAAAATGAAAATTTTTCAGGTCCAAAGTATGTTGTGGTTGATATCTATTGAGCATATGATTAATGTTTCTTGCATTGGGCAAGTATACCCAAGTGGCTGAATCAGTGACTCAGGAATTAATTGGCATGTGAGGAGGAGGTGAGTTAGATGGCATTTACTGACACACCAACATAAATGTGTTATATAGTGTCACCTAGAAAAAAAAAAAATTGACAGAGGTTTGGGGTAAAATTACCTGAAGGCAGTACAAGATGGGGTCAGTTTTCACAAAAGGGTCTAGGCAAAGGCGGGAGTCATGTCATGTGCTAAAAACCAAGCACAATCGCAGTTAAAGGCCCATTTCTCTCACCCCAAACAGTACCAACTCTGCTAACCTTTTACTTAAGCCCCTCCCACAATTGTCTTAAATTCATCCTCATCCATAGACAATCTCAGTTTATTGCTTCAGGGTGAGGATAAAAAAGCTAAATGTGTACATAATCAAAACTGTTTTAGTACACATGCTGTGCAATATAAGTTTAGCTTTGGTTTTCTGCATTGTTTGAATTACCTGTCAATAAAAGAACTGATCCAATTGAGATTTTTGCTCCACCCCTACAAGAACTGTAATTTGGGTTGACAGGATTGGCCCTTTAATAAATATATGTCGGAAAGTCTGGGCATATAAGCATATTTCCTCCTGAAAAAAAATTCCTCTTAGTCTATCTTGTGTTCTTTCTCCTCTCATTTGCCATCCAACTAACTTGGGAAGAAAAATGCTGAAAACTGCATTTTGAGTATGTAACAATATTTGTGTTACTTCCCATAGAGTGTGTCCTTAATACTTATTTATATTCCAGGCATTATGATAGTAAGACAGCACTTGAAACTAAGGTAAATTTGCAAGGGTGTTTGATTTTTCTTGCCATTTCAGAGTAGTGTGTAGTATTGTACAGACACTTGACAGATCTGTTCAATGCATTAACCAGCAATTCTATGGTATAAATGTAAAAATATATGTTGCAAAAATGTTTCATAAATTAAAGGTAACAGAGAGGGAGGGAGAGAGTTGATCATGAGTATTGTTGTTAGGGATTCAGAAGTTACTGGCTGTCAAGTACTATCTGTATGTAAGTGAAGTATTAAGCCTATGTTTTTAACCCACCACATTAGAGGTTGATAGTTGGCTTGACTGGAGCTAGAAAGATTACATCTTGGGATGTAATTTACACCAGTGATTCACTGATTTTCATAGGGTAAGCCATCATCAGTTGGCATTAAGTACATATATGTACATAAATTTTGGCTTGGACAAGTTAAAAATTACTATTTCACAAAGTTGGCTGTAAATTTGTAGCTATGGTAAAAGTGGGAACTCCAGAAGGTGCGAGGGGCTTGAGTTTTGCCCAACTATGAGTTGCCAAAACTATTTTTTCCTGCTTCCCCTCCCAGTTGCCCCACAAGGTGAGGGCCTTTTTTTCCATATTCTTCACAGACCCTTGTAGCTAAAACCTGAATAGTTGGTCAGACTGTTTTGCAGACATTTCATTCCTATAAAAAAATTGATAAAGGCTACAAACTAGTCTATGTGTTTGTTTGTGTGTGTGTGTGTGTCATGTAGCATGTGTATGGGCAAAGAGGTGTATCTGTCTGTTCATGGAGCTGCCACTCTGAGTGGCAGCTCCCTTCTGTCTACTCTGGCAGATTATGCAGCTTAAATTTCAAGGATAGGAAATCTGGCCAAAAAGAATGGAAGCAAATTCTTAGCAGCTGTGATTGAAAATACCCTAGGAGGATATGCGTTGTTGCTTGTAACACAGGTCAGTCTTAGTTGGAAATCTATCAATGCTATCTATGGCAGCAATCAAAACATCACACATCAATAGTGATTACTGATTTTTGCCAACACCCAAACAATTTTTTAAACAGTTAAATAGCAAGTCCTTTGTGCGGTCAGTTTGTCTAGCAAGTGAACAACAGGCTGGTGCTCTGGTAACACACTAACCATTAAAAGGGTTTATCTTGCTATAAATACTGAGGTTTTATTTGTGAGGTCAGTAGATTGACCTTTTCATTTGAAGTATAATTAAAACTAATCTGATCATGACATACCTCCACAGAAAGGGCCATTGGTATTGGAAAGGAATGTGATTTGTACCTCAGCTGTGTGGTTCTAGCCTGGATTTATCTCCTTTGTGATAAAGTGTGGCAGGTACATGTGACTGTGTGAAGAACTGTGAGGGTAGGGCAGTGTTAGCGCTGGGACTTGAAATTTGGGGGGGAAATTCCCCCCTTCTGAAAAATTTAGGGGGGGGATTTTCATTTTTATGGGGGGGGGGGGAGAAGAGTCTTTAAGGTCTGAGATGTTAAGTTGAGTCTGCAATCTGCATTTACCAATAAAGAGATTAATGAAGTACATTATTTAACATTGCCAATAACTGATGGGCCTAACGTTAAGAGTAAACAAGATTGCAACAAAGTTAGATGTATCAGTTGGCCTGGCTTCTTTGCATGTGGCGCAGAATATTTCTCCTTTCTTGTACCATGACCACGGCCAAATTTTCAGCCAATTTAACTAAAACTTGTCAGCTTTTTTCTTCTTAGTTTTACTACTTTTGTAAGCAGACCTAGGCTAGGCTAGGCTTAACATTAGGCCCAGTACTAGTACTGTATTACTACTGTAGAAGTAGTATTAGGCCTAACTTACTAGTAGTAGTATTATTACTATTTACGTTATTATCGCTACTCTGTAGCGGTTTGAAAAATAATCCAACTTTGACTTGAAGGCCATTTCACACTTCACATTCACAACAGTCTCAAACAGGACCGATGTTTGCACACAGAGCGATTAGTTTCAGTACACACACTTCACAGAGCTAGCTGCCACTGTTGCGCGATCGTACGCTAGGCCTACAGCCCTACACTATAGGTAGCGCTAGTACATGCATACCTGTGTAGAGCTCCGTTTTACACAAACGTTTATACAAACGGTGACGCATGGATTTTCAGAGTTTTTATTCGTATAACGGACAAGTAAATAAGTTGTGCTTTGATTATAACCCTATCGCTTATGCAAGAAAAACGATGCGGGAATTTCCCGCAGACAAATATTTTTCTTGCGGGAATATTGATTCTGTTGCGGGAATCCCGCAGTCGCGCAGCTTAGCGCGAACACTGGGGTAGGGGCTGGTTTGAAGTATCGTAGATCATTCCATCATTTCAGACAGAAGTAGAAGCTACAAGTGGATCATCTTGGACATGCCATATACGTATTCTGCTATGGAACAATTCCTTGTAGAACCTCCCTTGTTAAAACTAATTTGAAAACTCATTTGTTTACTATTTCATATTGACTCCCTGTTGGGCAGTCTTCAATGCTTTGAAACTCTTTGTGTAAGGCACTTTCTAAAAACTGTATAATTATTATTATTATTATTAATGTTGCTGTTGTTGGTTGTTGTCATCATCCTCGTCGTCATTATTATTACTTTGGATCATTGGATGCATTCACATCGCAGACATGTAATCACCCCTTGCTTGGTCTAATTTGCATAAATCATTTACTTCTAATTTGTAACCCTCTATTTACTGTGGGGTATTGTAGAAACCTCCATTGACAGTGCTACAGGAGACAAAAGGGGGAATTTCCCCCTCAGATTTTTTCCTTGTCCCCCTCCCAGTTGCCCCACAAGTTAGGTAAGCTAGGGGTTTGGTCAACCAAAAAAATATTTTTACACCTCTTCTGAGTTTTAATTTTCACCCAGCGATATGCTTAAAACTCACAGCTTCTGGGGGCTTAGCTCTGTGTACCCCAGCCCTTCAGGAGCCAGTTCTCATTCAGTTTTGTTCTACAGACAAAAAAGTTTTTTCCCCTTACATTTTCTTTTGCCCCAGGTTCTACCCCCTCAGTTTGACGTTCTGGCGCTGCTACTTAGAACCTCAGTGGAAACAGGTCAGGTCGACCTCTATGCCTGCATTTTATAATCTTCTTTGCCAGTAACTGTAGCTTAATGAAGACATTTGTAACTGCAGGACTACAAAATTGCAAAATTAGCTTTAAAATTATATCTCTTGGCTAGTTCAGAGCCTGTAAACTCAATGTCTCACAAAGACAGTTGTCAGCAATGCTGTTTAAACTGCCTTAAAATTGATAATCCAATTGAGGGATTTACTTCCAAGACCTGTACAACCTAGCCAAACAATTTATTAAACACGCCCTTCAAAAGAACTAAATTTTTACCCCTCCTCATGTTTTCATGTACTACAGATCATTCAGAGGTGAAGTGACTTTTGTCATCAACAAATTTGTGGGTCCTATCTTTGCACAAACTTTTCAATTTTTCCTCCCCTGGTACTTACAGTATGAATGGCAAAGGAGCTGGTGGCATTGTTTCCATAGGTTTGAAGATGTGAGTATCCCAGCTGTTCCACAAATAAGCTTACTCAGCAAATCTCCCAGGGCAGGGTAACAAGATCCTGAGTGTGGTCACTACATAGGTCTATCTCACAAAAAACTGTTGATAGACACACTACCATAAACTGTCAGACTTCTCATTGTAGGATTGTTTTGAAATGCTGGTATCATCTTTTTGCCCTCATTTTGGTGTCATAGGTGACCCTGCTTTGTCCTCATCCCTCAGGGTAGATTAATCACCTACCATCCCTGGAAAAGAAAAAAATCCTACTCTAGATCTCCCTGGGAATGGCCTCTGTGGCTTGTTGCAATCATTGCTACAGCATTCCTCACAATGTTTATCTGCTGTTTGTCAGTTCTAGCCAGCTTACTGGGGACAAACACACACACACTCATACACAGAATGTAGGCAGCACTGAGTTCATTATAAAGACTGTAGAAGCTGAAGGATATTGGATTTTAGGATGTTAATGGAGTGATTTTTCTCCCAGTTAAATGAAGAGGCTGCTGCAGGTGTATGTGTACCTCTTGGGTGATTAGTCATAGAGGATGATGATTGTCATCCCAAAGAGTTGATGAAGAGAGACCAATTTTGAAAGGATGAAGGACTGTGAGAGACTGTCATTGAGTGGAGGAGAATGACTTTGCATTCACAAATAGCACACACTGTTCAATTAAGTAGAGGTTCAGGGATCTAAAAAAAAAAAAAACACCCCCAAACTGACTTGGTGGAATTGGTGATGTACTGTATAGCGTGTACCTCACTCCTAAGGAAAGCATGATATTTACCCTTGGTCTTGTTACATGTGCTGTTGATGAAATCAACTGGGTCTGAAAGTCTAAAAAGAAACCAGTGTCTGGATATTGGCTAATTAAAAGCAGTACAACATCATTAGAGTATTACACTGAAATCATGTATGATGCACATGTTCAAGTTGTTCTTGTAAAGAAAATTTATGTTCTAGCAAGATTCTGTACATGTAGGCCAATATGTGATTAATGCAGAGGGGTGAATTGATGCCATAATATGATATAAATATGGACTCAATATATTTGTTATTATTCTTTTGATTCTTGAATTTTCCATGGATGAGTGTTAAGGTACATGTATAGAGAGTCTCACAGATGGTGCCCAGAACCTCCAAGCTGCTCCGTCCGATCCCCAAGGTGAAACATCTGGTCCAGTCTTTTTCCATGTAGTGAAGGGTCTTGTCACTCCTGCATAGAGATCAACTGACATTTAGACAGTTGTACACAAACATGCTCAAACACACACAAGAAATACTGAGGACTTGTACTTTTCCTCAGATATTTCAGCTGAGCCTGAGAGAGTGATAGAAACTGAAGTGGCAATTAAGCTAATTGTTGGAGGCAATTCTTGAGCATTCAGCAATCAAGATTTGTGATGGTAATGTCTGAACATTTCTTATAAACATGATCATGGTGGGTGATTCACCAGTTTTGTATATAACATGAGAAAGTTAAACTGCATTGTTTGAAGTTATATGTGCACCTCTCCTTCTTTTAAATTGAAATGGTTTCAGTCAGTTGCCGTTTTACAGATAAAAGTTTTTCCTGTTTTTTTGGTTGTTCTATGCAGTTTAAAAAAGGAACTATTAACTATTTTAATAGTTGGAAATTGTTTGTACTTTTAAGTATGAAGTGCACTTCCATAGCATTGACCTCTGAAGTGTTGTTTGGTTCATTTGTGGTGAATCGGGAGTACTTACCAGCAATTGTCAAGGTTATTCTTGGCCTCAAGGCAATTTAGGAGAAAGTGATGAAAAACACAGCAGTGACTTTTCTCATTGTTTTAAATAGCTTTTACTTTGAGAAATTTTCATGTGTAAAATTGACACCCTTTGTAAAATGATGTAAAGTGCCTCATTTAGTTGGTTCAAAAAATTCAAGAAATTATTGCAAATCTTCTTTTCATACCAATGACATATGGTCAAACATATACAATCCCCATATCCTGTACAAAAAATAACTGTTTTAAGAGTGAGTGCTTTTAAAGTTCAATTCAGTTTTCAAAAATTAATGACCAGAGACCTTCTCAAATTATGCACAAAATCATTACAAGTCATAAAACCATGAAATTCAAAATTATAACTTTTTATGTAAATATTGGATATGAAACTTGACTTATTACATTAACCAGAAGCATTGTCATGTGAAAGTGACCCTTAAATGCTCTCCTTAAGTTATCGATATCAACTCAATGAGCCCCTGCATGTAGATGATGAGCCACAAGCTGGCTAGTCTGTAATTGCTGTTTCATAAAAAATTAGCAAGGGAATGAAGTAATTGCGTGGATATTTGGTATTTATTATACAAACATTGATACAATAGAGTCAAAGTTTGGGAAATGTACGTCATAATGATGCAACAGGTGTGACATTGTCGCACAACTTTGTCGTCTATCTATGAGTTGTTCTGTATTCTTGGAATGAGTTTAGAATCAACGGTAGCTATACTAGAAGTGTAGTTTGGGCTGAGAGGATTGTCCCTTTAATAGTGTGACTATTAAAGGTCATGAGCAGTCATCCCAAACTCACTTTGAAGCAAGATAAAAAAACCTAGCCTCAGATTTTTTTGTTTTTTCTCTTCAAAGTATCTTTTGTAAAATTTAGGACTTCAGTATTGCATATGCAAAGTAAAGCATGCAGTAACTCCAAATAAATTCCATATTTAAGGAGAAAAAATATTGTTCCTGACTCTCAAGAGCCTATCATATAACATGACAGTCTCCCTCAGATTGGAGTTCTGCATTTCCTCTTGAACAGCTTTACACATAAATTCACTCATGCTTGTTGCCCCTTGGTCAGTTATAGCCTACCTCATTTTCCAACAACTCTGAGATAATTATTCCAGTTTTTGGCAGTGATAATCATGTTTGTGATAATCATGTTTGTGTAATCTACATTGTCCCTCATTATGATTGTCTCCCCTCCCCCCTCGTTTTCTGGAACTGGTACGCTAAATTGCCCCGTCCAAATTTCTAATCAAATCAAATTTTTTTGAATCTTCATCAAGCAAGTGCCACTGTTTCGATTACTTCTCATCCTACTTTCCCACCCCCATGACCCACCTTGCTCATAAAGTCCTCTGGGACTAGGTGGGGCATAGGCCAAAATAGAGATGTAACTCTCCCCACCTGTTGGAATCCTTTGCTCAAATTATGCTCAGCATGTTGTTTGCATATATGTAGAGGCACTGAGGCAGTGCTCAATTCTCCACAAGTTTTCAGAAGCTTCCAGACTCCTATTATCAGCCTTTATACATACAGACAGATTGAATTTATGGATGCAATCTTGATCATGGCAGGTTCGTTCAGTCCCTTCAACACATCCTTACACTCACATAGAGTCTGTAATATTAGGCTTCTCCCCTGCAACTAAAATAGGTTTTCCCAGGTGTCTGTAAACATGTATGTCAAACTTGGCATAAATTTTCACACTTGTAGCTTTACATAGATGTGTTGGGTACAGCATGTGCACTTTGGAGCTCATCTGCAGCATTTATCATTGGCAACCACACAAGATGCACTTTTTATTAAAACCAAAAATGTTACTTATTGTCAACCATGTCAGGATTAATTGCCGGAAGGTGCACATTTGCAATGTGACAGTTCAGGGAGGAATTATTCAGCCTTATTGTTTTAGCCTTAGTAACCCTGGAACTTTTGGTAAATATATAATTCTGGGTGATACTTTATGTCACTTTATGTATTTGTTTGCATTCGATTAGTATCCTTTAGGCAGCATGTTTTGAAGAAATACCAAGAAGGTAAGAGGGGGGGGGAAATGTAAAGGTTATTGAAGTATGTCAAAACATGTAAGGTGTTTTTTAAAGTGGATAGCTGCCACTGTTTCAAGCCAAATATTGGGGCTCTCTTTGTTTACTGTAGTTTGCTGTTTGAGTCAAACTGGAATGGTAGTCTTATTTCAGTAGGTAGGTATCGTCCCTCACAGACTCCCAAACCAGGGAGTTTTGTAAATTTTGCCACCACTAGATGTATATGTGTTCAAAACAAACTTACCTATTTATTTCAGTTTACATGTTTTTCTGTTATTTGATTTCTGCATCCCTGTAAAAGTAGTGAAAGCAATGAAAAGTTGAACGTCACATAAAATTTTACTTTTTGCTATTATCTTATCATCTCATACACCACATGCTACCAGGAGCAGTTTTAGCACTGCCCCCCTCCCATGTCACCCTCACCGTCTTGTGGTTCGTCCTCATTTCTCTTCCACTGCACAGCAACCCATAAGAAGGTTTTTGAGCCTGTATGTTGTTCCAGGTAGAAATTGGTGTGCCTTTTATCTCTGTAAAAATCTGTATTTGTACTTAATGCACACATATCCCCTCTCCCACAACTATGTGCATCATGATGGAATCACCAAATTGCGCTAAGCCTGGATCACTGAAAGCATACTTTGTTTTGCTCCAAGTACAGCAGTTAATTGAGACTGTTAAGTCTTAAATGCTTCCATTCGCCGTGCTACCAGCATGGCAGCACAGGTTACGGTACTTTCCAAGTGCATCAGGTGCTCTTTATTTACATATAACCTGTATCAATGATAGTCCTGTTTGAATGGTTGTAATAGTATCTTTTACTTCTAGAATTATATCTAATGGTACTACAAGAAGACCTGCATTTTATGCTTACACAAAACTGCTTTGGTGATACCAGTGCTCATAGTGCAATACCCAGTTAAGTATCAGACTGCATTACTTTGCCACTATTTGTGCAACCAATAGAGTCTAATATGTGGAAAAGGTTTTAACATCAAGAAGTGAAGGCACTTTCAGTTTGAGTGGGGTACTCACCTACACGCCAATCACTCAGACTGGATTTGCAATTTCTACAATGACTCTAATCTATGAATGAATTTTACTTTTCTTGAACTTAAAATTCACATGGCTGACATACACCCTGCTGCATCTGTTACTAGCAGTGTTTGCATTGTGGTATGCATGCATGCCCACCCCTCTGGACGATGTGGTTCATCCTAAAATCAGAAATCCCCGTAGGTGCTTCTAAGATGAGATGCTGTTCCAGAAAAGTAATTCTCTGGTTTATGTACTTCATTGTTTTTTTCCACTACAGTCAAATGGTAATTCCCTCTTTTGTTATTACATACACTTTGGTCCTGGCATTACAGAAGCGGGGTTCCTGTAGGCTCAAAAAGTCAACAAATTTTGTTTTCATTTTCCAGGCCTGAAAAAGGTATGGAATGTGGTAGAAATGACAGAAGTCTTAAAATGTAGCCTAGCACAGTGGTAAAATTTTTGACAAGTAAATGTATGTGTCAGGATCTTTTAAAGGGGCTGATTGAGTTATATTGTAAAAATGAAAGTGTTTGAAAGTCAATACCACATAAAAATGCTTATAATTAGCATGATTAGTCAAGTTTTGTATCCAGTAGTTACAGGAAAAGCATTTCAAGTACTCACTCATAAACCAGTTATTGGTATGTATAGGGATTCTAATCAAAGTTTGACCATTTGTCATATTATGTGAAGAAAATTGAACAACTTTGGAAAATTTGAACATTCCATTTTATGAACCATTTCAATGGGCCACTTTAAAGTATATTAAAGGGTGTTTTTTTAATTTGTTCATGAAGTAGTCGTGTAAAGGTCAGGAAATAATCATGGAAAAGTCCTGAAATATTACTTTCTTTCGGGTGCATGAATCCTGCAGAAGTCGCACAGATGTACTTATATGAATAATTATCTAAACAGGATTCTTTTTACCTTACAGTTATGGCCTCTTAAGGCTTGGCATTATGTACCCCACACACTTGGTGCTACCCCATGTTTATAGTAAGGCAAAACCACAAGTTAAATCTGTGTTTTCCAGTCCATGTTCTCACATACCCTGAGTTTGGTTGATTGGGTAGTGCTACCATAATAACAAGGTCAGATATTCCACATACCAATTACTGTAAAATGTTAGAAAATATAGGTCATGGATGCCATAAACACCTATGACTTTGATTGATGTAAACAAACACAGTTGTTTAATGGCCTCAATTCATTGCTCTTGAGGTAACACTGTGTTACCTCATGCTTGCGTAACATGGGAACGCAGGTTAATGCAGGGTTAGTATTTAAATGTGGATCCACCTTAAATCCCAGGGTTAAGTGCCTTTACACAGTGTTTGTTTTAATCAAGCCAGGTCACAGGTGTTTATAGCACTGGTGACAGGTATTTTCAAACATTTTACAGTAACTGGTATGTGACAACACAGACTGGGTTTATCGAGACTTAGGGTTAACCTGTAGTTTTGCCTTGTAAACACGAGGTAACACCAAGTGTTGCAGGGTGTGTGAGACCAAGCCTTATTTCACCTGCATTGCCATGTTACTTGAGGCTGAGTGTAAGCCAACATGGTGTTGCCTCCAGTGCATGGTATGCAAGACCACAGTCTGGCAAAGAAGAATCTGATCTGTTTTTTACTTGTGGAAGGCAGCACTTTCATGTGTAAACTAAAATAATAATTAACAGCACTTGTCATGAGTCATTGGAAGTGAACTAATCTCCTGGAATTGGAGAGGAAGTACAGGCTATTGCTTCATTTGAAGTAACTATTAACTTCTGCCAGTTTTAGATACTAGACAATATTTTCATTGTCATGAGATGTTGCTATTTTTAGCCCTACCTTGCTCTTATATCCCTACCTTGCTCTTATTTCAGTATCTAGAAGGTCATTGGTAATTGTACTGGTATAGGCTATGTGATTGCATGTAAGCACTGTATCTCCAAGGTAGTGGGCTCTTCACCCTGAGGTCGGTTACTGCATGCATGTTTACCATATGATCCACTTTGTATGTAGAGTCTGTCTGTTTGGCTTGTTAATGCATATTCATTTAATAATAATAATAATGATAAATTAGGCTTATATAGCACCAGTCAGTTCAAAGAAGACACTGCTCTATGTGTTTTACAAAGAAGTAGTAAAGACATAAAATATAAGCAGTATTGAACAAATGAGTCTTAAAGGCCCAGTTCTCTCACCCAAAACAGTACCAATTCTCCTAACCTTCTTACTGAAGCCCCTCTCACAATTGTTTAAAATTCATCCTCATCCAGACACAATCTCAGTTTATTGCTTCAGGGGGAGTATAGAAGAACTAAATTTATAATCAAAACACTCTCAGTACCGTTCATGCTGTGTAATGGAAGCTTTGGCTTTCTACATTGTTTGAATTAGCTGTCAATCAAAGAGCTGAGCCAATTGAGAATTTTGGTACTTTAGTACCAAAATTGTAGTTTGGGGTGAGAGGTTTGGACCTTTAAGTAAACTCTTAAAAACAGAAAGTTTTGAGCAAGTTCGTAACTCATTTGGTAACTTATTCGATAGAGATGATGCACAGTACTGAAAACTTCTACAGCCGGAGGTTTTTAGGTGCAGTTTCGGTAGAGTTAATGATTTGCAAGAGGATCAAAGTGTACAAGTTGGAATATATGGTAAGAGAAGCTGTGAAAGGTACAAATGCTGTCCCAGAAAATGAGCACGAAAGGCGATTAGAAGCAACTTATACTGAATTCTAAAGTCTAGTACTGTCTTGAAGAGGTGGTACACACTATTTTCCTAGATGCCTGTGAAAAAGATTGTAGAATTCCAAGAGCAATTCAGAGCCTAAAAAGCAATTCAATTGACAATTAGGATGCAAGAGAAAAAAAATGATTTAACAGGGAGGGACTGCACACTTTTTGCCATTTTGCACCAGTTCCCTGAATGAGACCAGAAAGGAATCATGGAAGTTAAATGGGGGGGGGGGCAGGAAGCCCCTGGGGCCGCAACCATTATAGGGGCCCCCAAATGTAGAATTATCATGCTTGTATGTCTCTTGGATTTTTCAGTGGTAGGGGAGTATTGACAAAAGGGGTGTATGAGCTCCTCATTTCCCATCATATCATCTTTATATGGGCACAGTTTAGGGTGATTGTAAAACTCAAGCAAAGAGCATGCATAATGTCACAATCAAAATGCAGAAAGTCAAGGATCTACATCATCCCTCTCTTCATTTCACTTATGCAATCCCCACATATCAGTAACTAACCCTGTTAAAACTCATAGCGTTGAGAGAGAGGATGCCTTCACTCCCCACAGTAAGGAGCAAAGACGCCTTAATATGTTCGTGTTTTGGGGATTTTCCAGATCAATGTGTTCTACAGCCCATGAGAGATGGTTCTAGATGTAATGTAAAACTGCCCTTGGGCTAGAGCCATTAATATTTTATGACTTCTCTCAGTCAAGGAAATCTTCCTTTGAAGGAGTATGGTTATTTTTTTCAGTATACCAGTGTCATCACAAATGACATTTTTTTGACTGGTGAGATAAATCCACCTCATTAACTGGTACATCTTCTCCATAAATGATAGATGTGATTTGACCTGAGGCATGTCCTCCAACAAAAAAAAAGTGCTTGCTGGTGAACGTGACAACTCCATGAACAGGAATCTCTTGTAATTTGCACTTGAAGATAGTTCGTTGAACTACATGATCAGTAACGCTTCAATGAGTTCTCCCATCTTGTCAATTACTGCTGGCTTTTTTTTTTCTGTTTGAGGTATTTCTTATATTAAAAGTAACACTGCTTATGCATGGGTGATATGCTGTTGATGAATTTTATGGGGGACAGCTCAACATTGAAAAGGATTAGCTGTATAAAGTGACTTCTTCAAATCAGGTAGGCCTGTCTATATGCCTTGCTCTTTGGCTGTGCCAAGTGGTACAATAATTTTGTTGATTTCCCAGAGGAAGGGATGGGGGTTGGTTCAATTTGAAGGGATGAGATGATAATTTGTGTTGGAAGGTTAGGTTTGTTCTTTAAGGTAGGCTTTGGAGGGTTGTATTATAGAAAAAAAAATCCCTATCTGCCACACATCATTCACAAGGACATCTTGTAGGTCAACTACTGCATATCTCAAGTTAATTGATACCTGTGTGACATAAAAGTAGTGTTATGATGAAATAAATGTAATATAATTGGCCATACAATGGCAGAACATCCTTTTTAATGATAAAAATTGACACAAGAAATTATGTAATGCAAAGAAGATAGATCATAAGCCCCTTACAATAACCATGCAAAATAATCATTATTTGAGACATAATTTAAAAATTTTTATGTCCATGTACCTGTTTTTAATAATGTTTAAATCATAAGTTAATTTAAGCATTAAAGGGCCAATCCTCTCACCCCAGACTACACTTCTTCTACAGGGGTACAGAAACTCTCCATTGGCCCAGCTTTTTAATTAACTGGCCCAGCTTTTTAATTAACTGTCAATTCAAACAATGCAGATTACCAAAGCTTATATCACACAGCATGAACTGTACTGAGAGTTTTGATTGTGACATAGAGCTTTTCTATACTCACCTTAAAGCAATAAACTGAGATTGTGACTGGATAAGGATGAATTCCAGACAATTGTGGGAGGGGGCTTAAGTAAGAGGGTTAGAAGAATTGGTACTATTTGGGGTGAGAGAATATGTCCTTTAAAGGTTAAGGGATGAAGGACCATGCATTGATGCAGGATGATGCATGTTGAGGGGTTAATGAAAGGGATGCATGAAGGGATGCATGAAGGCATAGCCCAAGTGCATTCTTGAAGTGATGGCATTTACTGCCAAGAGTGCATTATCCAGATCCTTTACATGGTTGTTTGACCTTTTTCATTCATACACAGCATGATTTTCAAAAAGACAAAAAAGAAGGGAAAGTTTATGTTGCCCCTCACATAACACTGTAACCCCCCACTTACCTTTACTTATCTGCAGCTACTCTGGGTCTGGGGAACTACTAGCTTCATTAAAACAGCTGATAGTTGAGCAGTCAAAGGTGATTGGGGTTCATCCATTTCCATGAATTGATACTGGGATAATGTATGACCACCTGACCAGAATAGATTTAGATTTAATATAAGTCAGCATGCTTGTTTTAATGTTTAATATTCACACCCATGTTCACTGTGTAGTCAACATTTAGAAAAGCCTTATTGCAAAATTGTATATATGCTGTAATGGTTATAGATTACCTAGTTATGACATTAAGTTTTAAATGCACCCTGAAACAAGGTTGTAGACCATATAAACAATTTGCTGCATAGGGAGAATTGTGGTTTCTGGTTTATACCAGCCAATATATCTATAAACCCAACAGGGGGTTTTATGTGACCTCCTGAAAAGGTCATGTGGGAGTCAAGCTATGCAACCCCGAATATTTGTATAGCTGAGATATGTTAACTACCTTCCCTATTGAAGTATAAAGCCTGAGTTAGGCTACTGGTAATCTTTTGTCCTCAGATACATTATACATAGAATCTGTTTTACATTGCCCTGTATTTGAACTCAAGCTTTGATTTGAGTTTCCTGGTATAGAGGCTTTGCAATGACGTCATAACAAAGTCTCCGGCGGCCATACTGGAGGATAGCCGGCCCGGACCTGCCGCCACTTGCACTGACAGGAACTGACATGGCAGATTTTCAAAGAAATGCATATTATAACCGCCTGCGCCTGGAAGACAAAACAACGTACCAAAGGAAGATAGAAATTTGTGGGATTGATCCTTACGAAATTCCGGAGTCAAGCTATACTGTCAACGTTGACAAATGGCCAAATATCACCTATCCCGATATCGTTAATTACTTGGTGTTTTCGCCAAATCCAGCATACACAATGGAAGAAATGAGGGCCTACAAAGGGCTGGACGCTCACAACCAGTTTACCTCTGGCTGGGTCAAAGATGTAAAGGTAGCACACCCAAAGACAAACCTTTCGGTCGTTAAAGGAAGGGTAAGATTGTTGTTACACTGTCTTTAACTATTACCAATTTTCAAAAACTTGCAATTTCCGTGTCGATCATCGGCATTTGTCGTAGGCTATATATAACACTACACTAACGTTACAGATACCAATTACGCTACTTAAATATCTGCGCATATCATGCCATGCATAATGCATTGCATGGCCAGTTACCCACAGGTCGTTCCAGCGTAACTTATGACCTAAACAGTTAAACCAAAATGCCAGTTGGCGAACTGTAGCCTAATATTGCATGCTGGGAATGGTAAAGTAGTACCCAACAGCCTTGTGACCATTGGCCGCCTTCATGGTAACTATTCACTTCTGTGGTCCTAGGCTATACACAGAGTAAAGTCATTCCCTATAAATCCCAGGTTGCAGTTTGATCTCATTTTAAAATTGGCATAAGGTCTTTACATATGCAGAAGGCCTTTATATTAATACAGTATGTTTATTGTTTAATGCTAGGATGACCTGTGGTACAGTGTGGAGCTTTCGGGCCAACCCCAAACCAACTCGACCCCAACCAAAATTTCCAAGCCAAGTCAGCTCCAAGGCAAGGTGTCCTTCAACTAAGTCGCCCTGGACCAGCTCTGTTCCAAGCAAAGTCAACCCAGACCAACTCAGTCTCAATATGAAATTAAAATCATGACAGAAGTGGGTGAATTTTGAGACTAGAGACATATTATCATGGAATAGTGACTTGTGTGATGTGTGACTTGAAGTTGCATGACTGATGAGTCCTGAAAATCTGTGCCAAAGACTTTTGAGTCATGCTTCCATGAAAAACTTCCAACCCAAAACTGGTTATGCTAGTATTAAAACCGTTACCATACTGAAAATTTGCATAATAACTTTCTACCGAGAAATATCCTCCCACATTATTGTGCAAGAATGTAAAAACTAATTCAGGAAACTTACTGTACTGTACCTATCAACACAATTTAATTTAATAGCCCAATTGGGAAATGTTTCTGTGCAATGCATCATGGACAATCTCAAAGCTGAAGTGTACCACTAGTCTTCAGGATCAGCGGGGATCAAGGACTTCCACCCCCCCCCCCCAGAAAATTAAACTTGTGAAAAAATTAATTAAAAATCAAAATGAATCATCAAAATATGTTCACTCACAGCGTCAGTTTCAGGACTGGGTATATGCAGCTTAGAACACTCGCCAAGTGTTGTTTCTGGCCATCTGGAGGGTTTGTAAGGCCCCAAATTTTCTTGTACGCTCCGCGCCAGCCGATGGTGGCGCTCCGCTTACATAGTGTACACAATTCAATAACCCATGAATGACCTTGCCCCTCCCTTGTAAAAATTTCTGCAGACGCCCATGTGCACAGACTTCAACAAATCCACTGCCTGACAGTCTGGGACAAGTAAACAGTTTCTCGGGCAAGTACACCGCTCAATGTCAAAGCCTGCGGGGCACGTACAGTACCGTAGCAAAATCTCCACAAAGATGTATTAAAAAGTAGACAAATATATGCATGCGTGGACAAGTAGACTTACTGTAGAGAACAGCTAGCCGATGTCCAGACAAGTATATATAGTAAAAAAAAAAAAAAACAGAAAAAAAAAATGCACAGGTACATTTGACGTTGTATAATATGAGGCCCTGTTTCCCCTAGTTCCTCCGCCCTTTCCATACCCAGTTTGGGGGTAAAAAAAAGGCAAATCGGTTCATTCATAGAGAAAGGGGAATGGAGATAGTTGGACTACTGTTCAGTAGGCCTTTAGGAATGGAAACAAAACAGAACTTTCTACAATGTATGTATTTTACATAGTCAAAAGTTTTGAACAAGGTGCAAACTTCAAGATTGGTGCAGTCAATTAGCCCCTGGTTTTTGTGTTGGAAGCTCTGATGTTCAGTTTAAGAGGAAGTCACAGGTCTATAAATTATGTTTAAAATAGATATAGGGCTATAAAGAGGCATGTGATACTACCTCTTTTTAGAGTATACAGATAATTTCTTCTTTTTTGTTTCTACTTGTCCTCTTTTTCGAAAAGTTTCTGTTGTAACTGAAATCTCTGATATTAAACTTGTACAAACAGTCGCAGAATTCTATTCAATCATAAATCTGTATAATAATTATATCAGTGCCACCAGGGGCCCTTTTATAAAGTATGCAGTGTAACTACATTGATTGGGGCTTGTACAGTAGCAGGGGGGGGGGGTCCTTTTTTACCCAAACTACTGTATCCCATTGGTTTTAGCCCGTCTTACCTGCACTTAAACCTAGTTTTGAGATCTGGAATTGTCTTTGATCAGGATATTTGTTCTTTTGAGGGGACTATGGCGTCCGGGCACCCCCAAACCAGAAAGTTACCAGCAATTGAAATTGTAGAATCATCATTTGATAGTCACTATGTATGATACTGTCAATGAAATTTTGATGTAGAACTCTTAATAGTGATTGTCACAGTGAATTAAGTTTTTACATAATTTACAATATTTCATGGAATAAATTCTGGATTTATGTTGGATCTACTTGAAACAGTGCTGATGGGTTTTTTTGTCATTGCAGGTTCTTCACTCTCAGAGTATTCGACAAGCTGCTACAAGACCATGGATCATTGCTGAAAATTCAGGAAAGATTGTCTCAGCAAACTGTGACTGTAAAGCTGGTCTTGGAGGTACATGTACTCATGTCTCAGCACTTTTGTTTATGGTGGAAGCCTCAGTGAGGATAAGAGGAACCAAAACAGTGACACAAGAGAAAGCCTACTGGCTGTTACCCAGCAGTATTAGCACAGTGCCCTTTTCACCTGCCTCTGACATTGACTTTACCTCAGCATGTAAGAAAAAGCAGCTATTGGACTCGACTATTTCTTCTGTGTCAGGTGAAAATTCAAAGCAGCAATTCCCAACACCCACTTTTCCAGTAGTTAAAAAAAAAGTTCCTCCGCCTACAGAACCTGAAATTGCATCATTTTTTCAGCACCTTCACTCCTCAGGTACGACCTCTGCCATTCTTAGCATTACCAGTCCTTACAACAAGAAATATGTCCCAGTTTCTCTGCAGAAGGGGTTTCCCAAACCACTAACGGACCTTAGAAGTGACAGGTTCTTACAAATGTCACGTGAGGAACTTGTTGTAGAGTGTAAAAAAATTCAGGTAGTCATCAGTCAAGGTGAAGCTGATCTTATCGAACAACATACCAAGTCTCAAGCTGACTGTAAACTGTGGTTTAGATATCGCAGTGGAAGGGTAACAGCCTCCAGAATGAAAGCTGTGTGCCACACTAAGATTTTGAAACCATCTGCTAGCTTACTTAAAGCAATATGCTACCCTGAAATGGCAAAATTTGAAACAAAAGCAACTGTTTATGGATGTCAACATGAGAAAGCAGCAAGAGAAGAATACTCAGCTCATATGATTAGTAACCATGAGAACTTCACAGTGGATAAGTCAGGACTGGTGATAAACCCAGCACTTCCCCATATAGGTGCTTCCCCAGATGGGATCATAAATTGTAACTGTTGCGGCAAAGGTGTCTTGGAAATTAAATGTCCTTTTTGTGGAAAGGAAAATGCAGCTGAAGAACATCAGTGCCTTTTGAGTTATAAGGAGTCAGGAAAAGAAATATTTAAATTAAGCAAAACACACCAGTACTATTATCAGGTCCAAACACAGTTATTTGTTTGCCAGGCAGAATATTGTGATTTTATGGTTTGCACTGAGAAGAACTTTCATTTGGAAAGGATCGCTCCAGATGCTGAGTTTTGGAAGTCAGTTGAGAAAAAAGCTACTGACTTTTTTAGAAATGTTGTACTTCTAGAATTGACAGGGCAGTTTTATTCAAGGTAATTTTACGGAATGCTAAGTCTGAGTAATTCATTGTTACGGACAATGAAAAGTGAAAATCCAGTCATGGTCCTGCTAAGTTACAGTAAGTTTCCTTCACTTAAAACACTGTAGAATAAGAATACTTGAGGTAGAAGCAGGATCAAACCCAAAGATGTAAAATTAAAACTGCATACAGTACAGTAGTTCAGTTTTTCAGAAGGACTACATGTAACTCTTTCAGCACAATTCAATATTTATTTTCATTTACTTTATTCCCAATATACATTACTTTATTCGCAATATATAATTGTAAAAATATAAATGACATGAAATTTAATCTTTCCAAGTATGAAAATATATAATTAACCTTTTTTAAAAGTTTAATGGTATTGTAAATATCTTAACCATTTAAGATATAATACTTAAGTAAATCAAAATAATGGGTCAGTCTTTGCTACAATAGTTTCACGCTGTCGTGCGATCGTCAGGCAAGTGGAAGAAAACTCTCTCGAGGCTGTCCCGATGTCTTGTGTACTGAGCACTTTTCTGGTCCATATTGAGCTATGTTGTATATATATATGTGTGTGTGTGTACACTGCACAGTTTCACTTGTGGGATACAGTTTGTTGTGAGATTAGTACATATATACATAAGGTAGTGTGTGGCTAAATTCTAGAGGGATTGGTGCATTTGTAATACTGCCATTCCAATGCCAATCATATTTCAACATGTATGTATAATTTCAATTTTAAAGACATAGCTATTGCATTACTCCCATGCAGTGTTCTCCACAGATTACAAAACAAGGAGGGAATTGAGGGAAGGGGATTCGAAACTATGAATGGTGCCAAATGATGCTATGTACACGCTTTTTTCTCCCATTATTTTTCTGATACTTACCCAGAGATGCCAATATTTATATCCAGAAATCAGGGAGGTTTCACACAGGAAACAGGGAGATTTTTCAGAATAACATGCAACTTAATGAGTGAAAAACCTTCTTGATTCAGGAAGAGTTGGCACCTCTGCTTAATACCAAGCCGTACTATTTGTTATTACCAGCTTTGCAAGGAAAATTGTATTTGAAACAGAGTGAAGGAGGGGAAGTAAATTTTATTTTTAAAGAGATATGCAGCTCATTTCCTGAGAACTTACTTCAGATCATTAAGTTGTGATTACTAGTTTGTGATGGTCAGGAAACTTGCAGCCACCATTCAACTGACCAGAGCTGACCGGCATAGCTACGTATAGTACAATCCTGCTTCGAAAGCTGAATGACAAATAGGACCAAACAAAATTAGCTTGACTGCATTTATAACTAATTTATGTAGGCCTTGAGTACAGTATGCCATGTATTATATCTCATTTACTGACTGTTTAATTGACCTTGAAAAGAAGTTTCACCATATATTAAAAAAAAATATTTGTATATGTAAATAAATATATTAAAATTCTTCTTTAAATATCTAAAAATAAATCCTTCCATTTCATTTTCTCAGTTAAATGATACAATTGGCGGTGAGATATTAGCCAGACAGCAACATACTGCTGCAATCTTATCAATTTTTGTCATACTATCACTATCTTTGCTGATAGTAAAATCTAGAGGGATTGGACCATTCAAAATACCATACTTTTGCCTAACTACACCTATTACTCTTTCAACATGTATTCGAACATTGGCAATTTTCCTTGTATCAATTACTTCCTTCATGGACAGTTGAGATTTTCCACGTGTAAAACTTGGAACTTTAATTTCTGCACATAGTACACCAACAGTGTCAGCAAGATCAAATCCCCTATCTGCTAGAATAATGTCACCAGGCTGAATTTTATTTAGAAAACCACTATTTTCTGTGAGATACTTGTCACTGACTCTGCCTCCCCAAGCCTTTGATATGAAGCTGACGGTACCTTGAGGAGTTATTCCGATCAAAAACTTAAGGGTATTATGGTGCTTATAACTAGACCAGGTTTGAGCTCTAGCCATTAAATTTGAAGGCCTGTCAATGTAAATTTCAAAACAGTCTATTATGACAGTGACTCGATTTCCAAAGTTAACCTTAAATATCATTGGCATTGTCTTCATCAGGGTTTCTCTGTTAGGCCATACAATTAAAAACTTAAGCCTGGTGAACAAAACATCAATGACTGATGCAAAGATACGAGACACAGAAGCAGTTGAAATGTGGAAGCGATATGCTATGTCCTGGAAGGACAGGTTCAGTCTTAATTTTATAAGTGTAAGAATAACTTGTTGAAATGGTGTTAGAACACTTTTAGCAGTGATTTTGATATATGGGGAAACAAAGTTAAAAACAGTCATCAATGAAAGGTATGTAGGAAGTCCTGTGTAGAATTTAACTTTTATGTCATCATTTTTGAAGGAATCTTCATAAAGCAACAGGGAGTCAACTTTTACTCTCATTTCTAAATTTTCCCTAGTTAGATTGTTGACCTCAGCTTGCATCTGTTCAATATTTCTGCTGTGTAAATCAGTTTGGATTCCTACCCCATCAAAGGAGGACTTGGCAGTTTTTCCCTGCTGACCTCTTAAAAGCAAAAGTGAAGATGCTGCTTCAAACTCTCTTTTTTTCTTTTCACGCCGTTTCACTCTTTCATATCTAGCCATTGAAGATGCTGATGTCTTTGTCTTGTTGTGTCCCAGGCTTATGGATGGTGCCCAATCAGGGTTATTCCTGTCATAGAGTGATGCACTCTTCCCTGTAAAAGAATAAAAGGTATCGCTTTTAAGGAACAGTGTGATATTCATGCAAAAGATGTTATAACCACGTTCCTACTGTCAAATATATACACTGGAAAAAATTAAAGTAAAAGTAGAATCACAGAGTGGGTAAAGAAAATATTTTGCTTTCATGAAAGTTCTTTATTTTGAACAATCACCCAGAGCTCGATGGTGATGAAATTAATCCGTTGTCTTATTTAAAAGAATTTCCTTTCTTAATCTGGTAATGTGGTGTGACAAAACCTAGGCTAAGGTGATATAATGAAGTTTGAAGGGTTACCTTAAAAGTTTTTGGTGAAATCATACCTGTAACATTTACTGATTTTTACATGTAGATGAACTGCTGTTTGCTTACAATATCTTTTGTATACTATTTTAACCAAAATAGCAAAACAAATGTTGTTGAAACTGAAATGTCATGGCCTGTCCTCATTTTAGTTGTTAAATTGTGAAGGTTGGGAGTTAAAACAGCAAATGGTGACCATATACCAATTTTGATCAGGGTGGACATTGTTTCACTTTTAACAAACCTTACCTATAAATAATACTTCATTATCCAGCAAGTCTTAAAGTAATGGAACCCTGGCCCCTACAAAGTTTATTCTTGCACCTTATTTGTCACCAAGTGTCTGCTTTTAGGCATGCTAAAAGTACTCTTCACTTTTTAAGCCTCACTTATATACAGCTCTCCTTAAAATGAACACTTAATTTAAATTAGACTGGGAAAAAAGTGAGAGGCATTGTCAAAAGACTACATATACAGCATACCTATGTGTACCAATTTTTAGAATCTCCCATACCCTGCCCCTCTACCCAGCAGCTACAGACTTTGCCTTCTGTAGTGCATTGACTGCTGCAAATTCAAGTTTTATATACCTGACAAATAAGACTTAGGCCCTATTGAATATAACACTGGAGAGATAATTACATCTGATGTATTTTGTAAGAAATGCAATGATGGTTGTATGGCATGGGTCACTATGGAACAAAATTAACATGCAGTGATTGGCTGATTCATGGAAATTAAAAACGTTAACTGCATCAGGGAAAGGATCATTTGCTTTGTGCTTATGCACAGTGACTATGATTGGACCCATGTCTGCAACAACAATAAGTCTCCTTTAATCAGTCAAAATCAAGCTGTACTGTAGCTTGTTGGTGCCCTATCATTTACATCTAAAGTGCCCCATGCTTGTTAATCCTACCCCCTTTGTTAGATGGCATCTACCTTGTGTAATTGGTATTTGAGAAATTATCTGTTCATCCCTTGAGTATCATTGCCACTTTTAACCCACCCCTCCCTGTGATCTTTCTAGAGTATTAAAGAAATGAGATTCCAGTGCAGCACCAAAAAAAAATAAATAAATAAATAAAAAAAAAACCTAGTCACAAAGCAAGTTTGAGCATCTGGAGAACTGTGGCTTAAGTACTCTGTATATAGTGCCATGCCCCAATACAGACCAACAATGCTTACTTGTGCACAAGGATACCTTATCCTATGACCTAATTAGCCAACACAAGATGAAGGACTGTAGTCCCATGCATGTCAACTGAAGGGAACTTTTTTGTAATTTTTTGAACACCCCCAGACTTTTTTTACAGGCCCAGCAACCAGTGACTTTATTCTTATGCCACTGTTTTTCAAGTCTGTGTGGGCATCAGTGTTAGTCTAGTAGGGTTACGTTAGGGTGTGAATAATTAAGGCTAGGTGTGCTGGAAAGAAGAGAACTTGGAGCACAGATGAGTACCAGCTGTACCTTTGTATGGTATGGTAAAGTTGTCTTTTTTAACACAATACAATATAAATTGTTAACATCTTCATTTACACTTAACACAGCCATTTGTCCCCCAAACTAAAATTCTCAGTTGGCAGTCTACTGTTTTTTGATTGACATCAAATTCAAAAAAAAAAAAAAATAGAGTAATTCATATTACACAGCATGCATTGAGGGTGTTCTAATCAGACACTAGGGCCTTTGTATGCCCACCAGCATATGTCCCTAAGGCAATAAACTAAGAAGAGTTGTGTCTGCACAGGGAGGAGCTTTAGGGAGGAGCTTTAGGGCGGCTGTGGGAGGGAGCTGGGGGCTAAAAGTAAGTAGATTGTGAGATTGGAACTGTCTGGGGTAAAAAGTATCTGGATTAGTTCAAACATTCATTCAATTATTTTATTTTACTTTTACACTGCCCAAGCTATGGTTATAATGTCAAAGCTATGGTTATTAATCTAGGTCACAACAAGTTTACACTGCAACATTGGTGTGAACTCAACCATGCACAACTTGCCTGCACTCTACTACACCACATCAGCTATTACTATACTATAGTGTAGGCTATACTATCCAACAAAAAGCCCTCTTCCATCTAGTAATAAGTTGCTGAATACTATAGTGACAGGGGGTTGAATACTGGTTAGGCAAATCCAAAGTTTTATGGTGAGCTATTTCTGAAAGGAAAGACTAAATCCAATATTTTTTGATGGTAACATGTTAGCCATCATAATATCTTACAAAAACAATTTGAGCCATATGATTTCATTTTACCTGGGAGGAAAAATTTCAAGAAATTCCTTAAAGGGTTGAATACTGGTTCCTCTACCCTAGGCCTATGAATAGGCCTACACCATGGTGCTTTGAGTAATGTGACTTTGGAAAAGGACCCAACGTTAAGTAAGATTTGTCATTCCAGGTGGAATCTGAAGGCTGAAGCAAGTTTTAACTTTATGACAAATATTTTACTTTAAAGTTGGCGGTGTGCAGCTTCTTCATTGCAAATTTTATGTTGGCTAGTATATGACATGCTATGTTAAAACTAATGTAACTTTAGCTTAGGCCTAACGTTAGGCCTAACGTTAGGCCTAGGCTAGACTATGCCGTGAAAATAAATGCACAACACTGTACGTTGGTGCCTTAAGTAGGTTTTATAGGCTAGTTATTCCCGCTTAGGCCATATTTTTGGGAAAGGCGATCAAACGGAGTTTACAAACTTAACAATTCAATAACTCACCAGAAATGAAATGATCAGAACACACCCTAACATACGGGAGAGAAGATGGCTTCAGATTGGCTATTGCGATCCTTGTAAGCCAAAGTTCCCTACGCTTGAGCGATAATTCCATTGTCTCCTTTCCCTGATTTTTTATCACGGCTGGAAGACGAAAAAAAGACTTATTCTTTTCTCTGTCGCCTCTGTTTCTGCACCCCACAATGATGCAAAAATTTACCATTTTTCCGGAAAAGTAACTGACATATATGAGTTATTATATCTTCATAAGATGGGTATAGGCCTAATTATTATTAGTTAATAGTTAATTATTAATAGTTATTGCATACCGCTCTGTGTACACGACCTGTGTATCCACGTCGTCGTTAATGTAAACATTTCATCTGTACTCCAATATGGCCGTGCCCTTATCTATGACGTCATATGAAAAGCCTCTATAGGTAAATATCACAGAACAAAAGCTTCAATGAGTGCTTAAGTGTGTAAATATGTGCAGTTATTTATTGCCAGTACTACAGCATTATTGTGTAAGTTGCAGTAGCCATAACCCTATATACATACATGTGAGTTCAGGAGCTAGTAAACAGTATGTGAATCGATCTGTAGCCCCTCCCCATTACAATAACAAGGCAAAACAAAAGACATTAGGGGTGTGATCCTCTCACCCCAAACAGTCCCAATTCTCCTAGCCTTCTTACTTGAGCCCCTCCTACAACTTTCTAAAGTTCATCCTCATTTGGACACAATCTCAGTTTACTGCTTCAGGGTTTATAAGACCCCAGTGTGTAGTGAAAATACACTCTCAGTACAGTACCTGCTGTGTTATACTCTGTATTGCTTGAAGGAGCTGTCAAGAAAAAAAAAATAAAAAAAAAAAGGCTGTGCCAATGGGGAATTTTTGTGGATTACTTCAAAAAATGTAGTTTAGGATGAGAGGATTAGCCCTCCAAATAGTAAGCACAGGAACAAGAATTTATGTGGCTTCTAGGGAAAGTTTTAAATACCGAAGTGAAAATAGCTTTTGGTTCTGATGTTTCAGGGTGGAAGGCTTTCACAGAATTCGTTATTAATGTATGGTTTCATGCCTCAACATGTAACCTTCTAATTTAATGTTGAAGCATCCACAGCCCTTTTTCCAGTCGTAGGTGCCGAAATGTTGTCCTACTCCATTGCCTAAGCAGAACATCAAACACACTTCCCCTAGGTTTCCAGAAGTGAAGTCTTTGGGATGAGATGACTTGAGAATGAAACCTGCATCAGATGACTTGAGAATGAAACCCGCACCTCCGAGTGAGGGTTGGATAATCTACCAACTAGACCATGCATCCCGTCAGGTTCTCACAGAAGGATGTGTCTCTTTTGTAGTAAAGGGGAGTTTATTGCTCAAGAATTATCATTTAACCCAAGCTATGTGTAAAAAATTGAAACAATCAAGGGCAGCAATTTTTTTTTATAGGAATGAGATTGTGTATGTGTATAATATTATGTGAAGCCATTCATAAGTCCCTACTGTCCTTATCCCATGGGTGCCGTGCAGTTGAGTCCATCTTCACCGTAATGGAGAGTATTTCAGTCCTCACCTACCTCCTATCACCCTATATATCATTTATACCTATACTTACAGTCCCTCGTGGGACTGCAAAATGCAGAAGGATGTTGTAGGGTGTGTGACGCCCTCTGCTGGTATGGTTCTCACAGTGTTACGAGTTTGCCAGACGCAGACGGTAAGTATAGGTAAAAATGGTATGCATAGGGTGATAGGAGGTAGGAATTGTCCCTTACAGACTCCCAAAATAGGGAGCTTTGTCAAGTTTGTGACCCATTTTGAGTAATGGTGTAATGCCTTCACTGAGAACATGGGTCTTTGACCTCATAAGAATTTACTATTATATAATAGTACATTATCTGTATACCCACATATTACAAGCCCTTTGTACAAGCCAGTTCTTGTAATGATGGAAATAAACCTTCCACACATCCATGCATAAAGTCATGCTTTGCCTGGTGAACAATCAGTCCATTGGTCAGTTAATTTTTAAAGACTCGATAAAAGTGGGGTGCAATTTCCATTGTTCACTCTGTTGAAGGTCAGTTTTAACAAGTTGTCAACAAACCCTTTTACCTACCTGCACTAAATACTGTGTCAAATTTGGAGGTTCTTTCTATAAGGCAGTCTTTATAAGTTTACCATTGTTCAAGTGCTCCATCTATTTTCCACTGCCAGTGTGTTATTATTTGTTTACAACATACAAGTGAACTGTTGAGTAGATCCCTGCCAGTGTGTGTGTCATTGAGGTTGAACTGAAGGTCTGTTTGATTGTGTGTGGTTTCCTGTTCTTTGAATAACAGAACCACTACTGTGATGGGATGATGTATTGACTGGATAAATAGCTGACTGATTGGAAAAGGCGGGCTAGTTACAATGCACATGTAGGTAAGGGATGAAAAGATTTGTAATTGTACTTTTTGAGGGTTGCTCAGTTGAACAGCATAATGCTTATTTTATGCTGTTTGTGAATGAGTAATGGGACCTTTCAGGAAGGTGTAAGAGGGCTTGGTCTTTCAGTAAGACTTCATTTAGAGCTAAAATTAGGGCAAGAACTGTCCAGGGTGTTTGTGTGGAGGTATTTTAACCAGATCACAATGTGGAACACAGTCCATCAAGCAAAGAAGGTTAGTATAGTTTGTAAAGGATATTACTTATGTTAATTGTAGCTCAGGTATTGTGGTTGGAACTTGTGGCAATTTCCACTCTGTTCCTTTTTTTTTTGCATTGAGTAGAGCCAAGAATTGGATGTTTTTAAGTCTTAATTAGCATCAGGGGTAATAACATTTTATTGTCAGAAGCAAAATATATGTTTTCAGTCTAGAGCTGAATATATCTTGTTCATTAATCTTTTGCTAAATTGCTGTAATAACATTTTTGTCATCAGGATGGGTTCAGATTGTCATATGAATGGCTTTACACTGCAGTGCTGAATTGGAACTTGTGATCTACCTTCTTACCCCCTATTAACACCTTGTAATCCCCACTTACCAGTAATATTAAGCATTACACATTGAATAGAGGTGTGTGTTGTGTTTTGTTATGTGTGTGTCAGGCCCGGGGAGGGGAGGGGGGGGGTCGAAGGTAAGTACTACATGGATGAATGGGCAAGATGTGTGCATCCTAAATTGACAATTTTGCTGGAAAATCGGAATTGTTCATGTTTCCACCATAATACTCTGGGACGTGAGGTTTCCTTTTGGACATTGGCTATATGGGTAACCCCGTAAAAAGTGCATTCTCAGTGCTAAATTAAGTTGTGCAGTAGTATCTGATGCTTCTTTAAGAATATCTTGAGTAAGTATCTCTTTGATAGGTATGGGATTGCGAGTAGACAGTTTTTTCTTAACCCTTATTTGGTGAATTGTGCCCTTCTACTACTACCTCAGGAAAAGAAGCATGCACAAAGGTGTCATTTCCCCAAAATTGCTTTCTGAGAAAAGCAGACCTGTTCCTACTCCTCTGTAAATTACATTATGGTCAAGGATTCTGCCAGAAACACAAAAAAGGGAGTGAGATTGAGTATGGCAAAACCCTAGGCCCAAATTGATTCTGTCCTAGGTTAAAGTTACAAGTGGGTTCAGGGGGACAAAAGCTTGCTTTGAGGCCACTGTAAGGTGCAATTTGAAAGGTTTAAAAGGCCATTTGTGTATTTGTGTAGGTTCAAGAATTGCCGAAAAGGTGTTCTCTCTTTAAAAAAAAAACCAAGATTGATAATTTGACTTTGTTCCTTTTGGAAGTGGGGGGGGAGAAGAAATCCACCTCTTTTCCCCCTTTGCAAGAAACACGGTGGTGCAAAAATTGGAGAAATTGTATTCATTGAGATTAATTGTTAGATAAAATTATAAACTTCAAATATGTTTGCAGTTTTGTTCCAAGGAGGCTCAGGTTCAAGTTCTCCCCTTTAGTCACCTATGACGGGGGGGGGGGGGGGAGATACTGTGCAGATATTCCGCAACCCCCAATCCACTGAGGTGAGATTGATTGTATCATGTGTAACAATTGCAATTTGCGTTTTGGTGGTAAAAAGCATGTATCAGGATCACCAGGTTTGCGTCATGGTTAACCCAGGCATGGAATAAATTTATTTCCAACTGTTTGGCGTAGTGGCACATGTGTAAGATTTTGACATTGAAGAATGACAAGGACAACTTCAAAGACTTTGTAGAAGCTCCCCATGTGATCATCATGCCTTTATAACTTTGAGCTGGAATTAAGTGTCACATTTAGAAAATTGAATTTTAAATGTAGTAAATTCTCAACCCAAACTAAAATTTTTATGTCTGCTGAAGTTCTCAGTTGGCATAGGTCTTTGATTGACAGCAAATGAAAAAAAGCTGAGTATTGTAGCTCATATTACACAGCATGTATTGTACTGAGAGTGTTTTGATTGCCTAGTTGTGGTCTTGTGTATCCTCACTCTAAAGCAGTAAACTGAAGTTGTGTCTGGATGAGGATGAGTTTTAGACAGTTGTGGGAAGGTAGGTTAGGAGAAGTGGAATTTTCAGGGTTGAGAAGAGTTGGCCTTTAAAAACTTTATGAGGTAAATCCTATAAATTGCCACCAGAAGAATCTGTTCTGTCTCTAGCAGAAGAAGTCAGTTGAATGCTGGACTGAATGGTGGCCCATATAAGTAGCCTACTTTGCCTCTTTATATTTTATTGTTTTACTACTAATCCCCCCCCCCCCCCCCTACCATTTGTACAAGACTTCTGTCAGTCAATTTTAAGGCAATTGAAGGCAGAATTTTGAAGTTTTTAGACTTTGTAATTTTTTGTGGTAAATTTCATTTCAAACCAGCCAGGGACCAGGGAAGAATGGAAAAAGTTTTTTTTGTAGAATTGTAGGTTTGCCTGTTTTTCATAATAATTTGGAGTAAAGGGAAAACTGGTGTTGTTCCGATTGAATGAGGGCACTAGATCTTTGTCTGATGTGGTAGATCAAATTGTAATGGGAAGGTAAATCAATGGTACTCAATCAAGGTCAAAATCAATCAGTTTTGATCAACCTACCTGCGGTAGATCAGAAAGACCATGCTTGATATATGTTGTAACATGAACACATTGAGTGTCCCCACAACTCTGTTGTTTATGTAGCACAGTTTATATGAGTGTCCCCAGATTTCTGGTGTTTATGTGACACAGTTTATAATGCATGTGTCAAAATGACAAGCCGACTTGTAAAAAATGGTGACCTTTTCATGCTTGCACATTATGTTCTTTAAAACATGTTTAATCTACTGTGCTCATTCATGTATGGAGGTGGCTCTTAAGTTAATTAACAGCCATGATACAATAAAACCATGATTAATGAGTTCACGCAAATGGGAACATCGTCAATTAAAATTAATAGAAACGTTGATATAAGCTAAGGGTTCAGTAATTGAACAGTATGTACAGAGATATGATTTAGTGATTTTACACTTCAAAGTAAAACTGAATTTCATATTTTCCCCTAGTCTGCATGGTTGGGGGAATTTGTGTTCAATAACCATTGAAAATTTGAATGGGGGAAAATTTGAATCGCTTTTGTTGATGTTTATGAATTGTGCAATGTACACTGTTGCCTCTAAAACATTACAGGCTGGTTGCCATATGATGATAGTCAGATCACCATTTGAAATGACCTTTTCTCCTGCTTTATTTTCCATGTTGCAAGAGAAAACAAATTGTAATGTTTTTGAACTAGTTTTCATTTTCAAGGTAAGAGCTGGGTAGATTGATACCTTAGAACATGATATTTGGCAGCTGTGATTATATTTCAGTAATTCTTTTGTTCGTGTAGGGTTAGGATGGTATAATTATTGCCTGCAAATAATGAAGAAGTGATTTAAAAAAGTTTTTTTCCTTTGTTTCCATTCTGAAAATGTGGTAGAAAACATTTGCTTCATAATCCCACTTTGTATTGTGATAAATATTGCAGAAAAATCTTCCTTCTTTGAACATGTGTACTGGTATCCTGACTTTGGACTGTGATGTCCATATGTTACTTTGGTCAGGAGGTGAATGACCTTAGAAGTATTGATATCAGTTAGAAAGTAGTTGCAGTGGTAATTCAAGCAATTGAATCACATTCAAAGAAAGGTGGCCTTCAGGAAACCTGATGAGATAGGTATCATTTCATCAGCACCATATCATAGCTACTGGTAGCATGAAACTATTATATGTGGGAAACTGGGAGTATCAGGATAACCATGGGTAATGGGGGCTGGGAGGGGGTGGAACTGTGAAGACCTGTTGGAAGGGGGGGTAGACAGGCTTAGGTTATCTTTAATAGTGATAGTGTGTAGATTTGCACCTCAGGATATGGATTGCTTTAAAATTTTGAATGTAATAAAGGAGTTGAATAGAAAAAATGATAAACTGTGGTTGAAATTAGGTTTGGTCACATGTGTTGTGTTCACTTTTGGAGCACTATGGAAAATGGTAACATATTTTACATTAGCCTCCTATTTATGCTATACACCTGTCATTTCCACAGTTTCATCCATGATGAGACAGTGGCAAACTAAAAGCATACCGCTGGAAGGAACTTAGGGGGTAATGTGCACCGGAATTCTGAAGTTAAGGTGGGTGTGGGTTTAAGGGTTCAGTATAGGCCTACATTACAAACCATGAAAGTAGTCCACAGCACCTAAAATGTCACCTTGATGATTTAAAACATGTGGCATAATTTTGAAATGTTCAGTTTTTTTTTTAAATAGTTTGTGATGTTTTTCTATGTTTTACATTGCATTTCCTGTGGTACTATGATTATGGAATTCTCCAACCTTTTTGAGGCATTACTGTGACATGAAAGTCTGCATGTCTGAAAGCACAGAATGCATGGAAGTAAACACTTCTTCTCCCCCAATATAGTCAGTTTTGAATTCCTGGGAAACCTTTTAAACATGTCACCTTGAGAAATTACTTGAAATCCTTCATGAACCACCCTGTCAACATGTGCAGTCTTTTCAAGGAGCTTTGGAAATACCTTCAGAGCTATGCATGATCTGTGGCTTCATTGCGCAGACAAGAGACTGTTTCATGGAACCCCCCATAATGAATTTCTCCTTTTGTGATAGATGACAATAGTTTTAGCTATTGACACACTCTCATAAAGGACATGGTCTCTAGTGCCTTTGTTGTGTCAAACCCTCCCATTGATGGAATCGATCAGCCATTGAAGTCCTAGATAAGTCACCCTGTTTAATACTACTAAATTTAACCAAACTCCTGTGAATTGTTGCGTGACTGGTGTTGGGTATGGTTTGGAAGCATGCCACGAAACCAGTTGCATTGCAAGCCCTTTAGATGACCTGTTTCATACTGTAGTTTTGCCAAAGGTTGAGAGTGAACGTAATAGTGTGTGTTTAGCAGTTGTGCAGAGCATATACCTACCAGAATCCATAGAGCATGCCTTAAAGGGTCAATCCTTCCACCCCAAACTACACTTCTTGTAAGGGGGTACAGAAACTCTCTAGATTGGCCCAGCTTTTTGATTGACTGTTAATTCAAACAATCCAGACTAACAAAGCTTATATTACACAGTATGAACTGTACTAAGAGTGTTTTGATTATGCACATATAGCTTTTCTACACTCAGCCTGAAGCAATAAACGGAGATTGTGGCTGGATAAGGATGAATTTCAGACAATTGTAGGAGGGTTTTAAGTAAGGAGGTTAGGAGAATTGGTTCTGTTTGGGGTGAGAGAAGTGGGCCTTAAATGTTCCATATTCTTCAACATGTTTTGAAGGATTGTTGATATCTCACAGTGCAGATTTTGCTTCATATGGTAAAGCTGGCAGTCAATATCTGCCCTGTACCTATCTCATATTTTCCGTTGAAACTGGAATTATTCAGTGATTCATTTTGCAAACACTTACTGTACCTGACGCTGCAATAAATATGTGTGAGAATCGCAAAATTTGCATGGGTAAAGAGTAAAGAAGCAGTAGGGAAAAAATCTTGGCTGAAAACTCAGCAAAATTTTGAGACTTGGGGAGTTTTCACCCCAGTATGTTGAAGTTGAAAGGAATGTAGGACAGGTCAGGGGGTCAGAGGATTGACTTTTGGTCACAGTGGGGGTAACTTCTAAAATAATCTCAAAATACATGAGGGAATTTCTTTCATACTGCTGACTTACTATTATGGGATAGACCTAAATGTGGTTTATTTGGGAATAATGCACTTTCAAGTTGTGGCAGTTTGGGGGGAGGAAATATTCCAGGTGTATCTAGTACCATTGCAGTAATAACAGTATGTGTTACAACTCCTGATCTATTGTCTCCAATATCAAAGGTATTGTCCTAGCAGGGAGTTCTTGTGATATAATTTGAAGTCGAACATCATGTAACGTTTGCAATCAAGTTGTGAAGGGGGTGGGGGTGGGGAGTTTAGGGGTTCAGATGTTGGTTGGGGAAATATTCCATGGATCCTTGTTACAGAAAGTGGTGGTACTTACACTGTGTTTTATAGATCCTGACACCCTACTTATCTCCAGTACTTTTAGTTATTGTCTATGTCTACCTCATAGACATGTTTGTTACTGACACATGTTTGATACCACCTACCATTTGTACAGTTTAAGTTCCTCCTCCTCTCCCTTCCTGGTTTTGATGTTTGTTGTGCTCTGCATAAGCAATGGAGCAGGGAGAACAAGCCAGTGAGCCACAACAGGAAAAAAGCTGTGGCTGACCTGACTCAAACCAATTGGTTAGAAACTGAGAGCCCTGTAAATTTTCATCTAACTAACCAGCCTGTGAATTTTGTCCAGTTATTTGATCTTCACAGCAAATAATAACTGTGTACTTATGAAATTAGGCCTACTGGCTGCGCATGGGTTTGGTCATATAGCCTATATATATATGCCTATGATGTTGTTGCATTCCATTATGGAATACTGCCCTCAACACCCCAAACTGTCACTTTATATTTCATTAATGTTTGCCTTTACTCTAATAGACCATTTCAGCCTTAGTAATTTTATCTTGGCGATTTAGTATATAGCTAATCAAGCTTTTTGTCTGTCATTCTTACTTCCTAATGTCTGAATGCTTTCGAGAGTCTTCTATCTTTTTCCTTGTAAAGTATTCCTTTGTCTAGTGTGAAATGTCCTTGAGAATTCATATAACCATGAAAACATACCTGCTCTTTTGGGGTTTATTACTTAATTTACCTCTGACAGAACTAGTGCATGATGTACCAGACTGAGAGATATACATGGAAATTGATACTTAACACTAGTTGCAGCAGTTGCTACCCATCTGTTTATTTTATTATGCCAATCAAAATTGTATAGAAAACTAGATTGGCTAGGTATCACTTTTCCAGGAAGCAATGAATATATTCTAGTTGTAAAGCCTTCACAAAGAGTACAGTGAAGCAAAGTGCAGAGTGCAAACTTACTGTAGGCCTACAAGATATGTGTTGGCTGTGTATTTCATCCGGTTGCTTCTTTTCACAGTCTCGAAGATGAAGTTCAAGACAGTATTTGCTTATAGAGTGGGCAACATTATTTTTTGACTGAACCTGTCAAATTTACTGTTGAGACAAAGATGTGCAAGGGGATTATTTTGGACCTATCCATTTCACAAATTTTGTCTTTGGATCTAATTTTTTAAAATTTGAATGTTTTGGAAGAAAAGAGGCAACTAGTTGCTTAAGAACTGTTCTGTGGTGAAATCTGTTTTAAATGGAGGTGCCATTACTTTTTTGACATAACTTAGGGAGGTAAGTAATTTGGTGTTCTTCTGGTCCAATTTAGTTTGTTGTACAGGGAAATTTCTTGACCTTTACTATTTTAGTCCATTGTTATAAAAGACATATTTCTAAACAGTGATATGTGCTGTAGATGTATTTATCCTGGGCATTCATCTGATGTGAAGTATTGACCAAGTTGAGAGGCAAGCTTCATTTCTGATTCCTGAAGTTTCATTTCTTTAAAACCATTGATTAATGATTTAAAGGTAATCATTATCAGGAATTCAATTTAAAGGAGCTTGGTCATTGGGTGTGTTCGTAGACCATTCAGGAATCTACCAGCCCTGATACTTACCTACTATTTACCTGTAATCCTACCTACCAGCAACTAGACCGCCGCATACTTACCCCAGTAGATATGGAGGGAGTCTGGGGATTATGTGACTTCCAGATATCAGGGCCTAGATGAGTTATGTCTTGCTCCTACAACACCTTTGAGGTTTGGTTTCATGTACGGACACCACTAGTGTTACCCCCATGTTTACAATGATGCAAAACCACAGGTTAACACCCTGTTTTCTGGTCTCTGTTCTCACATACCTGGAGTTGGGTTGCTTGGTATTGCCCTACCATACTAAAAAGTCAAATTTTTCATATATCATGTTAGAGAGTTTGTGTCATCAGTGTTGTATCAAAACACAGGTCTGTGAATACCATGTTTGGTTACCACAAACATGGTCTTAAACTAGCAGAACTCTGCAACAAGAGGTGGACTGAGATTTAAACTCTGACGCAGAGTAAATGAGTTCTTACATTAAATCCATCTAGTTCAATGGCACAGTGTTACTGGTATGTCGAGTGTGGGGTATGTGAGACCACAGAAATAGAGGTTTTACATCAATTAAACCCTTCTTGATGTTATTTTGGGAGCAATTAAACAATCAAGCACACTGCACAATCAGGGCTAGATGTTAGCAGTTGTCCTCTTGCCTCTGACAAGTGAACACCTGTTTGTATATGTTGCACTGTGATGACCAGTGTTTATGCTGCTTTGATATGACTTTGACGCAATGACTCATCAGTTTGACACAGTGATGTTTGTGGGGAAAACAAACCGAAAAAAAAAAAAAATGAGGTTTTAATTTTTTCCCACATTTGATGTGTGTACAGTTCTACAAAACTGAAATTACCATTGAGTCAAATTTTCTCGTACTGAGTGTATATGATTCAAGTTATAATTTCTAAGAGGAAGCAGTGGTGTTGACATTAAAGGCCCAGTTCTCTCACCCCAAACAGTACCAATTCTCCTAACCTTCTTACTGAAGCCCCTCCCACAATTGTCTGAAATTCATCTTCATCCAGATGCAATCTCAGTTTATTGCTTCAAGGTGAGTATAGAAAACTCAATTTATATAATCAAAACACGCTCAGTACTGTTCATGCTGTGTAACACAAGCTTTGGTACTCTGCATTGTATGAATAAGGTGTCAATCAAAGAGCTGAGCCAATTGAGAATTTTAGTACCCCCGTACCAAAATTGTAGTTTGGGGTGAGAGGTTTGGCCCTTTAAGGTGACATATATTTGATACTAGTGTGATTCTCTGTACATGCCTCCAGTAAGTACTAGTAATTAAATATTATACCCAATTACTGCGTTTTTATTGGGCAGGAGAGAGGTTGAAGAGTGGGAAGTAGACAGGACTATGATGCCGATGTGACCATGTGTTGTTGTAGGCTTGCTGTTTGAAGTATTGAACTGGTATGAAGGTGTAAAAGTGCATGGTTTTAATAGCTCTTTTCCTGATAAATGGTCTGGTTGAATAATTAAGGACAACACATAATGCAATTGATCTTCCTGTTATTGCCTGAAGGTCATTCTCTGTGTGTTTGACCCATGCCTTTAAAGAGCTGCAATGTTTCCTTGCATTATTCCTCTTTTGTAAAAATAACAAACCTTTGAGGCATGTCCTCAAGTAGCCTTCAGTTGAATTTGTGCTTTGAAATTAGGCTGTAGGCAACTCAAGTCAAGTTAATGCTTTCCTGTGGGAATATGTTAACATTTAGTATTCTCTATTATGTGTTTACATTGGGTAACAAAACATTAAAATCCATTCAAGAAAAAAACCACACACTTGCTATAACTGTAAGAAATGTCAAAAAATTGCACTTCAGTCTCGCCCAATTGTATCGAAATGCCTCAAATATTCAACCATTTTTCAAAAGATAGCGGTAAACACTTTACCCGTGGGCCTTTCCAAGGATGGGGGCCATATGCAAAATCAGTTATTCAGCTCTCCCTTCCCCTAAACTAAGTATGTTATGTGGCTAAGTTGGTTTATACACCGTATGTTGCCCAAGGCTGTTTTTCTGTACTAACAGTTTTGCCCTCCACTCCACACAATTGAAAACAAATTGTAGGAGTTATCAATGGCAAGGATTTTGACCCTATGTTTTCAAAGAAGTCATGTTCATTGAGAAGTGGCTTTTCTGACAGTTTTATCACTTTGTTTCTCTCTCCCACAGGTTTATGTTGAATTTGATGGTCAAGATTGGGATAAACGCGAGTGGTTCAAGATAAACAACAAGTCACATCAAGCCTTTTTGGTGGAAAAATCTGTGGTCTGGGCTGAACGTATAGATCCATATGCTTCAGTGCCTAGTAATATTACTTGGCCAGCTTTGGTGAGAATTCCGGCTTTTTTCTTTATATTTATTTCCAGGGTTTTTTTGTTATTGTATATTACTGTGTGTCTGATCCTTATTCATTGTTGGATAATTTCCATCAGTGCTCATGGTTGCTGTTAAAAGTACAAGCAAACACAATCTGATAAATGCAAGACCCAAATATGTTATCAGTATTAGCTGCAATATTTTGTGTCTTGTCAGGAGTGAAGGTCAAAGGTCGTCTCATTTTGGAGGCATGATTTCATATTCTCACCCCTACCTTTGGCATGCCCTAGTGAATCAGTAGTAGTCTCTTCTTGTATCACGTAACCCAACTCAGCAAGTTGGGCAAAGAATGTGTCAAAATGAGAAAAGTTAGGTATGATAATCTTACAACAGTAATGGCAAACATACCACCCAAAGCCTATGACTCTGTGCATGTGATTTATGAGCTAAATCTCACCCTTTGCCCTCTGGGAGAATTTTCTCTGTAATTAAATATTGCTATAAAAGTTCCTGTGGGAACTTCTGCTCTTTGCCCTCTTCCTTAGAAAACTGCCATTTAAACCTGGCATAGTGAATCTAGTGATCAATGCCATACCTGGAATGTGTGAACAATTTTCCCCAAGAAGTTTTGTTGGGCATGATTTATGCCAACATTTTGCAATCCTGGTTGCCCCTCTTCCAACCCTGTACTGATTCATTTCCACCAAGTGTGCACCCACTGCCCTATCCATTGAATGTTGCAACATGGTCTCTTTTTGTTTAGCTTCCCTAACTGTTATGAGCCCTAAGCCTAAATCTCTGTCAGGTTTACTTTACTCTCATATGGCAGCATTTTGACCTTTCACCTCATCATTTTTGCCATTATCCAAACAGATGGTTCAGAGCCATTCAGGAAATTGATCAGCATTTTTGTGTTTGATTTATACCTCTTGGGGACACAGGAGGTGAAGTGGTTTGGACATGGTAGTAACATGGAAATACTACCTTGGAGGTAGTACTTCCATGGTAGTAATAAGGAGTTGTGTTTGGTGCAAGGACTGGATCTTTAAGTAAACTTTAAAGGGCAAGAACAGTTGCCTTACACTTATTTTGAAGTCTCAGTACTCACATGATGTACGTTTTGTCAGCTGCAGCCCTTTAGTTTGTTGTTTGCCTTTAGTGGGCTTGCCGTTGGGTTGTGGGTGTTTAGCATTAGTCAAAGTCAAACTCACAAAACCATTGCAATATCCTGCCAGATTTTTGTGTGACACTCCTTGCAAGTAATTTTCAAATGAAAAATAAAGTGTAGTAGGTAAAGAAGCCCAAGAATCATGACTGGAAAAAAGACTGTGGCCAGCCTGACTTAAACCAGTTATTTAGAAACTAAGCTGAAAAACCTCCTGTAACCAGGGAGCTGCCAGATAAAAGCACAGGTGGTAGCTCCCTTATCTTACTAACTTAGACCCACGGACTTATAAACATGGACACAGCATGTAAACGTCCTATCTGTAGATGGTCGTCACCAGCTGGGACAAAAAAGGCGCACCAAGATGGCCGCCGTGAAGCTATAAATCGTCTAATTTGACGACGACTCTATGATGTTTAAGCAAAAGTTAAACTTGAATGGGGAACAATATCATATTCCTGCAATGTGTGAAGTGATTTTGACCTTACCTTGCCATATTTCAAAAATATTTCAACTTTCTTGCAAAATATGGGAATATACTTAAGCAAGTCCAAACTCTCACAGAAAACCATAGCAGATGGCCATTTTGGTGCGCTTTTTCTCACACGTACAGTAGCAACAATGTACCGTGCAGTATGCTCTGTCCATGTATAGGTAGTACGTGCTTATACCCCATTCTTCATCTAGGTATGCAAAAATCACACCCTTTAGAAAGATTTGAGGTGAGTGGTGGTATGCAAATGATCATACTTGCACACCTCAAAATTCAAGGCCCAACTACTGTAAATTGTATAGCTGGGCTGGTTTTCAAAACTATAGGCATTAACTCACTTTTGTAAGTATAGTTAAACAGGATGCTTTCATTGGTTCTGTTAATCTGCCTTCGGTGATAGCTTTCTCAAGTTATGGCTGTGACTGGTCTGATGCCTGTTATTGTGAAGGAATTGGCCTTGAATGAACATTCTGTTAATACAATGTACAATACCAACCCTTATATTTGCGTAGGCAAACATAATTATTGCAGTAAAAACTATGCCATTGTGAAAGGACTTTTGGTGTGGCCTTGAACTAACTTTAGAAAAGTACTGTGTTGACATGAGACGTAAGTAGAAACTTAGTATATGCTGCCTCATGGAGTTGTGTCTGCAGCAAATCAGCCTCAGGGAAGGAAAATAATGGCCCTGAGACTTCCAAATCTGGTAGAAAACTACCCATCATGCCTATCTCAAGCCTGAAGGGATGTAATGCAAATAGATTTGATTAAATTTGATAAAATCCTTCCTTAACAGTGACATTTTGATCTTTGAAGTGGTCAAAAAAGGGAAGCTCAGTGATCATGCAAGTTTCGCTCCTGCATTGAAGATCAAATGGAGGGAAGGAAATTGTTGAGATTTTTATGATGGCATGAATGGATTGCCAGGAAGGCAGTCATTACGTTGTCTGAAGGGAAACCGCATTACTCTACTGTACCTGGCGATTGTTCATGTATTGCCCTCTGTTAAGTTGCAGATTATCCTATGCGTGGCATTTTTGCTTGAAAGAAAGGTTTTGCTTTAAGAGAAATTTGAAGTATGGATTAAAGCATGGGGGAGAAGTTCATGGAATTATCTTCCACATTAAGGCTAAAGCCTACCACTTGTTAAACAGGGATATAGCTGTGGTGGTCAATGATAGTCCACTCCAGCCAGTCAGTGCCAGTCAGTGTGGCTAGGTACCTGCCCACACCCCCATTGTGTCAAATTATTCATGACAATACATCAGGCATTAGAAGACTGCTTTCCAGGCATTGGTGGTCTCCATCTCTACTATGTTATTAGCTTACTGGGGTCTACTTGCAGGTAGATGGGATTACAGCCTGTGTAAAAATGAGGTTAGTACCATTGCTTATAGATCCCCAAACCAGGGAGTTTTGTGGATTTCTTTTTCTTGTGGCAGATGAAGAGGAACTATGAGACCTAACAAATTTGGGTTGAAAGGAGTTCAAAAGGTTGGGAACCAATTGATGTAATTAAGTATCATGTGACATTAAAATGTCTTCTAACCATGCACTCGTCATTCTTCATCATGTTTGTACTTCAAAATACAAAGGGGAACGAAAAAAGGGAGGGGAAGAGAGAGGAGGGGTAGAGAGAGGGGTATAGGAGGGGTAGCAAAGGAGTAGAGAGAGGAGTGGTAGAAACAAGGAAATCCAAAACAACAAGTCTATTTCGCTCCTCCCTACCTCCTATTAACCTATGTATATCGTTATTGCCCGCAATAACCGTCTGGCAAAAACCTAATAACACCGTGGTAACCCCTACCTAATGAGGGCGCGCTATACCCTAGCTACTTCCTTCTTTGTTTTTGCCTTATCGTGTTTACACCTGTGGGAAAATCGTCTGGTAAAATTCCGCTTTTTTTTACGTGCAATCTTCGTGATTCTGACCAGTTCTTTTTGTCTACGCCGTGGGCTGCTCCTTGACGCCTTCTACGGAAACCATGAGTATCCTCTTTCTTTCAGACCTTTTTTTTTCGGGGTTTTTTGCTCTTAGCTTAAGTATCGAGGATTTTCGCCTTGCGCGATCCTCTCGTCTATGTAACTTTGTACAGGGAGCGGTCTCGCGCCGCCATTTTGTTCCCGGTGGGGCTCCAGGAATTGCGGTCCGTGGTGGACCTTCCCCCCTCCCCCTCTTCTCCTCCCGTCCATGTATGTTGTGGTGCGGGTTTCGGGGGTTTTTCGTCGGCGGGCCGGCTTCCTTTATATCTTTTTTTTAGGTCCTTAGCCGGTTCCCGCCCTCTCGTCTCCTTACATGCATGTTTTGGGAATCGTTGTTTATCGATCTCTATCCTTTTTGCTTGTTTACGTTATCTTACAGGATTTACAGTTTGTATGCATGTTTAATATAAGGTTTTCTTGCTGCATTTAAAGTAGAATTACAATGACAGAAACAAAAACCTCTCATTTTTACACAGATTGTAGTTCAATTGTTACTTAATAACATCCTTTTTGATTTTTGTAAATAACTCCTCACAAAGTCACAAACGAAGGGAATAAAAACGTGGGTTTTCTCCTACTCAACACAACCGAATTCACTCAATTTGAGAACACCGATATGACCTCGAATAGCACACGGGTCAGTGCGTGACGTCATTGTGAAGAGTCGAGCTCTCTGCCTGTGGTACAAAGAATCGTACACACCTGTGTTGAGTTACTACGATCACTGTGCAAGATTGCAGGTGACTTCGAATCAATGTCCAGGCAGTTGGCAACCCGCGGTTTGCGGGCGGATTATGAAAATCACGTTATTCATGTTCATATCAAAATCTGCAAATATAGGCTACCTCTTGGCAATGATAATACCACTTTCACCTTTTCGGTTCCAATACCGCTAGCTAGATAATGCAAGTCCCTGCATAGAATAGGCTGGGGCAGTTCGCCAATACCTCAGTTTCACAACCAGTTAAGCTTCACGGGTTATGCGAGCTACTTTCTGTAGAATGTTCGCAAATGTCGACATAGACTAATTAGACCTAATTTATCAATTGAATGAGAAGAACACATTGAGAACAGTGCCCTGCCTGCTTGGTTCATTCACACAATGGCTACCGGAAATCACACAAGTGGCCTGAGTCACAGTGAACGAAATCGTGACAGTCAACTTACCACATATCCGAGAAAGGTATTAAACCCATATAAACATCCAGAAAACAAAAAACGAAACGAAATAGAAAACCCTTTCAATCCATAACAAAGTGAATAAACTTCCATAGTCCCTGGAGAAGGCTACGAGAGAACTACTGTGTTGATCCAATACACAAAAGCATACAAGTAGGCAATGCAAGCTACGCTGTTTTACTGCAGTGATGTCCCGCTTGTACGGTCCCGATATTTCGGTAACAGTGCTAATTATACTGCGTGCTAAGTTTCACTGAAGTCATAACCCTGAAAAGGAAAATTAAAACGGGAAACAAAACCAGCTCACCAAGTGTTTGGATAGTCCCGTATATATAGGAGAACTCACCTTCGAGTCTGCCAACCATCGACATTCCGCGGTCAGAATGGCCTCCAACCAACCAGACCCCGAGGTCGAAGAAGAACCAGCTGAGGGATATGTTGAATTAGAATGTGTGGATTCTCCATTTAATGATTCATCATCATCTTCAGAGGAAAATGATGAATCAGAAAATAATGAATGTGATGACATTGATCTTCAGGGAGGAGAGGATGGAACGGAAGGTCATGTACCCAGCAGAATGGGACCTAACCCTTACATGTTTGAACCTGTCCTTGCTGAAGGAGCTCAACCCAGAGAAGAACAACCTGCCGTGAACCCTGCCAATCAGGGCCGTCTCCAAGTTCTAGACTGGTTCGTTTTTCCTTTCTTATCTCTCTCTCTCCTTTTTTAATTTTAAGTAAAGTATATACGTAGGTACTTAGAAGAGTCTGTGTATGATGAATGAAGTTCAAAAAAGTTTCTTGTTCCTCTGTGAAAGGCGCGCTTTGAAATTCGTATAGGCTACGAAAACGTTTAATAAGTGCTGTACGCAGTGGATGGAATGAAGAAGAGACACCCATTTAATCCCCTAAAATCACTTTTAATCACTTCTCACTGGTCAAATTGTAAGAGAGCGGTATCGGCAATGTTCTACACGGTAGTCACCCCCTCCCCTCCCGGGCTAGGTTTTAGGGATGTAATTGTTTGAAACCGTATTGAAAGAGTATTTTCCGAGCATATGTGGCCTCACCACTATAAGAATACACAAAATTTCGAAGGGGGGGGTGTATTAAAAATTATGAGGGTGGCAGCACCTAACCACCCAACATGCACCTCCCCCTCACCAAACCCGCCCTTCCTCTTAACCTCCCTAATGTGTGATAACATTTTTCAGACATCTAAAGGAGTTTAATTTCTTCCTATCATCGTTATCCTTTAGTGAAGGGGTCTGTTATGTCCATTTGTTTGCAGCTTTTCTTTTCCCATTTCATAGCTACATTTGACAGTAGAAATTTTAGCTCAAAACCTTTTCCCACTATGATATGGGTATTGGCACCGGTGAGGCTAAGGGAGAAGGCTCAAGGAGTTCGTGTAAAAGTAAATTTGGGCGGAGGGCGTGAGAAATGGTGACTGTCTGAAAGACTATAGCGGAGCGCTTCCACCCCATCAGTTGGCAGGGAGCGTTGAGAAAATATTGGAAAATCGCAACCCCTTGCTGGAAATGGCATTTCCTAGACTTGTTAGTAGAATCTAAACCTTCGATAGTCGCCTTATGAGCTTTTTTCAATAGAAGTTTCATTCTAGTCAACTGAGTAAATTGTAAAATGATGAGGACATTACGAGATATACCACTGCCAAGTTGGGGAAATGGAAAGTAATAACTGGAAATGAGCCTGTATGCACGGTTGTACATAAATTAACACTAAGAACGCGGCGCGACGGAATGGAGAAGGGGGGGGAGCTGAGTGCGAACGAGTATATCTAAGCGGAGCACCACCATTACTTGACGCAGTGCAGGTGTATTGGACCGATCAAGAATGTGTTCAACATCCACTTCCGAAATTCTTGCCGGGGTCCCCACTTCTTGAAGCCTTTGAAATTTTTTTTTTATTTATTTTTCATGGTTCCAACGACACTGCAACAAAGATACGTCTTTTCCTCGAAAAACTGTTGAAGATTGTGTTGCGTTACTGAAATTCCCAAATCGTGTACGCACCACATGCTCAATGATATTGGCGCTCTAGTAGCCAGTGTCTTCAATTTAGGTTTCACTTTGAAGTTCATCTTTTCTGTAAAACATACTGTGGATCCCAGTCGTCTTCGGTGAAATGTGCAGAACAAATCTTTGCGTTCTTTCCGTGAGAAACACCAGGGGCCCGTTCCACAAAGAGTTACGCACGATCTTAAGTATGATTTACTGTTGGCTTAAGTATGGTGAATCAAACTTAAGATTGTGTTTAACTCTTTGTGGAACGGCCCCCAGGTGCCACAAAATCTTTTCTAGTTCTCCTCACAAAGTGTATCCAGAGTTTCCTGCACTTATCGTTGGTTTTCTCGCTCGGAAAATCAAAAAAGCTCAGCGAGGGATCCGCACTTGTTCTGGTGCATCCCCCAACAACACAATTTCTTGGCATTTTGCGTCAATTCGTAGTTCTAGTCCAACAGCGAAACCTTTTTGGTTTGATGTGATTCACGTTGCATGCTGTACTGTACAACCACAACTAACGCTAGCTTGCATATACTTTGCACGTGTGTATGTATACACTGCACTTCACCATGTAAACAAGCTTAGGTCACGATAAGAATGAGTCTTCACAGTGACGTCACGGGTCAACTTGGAACAAGTGACCACTGCAGTTCTTTTCGTGAAATGTTCGATTTCTATCATGAAAAATGGGCTGTTTTATCCCCAAATTTATACCATTTCCTGTCATTAGTTTTACTTCATATTTGGCACACTTCAAAAGTAAGCCTTAAGGAATACTGGGCTGTTTTCTTTGATGGCAAATGCCATTGTAATTCTACTTTAATGTCTTTTTGATTGTTGTGTAAGCATAGGCCTTGTCATTTTGCATCGTCTTTTGACGTCTTCCCTTAGGCCTCGCTAAACTCACCTCACTCTCGTTGCATGCTTTCATCTTATCAGTAATCCTTATCGATTAAATCTGTTTTTGTTGCTGGCCTCCTCGGCCGGCGAGTAAGTCTCCTTTGTTTTCCCTATCGCTTTGTGCACAGCGTCCACTGGTCTTTCCGAGATTGGAATTCCCTGGAACAACGGGTTGGGGAAAACGAGTTGGCAGGACAAAGGAAAGCCGCTCAAAAGAGGGAAGCCGAGGCTTCCAAGGCAAAGAAAGGCAGTCATCCGACTCCAAGGAAGGATATTCCTCAATCCAAGGATAAGTCCGCCAAGGGGCCTGCTGCGGCAGCTTCCCCGAGGCTTCCAAGGCAAAGGAAGGCAGTCATCCGACTCCGAGGAAGGAATTTCCTCAATCCAAGGATAAGTCTGCAAAGGGGCCTGCTGCGGCAGCTTCCCCGAGGACTAGTGAGGTCGGTCCAAGCACTGCGCGGTCAGGCTTGCCGAGTCTCCAAAGGAAAACCAAGGAAACCGACACACCGGCATCTCAGCCTCAGGCGAACCAGGCCAACCGGGAGAGCCAAGGAAAAACCGGTGTCCAAGGACAACCCCGAGGCACTAATGTTCCGGCATCCTTCCAGGAATGCTCGCCTACTGATCCGGGAAATTCCTCGGCCCTAGTCACCCAGGTCCTCGGCCCCCCGCCGTGCCTTCTACCAGCAACCCTGGTGGCAGCCAGTCGATCCAGGGTGGCCAGGAGATTCAGGCCTCTTCTGATTCATTTTCCGAGGGCCATCCATCCCAGGGTGCCCCCGCTACCGGTGCCACGGGCCTGTCCTTTTCCTCGGGTCTACACTCTGTTGCAACCAGGGATTTTCAGGGCTTTCCGAGCAGAGGCCACCAGAGTCACAGGTCGAAGTCAAAGATGAAGAGGAGATGCCATTCTTCGTCCTCATCCTCTTCCTCAAGGGACCGCCGGCAGGGTAGAAGACGCCGTGATCCGGAGGCCTCCTTCCCATCCGAGGCCCTTTCCCAGCTGGTATCGCTGCTCACTCAGTCCGTGAACCGCTTTTCAGCCGTTTCCCAACCAGCCCAGGCTCCGGCTCCTTCTCAACCATCTCCAGATCCACCTGCCAGCCAAGGAGCTCCGACGCCAGCCCCCACCCAGCTCCAGGTTTCCAAGATCCCCCAGTCGGACTTTCTGCACTCCCCGGAAGACCAGGGGCAGTTGATTGTGCACTTCGAGGAAGTTCTAGACAGCTCCGAGGACGACGCCCCCCTGACTGGAACGTCCTTCTCCAGGGAAGCTTTCGAGAAGGCCGTAGAAGTCCTTAGGAGACAGTTGGGTTTCGACGATCCCTCGCCTCAAGAATCCTCTTCTGCCAGGAAGCCGAGGCTTTCCTTGAACAAGTCGCCGGCACTGGAGAGACCTGATATCCCAGTGGATGCAGAGTGCTTTGACCGCTTTGACGCTCAAGCTAATGCCAAGGTCTGGCGTGCCTTTCCCAAGAAGCAGCCCTGAGAGTTCCATATCAGCGACGAGGACTGGAAGTCCTTGTTTTTACTTTCCCGTCGATTCCGGATTCCTGCCTCGACAAGCTGAAGACTGCTGGTGCAGTGGACCGTAATGGGTCGTTCCGCTCCTCTTCTACTAAGAAAGCCTTTTCGTCCCTCCAGGGCATCGACCTGGCAGCCTGGACCGGCATGAAGTTTACTTCTTCGCTCTTGCTCATTGCAGAAGTTCTCTCCAAGTCTTTCAGACAGTCAGGCACGGAAGAAGTCTCCAGGAAAGACACCGGCGCTTTGGTCAACATCCTGGGCCCTCTGGCCAGACTTGCTTACGACCAGTTTTCTAGGGTGGCGGTGATCCACCAAGGAGAGAAGGGAACTTTTCCTAGACAATATTCAGTGGCCGTCTGCGGACATCAAGCGCCGATTCATGGAACTACCCCTCTCAGGCCCGGACCTCTTCGGAGGGAAGTTCGATGAGCAGCTCCTCACCGAGATCAAGCGGCGAAAGGACATCAATAAGGCAGAGTTTACCTTCTCCAAGCCTTCCACTTCAAGGTCCAGGAGATCCCCAGGCAGAGCTTCATCCCGTCAAGCTCCTAGATCTTCAAGCTTCCTTGACCGACGCCCCTTCTCGGCTGCTCGCCAGCAACGTGGGAAGCCTCGTTCCCAGCCCTCCGGAAGGAACTACTCTGGTCCGTCAACTTCGTCTCTACCTAGAATTTTCCAGCCCCCCTCCTCAAGGGGGATGCTTCCCAACAACACCTGTCCCGAAATCCCGAGATCAACGACGTGCTCTAGAAAAGGAAATCTCGGATCTATGCCGCCACAGACCGCGCACGGAGCCTTTACCGGTCCTGCTTTTTCCTGACGCCAAAGAAGCCGGACATGTGGCGCCCTATCATCAATCTCAAGCCTCTGAACTAAGCCTACATTCGTCACAGAAGGTTCAGGATGGAGACTCTTGCCGTCATTCTCCCGTCACTCCTTCAGTTATCTTGGGCAACATCCCTGGACCTCAAAGACGCTTACCTGCATGTACCGATCCACCCAATCCACCACAAGTTCCTGGCATTTTGTTACAAGGGTGTCGACTACTGTTTTCGGGCCCTGCCTTTCGGCCTCTCAACCGCTTTCCGAGTTTTCACAAGGGTAACAAGGACCGTCCTGGCTTTCCTCCGAAGAAGGGGCATCCTAGTGTTTGCTTATCTAGAAGACTGGCTTCTCGTCACCCGATCGGCCCAAGAAGCTCAGGAGATCACGCCCTTCACCATGAACACCCTGGAGGGACTCGGCTGAGTGATCAACATAGAGAAATCCTCCTTAGTTCCGAGCCAGGTAGTCACCTACCCGGGAACAGTGATAGTCTTCCGATTCGGTCTAGCAACTCCATCGCCAGAACGAGTACTCTCCCTTCTGGAGATGGTCAGTCATCTCAGCTCACTCGACAAAGCTCCAGCCAGACTCTGGCTTCGTCTGCTGGGCCTCATGGCCAGCATGGTCGACGTCATACCGTATTGCCGCCTCTTCATGAGACCAATCCAGATTCACCTGCTCAAACACTTCTCTCCTTCGACCAGCTCTCTGGCCAAGAAGGTTCCGGTTTCGACGGACGTCCGGCAGCACCTCTCCTGGTGGACGCTTCAACGCAATATCACTTCAGGGAGACCATTCAGGGAGTCAAGGCCCAAGACAACGATCCTGATGGACGCCTCCCTGTCAGGATGGGGAGCAGTTTGGGAATCACACACCCTGTCAGATCTCTGGAGTCCGGAAGAGTCTCAGTCTCACATCAACCTCTTGGAGCTGAAGGCTGTTCTACTGGCCCTTTCTCAGTGGGGACCCTCTCTCAGGTCTCACCAGGTTACGGTTCTCTGCGACAACTCTACATCAGTCTGTTATATCAACCGCCAAGGAGGGATGAAGTCACCCACTCTCTGCCAGCTGACATGGGATCTTCTCCACCTTTGCCGCCGGTTCAACATCCTCCTCAGAGCCTCTCACTTAGCCGGAGAGAACAACTTGATGACGGACGCCCTGTCCAGGGGAACCCTTCAGGAGTCGGAGTGGTCCCTGTCTCAAGCATGGGCCAACCACCTCTTCCAGATCTTCGACAGACCGATGGTGGACCTCTTTGCCTCCCAGGCCAACGCCAAACTTCAAACCTTTTGTTCGAGGTACTTTCACCCAGAAGCTTGGAGGACCGACGCTCTGGCGTTTCCGTGGGACAACCTTTACGGGTATGCCTTCCCCCCGTGGTGCCTGATACAACGAGTCCTCCTCAAACTCCGGGACTCCAACGCAGTAATCTTGCTAGTAGCCCCCTGCTGGCTCAACCAGCCGTGGTTTCCGCTTCTTCTGGAGATGTTGATAGACCAACCCTTCAGGTTCCCGCTCAGAAGCAGCCTCCTAACCCAGGCCGGAGGAAAAATCTGGCACCAGGGCTGCGGTCATTGCAGCGGGTTCCCGACAATCCTCAACCCTTTCCACTTACGACTCGAGACTTGTCAGGTTCAGGGAATGGATGTCGCACCGAGATTTCGATCCCCTGGAAGCTCCTGTAGAGGCAGTTGCAGATTTTCTCCTCATGCTGTTCAAGGAAGGGAAACAAGTGAGCACTATCAGGAACTACCGTTCAGCGATCGCTTCCGTGCATAAGGGGTTCCAGGACGGCTCAACTATTGGTTCCAACGAGGCCCTTTCTCACCTCTTAACGGGCATGTTCAACCAGAGGCCCCCTAGGAAACGCCCGGTTCCTTCATGATCAATAAACGACGTCCTGTCGGTATTATCTAAGCCGCCTTATGAGCCTCTCCACAACATAACATTGGAACTACTGACCTTCAAGACCCTCTTTCTCATCGCCGCAGCGTCGGCCAGAAGACGAAGCGAACTTCATGCCCTGACCACTCAAGAAGGGTTTATCTGCTTCAGCCAAGATGGTGTCTTCCTCCTACCGGATCCATCCTTCCTGACTAAGAACGAGACGGTTTCCTTCTCCCCAGCGGAGATCTACCTTCCAAACATCGCCTCGTCCTCCTCCGTGGCCGAGGATAGGAAAGTTTGCCCGGTCAGGGCCCTAAAATGGTATTTAGAGAGGACAAAGCCAATTAGGAAGTCAAAGAGCCTGTTTCTGATTCCCAGATCTCCTTACAACCCGGCTTCAAAAGACACCTTGTCAAGGTGGTTAGTCAACCTGGTCCTGCCTCACTCCTCCTCGGAGGACAATGTGCATGCCCACCAACTTCGGCCCACGCCTCATCGAGAGCTTGGTTTAGAGGGTTTCCATTGGTCGACATCCTCCGGGCAGCAGCTTGGAAAACACCGTCTACCTTCGTCGCCTGCTACCTGACCAACGTGGTCTCTCAAGAAGGGGGCTTCGCTAGAGCTGTCCTAGGGGTTCCAGACCGTCGTCGTCCGGACCTCCCGCCTGCCGCTCGGGGCTAATCTGGATGCATAGGTTAATAGGAGGTAGGGAGGAGCGAAATAGACTCCCCAAAACTCCCTGGTTTGGGAGTCTATGAGCTCCGATACCTACCTCCTATTCACCTCCCGCCTCCCGACCCCTAGGACTCCGACGGGTCTCTCCTGCGGCCATCTCCAGCACCAATGACGTCGGTACAAGACTTTGCTGGCCCCTGGTCGGCCGCCGAAGGTGAGACTGGGCCTTTCGGTCCTTTTTCTTTTTGTGTAGCTTAAGCTCTTTAAGGGGGTAATTCTTTTGTGTGTGTGTGTTTGTCTTTTTCCCGTGGGGCTAGGTCCCACAGGTCGGCCAAAACGTAGAAGGAAGTAGCTAGGGTATAGCGCGCCCTCATTAGGTAGGGGTTACCACGGTGTTATTAGGTTTTTGCCAGACGGTTATTGCGGGCAATAACGATATACATAGGTTAATAGGAGGTAGGTATCGGAGCTCATAGACTCCCAAACCAGGGAGTTTTGGGGAATCTAGATGATGGTGGTCAAAATGGAACAGATTCAGAGAGGCACCTTCCCCATTTCAGTCAGCAGTATGTTATGGAGAGCTGACTCATTACAACCTCTGTAATGCCTTAATCAAAAAATGCTATAAAAAGTATTCAGAGATCATATTCTTCTGCCCCTTGTTAAGTTCAAGAGGCTTTAAAATGCAGATTCTGTAATACATGCTTATACCTTTTATCATACAAATGAAAGACTTCTTGACCAAAAAAGGGAGTTGTAAAATATCCCTATGGTATTCCCCAACGGTTGTAAGAGGCAACAATCTGGGAGGGACTTGAACCTATATTAGAACCATATTTAAACCAAACGAACTTAAAGGGCCAAACCTCTCATCCCAAACTACAATTTTGGTATGGGGGTACCAAAATTCTCAATTGGCTCAGTTCTTTGATTGACAGCTAATTCAGACAATGCAGAGTACCAAATTCTATATTACACAGCATGAAAGGTACTGGGAGTGTTTTGATTATATAGCCTAAATTGATTTGTTCTGTACTCACCTTGAAGCAATAAACTGAGATTGTATCTGGATGAGGATGAATTTCAGACAATTGTGGGAGGGCCTTGGGTAAGAAGGTTAGGAGAATTGATACTGTTTGGGGTGAGAGAATTGGGCCTTTAAACTGTATTTGAAACTATATTTCAACTTTGTCCTTTTCATTCAGCTGATGCTATATAACATGTTCTTGTTGAGTCTTGTTTAATCCCAGCTAATAAACTACTGGACCCAAAAGAACTGAAATCTAAGACTCCCTTTGCTGGTATGTTTTTGTCCTATTAGCAGTGAGCAATTTGAATTTATCTTTTCTCTCACATTTTTTTCATTAGAACTTCAAAGTACTTGTGGATCGCTGTGGGATCAAGGACATTCACCATAAACCTGTGGAGTTCTTCCTGGACAATCTTTTGGACTTCTTTAAGAAAGGAGATATTCAGCAGTATAAGGTATGGTCAGATAGTTAGTGTTAAAAAGCAAGCCAGTTCAAAGTTATCAATGAATGTCCATGGATATTTCAGTTCATAGGCCATGGCTGGGGAAGGGGGAAAGGAGGAGAGGGGGAAGGATACATCATGGTTTGAAAACTATGCCCTGTCCCTGGCAATAAATCTGAAATCTCACATTGAAAGCATGTCAAGTTACATTTTTAGTGTTTGTATAATGACTTTTACAGTTGCATGCTGAACCTATGCACATGTAATATATACTCCTATGACCTGAAACCAAAATGGGTGTCTTGTGATACTTCTAAGAAAATTGGTTCATTAGTACTTCAACCATCTCATTACTGAGCTATTATTGTACTTCAACAAAAATAGTTGAGGGGGAGAAAAAGAAGAAAAAAAAAAAAAGGAAGAGGAAATATGTCAAAGACCCTTTGTTTATTTCTTAAATACTCATAACAGGGTTTGTTTGGTCTCACAAAATTTTGGAATCTGTTACCACATTCTCACACCTTGTTACAGGATCAATGGACAGGAGTTCAAACTATGAAGTTCATTAAGTCACCTTAGCCTAGTTAGTTAATTTCCTACACATACAAATGAACTTTGAGTCTGGAGTCGAAAAATATCATGAGCAATTTTGTCTTTTTGTACTTTGTAGTAATGTTCCTGCACAATGGAGGTGTGGCCTTCCATTTGATTACCTTTTGTTTGTCACAAGGTTATTGTTTTTTTGTGAGACCCAGTGGTAGGGAATCCCTTATTAAACCTTCCTGGAAACCAAAAAGGATATTCCTGCATTAAGAGTTCACCTACTTCCTGCAAGATGTATGTTAAGAGGTTAAGTTTTGTGCAATATTTGGTCAATGGTAAAGTGAGCTGTGCATTGTTCATGAAGGTATGTAGGAAGATTTAGTAAACCTTAAGCAGAATATTCATTAAGGAATAAATTGGAAATTCTCTCCCAGATCCACTTCCTGTAGATACAAGTGACAGGTAAGTTGGAGACTGATGAATAATTTTATCCCTTTCCATGGGGTATAAATCTACATTGACCCACTTTCTTTCTATTTACATGTAGTAAATCTTACCCACGTAAAGACCCTAGCCAACTAATGGCACAGTAAAAAAGGGCACCCTTCAACCTAATGCACCCGTCAAGGAGAACCTTCGACCCCCCCACCTCAAGCATTCACCAATATTCACTTTTGCATGAAATTTTTAAGGCAAAGATTCACCCCTGATTCACAATACTGACGAAAACTTACGGCAAAGATTCACCCCAGATTCACACTACTGAATAAAAATTATGGCAAAGATTCACTCAGGTTTCACTTTTCATAATAAGTTGTTAGTCGATGATTCACGAATTTGGCGTTGGATTTCCTCCTGATAATCGCATAGGAAAACAATGCACTGACTGTGCTCTAGATTTCTAAAGTCCTTACCGGCGATTGAAACTTAGGCAGATAAAATTTAACAACACATCAGCAATATAGGCTATTACACATTTCTAGTAGATGAAACAGTAAGATGTCTTCCATTGCAGCCCGGCCACTTTTTTATGCGACAGGTGCAGTATCGACCAGTCGACCTGGGATTTCCCTGTTGAAGGCTGATGCTCTTCCACCAGGCATGCTCATTGTACTGCATTAATTTTTCTATGGAGAAGACAGGCCGTCATTTATACATGTCTATCAATGGATTCATAATGTGTGTAAAAAGGGGTTTGAGGCTACATATTCATCTGGTCTTGAAAAAAGAGGGCATATTCTTGGTAGAAGGGGAAGGGAAGACTGGAAGAGGGCACCCCAAAAAATTGTCCCCTTGAAGTTTGCCATTGACTTAATTAACATTGTAAACATTTGACCCCCAGAAAAATTCTCACCCCCAGAAAAGTTTTGGCCCCTTCAGTACCTTATCTGGCCACAGGCTTGTATCCGCCGGTCCCTACATTCTGTGCTGACAGAGTGATATTGTTTCAAAGACCCATGCAAATCCCTACCATAGTCCATGCATCATTCCACCCACATGCCCCTTGCCCTGGTAGCATTCCCATATGGGCCCAATGTGGGCCCCATATCGACAAATATATGGGGCCCATACACCTTTTGCACCCAAGATCCATATGGGACCCATATGGGCCAGCCCAAGAAACCCATATGATGCATATGGGATAGTGCTGGGACCCATTTGGGCAATTGCCCCATATGGGCCCCAGTACTATCCCATATGGGCATAAGGGCATACCGGGCTGGCCCATATGGGCCCCGTATGGGTCTTGGGTGCAAAATAATAGGGGACCCACATGGTTTGACGTATATGGGGCCCACATGGGAATGCTACCTGGGTGCATGCTTTACAAATCTGTATGCGTAAGCAAGCAGTTTGCCTGTGTCAATTGTAAATATAGGTGTGGATGCTCCCCAGTTTTGATAAACTGGCATACTCCAAAGCTGATCAGCATTGCAGCAGCTTTTGTCGGTTGTGGCAGGTAATGTTATGTTACAGCCGTTTATGCTACAGCAACACCCTGCAGGATCCAGGGGCTGGGGCAATTTGTTAGTTAGATGTAATTTTACGGCCCAGTTTCCAACCTATTGGTTCAAGTCGGGCCAGCCATGGCCTTTTTTCCAGTTGTGGTTCACTGGCTTGGTTTCCCTTCTCCATTGCTTATGCGAAGCATCAAGCACAATGGCAGTATATTCCTTTTTTACAGTCTTTGGTATGACTTGACCTTTGGGAAGCGAAGCCGGGCCTTCCGCGTGAAAGGCGGATGCTCTTACCGTTAGACCAAACACGGGGCCGGGGCAAAGCTATAGTGTCTTAGATAATTATACAAATTAGACTGATGCTAGTAAATAGAAATATTTACTGTGGAAAATGATCGTTTTATGCACTTACCTGCAAAAGTTCTTTTAAGTTCCCAACACTCTTAAATTAAGCGCCCCCTACCCCGGCCCACATCCTTTCTGGCCGAAAGGTTCAATCATAATTAACCACCCTGTTTGAGAGTTTGATTATAATGCAAAGGTTTTATTCAACCCCATAAAGTCTGCAGAGTCATAATATTTTACAATGACACCACGTAACACTAATGTATATGGGAGAATTTTGGTCAGCTTCTCGTAACACTAATATGTATGGGAGAATTTTGAAGTTTTCACCTGCTGCAGATTCCACCCCGTCAGTAAAATATGCGGCTGCATGCTTTATACCATAATCTAGAACAACTAAAATATTGGTAGGAACTTGAGAATAAAAAACTAGAAAGAAAAATTCACCACTACACAGCTTTCCCATCAAGGATATTGAAGATAAACATGTGTAGGATAGGTTCACAATGTACAAAAGTGCTATACGTTAGGCAATGCCAAAAGTGCGAAGACGTACTGAAGGAAAAAAAACATCGTAGAAAAACACCTTACACCCAAAACTCACCAATTCATTGCAGATTGCTGTATGAGGGTCTTTTACACATGCATTGTGAATATTTTTTGTTGTTCTTGGCCACGTGAGTGGACACTTTTCAGTACTCGATCTAGTTTTGTGGAAGGAATGTACTGCTGACTAGCACAAACGTATGCAGCAAGCACCAGCTCACTTGCTTAATCGATCCATACATTTTCATCTTTAATTTCTCGGTTTAGGGAGCTAGACACCCCTGTGTTTTCAATTTTTTCCGCAGGTGAAGAGATGTAATGGTAGAATATCATCAATTTTTCTATTTTTGCACCCATATTTAATTCATACGGCGAGCTTTTTTACGAGATTGTTTTGAAAAAAATTGCGAGATCCTCTAGCTAGCTGTACAACCAGCAGTTGCGATGAGTATGTCGCGAGTTGTGATTGGCTGAAAGCATGTAATCATTTGTATGGAACCAATCACAAACTCTTTAACAAAGATTTTCTGTTGTAGTTCACCTTGTCTTCTTAGCAGATGTCGAATATGCACTGTCTCCTTTGTTATAACAATTGTAAAATGTAGGTGCAGTTTCAGTTCCTGTGCAAAATACGTCCGCCAAGAGGGCTATATTTGAGCAGATACGTAGCCTACAACAGACTTCGCGATCCAGTTGCACTCGTTATAGTTGCTCAGAATGTACTTTTTTCAAGTTTTTGGTTATCATAAGGGGTGATTTTCATGATTTTCCTGACAAACAGGCGTCATATGATACGGAAATGAATTATTCCATGATGTTTTGGTCTAAATTTTATGTTCGAAGTTCTTTTCAAATGGCCATATTTCATTCGCAAAACTGCGAAGCAATAGCAAATTTTTATTTGCAGATTCGTTCACTTTGCTCGCAAACTGCCATGCGATACCGGCTAAAATATCCCCTGCTATAAACGTATACAACATAAGAGCTCTTGTCAAAGCTAGGCCTAGACTACTTCGTAATCAGTTATAAAACGGTCTAATCGCTTATTTCAATCGCAATGGAGTATGGACGCATAGACCAAAGCATAGAAATATTTCTGCATGATTTTTTCTCGCGAAAGTATGTGCTCTGCCTGTTATATGTTGTTTGCATCAGGATCGTCCAGCTGGACTGCTTGGTCTTTCAAACAATGTACCCCGGCAACGCCGTACGTGCGTAAGTACGTGCCAATGCATAGTGCATGCTGTCCTAGTAAACTTCACATGTTGAGATTCTCTAACGTTACTTATTATTTTTCGACATTAATTCGACGTCGATTCACTCTTTAGCTGCAGTGGTTCGTCGCAGATTCACTGTAGCGGTATTTTTATTCGTCGAAGATTCACTTCTCATGGCATTTTGTACGTCAAAGATTCGACGTCGTATCGGTGTCGAATAAAGACTTTGCTTGAGGTGGGGGAGTCGAAGATTCCGATTGACGGGTGCATAAAATGGGTCCTCTTAATCCAGTTTCTGCCCCTAAACTACCAGTGTCTTTGTAGGGTTTTTAAGTTGTCCTAGTGTAAGCTAAGGCCTAAAGTTTTGTATGTATTACTGAAGTCTGGAATTAACTTTGGCGGAGAACTACTACCTGTAGTAATGTCTGGGACATTATGTCAATGTTCCTGAATCTTGGGCACATCAACATTTCGTGGGAACAGCAAACCCTGGGAATAGCAAGCCTTGTAGTAATTGCCAACTATCATAATAATACAAAAATGGAGAACATTGAACCTTGGGGACGTGGAACCCTGGGAATGTCAGTGTCAGGTCCTGAAAAAAAATAATTATTGCTTCTTTAGTTATTTTGCCATTTTCTTTGGTAATAGCTAAGGAAAAAGATTTTTGCAGAGCCAGAAAAGCACTCTTAATGTATGCACCCTGATAGGTATATGGCCTTTGAAAATTTAGCGCTTGTTAGTTAAGAGGCTGAAAAATGGAAATCTAACAATCTCAAGGTTACTTCCTTAATCAGTAAGTTTAAATTAAATATCTCTCTTAATATGCAATCATTTCATTTTGCCAATAATGAAATGATATCTCTTGTGATGTTATTTGTGTGCAAACAAGGATCATATCTGTTACTAGTGAACATTTTTTTAATTCAGTAACAATCACCATTCACTCAGTCATATTCAATAATGCTTTTAGTTTCACTCAGTAAAACCACTTACAAAATACTTTCTATTTTTTAGAGGTAAATGGCCTTTTTCATATTCAATTTCAATGTAGCTGACAAAGAATGCTGGTAAATGGAGTTTTGTGTGTTCATTTTAAAGGTTATATTGAATGATGACATCAGTCTAACCCATCAAGTTTTTCAAATGACTTTACAACACTATTATTGATTATTAGGAGGGATTATATAGTGTGTGGAGGTTTTCAAGAAGACAATGATTCTCCCTTAAAGGGTCAGTCCTGTCAACCCAAACTACAATTTTTATGTGGCTTATAGAAATTCTCAATTGGTTCAGCTCTTTGATTGAGAGCTAGTTCAATCTACATCGCCCCTCAGGTAGGTTAATAGGAGGTTAGTATCGGGGCTCGTAGATTCCCAGTCCAGGGAGTGTTGGGAAAACAATTCAAAGTACTATAGCTTATATTTCTGTACTGCACTGAGAGTATTTTGATTACACTTTGGGGTCTTGTATACTCACTCTGAAACAATAAGCTGAGATTGTGTCTGGATGAGGATGAATTTTTAACAGTTGTGGGAGGGGCTTAAGTAATTAGGTTAGGAGAATTAAAACTGTCCATTTATCACAGAATGATGTAACAAAAACCTTCCTTCCCAGAAGGACATTTTATGGTTATCTTAATGACTTGTATATCTCCATTTCTGTCTACTGCCCTCTATTTTATTCAGGCATGGCTAGGTATCATTATAGAAACAGCTTGAAGGAAAGGACCAAGTTTAATTTTCTCATCAAATCAGCTACGCATTGCTGCTGTTCGTCTGATTACATGAATGCAAGTGTGACATGAGCTGATTATTTTAATTACAATTTTCGGGAATTGCTGTGCAGATGAAGTGACTGTGTATATCTGTGCTTTGTCACCTTTTGTGAATATCATAATGCACAGTTACATGTGTAGTGTCATTGGCCTCTGTGCATATACAGTTAGGCAAACTGTGATCAGAAACCTTTTTGCATAGCCTCAGAATTTAATTAAATTTCTCTGTTGCTATGGTGATGCCTGCCTCTTGCTAGTAGGAAGGTAAGGGAAGGTATGTCTGATGTATACAGGTGTACAGAAGACTTAGTGTTCAAAACAGGTAGGCCCATATGATTTAAACCTGTGGGTGTTTATTTACAGGCTACAAGTAATATCAGTGCAGATGAACTCTGCCATGTCCAAGAAGAAGTATGGCTTTGTTTGAGGCAAGGTTGTTAATCTTAATAAGACCATTTGAAACCTTGTCATATTGAAAATTATTCTCCCACCAAGTTTGTTGTATTGAAGAAGAAAAAAAGAAAAGAAAGATTTGGAGAGTTATCTCTTTTTCCAAGCCTACTTGAAGAAATAACATTACTATGAGGGTTACTTTGTATTAAAGTTGATGAATGCCTTCTGCCACTTCCTTATAGCGTTATTGCTTGCGTACATTTTAGGCTTTGAAGAAATGAAGGGCAGTTGTTTTGCGGTGCTGGGTGACCATGAATGTGGAGACAGCTTATTTGGTTAATGAATTTCAACTTCACATTGGTTTGCTAACCAACTCAACAAATTAGATCAAATGTGGTTTCTTTTGTAATGTCAGTTTAAATAGGAAGACCATTGGATTCCTCTTGGATGACAAAACCATCTTACTTTACAATTGCTGGGAATGAATCTCAAATACCACCTTTATCTCTTTGCTGTGATGGCTTGTTAATCAGTGTCGTGAGAAAAAACTCACTATATTCATCTAAATCCTATGATCTCCTCCATCAAAGTTTTTTGAACAAATGTTTCATGTGCTAAGTTTGGCCAAATCCACCTTAGCCTCCTATCACTAATTTACTCCTTTGATAAAACAGCATATGTGTTATGTAACTCTCATCTCAAACAACAATTTTTGTTATAGTCCACAGAAATTTTCAATTGGTACAACCCTTTGATTGACAGCAAGTTCAAAAAATGCAGTGAGAGTACACATAGTTCATATTAAAAAAAAATGTGTACTGTACTGAGTTTTGTGCACACATTGGAGGTTTTATGTACTCACCCAGAAGAAATAAAATGGAATTGTGTCTTGAAGAATATGAATTTAAGATTGTAGTGGGAGAAGCTTAAATAAGAAGGCTAAGAGAATTAGAACTGTGTGGGGTGAGAGGACTAAGCCTTTCAATTTACCTCAAGTATTAACCTAATACTTAAATATAACTCACCCTGCCTCTGGCAGCATTTCAGCTGCCAAGGTGTGCATTTATAGACATTTCTTCTTGCTTCAAAAAAAACAAAAAAAATTAGAACTTCTCAAAACAGGAGAAGGAGAAATCACCAATGATCACAATGCAAAAACATTCCAAAATGCCAGAGAGATTTTACTTTGGATGACCATTTGGTTCTACTGCTCCTTGACATATCAAAAGACACTATAAATGACTCATCTTTGTTAGTTTATGTATATAGAAAACCAAGCTTGTGAGATTGGCCAGACACCTCTTCATTGTTGTGCCTTTGTGTAATGGGATTCTGCTTCCTGTCTTGTCAAATGACTACATACTTGCTGTTGACCAATAAGGATCAACAGCTTTAAAAATATATATGTAATGCCTCACTTTAAAGTGGCTCATTGAGTTTGTTCATGGAATTCTACAAATTTTCCCAAAGATGTTAAGTTTTCTTCACATATTAATGAAAAATGGTCAAACTAAGACAATACCCATATCCTACATACAAAGAAATGTTTTGTAAGTGAGTACTCAACGGCTCAATTCGGTTTTCAAAAATTCGTGACCAGACACGTTTTCAAATTATGCACAAAACCGTTACAAGTCAGGACACTACAAAGTTAAGAATTTTGACTTTTGTCGTCGTAACTATTGGATCTAAAACTTGACTAATCATGTTAATTTAAAAGCATTTTCAAATGGCTGTACCCTTAAAAACCTTCATCAAGTTATTGATTTCAACTGAATGAGCCCCTTTAAAAAGCAAAGCATTGTAACTTCATGACCATGGAAGTAACCACTTCAGACAGACCCATAGTCAACATTGTATTCAGTTCTACCTCTCACTAGGTGTCTTTGCACATCATGAACGTCAAGAGGGTAGCAATGTGATGGAAGTACCTACCTTCAAGGGTAATAGGCCTACTTCCAATCCTCCCATGCAGCAAGTGATATTTTCCCTCCGCTGCAGATTTACCTTCCAGGAATTGCTATCATAGATGATATTATTGTTTGTCAAATTTTGCCACTGTGTCCCCCACAGAGATGGCAAGCTAACCCCATGCTATGTTGTGTGACATTTTAACCCACACTTATTCACCCCTGAAGCTCTTGTGTGCTGTCTGTCCACAATTTGACACTTAAGAAGCAGATGTTAAAACTACTCTGATCTGATCCAAGTAGGATATTATTTGAAATTGACAAGCCCTGAGGGTTTGGAGAGGAAGGTTGGTATGCAATTATGTATGTAAGCAACAGTGGTGATGCTATATTGGTGATGTACCATTCCTGACCTGTATGACATGAATTTACAAATTAAATGATGAGGTTTAGCCAGTAGTCATTCATATGTTAACATTTATGTACCACCAACAGCTGGCAGAAACTGGACTTGAAACAACAGTTAAAGGAGGGTGTGTGCTACACTTTGATTTAGTGACCTTTGTGTGGAATAATAAATGTTTCATCACAATCACAGTGCATTTGTGCATTCCAGTTTGATTAGTAATAATACCATAAACCATATCTGTTCAATTTTTTATGAGGCAAATCTCCCTTGAATATTTTCTTATAGAAAATTTCTCAAATGATCCTATCCTTGACACAAAGCACGGCATATCATTCCCCCTGCCTTCCTCAATTTATTCCACCAAATATTTACCCCCTCCTAAGAAATATACTCTCAGGAAGTCATGTCATACCCATTCAGCTCTTTGTCTGCCTAAGAGCCTTTGTTGAACCACCTTTCTCCCCTGCAGCTCCTCTCAACCCCCCCCCATCTCAAAGTTGCATCTGTTTATTTCCTACTTTCTACCTGGTTACTTCGTCCTTACCTGTTCATTACCTCTCCTGCCCTTCAGACCTGAACTACATGGCTACATTCTACCCTTATCTACATGGGAAGAAAAAAAAGTATGAAGGAAATTAATTATAACATAAATAAAAGTGAAAGAAAATAAAACTAAAAATATAAAATAATACAGTAATTTGAGTTGTAAGGAATATAACAAAATAAACATTTCCAAACTGAACAGTTTACTCAGTCATAACACTTACAAATACACTCTTACTTATGTGCTAAAAATTGCTCGTACCATCAATGAATCGAAACTATAGTAGCAGTGAATATTGCAGAATAATAAAACTGCACTTGAACTTTTGTAAAAGGATACAAGGTTTTTTTTTATGTGAGTCTCTTCAAAGCTTATGCAAAGGCTATCCCTTTAAGATTTGGCTCCTCTCACAGCCCATCATCTAGTGTAACCTTCCAGACTTGATATCCTGACCCATTTGAAATCAGTATGATAAACACCATGCTATACAACCTTTCATGGCCGCCAATATTGAGTTTCCTATCAGCCTAGTATTGTATTATTTGTGCTGGCTGTGAAGGTGTTGAATCATTTCAGTCTCAGCTGAAAGTGTTGGAAAGAAACTGTCAGCGAGGGGAAGGCTTTATCAGAAGCTTGAGAAGAGGAAACTCAATTACGGCCATTTACGACATGGTATAAAATGGAGAACAGAGTTAAATTAGAATGGACAGGATGAATGATGCTGGGAAAATCTCCTCCAAAATGGCATTAGCTCAGTCTGTAATCTAAGTAGTCAGTATCTTGCAGTTCATGTTCAGGTCACAAGCATAACTACCGTAGCTGAGTGTCTTCGGAAATTGGATTCGGTCAGCGGCTGTTTGCATTCATGGCTGGCTGCAAGGAGTCTGAATATCCAACTGAAGTGAAGGCAGCTTCTCAAACTGACTAAAGTGAATACTCTGACAGTCTATGTGCATCAGGTCGACCATGTTTAATGTTCAGTTTCACAGGGAAAGAAGCTTGTGATGTCATCAGCATACAAATATTTCCATTGTATGAAAAACAGCAGTGGGCTACTAATTCAATAAAGAAATTTATTTTATTGAGAGTGTAGCCAAGAAGTGTAATAAACTGTATTGATCATTGTTAACTCCAGCGACAGTTGATTTGATTGTGAAGCAAATCATTTGTGGGAATCTTTGGTGACTGCCTTAACTCTCAGGACTTCTATAAAACAATTTTGGAGTGGCTGGATTATTAAAGTGGTAACACTTGGCTTTTGTTTTATGGGAACAAAATTACAAAGACCTGGATAACAGTATTCAGGAAACACTTTCTTAGAATGAAACGTTGGTTTTTGTCTTTTAGTGATGTTATAGTTGGCGGTTTCATGACTTCTGGTAGGTATATAAATGATTTTTCTTTTCATATATTCTTGGTATATTACAAGCAAATGTTGCTGCATTAAGTAGCATGCATCTGCTATTAGAGAAAATTTACATTAGCAAGGTGGGGGAGAGATGGGGGGTGGGTGAAAGGTAGGGTGTGTGGGGGCTATTAAAAGTGTAAGCGGAGCTTTGCATTTCAATCACATCTGGTAACTGTGTCTTGCAAGAACCCATAGTACCATTGGAGTTAGGTAGGAGATATTAAAAGGGCAAGAACAGTGACCTCAACTTGAAGCAGTGTAGTTGACTGTTCTGTCTTGTGATTGGCTGTTGAGAGTCATGTGATAACATTTTCTCCTCAATTGTGAAATTTACTAGGAGCAACTGCTTGGTTTACCTTGCGTATTCAATATTGAAGTCTTAAAATTTATGAAAGATACTTTGAAGAGAAAAAAAATGAATTTGTGATATTTTAGCTGTTGCTCCAAAATGCTGTGTTTTGGGGGACTGCTCTTGACCTTTAAGCATACAAAATGCTGAATTTTCTGAGGCAAGACCATTGTTTTTACATCTCATATTTATCATTGTTATTTATAGAATAGAAAACATGGAAGGATTTTTGGCTAGAAGGAATTTGTGTTGCTAGGTATTAAGTTTCCATAATAAGAACACGGACAGCTTAACTAAGTGTCGCAGGCGAATGGTGAGATTATACATAGCACAAGTCAAGAAAGAATGGAAGTTAACAATCTGTAAAATGAGCAAGATGTAGGCAGGCAGCCTGAAATAAAATTAATTTTCAACATTTCAGTGAAGATTTATTATTGCTTTGAGTTTGATAGTGTGGGAAATTGGAAGGTGATTTTGCTTGTTCGAAGCACATACTCAGTAACCGCTGTGATTATTCACTATTCAGTGTCATTGAGTAAGAATAGAAGTTACAGGCTTAAATATTTATAATGTAAGCATCATCATAAGTAGCTTTATAATGTAAGGTGAAATGCAGTCATTCCAGTTTGGATCAGTATAGAAGACTATCCTATTTCATGAATAGCATTTGAGAGTCATGTGACAAAATTTTTTTGGTGAATTGTGAAATTTGCAAGGATTACATTTAACTTCATGAATTACCTTGGATTTGTCATATAATGTTCCACAAAATGGTGAAAGATACTTTGAAAAGAAATTGAGAAAAAATCATTTGTGAGATTTTGCTGTTCAAGTGAAACCTAGTACAGTAACCAAGAACTGAAGTGAAATGTGCTTTTGTTTGATCTGTGTTTTAATATGCTGCAAATGAATGGGAAGCTCTTGTTTTAAGGAATGGATTGTTAAAAGTGAAAGTTGTAGGTCTCCCATAAACAGCATGCAGCCTATGAGCCACGTGCACACTCGATGCAGTTGTCTTGTAGTGAAGTGGGAAGTCATAAGATTTAGTCATGATGTCATATTGTGGTAGCATGCTGCTATAGCTAACCACCTGATATTCAAGGGCTGCATGGCTTTAGGTCTGCAGTCACCACAGATCTGTGTAGTCTCATGTTAAGTGACATTTAAATAGTTGAAAATACATCAGGACATTTGAGGCAAAATTCCAATCAAATCTAATCAACTATGGATACTGATATTTTACAAATTAAAATTTGTGTCATGAATAAACATGGCTAAATATAAGCAAATTTATGATGTCAAACACTTGCTTCCGAAGAAATTGGCCAATGTTAGCCTGCATTTCATTTTTTCAACCCAAAGGGATTTTGCTAGCAATGAGATACCTCTGGTTTCCCTTCAGGCATGTATTATGGATGTGACATTTTTTTCTTGAAAAGAACTGATGTCACTTACCAAACAGTAGAAATAAAAATTTCAACCTTGCACAAAACTTCAAGAGACCTTGTGTGTATGATGCTGTATGATGTCATAGAACATGAAATGATGAGCCATCATTTGGAGGAACAAACCAACACAAATAAATGCAGAAGAGGTGACTTGTCAACAATTGAAAATGCAAATAATCAGCAGGCCTCGATTTTCGGAAAAAATTATGGTTGTCATTCTGGCAACCATTTCACTAATTTTAGCTGTCCACAAGTAAAATTTAGTTGTCCGAAACAAAGCACTAATTGTGTTCATGTACTTATGGTCTTGAATAAAAAGATGTGATGTTTGGGAGACAGAAAAATTTGAAGTCTGAAATATGGTACAATGCAAAAAGTCAAAAGAGTTAGTCAGTCAGCAGTATTCATTTTCAGTCCTAGGGAAAAATGGTTGTCCATTGGACAACCAACCTTTAACTTTTGTTTTAGTTGTCCCGGGCAATCAGACAACCAAGAAAATCAAGCCGTGATCAGCTACACATGGGGAGCAAATTCTCCTGAACCTGGCCATCTGTTTCGTTGTTTTCATCCAAACATGATGTCAACAGTCAATGTGTCATCAATATACAAGATGTATATGTTAGATTTGCCTAGGTTATGACTTTGATGAACCTCTTTCCTGGACCAATGAGATCAGGTCTTCATTTCAAATAATTTTGAAGCAGTTTTGCAAAGAATCAGTCGTTACAAATTGCACCCCTTGACTCATATGCAAAGCAAATTTGGGTCAACTGTTGTACCATCTGCTATCAAGGCACCCTTCACCAATTAAAAATATTAATAAATGGGAAAGAATCAATGTCTTTCCTCTGTACTTAACCTGCCAGTTCCGTTGCCCTCCCTACATGGAGCAACAGTTCATTTTGAGGTGAAGGTAATTAATTAGTTTGTTAAACAAGTCATTATTGACTTGTTTCATATTAATGTGTTTTCGCTGTTGGAAATTATTATTAAATTAAATCAATTTGGAAACAAATTATTCATTCATAAAATTCTGTCACAAAGCTCTTCCACAACATTGGTATCCTACTCATACTCTTACTAATTATTGCACAGTAATTGCAATGTTATTTTATTGGTAGGTGAAGTTCTAGTGTTCAGTCTCTCATTATTGTGTCTTTGTGCACTTTCTCTTGCCAGTAATTTTTTCCCCACCCCCTTCTTTTGCGAGCTTTGAGATTTTCAATTGTAGATAGGAAAAAATAAGGTGTGGGCTGGAGGTGAATATCAAAAAGACAAAGCTGGAGATGGGGTGGGGGAAAAAACAATTAGAAGTAATCAAATAATCCAAATTATGAGCAATTTGTTGAAGCTGTTACTTTTCCCTAGATTATCAGGTGTTAGGTAAAAACTTTATTCTGCAACCTTTATCAGTGAATCTGAATGGCATCCCGGGTAGGTTGTAGTCCTTTTTGTTTTGTTTGGAAAGAAGAGTAAAAGGAAAATAATTACCATTGATCACATGTTATTAAACTTAGGTATTGAGATTTATCAGCGGAGCTGTTGTTTTATGTTTTTTGGAAAGAAATAAGAATGAGAAGAAGTTTACTATTGGTAGAAAAAAAAAGAAAAGACTTAACATCATAAGACTTTATATTATTGTGTTCATAACTGAGGTCATAAAAGGTCTGTCCCTAGGAATTGTGATGTGAACATTATGAATATTCATTTAGTAAACTGTCTGGGATTGGTAAAAGCATAGAAATTGGCAGGATCTACATTGCCACCTCCTTTTCTCCTATTAACCCTTTGTAATCCCTAGACGGGAGAACCACTGAGGCTAAATAAATAGACTAAGGTTAAGGATTTTGAAAAGTAACCTGTTCATCATTTGTGAAGAAGGGGAGGGGGCTCAGTTTGTGATAGCAGTGCATTAACATTTTTAGCCTTATCAAATAAAAGTCTCTATGGTATCTTTTTTTCATCCTTCAGTAACATTCTTGTGCAGATAATTACATCATTTTGATTGCCTCATGTTCATATCACAGAAAGTTTAAATTTGCTGGTGGGCACAGCCCTCCCCCTTTTTTGGGGTGTACCCCGCAGAAGGCATGATAAGGAAATGCTAAACATTATCTGAGACAGAATGACGCATAGATACAAGCATCCCATTTCCTTTTAGGCAGACATTTTTGCTAAGCCACTGAAGTATATGGGAATGGACAGTTAGCCTACGATATCAATCAAACGTGATATAATGGCAGATCAGATCATGCATTCATTAAATTATGTTCGCTTTAGGGAAGAGGGCTGGATGAGTCATCCCGAGTTAGTTTTGGCAGAGCCTCTCCACAGCGCCAAGAGTGGTATTGATTTCAATGACATTGGCCCTTCATTGAATGACTAATAAAGACACTTCTTCTCTACAACTTTCTGACTGTCTTTGATTCCATCATCAGCGGGTGAAGCATGACACTAAGGGTGTGCAATCTATCTGAAAGAAATCTAAATATTTATAGTATGAGAGGATCCCTATTTCATGGAACTAGATACTATGTAATTTTGTGATTTTGTTTATGAGGATTGTGGCTATGTAATGACACGGGGACACCAAAGTTCAAAGACTGCATGCTGGTGTGTGGTTATTGATAGAACAGGAATATACACATTCTTCAAACATCTAAATATTAATATTTTTATTGACTTTTTCATCTGTAAGGTAATATTCTTGTATAAACAGTGTACATGCAAAATTTTGCACAGCAGCCAAGACTGGTTGTGTACTGTAAATCTACTTTGCCTCTTCTTATTTCACCTTTTTGACAAATGGTCACGGACTGTTCTATTTTACCATAGAACATTTAACTGGCAATGTCTTGATTAGATGGTGCTATATTCCATTAAGATCATGATGTAAGTGTAACTTACCTCTAGTGATTGAGTTCACAAATTCATGTGAAAAAAATGTTAGCAATAAATACCTGGGTAGACATGAACCCAAGGGAACATTTGAAAAGCTTCCATTTTTTTTTTGGCAAGTTGCTTGTGAATGATTCCCCTTTGAATCACCATGACAACAGTGCCCAAGGGAAGGAAGGTCATAGATAATGGTGGTAGTAGTAAAAAGAGAAGTATACACAGCATAGTGAACAGCCAAACAAACTGTGAAATATGACCTGTCTGTCAGCCAGCTACAGATGATGTATTTTGTGGCTTGTTGTGTGTGTGTGTGTGTACATGTACATGTGTGATTGATGATGGCCAAGTAACAAATCCTTACTTTATGCATGGAAGTATCACTACCTTCATGATTTATGCTGGTGTGTTGGGCATGGTCTGATCCCTCATGGAGGAGCTGGTTCTCTACAAATCTGTCTAAGCAGGTTTACATACTCCACAGCAGGGGTCTCACATAACCTGCAGGGACTCCCCTTGTCAATATACCAGGACTGAAGTCCTAGTAGTGATTATACATACCTTGGAACTGTGACTAATCCTCACCATGAATGAAATCTAGAGGCACTGTCTCACAAACTCATCAACACTGGGTGTTACCAGGGAGTGTTACCCAGGTTTTGCAATAAGGCAAAACCACAGGTCAGCCCCATGTTTTCCAGTCTGCACTCTCATGAACCCCCCCCCCCCCCCCGAGTTTGGTTTATTGCTCAGTTTTACCATTAGTACAGAGGTCAAATATTTCACATGCCAATTACTGAATTATGTAAGACAATACTGGTCATGAGTGCCTGAAACACCTGTGACCTTGCTTGATTAAACACTGTGTTCAGAACCCTGCAATTTGAGTTGGATCAAAATTTAAATACTGCATCCCTAGTAAGCCCACTTTTCCAAGTTACAAGTAACATGGTGCCCAGAGTGTAGGGTAAGAAAGATTGCAGTCTTTGTTTTAGAGCTATACCTTTTGTCCTTGTGAAGATTTACACAGGGCAGATGGCTTTTGGACATTTGCAGTTCTTGATCACATGTCTTTACTTTGTTTTACCACATTGTAGCCTATAGATCTCTCACTTTGGCAGGTCCGGTAGGCCTATTGTATTCCATATATACTGGGGGACTAGAGGGGTGTCTCATATGTAGGTCTTTTTGTAGGGTTGACAGAATACCGTACTAAGCTATATCAACATGTTGTAGTGATGGGGAGTGGGAAGTGGGGGGTAAGGGTGCTTAAGCTCACATTTCGTTTCGTTTATTTGTTTTTCTACATCATCAAAATGTATGGATTCACAAAAGTAAAAAATACTGTACATACTTAACAATGAAGTAGATGGAAGAAAAACTTAATCTTTAGGGGCTTGTCAAGAGTTCTAGTCCCCAAAACAACAAAAGCAAGTTACCTAGAGTTTTTCACAATGTTTCTGCTGTGGACAGTTTGGGCTGCCTTAGTCTAAGAACTGGGGCACTAATTGATCATACTGGAATACTTTGAAAATAGCTCCACTTCAGAATTGTATCAATAGTAAAGTCTATTTTGGTCCTTACCTTCCTCCTATCACCTTATGTATACCATTTACATTTATATCCATACTTACTGTGTCCCAGACTAATAATACTCTGATCATGGAAGTACGAGGTAGTACTTCCATGCTCTGATGGCCTTACCAACAGAGAGCATCCTACACTCTTTAACTTTCTTATCTAATAACCCACTTCATAATTTTCTCAGTAGTAAATTTTGTATTCAATATGTTACAGTAAGTTAACTGACTATTTATCTCTACACAATCAGCCACTCAGCTCCGGGTTAGTTTGGAAACAGTGCACAAACATTCTTGATGTCACCTCTTTCAAGGTGACATAGCCCCAAGAAAGCCTATACAAGGGTTCTATTGTACTTGTTAGAACACCCTGGTAGAAGGTGAAAGAGGCCAGGGGAATAATAACAAATCAAGCCAGCTTGGTGGAATATAGTTTGATGAGTTGTCCTGTTACTGACAGTTCCAATCCTTGATTTGATGGGTCAGGAAAATCTCAGGTATTGTTTTAAGTGATCTGGTTAGTCCCTTGTCAAGCTGGTTGTAATACTTTGGGGTACCTGTCATTTCTTTAGGGAGCTACCATTCTTAAAGGGGTTAAGCAGTTTGAAAAACATCCAAAATGGAAGAAGCATGTGTGATAGTAACCAACCTTAAAGGTCAACAGCAGTCCCCCAAATTTATTTTGAAGCAACAGCTAAATATCAAAACTTTCCTTATGTTTCTCTTCAAAGGATCTTTCATGATACTTTATGTTTTCACTATTCCATATGCAAGTAGGGTGTCCATTCCTTTATGACAGAAAAGAAGCACAACCTTTGCTTCTAGTACTTTAAAGGCGGAGCACCACCATGAGTTGGTGTGTAGCGTACCCGAAAATTTTTGGCCTTTACAAACCCCCCAGATGGACGGAAACGGCCCTTTCCTGTGTTTTAAGCTACATGATTACAGTCATGAAAATGGGATGTAAGAAGTTTTGCATTAGAATTTTCAAAATGAAGGAATTTCAATGCCCGGTGCCATGTAAGCCCAAACAAAGGACAGGGTGCTCAAAAGCCAGTTGTCCGGAGAAAACCTGGACAATGGACAACCTATATGCAAGGTAAACCAACAGTTACTACCCTACTTGTACGATAGGAAATGCATTCTTTCTAGCTCAGTACCATCAAATATGATACATTCCTAGAAGGTACTAAGCTTGAGCGGTACAGATCAAGGTTAAGTTACTTATAATAAATTCCACATTTGTTCAGAAAAAAAAGTCACATGAATCTCAATAGCTAATCATAACACAGGATAGTCTACTGCACTTCTTGAAGTTGGGATGACTGTTCTTACCCTTTAGAGTCAGTGAAAAGGTGTGGGGCTATGGAAAAAATGAAACTCTTCTTCTAGAAGAGAACATTACCAGTACCTTAATGTATTTTAGCAAATATGTCTACCCTCCTGAATATTAGTTCCCCCACCTTGAAGCTATTTCACCCCCTTTGTTTTGTTGTCTGGCTCTGGGACTAGATGTAGTACTAGAAGCTCCCTGATACCAGTCACTTTTTCCATGACCTCAGAGTGTACCTGTAATTTACCTGTGAGGTGCAGACCTACTTGGTGATATATTTGCTTACATTTCCAAAGGCCTAGTCATGACCCAGGGTGACATTTTCCCACCACCTATGTCTTAACAAAATAGGCAGAGAGCTGTTGTTATTGTAGTTTGTTTATGAAGTATGTCTATTGTCAACTCCATGTCCTGTAAAACTATAGTATTCTTATTGTGAATTGGTTGGAAGTGATCCTTTTGTTACATTAGACAATGAAAACAGTGCAAACATAGTGAGAGAACTGTACAGAAGTGAAGTGATAACATCATTGTAAACATGAAAAAGGCCTACTTACCTTGGCAGTTGTTCTTCAACAGTGTAAGCAACTCCCATGTTTTTAAGCAATGGGTGCAGACAGGATTTCCTTGAATGAGGGGGAAGGGGAGCAGGGTGACTGGGTAGTCATGACCCTTTTCTGAGGGGGCAAAACTTCTGAAATCTCTCCCTCTCTATAGGATGACCATATTAAACCCTACATTCCAGGGGGATACCTGGGGGGCATGGATTTGCCATGGGGGAACCTTGAGCTATGCCACTGTTTGACAGGGGCAGAGGGATTGTGCAGTGAAATGGAATAGGGTTACCATTCAATTTTCCTACAGTGAGTTTTATATACATATGATTTGGGTATAATCTGTTTTATGTGGCCTTTTGCCAAAAAGTATTCTTGAAATCATCAAACGGAGTGACCTTTTCACATGCAATTTTGTTTTGCCAATAAAAACTAAGGATTTCTTGGAAAATGCTTTTTTGAAGGAAAGAATAGCATATAAACACCTGCTTTTGTTTGTTTGAAACATTGCTATAGGAATGGGTTTTTCATAGTAAAACTGTACTAGTTTCTTTGTTCTTTTCTTATCAGTCGTAGATTGTTCCAGTTTCCATCCCCCTTTATACACCCCCTCTTGCCTTCATATGTCTCCATACCTTTCTACAATCAAGAGGATGAAAACTGTTTATTTTGCATTTTACATATACCTTACTATCCTTCCCTTTGTTCCCACTTACATAAATTGTTCTCACTTCACTGTCAAATTCTCCCTTTTGTGTATTTAGAGAGCTAGAAAATGACAAGATTCAATTGTACACACATCTCCAAAGGCTTTTAATTCCCTTTAACTTCACTTGCAAAGGTTCCTTGTAATTTTGTCTGCGTATCATTAATCAAACAAGAAAGCTCACCGAAAGTCTTCTGCCTCTCTAGACTTATTCTGTGTGTAGGAGTTGAGAGAGCGAGGGAACAACTCTTCAGCTTTCGCAGCCGATTTTTCCCTTAATTTTCTGTAATGTGTCTGGCTGCAACTTTTTCTGATCGGCTAGTCGCCATGACGATGAGGCTTAATTTTCACAAAGAGATGTAGGGTTTCATGTTTCCAGTGGATGATGGTTTTGGTTATTGGAGAAGGCGATGAAAGCCAAGAAAAGAGCAAGGACAAATGTACATGTATTGACTGTTCTACATCTTTTTAAATGCGGATGAAACGTCGAAAAATTATAAGTCAAGAACGGTCATAGACTTCAAGATAGATGGGAAATTAGGATGTGGATATGACTGGCAAAATATCTTTATAAATTATACCATATGCTACTTAAAGATGTCCTTAGATTGAGACAGGTTCCGCAGGAGTGTGTAGGTTGGATAATAGAGGGTTGGTATGGGATTTGGGATTGGGTTGGAATTAAATGCTTGGGGAGGGGACTGTGAATTAGACAAGAGGAGGCCGAGAAATTAAGAGATAAGATGAGGATTGAAAGTAAGGGTCTCTGTGGATGGATGATGATTGATTCACATGAAATTTTTTAACCTTATTTTAATTAACAACTAGGCAATACTAAGAGGCTGATTGTGTCAATCTCTCCCCCTCCCAAATCTATTTTTTTTATTTTGAATAAATTAATAAGTGCCTCTCTTCAAATATTTGGGATAAAGAAGCATAGCTTTATGCAAGTTATGACAGAATTCTTCATCAATATAACCAAACCACATCTTTGAATCAAGTTTCTTTATTGTAACAGCTTCCTTTTTTTCCAAGTTATGACAGAATTCTTCATCAATATAACCAAACCACATCTTTGAATCAAGTTTCTTTATTGTAACAGCTTCCTTTTTAAATTTCATAAGTATTAAAATTGTTGTAGGAAATACTTTGAATGCAAGATCACGTTTTTTTTCAAATCAACACACATATATATATAGAGTCGCTCCGACAAGACCCTTCATCCCGTGATGTTTTCCTGGAACCCCCCATCACTGCTTTTAGAGTTGAGAAAAATTTAGCCAACCATTTAGTTCGGGCTTCCCACCCACTCAATTCTTTGTACGACACCCCTGGTACCTTTCCCTGTAATCGTCCGAGGTGTAATACATGCCCAGTTGTTGGCAAACACGACCTCGTCAACATTTCAGGCCCCAACGGCAATAGCTTCATTGTCAAACAAAGATTCTCCTGCATTTCCTCTAATGTAGTTTATATTTTAGCTTGTGGGAGATGTAACTCGTTGTATGTGGGAGAGACCAAGGGTCGCCTCGTGGATTGAGTCACCGAGCACCTTAGGTCCATCAAACAGAATCTCCATGGATACCCGGTGGCTGCACATTTCAATCCCCCTTCACCTTGTTCAATACAGCATTTTACCGTTACGGCAGCTGTAATGTGCCGAGACTGATCGTGACTGCCTTAGTGCTGAAAACCGACTGATCATGAGGCTAGGTACTCTCGCTCCACACGGCCTTAACGTTAGAATTGACCTTTTGTAATATTCACCGCTTTTTTGAACCAGTTTTTACTCCTTTTACACTTACCCGTTCGTGCTCGTTTTTTACTGTGTAGGCCTTATTTTTGATTCCTTGCCGTAGGCAGGCAAGGAATCTATGCGATGGTGATGTTGTGTGTATGTGTGTGTGTGTGTGTGTGTGTGTGTGTGTGTGTGTGCGTATGTGACGCTTTGGCTTGTAAACACGATATCTCAAGAAGGGTAAGTCCTAGGGATCTCATACTTGGCATGTGGATTGCCCATATTGAGTAGATGATCCCTATTGTTTTTGGTGGACGTCAAAGGTCATTTGGGGTCACGAGAGGTCAAAAGGTCAAAATCTTGTAAACACGATATCTCGAGAACGGTACATGTGACTATGCTCATATTTGGTGTGTGGGTTGGTCATATTGAGTAGATGATCCCTATCGATTTTCTTGGAGGTCAAAGGTCATTTGGGGTCACGAGAGGTCAATAGGTAAATTCCTTAGAAATTGCTTGTAAACACGGTATCTCAAGAAGGGTAAGTGTGACTAATCTCATATTTGGTGTGTCCATTGGCCATATTGAGTAGATGATCCCTATTGTTTTTGGTGTAGATCAAAGGTCATTTGGGGTCACTAGAGGTCAAAAGGTCAAAACTTCGTAAACACGATATCTCGAGAACGGTACATGTGACTATGCTCATATTTGGTGTGTGGATTGGTCATATTGAGTAGATGATCCCTATTGATTTTTGTGGAGGTCAAAGGTCATTTGGGGTCACAAGAGGTCAATAGGTAAATTCCTTAGAAATTGCTTGTAAACACGGTATCTCAAGAAGGGTAAGTGTGACTAATCTCATATTTGGTGTGTGCACTGGCCATATTGAGTAGATGATCCCTATTGTTTTTGGTGGAGATCAAAGGTCATTTGGGGTCACGAGAGGTCGAAAGGTCTAAACTTCGTAAACACGATATCTCGAGAACGGTACATGTGACTATGCTCATATTTGGTGTGTGGGTTGGTCATATTGAGTAGATGATCCCTATTGATTTTGGTGGAGGTCAAAGGTCATTTGGGGTCACGAGAGGTCAAAACGTCAAAACTTCGTAAACACGATATCTTGAGAACGGTACATGTGACTATGCTCATATTTGGTGTGTAGGTTGGCCATATTGAGTAGATGATCCCTATTGTTTTTGGTGGAGATCAAAGGTCATTTGGGGTCACGAGAGGTCGAAAGGTCAAAACTTCGTAAACACGATATCTCGAGAACGGTACATGTGACTATGCTCATATTTGGTGTGTGGGTTGGTCATATTGAGTAGATGATCCCTATTGATTTTGGTGGAGGTCAAAGGTCATTTGGGGTCACGAGAGGTCAAAACGTCAAAACTTCGTAAACACGATATCTTGAGAACGGTACATGTGACTATGCTCATATTTGGTGTGTGGGTTGGTCATATTGAGTAGATGATCCCTATCGTTTTTGGTGGAGGTCAAAGGTCATTTGGGGTTACGAGAGGTCAAAAGGTCAAAACTTCGTAAACACGATATCTCAAGAACGGTACATGTGACTATACTCATATTTGGTGTGTAGGTTGGCCATATTGAGTAGATGATCCCTATTGTTTTTGGTGGAGGTCAAAGGTCATTTGGGGTCATGAGAGGTCAAAAGGTCAAAACTTCGTAAACACGATATCTCAAGAACGGTACATGTGACTGTGCTCATATTTAGTGTGTGGATTGGTCATATTGAGTAGATGATCCCTATTGATTTTCTGAAAGGTCAAAGTTCATTTGGAGTCAGCATGTTCAAAGCCTGACAAGCTTTCCTGCACAGTCTTTCAAGAAATGTCACTTGTAGGGTCCTGTAACTTGTCCTGTAGATGACACATAGTGAATACATGGTCCCAGAAGTTTTTGGTGGAGGTCAAATGTCATTTGGGTTCACAACGGGCAAGGGGGAACTCAATGTAGGAAGATTAGATGCCTTGCATGTGTACTTTGTTGGCACATTATGGAGCCCTGTTAACTGAAAAACATTGCCAAGCAATGTCAATGTGAAAAAAGGCCTTACATTTCAGCGGCAAGGAATCACTAAGCCTTTTGGCTTTCTGGTTTTTTTGTTTTTTTGCCGGTCCTAGTTTTTGTCTACTTTTTTCCCCTTTTTTCCGACCATGTTCGATTTTTACGTGCACTTTTTCATCTAGGACGCTCTTTTTCTTTTTCTGATTTGTGTTTTATCCTTCGCACTCATGTTTCCTGACTATCACTTTCGTCCAGTTCTGTTTTTACAGCGATCGCTTCGGATTTGATGTTTGTCGTGTCCAATTGTTACTGTTAGTTGTTCAGTTTGGTTTTTGCCACCTGTTGAAGGGTTTATACCGGAAACGCTGTGGAGTTTTCCGCAAACTTTTGAGCACTTTTTACTACCTCTTTTCGACCTATAGATATATATATATATACATATATATATAATTGCAAGAAATTGCTTTGGTCCAAAACGTAACTGATTAAATCTTAATATTTGAGTAACGCGAAGCTACGTCAGCCGAGTTTTTATTTTTCTGCTGTCTCACTCTATACATATATATACATATATATATATATATACGAGAAGTTCTATGTCGGTCACACACATATATACACAAATATAGAAAAATAACATTAAATAGTAGATGGTTATATAGGTGGAAAAATTGGTAATGGTTCGATCATGAATTTTAATTCAACCCAAGTACTGTTCCCTTCCCTTGTTCAAAAGGCAATGCCAGTACTTCGGTTGAACTAAAATTCATGATCGAATCATAACCGATTTTTCGACCTACATTTACAGTCGATCTAATACCACGTTGGACCTATATATATGTAAATGTAAATCATAATAATGTTTTAATGCAAAATATTTAGTAATGTATTTGTGAGTGCTTCATTTTGTTTCTTTAACTATTGATCCATCATATCTTCCATTCATTTCCCACCATATATGTGGTGTGAGAGTCTACTGCTCTCTTCCATGCATCAAGCAATTCTGGAAATGTTTCCATTATCATAATTTAGAAATTGATGGCATTGTCATGTGATCCTTTCATGACAGCAGTAAAATTGCTGATTGCTTCTTCCCATGTAGCAACTCTACACGTTTCATCCCCAGGGGTAATCATACAGGACGCTCCCTGCTTTACACATGGAAGCAAATTCCCAAGCTGTCTTGCAAATGATAGATTCCGAAAGGCGGGGGTTAAATGTAATTTGAAATGGTAACTGCGGAGCATATCACTCTCGTCTGACATTTACATAGCCTAGTTTATTAGAGGAGAATAACAAGTATGCAGACTATTTAAAATAGGTAATCATTGCTGTTGGTTGTGAATGCCAGCTGGTTCCTGCATTACATCCAAACGTTGCTGAAGCTTTTATCATGGATGATAGATGCATCGGCCTTGACGAGAATTTGTCATTGTTGTTATTTAAGAGTTCTAGTCAACTGTAGTGTGGTGTGTATAGCATGCTTAGACAATGCCATTGCTTGTTTTATTGTGTCAGGGCTAGGAAGTATATCCACAAATATGATGGCATTTACTGTACTATTATTTTAATCATTCTCCAGATGGATTTCTATCAGATGGCATGTTTTATCACTTGTTCATCTGCATTATCATACCAGCACTTTTTGTGTTCATACCTGAGTTATATAGGCATGCAAATAGTGCAATAAAGGTTTCACAACCATTTTGTTATGTGCAGTTTCAATTTTCTGGCAACCATTTTTAGCTCAAACCAGCTCAAAGAGCTGTTTTAGCTTTTGTAACCGCCTCCGTAACCCTGTCAATCCTTCTATCCATCCATCTATCATGTCTGTTCACAATTGCCTTTAATGCTCTCAGGGGCACATTTGTCAATGAACAGGGTTGTAGCTAGCCAAATTTGCACTCTGGGTAAGTGCAGGCAAAGGCACCTTACCCTACTCCTGTGGCATCTACCCCATTTTTCAGCCATTAATCCTTCATTTACCCCTCAATTTACTTTCGGAAGTAAATTTGGTACTAGGTATAGGCCTTGGTAAGCCGATTTGTAGTGGGGGGGGGTGGGGGGGAGATGTGTTTGCGTGGAGTGCTGGGAAGGAATATCAAGTGCTGGGTACCACAGTCCAGCGCTGCCCACAGTAGCTACAACCCAGTTCATGAATTGTAACAGAACTCAAATACATTGGTCACAGAACATAGGAGTACATGTTGTGTTCAAAAAGTTGAGGTCAAAGGTCATCTAGGGGTCAATACTGGCTGTGAATATCTTCAGAATGTCACTTCTTCCACAAATAGCGCTCAATGTCCTTGAAAGTAATTGCCCATAATATTCCTCACTAGTGTTTTGTGAGTCCTGTACATAGATTTTTTTTTATCCAAGGTCATTTGAGGTCATATGAGGTCAAAAGGTGGGACTGTCTTTTTCTGTGGTATTGTTGTGCTCCTGTCAGTCTTGTTAGTTACCATATTTAATCACTTTTGAAGGGCTTCTAGCTGATTGTAAAAAAAGGTCAGTGGGCATCCAAGGGTCATTTCAGGTCATTGATGTATTTTGAAATGCCATTTTCTCCTAGATGAACTGCAAAGTTGTCCTCAAAATTGCTTAGTTAGATGGTTTGCATGTATTGATTACAAATTTTTTGTCTGATATTGGATGAATAATAATTTTGATACCTTTCTGACCAATTTTGTGCAACCCTTCTATTTGTACCAGTCTCACAAATTCAGTTTACTACAGATTTCCTATTCAACTGCACTCCCTTTTAAACTGTCTTTGTACAAATTACAGGAGTCTAGAGGAAAAATAACAGTGCTAGCTAGCATGGACTCCTATTTCACTCAACTAAATCATCACAAGGGTCAACCGGGTTTGATGTTTGCTTTAGATTTATTACCTTCCTAGAATGAACAATGTGTTGCAGTGAGTAATTTAACAGGTTTGAGCTCCAGCATCAATGGTGCTCTAGTTTTGTTCATGCTGCAGTGTAAATACACACCACATCATAAATATATATTGCTCAAAGATTTGAAAAATGGGATATCTACAGCTGTCTCTTATTTTTTACAGTTGAAATTAAAACTTCTCAATATACTTAACCATTCTAGTGCACCCTGCAATAACTTATCATAAATGTTACTTTTTCAAATCCTCTTGCACCAAGTTATGTCCACTTGACCCCCTCCCAACGACCCCCCCATCCCCACTTGTTGTCCCTGCCTTGACTTATTGCACCCACCTACATGCCATCATTTCCGTCCCAACCCCCAAATATGTTAAGCAGATATGTACATAAAGTTATCAAAGCTTATTATTCTAAATGATGGTAAACTGTTGTAGCCTTACATTTCAGCTGGTTGTATGCGCATAATGCTTCTACCCTCTGCAGGCATAATTATGTGTAATTGGCATTAGCCACCCAATTGTCTTGCAGCTATGTAAATTAGTAGAATTATTCCAATTAAATATAACATAATAATTCCTGACAATAATTTGAATGTTTTTTGCTTCTTCGTTCCACCAATCTGTGATTTTTGATTTGTCAGAAAAAAAAAGACATACTCCTGTTTTTAATGAATTGCCGGCATTGTTTTTCACATCAAGCCTTCACTGTGTTACTTTCTTTTCAAAGGAAGTTTTCATGGGAAGTTTCAAAAAGTGAACCTCCATTGGAAGCTAGGTTTGGCTGTGGCTGATATTCCCTCCTGCTGTATGCCCCCTCAGTGAGAATGTTAACAGCTTATTGTCCAGGGTGATACCAGAATTACACCCAGGGGCACTACTTAATGTAACTAGATTTATTTTCCTTTGCTTGTCATAACAGAGGTCTTGTAACCTTATCGTGACCTTAGCTTGAAAACCATATGCTTCTAATATCCATTTTAAGGTTATTTTTTGAAGGTGAACCCTTTCAAATTTCCCTCTGGGGCATTTAATAAGTAGAAGGTTATCACTGCAAGTACTCTGCAATGCCCTTGTTGTATTTTCATCATTATTACTCAGGGGGTAAGGAAAGGATGGTGCCAGCCGTTAAAGATTTATTTGTAACTACTGTAGGGTGATGAAGCTTAAAGGGCCAATCTGTCATTTCAAACTACAATTTTGGTAGGGAGTTACCAAGGTCTCGATTGGCTCAGTTCTTTGATTGACAGCTAGTTCAAAAATGCAGAGTACCAAAGCTTATAATACACAACATAAACTGTACCAGAGTGTTTTAATTATACACATTGAGCTTTTCTATACTTACCCTGAAGTAATAAGCTGAGATTGTATCTGGATGAGGATGAATTTCAGACAATTGTGGGGGGGGGGAGGATTGGGCCTTTAAAGTGGCTCATGGAGGTGATTCTTGAAGTTAAACAAATTTTTCCAAACCTGTTAAGTTTTCTACACAAAACAATGACAAATGGTCAAACTGCTCATCATGTGATTTAATCTTGTTAATTGTGATATTTACTATGGAGTTGGGGTGGGGGTGTGTGTGGGGGGGTAGGAATGGGAGGTGACTTGCTTTCTTCCTTTAAAGGGCAAGAGCAGTCACCCCAACTTGAAGCAGTATAGTAGACTGACCTGTTTCATGACTGGCTATCCAGAGTCAAGTGAGGACAATCTTTCTCTTCAAATGTGAAATTAAATACTAGAAGTAGTTGCCTATTTGATTGGTAAATATCATGATTTTGACATACATGTTTTCAAGCTTAGCTAGTCCCAAAGCTTACAGTTGTATGCATAAAGTGCAGAGATTGGAGGCTACAATCCTTATAAAATGATACTGACAAGAAAAAATGATGATAATTGCAAGATTTAGATATTGTTTGGAAGCTAAGTTTGGAGCAAAAGATTGTGCCCTCTGAGTTGTGAATACAGAAATAATGCAACTGAGAAAGCCTGTAGGAAATGAAAGATTTCAGAGTGTGTATAACACATTGATTTCATCAAGGAGCCATTAGGTACAGAATGACTATAACTGGCATGTTAGCCCACAAGCCTATTGTGTGACATGTGACTGTGGTATGACAATTAGGGTACTCCCATTCAATAGTCTGTGAACACCTTGAATGGTAAATTATTTCTTTATGGATGGCAAATACTGGTAGGGTAGCAGTACAAAGGACAATAAAGGCTATTAGTCAGAGAGAATTGGAAGTGTTCATAGTTCAAGCATTTCATAGGCTTGCACAGGTCTGCATGACACTAGAACACAATTCTTGCTGTATAGGTTAGTTAGCCCTGTTTCCAACCAGTTGGTTCAAGTCCAGAGGGCATGTTACAACCTTTTTTTCCAGTTGTGGCTCACTGGCTTGTTTTCCCTCTCCATTGCTTATGCTGAGCATCAAGCACAATGGCAGTATATTCCGTTTTGGAAGGATTCGGTTCCCAACCTCCCGAATGCAAGTCTGATGCTCTAACCACTTGACCATGCAGTCAGTCTTGCTATGTAGGTCATGCTTCTATATATTCTGAACAGGCATTGTGGTTGTGTACTTTTTCTATGTAGGGTGATTACAGTGAGGTTTTTATGGCTCAGTGTCTAACCAATTGGTTTTATTTGGACTTAAGTTTTGAAGAGATGCAGGACAGTTTTATTGTACCTTTAACAATAGCAAATGAGGCCTAAATATTATGACTGTTGCTGGGCATAACAAATAGTAATACAAGATCTGATACTGTGTCAAGAAAAATTTACCTGTTCTCTAGTGATATTTACTGGTATTGGTGAAAGTTTATATCAATTCTTTAGTTTTAGGACACTTGCAACCTGTCTAGGTCTAAATGAAATTTATCAATGTGACCATGTCCCCCTGCGATGAGTGGCTAGCTGCATGAGGGAAAGCATTCAATGAGACTTCTGAAGGGGGGAAGGAGTAGGCCTATAGACAAGAGTATTAAAAGCATGCATCAAGTTGGGTATGATAACAAAGAGTTCAGCTTGCAATATGGGAGGTTGAACTTGTATTGAATATCTGTTAGAAGACAGTTGCTGCCAACTTTTTTTTCAACAAAAAGTGAACTTGAAGCAAGCACATATGACATCTTATCCTCACTTTTGAATACAAATCTAGCAACTTCATTTACTGATATCTCAAGAAATACATATCTGATTTGAAATGGAAATTTTGCCACACTGTGTAGATTTGATTCCTCTTTCATATATAAAGATGAAATTTTTGCTTTAACTTCTCCTTTAAAGAAAAAATGTCATCACCCCCATACCCTGTCTTCACAATTCAGGGATGGGCTTCCAATTATTTGAAAATAGAAAAAGGTAAAATGCCTTGCTGGTTCATATAAAAAGAAAACTGCTGGCTCACATTGAAAAAATTGCTGTTTCCTAATTTAATGTATCATTTTGTATGACTGATTGCAAAACAGTGAATTAAAGGCCCTGTTCTCTCACCCCAAACAGTACCAGTTCTCCTAACCTTCTTACTTAAGCCCCTCCCACAATTGTCTAAAATTTACCCTCGTCCAGACACAATCTCAGCTTAGATTGCTTCAGGGTGAGTATAGAAAAGCTTGATGTGTATAAATCAAAATACTCTTAGTACAGTTCATGCTGTGTAATAGAAATTTTTGTCCTCTGCATTGCTTGAATTAGCAGTTAATCAAAAAGCTGAGCCAATTGAAAGTTTCAATTACCTCTTACAAGAAGTGAAGTTTGGGGGTGAGAGGATTGGCCCTTAAAAGAAATAAAGTGCGTCAAAATGACAACCAAAGTCTCTTCATGTTTTCAGAGTTAGGGCCGAGAAATCTTGCACAAGGAATTGTAAAGAGCTGAAAACAATCATGGATTTTGAAACATAAAGGCGTGTTAGCCAAAGTACGTGTAATCTTGAGTGCGAAAATGTCTGGTAATTTGTTCAACAATAGATATCCCATTTGTCACATTTTGTTGGTATATAGGCCTACAACAAATTATTTTTAGCACTTACAACAAGGCCTACTTATTTTCAACCCCCTCATTGCATGCTAGTCAAATTCCTGTTTCTTCCTAAGTGACCTCTGCTCGTTTCCTATTAATAGATCCATTATGATCATTGTAAATCATATATTACTTGACACTTTCCCCCTCTGGTAAAATGGATCAGCTCAGCCAGAATTACCCTTAGTGCGACTACCTCACCTTTCAAATAACTGTAACTTAGAAACGTATTTGAGTTCATCAGTATTCTGAGGTGTATCTCATAGACGAGCCTGCTGTTCCAGACTCCCCAATCTCATTCACATGCCCTTTGTATACCTTTGAAAATCAAACTGTACGAATTTTCACTTTGAGATTGGCCTAGCTTGTTGGAAGCTTCCACTCACTACTGCTATTAAATTGTGTCAATATCTCCCTCTTATTGTGGACTTCGAACAATATCTATTCAAATATTTGTCATGCTATGGCAAGTTTACCACACCAGATTACCCAATGGCTTTGTGCTACACATTTGACCTTTCAGTCTATGGGTTACTTGTGTGACTAGCCAGGCTTCAAGGCCATTTTCATCGGAATTCAATGTGGCATAAGGAAGCTGTCAGGCAGGATAAATAGACAAGCTGCCATCTAGTGTTCAACCAATGAGTAATATGTTGGCACTGTAGGATATCTTCACCACTATGGACTACTGATCTGGAATAGTCTGGGAGGACACACACTGTTGTTGTTGTTGTTGCTTAGAACAAGGACAAGAGTTTCTTTTTGTGTTGGATTATAATTTTTGTTGGATTAACTAGTCTTTTCAGGTGCTTTTAAAGGAGGATAAAGTATTTTACAGATAGAGAAAAAGTTCTTTTATTTGGTGAGGCAGTAGTTTGAGATTTTTAGTTATGTTCTTACTGTTGCTGTTGTCCATAGGGTAAAGAATAGTTACCATATATGCATTGTGTTATTAGGCTAGTGAATTAATAGATATAAAGCAATGCTAGGTAAGAGTGAGTGATCTGAATGGCTTCAATGGAGAGCAGAGTTAAGTCATTTTGATGAAAATTTTTAGAGCTAATTATGTTTCAAAATAGTTGTCTTGTCCTTTTTAACCAGTTCATTGTTTACAGAGCCATTTTAGTGTCCACATTAATGGAAATTTTGAGGGATACAGCTCATTGTATGCTAAGGTATCATTTCCTAGTTGGAGGAAGGGGGTGGAGGAGGAGGGAGAGGTCATAGGTCATAACAGCTGTTGAGAGCATCAGGTTTCTTCCTTCAGTTGAAAATAGCCAATACTTAGGAGTGATAGCCCGATTTTGCTTGTAAAGCAGTTCCTTGTTTAGTGAATTAGTGCACTATTTGCATTCATGAAAACATACAGGGCAAACGCTTCCTTTTGTTGTTGTGATAGGAGGAAAGTTTGTTGTTTTATCTTTACATGAAAAAATACAAAACTTACAAAAGGATGTCTGGGCAAAGTTTTGCTACATGTGTCAAGATCAAAAGCATCAAAACTTTTCAAAGTTAAATTTAGAATTGTTGCAAATGTGAATTTCTGGATGTTATTCAGATAATCAATCTAGCCTTTTTTGTATGCAAACCCATTCCTAGTCATCTCTTAAAATTATGTGAAAGTTTAAGTGAAGTTTTTTATGAGAGGGGAGCAAGGGAGTCTGTTTTAATGGCAAGAGCAGTCACCCCAACTTGAAGTAGTGTAGTAGACTTTCCTGTTTTGTGATTGGGTCTTGAGAGTCCTGTGACTACTGTTTTCTCCAATATTGTGAAATTTACAGGGAGTGACTTCTTGTACTGTGGTCTCATGTACCCCCTGCGCGAGGTAACTCCGTGTTACCTGGCGCTCGAGGAATGTGGGACCGCGGGTTAAGGCAGGGTCGGTGTTTAAATTTCAATTCACCTCAAATTGCAGGGTTCAGCAGTTTTAACCACGGTGTTTGTTTTAATCAACCAATGTCACAGGTATTTATGGCACTGATGACAGTTATTTTCTTACATTTTACAGTAATCGCTATGTGAAATATTTGACCTCGTTAGTATGGTAACACAACCCAATCAACAAAACACAGGGTACGTGAGAACACAGACTGAAAAACACGGGGTTAACCTTCGGTTTTGCCTGATTGTAAACACAAGGTAACACTGAGTGTCGCGGGGTACGTGAGACCAAGCCTTTGGTTTACTTTGAATTTGCAATGTTGAAGACCTCCAAAATATGAAAAGTACTTTAAATAGGAATAAGAAGAAAATTGTGAAATTCAGCTGTTGCTTTAACATATGTTTGGGCAACTGCTTTTGACCTTTAATATTCAAAGGAATCAAAACATGCAGTCTAAGTGATGTATTGCTTGAACAATGGCATGAAGAAGGGGAGGGGGTTAAATAGAGAATAGCTTAATGCAAAAATAAAGTGATGGAAAAGTATGGATGGACAGGATATTAACACATGTTCCCATCTGTGAATTTCTTGGAATAATTTGTCATTGTTGATTTCCTATAGGAAGTGTAACCGTTGAAGACTTGCACCTTGACCTTTTACAAAATGTTGTTAACCCAGACTGCATAGTTGCAGGAAATCTGTATCCTACATACATAGTGCAAATGGCATTTTTTCATGGAAGCTTTTTCTAGATATTAATTTCTTGGTAGCCCTCAGGTTCCTTCTATAGTACCTTTGCAATTGTGTTACAAATTTGTCATGCTGGATCACACTCATGCCAAGTATATGATTATGGCAGCTTTGTCCAAAAGTATACAATATATGTGCTGCACCCGGTACACTGTGGTATATTAGCTATAACAGGATTTTTCCCATAACTCTTGGAGCATTACGGTTGTGGTGTTCAAGCTTCAAAAACAATCAGGCTGTATGTAATATAAAAAACAGCCATGATGTTTAAAATTGCTGCCAACGCCCAATGCCATGAAATTGTTTCTTTGTCAATGATCACTTTTTGTCTATAATTCAATGAACAGCAAAATCAGTGGCTTAATTGTTTGTTACACCTTGCCACAGATAATTTAAACCTCACATGGTCATGTATGTCAGCACAAATTAACTCAATGCACAAATCTTCATTCACATGCCTCTGTATGTAGACAAATTTGATCAGTATTATGGTCTGATTAAGTGGGCCTTAACTGGGGTGTGTCAACTTTAATCTTTCCAATTCTTTTCTTAATTATATCATGGATGATTGTACTCTGAAACACTTCTTGATTCCTTCAGTTTCACTGAATATGACTAAATTTGATGGGTTAGAAGCTGTATGATCTTAGATAATAAAAGGACCCAACCAATGGCCACCTTCAATAACTGCTCGGATTCTTCTATACCAGGAAACTCCTGTGTCCACTGCATATCATAGTCCTGTTATACTCTATATGATATAACTTTACAACCAAATACCAGTGCCCATTCTGCGGGTTTGAGGTGGGACTAATACCTCAAAAATTTCGGTAAAATTTTAAATGAAAGAACTTTCTGGTGATTCCTTGAATGTTATTAACCCCATATAAGCTATTGCTTGTTACTTCTTGTTTAAAACTTAATGCCTTAATTCAAAAGAATCTGCAAATGAAAAAAAGGCACATTACTTTTAATATCCCCACAGCATCAGACTTGAAGTCAGTGGATTGGGAATTTGAGTCCTGGCTGGGTCATATGGAAGACTTCAAAAATGGAACCCCTTGCCAACGTACTTAGCTTAAGCAATGGAGTAGGGAAGCAAGCTAGTGAGTCACAACTGGAAGGCAGCCATTCCTGGCTAGACTTGAACCAGTGTGTTGTAAACTGGGCTGTAAAAGTCTATCCAACATAGCCAAACCCCAATAAATTCTGTACTCAAACTGCATACTTGATTTTGGCATTTCTGGCTGAATTAATCAGTCTTACCTGATGATGAAAGTTTGGAAAATGGAATGGTGTCAGAAATTCAGAGGGAGAACTGGAATTTGAACCCTATTATCTACCCACTAAATTTCATAGACAATAATGCAAGTATAAAATGTGCTGATTATTTCATAATGTTGGAACGAGTAACCATAACTTTAAAGGCATATTTCTATTCAAAACATATTGTAGCATCAAACAATTTGGTACGTACACAATTCAATACACTTATTACGTATTAAGAGATAAGACATGGTAAATTCAAAAAGGCCAATGACAGCAAAAAAAGGGTTGAAAAGTTGAAAACCACTGTTCTATGAAATGTCATGTGATAGGGTTGGTCGCTGGCAAGTGCACAGTTAACAATTGGTATTCAAAACCATTGGTAAATTTTTGTAGTGAGCATTAACTGTTTTGTTAGGCTATTCCAGGTTGAATGCATCCATTTACTTTGAAGTAAAATATCCAGTCAAGCTCAAAGTATGGTAGTAATTACAATGGACGTATTACTTCCGTGCACAAACAAGACCTATGTGATCTCTGCCTGTACTGTCAAGAAGGCACAAACTGCCCCCAAAATATCACCCAGCTTTATACAATGTGCATGTTTTCAAACTTCAAGGCCAGATTCTTTCACCTACTTACTTAAGGGCCTCTCACAACTGTTTAAAATTCAACCCCAACCAGACACAACCTCAGTTTATTGCATCAGGGTGACTGGGTGAGTATGCAAGACCCCAATGTGTAATCAAAACTCTCTCAGTTTCCCGTACAGGTCGTGTAATGAGCTATGTTACTTTTCATTGTTTGAACTAGCTGTCAATCAAATAGCTGAGCCAATTGAGAATGTCTGTAAACCACTACAAAAATTGGAGGTTGAAGTGAGAGGATTAGCCCTTTAATACGTTAGTTCCCTTTACTTTAGACTGTTGAAGTGCACATATGAGGATGATGCTGATTTGTGGCTTGAGACTTAAAGGGGGAGATGCAGTCATCACTGCTTCCATGATTGGCCATAGAGAATGGTGTAAAAAATTTTCCTTTAAAATGTTAAACTTACTAGTTGTAAATGCTTGGTTTACCTTGATCTGAAGTCCTAAAATATTATGAAAGATTTTTCCTAGAGGAAAAAGAGGAACATTTTGAGATTTATTTGGCTGTCACTTTAAAATGAGTTTGGAGGGACTGCTCTTGATCTTTAAAGTTGTTTCATCTTTCTTTGAAGTTTTGTGAAACATCTTAGCTTTGTTGTTCCTATTTATGAAATACTCAGGACTGCATTGAGTTGGGATCAAATCTGATAATCAGGTCAGGGTTAACTGCTGTTGACCCCATAAATAACCACAAGCAACCTGTATGGCTTTTGTTTGACCATATTTAACCATGAGAGCACTATCTCTTAAGTACAGTAGGCCATGTTTCAACAGCATTCTTAAATTTTAAAGAACCCTACCTCCTGTTTAAATATTGATGGCAATTAGAATTACTTATCAGGATATCCCCTTGGCCACTGTTGCCAGGGAGAGATATTTTCACAGGTGGTGTTGTTCAGTCCAACTGAATATGGCAGTTACAATAATGTTGTAAACACTTGCTCAGTACGAGTAGGAATGTTATTTTACCCATTGAAGTTTGATTCAGAATAATTCAGAACATACTTATGGTCAAGAATAGGTTGGTAGCATCCATAAAGCCTCCTAAGGCTTTCTGCAGACTACATAATGCTGTGATTGAATTTCAAGTTAAATATAGTTGGTATGGTTATTTGAAGGTCAACCTACCAAAGTCACAAACCATCTTGAGCTCCTATATTGGAGACATCAAAATATTTTTACACGTTACAGTTTTCATCAAGGTCAGAAACATAAAAAGTAAAGTTTTGTATTGCCTGAATAGCCTGCTCCAAATTTAGTAGTCTGTGAACTTTGTATCGTAAATCAACAGAAAAGGTCATGTAACCTTGGAAAATATCCTGCTTGGGATTGAAATTTATTTTTGTAAATTCTTTTACATAAAGACTCAGGCATTACATGTCTGTTGCTTGTATTTCAATCCTGGCATCTCTTTTTGGCTAAAATAGTGTGAACTACATGTGTGTGGGTATACAGGGGAATGAAACAGTGACATGTTGGGTTAAAGGGCCAAACCTCTCACCCCAAACTGCAATTTTGGAACCCGCATCCCGAAATTCTCAATTGGCTCAGTTCTTTAATTGACAGGTAATTCAAACAATGCAGAGTACCAAAGCTTATATTACAAAGCATGAATGGTAGTGAGAGTGTTTTGATTATATCAATTGAGTTTTTCTATACTCACCTACAAGCAATAAACTGAGATTATAATTCTGGATGAGGAATTTCAGACAGTTGTGGGAGGGGCTTAAGCAAGAAGGTTAGGAGAATTGGCACTGTTTGGGTGAGAGAACTGGGTCTTTAAGTGGGGAAGAAACAGGGGAAGGGGGGGGGATGAGTTGTAGGCATGGTTGTGGGTACAAAACATTTCTCAGGAGGGTGGATAGTTAAAACTGGATGAAAATAGTTTGAGAAATTATATTTTTGACCACTTCATGCACAAGTTTTTGGATGTATTATTTTGGTGGAGGGGGAGAGAGCGGTAATCCAGCCCATGCAGCTGTCCCTGTACTGTAGGTTCAGTAGGTATTGCTTAATGATGGTTGCTAAAAGAATTCCCAGTAACCACATGGTGTTTTGTAAGAATGGAGGTGCCATAATTATATCTTCCTTGCACCTGTGAAAATAATATCCTCTTAATGGAAACAGGGTGGTAATAAGAAATATAGTGAAGGTATTTTATGTTCTAAGTCAGTCCTGTTTTAACAATTGTACGAACTCCCATTTTGGGTGCTATATAAAGAGCTGTAACAGACTTATGTTTGGTGCTCTTCCGAGCCAGTCATGGACTTGGCTCAGAAATGAACATTGTTCATCTACTATGACCCTCTACTAACCTCCTACTACACTTGTAATCCCACCTGATATAACTGCAACTGTTCATAACTAGACCCTAGTAAACAAAATAGCACAGTAGAGATAGAGGTTGCCCTTTTTTGGTGGGCAGCCTCTCATATCTTCCACCCACTTACTACCAAAACTTTCATACCTTTAGAGCAAGGAAGTGCTTTAGACTAATCCATGTTTACAAACAATTGGCATCACAGTTGCTTGTCTAAAGGTATGCTTACATCTTCATCACAATCAAATGAAGATTCCCAATTCATCTACATTCTGCCTGCAATTGCGAGATGGCTGCTAGCAAAACCTCCTTGCAAAACTTGCCCCCATTTGTTTCTTTGCAGGCTCTATGTCAACTGCAGTGACATAATTGTGTACCAGTCTATACTTATGTATTGCTTTTATGTTTCCCCGAAGGCTTCATGTTGCATTACGACTGCATTGGATTAATTTGTTGATAGAATCTAAAAGCAACAAAAGAGAGTGCCATTTGTTGTGAAACAGCTTCATTCGATCCATCCATCATAGTCTATTTGAAACTGATTTCTAAATGAATGGGAAGTGTTACATTAGTATTAAAGATAGTCAAGCAATAAGTGAATTTGATGAACTTACCTTATGGTGAGAGTTGTGTGGCAATTATCTTGTCAGTCATTAAATTGGTAAAGTAATTGTTCCAGTTTTCTGTGGTTATGGAGAAACTAAAGCTTTAGTGTTCTCTAAAATCTTACTGCTTTCACTGATAAGTACTGAACAGGTTGAAAATGAGTTGGTGAATTATGTAATTAAATCAATGTGGAGTGTTAAACCACTGTGGAGTGTCCACATATTTTAGCAATTGTTTAAGCCACTTTTGAAAGAAGTTCATGTTTTTTTCTAATGCTGTATTTCTAGACTTAATGTAATTTTGTCTTTTAAAGGGAGGGGGTTCCAGTGGGAGGTGATGGGAGCTAAAGCTGTCATAAGATTAACCTCTTATTCAAACAAAAGTAGTATAAAGGGAAATGCTCTGTCTAATGTTCAAACCAGGGAGTTTTGGGAAACATGACTATTCGATTTCAGTCTTCCAGTTCAAACATTGTCTTTTTGAAGACCCCTGCCTGGGGAGGTCAAATGGAAGTCAGTATCAGGGCCTGCATATCCCATACCATGGAGATTTGGGGAGTCTGTGTCAAAGTTTGAGGTGTCTAGTTTCATTCCGTTGCGCCTTATGGCTCTTTCAACATAAGGGGATGGCCAGTATCCCTAGCATCACTCTGCTGCATTTTCCCCTGACCCAGTTCATGTACCATACACCCCCTCTATAATTCTTCATATTTCCCATGGTCATGTAATCAGAAAAGTGTTAATACAGTAATACTTTGATAGATTTTAGAAAGTGCAATATTTGTAATTTTACCATGGGATTTGTCTCACTTGCTTTCACCTCTCAATGGTCCTGTTCATCAAGGAGATGGCATTTGCTCAGAAATATACACTTTTTTAGGTCCGGCCAGATCTTTTAACAATTTAGGAAGTAGTCAGCAAACAGACACGCTTTATCAGAATATCACAGCCATCTTGCACATCTTTGGTTTCCCCCTGAGATATTTAGTTTCCATTGTCTCAGAAAGCAAGATTGAATTACCTGGATTGTCAGTGATGCATGGCCTTAGTGGCAATGTACTTCAAGTCGACTATCTATGTGAAGTTAATAAATCAGAATTGGGTGTGGCTTTCTGTTAACATGATATCACTCGACATTTGTTTCATAGTTTAATGGAAATGTGCAACTTGATAACCCTGGGAAGGTTGTTAGCAGATTAGATAAGTAACACTGTATACGTGTGTCAAAACGCAGTAGGCTGTCGTGTTATGAGACAATCTGTAATAACCAAAGCAGCAAGAAAGTAGCATGTCAAAGTATGTTTGTTATTAGGCCTATAAATCTCTGAGTTAATTTACATCCCCTCTCCTCACCTACTATTTACAATATGTAACCTACACTTTTTGGATGTTGTGGTGTTCTTTGGCTTAAGAAATTGGGGGGGGGGGATGAATGGGCTCAAGTCTAGTGGCCACTGCCTTTTTGCAGTTGTGGCTTACTGGCTTGTTTTCCCTACTCCATTGCTAATGCTGAGCACAAAGTACAATGGCAGCATCAGGATTCATCACTTTCCCAACAAAGTCTCTGAGTATAGGCAAGGATATCCCCGTTTCACAGGTTTGAATCATTAACATACCATAGTAGGCTGTGTGAGTAGCTTTTGGTAGTATATTAAACCCTTGACGTATGTTTGTTGTGTGAAGTAATTGAGGTGAGACCTGTGATTTGAGTGAATATAATATGAATTAGTTAATGAATTTGTGTTATACTCAGGCCTTGAGTTTTAGTTTCTTTAAATGTGCCACAAATCACACTTCTCAGAAAATTAAGCAGTGTGGCATGTGTGCTGTTTCATTAAACTTTAAAGGCAGTCATTCGTCACCCTAAACTACAGTTTCAGTGTACATATATCAAAACTCTCAATTGGTACAGCTATTTGATTGGCATCACACTCAAACAATGCATCATAGCTAAATTACACAGCATGGGCACTGAGAGTGTCTTGATCACACATTAAGGACTTGTATGGCCACTGGGACAAGCCATGAAGCAGTAAACAAGGATTGTGTCTGGATAAAGATGAGTTTTAGATAAATGTGGGAGGGGCTAGAAGTAAGTAGGTTGGGAGAATTGGAACTGTTTGGGATGATGAAAATATGCCTTTAAGAGATTTGTATGAGCTCCAAATCTTGATGTAGGTGTGCAAATATACACACTCCTCATAGTAATTTGAGGTGAGCTATGGTGTACGTGAAATTGCATTCGCATGCCTCAAAATTCAAGGCCTGCATTGTTTATTGTCATTCATCTACCCCTCAGCTGCAAAACATAATATCCCCTCCCCAGTAAATTTGAGAACAGTTAAAAGTAACCCTCTGCTATGACAAATATGCAGTTGACAAAAAAGTTACCCCAGTTTTTGGTTTGTCACTATCCCCCTTTTCTGTGTGTTATGGGGAAATCCTGGTCTACTCTCCCTACCCCCCCCCTCCCCCAGCTATATCCCACTGTGTATATTAGAGGTCAAGGTTGCAGTATAAGAAGTGGTTCAGACATTCAGTAAATTAAACTGTTTGACAGATGCATGTTGTTTTATCAGGATATGGATGTTTACATTGGGTGATAACCTAGTACACTTATCACCTGTCTCTTCCACTCCTACTAATACTTCATCTATTACACATGTGAACAACTCCATCTGTTGCAGTATCAGTCATGGTGCATTTAATTGACACATGGTTGTTTTACTTTAAAGGCAGTCAACTCTCATCTCAAACTACAATTAATGTTGTAATCTACATGAATTATCAATTGGCACAGCTCTTTGATTGACAGCAAGTTCAAAAACGCAGAATATACTGTTACTGTAGCTCATATTATCCAGCATGTGCTGTGATGAGAGTGCTTTGGGGCCTTGTTTACTAACCCTGAAGTAGTAGACTACTAGACTGAGTCTAAGGTAGTACTTCCATGCTGAGACTGTGTCTGGATGAGGATGAATTGTAGACAGTTGTGGGAGGGGCTTGAGTAAATAGATTAAGAGAATTGGAACTGTTTGGGGATAGGAGGGTCAGGCCTCAAATTTGGGGGAAGTTGATTATTGTCTGCATTCTCTGTAATGAATGCTCGTTAAATGATACAATTTAATACATTTTCTACGTTCCATGACACTCTCATTTTGTCATTAGTACCAGAAGCTGAAACCTTAACATGCATTCATAAGTATTTGTCACAACTCTTTTCTTTTCATGTTGAGGTTGGACAAAGCCCTCGAAAGTGAAAGGGATAGTTTAATGTCATTTCATTGAATTGCCTTCTCATCATAAAATTTGCTGACAAAGGAAAATTCTTGTGTAATAGGGATATCCTGTCACTGTTTCAATTACTTTTATATTTAATAAACTTGCGGGTGGGAACCATTTCTCACACAGTACCCTAAGTCTCAAGTGAAAAGGTAAATCGATTACAAACTCAAGTACTTGGATAGCCAAGGATTTACTTACTCAGGAAAATAAAAATTTGCCCTTTTTGAGTTGTTTGTATTAAATGGGGGAATGCCCCAAAGTTTTGGGTTGGCTTTGGCTTGGCTGACATTTCACTGTATGGTTTTTGTGTATTGCAAGTGACATTTCACAACCTGCATTAAGGGGAAATTTGTTGCAGCTTATTTTACAATACTTTGATGAAAGAAAACTTCTTCTTTTTGATGTCATTCTTGACACGTGACTCATTTGTTACGTTGCGAAACAGTCTGAGAATAAATAGTTCAAGTAGGAAGGTTTGTCTCAGGGGAAATCAAATATTCACATGGATGATAAATGATAAATGTTTACTTTTTTTGTTCAAAATTGTGAATTCCTGAAAACTTGGCCAGTGAGACAATCCAAAACCTGTTTGTTTTTGAATTTCAGAGGGAACAGGGTCAAACAAGTTGATGTTGGGGGGGGAGGGGAGGGGATATAGGGGTTAGTCATTCTATAGATCTTTGCAAAGTATGGTCCTAAAATGTTCTTTTAAGCATTGAGTAGACAAGACCAGCTGAAGATCTTATAATTTTATCTTATCTGCAGGAAGGGTCGAAGAAAATTCAAAACAAGCCCATCTTTAAACGTTATCCTGAAGTTCGGCTGGAGCTGGACAGATGGCTACATGAACAGAGGGAGCAGCACATTTTGATGAAAGCACCCTACGGCTTGTCTGGCTATCGAGTTAAAGTTTACCGCATCGGCTCTACCACTCAATGGTTTACTGCTGTCATAACGGGACATGACCTCTTGACAAGGGTAAGGATCACAAACCATTGTCAGACCCAGTAATGTAGCATGTTGTGTTTTGTATGCCTCAAATTTTGAAACATGCTATCTCATTACAGGAAATTTCTCCTTTTTGGAAAAAGGTTGTTAAAGTTCAAGCTACACTGTGATGGCTTCTGGATTAGCTTGTTGGAGCACCAAACCCTGCATGGATGCTTTTATAACCACTTTAAAAGGGGGTGGACAGTGGGGTTGAGTGTGAGGGATGGATAACTGTGTCTAACAAGACAAAAAAGGACAGTATTATCATGGAAGTACTTCCATGGTATGATAGGGGTTCCCTCAGACGATGGTGTTCAGTGGTGTAGCCACACGGAAAGTTTGGGGGATCAGAATCCCTCCCCCCCTAATGACCGAACCTTGCGATGCAAAAAACACCTAAAAATAGCGTTTTTTTCTCCCTATCCTTTGACTTTTCCTTCATTTCATGCCTAATGCCCTCCCCAAGCACAACCCCCCCCCCCCATGACACAATCCAAGCTACGCACCTGATCATGTTACAAATACCAAGAGGGGTAATAGGGCCTATATCCATCATTCAGTCACTGCTTATAGACCATTCTTCTGTGTTGCTAACACAGTACTAACAACCTTGTTATGGTGTGCTTTTGTGTAGTTAATGGAAAATTAGGAGGGTGTAGAGTGAACTTAATCAGTATAGTTGAGGATTGGAAGAAGATGGCCTAAAAGAACACAGTGGTTGTAAGTTTTCTGAGGGAATATAGAGGCCTATGTTCAAGGGTAGTGACATGTTCTCACTATTGTGGGGACACTGTCTCATTTTTCAAAAATATCTCTGTAAGGAAAATCAAAACCAGGGGGCATTTCTCAAATATGGGGGAGGGCGGGTGGAGGAGGACGCGTGACATTTTTGACAAGTCATTTCTTTGAGCCGATGTGTTTGCATCATGGTTGGATGAACTTGCCAGCTAATATGTGCTCTTGGCCCCTAGTTAAAGGGCCAAACCTCTCACCCCAATTTACACTTCTTGTAGGGGGTACAGAAACTTTCCATTGGCCCAGCTTTTTGATTGACTGTTAATTCAAAGAATGCAGACTACCAAAGCTTATATTACACAGCATGAACTGTAGTGAGTTTTTTGGTTAGACACATTGAGCATTTTTATACTCACCCTGAAGCAATAAACTGAAATTGTGACTGGATGAGGATGAATTTCAGACAAGTGTGGGAGGGGCTTAAGTAAGAAGGTTAGGAGAATTGGCACTGTTTGGGGTGAAAGAGCTGGGTCTGGTGATGTAAGTGGGGGTAGTGCATAGGATGAGAAAAAGCCAGTAAGGTCCGTGATATGTATTAGCAATGACATATCTGTAGATCATCATAGTATTAAACTTGGCTGTGCTAGGAAAGTAAGGGTCCCTTGCAGTTACATCAGGTAAAGAAGTGATTGTAAATCAATTTTCATAAACAACAATGCTTATAGTATACATGTAACAAGCATTGTACTGTACATATGTGCAACAAACAAGTGTTGTTTATGCAAGCTTTTCTATACATATACCAATATGGTCACACATTCTAAACATGTCACATGAAATATGTCTATGAGGTCATGCTTTATAAGCAATGAATAATTTTGTTGTTGAGCTTTGTTCAAACATTTTGTAAGCTCACGCATGGATTCCTTCAAGGGAACTTTTCCAAATTATGAGTGACAGTTATTAGTTAAGGTGCAGCTACATGCTTTTGGGAATGCATTTATACACAGGTAATATCTTGGGGAGGAAAATTGGTGAGGTCAAACGAATATTTGGATCTATTTTGTTAGTGTTTCTTAGGTATCATGATGTGACATTGACACAAACTGACCTAGCATGCATTTCCCAGCAATTTTGTTTTTAATATGACCTGTCTCTCCTACTGTGGGGAGGTGCACCTTAGCATGGAGTCCTTGCAGTCATTAATTTGTGATGAGTGCATTTTGGGCCTGCCACACCAAATGGCAGCTTACCTGGGTGAATGTGACAGGATTTCAAGTTTAGACCAGGTGCAAGTAGATGGGTGAACCAAAAATGACAAAATGTTTTAAAGGTATAATCAACTCTCACCCAGGGAGCCCCACTCTGCAATTTTAGTAGTAGTCTACAACAATCTTCAGTTGACACAGCTCTTTGATTGACATCAAGTTCAAGAAGTGCAGAGTAAGCTTATCCTATACAGTATTTACTGTGCTGAGAATGTTTTGATTGGGGTCTTGTGAACTAACCATGAAGCAATTATCTGAGACTGTGTCTTGATGTGAATGAGTTTTAAACAGTTATGGGACACTCTGGTTTACAAGTAGGTTAGGAGAATTGGAACGTTTTGTGTGAGAGGATTAGACCTTCAATTATTTTTACTGTCTTGACTTTTGAATCAGGAGAATCCATGTAATCTCCTACACTTTCCTCTTACTAATCTACATATATCTCTATTGCCTCCAGTAAGGGAGCATAGCTTTTTCTAGTCTCCAGCTATTGGCAGATCACTAATCTACCCTTTGTGCTCCTACTGAATATTTTGAACAACTCAGCTACAAGAAGCAGCCCACTGGGCAGGTTGACAAGGCAGCCACGGGCGGAGACTAAAAGCAGGGAACAAGCCTTTTATTCCAGCACAGCTGTAGAACTCACTTCATGGTCTATACACATAGTTGCAAAGTGGCTATATTGTTCCCTTGTCTGCTGACTGCAAGGTACTAGAAAAACTATGCTTATAAAACAATGTGGCAAAAAAATATTAGCATCGTGGTTAATATAGAGGGCACCCATAGCTAAGTCCTACCTTTAACACATCGTAAAAATTTGTCTTGGGAGTTTTGGATAATCTGCTGTTCATTTACTGGTTGGAACTGGAAGTTCTTTTTTTTATTTTAGAAGATTTTAAATGTAAATCTAAAGAATCAGATCAAACAATGATCTTGTAGGCCTACCTGTTGAAGGGGTGACGAAGCCAGGGGGAAGGGGCCAAACATCCTCCCCCAGGAATCTGAGTAGTATAAATTCAGGTAACCAATTGGAATAGCCACATCAAGAATTCTGCATATCAGAAAGGAGATGGTGGGGGAGGGGGGAGGAGGAAGAATGATTACTGTTTACATACATCTTGGTTCAAGAAAAATGGGTTGCAGCCTTTGAGACAGAATACATGTAAGTTTCTCAGTGAACGAAAAATTTTGATGCATGAAATGGAATTTTTCTTTGTAGGTGAGGAGAACTGTTTACACTACACCAAAGAAGCAATTCCCACACCCATTGTTGGAAATTGAGCCATAAAACCATATCTAACTAATTAATTCATCCATGCTGTGCTTATCTCTATAAATGAAAGTAATTGTAAGGGTAGGCCATACATATACTGAAACAGGAAGTCGTGTTACTTGGTGTTCAAAGAACATGCACAGCCATGTGTTCTTCTTTTGTGAAAGGTAACGCTTTTTACAAAGAAAGTTGAACATTAAACCAATCTATGACCTGTATTTGAAACAAAACAGACAGGATTGCAAACCGCTTTATCCGCTGTGAACCCACGTAAAATGCACTACAGGAAAAGCAATTTCCTAGAACAGTGTGAGTATATATCTGAACATGCGAACAGGAAGGGACCGATATATGCAACCTGTTAACGAGTTCATACTTTTGTTATCTTGCCAAACGAGTGACTTAACAGTTTTTAAGTTGAAATTGTTTTGCCTCTTCAGTTTTAGTGTCAAGTACATATACCAGTCAATTTTCAAACAACTTTTGCATAATATTTGCTGTAAAGTCATCAGATCTCTGTTGTGACTTTTGATGCTTGTGATTGTCACAGGCCGTACTTATCACTTTAAATGCTTTAATATCCCTCTGCCCCTCAAAAAAAGAAGCATGTGAAATGCAATTGGTGCTGGTAGGTTCTTAGAGGTTCCCAATATCATTCCTCAAAAAATAATCCCAAGAATTCAAAAATCAAGTTGAAAAGCTGTTTCAAGACTTGAGTATTGGTTACCTAAGGTAAACCAATTAGTTGCAACCCCTTAAGTGTAAGTAAAATATTGTTACATTCTCATTCTCTAGAGTCATTCATGAAATAGGATAGACTATAAACCTATCAGAATTTGAGGGGGGGGGGGGGGTATTGACCGTATTGTGGTCAAGGGCTGCGTTCCTTAAAGTTAAGTGTCAGGATCTCCCATCTAGAGAACTTCCCATCAAGTAAACCCTCTCTTCTTAAGGTTTGAAATGCTGGAAAGATTGTATGGTGGGTTTGAGGGTAGCCAAAATATGTAGGCTTAGATGTAGACATAATTCAGGGGGCTATAAACTGTGTGTTTCTATATTTTCTGAATATTTGTATGTCTTCACCACTTCCACTTCATCACCTGTAATTTGTTTGCCATTGGTACCAATCAAAATGGCCCTTCCTATATGTAACCCTACTTACCTGCGGTAATCCTTTAGCAAGTTAAAATTTTGATGGATTGAACATAGGGAAAGCTCAAACGGCCCTCTCATTCTTTTCTTGACTCTGTTTTGGCCATCCAAAATTTTGGATAATTTTGGATTTCCTTTGGAATATATTGGGATTTTTTCTTGGAATATTACCTCAGCATATATGATGGCTTCCCAGAAGACAAGACAACGGACAAGGATAAATTCAAGATGAGATTTGTAAATGCGATGAGTAGGGTTTATACATAAAGATAAGTAGGATTGCACAATGTAAATAGGAGGTGAGTATGGGGGCTCCTAGATACCCAAATCAGGCAATTTTGGGGAAAAAAACAGTTTAAACTCTACCTCAAACAGTGAAAATGTTTAGTAGGACCCCCTGTAATTTGCAGAAGTAACTGAGGTGAATGATTCTCCAAAAAGGAAAGAAGCTCCATGCTTTCACTCAGATATAACTCCTGAATTAAAACCTTGTCCCATTTATTGCACTGAAGAACTTGTTACCATGGCAATCAAAAGTGAAAATGTGGTTGCCTTCTCAGGTGATATTCCACCTTTTATTACGATTTGGTTCATCTGTGGAAGCATTTCACACCTCCCTAGACAAATCTTTCTTCCTTTCAAAAAGGCCAACAAGATGACCTTTGGGTGGAGGTCAAACTTTTCATCAATAACAACTGTTGTGAGTTGTCTCTGTGGTTTGTCCTTTCCTCTTTGATAAAGTGGTTTGAACTTGTCTGACCTTTTTGGAATGAAACCAAAGAGGTTTGATGGTACACCCAAGTACCTGTTTGTGATGAACTGATATGACTGTTATATGGAATGATGATCTTTAGACCCTTTTCCTATCTCTGTGGTAATAGAAGAGCTGTTATTTTAGACTCACATCTGGGCAGTAAAAGTTTCATAAAGAATTGCAGGATTGGTTGGGTAAATAAAATATTCTTTAGAGAATTTATGATGTTCCCCCAGGGTAGACTGCAAACAGAGGATGTATAATGCATGTATTTCAGTGGGTCTGCATAGGCCTTATTTCAGTGATCTGTGCCCTGGCACAGTAATGCCTGAATAATTCAATTATGTTGCAGTTTGCATAGTTTGCAGTGGTGGTGACATGTTGAAATTTGTGTCAGTTGTTGTTATTTTTTTACAGTAAAGGGATAGGAGCTTTGATTAAGTGCTGTTCTGGGGATCCCATATCCAAAGGGCTATATTTGAAAATTTAAAAGAATAATATTACACTCACATGATTGTTAATAGAGAAGGTCTGCTGCAAACCTCCCCCCTCCCCCCACACATATGCCCTGCATTTTGTATGTGGGGGTCTGCCAGTTATACATCGAAGGGTGTGAAGGTGGTTGGATATCTGTTTTAATATTCCTCCTACAATGCTGATAATAAACGAAATAAAATAAACTTTTTCCTAGAATCTCAGTTTTACATTGTATTATGGCAAAGAGTGTTGGTATCCACTTCTGTCAATGTTAGCATTTTACTGCTGAAAAAAGCGCCTAGAGCAGCTACACTTTTGTTCCTGACTTGATGCTATATCAGTTCAATGTTTTATTATTGTTATTACTATTATTATTAAATAATCCACACAAACACTATCTTGCAATCCTTTGGATTTGCTTTCTCACAATTCCATGGACTTGCTATCCCACGGTCCATCAGGGCTTGGTATCCTATGACCCTTTGGACTTGTCATCCCACATTCCCTTGGACCTGCTGTTTGGAGCAAGGTGTAATGCAGGGTCCTTTTGATTTGCTTGCACTTGAGTAAAACTTTAACCAGTAGATGTATACCAGTAGATGTACAAGGGAAGGAGGGGGGGGGAGAAGAGGGGGAGGAAGTGACTGCTTGATTAGGAAACTCCTAGGCTTCAGGAGTTTTTGGAGAGTCCTGAAGTCTCTGTCCATGAATCTATGTGTTTCAGAGAAGCATTGAAAAAGTTTGTGTCATAGATCACAATCAAATCTCATCTTTAGTCCTACAGTCAAGTCATGATCATCACACTCAACATTCTTTCGAAATTGATTTCAAGACCAAAATTTTAATGAAGTGACATGTGATGATGTGTTACTATAGAACTGTCATTGTTTGTTGTGGTTACAAGCTCCCATTAGGAGGAAGTTGCAGGTTTAATGTAAGGTCACGTGTTTATTTTGCCCACATGCATTTCTAGCCTAGGTTGTATATAAAGCAAGTGTTCTTTCATTTTGCATAAATGTTTATCTTGCTTCTTGAATGACCTTTGACCATACCTGTTCAATATTCCCCTTCTTTAGGATCTGGTTGTGATGGATGATACTGTTCTGGAGAGTCACATTGAAAATCCAGCTCATGTCCATATGATGTTCCTAGATGATGGTAAGTTTTCAAATTGATTTTATGCCCTCTACAACAATCTTTGTTCTCTTTAGTATGGTAAAACATGGGATGATAGACAACTTTGAAAAATTTCCCTCCATGGGAAAAAAAACATGCATGTGGAAATCCACACCTGCCCTTGGCAAAAACCATGCTTCTATTCAAAGAAGATATATCATATTTTGGATTGAAATTTAAAAGGAGCCTTGGTCATGGCTGTATTGGTGGGGGCCGAATTGGCCAAAAACCTTGCTGAATTGGGCATCCTTCAGTGCCTTTTTGGGCAAAGATTAGTCCCTGGTGGAGATCTGCTGTGGGACAAAATGTCACCGAGAGAAAGAGTCCCGTATGGCTATCACCCTTGTGAATACCAAGAACCCTTGCTATTGAAAACTTATGGTTTACTGCTTCAGTGAAAAGCTGAAAAACCCATTTATCAAGGAAAATATGATTATAGTCACTGAAATAGTCACTCAAATTAAAAAAATGCTGAGTACTATAGCTCATCATAGCCATGTATACTCACCCTGGAGCAATAAACTAAGGTTGTATCTAGGTAAGGATGATTTCTAGACAGTTCTGGTAGGGACATTTATTTTGGAAAGTAGGTTTTGAGAATTGGAATTGATTGGGGTGAGAAGATTTGGCCTTTAACAAGGAGTAGCACCTTGGTTGTTTTTTTTTAACATTGCACCAATTAAGTTTTGAAATAGTAGCAAAGTTAAATGAAAGAGAAATTAAAAGGAATTTGTGAGATGTATCTGTAATTTCAAAATATGTGACTACTTTTGCCTTTCAAGTTGGGCAAATCATGGCTAAAAAGTAACTTACAATTTATTCAGTTTAGTTTGTTTCTAGGCTGGGACTTTTACCGCCTGGTGCATTGTCATTGTTACTGCAACTGTTTCACTTAGTCATTTACCTACCTTTCCAACATATGGCAGACTTTGTCCTTCCAGCCTTGTTGATTTAGCGGGTTTACTTTACTCCCGACCTTAGCCATTTATCAGCACTTGGCAAGATTATTCTAACATCTTGACTTTGATGTATGTAAAGTAGGCAGTGGTCCAAGGAACGAATATGCTATTGTTTACAGATGGTTGTGGGATTATATTTGATTGCTAAAAATAATGAGCAGATATGCAGGTACCTATTCAAACAAGAGGTATCTGTCATGCCACCGGGTGAAAGGTCAAAATGCAGTCTTAACGATGCCTGCGCATTAATCGCTCACTAGCAGCAATATTAGACAGACACTTAACAGTGAGTTTATTGGGTTAAATCTTCTGGATGACGTGTAGCACTGGAGTGGAGTATTCATAAGAACCCTTACACGTTTTGACAAAGAGAACATTAAAGTGTGCATGTTAGAGAAACATATTTGGTGTTTTTGTTGTACATTGTTATGAGCTCTTTGGCTTGTTGAGTGATATATTGGTAAGTAAGAGTGTGCAGAGGGATACATTGTTTGGATATCAATCAACATTGTTACAGTCTCGAATTGTCTGAGGGAAGGTCTAAGCATTCTCTTTTTAATACTACAGGTAATTGTTTCTTGTATTGTTACATACTGGTTGTGGTAAAGGTGTTTTGCTTCTTTCCTGTGATAGAAATAATGTTAATGTAGTGGCTAATATCATAGCTCTCTCACCTTAGTATGTGATAAAATTGGCTTACGCAGAAGCTGTTCAAACACAGAGACAAAGTATGTGGATGGTAGCCCATAATACTTGCACAGTGCAAGGGGAAGGAGTGGTACCTACCCATACAGGTATCAGGGAACTTGACAAGCTGTACTTAAATGTGCTTTTACAGCTTATAGTTTGTATCAAAGATCCACATATGGCCATGTTCCCAGTGAGTGTAGTATAAGCGTGGTTTGTAAAATCAATGGATAGCATGTAACGCAAGGTTTATCGTAATGTGGGTTTCAATGTCCACGTTCCCAGTGAGCGTGGGAGCTCATATAGTTTTATTGTCCGATAGGTGTTCATTTCCTTGGTCCAGAGTCATGTTTACGTTTTAGTGAACGGGGTGCATGCACATGCCACATGAACGATATGCATAAGTTAGAGAAGTTTGCCAATATAAATTTACAAATCCACTGGCCGTTTCCACCACATTGTGAAGAAATAAACCCTAGATTCAGGAAGACACAATCTACTAATTGTGATCACATAACAAACCTTCATCCAGTGACCTGGTCAATCTGATCCACCCCAAGTACATCAAACAAAATCTGTGAATCTTAAAGGGACAAACCTCTCACCCCAAACTACAATTTTGGAACCCGGGTACCAAAATTCTCAATTGGCTCAGCTCTTTGATTGACAGCTAATTCAAACAATGCAGAGAGCCAAAGCTTATATTACACAGTATGAACTGTACTGAGAGTGTTTTGATTATATAAACTGAGTTTTTCTTTATTCACCCTGAAGCAATAAACTGAGATTGTGTCTGGATGAGGATGAATTTCAGACAGTTGTGGGAGGGGCTTCAGAAAGAAGGTTAGGAGAATTGGTACTGTTAGGGGTGAGAGAACTGGGCCTTTAATCTTGAGTCAGTATTGTTGATCAGCCTCCTCATTTAAGTTTGATCTACCCAAACAGATAGTGACCCTCTGTGCTTGCTCAACTGGGAGCACAGCCAGTGTGTTTTTTTCCTAGTAAAACTAAAACTTTTTTTTCTTTATAGTATTTAAAGGTTGGAATAGTTTGCAGGGGGTAGTTTATCATTCATACTGTATATATTTCTGTGGTTTATGAATTTCTATTGCATGAAATGAGGGAAAGCCCAACCTGCGCAAGAAATTGCTTAGCTGCATATTTTCGATATCGTTGTTTATGAATGTCACGTCACATGTTTCTTCCTGTTTTTTTGTACATCCTGGAGTTTAATGGCTTCGATAATTGTAAGTGATTATTATTTGCTTAAAGGGAAATATTTCGTTTGTTTTACAAGGAAATTTCATCCTTTTAAAACCAATATTTATAGGCAAAGAGTGATAACTTATTCAATCTACATCGCCAAGTCAGGGGGTATGGTAGCCTTCTTTTCAAGAAATAAGTTTCCCTCAGATAAAAATTCTGTTGCTTGTTGCTCAAGAATAATTTGTTCACCCTATCTACTTTGCCCCTCTGCTTACCTCCTTTTCTCAAAAGATAAAACTTTCATAGCCCTTTTTCTGCATCATGTCTTGAGTATATGAAGCTATTGCTGGGTTTTATTGTTGAGACCAAATGACTTCATAACGACTAGAGCTATTTACTTTTAATGCTATGTTGAAGTATTTTAAATGCAATATTTCTCTACGTTATAAAAGTTTCCATGGCAGTTAAGAAGAGTTACAATATATTTTATTGTTACAAATAGTGTTCTACATTTCTCTTTACTACCCTATAACTGCAGTATTGCATATATAGTGTATGTGGATTTGAGTTAGTGCAGCAAATTCCACTGCACACCTGTCAGACCTTTAAAAGTACATTTTCTATGATATATGGAATGGAGTAAAACTGCAGATATCTTATCTTCTGATTTTTTGCTCTCTTTGTAATCAAATTTTGATAGACTGCTGTTTTGGTGTTGATAGGAAAAGCTACCCTAGATATTTGTCCCTGGGGGCTTTTGGGTCTATTGTGTAGTTTTGTATCAAAAAGGACTTCAGCTCAGTTGGGAAATCTTTTTGAGATAAATTAGCATAATTAAAAGGAATGGATAGTTTCATAAGAATGAAGGATTGCCCATCTTAATTTGAGGGGTAGGAAATCAGAAGTGCTTTAGAATTCTTGTTACTGCATGTGAAGAACGGTTGTTAAAGGGCAAGAGCAGTCAACCCAACCTGAAGTAGTGTAGTAGACTGTCCTGTTTCATGATTGGCTGTTGAAAGTCAGGTGACAACAAATTTTTCTCATCAAATGCATTATTTACTAGAAATACACGCCTGTCTGGTTGACACTGTGTAACACATACATGTTGTTGTGTCATTTAATCCCATCTGACTAAGTAAGTAGTGATGGATTGATTGCAAATGTTTTTTGTTTTTGTTTTTGTAATTCCTCTTCAATTTTATGCAACTTAAACTAAAAGTGGATATCAATGTGAATCCATGACATCACACCTGTTTACTTTCAGTTCACATTTCATAGGAAACGTATCAATCTCTGTTCTCAAGTCACAGAACGTAGGAAATTAATGGCAAATACACGAGAATACTTCAAATATGTTCCTCTTCAAGGTATCAGAATTTAAAGTTTGCTGTAGACTATTCATTGAAAGGGAATGACTCTTTTGAATCATGTGACAATTTTATGGGTGAACTTGTGTATTTTTGTAAACTTAGAATAATGTTTTTCTTGAGCATGCACATTAATGTTAGAAACTGTGTGGAAAGGACATGCAGAAGAGACAGGTCATGTAAAATTTATCTGTCAAAAGAGACTCGGAACTGCTGGGAAACAGGATGTAAACGTGGTTATGTTCAGAAATTCTCCAAATTCATTATGATGTGTGAAGATTTAAGGAGAGGAGTTCCTATTTGTCAAATTGCCACTACCCAGTGAAGTGAAAAAATGGACGATTGATTATCTAGAATGAATGAATTATTATGTGTTCTCGGAAGTGGGTGAATCATATCCCTTGTTGACAAGGCCTCTGTATCCTTTGTTGTCAAGATGCAATGTAACATACCTTTGAAATTGTTTGTGTGTTGATTGAATAATCGTGTAGCCTATGTTAGCCATGAAGCTGTGGGTTTTAAAGTATGCTTGTCTATAACCAGGAGGGTTCTTCCCTATGAACCTTATCCCCTATGAACCATGGTTCTGTTGGTTTAAAAATTTTGCCTGCCTGTAATGGAAGTGGGGAAGGGTTACCCAAATTCTGTTTTAGTAGAAAAGACCACTCCTTTGTTAGCAGGCAAAGTGGTTTGGGAGCAAAGTTTGGCCTGGAAGTGATATATGTGAAAGATGATATTTGAATTGCTTAAGTAGACATCAACTGACCTTATAAAGGTCACAAAAGGAGTACGATGTAGGGATGTTACTTGTAGGGCTGTGATCTCCTGTAGTAAAACAACTAAACATATAATCACAAAAATTTGTGATCATTTGGCAACTACTCACATTTTCTAATTTTTCATGGAGACTTGCCCCTCTAGGAAGTAGGAGGACTGTTTTGCAAAGGATTGTAATTGAGATTAATGAATCGCAAGGAACTTTACACTGAACGTTTAATGGCACTTGTGATGGTTTCATAATTATTTACTGCACAATCGTAGCCCTAGGTACTTGCGCAGTTTAATTCCACAACTGGAAAAAAGGCTGCAGCTGGCCCAACTTAAATTGGTCAGAAACAGAGCTGTAAATTTTCATGCAACTTACAGTTTAACTTGTTTGCTCTTTTTTTTTCCTTTTGAAACTGCCACTGTTCCTTTTTTTCCCTTTTAAAACTGCCACTGTTTAAGTTTTAATCACCCTCGATCATCCTCTTCTCAGCACCAGACTGGTGTTCATGCAACTGTTTTGCCCTCCATTTAGGGTCATTTCAAAGTTATTGAGGATAAGAGTCATATTCATCATTCTAAACAGCCTATTGCCTTGTGGGCAGTTAAATGAGGTTTTGATACACTGTCATGTATAAATACAAGTGCTAGTACCAAAATGAATGCTTATTATTGTAGTGGCTGGTTTCTTTGTTTACCAGTGGAATATTAGTAGTACACAGTGCAAGTCAAATTTTAGAATGTATTTTTTTGTACTCGTCCTCCTTTTTTTTTTTTTTCTTTTTTTTTTTTTTGGTGCATGATTTATTGAAAGTGGCAATGTATAAATAGGGTGATGGCATATTCATGTGCTCAGGATGAAGTGTTTGGATTGTGGTTACACAAATTTGAGTAATTTCATTATACCATTTTTTTACCTTTCATTAAACTGGATAAGTGAAATGACTGCATTTTCCAAATTAAGTTCATTAATACAAAAACCTGATAGGCTAGAAAGCAAAAAGGTGTGATTTCTTGGTGCATTTTAAACCGCTGTGAATCAGGTTGCAAAATTTTCTTTATATAATGTCATTGCATAGGTACAATAAAGTTGGAATTTCTTTTTTTAATAGCCCAAATCACTAGCTTTCAAAGGCATAGGCTACAATGCAACCACATTTAAAAATGTTTGATTACAATCACAGTTTTACAGAGAATGTAAACCTTTTGTGTCAGCACCTTGTTTTTCCCTTCTGAACTGATTGTTTACGAGAATATAGAAACATTGCAAGGGGTTTTATTTTCTGATTAGAAAGTTCTACACAGATGCAAGACTGGACAGCCTGCACTACATTGTAACTAATAAACCATAAGCGGATCATCAGTTTTGCTAGTTCTTCGTTAATGCTCAAATATGGTGTAGAACTGAAGTTGTGAAAATTGTAAAGCAGACTGATTGCTGCTTTACTTTAGCATTTTATGCTAGCCCATGGGACTATTGCTCTTCATATTTTAACAACACAAGCCAAAGTGTGACTTGTGCATATTTTGCAATTCTCAATCCCAGTTCTATGACTTGCATAATCCTCCATTTATATTTGAAAATGTCATTTTCAGTTACATTTTCTTACAGAAAGTTTTGGAGATAATTCCTCCAATCAATTTCCCTTTGAAACCATAAGTAGTGTAGAGATACCCCGGACACCCCCCCCCAGGGGGCCGATAGGCCCCCAAAGAAGGACCCTAAAATGGAGCCGATGCTCTTTCGGTGATGGGAGCCTATGTGGGCTACCCGATAATGAGGGCGCTATTTGGAAATCAATAATTGCGCAATAATACGATTGTGTTGCATGAGAATATATGAATTTCAGGTTTTTTTTTTTTTTTTTTTTTTTTTTTTTTTTTTTTACTTTTTCTTTGTATTGTTTACTAAAGCGAACAGGTCGTACCATATTGTAATATCGTCATCTTTTCGTATAGGACTATATTTAAAAAGGTTTGATCGGCTGTATTCGGCATTAGTCTATATAGTCACATTGGGTGAAATTGGTACTAAAAATCGCACGAGAACTTGGAAGAAATTTTTTAAATGACCAGTTAAACCCTCACCCGTCCCCTTTCATGAAAACCCTTAACCGTGTGGGAAATGAAATTGATGAGAGGTTCGAAACTTCGCTAAATGATATAGCAAAGCATGTTACGTATTTGTCAGAAAATGAGCCCAACGATATCCCGAACAAGGAGAGGATAAACATACGATTGAAAAACTCGCACAGTCTGCTGGAGAATACGTTGAAGACCGTTGCACTCAGTGGATCGAACAACGGGAGGGTTGGGTAAGTATAGGATCATAAGTCTGGTTTATGAGGGGTGAAAAAATCTAACCGGTGTTTTAATCGATCCATGTATTCTTTGGTTTTATCAGGATAACTTTTGTGAAACATTTACGAAAAAATCACACAACAGCAGAGTAACTGCGATCAAGATGATGGTGATAGCTAAGCTTGGTGATCCTGACTCTTACTTACAAATGGATGCCCTTGCTTTGAAAGACGAACAAGCACAGGTGAGGATGTATGGTATAAGAAGACCCAATAAAAATAAAAACAAGGACTTACTGTGCATGAGATGTTTAAAAGAAAAATGAAGCATATCCCGACAAGAAAAACCAGCAGGCTAGTTCCACAAGGATACACACACAAACAGGTGAAATATACACAAAATTGCTACGTTTCCAAAGATTTACGGGGTTGACTACATGTTACCTAGCTACACCCCATTAACTAACACGTAAAATGGAACACATCATCATGAAGTCGTGGAATCTAGATTGTTGACCAAATTGCAAACAATGCATCTTTGAAAGAATAATTCAAACTCTTGTAATATGGTTCAAGCGCAAAAACTCGTCCGATAAAGTCCTTCTGGACAGGAAAAATAAACGACTTTGGTTGAGAAGAGCCAAGCATCATCTGAAAGGAAAACAAATTGCTGGTATGGGGAGCAAACGTGGTTGATAAGGCCCTACTGCACAGGAAAAATAAGCAACTTTGGTTGAAAAGAGCCAAGATATCGTGTAAGAAGTGCGTCCCCGAAGGAAAACAGAATGGCAGTACAGGAAGCAAAAAGTAGTCGATAAGGTCTTAGGACAGGGAAAATACGCGGCTGTGGGTTAAAAAAACAACAACTTAGATATAGTAAAAGCTGTGTATCCTCTAAAAGGAAAACTAAGAGCTGATATGAAGAACCAAAAAGCTTTCGACAAAACCCTACTGGGCAGGAAAATTAAGCGCATTTTGAGAAAAGACAAAGATATCATTAATGAGCGGCTACCCCACAATGTACGAGCATTCTGATTCAGATTCTGACAGAAAACCTTACTGTACACGTAGTGTCAATAAAATTTTACTTAGGTCTCTGTCTACGGTGAGGAGGAAGGGTTCACAGTGTTGTACCCCATTCTTGGCGGTGTCACCAACGCAGTTTGTGAGTGTGAAGAGAAGGGGCCAGGGAAGTTGGCCGAATAACTCACGTGTACGTGAGCGTCGTGTCATAAGGACGGGTTTTGCTCACTACTGATGAGTCACTCTCAATCGATAAAACACAAAGAAAAACAGGAAATTTCCCGAGTGGCCTGTAGAGGGTGCAACGCATTAAAAACCATCTCTCAAAGCCCTCATATTCGACGAGGTAAATGGGTGTATTGCTTCTGAGGGCGCATTTGTATCCATGAAATTCTTCCCTCATGGGTTCGCTTAGACTCGAGTCATTACAGCACGGAGAGAAATGAATTAGCCTACTGCTTGTTTAGCAGAGGACATGTTGAGTGGAAATTGAAGTAATGCTTTGGGTTTGGGGGATTGCACACCATTTCTCTTTCATTTAAGGTCGGCTTTGAAACTTCTCAGCCAAAAGGTGTAAGTTTGTTCTGGCTGTAAGAATTGAATACGGTACAGTTACTCATCTCAAGAAAAACAGTTTACACTTATTTAGGTTTTGCTGTATACGTGACGAATGGAATATAACTTTGAGAAAATTGACAGATATACGATAAACATTGAGAGGCTCTCAGTGTGCTCATAGTCGTGCTGCACTTGCTCTAACTGCTCAGTATGCACCAAGTCATGCTCGTCAGCTGCACTGGCAAGGCTCTGTGCTGCTCGTGAGTGCACCCCTGTTGCCATCTCCGCTAGGAGCTACGATCATGTTGATAGGGGCAATGCTCATATTGCTCTTAAACGTGCTCCAAGAGCGCAAGGCAATGTCTGTCGATACACTTCACAGACGGTTGAACCAATCAAATTGGTTTGTCATATGACATCATCAACATGTCCAGACGCACTCAGTGTTCCCGGACCGGTGACGGGTACGATGTTGCAAGAGTTTCTCTTTATTGTAATCGTAATATTGGAAAAGTGAACTATGACACCATGAACTAAATAACGACACAAAAATTCGTTTGCATATATTTTTTCGATTTTGCTTGGTTTATTTAACTTTCAGAACGTCAACTTTTATAATTATCATTCATAATCCTCCACCAAAAATTTCCAGCGACCATTTATTCTAGGTTGTATTAAAATATGGATGTAGGATCACATCCTCTGTAAGGTGCGTTTTAAAATGTTTCCAATCGCTTTGTTTATTTCGGTCAGTGCTGCCAATGTTTCCGTGGTGCCAGGATCATAGCCACTGTAGCCACGGCCCTCGTCTTCTTCAACGTCACTACCGGTCTCTTTCTCATCGGATTCCTCTTCGCTGCTGTTGACTTCTTCAGGGTCACTGTCGGTGTTATCCGTGTCGTCTCTGTCACTCTCAGTATCTCCATCCATGGGGTCAGAGGCACTCTCGTTAGTGTCACTCTCGGAGTTACCAGCGTGGTAACTCTCCTTGGAACTCCTAGTGTCGCTAGCTTGTTTACCACCGCCATCACGAGCAAAAGAGTTCTTGTCTGGGTTTCTTGTATGGCGGTCATGGACCCTCTCTACATGGCGACGGAGATTAAAGCTTTGGGTAAACGTGGACGGGCAAACAGGACAGCGATGCGACATCCTGAAAGGGGTTACGTAGTTTGCCGTGGTTTGTTTTAGAGTGAGAAACTAGCGGGTAATGGAGCAAGTTAAATATCATTTTATCCCGGAGAGGAGCATCGCAGTGGAGCACATGCTCCTGCGCGTGGGGCATGCTGAGCAAAATATGGGACCCTTTTGCTGGCTATAACGAACGTTTAGGCTGTGTAGACACCTAAAAAGAGTAACTTTCTCTCTTCACTCTTTGCCAATACCATGCTGCATATAGTATCAAACTGCTAAAGCGTGTTTTCCCTTTAACCCTAATGGCATGATGAGTTAACCGTCACCCGATGCGTCCGATTCGTACTGGTTCTGGATGGGGCGTAAATGAACAACTGTGAAAATTTTGGTTCTATGATGTGTATGATACTTATGTGTTGCATCACTATTCTGCATAAAAAAGTCGGGATGTCTCAAGAAATGTCAGAAACATCAATGCAAGTAACATGTTACAGTGATTCGCATATATTAGCAGAATTTTTTATGTTTCATAAATATTTCTTAATGTTTTCTTCTGTAATTCTACATTATGTCTGTGACATCATTCTTGCAGTGTGTGGCTGCTTTTACAAAAAGGTACACCTTGAGATGACGAAGTTGTCTTTAAAGAATTTTGTGTAAGCACGCCTTTGTATAGATTACCATCTCGAGAGGGAAATGAATGCTTATAGTCCATTTTTCGTGCTCAACACTTATCAAAAAGACATGCTATTTACATAACCCCTGCCACTATGTCTTCATGTTGTTCATTTACGCCCCATCCAGAACCAGTACGAATCGGACGCGTCGGGTGACGGTTAACTCATCATGCCATTAGGGTTAAAGGGAAAACACGCTTTAGCAGTTTGATACTATATGCAGCATGGTATTGGCAAAGAGTGAAGAGAGAAAGTTACTCTTTTTAGGTGTCTACACAGCCTAAACGTTCGTTATAGCCAGCAAAAGGGTCCCATATTTTGCTCAGCATGCCCCACGCGCAGGAGCATGTGCTCCACTGCGATGCTCCTCTCCGGGATAAAATGATATTTAACTTGCTCCATTACCCGCTAGTTTCTCACTCTAAAACAAACCACGGCAAACTACGTAACCCCTTTCAGGATGTCGCATCGCTGTCCTGTTTGCCCGTCCACGTTTACCCGAAGCTTTAATCTCCGTCGCCATGTAGAGAGGGTCCATGACCGCCATACAAGAAACCCAGACAAGAACTCTTTTGCTCGTGATGGCGGTGGTAAACAAGCTAGCGACACTAGGAGTTCCAAGGAGAGTTACCACGCTGGTAACTCCGAGAGTGACACTAACGAGAGTGCCTCTGACCCCATGGATGGAGATACTGAGAGTGACAGAGACGACACGGATAACACCGACAGTGACCCTGAAGAAGTCAACAGCAGCGAAGAGGAATCCGATGAGAAAGAGACCGGTAGTGACGTTGAAGAAGACGAGGGCCGTGGCTACAGTGGCTATGATCCTGGCACCACGGAAACATTGGCAGCACTGACCGAAATAAACAAAGCGATTGGAAACATTTTAAAACGCACCTTACAGAGGATGTGATCCTACATCCATATTTTAATACAACCTAGAATAAATGGTCGCTGGAAATTTTTGGTGGAGGATTATGAATGATAATTATAAAAGTTGACGTTCTGAAAGTTAAATAAACCAAGCAAAATCGAAAAAATATATGCAAACGAATTTTTGTGTCGTTATTTAGTTCATGGTGTCATAGTTCACTTTTCCAATATTACGATTACAATAAAGAGAAACTCTTGCAACATCGTACCCGTCACCGGTCCGGGAACACTGAGTGCGTCTGGACATGTTGATGATGTCATATGACAAACCAATTTGATTGGTTCAACCGTCTGTGAAGTGTATCGACAGACATTGCCTTGCGCTCTTGGAGCACGTTTAAGAGCAATATGAGCATTGCCCCTATCAACATGATCGTAGCTCCTAGCGGAGATGGCAACAGGGGTGCACTCACGAGCAGCACAGAGCCTTGCCAGTGCAGCTGACGAGCATGACTTGGTGCATACTGAGCAGTTAGAGCAAGTGCAGCACGACTATGAGCACACTGAGAGCCTCTCAATGTTTATCGTATATCTGTCAATTTTCTCAAAGTTATATTCCATTCGTCACGTATACAGCAAAACCTAAATAAGTGTAAACTGTTTTTCTTGAGATGAGTAACTGTACCGTATTCAATTCTTACAGCCAGAACAAACTTACACCTTTTGGCTGAGAAGTTTCAAAGCCGACCTTAAATGAAAGAGAAATGGTGTGCAATCCCCCAAACCCAAAGCATTACTTCAATTTCCACTCAACATGTCCTCTGCTAAACAAGCAGTAGGCTAATTCATTTCTCTCCGTGCTGTAATGACTCGAGTCTAAGCGAACCCATGAGGGAAGAATTTCATGGATACAAATGCGCCCTCAGAAGCAATACACCCATTTACCTCGTCGAATATGAGGGCTTTGAGAGATGGTTTTTAATGCGTTGCACCCTCTACAGGCCACTCGGGAAATTTCCCTGTTTTTCTTTGTGTTTTATCGATTGAGAGTGACTCATCAGTAGTGAGCAAAACCCGTCCTTATGACACGACGCTCACGTACACGTGAGTTATTCGGCCAACTTCCCTGGCCCCTTCTCTTCACACTCACAAACTGCGTTGGTGACACCGCCAAGAATGGGGTACAACACTGTGAACCCTTCCTCCTCACCGTAGACAGAGACCTAAGTAAAATTTTATTGACACTACGTGTACAGTAAGGTTTTCTGTCAGAATCTGAATCAGAATGCTCGTACATTGTGGGGTAGCCGCTCATTAATGATATCTTTGTCTTTTCTCAAAATGCGCTTAATTTTCCTGCCCAGTAGGGTTTTGTCGAAAGCTTTTTGGTTCTTCATATCAGCTCTTAGTTTTCCTTTTAGAGGATACACAGCTTTTACTATATCTAAGTTGTTGTTTTTTTTAACCCACAGCCGCGTATTTTCCCTGTCCTAAGACCTTATCGACTACTTTTTGCTTCCTGTACTGCCATTCTGTTTTCCTTCGGGGACGCACTTCTTACACGATATCTTGGCTCTTTTCAACCAAAGTTGCTTATTTTTCCTGTGCAGTAGGGCCTTATCAACCACGTTTGCTCCCCATACCAGCAATTTGTTTTCCTTTCAGATGATGCTTGGCTCTTCTCAACCAAAGTCGTTTATTTTTCCTGTCCAGAAGGACTTTATCGGACGAGTTTTTGCGCTTGAACCATATTACAAGAGTTTGAATTATTCTTTCAAAGATGCATTGTTTGCAATTTGGTCAACAATCTAGATTCCACGACTTCATGATGATGTGTTCCATTTTACGTGTTAGTTAATGGGGTGTAGCTAGGTAACATGTAGTCAACCCCGTAAATCTTTGGAAACGTAGCAATTTTGTGTATATTTCACCTGTTTGTGTGTGTATCCTTGTGGAACTAGCCTGCTGGTTTTTCTTGTCGGGATATGCTTCATTTTTCTTTTAAACATCTCATGCACAGTAAGTCCTTGTTTTTATTTTTATTGGGTCTTCTTATACCATACATCCTCACCTGTGCTTGTTCGTCTTTCAAAGCAAGGGCATCCATTTGTAAGTAAGAGTCAGGATCACCAAGCTTAGCTATCACCATCATCTTGATCGCAGTTACTCTGCTGTTGTGTGATTTTTTCGTAAATGTTTCACAAAAGTTATCCTGATAAAACCAAAGAATACATGGATCGATTAAAACACCGGTTAGATTTTTCACCCCTCATAAACCAGACTTATGATCTTATACTTACCCAACCTCCCCGTTGTTCGATCCACTGAGTGCAACGGTCTTCAACGTATTCTCCAGCAGACTGTGCGAGTTTTTCAATCGTATGTTTATCCTCTCCTTGTTCGGGATATCGTTGGGCTCATTTTCTGACAAATACGTAACATGCTTTGCTATATCATTTAGCGAAGTTTCGAACCTCTCATCAATTTCATTTCCCACACGGTTAAGGGTTTTCATGAAAGGGGACGGGTGAGGGTTTGACTGGTCATTTAAAAATTTCTTCCAAGTTCTCGTGCGATTTTTAGTACCAATTTCACCCAATGTGACTATATAGACTAATGCCGAATACAGCCGATCAAACCTTTTTAAATATAGTCCTATACGAAAAGATGACGATATTACAATATGGTACGACCTGTTCGCTTTAGTAAACAATACAAAGAAAAAAAAAAAAAAAAAAAAAAAAAAAAAAAAAAAAAAACCTGAAATTCATATATTCTCATGCAACACAATCGTATTATTGCGCAATTATTGATTTCCAAATAGCGCCCTCATTATCGGGTAGCCCACATAGGCTCCCATCACCGAAAGAGCATCGGCTCCATTTTAGGGTCCTTCTTTGGGGGCCTATCGGCCCCCTGGGGGGGGGTGTCCGGGGTATCTCTACACTACTACCATATTTTGTCAACTCTTTAATTGTGTTATCAAAGATAAATATGTGTTTTTCTTTCTATATGGTGACTTGTAATGGAAGGTCAGGTTTAGGGACACTTCCTCACATGGCTGGAAAAAACCAGCAATTTGGGAATGTCATTGCAGGGAAATTTTGGTATTTGGAGGGAAATTTGACTACTTTTGTATGTAAACATGTGCAGTCTTTGGGAAATTTTGATTTGCTTTCTGGGAAATTTGATTTGCTTGCAGGGAAATTTACATTTTTTCCAGCCCTGCTTCCTCAATCCTGGCAGAAACCTTGCTGATGTAATTCCCAAAAGAGAAGACTTTGGCCAATGAAAAAGGCTGATAAGGCTTTATGAGTTTCATCTACCCTCTACACTGCTTGTATGGTTCTCAGCCTGAGTCTGTTAAAGGTGAACTTGAAAGTTAAAACTCATCTGTCAATGGAGCTTGGCTGTTGAATGTCATTGTGACAAACATGCCATTTGACAAATAGCAGGCTATGTAATAATTCAATCTTTGCAACCATGGATTACTACTGTAGGGAGATCAGGAATGATTTCTTTGTGGTCTGACCACAACAGATGAGGAATTTTGCATGTATTTCAATGGTCTTCTTTCTGTTTACTCACTGAACTTTGACCTCTGTCTTTGCAGAATATCTCAAACAAAATTCTAAATATCCACACTCAGTACTTACTTAAAGGGTGGGAAATGACAACAGATGAGAATTATAGTTACCCATCATGCATCAGGGTATATGATGCAATGGATGGTATTATAACAAGTGCAACTGTCATATTGAGACCACTTTATGAATACTGATTGATTGTCTATTATAAAACATGCTGGTTGTTATTTGAATATTTTATGAAGTCATAAGTATTACTGCTGTTTCACCACTTATAGTGCTAAGGTATTACCAGCTGCAAATTTCATATCTCCAAGAGGAGACGGATAGGATAAGGTAATTGTCACACTTGTGCAGTTCAATATGAAATTGTGAACATTGGTTAAAGTTTTGCAGTTTTGAGATGTGTGAGTCGGGAGAAAAACTGAAGCCATTGGAAGAAAACATGGAACCATAAGTACGATAGCACACTTTAAGTTCCAACTATAGGGTCTTCAGTTACCATCATGTTGTAGCATTATGATGGTATCATGGCAACTTACTCAAATACTGTAAGAGGCCTACTTTTCATGATTTGATAAGTTTTGAAAAATATTTCACACATTCCTGGACCCTACTCTGATGCAGAGTTTCACTGAAAACTTGCTGCCTGTGCATGATGGCAAGAACGTATGAATTCTTATTGGTTCCTTGCGGTAGCAAAGGAACCTATGTAGTCAGGTTGGCGTGTGTGTGTGTGTATGTGTGTGTGTGTGTGTGTGTGTGTGTGTGTGTGTGACACTTGCTTCGGTACGCTCTAACTCAACAAGGGGAGGTTGGATGGAACTTGGATTTGGTACATAGATTTGTCATAGGGAGAAGGTGTGCCCTATTGTTTTTGGTGGAGGTCAAAGGTCATTTGGGGTCACCAGAGGTCAAAAACTAAAAACCTTCTCAACACGATATTTCTAGGTAGGAAACTTGGATAAATGTCATACTTGGTGTGTGGATGTGTTATGGTGTAAGGATGAAATTGGATATGTTTGGTGAAGGTCAAGGGGTCATCTGGGGTCACCAGGGGTTAAACACTGAAAAATGTTTTAACACAGTATTTTAAGGTAGAACAGACAGATTTCAAATCAATCTGTGTTTGGTTAAGGTCAAAGGTCATCAAGGTCACTGGAGGTCAACCGCTGGAAATGTTATTTAGAAAATCTTTTAAGCTAGATAAAGATAGGTTCAATAGATTTTTTATCTCACCTGGTTTTGCATGCTTATACACCCAAACACCTTAGAAATTTAGCCTTTACGTTCGATCAGTAATGATTCCTTCGGGTTGTACACATATTTTGGATCATTCAAAGTTTTAAGAGGGCAATAACTGAAATCTGTAGATTTCACTGAGCACAGGTCACTCTGCATTAAACTGGTCTCTCTGCCAGTGGAAGCAGTGCATGGTTTATACAGTATGTCTCTTTAATACTGCTGTGCTCTGTGGGGTAACCTAATCCTCATTCTATTATCACACCCCATTAATCACTTGCTTTCTGCGTAACTGCTGAATAAACCCTGTTTTCTGTGTAGAGGTATCAAACAGGACAAATGGTAGATTGTTTTAAAGTAATAGCAAGTTTTATTTGAGAGCAGGTAAAAATAACTTGTGAGAGAAATACAATGGCAGCCAGTCCTCACAGCCACCAAAAGTCGCTTCTTTTCTAATTTGAGTATGCATGACGTCACAGCCTTTGCATATATAATTAGCAAAAACTAACTGTTTTCAAATCCAAATTTCGACATGAAAAACACATAATCTTACAAAATCATCATTAAAATTAATAGAGAACACATTTTCCAATAGTTTCGCAACATTTTTGAAGTATTTAATACACAAAGCAATGAATTTGAGACAATTTTTTGAACTCGTAAAAACAGTTTTCATTCTGTTCGGAAAATCTGTTTTTTTCTCGAAAACGAGTTTTTTGGCACGGTATGCCAGAAAGAGGGTACATCAGAAATTTCCTTATCCACCTAAAAAATCTAACATTACCATGAAATATTTCTGAATACGGTCAGGTATTCGCAAAGTTTAGAGCAGGTATTGACACTGCCTTGCAACGTACGTAAATAGCCCAGTTTCCCGTACTGAGGTGTTTGCATTAGTTGCGCGAAAATGGAACTACACTGAGCGAGAAAATATCCTCCACATAAGTATTAATCATGTTAACCTCGTTGAGTCTTCCTTCACGTTTGATTTACATATTTATAGCAGGAAAATTACATTGAGAGTCAATTTTTGAAAACCTTGTAAGGATTAAGTGGCTACCGATGCAAGGGTTATAGTGATTGTATCTTAAGTACGTTAGTACCTTGAGTCGATCACCACAGTGTAATACAACGTACGGCACGATGTACAACACCTATTAATTGACCGACTCATGGTAACCTTTTGACATATATGGCCATACACTTTACCATATTATACAATCAGTAAATCACAGTTGTTGTGCTAGACTCATAAATTATTGCAAACAATAACATGACAGAAAAATTGTGGCATTAAATTAGACAATAAAGAGGTAAAATGGAGGGATATTGGAATGTATAGCTCTCTTGTTAGGCTTGTTAGTGAACCCTGGGGTAATTAACGCTATACAGTCAGTCCTTATCCTTAGGTGGTGAGGTCGAAGAAATGAAGATCAGAAACACTTTGTTTAGTAATATAAGTTGTGAACAGCATGTGGAACTGGGTGGGTCTTAAGTTTTTTTAGGGAACTGGGTACTCAGTACACAACCCCCACCCCCATGCACAACTGGAAGCATATCAACTGAGAGTCCTAGGTAACAACAGGCCATCAAGTTAATTCAAGTTAGTGACAAAAACTTTGACTGTAATATGCCATTACTATGGGGCAATTGCTACATTATTCATCTCTCCTCTGCTCAGTTAGTGGTGTAAAATGACAACAGTTTATACTTCAAATGAGAAGGCAGTCTCAGAAGAACATATGAGATTTCATCCATCAGAATTAACAGCTGATGATACGTACAGGACACAAGTGCACAACCAAAATTCTTAAGTCAGTAAATTGGCATTTTGCTTGTGTAGAGAAAAATTGTCCTGTAGGCTAGTACACTGACTCAGAATCCCATTTGTGCCATTATACAAGAAAAGGGTATAGCAATGCAAGCTCTAATCCTGACCTTAACCACCAAATGGGCCTAGAGCACTAGTAAGTAGTACTGGTGTGCTATAACTAGCAATTACATTTCAACAGGAACAGGCTGAGAACTAAGGTACAATTTATTCATTTGTGTAGAAATATGATTCAGTATAACAGTACAAAAATACGGTCAGTAAGAAAACTGAGAACAATGGCCAAGGCCAAAAAATAAACAAAAAAATCCTGAAACTGATGGAGCTATAGGTGCGCATTCCATATACTCTTAAGTATATTCCTCAAGTCATTTCCCTTTTGAAAATTCTTGACTTTGTCTTGTAAAACCATATGAAAGAACTGACAGGCTGGTAAAGTGTATGTGTAAATAAATGGCTATATCAATTGTTTCATATAGCCTGCAATACCTGTAAGTGTAACACTAATTTGCTTATTTCGGTTCTTCATCTTCATCGTTGGTACTGTACATTGCTCGGATTCAACTCACAAGGTGCATATGACACAATAATTATGTGCTACAGGCCTCTTAAAATTTTTTACAAGCTTTTTTCTGGAATGGAAACTCACTCATACAGCAAGCAAGCACTATAGTAAAGTAGTATCTGTATGATGATCACAGATCATCAGTACACATTCATACATTCACTATGTACCATAGTGTGCAGTTTTAGCATGCATAGGCCAAGGCCTAGTAGTATAGGCTAGGCCTGTCTGTAAAATTTTAATGTTATTTGTTAGTGGTTTAAAACCCTAAAAGGGCCTACAATATGTTAGTCATATTAAAATTCATTTTATTACTTGGCATAATGACTAAAATAGTATCCTAGTTAGCAGCCTAGAATCAAAAGACAATGACAATAGTTTACCATATGTTAACCATAACGTAACCGCCTTGTGCGATGCTCTACGTGGCCAAAAAGTACAAAATTCTAAATTGCAAAAACGTTCATTGCGACTATTTTGTTGTTTTGCTCGTAGTGTAATAGGTATCAGTAGTTAGCTTTATGTCTCAAACACTCGATTTTGGAAGTTTTACATCCCAATGGTTCTGAATACGGTCAGGTATTCGCAAAATTTGAGGCAAGTCAAAAAAACCCACCAAAAGTTGACCTGTTTTTGATGGAAAATTTCTCTGTGAAATTGCGAAAGAAACAATACCTCACGATATTTTTAGTAAAGAAAAGACTTTAGGATTTCAAATGACCAAGGATACAACAACAAGGAACACCTTTTTATGCATTATTCAGAAGCTTGAAGTTCCCCCAGCATGTTAGGTACCTATTCTGCGAAACTCATGATTTTCTCTTGTGGGCGGAGTTTCCATTTTAGAGGATGACGTCACAAGCCTCATTAACGCTTACAGCGAGGCTTGACTGATGGGTGTTTTTCTCTCTCTGACCACATTGTGTATTGTTCATTGGTGATAATATCAAGTTTGATTACAAGCATAAATACATATGGAAATGAGGTAGTGTTTTTGAAGGATCACCAAGCATTATGAAAGTTGAATGTAAGTAAGGCCACAGAAATTTAATCTTTGATTTCATGTAATATTAGTACTAAAATACCCCTTGTGAAGATGTTACAAACATTGAGTATGAGCTTTTGCTTTTAGCTCTATTTCGGAGACTGGCTGTACAGTTCTTATAATATCCAGCAAGGAACCACAGTGCCCATTGGGCTCTTGTTTTACTTAAAACAGCAGAAACTTGTTGTGCTTTATTGACAGCCTAAAACTGTTTGTGGAGTTTACCCTTGAGTCAAAATGATGTTTAAGTAAGTGGTTGATGGTTAAGTAAGATGGTTCATGATATTGTAAGTGAGAGAGTTACTTCTACTTTGCCGGGCCTATGTGTACATAGAACACCATTCCTGCTGTACAAGGAATCTCACTTGCTACAGTTCATATTACATACCGTAATCTTAAAGGGAAATATTGTGTTTAAAATGCTCCATCAAAGAGTACAAAGAAACTGGCTCAGACACTATCCAACAATTCTGTCTTAAAGGCAGGCATTCGTCACCCCAAACTACAGTTTCAGTATACATATATCAAAACTCTCAATTGGTACAGCTCTTTGATTGGCATCACATTCAAACAATGCATCATAGCTAAATTACACAGCATGGGCACTGAGAGTGTCTTGATTACACATTATGGACTTGTATGGCCACTGGGACAAGCCATGAAGCAATAAACTAGGATTGTGTCTGGATAAAGATAAGTTTTAGATAAATGTGGGAGGGGCTAGAAGTAAGTAGGTTGGGAGAATTGGAACTGTTTGGGATGATGAAAATATGCCTTTAATCATAAACCCCCAGCAATGGCTACATCTCTTCAAAATATTATGCGCAAGAAGAGCCATGGACGTTGCATCATTTGAAATGTTGAAAGTTGAACAAATTGTTCCTGAGCAACAAACAACTGAATTTCTATCTTTGTGAAACTTATTTCTTGAAAAGAAGGCTACCACACTGCCTTATTTTTGATAATCTTTTACCCCGTGTCAATAAATATTAGTTTCTAAAGGATGAATTTTTCATGCAAAATACATAACTTTTTTCTTTGATACATTAGCAACAATGTTTTCTAGCGAAGTAAGCCCTAACTTTTTGTTTCATTAATGGTGATGATAGTGATTATAAGCTAAGTTTCAAATATTTATTTAGGCAGTTTTCATCTTTTAGATCTATGTCATCATAAAGTGACAACTTGTATTTTCTGGATGGTGCTACTCACTGTAATGGCAGCAATTTAATGGCTGTTTCTCGTGTTAATGACTGTTTCTTGTGTTAATGACTGTTTCTTGTGTTAAGCAGTTCTTTAGACTAAAATGTCCTTTGTCAGTAAAGTTCATTGATAGGTTACCCTCTGTTGGAAGCATTTAGTCATACCATACCAGATTGTTGGACTTTGAACTGAGACACCTGGTTGATTGAACAGGTTTAGACAAAGCTCGGAACTGGAATCAATGTCAACACAGGCCCATATGTGATAAGGCTGATCAAATAAAGATAGTAAGCTTGTCACATTGTCAGGCATACTGTTTTACAAATCTGTAGAGTATTGTTTTATTTCTGTGAATCATTAGTTAAATAGTTTATCTGCCACAGTTTGTTAACTTTTGAAGGAGTTGAAAATATTTATTAATTGGAGTGGGGGCTTGTACAAGGGATGGGGGGGGAGGATTGCATGAGGGAGGGGGAATTAAATAAGGACTAAGGTGGAGTATACCATGCTGTTATTACAGGTGGGTAGGGAAAACCTTTCCCTTGGAAAATCCAGGGTTGTTATCAGGGCTTGTGCTGGGGAAGGGGAAGTTAATTGATTTGTCTCTTATGGAGTCAAGGGAGAGACAAGTTTTTTTTTTTCTTTTGAGGGACATGGTAATAAGATGAGATTTATAGACACACCAACACTATTGTGTTATATAATATAGAGGGTAATATATAGGGTCAGTCAACTTGACAAACAGTTCAGCTTAAATCTATTTTCACATCAAATAAGGGGCAAGACATCCAGTGTCGTCACCTCTTATGTCAGGGGGTAATACCGTGGGCACATTTTACAACCCCAGCCCACAGGGTTCAAGAGAGGGTCAGAATCATGTTGTGTCAAAGAATGATATTTTAAAATATAAATGATAATAAGACATATATTACACTTTCTCATTTTGTACTTACAACAGATTGTGACTGTGGTGGTGGATTGTGATCCTTTTATCTACTTCACCCCACTTCTTACTTCCTATTACACTAATAGTCCCACCTACCTGTAACTGGAACCTCCCCCACCCCTGTCCTACAATCCTGGTGAAATCCTTGCTATCTAGACCAATTTAAATGCAACATCCAAAGTGAAGAATCAGATTGGAGAGTGCCTAGTGAGAAACATCACATTGTTGAAAAGGGTGTAGTACATTTTTGATTTCATGGCTGTAGTGTGCATGGAAGGAGAAGTGTCCACTAGTATATCAGCTTTCCCCCTTCAGATGTTTTTGCCCAGGATAAAACCCAGGATTTGTCTGTCCAGTATAATGTTATACTGTAGTTGTGTAGATACCCACACCATGGATTTTATCATCCATAAATTATTTTTTGCCTAGTTACAGTGAAGGTGCAGTTCAATGGGCTATTTCATTTGTTCAAGTTCTGTTATAGGAATTTGAGATTCATGTATTGTAGCCTGGTATTCCCCTAGTTTGTTATGAAGTAAACATTACTACCCACGCACACCCTGTTTTAGTGCCACTCAGAAATATTATTTTGCCTTTTTTTTTTTCTTTTTAAATGTCAATATTTCCTCAAGGAAGTTAAATGTGCAAGTAGGAAGTTACAAAGTTATTATGCATAGCCTTGTGTCTGTAAATTTCTGAGAATGTTTATGCTACCCCTTCAGGTTAATAAAGCATATATTCCAATTTTAGTCGCAAATCAATTCCTCATTGCTGACATCTTCACAACTGTGGGGGATGTGCATGGTTGCTTTAATAATGAATGAAAGTGTCCTTTCTGAAATTATGATGAGATAATTTGTCTCTAAGAAGCAGTGGAGTGCCTCCAGGTTAAGCTTGCCTTTATAGAGTAAATCTGTCATAGGCAAGGATGTATTGCCTTTGGAGAGTTCGAAGGAAGCTTAGTCTTCAGAGGAAATGGGATTTAAGGCAGAAGATGCGAATATCTGTGAATGAGCATTATAAAAACATGAATACCTAATACTTCCAAGAGCTTGTACCTTTTTACCCCCCCCCCCCCCCCCAAAAAAAAAAAGAAAGAAAGAAAGTATGACTGCTTTGCTAGGTTTCAAATTTCAGTGATTGTGGCAATTTCCAGACAGAAAAGCAGTAAAAGGACTACTTATAGCATCAAGTGTAATGTTCATTTGATGATGTGTAATTTTACTGAAGATTGTGCTGTTATGACCATGGAAAGGTAGACATAAGACATACATTATTCATCACTTCTTGGAGACATTTAATAACATGCTCTTAGGGAGAAATAGCTTGAAGCATGAATTTATACTTAAAGAGGAAAAAAATTAAGATTGCCTCACAAGATGTTATTAAAAGCTGAAGCCGTTGGTGTGGGGAAGACAAATACTTCAGTTATGACCGTATGAAAGATGGTTCTGTGACGGTTCATTACTTATAACCCAGAGGAATTGTTTCAAGGTAACAAGTGATGGAGGCTTCCTGTAATTGCAGCAGGAGAGAAAGAGAGAGAGACATAGAGAAGAAAAGATGGGAGAACAGATGAGACTGGATGAAAGATGTAGACTTTTATTAAAGTCACAGATGAGGTTGGGAATTATGTAAAGGAGATGTCTTGTAGCTCTGTGTGATTGTTGATTTGATTTGGCAGCATTTCAAGAAGAATTCTGTTCTAGTTGTTGTCAGATGAGAAGTGATATTGTGTATTGACCTACAGGTTGTGAGGTTGTCTGTTTTTCTTGAGTTGTTGGCCTCTGTAATTTGATCTGAAGGTGCTCCTTGAGAAGAATGTTGAGAAAAAATAACCTTGAAATACTGAGGAAACTGGTTGTATTTAATGTCACTTTATTATAAAGCTTTTAGAAAGGTAAGATTTCTTGTCTCTATAGACAAGTTGAGAAGTACTGTTGTGGTAATACTTCCATGGAATTTAAGTGATTTTAGAATTTTAAGGGATTTGAAAAGATCGTGTTCTTACAAATGGGTACTGCAAAATGTGTTCCAGTCTCATGGTACTCCAGTCTCATGGTATATTCTTTCCTCTCCCTTTTTCCTCTGCAGTGGTAAATTCTCTTCTCAAAGGAGAGAATGTGGGCATCACTTCAAGACGGAGAGCTGCAGCAGTTACTGCCAATAATAACTCTCAAGCATCATCTGTGGTAAGCTCATTTTCTTGTTTTACAAGCTTAAGGTTCTTTATATGGTTGTAACATTTAATTTCAGTTTTTAGTTTAGGCTATGTTTGACCTCATTCCTTTCCACTTTTTGTTTTCTCCCAACTCCTGGCATGGTCAAACTGAAGGCATGCATAAGAAATCAGAGCTACTGTGCTCTACTTGGTGCTCAGCATAAGCATTTTTATTGTAAGGGTTACAAACCCAAGAGCCCCCCAGAACTCCTGACATTGTTTTTCCAGAGTCTGAGGGAAAAATTGAAGGGTCCCACTAGTTTTTGAAGTGCCCCTCATAAGGTGTTAACAGTTATGCCTGGACAGCTGTAAATTTATTCAATAAGAGGATTTGCATAACAATTGTAGTATTTGACACTTGTTAATTTCAAATTTGAAAACAAAGAACAAGATTCTTTTTTTATTTTCTTTCTTTTATGCCGAGACGTTTCTCAAGATTTAGAGCAAAAAAGTCTAGAAATAGTGGGAGCTAATGCATGTCACTGTTGCACAGTTTTTTTCCCAAGTCCTCAGTGGAATTAACATGGGTCTGAGACTGGGGACCCGGGTTAGCGAAAATCCTGTGTGAGCAATGGAGTAGGGAAGACATGCCAGTTTTTGCAACTGGAAAAAGGCTGTGGCCAGCCCAACTTAAACCAACTGGTTTGAAACTGAGCAGTAAAATTTAATCTAACAAACTAAGTAACTAACCCGTATTGCAAATGTCTAAAGGTTAACCTCCCAGTTCAGTTGCAGACTCAGCCCGAGAAACCCCTTTTTCTGCTTGAGTGATTAGAGATCCCCTCCAGCTACAGGCTGAGAGCCGTTCCAACTGCAGGCCCAGTTAGATGGCTTTGTGAGCTTAAGACCCAGGAAGAAACTCCTTTAGCTACTTGCCCAGTGTTAGAGTCCCTTTAGGTGTCCTTCTAGCTGCTGGTCAGTTAGAGAGCTCCAAGCAGAAACGGAGAACAGAATGTGACATTTGCGATAGAAGGGAAAGAATATGTTTAAAAGGGGAGGAGGGGGTGGGGGTTAGTTAAGCCACAGACTTTGAAATCATGTAAGCTTTTTGATAAATATGAGTCTTGTTATGCATCCATTTCATTTCTCACCCTCAGTCTACATTTTCAAGGTCAATGAACTCAGGTCACCCTCCTACTACGTCTTCGTCATCTATGAACTACCAACAGTTACCCCAGGCACCTAAGAAGAAGAGGACCAAAGGTGTTCAGGAAACTCCTCAAGATACAGAAAAAGAAACTGTCAAAGACAAAACCACAAAGCAGGGTAAATTTATTTATCATTTTAATAACATGTGCATTCTGATTAGATAGGGATTGAGGTGTGTTTATAACTGATTTGCAAATTAATACTGTGCAGCTATGTGTTGCTTGCAAGAAGGCAACTTTCTCTGAAGATTTATATTTTACACCTCCTCAAAGTACAAATACAATATGTTGCAGACTGAAGTTAAGGGGTGTTCTCAATATCTTTCACCCCACTCCTCAACCCCACACCATCCCACCCTCCCTCATTTTGTTTAGCAAGAGCAATCTCCATCTGCACTATGTGTTTGAGATAGGTGCACATTTTTAGGCAGCCTAAGATTATTCTCTCTTTGTCTCACTTTGTTGTTCCCGGTACAGTTTGCCCTAGACAAGGCATATGTAACCGTGGTTCCAGCAGAGTCGTAGTCAAAGTTGTGACTCAGTCACAACTTGCTTGACTTGAAAAAATTCTGGCTGCTGATTTTTCCTCTATGAAATATATTAGTGACACAAGTCATTATAATGAGTGTAGTTGACTTATCATCAAAAAGGGGGTTTCAGTATGTCATCCTCCCCCTTCCCCCTGTGTCCCATTCTTTTACAAGCACTTGTACTCCCAAAATTTTAATCAAATTTGCTGAGACTTGTGCATCATCAAGATGAGACCAAAATTTTGATGGGTAAATTAAGCTAATGGGGCCAAAGTTATAAATAAAACAGTAGTTATTTTGCTGCACTGTAGAAAAGAGGTTGCTTTTAAGCCATCTACCATTCCACCAATTGCTTCTTCGGTCTAATATTAGCAAGACTATTTGCAAATCAAACTGCTACAGAGACTTGAAGGTATAAAGTTGCCATAGCAAGCCTTTAAATACTCAAAATTGTGACAAAGTTTCTTCCGTTTCTTCCGTTTCTTCGTTAAAGGCCTTTGAAAGGTGTAAAATATAATACCTGCACATTTAATGTGCAAAACAATACAAGTTTAAAAATAGCCTCAGTCTCCATCAATGTCCACTAAAATATTGACCAGTTGAAGAGGCTATTCTGTTTTTCACTTGCATCATGAATAATCATAAGGCTAGTTTTTTATGCAATTTTGTGATTACAGAGAAAATGAACCATTATTGCAGTTGACTGTATATAAGTTGTTGTTTCTTTAGCCTTAAATCTGAAGGACACTTCTAATTCTGTGATGGCCTGAGCGATTTACTTTGAAAGTGATTATTTTATTACTTTGTTGGAAAAACCTACATTTAACACCTAAAGAGATCTACCAGATAGTAAGTAATTCACTGGTTACTTGAAATGATGAATTTACAAAAGAAATATGTATGCTGTGTAGCTCTTTTACCCAGCAATATGTGCACAGGTAATTTACCATCTCAAAAAAGGTCAAATTTTGAAGAGAAATTTATCTTGGAAACTGACAGATTATCCTAGAGAATTGGTAACTCGCAATGCCATTCCAAAAATGCAGTTCAGAAAATATGTTGTTTAGGTGCCGTAGCATGTTCTCAGATGTCTCAGCTCTTTATTTCCACATCATCTTGCCACCGTACTGTCAATTTTGGGATTTATCAATATTTTTGATTTTCTCATGTTCCTATGCCATTGCCAGTTGTGGAGGGATAGAAATCACCACAGATTTAAGATTTTTTTTCTCCCTTCAATTTGAGTATCTTGAATCTCCTGCCTGCATCCATGAGGGAGGGAGAAATCTTAATTAATTGCTCAGAGCAGAATCAATTAAATCTACATTGCCATTTGTTCGAATTCTATCTTCTTCGCCCGAGGGATTAATCTACAATTTTATAGGTAGGCTTCAGGGTTTGAACGAGTCCCTGGAAATTGCTAACTCACTCCTTCTGGAGCAGCTGAAAGTAATTCAGTGACTGTGTTGGAATCGTGCTACTAGCTTTTCTCACCTGGTTTTGAAAATTTCACAAATTCATTGGCTTTGGTTATATCCAGCTGTCACCATCCCAGGAATAGTAATTGTACGGAATATGGGAATACCATATTAAGTGAAGAGCATTTATTGGGCTACCGTATCAACTGATGTCATCACTGCTAGTGTAGAAGTGATCTTGGCAATATTGCTCTCTAAAGTTTGGAAAAATTTCCCCTTCTAATGTTTTTTTCTTTGGAGGGAGGGGGGAGGAATGGAAGGATTTTAGACTTTGGTTCTATAATAAGATGAAATTTTCAATAGGTTTCCCCCAACAAGTGTGGTATTTTTCTCGTACAAAACTTGCAGGGTTATGGAGTAAGGACTAACACTGAGTTTAGGTAAATTGTGAATGCTTGTAGTTTGTCGTTTTGTATGCAGGGCCCACACAGTACTACACCTTTCCATTTGGTCCTAAAAACAACTGGAAAGACTGCAATTTAAGTATTTACAAATGGTGGATACCCTTTGTATCTAGGTCAACTCAGATGCACCAGCCCAGTTTGGATTTGCCAGTAGGGTTTGCCTTTGTATGGTGCACTTCAGTCATGTAAAAAGATCCCCCTCCCCCATTGTAAATAACCCCTTCCTTCCTCCATGTGAAACGAAACAGAACCTACTTCCATTGTGCTTGGTGCTCAGTAAAAGCAGTGGAATAGGGAAAACAAGCCAGTGAGCCACAACTTGAAAAAGGCTGTGGCAGGCTCAACTTGAACCAATTGGTTGGAAACTGGGTAGTAAAACTCTGTTTAATAACCTTTACTAACCTTCATACAAAATAATACAGAGAAGAGGTAAACTGAAAACCGGGCAAATAGTTCCCAGTTTTGGAAAAACTGAAAAGCAGAGTGCAATTTTCATTTCAGGCATCTGACTCGGCAAGCAAGAAAATGACTAGGGAGGGGTGAGGTTACTCTTTGGGAAGGGGTATGAGAGTTAATGATAGATACAATATTTTTGCTGGAATCTCTGCCCCTATGTGGAAACATTCTACCCAAATTTTTGCAATCTGCATACCCTTGTTACCTTTTATTTACACATGTAATTCCTCCCTACTGGAGTTTTGCAGTTGTCCAGATTTTTTGGTCGACACCTTCTCTCTCTCGCCCTCCACCCCCATCCATGGCATGTGTACTATGGGCTGGCAGGCAGCTTTCAGTGACATCAACTGTAGCATAAGGGAAGCTACTTCTTTTTAATGTCCAAAACCTGCATATGAACATTGTTACAATTGTTTCAAACATCAAACCAAACCTGAGCTTTGAAAAATTTGGATGGATAAGAACAAAGAAACAAAGAGAATTGAAATGGCAGTGAAGAAAACTTTTGTGATGGATGGCTCCACAGTCACAGCCCTACTTATAAAGGCTGTTCACTTGCTGTCTTTTTCTGTTCTTTGTCTTTCTTACCATTCACGCTCATCTGTACTATAAATACAATAGATTATAAATAGTAGACTGAATTTTTCCTTTTAAAAGGTTTCAAGTCCACCTTTTAAAATGTCAAAAGCATAATCTTTTAATGTCATTCCATACATAATGGATATTTAAGGAAAAGGTCTGTCAAATATGGATGAAAAACCTTCATGAATAAAAGAAGAGGTGATTTTGATGCCTACTTGACAAGCAGGTGAATATTTTGGTAATTTTTTTTTTTTTGAGTTGTCAGTCTCTGACCTGAAATTCCTGAGAGATTTTCAAAAAAAAAACATAATCATAAGTTTTACATCAAGGAAATTGCTGCCCTCATAATAGATATTTTTACTCATCACTGCTGGCTCTGTAGTATGGTCGGTCTATTTCACTCCTCTTTATTTAAGTGTAAATTCCCTGTATATCTAAAGGCCAAATAAGAGGATATTGTCCCATTAGGACCCCCTACATTTCCTTTTCATTTCCTTTTCTTATAATGTATAAAGCCAAAATTTCTAGGAACCTCATTGGAGGTAGTCGGTAAAAAAGCGACAGTAACAAAAAAAAAAAAAAAAAATTATAAGTAAAAAAGGCACAGTCAGTGATATGTGGGTGGGCTATGCAAATGCTGTGAACTACAGTCGATGGAGGATGCTTGCATTCGATAGGCTGTAAAGGGTTTGGCTAGGACCTTTAAAGGGCAAATCCTCTCATCCCACACAGTTCTCCCAACTTACTTTAATGAGCCCTGCCCACCACTGCCTAAAATTCATACTCGTCCAGAGACAATCTTCGTTTACTGCCTCAGGGTGAGTAATATGCAAGACTCAATATGTAGTCAAAACACTAAAGTACATTCTGTGTATTATGAGATGCAGTGCCCTGCATTTTTAGCTCAGACCGGCTCAAAGAGCTGTTTGAGCTAAATTGTAATCTGCCAGCGTCACTTTGTCTATCTGTCTATCTATCATGTCTGTTCACAATTGCCTTTAATGCTTTCAGGGGCACATTTGTCAATGGATTTTAACAAAACTTGGACACATTGGGCTACATGTTGTGTTCAAAAAGTTGAGGTCAAAGGTCATTTGGGGTCATTACTGGCTGTTTTATGATATATCTTCAAAGTGTATTGCCTCTCACAAATAGTGCTCAATGTTCTTGAATGTTTGCCATAATATTCCTTGTAGTAGTTGCTGAGTCTTGTATGTAGATTTGTTTATTCAAGGTCATTCAACATTCGGGGTCATACGAGGTCAAAAGATGGGACTATTTTTGATGTGTTGCTATTGCTTTGCACCTGTTAGACCAATAGCTACCAAACATGGCATGTTTAATTGACTTTTGATGGGCTTCTAGCTGGTTGAAAAATATAGGTCATAGGTCTTCCAAAGGCCATGTTTTAAAGGCCATAGAGGAAAATAATTTGAAATGCTGTTCTTTTCCTAGATGCAAAATTGCCCTCATAATTTCTCAGAAGGATGACTGGCATGTGTGAATTATAAATTTCTTGTCCAATTTGGGATGAATACCAATAAATAAATGTGACACTTTTTTGACCAATTTTGTGCCACCCCTTTTTACTAGTTTCACAAATTCAACTTACTATGTGGTTCCCATTGATCTGCACTCCGTCTAAAACTGTCTGTGTACAAGCACCAAGTCAAATGACACTGCTTCTAAAGTAGCTTTGCTTGTGGAAGGGATGAAGCATGGGAGTAAGAGGGTCAAATTTCTTTTATTGCGTTCAGGGAGGAAGCTCTCACTAGTGTGTTATCACAGCCCAAGTAATTTGCCCTATGTCTTGCTGATTAATTAATTACTGAACTTACTGTTTTCCATAAAAGTAGTAAGAAAGGCAGAAGGGGGTTATCATTTCACTTGAGAGAAATTAAAACATTCTAAATCGTGGATACATCTGTTCAAGAAGTAACAGCCATGTATGACAAGTACAGTCCCTGTAGTGATTATAATATCTATTGTATGGGTAGTGATTTTCTTGGCATTGGAAGTTGTCGAGTTCAGTAATTCAACAGGTATGAGCTTCAGTACTGATGGTGCTCTAGTTTGAATTTGCTGTCAATCAAAGAGCTATGCCAATGGAGAATTCCTATAGATTACTACAAATAAGTGGTTTGAAGTAAGAGAGTTGATTGCCTTTAAGGCTTTACACTTCTCCTCAGATGTAGATTTCAAATTTCTGATCAGTATCATCTCAAAATTGAAGACCTGACCAAAGGCCTGCTCCTCATTTGAATTGTTGTGCATTTTCTGGATAAATGCCCGTCTTCTTCAATGCTACCTTCTTCTTGTGGTGTGATTTACCTCTAATGCAACCTCAATAAATTAACAGACTTTTACAAATTGAGGAATCCATGTCAAGACAAGTCTCTCTAGACAAACTGGAGAAAGCAAGTTGCAAGCAGCTCGTTATACACCTGACCTAGTTTTTTTTTTTATTTTTGTAAGTACCAAAAAATCAAGTCTGCAATGCTGATTAATCTGCCCACAACCTTCCTTAACTGTGGCCTCCATATTTTGTCACAGAAAGGCGAGTGTCAAATACTGCTGTACTAATAACTCCCTGAATTACATTCTGGTATGCGCCAAGTGACTCGCCTTGTTTTGACTCTCCCCGAAGACTCCTTGTCTCTTAAATTTTTAATGGGGAATATAGCCTCTGAATTATCGCTTGTTGTTGCCTCAGGGCAGACGTTGCGTGACTCAATCTTGGAAAGAGTATTTTACAGTTGCTCTGGGGAGGGAATAACAGAAGCAAGTAATCTGCATAGCAAATGAGAAACCAAGGCTTGTATTTAGAGCAATCTGCATGATTAAACTATCGCAGAGATGGACGATGCTTGTCGTTAGATACATTGAGACAGTTCCTGGTTTTGCTGTAATTGTTGAAGACGTTTTATCTTACAAGTAAATTAGATGTCATTGCCTGAGTTTGAAGGTTGACCATTCCAGCATATTGGAAATAGGAGTAGTCACATGCAGATGAAGAGATTGTTCATAAGGCTAGGAAAGGTAGCGTTTCATATCCCTTTGTTAGCTTATATGTGGATCACATATTAATTACAGATTGACAACATATGGGTTGTGTATTTATTTTAGAGACACCACGTGGGAAGTAACGATGATGATTTATTGGTGCGGTACAGGACATGAAATAATGAGTAATATTATTATCCATATGTCTTACTGAAAAGTTTCATAACTTTTAGAACAATATTTATAGATCACAATGATATAAAATTCAAATAAACACTGTATAGTAGCTTTTTTCCCAGAATGTTGTCAAAAAGGGAAATTCTTTGAGTCATATGTAACTCAAGATATTCAAACTTTCAAATCTCAAATGATGCAATTAAAACTTTCTTAACTCCTCTTACATGTTCTTTTGAGGGGATAGGGATAGCTGTGGTTATGAAGTGACACTTAAATGGGTTCAAGGCCTACTCTTCTCACCCCAAACTACAATTTTTGTAATAGTCCAGGGTAATTCCCAATCGGTACAGCTCTTAAATTGACAGAAAGTTGAAAAAATGCAGAGTACTGTAGTTAGATGAGATTAAAGGACATACCAACTGGAATGTGTTATATAGTGTCAGTCAACTTGATAAAAAGTTCAGAGTTCAACTTTATATTCAAGTATGGTTCAATTGCAAGTTTGGTTTCCCTTTAGTGGCCTCTTATGACAGGCAGGAAATACTGTGGGCGTATTCTACAACCCCCAGCCCACAGGGGGCTTCAACTAGTACTATAACTGTAACTCATATTATTGTAACTGAGTACTGTGACTCATACTGCACAGCATATGCTGTACTGAGAGTGTTTTGATTATACATTGGGGTCTTGCTAACTCACCCTGCAGCAGTAAACTGAAAATCAGGCATGAGGATGAGTTTTTGACAGCTGTAGGGAGGGACTTATGTAAGGAGGTTGGGAGAATTCATCTGTTTGGGGTGAGGGATAAGGCCTTTAATAATGAGATCCATGATTAAAGCAGTTTTCTCTATGTGTCACCATTGTCATGTTAGGTGCATTTAAATGCAACAATAATCCAGACAATAAACAAACATTCGGAGGTCATGTATGATTCACAGAATAACAAATCTCAAATGTCACAGCTGTTTGCATTTTGTTGGCATTTTTTCCCCTTTGGATGGTTTCTTCAATGAATTGTAAAATTTGCCTCACAAAAAGCCCAAGTATGCAAAACTAGTGCATAAAGGTTTGCTGAGTTTTGATTATTTTTGGGCGCAGCTAGTGTTTATTTATGATTCACATGGTACAGAGTGGAGCTAGAACGACTGTAATAACACTGCTTGCTGTAAGTAGAAGTGAAAGTAAGCATGCAATGGCAAATAGTGTCATTCTATTTTAGGTTCTTACTTTCAGGAAACATTGCTAAGAGAGTTAAAGCACATATCAGGACATAGTATCCAATGCAGGATGTTATTCTGTCCCAAATCGGTGAACAGCACAAAGGATGTTAGCTTGATCCTTTTATCCTTTACAGTCAAGTTCACTGCCCACTTGTTGATTCACTGTGAAGCAAGGATTTACAGTGTAATGTTTGGAGGGAAATTGAGCAAATATTCATTTTTGGTATTGTCTGTATAATAGGTAACAAATTTTGCTGTTTGTTTGAAATAGAATACATTGTATATATTTCAGAAAACAATTGTTTCATGCTTAGGAGATCCTGCTAGACAACCAAAAATGTCAATGTTTGTGGGACTTTTTAAAAATGGCAAAGCTGCAGCAAACCTAGCAAAGCTTCAAAGGCTGTCATGATGCTTTGTTGCTGTCCATATAACAATGGTAGTGTTGAACTAGTTCTGCCATTGTGCTGTGTGAAAGAGTGCTGCAGTTCCTGCAGCTAGGCTGAGACAGCTGAAGCCTTAGGTTTCCATTAAAATGCAGAAGGAATTATTCATGTATACATAAAAAAACATAGTCTCGAAAAAGTCATGCATTACAATTAACCAGGTTTCTGGGATCTTTGTTTTGTACATTCTATGTCAATTGATTCAGTCACTCCGCAGTCTTTGCCCAACCCCCTTTTTTCATCACATGTGTAATAACCAATATTACAAGGCTCGAAATAGAGATAAAGTATCAGTTGTCCCAGTGACAAGTGGTTTAAGAAATCAAAACAATATTGGCCTTCCAAAAATATACATTTAAATTTGTGCAAACTCAGGGTAGCAGGAGTAGCATTCATGCACATGTTAATAGAATTTGCTGAGGAGAATTCTGCTTCCAAAAATAATTTTGTTCTGATATGAAGCAGGCTGGCATGAAATGTGTAGACAGGTATTAGGAAAACATCGCCCAAAGGACAATCGTGAGGTAAATATCAGTTGTCCCAGGTGGAACTCACTTGTCTGAAAAACTGCTAATTGTGAGCCTTGGATATGAGCATATTGTTAGTTTAGGAAAAAAATCAAGTGATGTCTGGATCTATACCTGATTATAGGGTAGAAATTAGCTATCTTTGAGAGATATTTATCTCCTCACTCACTTGATTCATTCAAGCCTGTACCAGCTTGTTTTGAAAGTACATGGAGAAAGACACACACACACATTGTATTTAGTTTTTATGAAATTGATGAGTTATTGTTGATACAACTGAGTCAGGTTAATGATATTTTTTGTCAGTTTGGAGTCAAAAATTAAAAACAAGTGATATCCCTTGTGATTTATCATCATGAAATGTCCTTTTCGCTAAGTCATTTATAGGTGTCATCTGTCAAATTTAGTTTCTTCCATTCTAGCCATTTTACCCCATCATTAGAAAAATCCCTGTCGCCCACCCAGAAAAAAAGAATAGCAAAATGGAGTCACCCTGAATCGGCTTTTGTACTGTACGGTATCATAATTAATTTGTGGCTCTTGAAGAGATTGGACACTTGTTTAAGTGAATTGATGCAGCCATGCAAATATCTCCTTGATTCACCTGGAATAGGCTACATAATTTTGTTTGGCAACAGCATAAATGATACTTGTATAGGAAATAGTAACCAGAGATATTAAGATGTTTTGGCATTGACTGCAGTTAATCTCCTCACATCTTCAAATAAATATCAATGTAAAATACCTGAGTTAATCTTTTCCTCTTCACTTTTTCTCCATCAACAGAGAAAATAAGCAAAGAGAGAGAGAAACCAATGAGCAACAGAAACAAAAAGGATAGAAAGAGGAAACCAGAGGACTTTGTCGCAGATGAAGCCAAGAGACTGCCAGAGACGAACAAAAAAACAAAGTCCAGCCCAGTCGAACAAGAGGTTCAACAAGAACAAGAAAGTAACAATGTGGATGAGATGGTAGAAACATCGAATACGGAAGATGGAAGGATTGGAGGTGATACGGAGGGTGAACCTCAGAAAACAAGCAGTGCGCCCACAGCAGAGACTCAGAGGAATTCTCCAGTAAGGACGAAAAGCCCCTTGTCAGGATCTTCCCCCTCACCCAAAGTTGAAACATTTCAGCCTGGGTGTGCTACAAAGAAGGAACAGCATACTGGGGGTGAATCAACCAAAGTGTCCGAGAAAACTTCCAAAGAGAAGGAGAATGTTCCTTGTGAGACTGACAGGGGAAACAAGGCTCCTGCTTCTTTGTCTGTTTCAGTTAGTTCAACAGTTAATTCAATAAATTCAATTTCAACCAAAGAAAGGACAGCTAGGTCTGTACCCATCTCGTCATCACAGTCAGATAGAGTACCAGTGAGTAGTGTCTGCAACCCAGATAGTTACACTAATACGGATGCCAGTTTTCTGTTGAAGTTGAGCCAGGCTATCAGTGCAAGTCCTGGGAAACGCGTTGTCAAAAGTGATAGAGACACTCCATTCACGCATGCAATTGCAGGAATCATCGCAAGGGAACTGAGTAAAGACTATGAAAGGTCTGAAAAATCACTAGGTAAAGACAGTGGTGAGGGAGAGGGGCCAAAGACTCCCCCTGGGAAGGATCAAACTCGGACGGGGGTGACTGTGGCACCCACCCCTACAACTAGTGCCTCAACGAAGATGTTTGTTCCCATGCAAAGTATGTTATCGTCTTCTCAAGTCTCAGCTAAGGAGGCTGTCATACCAGCAGTCCCAAGTGAGGCTATGGTGAAGAACTGTTTGATGCAAACTATGAACACTATTTCCAAGCCACCTGTCAGTATCTCAAACTCCAAGGATGCACAAGCCCATCAGTCGTCTAAGCGCTTCCATTCCTCAGGAAGGTCAGAACCAGAGAAGTCTGGTTTCCAAATCAAAGTTGAAAAACCCGCAACCCAAGTGTCCAAGGAACTAGAGATACCTAGAGACAGCGAAAAGCCTAAAATTGTAGACTTTGATAGGAAAGAACGAGAGCTTTCAAATCATGACCGGAAAGACAGGATAAAGAAAGAATTAAATGAAGTTCGAAGTCGAAGTGAAGCCAACGTTCGTCCAATTTCAAGAGAGAGTGTAGTTGGCTTTGCTGGAAGTGTAAAAGAGCCAGTAAGGGTCTTTCGTGATCCTAATCTCAGAGACAATAGTGTTATTCATGTGGATTCTATTCAGCATCACTTTCATCATCCAATGAAGAAGGCAGATCACCATAAATCCTCACCTGTGCCCTCCCACACTCCTCTATCAACATTGAGGACAGCTGCCACACCTGGTGGCCCACTGTCAGGCTCACCCAGTGCCTTTGTCCCGTCAAATTTACATTCAAATGCCTTGCAACCTCATTCGATTCTCCCACCTCACCTGCAGTTGTATCCTCATCACCTCCAAGGGTTGTCATACAGTCCCCTCCACCCAGTGGATCAACATGGATACCACCCTCAGCATCTTGCAGAGTTAATGGCTCACCAGGATGCTCTGGTCAGACTGAGGCATCAAATTGGAATGACAGGTTTGGTATCAAGTCAGCAAGCTGCTCTTCTTCAGGCAGGGAGTGGGCCAGGTCTAAGCCAAAGCCAACTTCAAGCCCAACTACAAGCCCTCTGGCAAGCTCAACACCCTGGTATTCCAATGCCTCCTGGTATCTTGGTACCACATCGCCAAGAAGAACTAGAATTGGCACATTTACAAGTGCAGGTGAGTACATTTGTAACTTAATTGCTCATGGGTTCAACCTACTCATGATAGTGTATCCTGTAGCATGACAGGAATAACCTTCATATTTTGGGTAATGGCCTTGGTGTAATTCAAAATAGTCCCCATTTCAATACCTTATTATTGTGTACTTTGTTTTAAAAAAGACCATATACAATATCAGAAAATACTATGTTTGGATTCGGTAGCCTTTGAGATGCAGTAGACATCCTCTCAAAACCCAAGGCTGCAGTTGCCACATCCATGTTCAGAGGAGTTGCGTCATTCCTTTGATGTAACACATAGTACAATAGCAAGAACAGGCTAATAGTACAGAAATATGGGGAGCGACCGAAGGCAGTTAACAGCATCTGCAGTTAGGCTAAGGCACCATCTGTTTTGTGCTCTTTTAAAATGGTCGATAAATATGCCAAGAAGAATGTTGGGTTAACCTACCTAGCCTCCGTACCTCCGATATATGCAAGTGTACTAAACATTTTATTTATAACCATATGTCAGAGTTGTAATAAGAAGATAAGAAGCTTCAACGACTTTGAAATGACTTAAAATGACCTTGCTTATTGGATATTATTGTGTAATTATCTTTTTCAGAGAGAGCAGCAGAAGCTTCATGCTGAAAAAGTGGCTCAAATGGAAAACAAGGCAATCCTTCATGCAGACAAGCACCTGTTTTCTTCTTCCCCTCATCCACCCCAGCGCTCACATCTTACACCCCAGACTACCTCCTCAACTGCATCTCCTCATCATTCTCTGGTTCATGAGGGTGTGGGGTATCGCACTGAAATGAGGAACCACCACCAGGATTTGCCCATGGTAGACATCGAAGCTGCAATTGAGAGACACTTTCAGGAGTCGTTGGGGAAACCCCATGGTCCCGCATTCTCAATATCCCCATATAGCACAGCTTCAGGGAGCATCACCATGGGGACTCCTTTGCCAAAGACGGATCACCGCAGTGTCCCACCAGAAAAAGGAGTACAGGTGAGGGGGCATTAACCATCATAATTTGGGACAGAGACATTATGAAAATGTGGAAGACCAACTGTTCATTTTAGGTTTAGAGTTAATTTAGGAATAGACCTTTGTTGTATTAATGCTGAATGATTAAATCTGCTTTGCCTCTTTAAACCTCCATTTTCATATGCAATCTCCAGCGCCTTCACCTGAGATTACCTGGCAAATAAAAAAATATGGAGTCGTATCAAAGAAACAAAGATATTTATAAGATTTAGTTGATGTTTACTAACAAAATTAGGTTCATTGTCCTTTCTCTTGTATAACAAGGAAACCATTCTCCTGCAAGTAGCAGTGTATATTCTTTGAAACACATTAAAAGTTGATCTGTGAGAGATGGCTTAGTTATAAAGAAGTTGTACCCTCCACAGAAATGTGGAATCACTTTCTTAGGTTGCTGTATCTTAATAAAAAATGTGTGACATTAGTTAGTGTAGGGACTAGCTACAAACAGATGAATTCAAGTTTTATCTTCATGCATCAGTTACTTTCAGTATATGGTGTCTGTAAAATTTCGACTGTGGCCTTTTGAGCACAGACTGCAGAAGCTATTCTTTACATTTTAAGAAGTAGTTTAATATCAATAAATCTTCCTCACATTTCATGAAATGAGATGATCAGCTGAGCTCCCTTGGACAAAATTTCTTCTCCCTCAAGACAAAAATTTGATCTTGCTTCAATGCACTGTATCTTTCCCCTGTATGTAAGCCTTCTATCTTAAGATAGGGAAGAACCCACACACTTCTAGGAATTCCCACAAGCCATGTAGAAGTAATTTTATGTTTGGAAAAATCTGGGATATTAACCTGATAGAGTGAAAAGTTAAAAATAAAAAGGGCCCACTTATCCAAAATACAGCAAAGTGCTGCTAATTTGAAATCAGACTATAATTATAATGCCACCAGACATCACATTAATCAAATTTGGCCTTATTCTGCTTTCCTATGAAAAGTTAAGCATTCAAATTCATTAAAAGTCTCCAAAGCAACATGTGGTATGAAAATAAAGTATTGCGCAATACTTTTTAGAAAGCCATAACTTCCAAACTGTCTGAGCTATGGTTCCCAAAATTTCAGTGTGTTCCTTCGGTCTATGAAGCAACGTTATATGTTAGAAATCTGAGATGGTCACTTGGGACTCTCCTGAAAATGTGTTCATTTGCCATGGAATGACCCTAAGGGTAATTCAAATTGATTGCACGTTTTTGAGCAACTGTGCCAGAATTTTTTTCAAGGGTAATTGGTATTTTTAATCTCAGCAGAAGGAACAGTTTGAACAGGAACGTCTTAGGAGGGAGAGGGAGGAGAAGGAGTTAGAATGGCAGAAGTTGCAGCGGGAAAAAGAATACAAACAAAATCAAATTCAGAAAGAGATGGAGAGGAAAATCATGGTAAGTTCAGCATTGAGCTTGGTCCTTGTGGCATGTTTCTCAAATTGTCCCCTCCCCTCTGTCAGTTTCCAAGTGCTTCCGTAGAACTGGTTGCATTTACAGTAGTGAGGGAAGGAAGTGCCTTTGTTTGCCACATTCAATATACTATTGCTCAGAATGTTACTAGCTCCTTAAAAAATATAATTGAAATCACATGCAGTTATCTACATTCTCTTGTAGCCCAACATTGGTAACATGAGTGACCCTTCATGTTGCCCGACTTTTGCTCAGTGGCCAATACCTCAGTGAGGTCATGCCCATTTCATGCTTAAGAAATTAACTTCCAGAATAACGTGTGTCAATCGAAAGTGGAAAAGTCATTCACAGAGTACTAAAAGGGAAAAGCTATAATTTTAATGCAGGGAATCAAATGGGGGGGAAAATAACTAAGGGCAAAGGTAAATTGGGCAGTGGGGCAAAAATTTTGGGGTGCAAAGCATCCATTCTTGGGGAGTGGGTCCAGGGGGGAAAGCTCTCAGAAGCATGGAGGTGTAGGCATATCTCTGAATGGAAAATTAAGTTTCTGGAAAGGTATATTATTTATTTTTTTCAGGTAACCCAACTCCTAACTTACTTAAGTTGGGGATGGGGCAAGTTGGGGGGGGGGGAACTCCCTCTTGCTCCACAGAAACGCAGCTGCTGATTTGTAACAATACCATAAGCAGAGATGCCAACTCTCCCTCATTCTCAGGGAGGCTCCCTGAAAATTCAAGGATTTTTGTCCATTCCAACTAGCAAATATGACAATCTCCCTGATTCAAGCAAGTTTTTCCCCCATTGAGTTGCATGTAATTCTAAAAAATCCCCCTGATTCCTGTGTGAAACCTCCCTGATTGCTGGATATAAATGTTGGCATCTCTGCAAAAGTACATCCTCATTTTAGGCACATTCTTATTCCTCAAAGATGGAAGTCAAGTGTTTCCAATGCATTTTAAAGGTCTATTCCGAAGTGTCATGTTGCATAATTCCTCGAATTATCGCACATGTATATTCAAAGACAACTGCTCTGAACATTTCTTGAGTGTCAGTTGTTTGAAATTATGTTGTAATCACAAAAATTTTATCTGGTTACCCCTTTCAGCAATATGAAGTGTATTGTAAAAAGTATTTCCCACTCACCAGTTCGACCAGCTGTGAGTTCATCGCACATGCCATGCAACCTGACCTGCCAACATTCTCTTCAAATCAAAACCTTAATACTAGTCAAGCCCTTAATCCCAAAACACAATTTGCAACAATGCTTACTCTTAATCACAAAATATATTTCTTAGTACCAAGAAAAATGTCAGTACCTTAAAACATAGTCTTCTCCCAAGAGAATGATCTTTTGGCAAGAAACATCAATAAAGCAATTCTCTAAAGATTTCTCCCCCTTTTCTGATTTGCTTTGTAGCTGTCTAATGTCTACTAAAATCTATTCTGTGGGGCTTTTCTTGGTAAAATTAACCAGGAAGAGAGATTTCCAGTTAGGTCATTTTATTAAGGGAAGTAAGGGAAGAAAGCAAGGGCCAACTTCAAATTCTTTAGAAACAGTTTCACCTCCAGCCATGCTTCAAATTTAATGTTTACACACTATCTAGTTGAGGACATCTCCGCAAAAGGACAATCATTGAAGATTAGTTTTAGTCCCCTTGGTGAGGCCAGAAAATTTTGCCTGTGCCATGTGGCACACTCAATTTAGACATAATTGTGTGTGAATTTGATTCCGGTTAACTTTTTACATTTTGTGTTTAGCACTAAAAGAGTATGGATTGGGCTTCAGTAGGGACTTTATACCCCTTGTCACCGTAAAGACAAATAATTCTGAGTGGTAGGGGCAGTTGCATACAAATAATTATTTTAAGATTAGCAAAATTGTTGAGATGATCATTGTAATTAAAATATACGAGTTTCAAGAAATTTCTCTCTAGAGTGGGTTATTTTAGCAGGTATTTGTGACATTATGAGAGAAATTTATCTTTGTTTAGGAATGATTGATTAAGGGAAAAGTTAATTGCAATATAAGGAAAAACTGTGCAAAGAAAGCTTCCACACTGTGCGGGAATATGATACGAAATTTATGAGACTAGATATTTCTATTTTTTGTACCATTTACGGAGTCTTTTGTCCAAGCTGTTCATTTGTCTTGCAAAACAGGGCATACATTTAGGTGGCAGAGTGCCTGACAATGGTTTGTGAGATAAGTGATTATGCAGGATGTAGAACTGATTTCTCATTTTGGTGGTTGGTAATGAAATAGTGATCTGAATGTGCCCAAGGGATTAAGCGACCTATATTTGAAAGAGGAGGAAAAAGTACAGCACAACTCTATATGAAAACTGATAAGGGTAAGGTCACATGACATTTAGCTCGGGAGAAATTCCAGGGTATCAATACAACAAACCTGGGGGAACCAAGGCTATTTTGTAAACACAGACTGTCAAACAGTAAATGATGTCATCAATAAAAAAAAAATAAAGAAGGGGATAATGCTGTTGATGTTAAAGTTGTGACACATTGTAGTAGGGGGATAGTTTAAGGGAAATAGAATTTAAAAAAATTATTTATCACAGTACATCTCACAAGAAAGATTTTAATCTCCATCACCTTCCCTCCCTTACTTCCTGTTTACTCATGTAACCTACCCCTACCCATAAGTAGACCCTAATCGCCAGTGAATGAAGGTGTCTAACCTGAGAGGGTGGATTCCCATGTTCTGAAGTGATTTAATTCTTTACGATTCTTCTGTAGGATTCTTGAGTGCACTAGAGATTCAAGGTGGCACTCTGTGGCATTGCTTGGGAAGCTTTATGGTGGGAATTTGGGTGAAACATTTCTTTTTGTACTGGAAAACAAAAAATGAAATTGGAGGAAATTTGACCAGCATCCTGAGAAATAACTGTTTTGCCAACCCTGATGATAACCTGAACCTACCATGTAGCTTTTACTCGTTACACCATCAGGAAGAACTTAAAGTTACATTAAATCTGCGAAATCTATACTTTCCTTTCCTACCCTTCAAGAGGATTTGTGGCAGATGAAATTTTCTGATCATCCTTATCTTGGGATTGTGCCAAGTCTGCATCCGTGAACCTGAAATTATGCAATGCAAAAAGTTTATTCAAGCATGTAAAAAATTAACAGCCAACACATAAGCTGACATGAGCATATGACCTTGGCATCAAAATGATAATTAATATAAGCTTGGAATTATGAAATGGGGGAACATAAAAAATGTGTTTCCACATGAGTGTGAGCAAGTGATTAGATCCACATCTATGCAGAATCAATTTGCCAGTGGTAAAAGGTCCTGTTCCCTGCATTCGATCCTGAAAGCCATATTTCTCATTTGAGGAGGGTTAGACCCCACACAGGTGATTAAGAAAGCAACTGGGAACATAAGTCTTGTTCCCGCTTGATCCAGGGAGGTGGATCTTGATCTACAGAGGTAGATCAAACTCTAATGGGAACACAGGTCAACTACACTCACTCAAGATCGAGACCAACAGATTTTGTTCGATACACCGGGGTAGATCAGATCAACCTTGATGGATCAAAGTTTGTAATGGGAACACAATCGGTAAATAAAGTGACCCCAGGTCTCCGGTTTAATTACCTAATATTATTATGTACTGTAATGTAAGATGAGTTTTAAACATTGGTGACCTTTTCCCACTTCTGCATTGTGTTCATATCACAAGTTGATCTACCTCACGCATTCAAATGGGAACGCAACTCTGGATCAAGTTTATTAATGTTGATCTACCTTGGTAGATCAAGATCCATCTCCTTGGATCAAGTGGGAGCATGGTTATAATGGAGGAAGTTGACTCAAGATTGGGAATCCATCACAGCACCCCATTCTTTTCAAACATGACTTTCATAATTTCAATGTTGCAACTTCTTGTTTCTTGAACTGGGGCAGACAATCAGATTTGGAGCAAGTGATTCAATGCGGACACTTGTGGTTGGCCACCACAGAAATTTCCAATTGATTAAGCTAAGGCCAATCAGCAATGGGAGGTCAAGTTTGAACACAATGAATCTTTGAAGGGTATTCTATGAATGTGAGCAAACCTAATGCTATATAACTTCTAAATGATGGAAAATCAGTATTACTTTTGGAGTGATTTCCTTCCTCCTCCCACCCTTCACCCCCACCCCCCCCCCCTCCCCCCATTAAAAAATGACAGTTTTAAGTCTTAAAAAATGACAACTTTGCATCAACTCTTATGCTTTCTTTTTTCAATAAAAACAATTCTATCTGCATAGAATAAGAATATTTTTGCCCTATCATATTTTGTCAGGGAATGTTACAGCTGCCACCTCTTTGATAGTTACAAAGTAAGGGCTGGAAAAAAATTATTATTTCTCATAAAGGGAGTAAAATCATTTCCCAGGAAGAGGGTAAAATTCCCCACAATGTTCCATGTATTTTAATATACAGAAAAGTTAAATTTTCATCAAATTGCCAAAATTTCCCTCCAGATGCCCAAATTTACCGTGAAGGAGCCTCCCAGACTACCAACTTATTCCACCCATGAACAGAGTAACCTCCTTTCCCTACCCCCTCCACTTGTTGGGTTTAATTAGGGCCTGCTCACAGTCCTCTTTTTGCCTCATTTTACTCCTGGGAAAAATAAAGAAAGAAGAAATGTCTTCAGTGGCTAAATTTGTTCATTCTTCTGGAATTTTGCAGGTACCAGTATGTAGGGAGAGAGCCTGGAGTATGTGTACAAGTTGCCAATCCAGGTGGGGGTGCAATAGACTTGTGCTTCCCTCCCTATTTGCAGTCTCGCTTCTTTGAACTTGCTCTACAATGTGTTAAATATAGAACCACTGTGCCTCTCAGCTCTCTTCCATTAAGTAGGAAAAAAACTCAATGGTAAGGCCAAAGTTCTCTCCTCTACCCCAAGGGCAATGATCAACCAATCGTCACACCCCTCTCAATAAAACTTAAATACCCAGTTCTCTCACCCCAAATAGTAACAATTCTCCTAACCTTCTTACTGAAGCCCCTCCCACAATTCTGAAATTCATCCTCATCCAGACACAATCTCAGTTTATTGCTTCAGGATGAGTATAAAAAACCTCAAATTTATATAATCAAAACACTCTCAGTACCATTCATGCTGTGTAATATAAGCTTTGGTACTCTGCATTGTTTTAATTAGCTGTCAATCAAAGAGCTGAGCCAATTGAGAATTTCGGTACCCGGGTACCAAAATTGTAGTTTGGGGTGAGAGGTTTGGCTCTCTTTAAGGGATACACCCCTGTTGTACTGCAAATTCAGCAGCCACACATTGCCATCTTGCCTCCCAGACTTGAGTAGAAATATTTGCAAATAGCTATTGCATCTGGCCTTTCGATGACAACAACTTGGTACTTGTTGTGCATTCTGTCACTTGACCATGCTTGATCTATAGGAAGATATTGGGAAGTATGCCAAGATCAGAGATATTTAGTGTTCATTATTTTGGCAGGGTTCAAGGTATGATTGTTAAAAGAGCTGTTATAATTATTTGCCCTTCAAAGGACTCTGGAATGTATGCTTAAAATAAATTCTGTTAGAGTGGACCGATTAGTGACAGTAAAATTTATGAAGAAACGTGTTGAAAGAATTTCTGTATAACCACAGTGTGCACAAACTCAATATAGCACTTGTTATTTTTAAGTCTGTCCATCCCCAATTCGAATGGAACTTTCCAAGTAGCAGCTAACCTGATCCTTTGCACGTATCTCAAGCTGGTAACCTTTGACCTACAGCTGTCTGGGCTGCTTTTGGCTGGCAAGTTGCACAGGTTTCTGCAGTTATGCCTGCATAGCACACAACAGTGCTTCTGGTTGTGCAGCAATACTTCACTAACACTGTGCAGCTGAAACGTTGAAAATGCATGTATACAATTACAAGGGAGTGTTATGTGATGCTCAGTGTTGTGTGGCCATGAACGTTCTGTGACTGTGTAACTGTGAGGGTTTTGACTCAGAAAGCAGGATGTTGTGGTACATTCTTGACTTATCTTCCTGAAAAGGTTAGATCAAGTTAAGCTTCCTGTCAGTAACGTCTCTAATTGCCATCAACTTAGTAGGCATCGTAGTTCTAGTAGGGGTAACATACTAACACAGTAAATAACGTTAGGCCAACAGTCTTACCTTTTCTTAACATTAGACTTCGGCCTAGCCTAACATTAGGGCCTAACCTAGTCTAGGTCTAACTTAGGCCTGCTAACATTAGGCCTAGACAAAGTCTATGATAATTATCATAGCCTAGTCTGACATTAGGCATAGCATAGGCCCTTGTAGTTTCAGTTGGCATAGCCTAGCCCTTGAACAGGGCTGTGTGTTACGTTACATGGCCTAAGCTCATTACACTCCACATCACAGCCCTTGCCCCTCTAACACAGGGAATCCCATCACTAGGCGACCTTGGCCAGGGTCGTCATCTCTCACGTTCACAAATTACTGTTTTCTCACCAAACTTTACACAGATGACCTCTGGCACCGCATCCACCTTGCTGCATAAGCTGTTCACCCAGATTCGATGTTATAATGGTGTATTTTGCCTCGAAAAATTGAACGTAACACTAACTCAATGCACCATGTTTGCAAGCTTTTGAACGGCTTAGTAGTCGGTCGTCGATCTTACTAAACCACGCACTGACACGCCTGGCTATGCCTTGTGTACCCGGGCATGCGCTGACACACCCGATGTTAATTTAGTTAACGCTGATATTAATTTCATTAAATAATATCATTAATCATGTTATCATTACTGATTAGGAAGTAAAAAACAAAGGACCATTGTGCCAATTTTTTTACTTTTGTTCGCAAAATGTTGCTATTCATTACACATGTTAAAATGGATCCCTGAGTTTTCCACTAGTTCCGCGAAACGCCATGCACTGTCGTACAACTGAGTTCCATGCGCTGCCGTACAAATTGTACGGCAGCGCGTGGAACTTGAGACAGGGCGTATCAGCGGGTTCCAGCGCACGGAATAGTAGGACCCGTCGTCTTCGTGAAATCCACTTTAGGGTCAAAGGTCATACCAGGGGTTTCCACATATTCAAAAAGTTTTCACACTTAGAGAAATTTTGTCAACGTTTCAACAATTTCAAAAACACTTAGAAGCTTCAAATACGAACAAACAAGAATTTTTCATATGAAATTTGCATTCATTAGGTGGAATGATCATTAAAGTTATTGATTTGGTGAAATGGTTACAACGTTCTAGGAATGATTTTTGACTATTTGCAAGTTCATGTAGAAACACTTATTGTACGAGGGCTCACTCAAACAAAGGAGTTTCTAACCAGAATCGAAGTATCATTTTGCTGCATTTTGACCTCAGACTGTCCATGAAAGCTGATTTATTGGTAACTTTTTGATTGAAAGTCACTTGCACATCATTTTGTGGTAATATAAGTTCGATGTGTGTAATATTTACCAGTTAAGAACGTATTTTGTTCTGAAAGCCTGATGACGGGATTCCCTGTGTTAGCGGGGCAAGGGCTGTGATGTGGAGTGTAATGAGCTTAGGCCATGTAACGTAACACACAGCCCTGTTCGAGGGCTAGCATAGCCTAGCTAGCTACAGTAACCAGTGTCAGTGGTTTCGCTGCCTTGCCAGTTAACCCCCCCCTTCCTCCTCCTCCTCCTCCTCGTAGCATTTCATCCTCAGTGTGGTAGCAGAGTCTTTTAACCCTCAGGGAGAAAGTTCTTTCGCCCCCAAATACTTACCTTTCTTCAATAGACATGCCATGACATGGTATTTAAAAACAATGTTTCATTTACCATTAGCCTAGGACTAGGCCACATCTCAAGAACATCATCCAGTATTTTGTGAAATTCTGAGAAGTTCAACAACTCTCCAGCAAAGTTGCATTTGCAATTGACAATACCCACAACCAAACATACTTTCGGTTAACCTGATATTCAATTGGATGTCTAGAATGATGTAATTAGATGATGAGATTTAACCACATACCAATACGAATGTGTTATATAGTGTCAGTCAACTTGATAAAAGGTTAAAAGTTACATTAAGCTTTAACATGTGCAATTTCAGCTAGGCCTATTTCTTTTGTACAATTTTATAATTCTTAAATGATTAATTCACTGAATGTTGTTGTAATTCAATTTTTAGCTCAAACCAGCTCAAAGAGGTCTTTTGTGAAGCTCATGGCTCTGTAAAAGAAAACACCATAGTTGTTCCAGTCCAAAACCCTTCATTTGCTTCAGAAAATTGATAACATAAAATTGATTGTAGAGAGAAATATTGCACAACCATTTTGTTGAACATTGTAATTCCATGGTACCATGCTAAAGCATTTATTCCCCCACACAGTGCATCAGCGTCCAACGATATACTGGATAGCTCATTATAATCAAGCATGAAGCATCTATCATACTCGGCAAGTTAATCTCTGACATGGCATACAATGATGTCATTGCCTCTTGAAAGCAATGAGAATGAACTCTGCATGTTAAAATGCTATCTGTTTACACAAAAATTTGATCAGAATGCAATTGATATGACATAAGAAACCAACACAAGTTGAAGGGGTTGACTTTTTTGTGGTGAAATGTCTGGGAGAGAGAAATGCTTGAATGTTTGTTCATATAAAACATTGCTTTAGGTCTCTATCAGTCATTGCAGATATGAAATGCTTTCTTAACAAAGGTGATCCCCATCTAATCTGGCCTTGAGTTTTACATTCTTAGGCATGCTACAAATCGCACTCCTCAGCGAATTAAGGAGTAGGGTAGATGTGCTGTGTTATTAAACTTAGGTAGATTTACAATAGCTCCAATTCATCATTTAGGTATGCAAAAAATCATACTCCTCACAGGGATTTGGGGTGAGTGATGGGTGTGCAATCACACTCCCAAGCCTCAAACTTCAAGGCCTGTCTAATATTTCATTCTTCGCATTTGAGGCTGTTGTATGCAGTTATAATAGTAAGGACAAAACTTCGAAAACCATGTTTGCCTAATATATTTCAACATACTCTTGGCCATAGTGTGAACCAGGTAACTCTTGGCAGTCAATTGTCACCCCAAACGACAATTTTACCAGTGGTCTATGGAAATTCTCTTTTGGCACAGCTCTCTGGTTGAGAGTTCAATTCAAAGTACTGAAGCTCATATTACACAGCATGTACTATGCTGAAAGTGTTCCAGGGATTCTGCCAGAAACACAATAAGAGGGGGGGTTAATAACAGCTAAACCCCAATTCCAAATTGATGCTGTCCTAGGCTTCCAGGGCCAATCCTCTCACCCCAAACTACACTTCTTGTTGGGGGATACAGAAACTGTCCATTGGCCCACCTTTTTGATTGACTGTTAATTCAAACAATGCAGTTTACCAAAGCTTATATTACACAGCTTGAACTGTAATGAGAGTGTTTTGGTTATACATGTAAGGCTTTTCTATACTCACCCTGAAGCAATAAACTGAGATTATGACAGGATAAGGATGAATTTTTGACAATTGTGGAAGGGGCTTAAGTAAGAAGGTTAGGAGAATTGGTACTGTTCTGGGTGAGAGAACTGGGCCTTTAAGTTACAAGTGGGATCAGGGGAGCTAAAGCTTGCCTCAAGGCCCCTGTAAGATGTTATTTGAAGTGTTTTGAGGCCATTTATTTGTGTAAGTTTTAAGCATTGCTTCAAAAGTGCCCTCTTTTGTATAAAGGAAACCAAAATACTGACATAATTTTTATGGAAATGAAAAGGGGGGTTTTTACCCACCTTCTTCAAGAAAGGGGAAATTTAGAGAGGGACAGATTCTCTCCCCCTTTCTCCCATCTGCCAGAAACACTGTGTTCTGATTACACAATTATGGTTTGGTATACTGACCCTGAAGCAAACTGGGATTTGTATATATGAGGATATATGGGAGGAACTAGAAGTTAGTAGGTTGGGAGCATTTGAATTATCTGGGGCAATCAATGAAGGCCTCAAAATGATGTGTGTGGGTTGGCCATATTGAGTATATGATCCCTATTATGTTTGGTGGAGGTCAAAGGTCATTTGGGGTTCATGAGAGGTCAAAACCTTGTTAATACTATATCTCAAGAACCGTACATGAGACTATGCTCATATTTGGTGCGTAACTTGGAAATATTAGATAGATGATCCCTTTAGATATTTGTGGAGGTCATAGGTCATTTGGGGTCAGGAGGGATCAAATGCTAAATTCCTTGGAAGTTGCTCGTAAACACAGTATCTCAAGAAGGGTAAGTGTGACTAATCTCATATTTGGTGTGTGGGTTGGCCATATGGAGTAGATGATCCCTATTGTTTTTGGTGGAGGTCAAAGGTAATTTGGGGTCACAGGAGGTCAAAACCTTGAAATCACTATATATCAAGAACAGTATATGTGACTATGCTCAAATTTGGTGTGTGGGTTGGCCATATAAAGTAGATGATCCCTATAGTTTTTGGTGGAGGTCAAAGGTCATTTGTGGTCACAGGAGGTCAAAAGGTCAAAACATTGTAAATACAATATCTTAAGAACGGTACATGAAAGGTGCAAGTGATTATGTCATCTTTGAGTGGTGGGTTGGTTGTATTAAGTAGGTGATCCTTATCAATTTTCATGGAGGTCAAAGGTCATTTTGGGTCATGAGAGGTCAAAAGGTCAAAACTTAGTGAACATGGTATCTCAAGAACAATGCATTTGACTAAGCTCATGTTTAGTGTTTAGGTTTGCCATATGGAGATGGTGATCCCAGTTGATTTTCGTGAAGGTCAAAGGTCATTTGTGATTAGCAGTGTCAGAGTCTTACAAACTTGCTTGCATAGTATTTCTGTACAAGAAATGTGACTTGCAGGGTCCTCATACTTGACACATAGATGATGCATATTGAGAAAATGATTTCTATAGTTTGTGTTGGAGATGAAATCTCACATTGGATCACAAGGGGTCAAAGCCTCAATATCATATTTACCCAAATTTCCCATGGTTGGAGTCTTGGATACTGCAAAATTTCACACAAAGTATGTGGATGTGATATCATGAGCAGAACCCTAGTTCTTGTAGAAAGCTTTGATGCCCTGCATGTATACTTTGTGGGTGCATTACAGAGCACTGTCAATTTAAAAAACATTACGAAGCATTTGAAGAAAAAAGGTTGGCTTAAATTTCAGCGGCAAGGCTGGTTGTCTTTAAACAATATAACCTTCTTCACATGTGCAACCTATCCTGACATGCCATTGCAAAGGCAAATTGGAGCCTATGCTAACAGAGGTTTGCCAATTTTAAGCCCTACTCAAACAAAAATTTGAGAAAAAATTGAGGTTAGGGTTCAGTGTTTTCTCTGTTACAGTTGTTTTCAGGATTGTTGAAATGCTTTAAATAGGAATGTGTGCCTTTTTGTGTTATTTTCTGCACATTCTTTCACTCTCACTCTTTTCATTGTGGTAAATATTTTACTATAAATTTTTGACAAGAGGTAGGCCTCAAGAACATCTTCGTTGCAACCAACTTCCTCTAGTAACAAATTAAAGAAAGTTTTGTGAATGGTCCTGTCTGGCTGGCATTTAATGCAACTTAAGCATTTGGCTTAGTTCTGCATGTGTGACTGTTATGTAAGAGGATTTGTGTTTGTGCATGATTTAGGACAGCGAGGTAGTTTTATTGAATGGTCTGTGTGATTACCTCACTCTGATAGGAGACTGATACAAGGGCTTTGATGTTTACATGTGGGTTTGTAACACAATGGCAAGATTCCCAATGCATTCCAACATATTTGATGTGGTTCCTTGTTGTCTGTCTGATGTGTACTGTACTACACTTATATTCCATCATATTTATTTTATGCCCTTTTTCTTGAACTTATAGTCAGACTGAAGTAGCTGTTATTGGTATTTTCATTCAGTTTTCTGTTTTTTCCTTCCCAGTATCCCAATCCTGGAATAATCACGGAACGTGAGCGACTTCAGAAACTTGCTGAAGGAAAGAATGATGATCACCTGTACAAGCACGTGATGAGTCAGTTAAAACCCAAGTATTTGGGACATTCCCAGTCTGAAAAGAAAAGTGAAAAAGCCCTTGTCAGTGACATTATAGGACCTGCATTGAAGACCCAAACTACAAGTACTCATGGTTTTCAGGTATTTCAACCTTATAAGCCATCAGTTGGCCACCATAAGGTGTCAGGGCTGAAATTTGAGGAAGCACGTCCAGGAGTTCCTGTCAGGACGGAGCACAACAGATTGAAGTCGTCATCTTCATACATGTCAGCATTTCAGGTCAAGTCACAGCACATAGAAGGATATGCACCTTTTGGCCATACGGTCACTTCTCCAAAATCCCATGATGAAAAGGCAGAAAATGCCATAAGGGCTCATCTAAGTACACATTCTCCTCATGGTGCATTGCAGGAGAAAGATAAGAAAGGTATTCCAAACCCTCCCCCTCTGATCAAGAAAGAACCTGGCCTGGGGAGCCATGATTACAGAGAAAGCATGACTGTTCATGAAATGGGGGCCAAAAGTTTATGGGAAAAGCAAATTGTTGAGAGTCTAAAGGCTCAACAGGTACGCTCAGTTAAGTCAGATGGGTCTTCTTATTCTGTACCGGTCATAGTTCGCAGAAAGGAAACAGGTTCACATCAACACATGCAACCGATGGATGCCTCTCCTTTAAAAGTGGCATCACCACAACAGCTATCCCGTGCTGCTCTGCAAACGATGGAAGTAAAGTCGGTGAACTCCACTTCTAGTCGGGCAACTTATTCACAGATTTCATCAGGGACAAACAGTACTACGCTAGTTTCCCAGTCATCCATTTTGATGTCTGCACTGAGACCTGGTGAGCAGGTCCAGGGTGTGGTCTCTGAGGAGAGCAAAGGAATGGACAGTAACCACCCAGTCAAAAGAAAGTCCCCAAGTCAGCCGCCAGTAGTCAAGAAAAAGGCTAAAGAAGCAGCTGTAATGGGTGTTGTAACAAGTGGCAAAGATTTGCGGAAAGCGGGAGCTGTAACACCTTTCTCTGATCACTGTCCATCTCTTCAAGGAACCAATCAATCTTCCCTAATATCTGGGAATGCTATGCATGCCAAAGTTAGTGAAAATGTTGAACTTAAAATAGAAAAAGTGGATCAGCTGAAAAGAGTGACTTCAGATTCAAATCCAGTTCAGAGAGCGGGTTTGCCAAATGCTATTGCCAAAAATGGGTCGCTGTCAGACAGTGAACGTTCCAGATCAGTATCTCCAAGGAGCATGAGTGACTCTTCGGACAGTCGCAAGACTGCGTCGCCAAACAGAACTTCTGGTGGTCATGTTAAATGTAAGAAAGCCTGGTTGCAGAGACTTTCAGAAACAGTAGATTCTCCTTCCTCAAAAGAGGACAAGAAAGAAGCTAAGGCAGGGTTAACAATGAAATCCTTACCTAATGGACATATACATTCCCCAACCTCTGCTAGTACTGTCAATGATAAAGCCATGGTAACATTATCAGATATTCAGAAAAACATTCCAGATCATATATATGACTTTGATAACATGTCCACATGCTCGGAGAGTTCAACAACTTCTGGGAACAGCAAACCTCGACAGAGGAGAAGCAGGGAGAATAAAAAGAGCAGGAAGAGGACGGCCAGTCCTGTAGTCAATCCACCTGTTGATTCCTCAAAGTCTCCAGTAAATGGTGTAACCTCAGGATTTGAAAGCCAAGGAAAGATAGAAGGCATGGGTGAACTTCATAAGCAAGTGGTATGTACCTTAACTAGTGTACATTGCCTCCTTAGTTCATTAAGTATTTAAGTATATATGTTTTTTTTCTGGCGAGGGTGTGGTCGGGAGGTAGCTGTTAAACAATTTGTGACCTGAGAAGATACTTCGAGGAAATCTTTGATGTGTGAAAGGGAGTTGGGAATGGGATTAAACAACTTGTGAGATGGTTGGTTTCAATTTGTCACGAAGTTAAATTTTATAAACAACATAATTTGCTTGGCTGAAATTCAGCATTTTGTGAGCTTTGGATATGGATTTGATGACAAAGGCTAGGGAGAAATACCTTCTAGCTTAGGTTTCTTTTGTGCATTTTTGATGTGAACTTAACAGCAAACCATTATTCAATTTCTCTTTTACAGACTGCATCACTGATTGAACTCATGACCAAAGCTCCCAAGAAGCGCATCATAACACGTGCCCACAAAGAAAAGGAAAAAGAAGGTAAATATTTCTATTCCCTTTAGATGTTTTCAGACCTCCATTGCTGTTTGTTGCATATTCAGTGTCTTTAAGGTGTTGCTTATTCAGTGATTTTAAAATTAACCTCAGACAGATTCAGCCTTCAAACGAAAAAAACCCTTCGAAATGAGTTACATTAATAGCATCCCCCAGTAGCTGTTTGCCATTTTCACGACATTAGAAGGAAGAAAGGGAGAACTGGCACAAGAATGGTTTCCTTAAAAGATGGTTGAATAGTCCATTTTACCCTCAAAATTGAAATAGGGTTACGACCCTCTGGTGATCTGTAGCAAGGTTTCCAGGCAGACCACTCAAAACTGGGTGTTGTACCAGCCTTGCATTCCACAATTTTACTCTGAACACTGTCTGAAAGTGATCACCCTGGATTTTTAGCCCACCATGATAAAAGGACCTCATAGGATCAAGCACAATACGGTGAACCTTGGAGTCAGGTTTTTGCTGACGTTACCAGTAGCATTGTAAGCATTTTAACATCTTAATTGGCTTTGTGTGAATACACTCCTAGCGTAGTATGTTTCTAACATCCCATTAATTTACCATTTAAGAACATAAATTAAAATAATCTTTTGAAAATATTGTTAATGTTCAAATCTGTTAATATCTCCCTAGAAAGAATCTTCAATGAAAATGCAATTGAGAACTACATTTGCCAATCCTTACACTGGGTTTGATACACTGCCAGTTGTCAGTAGTGGTGGACAGCTGTTCAATTTTGTCATTGTGGGAGGTAGTTTGTAGGTTGCCACATCTCATATCATCAGTATTCTCCCTCAAAGGTACAGTTGTAAATCTTTCCTTTCCTCTTTGGTCCCTCATGGCATGTTTGTTCTAGCTTGGATGTGGTGGCTGCAATGGAAAAAGACAATTCATTTACAGCAGGAGCTTTTTATTCCAAGTAAAACTTCATATTTCATTTTGTGTTTGTGGAAATAATAAACTTGGTGTCATACTTGTCAGCCATTATCCTGTCCTGCATAGCTTGCCTTACAATCTCTTCCTGAATCATGCAGTGATTGCCAGTCGTAATGAGTGCATGAAGGTCACATAGAGGTTGTGAACAAACTAAGTAGGCTTTTAAGCTTTTTGCTCCACAGGGCAAAATGTTTGAGGTTTACACCTGTTTGGTATATTTTCATGCAGTGGTTATCCTGAAGTTTGGAAAGGAAGCTGTGGTGAAGTAATTTAGATTTGTATCAGCTTGATGTGGAGGTCTGTAGTCTGTGTACTAAATAATAATAGTAAGCACAGAATATAGTTTGGTATATGGTGGAGCAATTACTATCAAAATAGCTTCATGGATCACCAGTCTAGACCAATAAAGGATTGACCAATTTGGGTTTGGAGGTGTGGGTTATGACTTGCATATCCATACATAAACTGTGCTTTGTAGAAAGTGGTTGCAGGCTTGTTTGTAGAGTTTAATAGTGGCAACTACCTGTATAAATCTGCAAAAATTGCAAATTGTCCTACTTTGAACGAAGTCCAAGATTAAATGGGAAGAAAAAGGGATGAACCATACTTGGTTCTTAAAACTTCACAGAGCTGGAAAATTTGGAAATACAAACAACAGTTTCTGAATTAAGTTTGGTTGGTTTTTCCTTGTAAATATGCAAGTCTATCAATATGTGAAGAAATCCTGTCAACTCTACTTGATTGTAAATAAATGGAGAAAGAAAAAGCAAAAGAAAAAAAATGGAACTCAAAATTCACATTTACCCTCATTGCTGTAATAGTTACCTATAAATATATGACATGTCGAGTCTAATCATATTTGGCATGAGTTACTTATTAAAACAACTTGATAGTATTCAAGTGTCATGTAAATATGTACTCTAGTTGTTTGGTTACCATATTTCATTAGTAACGCAATCAACCTTTGCCCTCACTTCAATCATGCCAGCTTCATTTATTGCTTAAGTTCAAGATGGATTTGAATGCACTCTTGTAATGGGGTCTCTGAAAAGTTTCCTGTTTTGTTACCTGAGACACGAATTTGGGGGATCGGAAGAGAGTTCATTAGCATAAATAGCACATTGTTGCACATTGTTGTACATTGTTGAGTGTTGAGGTCATTTAAAACCTGTTGTACTAAAGGAAAGGGCCAGTGTGTCATTCTGAATTTTTATACATTACCATGGAACTGAAAAATTTTGTAGCCATAATGCTATCTGTGCCTATAGTCTGTTATAAATAGGACTTAATATAAGTAGGCTTAAAGGGTTTGGATATGTAATGGAGTTAAAGAGACTGGTATTCTCATGAAAGGTTAAGCAAAAAATAAGTTTAAGATATAAATGATAGTTTTCTTTTGCTCTGAAAATGGGTGAAGGAGGACGTGGAAAAATACCCTGAAATATGCCTAAAAAAGGTTAGCTGGTCTTTATCACTTAGTTTTCCCAAAATCAATGCATGAGAACAACTTCAGAGTGTTAAGTACAGTTGATGTTTGCTGTGGTTTCAAATTCATCTATGTCTGGTAGAGTTCACCTCCTATCTACCAGTGCTTGTTTTCAGCCATGATTGTAATACGTTGATCAATCAATCAACCAATGTTTTTTAAATGATTCATGACATAATTCAAAGAATTGTTTTGGTTTCTTTGTCAACAGCCTTCAACCTAGCAAGGTCCTTGGCCAAACCAACTGTCTCCAAATTAAAGAAGACAGGGGAAGCATTTCTTCAAGATGGTCCATGCACTAACATAACCCCCAACCTTATGAAGTGCAGGGAGTGTCGCATGAAGGGAAACAAACAGTCCAAGCTCAATATATTCTGTCGTTTTTATGCATTTCGAAGACTACGGTACAGTCAGAAGGGCAATCTCACCATTGCAGGATTTTCAGAGTTGGACCATTTTGAAAAGGAAGATCTTGGACCCTGGCTGCCGTGCCGCTCAGATGATGAACCCACCACCGATGTAGAAGTTTCCAAGTATATCATGCTGATGACAGCAGATAAATTTTGTGAGCTGGTGCTTCAAGAACAGGATGCTAAGAAAATGAAAGTGGAAGGTTGGTTGTGAATATTATTCAGTTGAGCTGTATGTTCAAAGCTACTTTCTTTGAATTCCATGTGTGGTTGATTTGAAATGCAATATTTTCCCTCCATCCCCTTATCATTCAGAATTAAGAGGGCACCCCCAGTATAGATTCAGCACTTTAACAAAGCCCTGTTGTTTCAATAACATTCTCATTCTCACCCTCCCCCTCACCCTCACCCTCACCCTCCCCCTCCCAGGAAAAAGTTGCTACCATTTTAGTTGTGCATCACCTTAATTTAAAAGATGAGCCAGGAATGCAAATAAAGTCTTTTGGTATGTGTGGATGAACCAGATTAAATATTTGTATTTTGAAATGGAAGAAACCTGACTTTAAGGGGTAAGGGGGTGCAGGGTTACTGTACTTTTTAATTGGTCATAGCTGTGAGCTTCAAAAGCATTCTCCAAAGTAGGACTTAAATTTTTTTAGACCCTTGCTGAAGGAGAATACAAAAAGATAATTTATTTTTCTTTGTTCCAGGAAAAATGGCTTGGAAACGGCCAGTATCAGGTGTTAGGGAGATGTGTGATACATGCGACACAACACTCTTCAACATTCATTGGACTTGCCCCAAGTGTGGCTTTGTGGTATGCCCTGACTGCTTCAAGGCTAAGAAGGGTAACTCCACCAGAAGTTTGAAAGCCAAGAGTCCAGAGGTTTGGCTGAAATGTATCAAAGACCAGCAACACCTACCCGAAAATTTGATGCTGACACAGATTATACCAGGATCAGGTAAATATTTTTTTTTTTTTTTTTTTTTGGGGGGGGGGGAGGGGTGAGGGATCAGGTAAATATATTTCCTTTTTGGGGGGGGGGGGTGAGGAGAGCATTAGGGGGGTAAGGTTCTGAATGAAAGTATTAAAACTGAAGTAGTGTACTAAAAATTACTAGAAGACCTGAAACCAACAGCTTGGCAAAAGTAACAGTAACCTTTGCCTACACTTTAGTGATTCCCTCTCACACATTGTGAACCTTCAGGAACTTATCCTCCGGGACCATTGAGCCCATGAATACTCAATGAATCCTTTCATAGAGGAATCTGATCAGCACTCGAGTAAAGTGCCTTGGGTCAGCCAGTAATGGGGCCCATGTATTGTCTACATGTAATTTCAAACCCTCATGTTCAGTGAAATTGAGGGAATGAAAAGACATTTCAGTGTAGAACCATCCATGATATAGGTAAGCAAGGAAATTGGACACTAGTTTTATCTGACCATCACTTGACTGTTTTCGGATTCATCTACACATGTTCTGTTTTCTAGCAGTGTTGGCCAAGTATGGCTTAAATACAGTTTTCCATTGACTGCTCTTGTGAATCAGATGGGTTCATTCAAAACTAGCAGAGTTTGTTGCCCTGCCACATTACTCTCATTCACTCATCCGATCACAACAGGAAATTGGCGAGATTTGTTATTGCATCAGTCTTTCTCTCATCCTCTTTGTGAGTAATTAAGAGGCTTGATGTAAGAGTCCTTGACAGGTGAATAAATAGAAACTGCTTATTCAGTGCAATTTCTCCTTTCGGTAAACTCTTATTTTAAAGGTCAAACATTTTCCATAGTAAATAAATGTAGAGAAAAGAAAGTGATATGTTTGAATTTGTTGATAGTGAAACCAAGGTGACTCTAACTCTGACCTAGGAGTTAGATTTACAGGCTATTGTGGTCTAGTGATGGAACATCTAACTCTTACCCAAGGGGTAGGTTTACCAGGTGTTTTGGTCAAGTAGTAGAGTATAACTCTGACACAGGAGGTATGTTTACCTGGTGTTTTGGTCTTGTATTAGAGCATCTACTCTGACTCAGGAGGTAGGTTCACAGGGTGTTTTGGTCTTGTGGTAGAGCATCTAACTCTTACCCAGAAGGTAGGTTTACAGGGTGTTTTGGTTTCAGGTAGAGCATCTTACTCTGACCCAAGAGTTTGGTTTACTCTGACTCAAGAGATAAGTTTACAGGGTGTTTTGGTCTCAGGTAGAACATCAAATTCTGACTCAAGAGATAAGTTTACAGGGTGTATTGGTCTCACGTAGAGCATCTGACCAGCTCAAAGAGGTAGGTTTACTGGTGTTTTGGTCTCAGGTAGAGCATCCAACTCTGACTCAAGAGGTAGGTTTACTGGGTGATGTGGTCTAGTGGCAGAGCACCTGACTCTGATCCAAGAGTGTGGTTTACTGGTGTTTTGGTCTCAGGTAGAGCATCTGACTCTGGCTCAAGAGGTAGGTTTACTGGTGTTTTGGTCTCAGGTAGAACATCAAATTCTGACTCAAGAGGTAGGTTAACAGGGTGTTTTGGTTTCAGGTAGAGCATCCAACTCTCACTTAAGAGGTAGGTTTACTGGTATTTTGGTCTCAGGTAGAACATCTGACTCTGACCCAAGAGTTTGGTTTACTGGTGTTCTGGTCTCGGGTAGAGCATCTGACTTGACTCGAGGTAGGTTTACAGGGTGTTATGGTCTCAGGTAGAGCATCCGATTCTGATGACCCAAGAGGAAGGTTTACTGGGTGTTTGGTCTAGTGGCAGAGCATCTGATTTTCACCAGGGATGTCCAGGTTTAGATTCCTAGACAGAGTCATACCAGTGTAATGAGAACAAATTGTGAGTAGTGAGAACAATATAATGCACCAAAACTTGAAAGAGGGCTGCGAGGATGCTGCTGGATTAGACCAGAATGTTTTAAGTTGAGATTGTTAAAAAATCCAACAAATTAAATGAAGTCAAACCACATGTGTAAAATCATTTTGTATCTCTGTTTCAGCTCTCTGGGACATAGGAGCATTGGTCCATGAGATGAGGAAGAGGTGGAACTTACCATCTAGATGTCCCTGCTCAGAACAGACATCCTCTAGAGAGGCAGAAGCACTCAATGGTGTCACTGTAAGTTGTAACCTTAATAAATGAGACTCAGCAGTGCTTATGCTATGCTGCTATTTTAAGACACAATGGCTCATCAGTTTGGTGCACTGATGTTTGTGGGAAAAAAGAGGGATGCAGTTTTTTCCCACATTTGGTGTGTGTGTGTGTGCAGTTCCACAAAACTGAAATTTCCAATGAGTCAGATTTCCTCATACTGAGTGTATTGACCCAGTGTATTATTTTTTTAGAGGAAACAGTGAGACTCGTCAATAATCAAGCATTTGCAAAGTACGTCGTTGATCAATCATGCTTTTAATGTCCATGGTGTGACTAAGAGTATGGTGGTGCTGAAACTTTTTAAAGTGGCTCATTGAGTTGGTTCATGAAATTAAACAATTTTTTCCACACCAAGTTTTCTTCACATACCAATGACAAATGGCCAATCTTAGACAGTCTCTATACCCTACACACAAATAACTGTTTTATGAGTTAATGCTTAACGGTTCAAGTCGGTTTTCAAAAATTTGTGACCAGACACTTTTTCAAATTAGTACAAAACCGGTACAAGTTAGGAAATAAGAAAATTCAAAATTTTAGCGTTTTCTTTGACTTTTGGGATTGAAACTTGACTTGTTATGCTAACTATAAGCCTGTTATGTGATAGTGACTATTTCAGACTCTCATTAAGTTATCAATATCAACTCAATGAGCCTCTTTAAGATATTTTGTGTCTTTCACTGTGGGTAGCGTAAAGACTGAGTAAGTGTAGGGAGGGGGGAGGAATTAGCCCCAGTGGTAGGATTCCTCTGATGTGATGGCTTTGAGGATTTACCCAGTGAATGGCTTTCCTTTGGGTAGAATATCAATATCACTTCCAGGCATGATTACAAGGGTAGTGATACTGATGCTGAAACTTTATGATAGTTTTGGTTTAACTATGTGAGAGGAGAGTGAGTGAGTCTGTAGTCTGTGAGGGGGAGGGTGGGACTCAATGAAGGATTCCTTGGGTGGCTTTGTAGATTTATCCAGTAAGTGGCTTTTCCTTGGCCATAACATCATGAATGTGCTGTTTGTGGAAAAGATTGTAGATGCAAACACCTGTTCAAAGTGTTAGAAGAGGAAGGGGAACCTATAAACAGGTAATTTCAGGTAAAGTTTATCATTAATGAGAATGGGAAAGAGATCAGGTTACATTTGGAATGCAATGTAATAGCTCACGGCACAGTTTCCTCTCTAGCAGCAGAATATCCGGTAAGAGTGTCTTTCATTAACTTGGACAGGAAAGGAATGTGATTCATTCATTCCTGACCTCAGGTAAATTAATCAAGGCAGGTAAGTTCTTGCTGAGAGAGAAAGATGGCATTTCCTTACCTGTATTAAAGGTGTTTTTAAAATCAGACGGGGGTATTCTGAAAGAAGTGATTGATTAAAGGAAGTGACTTATAAGTCTGGTGAAAGTCTTGGAGTGAAAACATCTGAACTTCTCTGATTGTAATAAGAATCTTTGGTGCAAAGAATTTTCTGGTTGGTAAATGTTGGCATCATATGATTAAAAATGTTTAAATCTTATGATATTCTACAGAGGAACAGTCAACCCGTCCCTCCCACCTCCCCTGAAGAAAGAAAGAAAATGAAAATCAGCCATTCCTCAAGGTGACTTCTTTTAAGTCAGTTTGAGATGTGGTCGTTGCCTAATTATGACTTTCTTCATTTTTGTACAGCCAAAAAGTGAAGAGAACAAAGATGCCAAAGTCATAGCAGCAGAAGGTGTGGTTAACAGCGGTAACTCTGTCAGTATTACAACAACGATGACGCCCACCTCAAGCAGTACCTCTGCCCTTGACTTCTTGGCTGATATAGCTACCTCACAGTCCAGTGATGTAAAGCGGGACTTTGACTCTGCCCTCGTGAAATCTCAGAACGGGGAAATTAAGGCAGACTCGAGTGTGCATACATCTGTTACCGCAGCAGACACCACTACAGAAATATCAGCAACTATAGCAACACCAAACAGCAAAGGAGACAACTGTTCAACCCTGAGAGAACTTTTAACAAAAACAGCCAGCAAGCTGGGCACTCCAGGAGAGCCAGTAGACGGTAGCTCTTTCTTGTCGGCTTTGTTGCCATCGAATGAAAATAATAGTAAAAGCAAGCACAGAACAATGACTAGCACCTTTGAGGACATAATAGCTACAGTGGTGGAGCAACATATAGCAGAACCACGCAACAAGCATGACCGTTCCAACGGGAAGTCTCCAAGGACACCTTTCAGTCTTTTAAAATCCAACTCCAGCATGCAAGCTGGTTCAAAGAACACTCTCACTGAATCTAGCTTTCTGTATCCGGATGTGCCTCACTCATGGCTCTGTGATGGTAAACTTCTTCGACTACATGAACCTTCAGACAAGGGCAACTTTAAGATCTTCCAAGAGCAATGGGGAAAAGGAGCGGTAAGTTAACCCCTTCACTATTCATGGTTTTGCTGCAAAACCTTAGTTTTCCATGACTATGTACGCATGGTTTCCCTGCCAAGCCATAGCACTCCGCTGCGTTCTGGCATAGCTAGTTATATATATATTGAGTGTAATCGTGTTTTAGACATGAAATAGTACCACATTTCTGAGGGATGACATTACTCAGTATCTCTAGTTTTTAATTCCCTGTGATTCTACGAAATTATTTCAGTACTATCAAAATAAGGTGTTGAATATTGTCTGCATAATAAACAGAGTAGTTATCTTTGGCATGAATGTTTTCTCTTTATTTTCAACACAGCCTGTATTGGTAAGCAACGTTCACAAACAGCTGAATACAGAACTGTGGCACCCGCAGTATTTCAGTAAACAGTTTGGAAGTATTGAGAATGATCTTGTAGACTGCCGCAAAGAAACAGTGATACAGGGAGCTCCGATGAAGGATTTCTGGGATGGCTTTGAGGATTTGTCAAGTAAGTGACTTCAACTGGAGGGGAGGAGAGGTGGGGGGGGGGGATGATAATGGTTGTGCTTTATTGTATGGTGTTTAGGTGGAAGGCAGAATGTGTTACCTCTTAAGTATAAGCAGATTAGATTCAGTTCTGAATTGAGCAGGGGATCAATTTGCAATTGGTAAGCAGTGTTCACAGACAGATGAATATGGAACTGTGACATCCTTGGTATTTCACTTTAGAAGTATTGAGAATGATCTAGGGGCAAAGGAATCGTTGGGGGGAGGGGGGAATTTCTGTGCACAGAATGAAATCTATTGCAAAGATAAACTCCTGAGGATGAGTTTCAGGGGCAAAACTCTGGTGAGAGTCCAGGTGGTGAATTTAGTCTCAGGAGAGGTGTGCTATTTCTTTCTTGGCTGACCTAACTCCTAACTGGCTTGACTTAGGGAGGGGGTCTAAGGATGCAATCCAAGGGGAAAAATGCACCCTTATGCCCCTTGGCTAGTTGCAAACAAGGAGGTACAGATGTTGAGATGAAAGGAAGGAACTTAATGTGGCTACTGCAGATGTGAGAAAAAAATTTGGTTGATGTGATGGAAATCTTTTCGTCTTTCATGGAAAAAGTGTCATGAAAGAGGGTTGTTCACACAAAGTGAGATGTCTTCCATATCAGCATTCTTTGTTTAATGAATTCTTGCTTTGTTTGTAAGTAGTAAATAATCTGCATTATTTTTCTTCTTTTGAAGATGTTTTCTTTTCTTCAAATACCTTCATTACTGCAAGTGACAAAAGAGTTCAGCTCGCAAAGATTGTTAGAGAAAGCTGTTAATTGGAGTTAGAGATAACATTGGAACTATCACTCATAGAAGCTGCTCTTTAAGTGCTCTGTGCAAACAGAATATTTTCTTTCTTTGAAAGAAGATAAATTACCATTTATATCAAAAAATCAAATCTCTTTGTTGTATCAATCTTGCAGATCGCCTAGAGACAAAGCAAGGCCAGGCAATGATACTTAAATTAAAAGATTGGCCTCCAGCAGAAGATTTCAGCGAGATTCTTCCGGAACACTTTGCTGATCTTATGAACAATCTACCACTGCCAGAGTATACAAGGAGGGATGGGGTACTCAACCTGTCCTCTAGACTTCCGGACTTCTTTGTCAAGCCTGACCTTGGACCAAAAATGTACAATGCATATGGTAAGTCTGGAGAGTCCGTTCTACTTGGTTTTACCATGCTAGAGTAGTTTTGATCTGTTTGTTTTTAATAGGTCAGTGCTGATGCACAGGAATGATTATTTTTGGCATCAGAACATAGGAAGAAGTGGTTAGCTTTATGGAACGACCATCACCGTAAAATATTAAACTCTTGACAAATTTAAATGATTTCTTGCTCGAATTATATTCGATAATCAGTTTACGTACTTAATCATAAACCAAGTAGCCTACATAGAAATCAGCTGATTCTTTCATTGATATTTAAAAAAAATGAGACAAAGTTGAAGCAGTACATGGTTACATAGTTGCTATATAAAAGAAAGGTTTCCCTTAAAGGGCCAAACCTCTCTCCCCAAACTACAATTTTGGTATGGGGGTACCCAAATTCTCAATTGGCTCAGCTCTTTGATTGGCAGCTAATTCAAACAGGACAGAGTACCAAATTCTATATTACACAGCATGAATGGTACTGAGAGTGTTTTGATTATATAAATTGAGTTTTTCTATACTGACTTTGAAGTTATAAACTGAGTTGGTGAGCATTTATTGTCCAGACATTACTCTGTGCTATTGCTTTACAGGATATGAACAAACAGAGTGAATGTTACTTCCAAGTTTGACCTCTCTTTCTGACCTATCTTTGAATTACAGGTTTAGCAAGATACCCCACTGCTGGCACCACTAACCTTCATCTTGATATATCCGATGCTGTCAATGTCATGGTTCATGTTGGTATACCTTATGGTGGCAACAAGGAAGATGAATCCTATGAATGCTTGAAAGCAGGTATGTACCAATGGTTTTTCTGTTCTTCATATCAAAAAATACCTTATTTTGAAACAAAAATTCAGTCATACAGGTAACTGCTTGTACGTTTTTAATGCCCTGAGTCCTTGTTCTAGTGGTAGAGTGTCTACCTCTCACCTGGTCTGATTTGATTCCTTGGTTTAGTAATACCAAAAAAAGTTAAAAAAAGGAACCTGCTCTCGAGAATGATACTCAGTGTAAGTAGTTGCAGGGAATAATTTATCCAGTATCGCATCGCAATTTGATATACAAACAGGCCAAGTTGCTACACAAATGAAAAATTGTGTAGCAATTTTTAGCTCACACATGTACACAGTACATGTGTGAGGTTATAAAATGGGCCAGATGGCGTCAACTTTTTAACAAAAGCCTACTCCCTTTCCATTTGTGGAGATTTGGTTCTGAAATTTTGGTATATGATTGTTTGTCAGTACAGTATTATAACCCACCTACTTTCATTCCAATGTAGGAGTGTTAAGCATAATTTTTTAGCTATTTATGTAGAGCATAGTTCATTGTGCCTGCTTAACAGTTAGCTGTTTATTCATTGTGCTGACTGCAGCGTACTTGGTTGTGTGTTCAATTGCTGCCTTGCAAATGCCTTGCAAGCAGACTGTTGTTTGATGTCTGACTCACCTGTGGACATGGATCAGTGGTTTCTGCAATCACAGTGTCTTGGGATAATAGCACTGTATTGTGAAGAGAGCTTCATGGACTGAGCAGCTAGGGATACTTGACACACAAAATTGGGAGCAATTCTGTGGTCAAGTGTAGCCTACAAGAAAGGAAATAGGCTTAATGTGGCAGGGACATCTGTTCTGTTTCTAGATCAATTAAGTTGGTCAAGGCAAGTAATTGTGATAACTCTTTGAGTTGAAGTGCAGTAGGAGAGCCATTTGAGGAGCGATGCATGTTTTTATTTTACCAGTGCAAATTCATGCAGTGTTTCTTATGGGGTTATAGGAGAAACTAAATGTACTTTGCTGTACTTTAAAATATGCTTGGTATATTCTACATATTTAGAATTTTTTCCAAAATGCTCCTAATTAAGTTTGTATAGCCCAACAGGTTTTCTTAATTTTACATACTTTTGCAGTAGTATTTGTAGATCTGTCAATTAGGTTGTTTTCTTTCTGATGTAAAAGTTTGCACTTTTTGAAAGAGAGAGGGGGGACTTTTTAGCATACCTTGTGATTTTGCAGTAGGGTTTTGAGTTCTTTGGTCTTTTTGTACCTGTTATTTACCATTGTTAAGGTAAGGAGGTTTTGTGGAAACAGCTGATGAAGAAGTAATAAAAGTTGGTTCTTTGAGTTGCTATTTTTTACAGACAAGAGAGAATGTGTGAGCTACAACAGCATTGCTGTTCTAGTTTGTGTGCACAACCCTTGCATTTTTACAAACAATGTATGAAAGACCTCAAAAATCTCCAAAACTGCTATGCAAAATTTGAATACTAAATTATTCCCTGAGTTGAGTAGGGAAATCCAAACCAGTGTATCCCACAATTGTGAAAAAAGGCAATGAGCACCATTAGATTATACCAGAATGTTAAAAATTCAGGTGTTAAACTTTGACAAATCAAACCAAACCTTTATTTACATGCATCCTACAAGATGGTTTAAAACAAAATACACCATTGAAGAGTTAAACTTAGGAGCTAGTTATGAACCCCCTAAAAACACGAGCATTGTCAAAACAAAACTTATGGTTGTGGGGTTTACTAACATGTAAGCTATTGCCACTGCAGTTGCCATTCGTTTAGATGCAGAACAGTTTTCTTTTTATGTTTTTTTTGCATTGCTTTCTGTAACGAAATGTGTGATCTGCATGATTTAGTAACATTTCATGCGGTGCTCAATCCATTAACAAGTCTTTATGCTCTCTTCAACCAGAAACTATTAAAGCCATTGAGGAATGTTGCAAAGATGAGCAGACGCTGCGAAGAATACGAGAGGATGATGAGACACCAGGAGCTCTCTGGCATATTTTTAGAGTTGATGATGCACCCAAGATCAGGATATTTCTGAACAAGGTGAGTTAGAAGAAGGCATATGCTTTGTATGATGTGCTTGTTTTATGGAGGAAGGGACAAGAGGGTAAACCTGGTGCTGCAGGGATCGATCTTAGAGGCAAGCTGCTCCATGGTGATGTTTGTGTTTTGTGGAGGAAGGGACTAGGTGCTGAGCCCAGTGGTCTTAGGCATCTAAGAAACATGCTGCTCTTTTTATTTTACTTCATCTGTCTGGAACATAATCTAACAACATTGCTTCCCTTTGGCATGTCTTTATATTCTTCATATATACAATCTCTGTTTTAGGACTGTTGTCATTTCTTTCAGCAATGACAGATTTGACCTCAAGCATTTTGTTTGACCCCTAGAGTATTATTGTCAGGTGGACAGTCAGCTCTCACTGCAGGGAGGCATCTTTTGACCCCTGTATACCATGTTATTATTTGCATGACATGAAATACAGTAGTGGTGTAACTCAGTGCAGAGGACAATTTCAATGTGAAATGTATTGTGTAATGTTTTAGTCCAATAATGGTGTCATCTTTCCTTGACATTGAGCAGAAATGGATGGTTCCCACTCTTTTGACATCAGTTACTGATGAAAATGGGAAAAATGATGTGAAGGGATTGTGACCTTAAAATAATTTGCCTGTGAGATTGGAAGGGGGGGGGGGATGCTGTCCTCTGGGATCATTTACTGGAAAATATGACCAAGTGTCTGACATTGCTCTAAAATAGATTCACTGTTTTCTGTAATTGCTTTACTTTGTTATGAAGCTGTGTGAGTTGCTGCTTATAACTGGAGTGTCACCTGATTTTCTTCCTACAGTTGAGTGAAGAACGTGGTGAAAAAATACTTCCTGACCATGACCCTATTCATGATCAGAGCTGGTACATGGACAATGAGAAACTGGCACGACTCAAAGCTGAGTATGGTGTGGAAGGCTGGGCCATTGCTCAATTCCTTGGTGATGCCATATTCATTCCTGCTGGAGCTCCACACCAGGCATGTTTTGAAGTTCATATATTGTTTAAGGAATAATGCCGTGAAATGCCAGCTGTAAATTTATGTGTAAAAGTAATTGGTATTGGGTCAGTGCCATTTTGGCTTTCGGTTTTCCCTTGCTCTCTTAGGATCATGAAACTATGATATTAAGGGCATTCCCTAAATTCTAAATTTGATGGGATTAGCATTTTTGGAAAGAAAACTAATTTCCGTGCAATTTTGCTTTTAGAGATGGGTTGTAGTTGAAGCAATTGGAGAAACAGTTGATGATCACTGGCAGTGATTGCAAACCACATTGCCCTACCTCCTCACCCCACCTCCCCTCTTCTCCCCACCTCCACCTCATCTTACCTCTCTAAAAGAGAGAATGGGATTTAAGGTAGCGGTTAAGATAACAATTACGTACATGTGGAAGTCTGTCATATTATTGATCATTTATTGGTATAAATTGCAGCTGAAGTAGTCCTCCTTTACAGGGATGGTTAGTTCCATTAGTTTACGACCAAGAATTGGAGATGGTAAAATTATCACAGGAATCCACAAAGCTCTCACTAGATAAAATGGAAAAAGTTTGAAAAAATGCAAACAGCATTATCATGGTCTTGAAAACGTTTGAATTTTGGGTGCTTGATCTGCAAAAATTGTCATATGGTCTTGCAATTTGAAACCATACTTGCATTAGTTTTGATCAGGTTCCGTATCGGTCTTTGCTGGACAATTATGTATAAATAAAGGCCACTTTGTACAAAACACTTTTCGTACCAAATATTTTGACGTCAGTCTAGGAAAAAAGTCTAGAATATCAGTATTTCAAAAGTTAAGGAACATTTGAGGACTAGCAGGGAAGTTCCCCGTGATTTATAAGCTGTGTTTGAGTTCTGTCTTGAAAAGTGTTCTGGTTTTTACTTTAACAGGTCAGGAATCTGCATTCATGCATCAAAGTTGCTGAAGACTTTGTATCTCCTGAACACATCAGGGAATGTGTGTGTCTGACAGAGGAATTCCGCCACCTTAGCAACACCCATAGCAACCATGAGGATAAGTTACAGATTAAGAACATCCTGTATCATGCTATCAAAGATGCTGCCGGTGTCCTGATGAGCCATGACCCCCAGTTCCAAGAATCTAGAGAGACACAGTGAAAAAAAAGGCCGGGAGTTCTCTGTGACTAGAGATGAAGGAGATTGATGCTGATGAATCTGTACCTTGTGATGGTGACACAGTGCATGCACCAGCGAAGCAGACAGGATTCAAGAAAGCAGTGAAGGGAGATGTGTTTGTTTGAGCATGTTGTGGTGGTGGAAAAAGTGTAGGCCAAGAAGCATTATACTAATGGAAAAGAAAATATTGAGAGGAAGTTGATGTCGTTACGAAGTCACGAAAGATTGTATTCTGCGTAGTTACTTAGACTGAATAGTAGATGGTAAACTTAACCAATTCTAGTAAGTAGGTCTTCAAAATTAGTCAAGTGAAGTAAAATTGGTGAAACTGTAATAGGTTGAGAGTTAGCAAAATGTTTGAGGTAATTTGATGTTCAGCACTGTAAAATTGAAAATGACACACATACTTAAAATATGTTACAGGAAGGGACTGTCAACTGCCTGGGGTTGTTTTTTTTTTGGTGTTAGGTTGTAGTTGATGATGATCCTGTTAATTTGTAGTTGGTTCATAAATGAACCTTCCATTCCTTGGGAACAATCAGCTTATGAAGTGGTTATTATTATTATTTTTTTTTTTTTTCAGAAAAGTGCATTGTACTGAAATGATAAAATATCAGTAGTGTGGGTAGATTGGTTTTGGATGTACTGATATGCTCAATGGGTTTGATTGCATTCTGTTATCATCTGGTTTACCAATGTCAGTTACAGAAAGTTCATTGACCTAAAGGTCTGGAATCAAAAATCAACAGCATTTCTGAACCAGCTCACTTGCTATAGGCAGGGTTAACTCTTTCAGTCTTTTTGAATTTAAAATCATATGTAATTGACTGTTTTTCATAGGGGTAGCTGTTATTGTCCTTTGCGTAATAAGATATAAACAACATTTATGATGTGTGTTATTCAAGTAATCTGCAGCAGGAGTTGGTGTATTAGGTCTTGCCTATTACAAAGCTTTGGAAACACTGTAGAACCTTACAAAGACTTATCTAGTGTCTCTTTAATAGATCATGTAATGTGTTCCTGGATTTTTTTGTATTATTATCTGTTTCATAGCAAGTGACAAGTTTGGTAGTTTTGACAGAAATTAACGCTTCGTTGGGATTCAGGAAGGTTGACGTAAAATGTTAATCTAATGTAGAATTCCTTTTTCTCCTCTTTCCAATTTGAGTTGCTGTTAAATAATGATTTTGCTGAGCTGATCACATATAATTATCTCGTGGGCACCCATCTGAAGTTGCGATGAAATAACAGTTTCACTCACTTTTCACACATATAAATATATCTTCAGGGCATCGGGTATATAGATTAATTTTTATTCCAACATAGTATAAATGCAACCAGGAGGAACAGAGTTTAGGGTCTTTACAGCTAAGACATTCAGGGAATATTTCCAGAATTTAACTCCTGCTTTGAATTTTCTTTTCATTTCTTTTCTTTTTTCGTCATTATATTAAGAGTTTGTATAAAAAAAAAGGTGTAAATAAACACATTAACTTAGTTGTAAATTACAAATTGTGAGTTACTTGAAATAATGGATTGAAAAAAAAATGCTAAAAATAAAAAAAAAATCAGCATTTAAGAAAAAAAGGAAATATTTTTCGTTGTACAAAGCCCCCTTGTACAGGAAGAAGTTGGTATGTTTGCTAGTTTGCACAGTAGGATGTGTGGTTGATTTTTGTTACAAGATAAATGTACAAAAATGTGAGTTTCCAGCTAGGCTTCATTTTGCACTATAAGTGAGCAACAAAAGTGAAAGAAAAACTGGCATTAGTAAACTATCCTGGTCTTATTCTCTTTATTCTTCCTGGTATCTGTGTTTCTTTCAATTATTCATTGGTTTTTTAGGGTCCATGCACAGTGGTGGAGCCAGAGATTTTGGTCAAAGGTGGCTAGAATGGCCTGCAGGGACATGTTAACAGCCTGATGAGATAGAACCCTAAAAGGGCACCATCATGCAATTTTGGTCAAGGGAAAAGAGGGTGGTTGCCCACCAACCATATGGTAACTCCACCACTGTCTATGGCACAGACTTGTTGTAAATATGGACAGAGCATTTCTCTGCAATTATAAGGGTTGCCACTGTCATCAGTGCAATGGGTGGACTTAATACTTTTGAACTTAAAAATGATTGGATCAAGTCCTAAATTGGACCTGATTCACATCAGGAAGACCATTGACCCATAAACTGTGGAAATTATGGAAAAGTACCGGTCTTAGTGGCAGCCTGTGTCCAATACACACACTTTAAACATTTGTCATTTGTTGTAATATGCAGATGGTTGTAGCATAGACGAGGGTATTTTAAAAAGGTGCACATTTATAAGGGATGAAAAGAAACAATCTACCATCGCCCCTCACTTACCTCCTATTTACTTATGTAATCCCCTCTTACCGCAACTAGACCCTGGTAAGCTAATAGCACAGCAGAGGAGGCCGCCCTTCCTTGGAGGACGCCCTCCCCTGTCCCCTCCCTCAACTTACCACCAGACTGGTTCAGACACAACTTTAGGCCTTGGTTATTAGGGATGAAAAGAAACATTGGTGGTAAAATTCTCTGTTCATATTAAGTTTGTGGGTACAAGGCAACATTATTGACATAAGTATCTCTGCGACGTATGGAGAAGACAAATCATAAGGACTTGCACTGTAATTAAAAGTAAATCCCAATCAAAATCCCAATCAAATATGACAACCTCAATCGTGTTGAATGGTAGTACTGGGCAGAGACCTTAGACTCTCTCTCTCATCTTACAATCCTTAATTTCCCTGTTCAATTTTGCACAGCTAGTATTTAAATAGACTCGGTTCAAGACTTAAATTCAGCTCCACAAATGTAAATGAGGTTAGCAAGCACAAATATGGATCCATAAGTTTCAAATTTCCCTTAACCAAATTAGATTAGAATTATTGAGTTTCTCATCTACCTGATATGCAGTTGTGATTCAACAGGTTCTACCACATTTGTGGTTGCAAAACAACCCCCTTCAAAGCTTATAACAAAACAGGCCAGATTCATTAGATTACTAACCTGAAGATTCACTACCATAATCCATTCTCAAGTCTTACCCAGTGCAATTCCACAACTTGGGAGCTCATAACCCATCTCTTACCTGGACTTTCTTTTGATTTTCCCCTCGTCCCCAAGAAAACAAAAGTTGCCAATTTTCCTTGATGAAATCCTCAAATTTTCAATGAACAACTGCAAAAGTTTGTGCACCAGTTCACAAGCAACTTGTCACCCTAGCTTGGGTTTTCTGTTGCTCAGAAGCTCTCTACCTGTTTGGTACACCCTGGGTTGCCCACCTCATGGTGGTACCTAAACTTGGGTCATTAATTGTAGGTTGATGAAGGATAAATGATGTCTTTGGTAGACACACTGCATCATTGCAAGTAGTTTCTACACATATGCACTGTCATTTGCATTAGTTGCATCCAATGAGCAATTGACATCATCTGAGAGAACTCTTCTCAGATCTCAGTATGAACTGATGGAATAAATCTTGACACCTCAGAATCTGCAAATTTGACAGTTGTGTTAGCAGCTTGAATTTTCATCATGGCTAACAGAATAGAACTGGAGCATTACTTGAATAAAGAAAAGATGGTACACTTAGACTTGACAGATCTGATGTGACCTTCACTTGGAAGGGTTTGAAGCAAGGAAGAAACTTTTAAACATCCTTCTTGATGTGAATGTCTGAGGTAAGTAGTAGTTTATTGTGTTATCAGACTGGTATTTTTGCTTTGTTACTTTTATGGAGAACTTTTTGCTCTGTCTCCCCCAAGGTCATTTTAGCATTTACATGAATTTTCTGTGTCCTACAAACCCCACGTCATTTGAATAATCATTTCAGAAACAAATAGGACTTGAACAAGGGTGATTGAATGCTACCACTTGAAAAAGTAAAAAGAAAATCCAATCAAATATCTGCAAGGTGGGCACTGTGTCATCTGTCCCAAATTGCCTTGATTGCAAAAACTTTTATTCAAAATAAACTTTTATACTAAATAAATTCAATACTCTTGAGTGTTAGAGAAAATCACTTCTCGTATAGGTTGAACTACAGATGTCTCTCAGGGAACACATGATTCCTCCATCATTTATGTGATACTTGAATATCCTTTGCAAACATGCTAGGCCCCTTTAGCCCTCAAAGGTACTGAAGGTGGGGTAGGGGGCAGGGGGGCAGACTAGTTTTTTTTTTCAAGGGAGTGAGGCTAACAAAAGTTTTTAGGTGAGGAAATGTGTAAAAATGTTTGAAGTCAATGACAAGCTTCAAGGTCTAGGGCAGGCAGAAGAATTTCAAGGATGGGACATGAAAGAAATGAGCAAAAAAGCAACAAATGTCACCAAAACAGTATATCTCCCAACCATTATTTGTTAAAGTCAACTGTCCAAGTCGGCTGTTTGTGTTGAAGTCAACTTTATGCCCTTCAATCCCCTTTTCCAATCTCCTTTTTCAAAACGGACACATCTAGTGCACCTCCCATACAAAGCCTGTACTGAGTGTAAGGGCCAAGCCTCTCACCCCAAACTACAATTTTGGTAAGGGGGTTCTCAACCGAAAAAAGTGCAGAGTACCAAAGCTTATATTACACAGCATGAATGGTACTGAGAGTGCTTTGATTATATAAATTGAGTTTTTCTTTACTCACCTTGAAGTGATAAACTGAGATTGTATCTGGATGAGCATCAATTTCAGACAATTGTGGGAGGAGCTTAAAGGACCAGTTCTCTCACCCCAAACAGTACCAATTCTCCTAAGCTTCTTACTTAAGCCCCTCCCACAATTGTCTGAAATTCATCAACATCCAGATACAATCTCACTTTATTGCTTCTAGGTGAGTATAGACAAACTCAATTTACATAATAAAAACACTCTCATTACCATTCCTGCTGTGTAATATAAGCTTTAGTACTCTGCATTGTTTGAATTAGCTGTCAATCAAAGAGCTGAGCCAATTGAGAATTTCGGTACCCGGGTTCCAAAATTACAGTTTGGGGTGAGAGGTTTGGCCCTTTAAGTAAGAAGGTGAGGAGAATTGATACTCTTTGGGGTGAGAGAACTGGGCCTTAAAATTGCCCAAGGCTATATCTACAAGTGCTGCGCATGAGCATTGTAGATACAGTCCTGAATAATGTTTACAATAAAAGTTGTCAATGACAGATTAATCAGTGTGATATACAATTGATTTCAAGTCCATCATTAGTATTTCAAAATTCCCAAATTTGCTTAAGAAGTGCCAAAAATACTGCATGCATTTCCATTGCATACTGATGACCTTCTAACCCCATTTAGGAGAATTGAGCATTCACCTATGTATTTGCCCTAATACCATGAATTCATGATATATCTTTCTCTCTGTATATAAATATATATTTATATTAAAGGCCTAATCCTCTCACGTCAAACTACAATTTATGTTGCAGTCAACAGAAATTTTCAATTAGCACAGCTCTTTGAGTGACAGCAAGTTAAAATAAAATGCAAAGCCTCCAAGCTCATATTACGCAGCATGTGCTTTACTGAGAGTGTTTTCATAAAGCTATTGGGTCTTGTATACTCATCCTGGAGCAATAAAATGAGATTGTCTGGATGAGGATGAGTTTTAGACAGTTGTGGGAGTAATAAGTAAATAGGTTAGAAGAATTGGATCTGTTTGGGGTGAGAGGATTGGGCCTTTAAGCCATCAAATTCATTGTTGTTCTTTAAAGCCAAGGCATTTAATTATAGCTGATCCCCAAAACCATTTAAGCAGCCTCAAATTATTTAAATGCTCACACATGAACAGTCATGATTTTTTTGTTTCAACTTCTCCCCATTTGAAGATATTTGCAAATTTTAAACTGCCCTTGGATAAACCCTCATCTTCACCATAACAGAAAAATTATTTACTGGTTGTTCTTAAACTAAAAAGGGAGATTTTGGCTGAAATTTTGGAAATACTAGTTTTATTGAGGTGAAGAGATTTTCTTGAAATATATGGATGAAAGATCTACCCACAGATATCATCACTGAGCCAATGATGGATGCGATAAGCAACTACAAATGTTAGATTGGTGGGGCCATGATGATTTTTTTTTCAAATCTAGTTTTGCTGATGTCTGCGACAGTCATCTGATATGAAACTGTCCCACTTGACTTTTGGTGATGGCTGGCTTTGTCATGGGTTAGCATCTTGTTACACTCAAGGAAGACAGGCAAGACTGAGATGTTGAAATTTGGCCCCGGTTTGAAGTACACTAGCACTTCACAACTACTCATTCATATGCAGAATGGGTCATACAAAACATCTCCATTCATATTTACAGGTCAGAAATTACTCACATTTATGCTATCTGAATTTTTTAACACATTTCAGTGCTATTGACCCAGGGAATTCTTCATTTTGTTCAGCTGCGTCTGAAAATATTCTGACGGACTGTCTCCCCAAAGTGGCTCTATATTCAGAACTCGTCATTATAAACAAAAGTGAAATAGATTGATTTTTTAAATACGAGTATATTACTTGATTTATTGCAAAATATGTACAAACTTCCCGAATACCAAAGTTTACATGTGCGTAGGCTTAGAATTATACCGTGAAATGTAGAAAGATTATTGTGAAAGCAGGAATCTGCTGCAAACAGATTTGAGTGAAAGAAAAAAAAGTAACTGAGTATTGTGCAATGTACTTTATGGACTCACTTAATTTATTAGAAGGGGTCTTAATCTACTTTACCCAGGGTCCCCCTTGAAGATGCTGGATGCCCCCCCCCCCCCCTTTAAGAAGCTGGATGCAATAATAAAGGTGATTTTAAATTGATTGATTTATCAACCTGCTAGGGTTGCTCGTCTTCAACTTTTCTCCTGACCCCTGCCCCCCTACAGTTTTTCTCAAGACAGCCCCTTACCACCCCCACCTTCCCCTTCCCCCCAGAAGAAAAAAAAAAGAAAAACATCCCTTCTACTTTTCCTGCCAATGAGTGCTGGAAAACTCACTGGATACAAAGTCTGATAACATCACTGCTAGGCGATACTATTAATGTATCGAACTGGTAGCAAGCTCCTTATATTAATTGTATAAACAATCAAAAGCATTTTACTAAAGTGAGTGGTTCTCTTTAGAAATAAGCATTTCATCCTGCAACCTCATATACCTTCTATCATTAATGCAGTGATCAATAAATTATGCCTAAAACAGATTAGTTTCCAACAGATCACCTGTTGTACTGCAGTTCATCATCTTCAAGTATTTGTTTCCTTTCCGGGCTAGCCCAAATAAATATGAGAACTTCATCCATTTTCTAAAAGGCTTTCAAATTACATCCATTAGTTGAACTGTTGCCTTCTCTTTCTCTGAGTCACTGCTGAAACAGCAGAGAGTTTTTGATACAAAAGTGCCAAAGCGTTCTGTGGATGGTTGTGTTTTGAACTTACATTGAAAGCAAAGTTTTCTGTTATGCCTTTTGCAAAGCTATATTACTTTATAGAATTAGAATTTAATAGTTTGCATATTGGATTAAAAAAATGTCTGAAAATTAAGAATAGTACCAGGAAGATCTACAGGTATAGCAAATGTTAATACTAAGCAATATAATGATGAAGTAATGTTGCAATTAGATACAAATTGGTACTTAAGTTATGACATTTGAATAAAATTGGAACATATCATGTACTAACTCACATTAATGAGTAGTTACCATAGCAACAAATAAATATTTTATGTTAGTTCAATTGAACAGACTAATAATGTATTTCTAAAAGATACCTCTTGTATTGCTTAATTTTTCTCATCCCTGCAAACTCCAGTTTTGTCAATTATCTCCAAATATAACTCCTTTCTGTGAAGAATACCTTGGAGGTGGGGAAGGGGAGGGGGGGTGAGAGGAAGTCACCCTCTGGTGATAAAGACTTAACGTATTACGAATAAAGAATTTGGGACCTTCACCCCAAGAAGGGTTGAAGGTCACCCTTCCAATTAGCTATTTTTCATTTGCCAGGAAAGTGTACTAGGAATAACTTAGATGAAGTTTTATGGCCCAGGTTCTCACCAATTGGTTTGTGAGGGGCCGGTCTTCTTACTTTTCTCCAGTTGTGTCTCACTGGCTTGTTGTTCCAACTCAATTTCTTTTGCTGAACACAAAGCATGAGGGTAGTGGGTTCCATTTTAAGTCTTTGGTATGAAATGGCCAAGAGTTCCAACTCCAGACCTTTTTGCTGTAAGTCTGCTGCTCTAACCACTTGACCATGCATTCATTCATACTGGGGGTAGCTGACATTTAGGATGTAAGCACTGGGGCTCATAGACTTGCAAGCCACTCTTAAACTCACTTCTCCTAGACCTCTCACCTGGGAAGTCTGGGTTCAATTCCCAGACAAAGTCTCACAAAAGACTTTGAAAAAAGGAACCCACTGCTGTTATGCCTACTGCTCTGCAAATGCAATGAAATAGGGAAAACAGTCCAGTCTGTCACAACTGGAAAAAGCTGTGGGGCTTGCTAGATTAAATCAGTAAATTAACAACAAAGGCATATAACTCAATCATCAAACCTATCCCATAAAGCCAGTTCACACCAAAGAACCCACAGGTCTGGAAGTTTGACTCCTGGCTGGGTCATATCCAAGACTTGAGGAATGGAAGCTATACTGCTGTTGTGCCTGGTTCTCAGCATAACAAGCAATGGAGTAGGGAAAACGAGCAAGCTGCAACTAGAAAAAGGTAGTGGCCAGCCTGACTTGAACCAATTGGCTACAAACTGAGCCACAAAACTGTCATCTACTAAATAAACCCCAAGCAATGTTACCTATTTCCATACCACAATGATTTGCCTAAAAGTTGTAACTGTGCAACTTAAGTCTAGAGACTTAGTAACATGAATATTATGCTCAAAATACTGCACAGTAACTTTTTATGCATAAATCATTTTTGTTTAAAACTTGCTTGGTGTGGCCAGGGCTCACACACCATGTTATGGTAACATAATTGCCAAAACAGGTCAGCTCTGGCAGCTGACCATACCATTTTATACTGTTCTCTGTATGTTAGAGCTACCTAAAGCTGGGGTGTAAAACAGTAAGTACACAACTGCTTTCCTGCCTGCAGGCATCCTCTTTTCTCATTTTGTATGTCTTAACGGTAGTATTAAAATTTGTTGAAAAAATGGAAATGGTGATTAAAAAGTTCAAGAAGTCATTATTAGAATGATGAAGATGAAGAAAAAAATAAAATATGGCTTCTACGCTCCAAAAGATGACAAGGTGCAATGTTAACTACAAATAAACATTACTGTCTGGACCTCAAGTAGTATTTGGCATTCATGATGTATTTCCGTAACAAATACAACCTCAGTAAACTGGTGTATCAATGTTTTTCAACAAATGTATCAGCTTTGAGTAATCCTTGTCATGCTGATTTGTGATAAATGGTCTCTGGTGATGATATTAGCAATTTTTTCACTTTGATATTAATCATTTCCTCATTATAATGAGCTCTCGGGTAGCTTTCTCTCAAGCAGATTGGGTCTCTCTGCCCTATTTCTTTCTCAAATTGCTACTTTTTAATTTCAGTTTTTGTCTTGTCTAATTTCTATTCAAGGGTTGAGCAAGTTCCTCAATCCTAGCAGGACATCTGGCTTTCTTCGCTGCTTCACTGACGATGAAAGCATCTGGATTAAATTGAACGTGATCCATTGTGGCTCTTTCAATGGGTTTTGCTAATTCCTGTGTTCTGGAGGTAGCATGGGCCCTCAGCGCTGATTTGCGGACTTCCCAGAGAGTTGGTCGTGCAGGGAGAAAGCCTTCGGCAAGCCCCTTAGGTTTTGATAGTTCAATCTGACGTGTACTAGCAGTAGCTTGTTTTGCTGTCACTGATACCTGATGAACAGAAAAAAAAAAAAAAATGTAAAATGAGAAAGGCTTGGGTGTTCTTAAATTGATGCAAAGCTTACTGAACCCTGAAATATTGCGTGGCTGCATAACAGTACAGTCTAACCACGCATTGAAACCAGCAATATTATATTGATCCAAACTTTCTTAATTAAAACATTATCACATCACAAGGGAAACAAACAGGAATCTTACAACAGAAAGTGAAATATTAGATAATTGTGATAGACAGGACAGATTTAAGAATCCCCTTAATCAACTGGTTCCTCTCTTCTTGCTTGTTGTAAATGTCAGAAGTTGAAATGCTCTGCCAACAACTTTGCAAGATCAAGAGGTCCCTCCTAAAACTAACATCATCCACACAAACAGGAATATATGATGTTTTGTGAATGGACTGAAAAAAGTACAATTTTTTTGCAAATTTAATATCCAGCACAAAATAAAACCAATTGGCTCTATGTCAAAGTACGTTTGTACAGGCCTTGAATTTTACATTTTCCAGACGTGCTACAAATCACACTCCTCAGGAAAATAAAGATCCAATTCTCAAACCCCAAACAGTACCAATTCTCCTAACCTCTTACTTAAGCCCCTCCCACAATTGTATGATATCATCCTCATCCAGATACAATCTCAGTTTATTGCTTCAGTGTGAGTATACAAAAGCTCGGTGTATATAATGAAAACAATCAGTACAGTTCATGCTGTGAAATTTGAGCCTTTGCACTCCTGCATTGCTTGAATTAGCTGTCAATCAAAGAGCTGAGCCAATTGAGGATTTTGGTAAACACCTATAAGAATTCTAGTTTGGGGTGATAGGATTGGTCATTTTAAAGAGTGAGTAGTACGTACATGTTTTATATTTGAAATAAGTTATCCAAATCTTCATCTAGGTATGCAAAATATCACACTTCTCACAGTGATTTGAGGTGAGTAATGGTGAGCAATCATACTCACATATATCAAAATTTAAGGCCTGTTAATACTTACCGGCCACTTTGGTTCTCTAAAAGGGCCAGGAGGACGACTCTTAGGTCTGGCCAGTTGTTCTACTCTGGCTGAGGCTTTCCCCTTTTTAGCATTTTCACTGACAATGGTTTCCACCTGTAAAAGCATAGAAAGTTTTGAGAGATGTAATGATACAACTGAAAAATAAGATAAGAGTGCATTTTTAGCTCAACTCACAAAGTGTGGGTAGATGGAGTTATACTGTAGGGGGAAGAATGTCTGTCTCTTTTTTCAAAAGAATTCCACTCCCACATGCTTTCATGAATTTGTTTGATACTTGGACACAATGTATCTTGGGTAATGGGCAATTTGAGGATTGCAGAATTTTGTTGTTCAGGGTCCCCTGTGGGCCCTATGGCCCATTTTATGAAATCCCTCTAAAATGCTTCTTCTCCCACAGATTCTCTTGTACAGTGCAGTGATTGTTTGTCATAATGATACTCTGTTAAAGGTGTCTGTAAACTCTTCAGGAATTTGGGGCCCATTACCCAAGATGGGCCATAGGGTATATTTCCTAAAATTTGCAAGATGTATGACCTCTCATCCAATTAATGTTTAACAGAGCTAACAATGCTCCTTGGTAGGTGATCTGTGCTTATGGTTTTCAGAAAGCTTGGGTCCAAGGTCCAATGTGGCAGCAATGGGTCCTATGTAACATTTTGTGGAATTTTTCAAACCATATACAACTACAGAATCTCTTGAACATTTTTAATCATTTGTTATAACGGTTAGTGGTACCTTTAGGGGTTCAGGAATTCTGAGTCCTAGACCCAAGAGGGTCCACTTGGGAAATACTGTAACTATTGCAACATGGTTAACCTTTCCTTCAGTTATTGTTAAACAAGACTATCTTACAAAGTTTATAAATTTTGGTAAAATGTTCAAACGAGAAAGAAACATATGTTACTTTTCATATTAGACTTCTTGTAAATTCTGCCAGAATGACAACCAGTCTAGCCCATTGAGGATTGGTCCTAAAATTCACTGGAGGTGTAATAATTTGACACTTGATAGCAAACTACCAAAAGTTCTACCAATAGTAGGATTTACCTTTAAGTGGACAAAATTAATTGACCCAGCCACTGTACCATGGTACTCACCTGCTCTATTACTGACTAACTAGTTGGTCATATCTAAAGTGCATTTCAATTGTTACTATAATGCATTGGTCACTAATTACTCCTCAAAATCAATTTGCAGTTATTAAGAACGAATTTGTGCAGTAGAACATTCAATGGAGCTAACATTTCTAACTCAGGTAGATATTTAATCTCCACTGTTCACCCTCACTCACCCCAACATGCTGGATCAACTGGCATTTCTTTACACTTGGGTATTTCCCTAAAGATTGAGGAATTTGAAAATGGATCAGACACTGTAAAGATCAATCCCTATTCTCAGCAGGAACTAAAGGGGAATGAACTAGCAATTTCATGTTCTATGATTTCTTGCATGGTCAAGTAGTTCATAAATTGCTGCTGTCACACTACAATGAATTCAGATCAGATTCTTATCTGATTTTTGGGGGGTAAAATCTTGTACATCTCTTGCTGGAAAGAGTCAAAATTTGTCAACCAATGGAAATATATATGTTTTGGATCTAATTTCTATGAAAATAAAATGCCAACTGCTTTTTTCGTGACGTCATACTGACATATATTTTCTTATCAGACAGCACAGTCCAATAAAATCTGTTCATTGATGTGATGTCACAGAATAATTACCATAAATTTGATTTTCATAGTCCTGCAGTGCCACCAATATATTTCCACAGCTTGGCAAATTTTTAGCTCTTTTTGACCACAGATAGGAAAGATTTTAACAAAAACTCACAAAAAATCAGATCGGCTTCCAATCCAGTATCGCTGTAGTGTGACCTGCGCTTTATGCCTCTGCCAGTCCTTCAGTGAATTACATAAGACAAGGAAGGTAGAGTTTGCAACCTATACAGCTTGTGCTGTATACAAGATTCCCATTGACCTTGTGGAATTATTTTTTGAAACAACTTACTTGTCTTGGAATTTCATAGTCTTTATGAGGTGTCTTTGGTCTGGCTAATTGTTCTAATCTGTCAGTTTCTTTTGCTTTCTGTGCTGCATCCGACACTGTCCATACAGGCGATTCACGACCACAGCTGAAATTATGTTTAGCTCTGTAAAATGAAACCCAAATTAAAATAGTAAATATGTATAGAATAGAAACTAACAATTTTTACCTTACTCATAAATATTGTTATAAATTTTCAATGATAATATTTTCTGTAGTGGGAGTAATTCTATGAAAACACAGAGAAAAGAGTGTGAAGACACCGAGGTTGACATACCATAATTTTCACATCAGGTAAAAATTTTTGAAATGTTTATAAAATATTTAACCTGATCAGCTGTCTCATAAAAAGAAATTTCAAAGAAATGAGCCAACAAATAAACAAACAAACATATGGGTGATAAATCTTGGTGTAACAAAGAATGAATATGTCCTCTTTTTGACTTGAATAAACCAGGGAGGATAAAGGACATTTTTGGTTTATGTTTCTTTCAACTTAGGAGATAGAGTTGAGAAGATTAATCTCCAGATTATTCCCCTCCTTAAACAGAGTTCTCAACACTTTGAATCTTACACACAGTTTTCTGAAATTTGAGAAAGGTATCATTACATGCCAGCAAAAAGGCCTGATATTACTGGCAAGGCAGAGAGAAAAGTTTCCCAAATAATTCCATCAGATCATCTGTTCAGGAAAAATATGACAGAATTATTTAAATAATTAACCATTCTAGGGATACACCTTTTCAAATATTGAATGTTTCTAAGTACTTACTGTAATTGCCAAAACCCCACATTTTCAAGTTTAAGTAAAAAATTTGGCATCCCGTTTACTCTCCAGAGACATTCCCCTTTTGGTCAGGCTTCTAGTTGATGATCACCCAGTCTTGCGGTTTGACCCTATAGTTGACCAAATGCTTGTGTCACCCATGGTGATGGGGTTTATCAGATACATATTAGAAGGTGGTATAATTGTAATAGTATTTTGTTTTACTTCCCTCCCATCCATGCCCCAAAGTCTTTCAGTTTGGTCTCTAGTCAACCAAATCCAGGTGTTGGGTTTTATCAGGCACAGTCTGAAGAAGATGGTAAAACTGTGGTATAAATGTTTTGATTTTACCCCTTCCTATGCCCCTTCCTCCACAAACTATATAGCAGTGGAATGTGCACATTCTTACCTGTCTTCCTGATATAGAGGTGGCAAAGATTTTTCCTGAGCTAGAGCAATTATTCTATCTGATGGCTCTGCTTTCATGGCTAGGGGACTAACCTCCCAGACCACTGAGTTGCGTCCACAACTGAATACATGTATACGTCTGGGAGAAAAAAAATACATAAGAACACTATTTAAAATGAATGTAAAAGATCTCTTTCAGGACGTTTAATATTTAAAGGAAAATGCAGTCACCCCAACCTGAATTAGTGTCATAAACTGTCCTGTTTATGCTTGGCTCTTGAGAGTCACATGACAATACTCTTTCTCCTCAAATGTTTAATTTACCAGGAGTCACTGCTTGGTTTACTTTGAATACAGCAATATTGAAGTCCTAAAATATTATAAAAGATACTTTAATGTGAAGTAGAAAAAAAGGAAAACTGTGGGATTTAGCTATTGCTTTAAAGAAAGTTTGGGGTGACTGCTCTTGCCCTTTAAGGCATAAAAAAAGAAGTACATGTATTTTTCTTGGCACAGTGGCAACAGTGTCAATAGAAGAGAGATACATCCATTTCATGCAAAGATAAATGACTCTGACATGGATATATTTATTAACTTGTAATAAACCACAAAGGCAGAGATTTGTGATGAATGATGGGACCTTTCCTTTTGAAAAAGTGTGAAAAATCAAAGTAATTGAGCAATTTCTCAATTATTCTGGGAAGTGCACTCTCTTTTCTGCCCCCAGATCACCACTCATTATAAGCCATCACTATGTTGTTTCAATGGTAAAATGCATGACACTGCTTCAATAAAAACAAGAATTTGATCATGTTTCAACAAAAAAGTAAATAAAAAATCTGAAAAAATGGCCCACTTCAGTGTATCACATCCAACAGGAGTGGGACTCTTCTGCTTTCATACCACAATTTCAACACCAAATTTTCATTTTTGAAGAGGGAAGGTGGAGAGCAAGTATTAAAGTCTAATATTGAGGTTGTATGGTTGCTTTCCTTATATCTAGCCATTCTGTTCACTCTCTTCTGAATACCCCTATGTAATTAAGCATTAAGCACAAAAACTGTCCTGAGCATTCATAAATTCCTCCATAAAAGCACAGTCATGCAAAAAACATCTGTAATAAGGTCAAGCCTTGATATGCCCAGATATATAATTTCTAAATTAAATTGTCACTCCTGAGGTTCATAACTTACCACCATTCTATAAAAGATTGAGAACAGTGGTGTAGAGGGGAAAGAAAAATAAGGGAAACCTACATTAATTATGCTCAAAGGGGTCACAATTGTAATATTTCCACCACCATTATACTCACTGTTTGCCATCGAGGGTATGACGGAAATTCTTCTTTGGAATCGATAAATCTCCAACCCTCTTTGTGGATTGTGCTTTCAGGGCTGCCGGACTGATGGGCCACATAGTCTCTTGGTTTCCCCATACCAGCTTGGGCCTTTTTTGTCATAATAACAAGATACAAAGTTAAAAAGTGCAGTTATACTATAAACCTTGACCTGACAAACTTCATCCATTTGAAAGGGAGTATAGGATCATCCCAGACACATGATAGTAAAGAATGTGGACATATCTCTAATTACAAATGGTAGCTTCATTTTCATTGACACAAAAGAGTCTAAGCTTCACTTCAGTGCATAGTGATGACTTAGGAAATCAGTGTTCTATAAAAGTTCTGCTTCAGATTAGATCAAAACACGTACTGCATTAGGTAGATATGACCTTGAACAATTAACACAAAGATTGTGTGCAGGGGCACAAATCCCAGGGGGGAAAGGGGGGACCTTTGCCCCTCAAGTGAAAAAGTGGGGGGGGGGCCAAATCGTAATTTGGCCCCCCAAAAAATTTGAGTAGACCTAAAAAAAGGGTCACCTTTTTTTTTTTTTTCATTCCAAACAGTTTTTCTGAAACTTTGGAAATGCTAGAACACAAGAGCTTCCTGGGGCTTTTCCCCCTGGACCCCCACAGGGGCTTTGCCCCTGGATCCCACCAGGGGCCTTTGGAGCTTCGCGGTGCCCACCACGCATGCACAGTTTAATACTCAAGGGCACATCATAAGCATTTTCACCCCCCACTCTCAAACAGAGATTTGTGCCCCTGATTGTGTGGAAGGTTCACCAGACAGGCATGTTTATTAAAATTGCAGGCCTTGAATTTTGAAAGGGGAAATTTAAGTAAAAATTTAGTTTTCAAATATTTTTGTGGATCTAGATAAAGATGGGAGCTCATATGAATCTTTTAAAGTTTAATAATAAAACAGCAAACCTACCAAAACTCCTTAATTTCCCATGGAGTGTGATTTGAAACACACCTAGATAATATAAGCCCCAAGACCTGAAATTAAAGGACAGGAGCAGTCATCCCAAATTGAAGAAGTGTAGTAGACTGTCCAGTTTCATGATTGGCTGTTGGGAGCCATGTAACAATGTTTTTTTCTCTTCAAATGTGAAATCAACCAGAAATAACCACTTGGTTTAACTTGAATATGCAATAGTAAAGTCAAAACATGTAATTAAAGATACTTTGAAGAGAAATAAGATGAAAATTGAGTTATTTAGCTTTTTCTTCAAAATAAGTTTGGGGGGACTGCTCTTTACCTTTAAAAGAGGGTCTGGAGGTAACTCAATGCATTAATCACTTGTAAGATGCATCCTCTGACACACTGGTATATGCTGAGGGGGGAGCCATTTGGCCATTTCTTTTTCTGTTTTTTAACACTTTCAAAATATGTACGGTACTTTGATAAAACACAACTTGATGATAGTAGTTTTGTTAGAGAACTTGTTTTTGAAACATGGCTAACTGGAGGGGAAAGAGTAAATAACACTGTGAAGGAAACATAGACTCATATCTGGACAACTTGGAGCTAGGTCTTCAAGCCATAATTAATAGTTTGTGCAAGTCAGGGAACTTGTAATCCTGGTTCACCAGCATCTAGTAGTGTTATTGCTACAACCATGTTCGACAATATTATAAAGTTTATATCAAGAGGAGAAACCAGTTTAGGTATCAGGGTATTTTAGTCAAAAGGCATCGTTGAACCTTTTCTCTGATATGTACATCAGTGGTGTAGCCACAGGGGGCCCATCCCATCAATTATACCAACAATTTGATGCTTTCACTGATAAACCAACTTGTACTACCTCGGTCTCTCATTCTCGGTCACAAGGCAATCACTGAGCCATATCGCTTTATGTTTTGCATATGGCGTGTTAGGTAAACATGAATCTCAATTCAGATTTTTACCCTCTTTTTTTTTATCCTAAGTATATTTGCTATGGAAATTGTATTTTCCAGTGATGATGAGTGGAATGTAACCATTAGAAATTGTTGATGCAACTCCGACTGGTGTCAATCCTAGCCTAAGCTGTCAGTCAGACTCAAAAAAATGTAGTTCTGATAGTCTCACCATAGTTATCCCTGAGTTATATGTTGTGCCCCCCTATAAAAAGTCTCTGCTTCCCCCAGTGCCCCCTGGTGAAAAAATCCTGGCTACGCCACTGATGTACATGATTAACTATGGTACAATTAAAGGTTTTGTACTCACCCAACACTGGTCAGCCATATTGTCTTTGAAGTCTTAGGCTCTGCTAGATAAATGCATCTTTCCCTGAAAACAGATACAAAAAAATATTTAAACTTAAATTTGGCCAGAAAAACTGAAACAACTACATCACACACGAGTACACACAAACACACAAATTAATATCACATACAACCTAATGACCATATTGTGTTTTATTTTATATTTTCTTCCTAAAATTTAACCTTAACAGTATACTTAACCACATTGTTCAAACTACAGAGACCTCAATTAAGACCCTAGCCCTATCCCTACTCCTAACCTCTAACCCTAAGTTGACTAATAATGAGACAGGAGAATGAAAGAGAGGGAGAGCTCATGAGGTGCTATAGAGCAGAGTCTGGAAGTAAAAGGATTGGGAATTTGACAAGCAAAGAGAATAGCCAGGAACACACTAAATTAATATTCACAAGCTCATGCCATGCATGGATAATTTTAAAAGCACACAATAAAAGCTTAAATTCAATATGTAATTTAAAGGGCAAGAGCAGTCGCCCCAAACTTACTTTGAAGCGACATCTGAATCTCACAATTTCCTACTTATTTCTCTTCAAAGTATCTTTTATAATATTTTTAGAATTGCAATACTGCATATTGAAGGTAAACCAAGCATTTTCTCCTCGTAAATTTCACAATTGAGGAGAAAAAATATTGTCACCTGACTCTCAGTAGTCAATCATGCAACAGGACAGTCTACTACACTACTTCAAGTTGGGGTCTTGCTCCTTAAAAGAGAGCCAATATAAATTCTTTTAAAGGCAGTCATTAGTTACCCTAAACTACAGTTTCAGTATACATATATCAAAACTTTCAATTGGTACAGCTCTTTGATTGGCATCACATTCAAACAATGCATCATAGCTAAATTACACAGCATGGGCACTGAGAGTGTCTTGATTACACATTATGGACTTGTATGGCCACTGGACAAGCCATGAAGCAACAAACAAGGATTGTGTCTGGATAAAGATGAGTTTTAGATAAATGTGGGAGGGGCAAGAAGTGAGTAGGTTGGGAGAATTGGAACTCTTTGGGATGATGAAAATATGCGCCTTTAAACCAGAGGAATTGTCTTGTGTTTCTTTTATCATGTTATTAAATGAGCAGCTGAATTTTGGATTAAATTGAACTTTGCAAAGTTTTATAAGCAGGAAGGCCAAAATATCAACCATATTAAACAGTGTTCTAAATGGGAGTTAAATGCATAATTGAACTTTTTCCTCTATGTTATAAATCTATGGTGGGTTATTGAGGACAGGATGAAGAGTGAGTGCAATGGATCTTGATCTACTACAGAAGTTTTAATTTCTAACTGGAATGCAGATCAACTACACTCAAAACCATGATCCACCACTTTTCATAGATCTACCTGGATAGAATCGATTGTATTGGATCAAAGTTTGAAATGTGAATACAATCGGTACATAATGTGACCTGAAGTATGTCTGGTACAAAACATACAGTGCATGACAAAATGGCGAGCTCCATTGTAAACAGTTTTGACCTTTTCACCCTTGAGCATTATGTTCATAGCACGCTGACCTATTCACTCAAATGTGGATGCAGTTTGGATCAAATTAATTGACAGCCACAGCCCAGGAAGCAATTGAACCATGATCCATTGCTCTCACTCAAGTGTGAACACAACCAATTTACCAATGTTGTAATGTTGCAGTAACACTGTAAACAATCCTACAATAATATTATGAATGAAAAAGATACACTACCTTCCCCTGAGATTATTGTAGTCACCAAACTGGGTTTGTGGGGATACTGTTGAAAAGGAAAACAGAAAAGGGTTTACCATGATAATTTCATTCCTAAACATTGATAAAAATGTTTATAATGCAAGAATTCTCAAAAAAAAATCATCATTTACAACCAGTAATTAGAGAAAACAATACAAAGATATAAAATGCATTTAGAGTCTACGGATGACTTTAACTTTAAAGTCATAAACAAACCAGGTGGGAAAAGGATTTTTTTTTAAATTTCACATTTTGCACATATTCTCTGTGATTTGTGGTCAATCTTAAAAGATGGTCATATTGCCATAGTAGAAGGGTAAATTTCCAAATCTGTTTTCTAAAAAAAAGGGGAACAGATAGCTAAAATTCAAAGTGGCCAGAGAGACTGGAAAGTGCCATTCCTGGCAATCTAGGAGGAATTTTTATACAAAACTTTCTCTGTACACCAAAGGCCAACCAATGGTGGCACTCTGTTAACACAGTTTTGTTACTGCTAGCCCAACCACCCAAACTCTTTGCTCCCCCAGCCCCCCCCCTCCCCCCATGAAAAAGTCTGGTAACAGTATGCCATTTGCTTTACAAAATTATGGAAGAGAGAACCTAATTATTTCCTCCATAACTAAACTGAGTATCCCTCCCCTCAGTCTTCCTGATCAAAAAACCACATGTCTGACACTCAAAGTTTTTTATACCTTTCTTTGCTGTTTCAATTTTGGGCAATTTTAACTTTCCACTTTTGGTAAGCGAATTTCGTCTTTTATCACGATTCCTCTTCTTCACTGATGTGGAATACGAAGTTCCATAAGCTTTAAGAACCAACTTAGGCAGAGAAACATTTGACTTTGCACTGCCTGCTGGTGATCTACTCACACTTCGTGGGGTGGGGCTGGCAAGACTGGGGAGCTTTTGGCTCTCATATGCTTTCCCAACCATAGCAGCCATAATGAAAGTGTTACACTGAACATGAGATCGTCCAAAATTGGAAAATATTGTAGAAACAATCACATCAAAAGTGTGATAGATTTTTGCAAAGGCAGTCTTGAAAGAGATATGAGTAATATGATTCACATTGCAGGAAAACAGGTGAAATCTTTGTATCTTGAGATAACTGGTCTGTTACTACATTCCAGAAAATCTAAAGATGCAAAGACATCTAACTGGATCTGTGAATATGTTTCTAAAAAACGTTCTAAATGGCAGGACATTTTATTGTACTGCACATTTTGGTCAAAAGTACACCTGCTTGTCTCTCACAAAACAAGATCTCAAACATGAGCACTGGAAAAACAAAAATAATACAGCCTCATTTTCAAATCTCCAACTTGAAGAGTCAAATCAGTTTTGACATCCCCAGTCTAATCCACACTGAAGTTTTTCTTCTGTCACAATCAAAGCAAACATATAACTTCACATATTTCTTTTTTTCCTTTCTGCAAAAATTCAAATCAATGAAAACCACTTCCAAAATATTTTAAAAAATTTCCTCAATCAAACGTTCTACTTCACTTCTTTCTAATCCTTTATACGAATGTTTTTCTTCCCAGCCTGTAGTCACAGAATGAGATATGTACACTACCTAGGACCACTATTTCAACTTAACAGAAGCCAAAAGTGTTGCACAAATAGAAGCAACTATTGATCAAATCATGTCTTCCTACTGTCTCAAGTATTGATTCAATTCATTCTCAGATCTAACTTGAGAGAACTTTTATTGACTTTTTTTGAAAATAAAAGAATAAAACAATGTCACGGGTTGATAAATCGATTCCCAAATAAAAGTTTTGCCATCCCTTCCAAGGACCAACCCCTTTCTTCTGGTCACTAGGAGGTAGCGTGTGGGCGTCAAACAATTGTTCGACACATCATGTAATTCTCTCCTTCATGATTGTTAGCTTTTCTTTTGGTTTATTAACAATGTATGTAAATTTGCTCTTTTATTGACGGCCAATGTATGTTCTTCTTCTTTGGACTGCTCTATTGCAAATTAGTAAAAAAAAAATCCTTTCCAGGTAATTTTTAACTTTGGACCAATTACTGTAATTTTTACTTTGGACCAATTACTGTTTTGGAAAGTGATGGGTATCTCTCCTTGATTAGATCAGTCTGATTGGTGGTGATGACTTGTGCAGATCAGTGAACTTTGATGAAGTATAGGCCACATACAGATTGCCAATATGGCAAGCTAAATGTAGCAAAATGAAAAAAAAAATCACAGATTTACAATGATAAACTTGCATGGTTTTTGAGGGAAAACAGGGTTTTTCAAATAATGCAAAAAACTGTGTTTATCCAACCAAAACTTCAAAAATGCATTGAGGTTTTGATGATATATTGATCCATTTCAAATGATGAGCAATATCCTGGATATCTTCTTGTTCAAATGTTACACTAACTTGGTGAAAATTAAATAATTTTGTGTTATCCCAGATGACATTTGAACTCTAGCAAAAACAACAGGGGACCTTCTTCCCACCATAATTTATCTACCTACCAAATATGAAATCGTTGCAAGTTTCCTACCTCAATATATCTTGTTGAAAAAATTTTTCAGAGCTTGACCTGGAGTGACCCAGATGACCCTTGACCTCTATCAAATATGAGAGGGACCATCTCTCACTTCAAAACATCCATATGCAAAATATAAAATCTATCAGTTTCCTGTTTTATGATATTGCATTAAAGGGGGAAGCTTAAGCAAAAAAAGTTGATTTTTCATGTGTGTGAAAAAAGAGTTAAATCTACGCAGTGTGGTAAAACTTCCATTCACATCAGATACATATTTCTAGAGATATCAGAAAATGAAGTCACTGTATTTATCTTCCAAAGTGACTGGAGGGCAGCAAAGCTTACATCACTCCTCACATTGACAAGGAATGCTTTGTTTCCCTTTGTTTATCTTCAAAATGTTGTGTTGACCTATATGTTAACAGAGACACCTGAACCTCCCTGTGGGGAATGCAGAGTTTGTTCAGTTCTCACAGCTGACTTATACACACATTCTGAAAATATGAGAGCTGAAGAGAATATTGAGTGTGAAAATTGTGAGGATATTATGTCACATGTACTTCCTTCAAGTTCACTTTTTATTGAAAATGTGACAACTTTATCTGCTCCTTTCTTGAAACCACACATTGTATTTCAATGCAAATTTCACTGAAATGCTTAGAATAAGTACCCTTCTGATATATCAAAACTTGATGTGGCTGTTAAATTCTTCTTTTAAACAATGTTTTCAGAATTTAACCCCAAATGACTCGACCCTTGACTCCACCAAAAACCATTGGGACCAGCTTCATGCCACAGTGCATGAACCTAGTACCAAGTAAAAAAATCTATCCAAATTTCCTTCCTTGGGATATTGTGTCAACAAGGTTTCAGGGTTTGAACTTTGATGACCCCAGATGAACCTTGACCTCCACCACAAACATGGAATTTGCTGTCCATCAAAAAGCTATGACAACTGAGAATTTCTGTAGACTAAGTACCACAGAAATTGTAGTTTGGGGAGAGAATTGGCCGTCTTCATCAAAACAATTGTACATGTGGCTCTGCTGTAACTTAAAGGGCCAATCTTTTCACCCCAAACTACACTTTAGTTTGTAGGGATTAACACGAATTCTCGATTGGTTCAGCTTTTTGATTGAAGGCTATAGTTCAAACAATGCAAAGTACCATAGCTCATATAACACAGCCTGCACTAAGAGTTTTTTTATTACAAATTGGGGTTTCGATACTCACCCTGAAGCAATAAACTGAGGTTGTTTCTGGATGAGGATGAATTTTAAACAGTTGTGGGAGGGGCCTAAGTAGGTTAGGAGAACTACAACTGATTGGAATGAGAGGATCAGGCTTTTAAGCAAGAAAAAAGATGTGATTTGTTTTCTCAAAATGGGATAATTTTTTAAACTGTGTTCAAGGAAGCTCCAATGGGAATTTTAAGAAGACAAGAATTAGTTTCCCCTAAAGATCTTATCATGCTTATATGGCAGATATTTGGCAAAATTTTTTTTCAACAAAACCCTACTAGAATTCTTAATTTTCTTCAATACATACCCAAATTTTAGTTACTGCCAAAACTTGGATTGCTACCCCTTTGCTGCTACAGGACATAAATCCAAGCCTAACCCCTGATCATCGTAAAGTGAATTTCTTTTCATTGGGAACAACAAATATGCCTGGTAGGGGTTCCTGTAAATGTATTCAAATTCAATTATTGCAATAGTGTCCCAGGCGAAACTTGAAGATGAAACATAATTTACTTAATCCCACCCTAGGATAGAATACATGATGGGTATGTAGTAGTTTGGGGGAGTTTTACGTGACCCAGTTTCTAGCCAACTGGTTTAAAAGGACAAGAGCAGTCATCCCAAATTGAAGTAGTGTAGTAGACTGTCCAGTTTCATGATAGGCTGTTGGGAGTCATGTGACAACATATTTTTTCTCTTCAAATGTGAAATTTACTTGGTATAACTGCTTGGTTTACCTTGACTATGCAACAGGGAAATGATAAAATGTAAACAAAGGTACTTTGAAGAGAATTAAGATAAAAATTGTACTATTTAGCTTTTTCTTCAAAACAAGTTTTGGGGGACTGCTCTTTACCTTTAAGTCAAGCCCACCACAGCCTTTTGTTGTGGCTCACTGGCTTGTTTTCCCTACTCCATTGATTATGTTGAGCACCAAACACAATGGCCGAAGGTGTCATTTTTAAGTCTTTGGTATGACCCAGCCAGGACTGGAACAGCAGACCTCCCAACTATAAGCTGGATCCTCTAGCCACTTGGTATGGGTATGTAAATTACATGAAATAGCCCTTACTCAAATTGCCTACAACTAAAAAGTCTAAAACCCGACCTTTGGGCAGTAAGTCTGGTTTTACTTGATGTTTGCAGCCACAGTTTATGACCACCCCAAGGGCTTATTGAATTTTGTCATATCATTATTGCTTTTAGGATTGGAATGGAGTTTATAAACTGCAAGTGAGATCATCAAGTAGTCTGTTAGCAGAAGTTGATTTGAGTAAGGGCTTTTTCAACACAATGTTGAACATGAATACAACACAGTGAACAATGGCACAAATCAGCCAATGTATTCATTCATGCATCAGGGAGCACACCACCATTAGCAGCCTGAGAACAACCTTGCCAGGAAAAGTAGTTCCAAAATTGCTAATCAGATGTGGTTGTTTTGTTTTGGATATGAAAGAGGACATGTTAATGTGTGAGCGTTGCCAAATTGGGAAGAATTGAAGGTGATTTAGACTGTTTAAAAATTTGGTGTGAAAAAGACGCTATTTCCATCACCTTGCGCATTAATAGGGTGGGGTGTACAGACCCTAAACTTCATCCCCTTGTATCTCAAAATCTAAATGGTCACGCTATGGTGAATTTGTGATGCCATGATTGGCCAACTCACTGGCTTTCATGTGAGGGGTAGCTTTAGTGGAGTGTGAACTTTGACTGGGCTGTGGGGGTTTTTTAATGAAGGCAAAATAGTGTGTAAGTCAATGGAGAAATTAATGGTGGTGTGCTCCCATCAGCATGGACCCTAATGTGGTGGGGTACTTTAAGATTAGAATTTACAAGCAATATACACACAACTAATTCACGTTTGCAAGACAGTTTTTCAATGGTATCTTCGTCAAGATGTTTTTGTAAACATGATCAAAGCACACAAGGCCATTCAATGATCCCATGTTTTAACAACTTGTCTGTAATCAATAAATTCTTCTGGTGCCTCTCACAAAAGCCATTAGTTCTTCCAAGTTGTGAAGTAATTAATGTTAACACTACCATGTAAATGTAAACAAAAGCAGTATCCATGTTTGTTCAATGTTAAGTAAGGTATCACTTAAATAAAAGAAGGCTTTATCTTTGTTTACAGCAACATAACAAAAAGAGCCAATCACATTGATTGGCAGATGAATGGAGTTATTGAATGGATAAACGATTGACCTTGATCTCTGAATTGGTGAATAAAAATTGATTGATGACTATAGAGTACATGTAAGTCTGGGTATATCATTAATCCCATCTCCTGACTTGTACTAAATGCAATTGATATTGAAACAGCTGGGGTTCCTGTACTCTCTGGTTTAATTAGTTACAGTGAGTTTACTGCTCAATTTCTAGCCAAACGGTTCAAATCAGGCCAACCATGGCATTTTTTCAGTGGTTCACTGGCTCGTTTCCCTTCTACACATTACGCTGAGCACCAAGCACAATGGCAGCAGATTTGTTCTCAATATTAGGGGAGACATCATCACATTTTCAAAAAATTTAATAATATCCATGTGAAAATATTAAAAGTCTATGGGCAATAAGTTTTGAAATATTGGAGATAATGCCCCCAGTCCCACTGGGATCATAGCTCAAGTAAGTCCTGGCCAAGAGTTGAAATACAGACCTCCCAAAGGCTAACCACTTGACCATGAAGTGGGTCTGCACTTTCTGGAAAATCGATTTTCATTTCTTCAATTTCCATGGCTTTCTGCCAAGAACCAAAGAAAGAATATGCCAAAGTTCCTCCTGTTTTCTATAAATTGAGGTAAAGAGGATAATAAATGTTGATACCATCGGTGAAAATAATCATGAAAGGACACATGAGAAAAATGGAACAAAGCCACTGTGTGAAAATTTCCATGACTTTTTCAGGACTTCACAAAATTTCCAATCATTTTAAAACTTTTCCATGAGTTTGACCAGAAGCAGTGCTACAAGCTAGAGGGGGCCATCTACTCCCCCAGATTTTGGCCTTGTTCCCCACTTGCCCCCCCCCCCCCCCTCAACTAAGGTCAGTTAGGAGTTTGGTTAAATGAATAAAATAAATAATACATCATGGCAGAGACACACTTTTTCCTCCTCCAAAATTATGCTAAAACCTCAGAGCTCCCAAGGGACTTCTACCCTCATCCCTGCTTGGTTTTGCTCTGAATCAAAACTTTTCACCCCCAACATTATCCTTTGCTGGTTAGCTGCCTGTTCCACTGACCTTGACACTATTTCCTGAATGTTGATGAACTTTCCAGGTTTTATATTAATGCAGAAAGGGAGAGGGACCGGAACAGATGTCTGAAAAATGACCATCCCCAAATAATAAAAAATTTTGAGATGAAGGTATGCTACTGATAACTTTTCCTCTCTTACACAAATTGCACCCTTCTCCAGAAGCCACTTCATCCTCATCATTTTCGTTTGATGTGATGACTGCTAAAATCAACTTTCCATGTGAATCGATACATATATATAGTTGATATAACCAGACTGCTACTGTAATTACCTAAAATGGGCATCAGCAAGCACTTTTGGTCTGTCAGATGGGATGGTCACTCCCCCTGACCATGTGGAAGCTCCATCACTGATTACAGCTGCAGCCAATTTGTGCAAAAGTATTACTATCTGCTCAGCAGGCAATTATTGAACAGTCTTTGACAGACTTTTGACCAATCACAACCACTCTTTCACAGCCACACAGTCCCAGCTTTATCTATTCAGAGCCACAGTATTTGTTTTGGTTATCTTCTAAATTAGCATTTGCTAATAAAGTTGAAGCGGGTACTGTGGAAAACCTTTTTTTCATTTTTCCTTCATATAAAACTAGGTGTAGACTGTCCTATATACAAAGACTGGCTCTATTGTTTCTGTAATTAATGATGCACTTACATGATGCTGGACTGTGGCACCATTCTTAAACAACTTTCAGCCTGTTTAACCTCCTTGGTAAGGAACAAACATGTTTTGTAAAAGTTTGGCTATTCAAAGGACTCTCTCAAGAAACTCAGGTTTAAAGTTACAGACATTCAAACCATCTTGTCACATGCTTCACTGAGACAAGTTGAACATGTTCTGGGAGTCACAGACTAAACAAACTACATTCTTTGTTACATATGACACCAATACTTGGTATGCTTCTTTGAACACCAACCCAGACCAGTTCAAAATTTCAACAAAATGAAAAACTTTTCCAATGGCTTTTGTTGATCAAAATGTTGCTCCTGGCCTTTATAAAAAGGAAAGAGTCACCTTAGAAGCTCTGGTAAAATTACACACTCACATGGAATGATTTCAGAAACTTGTAACATGTTGTGGTGATGGCTACAGCAAATTGATACACTCAAGTATAAATTAAATGGAATTACCTTTTTTTTTTTCTTGTTGAAATTGCAAAAGTCATTTTTCAGTCCATTTATTAGGCTATTTCTCTATGTTTTACACTAGGTCTGAGTCATCAATTGCAAACTTTTTTCTTTCACTGGAGGTATCTCCTGGGCCATAAAAAAATTACTGGTGGGCTGCATGCATCCCGCAGGCTGCAGATTGCCCACCCCTGGCATAGAGCATGTGCAGGAACATAATATATGCATGCATGTTAGGTTTCATGCATGCTGTGCTGTCACAGATGCACACAGAATGCAGGCCTGTAGCCAGCCCAAGTGGAGGGTGGGTCTTTTTTCCAAGATTTGGACCTTTTCCCAAATACCGAGGTGGCTGGCGCGTGCCGTAAGTATGCAGATGCTAGGGGTCCAGGGCATGATTCACGGAAAAGTTTGAAATCTGCAGATCTCCTGCAATATGGGGCATTTTAGAGGACTTTTGAACACAACAGAAGTCCTTTTTTCCCAGGAATTCCACACAGTACACCACTTTTAAAGAAGCGAACGGAAATTCGTTCTCAATATGTCAAGATAAAAAATATTTTACAGCTGACCCTTCAAACACAGGGCTGGAAAAATGGACTTCCCTCAAGTTTTGGTGGGTTGTTCGAACACTCCGACACCCGTGGGCGTCTGCAGAAATTTTTACAAGGGGGGTGAAGGTGATTCATGGATGATTGCATTGTGTACACTATCTAAGCGGAGCGCCACCATCGGTTGGCGCAGAGCTCACAAGAAAATTTTGGGCCTTGCAAACCCTCCAGATGGCCGGAAATGACACTTGGCGAGTGCTCTAAACTACATGTACCCAGCCCTGAAACAGGAATTTCATGTCTGTAATTTTTAGATTTTTAGATTTTTAGAATTTTCAATGTAAAAAATTGTTGAAGGGAATTAACTGCCTGGGGTCACAGCCTTGCACGCCTATGCACGATAAAACTTACAACTGTCAAACAGCCTATGTAGGCCTATGTCCGTTACCCAATTATGAATCATACCCCCCCCCCCATATTCACCTTGTATACCCCAGTTATATCCAAGCATGCCACTTGAGATCAGCACAGGACCAAACCAAGACCAACGCATTCATCAGAAGCCGAATGCCATATGCACACTTCATGCCTGGCAACTAGTACAATTTGGGCATAGTTTTTACAATTTCCAATAGATATCACGAATGATGGTCCCCAAATTACGATTTCACTATTCAGCATACCATCTCCTCTTTTGCTATTCCTGGTCAAATGTCCGCATATTTCACGAGTAGAAACTGAAGCTGTGAGTGAAGATATTGTGATGATCTATTTTTAATTTTTTTTATTTTAATTTTTAATTAATTTTTTCACAACTTTGATTTTCCAGGGGGACATTTCAATGTGATGAAACTGCAAGCTCACTTCATCGAGGTAGTATTTCTGTTGTCAAGTAGTCGTGATGTCATTTGTTAGTAAACATTAATCAGTATATTGAAATGCTGTATGGGCAAGAAAGGTTGAAAGTTTCTTTTCAGAGGCTACCTGTGGCATTTTGTAATTAGCATATAATTTTAAGTAAGAAATAAGAATATGGTTTCACATTGATTGTACTGTGGGTAAAAAGAACTGGTTTAATTTTTGTTCAAGGGAAACCTCTTGGGTCTTGGACTGAAAACATTAAATTGGGTGTTCAACTGTTTGAAAATCCAAAACCACAACTAGAGATCTACTATGCCACTGCATTACGTGTTATGCCCGATGGGGAATTCTCTAGCAAATACCCCTGACCGACAGTCATTTGAAGTAAACAATACTAAGTCAGATACCACAGTACTAGATAGATAACTGTGCTTTGATCCTGCCGACCATGGTCACACCAGCTCTCCTCCATTTACAAAACTTGCGAAGTGTTAATAAACTTTTACACTGTCTAGTGTCCATGGAGGAAGTTCTCTCATCAGAGGTTGTCCTTTCCAAGACAACGGACTGTTTTGTGACAAACTGAGGCAGCAAGGCTGCTTACTCTTTGCCAGGTGAACTGTAGGCTAATTAAATAGGACTATCTAACTGATATCGTATGCTTGATTAGATGGTTAAGTGAAGGTAAGCGGAACGTGCAACTTTGGTGCCCTTCGTAGAGAACACTTCATGGAGTGTAAAAACGTCACTTTATCAGTATTGAAGGTCCCAGGACCTGACCTTATTAATTCTCAATCTCAAGCATGGAATATGACGAAGATAAAAATCATTTAAAGGTGGTAATTAGAAAGTAATCTGGTTGTAAAAAAGCAGCATCTCCATCAAAAAAAAAAAAACAGATCTGCAAACTACTAATTTTTAAGTTCTTTCAACACCTGTGTGCCTGAATTCCATCAAGAGGTGAAATTCTTGGCATTTAAGGGACTCATTGAGTTGATATGTTAATGAGAGTGATAACAAGGCTCACTCCCACATGACAATGCTTTAGCATAATAAGTCAAGTTCCATATATTAAGTTACAGAAAAAGATAAAATTTTGACTTTTGTGGTGTCCCAACTCATTACAGAAGTTGTGGATACTTTGAAAAAGTGTCTGGTCAGTGGTTACGAATTTTCAAAATCTGAATTGAGCATTTTAAAGTTCTCAGTTCTCACTCATAAAAACTTGTAACTGTATGCAGGATGTGCTGATAAGTTTGACCATTTATCATTTAGTATTCAAAGACAAAAAAACAGATCTTTAAAAAGTACCCTATGCTCAATCCCATCAAGAAATGTTCTCAGTTCCAATTATATGACCATTTTAAGCGTTTGAAAATTATGGCCATGAAGGTTGACAAAAGCTCCAATAAACTGAAAGGGGATGTAGCCCTTCAATGTACTATAAGTAGTTTGACCCCCTTTTTGCCATCACTTATTTCAGAATTTGTTGCAAGTTGTTATTTGAACCTCAAAGTTGTTGGGCTTCTATTGTACCAGAATGGTAATCATAACTGCTGCTCATTGAAGCAAAAGATTGAAGAAAGACTGCCAGTGCAGAAAGTTGAAAGTTGTGACAACTTAATAAGATCATTCAAGGCAAGTAGGCCTATAGAATTGCAGGTGATATTTTGAGGCTGTAAGGAGTTGCCAGTTGTGCTCATAGGGTGTTGATTCCATGAGGTAAATGGCCAAGGACTGTGTACAGAGAAGGTTGTGCACAGTTCTGTTAAAGGGCTAACCTTCAGTCCGATTCTATAGACCTAGGCTACATTCCATTAATGGCCATTTGCTGGTAGAATTCAACGCTTTGACAACTATTGGTAGCCGGAGTTAGTTCTCCCCTCGCATTTCCCCAAAAAGCTATCTGCTTTCACCCTGTTTTCAACACAAAATTTTTAGCCATGCAGTAAAGTGACAAAATTTATTCTTGGGGAAGACAATTATCAACTGCACACTTTTTCTACTAGATGCAGCCTAGGCCCTTATCTCCTTATTTTGGGGCTCTGACAAACAAAAGTCTCCCTAGGGAAGCCAGACAAATTAACAGGTCTGGTCATAAGCCTAGCATATAGCACTGAAAACCACACAGGAAAGTACATTTCCGTACACCAAATATCTTTCTGTGAAAGGCCCTAGGCCTACTTTCCAGTATGGACTGAAAAAACATGATCAGGGGGTAAGTTGGTGTACATCAAAATCTTGTAGGCTATCCAAGATTATTGAATTCACATTAGGCTAACCCTGATGACAGACAGTTAAATCATGAAAACTTCCCAAAGAAAACAAACTATGTTAGGACCACTAGCCTAAACTAGTAGAGGCTCTAATGTTTATTACATTACAACTAAGGCTACAAGTACAAGGCCCACCTTCTCGAATTCATAACATCAAAAATTGTCAGGCCTTCATCACTAACAATGCCTCAACTAAAGGCTTAGTCCACTGTTTGTTTGCAGTCTTTGGGATACCACACATTGGAAAAAGGCCTAAGTTGGCAATTGAAAAGCATTTAGCTAGGCTAAGTTGTGCCCAAAGTTATGCACAGCCTACGCTTGTACACGATGTATCAATGTATGTTGTTAGGCGCCCACCCGGAAGTCATCCCTAGTCAGCCTTCGCCACGCTGTCGTTATTGCAATTAGGCCTATGTTTACAATAACCGCATGCGAAGTCAACACAGTGTTCCACTTACCTTGAAAATCAACCATTTTTGTCTAAATTTCCAAGGCCAACTTTGATCTTGTCCGAGCAGAATTCAAACGTTCTTCCCAAAATGTTCGCATTTCATGTCGCTTGTCCTTTCTGATGAAATATTTGACAGAAAAACGGGATTCCAGTGTTGCTCAACGTACGTGGCTCTCCTCGCTGCTGGCACACGATTCGGTATGATGCTTCCTTAGTAACCGGCCTAGCAACTGTGAGAAACTTTGTGAATGACGGTAGCATACAAGTACGAACAAAGCAACCAGCTCATTATCGACCAGCTATTGACTGAATCGGTAAGAGACTCCGACAAAAGTCGATAACGTACAATGTAAAGTATTTAAAAGTTATTGTTAAATCTCTTTCAGAAACCCTTCTTGTTCCTTTGCTTTTATGTAACTGTCAGGTGTCACGGTCAAGAAGAGGAGCTATCACTCTATGAAACTTGGTGGGAGCACAGGTCGTCCTAGCGTTATATAGTATATATAGTATATATATAAAAAGGAAAAGGTAAGACACACCGCCTAACACCAACACAGTGCTTCGCACAGAACTGTTCGTGATTTCTCACCTCATACAGCATTTACCCCTTCAGATCTCTCGAGAACCTTCCCATCATCTTCTTCTAAAGAAACACAACAAACTTAAAGTTGTCTTAAACAAAAAACCTCACATCAAATGCAAAAAATCTTCTCCTCCAATTCAATACTAACGACAGATTAGATCACTCTTCTCCAATTCATGACGTCACGATGTTACGTAATGGGAATTGCCCTGTACGAAGCCGGTTCTCCCATCGTTGAGCCAGTGCACGTAAATGCTGAGAACGCCTGTTGTATGCATGCTGTGCGTGAAGTTCGCTCGTATGCCGCATGCAAGTTTTTTTTCATAGCACAGCTAGGGGAATTCTACGGTACAGTACATACCTGTACGTGTTGCATGTACTTGCGGCAGGGTACACGTTTTGGTATGCTGGGTTTTCTGATCCGCACGTTTTCCATTTCTTGTTCAGGTTCCCCTGCAGAAAAAATTACAGTCTGGTCGTTGACAGATTTGAAAGCAGTTCGAACTATCCAATGGGAGAACCGGCTTCGTACAGGGCAATTCCCATTACGTAATGTGACGTCATGAATTGGAGAAGAGTGATCTAATCTGTCGTTAGCATTGAATCGGAGGAGAAGATTTTTTGCATTCGATGTGAGGTTTTTTGTTTAAGACAACTTAAAGTTTGTTGTGTTTCTTTAGAAGAAGATGATGGGAACGTTCTCGAGAGATCTGAAGGGGTAAATGTAGTATGAGGTGAGAAATCATGAACAGTTTTGTGCGAAGCACTGTGCTGGTGTTAGGCGGTGTGTCTTACCTTTTCCTTTTTTTATATATACTATATATACTATATAACGCTAGGACGGCCTGTGGGTGGGAGTACCACAAGCAGTGCCTAGTGGACAGAGAATTTTGAAAATTCATCCAATTACTTAGTTGGAGCAAAACAGAATTCTTGTTCTGTCCTGCCGGAGGGTCGGGTTGCAGACTTTCCGCCCTTTTTGAGAAAGCAAACCACAATACAAAAACAAGTAATCTATATTTTAACGAATCAATTGGCTTGGTGGGCTACCACAGCTGTGGATCCTGGTCATGTTTTTTTTTTTTTACTTGCTTGATACTCAGAGCGGACGAAGACAAAATTTTAAAAAAGAGAAGGTTCCCCTCCCAAAACAAGGCGGAGGAGGGTTGGGGCAAAAATTGACTCATGGTCCCTATTCTTAACCGCCGTCCTGAAGCACAGGGGTGAGGGGTACCCTCTTCCCTCTTTTGGAAGTTTTTTACTGCCTTCAAGGCCTTTGATACAAAAATGTGCTATATTTTGCTTCTTTTAACACTTAATCAATGTGTTGGAAATGCCCTGGTTCCATGCAATCATGTTTCGAAGATGGTACAAATTTTTGCAGGAAAGTGCCGGAAGCACTAAAAACCTAGGCCGTACAGTCACCTCCTGAAACTCACTTTTCAGTAGCCTGTGCAGTCCATTGTAAACCTCACATAAAATTGAAATAATAACATGCATTAGAATGTGAATCAATGGGCCTACGGGAGCATTTCACTTTTGGGGCAGAAGAGTTTCTGCCCGGAATTATGTAATTCTGCCTGGAAACACTAAGCGAAGCCACCGTTAGTTGGCGCGGAGCGCAGATTTTTTTTAAAAAAAATGGACCCTCGGACAGTCGAATATGGCGTTTTCTAGGCTTATAATTAGTGGATCTAAGCAGGTCTAAGCAGTCGCTATTTAAGCTTTTGTTTGCGAAAGATGCTCACTTGAAACTCACATTCTGCTAGGAAGACTATCTGAGCGGATCGCCATCTTGGAAATTTTGAAAAATCGGAACCCTTAGAAAGCCCGAAATGGCGTTTTTCAGGCCTAGAAGGAAGATCTTAGAAGTGGCTATTTTGATCAGAAAATTACCACAAAATATAAACCACTACCATTGGATGAAATGGTCTTGCCTTTTTGGCGGGAAATCAATGAAACGGAATTGGAGACATGCTAATGTATTTTACTCCATTGCGCCTACTCTTCGCTAAATTCAATATACAGTACATTGAGTTGATGAAATAGCGTGACTGCCAGAACTTCCGATTATAAACGAATTTACTTCTATTTGTTACACCTTCTGAAAAAATGTCACGTTACACGGTAGGTGTAACTGAATTTTCATGTACTTTTATGGGAAGGCTGAATCAAAAGAGTCTATGAAAAAAACCCAAATTTTCATATAACCATTTCCCCAGTTTGAGTCAAGGGGGAGGATGGATGGCAAACTATTTGGCACTGTACCAGAACACCCTTCCGTCTGTCCGTTAAATTATTTTAGCAATTGAAAACCCCTCAACATTTTTTCAACCTTGGCCCAAATATTTCACAACTTCGGGCACTTCTTTGAAAGACTTCAATATGAAGTAGGGATGAGGAAGTTGCCAGAATGTGTCGCAAATCTTTTTTATCATTTTTATTTTCCATGAAAAGTTTTCTTTTTGAGGGGAAAAATTGATAAATAATCGGCCATTTCGGTTATTGTGTTACAAAGATTGTTTCTTTTAAGCCGCAGGCTTCCCAGGTGCCGCGAATTTTCCTCTCTCTGATAATTCGTAAATACCCTGACTATGACACTTTTCTACTTTCGAGCAAATGCTTGTAAGAATTTGGATATTCGACCATTTCGTGCATTGTGTTGTGAAAGACTGGGGAGTAAAACTCACGAATAATAGCTTTTTCAGCGCCGCCCGAATTTGTGGCGAATTTGTGGAAACTTGTTGATTTTTCATGAAAATTTTGCCGCCACTACGACGTTTTATTCTTTTTTCTCGTATTTCCTTTTAAGATTTTGGGACAAGCATATGAATTTTCTGAAAAACCATGCCATTTTTTTTTAAAACGTATAGGTATCTCTCCGAATTTTTCCAAATTCCAGCTCAGAGTTTCATATTTTGCGGGCATTTGATGGCAGTCTGTCCACCCCACGCCCCAACCCCCCCCCCCCGCTTCGAACGCCACTGTGTGAATCATTCATAACAACATTGGTAGCAAACAATTCTAATGAATAACAGCACGGTACACGAAAGTGTTCAATATGGTTTATCAGTACTTAAGAAAATCTTTTTCCTTTCTTTCATAGGCTTTTCGAATACAAGGATTTTACTGATCTCTTCGGACATACTGATTCCTGTGCCTTTTTATTTCAATCAAAAAAAAAATGAATAACTGAGTCTTTCAGAAAGGACTGAATAGTATCGACGTGGAGTACAAATAAGCCTTACTTGGCCTTGACAACCAATACTTTTTGGTATAGTTTTGGTTTTTTTTTTTTAAATTTAACGTTACAGTTGGACAGGAACACTGTTTCCAGAATCTATAACATCATTAATATGCAAGGTTTTGATTGAATCTTCTTGGACGAGTTTTCCTACTGCATCCTGGATGAAAATAAATACTCTGACCGCCGTCTGCTGAGGATTCCAGCCCCTATAGCAGCATACTCGTATACTGCGTGTAAGCAACATTTGCATGTATATGTCCAATCAAAACCTCGGATCAGTTTCAAACTTTTATGAATACCTTGTTTCAATTGTGTTGTTAATATTCTTATCTTAGTTTTCAATATCATAAAAGCATCACACCTGTGAAGCCAATGCCCCCCCCCCCTTAACTCAGTCAACTTATCGTATCGCCCTCCTCTGGTCGTTTGTTTCCCCCTTTTTTTTGGCTGTCCTTTATTTTGTCAACACCATCCATCGCGTCCCCAAAATTTCTGTGCTTGTGTGTTAGGGAGGGGGAGGCACTCTCCCCCTGCTCCCACTGGCTACGCCACTGTCCAAAAAACTTTTTTAAACAGTCCCAAATTTAAGTCGTTATTAAACATTCCTAAAAGCCAAGGTGTTTATTCCGGGATTGTCTGGTAAATCTGTATACCAATCCAAGAATACTGGGTTATAAAATGTGGCCCTTCACTTTGAAATCAAGAGAATGTGTACTACTAGCGATGACGATGGAAAAAGTTTCCGTAAGGCGAAAGATTTTCAGTCTTGTCATATCGACGAAACTAGTACTAGACAGTGCAGGGATAGGGACGATGGACTTATTAGGATTTATTGAGAGTGAAGGTACTAGGTAGCATTGCCCTGGGAAATCAGTTAGTGTCTCGTGACTTTATGATTTAAAGGAAAGGCAAATAAATGCTAACTTCTGTCAGTAATGTGGATTCATATTTTTTATTTGACGGTGGATATGTCAGCAGTGGCGTAGCCAGCCTTTTCTTGATGCCTGGAAGAGGAAGAACTAAATACCTTTGGACCCGCGTCTGGTATCTAAATGGAGCGCCACCATCAATTGTAGTGCGGCGCCTTCCGTTGAAAATCACAACCTTCAGACAGTCGAAAATGACATTGTCCAGGCCTCTAAATTAAACTAAGCACTTTCGAGATTTCATATGCAATAAAATGGTAATTTTACAAACTGAACAAAGAGAACATAAAAAATGTAAACTGCAAAGCGATCAAAAACGTCTAGATAAAATGTATAATATAGACTGTTACCATATTTTTCCAGTCTAAAGTTATCAGGCAAAACATTTGAAGACTCCTTTCTCATTTGACAACTTTCCAGATTTATTTGTAACTTTCGCCCGAATATTTTGCTATTTAGGGTCAAAATGTTGCGCCAGACTATATGAGGTGTTGATACAGAAAGAGTCGTTTTTCCCGAAGTCTCTCGACTTTGTCGCAAAATTTGAAACTTTCTCAGTTTTCTTGAAAATGCTTGAAGAAATTGGGTTTTCGTTGTGTTAGACGAGATTACATTTTAGCCTGTCAGCGTCACATGTTTCCAAGTTTTGGTCTTAATCATCCCAAAACCACCTTGGTGGAATCTATCATGAATGAGAAAAATTTACAAGTAAATTAAAGGGGATATAAAGAAAGGGACTGAATATAGTATAGTAACTTTTGCAATGTGCAAGGGGCCATGCCAATAAAATCTCCATACTAAGAGTATATCAGGTCCTCTTGGCGCGCATCGCGATCATTATTGATAATTGCCACTAGCGCAAGAGAGGTTCAGGATGACCCCACTTTATCTTCTGGGGTCATTTGCAGTTAAAGAGGCTCATTGAGTTGATATCGATAACTCAATGAGAGTCTCAAAGAGTCACTATCACCAGATCACATAACAATGCTTATAGTTAGCATAAAAAGTCAAGTTTCAAGTCCAAAAGTCATAGAAAACGCTAAAATTTTAAATTTTCTTGCGTCCTGACTTGTAACGGTTTTGTACATAATTTGAAAAAGTGTCTGGTCACGAATTTTTGAAAACCAACTTCAACCGTTAAGCACTCACTCATAAAACAGTTATTTGTGTGTAGGGTATAGGGATTGTCTAAGATAGACCATTTGTCATTGGTATGTGAAGAAAACTCAATAGGTTTGGAAAAATTTGTTGAATTTCATGAAACAACTCAATGAGCCGCTTTAAAATGGCCGATAAGTAAACGGCATTTTTAATAATCTTCTAAGGGAATTACAACAATAGGCCTGCGTAGGCCTACATTTGATTTTCCCGGGTGAATCTTCCGTTTACCTCCTACAACCGCTCGTTTTGTGTTACCCTGTGGCTTAGACATCAAACTCATGAAAGCCAAAACATGACCCATACTTTAACTAGCTCACATAACGCAACATGCACAGTGCGTGCAGGCTATATAAATGACCTTGTCAGCTCAGGAAATGATCAATGTAATAGATTTTGCGTTGAGGCAGGAATAACTTTGCTAGGAAAATTGAAATCACCGGCTGGAAAGACAATGGGGTCGTTTTTCAAACAAATTTCCACTCTTAATTCCTTAACACGAGCCAAGTATTTTTCAATTTTCCCCTAATAAAACTCCAAAGTTTTCGGTGCGTATATCGCGCACCCAAACTCGGCGATAAACATCCTTCAGACAAACCGTCGCTTGCGACGGGCTTCTGGTCACTAACGTAAATTACGGATGCATAAAATTTCTGACTTGACCCGTATGGAATACCGTTTTAACATTTATTCAGGAATTTCATTTATCTCTTATTCAATTCCAGATATCTCTAAATAACTGCAGATATCTTCAAATAATTGCAGATATCTTCAAATTATTTGCAGATATCTTTAAATAATTGCAGATAACTTAAAATAATTTTAGATATCTCGAAATAACGAAGTATTTCAGATATCTCTAATTCAATTTCAGATATCTCTAATTCTATTTCAGATATCTTGAATCAGTGAATTCAATTTTAGATATCTCAAATTCAATTTTCAAATATCTCTAATCCAATTTCAGATATCTTTAATTCAATTTCAGATATCTCTAATTCAATTTCAGATATCTCGAATTCTATTCCAGATATCTCTAATTCAATTTCAGATATCTCGAAATGAATTTTAGATGTTTTTAATTCTATTTCAGATATCTAAAATAGTGTATAATTTGTTGATATCTGAAATTCCTGAATAAATGTTAAAACGGTATTCCATAGACCCGGGCGTCTGCCTTCCAAACGGAGCTTCACCATTAGTTAGTGCCGAGCGTATGTCAAAATATTGAAAATCGCTACCCTCAGACAATTAAAAAAGACATTGTCCAGCACTATTGAGCTCTCAAATACAATAGTCGCCCCACACTTGAGCTCTTGGGGTGTTTTGTCGGTCAGTCGGTACTTGGCTGATCATGTCCTTACATCCGTCCGGCTCGGGGGGAATTTAGAAAAAATATTCCGATTTGTCAACGCATTTATTATGATTGGCAATGCAAAGAAATATAAAAAATAAATAAATAAATTCAAGCATTTCGCGCTCAGTGATGTTCCTGTGCAATTGTCACAGTCAATACAAAAGTTGTACCAGGGAGGTCGGTGTTTCTTATTACACCTCCGAGGCTGTACCACCTATATAAAACAGTTTGAGGACAAAAGCTCCAGTGAACCTACATGCAGGTCTCACTACTCCATTAGAGTAGTGTTCTAGAGCGTCAAGTGCACACCGACAAAGAAGTAGTCCTTTTTACTCTGGTTTGAACTAAATTTTGTCAAGATAACCTGCCAGCTGGGTAATGAAAGTCCATGAATATGAAAGAGAACTTGCCAGAGTGTGGATGTTGAAAATTTGGGTAAGATTGATGGTAATTTGACTGTTTAAAAAATTGCTGTCAAATAGGCGGAGATTTTCCGTTTTGAAGCGGCTAGGATGGGTGTACCATACAAAAACTTATGTCCCTCTTGCTCAAAATCTAAACGGTCACGGTATCGAAATTTTGTAGTGCCATGATGGGCAAACTTGTCAGCTATCAAGTGATGGGTGTCTTGAAATAGCTGTGAACTTTGACAAGGCTGCAGGGGGCTCACAAGGGAGTTAATTTAGTGTGTAAGTCAATGGGGAAATTATTGGGTGTTGAGACCTATAAACTAAGTCAAAGGCCCAAAGTTAGTTGGCTTGCATCATCAAAGGGTTTCCTGCAGTACGAATGTGGAAAAATTTCTGTATAGAATGAACTTCAAGCAAGGAGGCGTGATGTCATTGGTTCACATTGAAGACCAATCTTTCATTTTAAGTATAATTTCCCACCAGTTTTATGCAACTAAACTCTGACATATTGATACCATAGGTGCATCCTGAGCCTGAGCCTTAGGGGCAAAATAACATCCCTATAATCAATCCAAAGTCAAAATAATAGGATTGAAAGTACAGTTCTGTTCAGTATCTTTTTATTCTTTTTTCACCTCGTCAGAGGTATGCAAGTCAATAACAAAATCAACAAACATATGAAAACGATGAAACGACAGAAAAACAAAACATTGGGTACCAATGTAAATCCATGACATCACACTTGTTTGGTTCAAGTTCACTCTTATAGAAAATGTGTCAACTTCAACTAATATTTCAAAAACCGAACATCGGATATGAATGAAACTTTCAACAGCATGCTTAGAATATATTCTTCTTTAACATGTCAAAATTAAATTTGGCTCTGAACTATGCTTTTAACTATAGGCTTTTATGAATTAGAAGCAAACTTATTCCCACCGATCATGCATAGATTAATAAAATTCAGCTTTTCTCGCCATAGAAAATTTCATTCAAAGTAAATATACCTGAACTACTACCTGAATTCTAGATGTAATCCATAGTCCTGATAACACTTCCATGTTTGTGTTCCCATTCCTTGGACAAAAAGGGTATTTCCCCTAGAGACAGGGGTAGCGCCAGGATTTCAAGATGGGGGAGGGGGCAAGCTCCCCGGGCTAGGGGCTAGCATGTCGAAGGAGACAAAGGCGATGAGTTATTCCCGGTGGGACGCCACTTGCGAAATTAGAGATGCGTGTCAGCGCGCCGAAATTGTTGGCTTTCATTTTAAGCAAATATTAAAAATTCCGAGCTTGTTTTGACGGAAATTAGAATTTTATGAACTTAAAGAAAGTTGGCTTTTTGCGAGGACCATTAAAATCGGGGTGTTTATTAAGTAACATGCCCTTCATATGAGCAAAATCAAAACAGTTACATTGGTTGCAGCTGAAATCCGTTTGGGGTTCCGCATTTTATTGTAGGCCTACGTATGAAGGCTCTCAGACGAAACTGGAAATTAGCCCAAAAACTTTTTACGTTATTTTGAACAAAGATTTGAAAATTAAGAGCCTACATTGAAGAAATTTTTAATGAAAGAAAATTTGTTTGTTTGTTTGTTTGTTTTTTTTTTTCTGTTTTTTTTGTTTCTTGGTTAAGGTAATATTGAAAAGATTTTGTTTTTTATTAAGTAGTCTGTCTTTCAATAGCAAAAGTATGTGTAGGGGTTAACAAAAGCTTGTTTTTTTTTACTTTACGAGCTGACGAGGTATACATCGAAATTAGAAAATTTTCCGCTAATGTTTAACACATATTTGAAAAACTAAAGCTTAAACGGGAGAAAAAAACAGTAATGTTATGACAGATTTTTCGGTTTCTATTGAAGAATGTGCCCTATTTATGTGAAAAATCAAGTAGGTCGCAGGACGATTTCTAGTTTGTTGGGGTTGACGAAAAATGTTATTCTGAACGAAAGACTGAGCGAGGCCCCACCACCAGTTGACGTGAAGCATACAGAAAATTTTGAAAAAAAAATAGAATCCGTCGACATACGGATATTCCCTGGTTCGTATTGGAGACAAAGCAGTCTATATTTTTGGCTTTCGTTTGCAATAAAATTTTGACTTCAATAGAAAACTCAGCAACGTGCTAAGTGATAGAAAATTACCAGAAAAACTCCACTACCCCCATTAGATTTTGAAGCTATCAATGAATAACAATTCCTAATAAACCTGTTGCCCCAAACTAAGAATGTTTTGTAAGCATGTATTTTTCTTTTAATAATCTGTTTGACCAAAACGCTAAGTAAATTGCCACCATTGATTGGCGCGGGGCGAACAGAAAAATTTAAAAAGTCGAACCCCTCAAACTGTCGGAAATGGCATCTTCCAAACTTGTAACTAGAAATGAAGCAGTCGCTATTTTGGTTTTCCTTTGCAATGACAGTTTCACTTCAAAAGTAAAACAAAACAACTTGCTAAGTGATCAGAAAATTACCAGATACCATGAAATGTCTTTCTTTTGGGGGAAAACTATACAACGGGATCGAAAACATGCCACAGTTTCGGCTCTGTTGCGACTCTTTGTTTTATTGAATTGCAAGGTCCACTGAAGTGAAGAAATCTTCTATGTCGCTGTCGGAACTTCCGACTAGAAATGACTTTACTTCCAACGTCTTTGAAAATATGTCGGCTGTCGAGCACGGCAGATGTACCATACCGAGCAGCCTCCTTCGTCGATGAAAACCCAGAAAACTTTTTCAACCTTTCCCCGAATATTTTACTATTTCGTGCAAAATTTTTGCAGAACTACAGTATGAATTGGGGCCGAGGAAAAAAATTTTCATAAACCGTCCGAATGTGTTGCAAATCTGTGTAATGTTTTTATGCATATAAAAATAAAACTTTGCATATATAGCGTTTTTTAGGCAAAGTTTGTCTAGATTTTAGGGAAATCATCTTTTCCGTTTCGTACGCCTAAGTATATTGGAGGAATTTTATGGCAGAAAATTTGAAAAACTGGTTTTATTTGCAGAGGAGAATGGAAAAATTGGAGCCTTTAGCATTAACGATCAATCTGCCCAAAATCAATGATAAAGTTGGCTACATGTTTTGGGGTACGGTGAAAATGGATTTTTTTTTACTTTCCTTTGAAAATGTTTAAAAATCTGGAGCTTACATTGGATATGAATTTGGATTTTTGTGAGGAAAAATTGGGAAATTTTGTGAGTTTCCTTGAAGAATATGGTCTTCTAGTGGGTAATATCAAAAGGTCGTCGGGAGGGGGTGGGTGGGAGACTGAAGTTTATCGGGCTTTCACTTTTTATTGTATAGATGAAAGCTCCCCGACAAAATTGGATCTTCTCCCCCACGGGGAGGGGGGTGTCTCCCGCCCCAACCCCCACCCTTGCCTAGAGCGTGGATTCTAATGAGAAAAGCGAAATCTGGTGTTTCGCCCGCTTGTGTACATTTACTGCGGTTCTGCTGATACCAAGCTTATTGTGATAGGCTTGAGAATGTGGTTTCCGCCAAGTGGTCATTACATGGTGTCACTACTGACGGCCCGACTATACGCAAAATCCCTTTTAGGTGCCTCATGCACGGTGCCAGTGCCCCTGGCACCGAGCATGGAGGGCGTCACGGCCACACGGATACCGGGGTAACTTGTGAAGTGATAACATTTTGGCAAGTGTCGATAAATTGCCTACATGCTGTCGACAAATTTGCGGTTTTCAAACGTCCCCCTCTTTTTGCACCACTGCATGTACTCAGAGTAAAATTAAAGTGCCTTTGCACTTAGTAGGAACTCCCACTCTCTTTTTACATAAGATGTTGATTCAAAACTGTTAAAAAAAATATCGTTATTTTAGGGAAATAACCGCAGTTGGGGTTCTGGTCAACAGCTATTACCTCGGTCTGATCTTATTACATTGTTCAGGATTCCAGAAGCTGTTCTCAATTCATGGGAGGAATTCGTACTTCGTACTGTTTTCACGAAGGAGAAAAATAGGAACAGCCCATTCATGTCTTATTGCGTTCCACCCAAATCTTGGGGCAAACTTATTGTCTCGGACAAGCTGAATAACACAAATTCCACACAGTGACCATCCACTAAAAAATAAAGAAACATGCAAAAAATTGAAAAGAGGAAATTGCTCCTTCAATATTTCCTATTGCAATGAGGAGTAGTTAGATGGAGTTACATGGCCATTTCTAATCCAATTGGTTTAAGCCTGGCCAGCCATGACCTTTGTTCCAGTTGTGACCCACTGGCTTGCTTCCTTACTCCATTGCTTATGTTGAGCAATGGGGAATGATGAATTCACTCGCAATGAATGAGCCCGACCCCCCCCCCAATTCCTTAAAAGTTCCCTTGAAATATCAAACATTTGCATCCTTACATCCCTAGGTTGCAGGAAACTTACAAGACAAATTTGTCACATAAGCAGCCCTTGCAGTAAAATTCATTCCCCCTTCCCCATGCACCCAGGTGCAAGCAATTGTGATCCCACACCGTCACTCACCTCAAACCACAGTAAGGATGTGATCTTTGGCACATCTAAATGAATGCCAATAAGCCAGTGTTGACTCGTATGTGTATTGAATATTAATAAAACAAGACACCAGGCCTACCACACTCCTTAATTTTCTGAGGTATGGAAATTCTGAAACTCAAGGCCTGGAAACCCCTTCTCTGTAAAAGGCATTTTCATTAAGGCAAATTCATTAATATGCAAATAAGCAGTCTCCCAACCCCACATCTCCACATAAACATTTCTTTGCATACAAACAAATCAGTGAAAAATCTTTACACCAAATTTGCATTTGTTATAAAAAATGGAACCTCACAAAAATGCAAATATTAACAGATGTCAGAAACCTGTCTTCCATATTTATTTATTCATTTTTTAATGCATGAACTTGAACATAATTTACAAAATAGCAAACATTTCATATTACAAAACAGTTTGAATAAATTGAATTTCTACAAATTTACTTACTATTTAACAGCAACCATACCTGCAAATAATTTACCATACATACTATACCACCACTGCCTTTATTTCAGAAGGCTGGCAGTTTATCAATTCAATATAAAATTTCATAAATTGTGAAAAGAGACAAAACATTCAAACATTGCCAAAGTTACAAATAGGCCATGTACATGCACTTAAGTGTTAGTTTGAAGGCATTTCATACCTAAATTGTACATACACTAAAATGTTAATTTGAAGGCATTTCATATCAAATTCAGGCTTGTCATCTTTAGAAAAATTTAGCAATTTCATGAATTCAAAAATTTTGTCAAACATGGCATTGAAAAAGCACTCTTTGAGTTTGTCTGTTCACAAAGTAAATTCCACTCATTGTAGTACCACAACTTTGAAGTATCAAAAACAGTACATGAGAACATTGAAAAATATGCTCAAGTATACAGGATTTGCAATAACGTCATAGATCGGCCATGCTGGAGGACAACAATGCCAAGTACACATTCTTTTGTGCTGAATGTAATGCACAGTGTGCAATGAGGTGTACACAGTGTGCAAAAATTCAACAAGTGCGTCAAGAGGGTTCCACTCCGTAGTTACATGTACTCCAACATGGCTGCTAGGGAGTACTATAACGTTATATGCAAAAGCTTCTATGTACACAAATAAATGCCACTGGAGTAATTAAAAAAAGTGCTACATCAAGAATGGATATTAAAAAGAGAAGAATCATTTAAATGTTTTTGTTACTGTTACAAGAATACACAACATTTGCTACAAAAACTGTTATTTAAGAGAACCTTTGTCTAAGAGGGACAACTTATCAAACACCCATGGCATACATCTTTTCATTTTATAATGGCATTTTTATGCTAAAAATATCAGTTTAATGTATTTCAAAGGATATTCAAGAAGGGAGGGAAGAGGGTTTGTGGCAGAAGAATTTATTCTTTCTCCTGGCAAAACAAAAGAACACGGATGGTAACAAAGCTCAATCTGAAAGTACTTAGCAGATGTACAAAGAGCTTAGCCCTTTTTAAGACTTGGGCAAAAAAATATTTCTTTCTAGCTAAACACACGTTTTATAAAAGTAGAAGATGGAAAGTAAAGATAAGGTTCTATGGCCAATGAAGCATCACTTTGTGACTCCTGATACACTTTAAATTTCTCCTGGCTATGAATTGTAAGCACAGATCAGAAGACAATGCCAATTTTGGATATAAGGAGGGGGGAAGGGGAGATGTTGGTGGTGTAGGGGGAGGGTAATTGCAGATTTGACCACTTGCACCATTTACAATGCAATGCAATTGTCTTCTTAATGAGGAGCAAAGAGCAAAGAGGTCAGATTGAGGTAGGTTGTCAAAGACAGCATGTGGCTTTTTTACTTACATACTTAGCAAAGCATAAAACATATGGTAGCAAATGACTCCACACAAGAATACCTGGCAAGCAGGTAGAAAAGTTACACAAAGATTAATTGAATTACTTTTTCTGTATGTTCAGAATAAAAAAATTCTGGAACTTCTGTAAATGAACTTCTAAATAGAGTCCAGATGAAGATGGTGACAATGAACCATTCTCCCTTCATTGTCTGAAATTTGTGCCTTTTACTTTTTTTGGGGGGGGGGGGAGGTAAGGGGTGTCAAAACGAAAAGATAGCGTATCCTGCCATCTCAAGACTGGCACTGGAAACACATTGAGCTTTTGTGTCAATAAGTCAAGTCATTTTTCAGATTGTCCCTTCCTGATTGAAAACACTAACTGCTGATGAAACAGTCCTTCTGTAACTTTTATCCTTGATCTTCTATCAGTCTGAACCCAATGAAGTCTTAAATATTCCCTTAACCAAGTGTAAAAGTATAGAACAATTCAGGCACAATATATCATGATGTTGGCATATGGTCTGGACTGCTCGAACTGAATCAACCTCTCCTTTGCATATTCTGTAAAATATAAAACCAAAACAATTGCTTTCAAATTACTTCTACATGGTAAAGAGTGATAAAACAAAGTTGGAAATGACAGAGAAAGACAATTTTGGGACTCGTAAGAATGGTACCTCCATCCCAAAATTCAGGTATCTAAAGCCTCAGTCCCAATGAGAATTCAGGAATCAGAGATGTTCTGTGATGAGAAAATGTGGAAAAGTTTTGCTATGTCTTAAGACAGATAGCAACTCAATTGTAGAAAAAGTGGAGCAGTGTCATTAAAAATTGCAACAGAAAGGGTTCTGCAAAGGTTCGCTTAATATTAAGCAACATTTCTGCAATGTATGCCGATAATCTGCTATGGATCTGCTGACCATGACCAAGATTGGTCAGGGAGGGTCTGCGATTGTCAGTACCTGTTGTCAATGTATCAGAAAATATTCAGCGTTGCATTGGCGATGACAACCAATGTAACCAATGAAGCAAGGTTTCACAACGCAAAATCAATCAATTGATGACCGTGCACCATAACAGTTCCACTATGTACAAAAATATCCCCAACATGTCGTCCACGCTCTGCAACGTGTAGCAGATGGTACAGCAATACTTCCCTGTTTTGTCGCCAATATAATGGTGAAGGGCTATGAGAAGAAAATCGTAGAAAACGGTCTGCCAATGTATCAGCAAATATTTGCCCATGTTTGCGAGGCTTCGCAAATGCTTTGGTATGCATTTTGGGGAAAAAAACAAAGTGAATGCATCTCCATTGCAAGCATTGAAATATTTCCCCCCTCTTGCGATGGTGTTGTGATACCTTGTAATCATCACCGAAGCACGGCCAACCTTCTGCAAATGTCACTGCGAAACATTGAGATTGTCCACTGTTTCCTTTGCCTATGGGTTACAAACAATTGCAAAGTCCACTAGGACTGAGGCTTTAGTTACAGTAACTGATGTGTGTTGCTGACTCCTTTGTTTATTCAAGAGTTTTTATTCCTCTTGTAGAAATGTAAGGCTATAGGAAGCAGAGTTGTAACAAGTCACCCAATTTTGCGGTCCAGTTGAGCCATTTGCTACTTTTAGTGTGACTCGAATCGAGTCAATGACTGGAGTCACTGTACTTTTTCTATGAGGTAAATCATGATACAATTCTTCCAGTCCTTTCCCTTTTGAAAATTTGTGACTCGAGTCATGACTCATTACAACTATGATAGGTAGATGGATGCAGCTGAGGAGCATCTCAGTAACCTCTTGGTCATGCTGTGGCGTCGCTTCTTGAAAAAGCAACATAGACACCCCAGTACATCAAAAGCGGTGTGGGGTGTAACTAATATCTGAGTTTGTTACATGATCTATGGCCTCAAATTAGCTTGCTTTCATTGTGTTCACGCTGCGTAAAAAGCAATTAACACATGCTGACTGACCTTTTAGCTAACCCCAAATATTACGTAACTTTTTGTGTATTGAAACACGTCTTTTAATGTCAATCAATAAATCAGATATGAAACTTGACTCAATCAAGTCTGCATGTAGTGGGCTTCTTTTCCTCCCTGAAGCGATAAGAGTTAATCAGGCAGAGAAGAAGGATGTAACAAAAAGTAAGAGGGAATGTTTCATCATGGTAGATTACATGTAATCCTCTCAGACTTTTTACATTAAATCTGGTCCATACGTTAAAATATATGACTGAGTTAACTACTAATGGTCCATTTAAAAAAATGAGCAATACTGGGTATGTCCTTCATATTTTGCAGCATTGTTTAAATCAGAGCTCCCATCATTTCAGAATTCCAAACAGGAATAATTGGTTGTTGTGAGTGGGAATGAGCACAAAGTGCATGACCAGCACAAAGCATATCCATACATACTAACCGGTAGCATAGTGGTCTGTTTGAATCCACAGTACTTTTTGCTCCCACATCACTTCAGTATGTAACTACTCAAACAGCAATGTGGCACTACCCTAAATGTTTATCATATTTGGCACACAGAAAGCTGAGGCCTTGCTACTCAAATAATTGCATTCAGTGAAGTCTGAAGTTCACAACTATGACACACTTATCCATATAATTTTGACTGAAAATGAAATTTAGAAGCTTTTGGACATAAAGTACAAAATTTAAGCCATAGGCCTATAGGCTGGAGAATGACTAAATGACTAAATGAAAAGCAGAAGTTGGGCAGGACTTCCTGGAATTTTCCCCTTAAAGCAGGAGGGATGGGAGCTGTGTTAAATTTTTTAGGTCTTAAAGTCTATCAAGATGTGTTGCACCCCAAAATGTTGTATAAATCTTTTACCAGAGTCCTTCAATCAGAACTCAAAGGCATTTTCAACATCTAGTATCAGATGAAGCAGTCACTCATTAAAGTCTACTTCTTTTGAAATGAAACAACTTACCAAGACAAATAGCAAATATTTTGGCAGCTATCTTTCTATCAGTTGTGAAAGGTACTAGTTCCTGGAAAGATGTGCTGCCTTGTTTTGAGGTCAGCTCCAAAATTTTGCTGGAAAAATAAAATGAAAGGTGATTTCTTAGTTTGCCAAAAAATTCAAACTCATGGCCAAGTGCATGACCAACCAGAATGCAAAAATGCATTGAGGTTTCGAGGATACATATATGCTCTTTTTAATAAAATGCTACATTTCTTGTAACAACTGGTGACCCAAAGTGACCTTTGACTCCACCTGTAAGTAACTGGTTTTTCTTTTAACCAAAACACTTCTATATTAAAAAAGCCAAATTTCATACTGTGCCTTGAGATATTCTGCTAACAAGGTTTTCAGAGTTTGATGCCAGGTGATACCAGATGACCACTGACCTCCACCAAAAACAACAGGTACAGTACTTTCAACTCACCATAACACATCCCCATACTAATTAGGGAATCCATCCAAGTAAAGTTTCCTACCTTAAGATATCCCATTTTGACAAGGTTTTCAAAGTTTGACCTATCATGACCCCAGATGTCCTTTCACCTCCACAAAAAACCTTATACAGACCATCTTCTCACCATAACTCATCCACATACTAATTATGAAATCCATCCACGTTTCGTACCTTGAGCTATCCTTAACAAGGTTTTCTGAGTTTTACCCCCTATGACCCCAAATGACCTTTGACCTCTACCAAATTCAAGAGGGTTCTTCCTTACATAATAATGCATCAACATGTAAAGTTTGAAATCAATCCAAGCTTTCTACCTTGAGATATTGTGTTAAAAAGGTTTTCAGGATTTGTCCCCTTCTGACCCCAAATGACCTTTGACCTCCACCAAAATAAATAGGGTTATTCTTTACATCATAATGCATCAACATATCCAGTTAGAAATGAATCCAAATTTCCTACCATGAAGTATCATGTAAACAAGGATTTCAGGGTTTGACCACACGTTAACCCAAATGACCTTTGACCTCCACCAAAATTAATTTGGCACTTCCTTACATCATAACGCATCAACATATCAAGTTTGAAATGAATCCAAGTTTCCTACTTTGAGATATAGTGTAAACAAGGATTTAGGGGTTTGACCTCATGTGACCCCAAATGACCTTTGACCTCCACGAAAATATATCGGGTTCTTTCTTACATCATAATGCATCAACATATCAACTTTGAAATGAATCCAAGTTTCCTACCATTAGATATCATGTAAACAAGGATTTTGGGGCTTGACCACACATGACCCAAAATGACCTTTGACCTCCACCAAAATTGATTTGGCACTTCCTTACATCATAACACATCGACGTATCAAGTTTGAAATGAATCCAAGTTTCCTACCATGAGATATCGTGTAAACAAGGTTTTCGGGGTTTGGCCACACGTGACCCCAAATGACCTTTGACCTCCACAAAAATTAATTTGGCACTTCCTTACATCATAACGCATCAACATATCAAGTTTGAAATTAATCCAAGTTTCCTACCATGAGATATTGTATAAACAAGGATTTCGGGGTTTGACCCCATGTGACCCCAAATGGCCTTTGACCTCCACCAAAATCAATAGGGTTCTTTTTCACATCATAATGCATCAACATATCAAGTTTGAAATTGATCCAAGTTTCCTACAATGAGATATCGTGTAAACAAGGATTTTGGTTTTTGACCCCCTGTGACCCCAGATGACCTTTGACCTCCACCAAAATAAATAGGGTTCTTCCTCTCAGTATGGGGTATCTGTGTACCATGTTTGAGAACTGTCAGATCTTCCCTTCTCAAGATATTGTGTAAACAAGCAAAGTGTCACAAACACACACACATACACACCCGCACACACACACATGCACACATACATACACACGCACGCCATCATGAATGCATAGGTTTCTCTTTCCATCGAAACCAATAAAATCATTCAGCAGCAATGTTGGATAAATATGTGAAACATTCACGAATTGGCATCCTTAGGAAAAGAATCACAACACACTTCCAAGGCCAAATGGTCAAGACACATTTAAAATGTAAAAAAATGCAAGTTTTCATAGCTATGCTTGTAAGATTGTACTGTCAAAGTCATTCTGTTCCTGCACTCACATACTCTAACCCTAATCAACAAAACTTACTTGTAAATGTTCTCATGAGGAATTCCCTTCTCTTCATCCTCAGATGTACTCAATTCTGCTGGTTTTCCATCCCAGTCTGCTGATTGCACCCCTTGCTCATGCATAATAAGCTCTGGTTCCTCTGGAATAAGGAATTCATCTGGGTGGGGTACCACTCCTTCCATCTGGATACCCTGTACTGCAGCAATGCCCTCTTCTTCAATACTCTCCTCAGGTCTTCTCAATCTGTGTAAACAATTAAATTGTCAGGAGAAATCAAGCTTAGTATCTAACGGTCCATTTTTCTTGATGATCAAAACCCTCATCTCTTTTCTATCTATATCCAATAAATATTCCACCTATTTTAAGATTTTCTGTTATGAAATGTCATACTTGCAAAGTATTTGTATTTTTGCATCACATATTTCTTTGGGTTTGGGGTTTTTTTTTGAGGGGGGAGGGGGCACACAGAAGGATATTCCTTTTCTACTCTCAGCTTCTACCCTTTCCCAGCTTTGAATTCATCATCACTACTTTGTATCCATCTCACTTACACCTATTAATATTAATAACTTTTAGTCTATGGGCCAATAATCGAAATCATCCCCCCCCTTAGCCACAATTATTCACTGTGTTTTTCTGTTAGGTGGGATCCTTAGGCATCATATTCTGCTTGTTTGCCATTACACAAGTGGTGGGTGTGGCCAGGAAATCCAAAATGGCCGCCAAAATGACCGCCATTTTGGATTTTCAGGTTTAAGGAGCTGTTTCTCTGTCAGAAGGTCATATACCCCCAAACAAGGTGTCATATGAAAGCTGATAAAATTTACTCTCTACTGATGTATAATTTTAGGGGGTTGGGTGTAATATGAATGCCTAAAAATAGCAAAAAGTGTGATTTTTTTGCAAATTTTTACGGAAAATTGAAATTTTAATAAAATGTTCACTTCAGTATCTCATGATAGCTTTCATAGATGCATTTGATTTTTTCCACAAATTAGCTCTTATGTAATATGTGTAAGACCTGCAAAACGCAGATGGATAGCATATCTAATTCATGAGTTATGACCGTCCAAACATTCCAACCCTCGATTTCAGAATTTACCCAAAATGTGTTCTTCCATTGACTTACTGTACAAATTGGCTATTAACCGTGTATTCTATGACCCTTTGTAATTGTCTGGCCCCAGCTGTCCCTCAGAAACTCTTATCCACTGTGTTTCCCTTTCAGTCTATCATAACCTGAAAATCTGTTTTTAAAAATGTGGTGAGCATGGCCATGAAGTTCAAAATGGCCGCCAAAATGGCCGCCATTTTGGATTCTCATGTTTAAGAAGCTGTCTTCCTGTCGGAGTGTCACATACTGCTAAACAAGGTGTCATATGAAAGCTGGTTAGATAGTCTTTCCAGTGATATACAGTTATAGGGGATTTTCAATCACATAGATGTCTAAGAATAACAAAAAATATGATTTTTGCTATTTTTTACAAAAAAAGAATCGACATTTTAATATAAAGGTATCTCAATATCTTATCATAGTTTTCATTGCTTCATATCATTTTCTCCACAGGTTTGCTCCTATATAATAAATGCAATACCGGCAAAACTCTGACAGATAGCACACATAATTCGTGAGTTTTGACCATTAAAAGGTTTAGACCCACAGTTTCAGTAGTTACTAAAAAATGTTTCTTCTATGGACTAACTGTACAAATGGGAAATAAAATTATGTAGATAATGAGCCTGTTTATTTCGCTGTCCTCTTTGCCTAAGACGTTTTTACCCACTTCTGTTTAATGGTACTCAAGGTTTTCAGCTATCAGTTTCAAAATGTATGCCATCAAATAAAATGTTAGTGACTTGGTGTGGCCATGAAATTGTTCAAAATGGCGGTCATTTCGCCTTTTTCAGTAACGAGGAGTTATGCACATTTTATTAGTTCACACATTGTCAGAGGCGGTACTAGAATTTCAAAATTGGTTTGGGGTAAATGAAAATCATAGAAGAATGATGAGGCAACAGTTTTGGGGTACAGCACTAAACATAGCCATGCAGAAGCACCCGTTCCTGCGGGTGAGTCCACTTGGTCGAAACCCTGGCAAGCTTTGAAATGTTATCATGTGTCTGGAAAAAAATTAAATCTCAGGAGCAATTTATTACTTACTTTTTCCATTCACCTGACCCCTTACTGATCTAACATGAGGGAGGGGGCAATTGATGGGCCAAGGATGAAATGCCCCCTCTTGCAACACTGTAGCACGGAATGCATACCACTGAGAACCTCAAATAGAGTATAATGATATACACCGCTAGAACTAAGAAGAAACTGAAATCCTATTAAATAATTCATTTCTATCCAATAAAAATAGAAAGATTACAAACTTCCCATAATTTCCCAATCAAGACCTGAATCATTTGCATCATGGATCACGCGAAGGGTCGTTATTATTGCAATAACATGAAGGAATCAAAACTAAAGTAATGATTGTTTCCCGAAAGGGTATTCTTTTTGTCTGTTTGAGAAATATTTGAAGTTATGAAAGCGAAGAATAGTTGAGTGTTGCTTTGTTTGTGGGAAGCTACTGAGAGAAAGCATGTTATTGCTTCCCAGTACAACAAAAACTTTTCACGTGAGAAAACTATCTATGAAAAGTAATGTGTAAATCTCCATGAGGCTTTTCTCTACGACACCTGACACAACTCTGAAGCAATTTTCTAGTGACAATCCTCCACGAAGCTGATCTCTACATGTAAGTTGAGAATGCATCTTGTTTGTGTGTGACAACTCTATTAAAACAGTAATGTACAGTAACAAGCAGTCTATAAAATTTATCATGAAATAAAGTCTAAAACTTTTGGTACTGGCAAAGTAAAAGACTCACAATAAAAAAAATACAAGTGTGTACGAAAAATAATGTAATCTCTAGGAAGCATTCATCCGGCGACATCTGACAAACAACACTGAAGCAATACATCCCACTTGTGACAATTTCTCTTTAAATCTTACCATGTATGTCTATGTTAGTTCAGTTCGCAACTGTGATTGTGTGTCACAACTTTGAACAGCAATGTAAGGGGAAGGGGTTGTCTCTTATATTAATTATTATGCATGAAATCTAGTGTAAGGAGTTTTAGCATGCACATACCTACCACACCTTTACAGTAAAGGGTTAATGTCTATAGTGACCCTTGTCAATAGTCCCCCGTGGACATCATTGTATGGTCCCCAGTGTCACTGGTCTCCCGTGTCGTTGGTCCCGTAACCCTAACCCGGGAACATTTCCACACAGGTTGAATTTGATGATGTGATTATATAAAATTGCAAATATGTGGAAGTTATTTAGGTGTTTTCGAAAATTTTGGGTCCACAATTTGGATTCACGTAGTATTAATATTTATGTTCTAAACTTGGTTGCTTTGTCTTAGTGTAATGAATTAGCAAGCATCTCTTTTTAGCAGTGAAATTCTCTCCCCTACCAACAAAATACATGTCACAAAGCATCACTTGTGGGCTCTTCGACTATAAGGTAAGGTATTTTAAATATAATGTGACAATTCTAAATTAAGCCTAAAAATGTAAGATTTCTAAGCATGTTAAAATGATGTTGAAGTAGAGTACTAATATTTTGAGTACGTAATTGTAAGTATAGTATTCTTAACTGCCATTCATTTTTTGGAAGTACTTCTAACATTCCAAGTACCACATACCCTAGAACAGTTAACAGTAACAACTTTGAGACGTCACAAGAAAGATGACCATGCAAATATTATTGTCTTCGGCTTCAATGTACAACTAATCTATCGTTACACATGCTAGGATAAAAACATACGCGGTTACAAATACGGCAATAACACGTTTGTAGTTAGTCATTGGCTACCAACTTTGGTATGAGCAAGATAGTCACTTCCGACTTTGCAATCCGCGGTCCCCCGCAAGGTTTTGCCTGAAGAGAAACGAGAGCGGCTCCGTAGTTTTCCCTTTCGGGAAACCAAAAATTACAAAAGAAGTGCAACATCTGTGTAACTAGCAGAACCAAAAGTACAATGACCCATACCTGTTAGTCTGTATAAAACACCCTTGTCAAAAGTAAAGCATAGGATGTGATTAAAGTGTAACATATTTAGATGTCATCACCCTCCTCTTCTTCATCTAAAATGTCATCATGAATATCGTAGCAGTCATCATCACTAGTGTTCTCTCCTTCATCATTCTGCTCCAGTACTAGATCCACCAATTCAGTTGGAAGGAGTTCTTCTGTCTATTGGTACTGCAATTTTTCATCTTTTAAAACCCAGCCATGACCATTGTATGGTTTTGGTAGTTCCAGGAATGCCAGATTTGCTTGGTTCCAGATGAAAGCCTGATAATTGGCACGTAAAACATGCCGGCATTCGCAACGATGGTCTGCAGGGTGGAAGTAAGCTTAGGTCGATGCCACTCTCACTAGATAGTAGCTGGTTTTGAGGTGTGGAGCGTGTCATAAACATAGTGAAGCGAAGCTCGTTGATGTTCTTGATACCTAACCTTGCACCGTATAACAGGTGCATGTGAATGCTTCCCGATCGGAAGCAATAACATGCTTTTTCTCAGTAGCTTCCCACAAACAAAGCAACATTCAACTATTCTTCGCTTTCATAACTTCAAATATTTCTCAAACAGACAAAAAGAATACCCTTTCGGGAAACAATCATTACTTTAGTTTTGATTCCTTCATGTTATTGCAATAATAACGACCCCACTTCGCGTGATCGATGATCCAAATGATTCAGATCTTGATTGGGAAATTATGGGAAGTTTGTAATCTTTCTATTTTTATTGGATAGAAATGAATTATTTAATAGGATTTCAGTTTCTTCTTAGTTCTTGCGATGTATATCATTATATCCTACTTGAGGTTCTCGATGGTATGCATTCCGTGCTACAGTGGTGCAAGAGGGGGCATTTCATCCTTGGCCCATCAATTGCCCCTCCCTCACGTTAGATCAGTAAGGGGTCAGGTGAATGGAAAAAGTAAGTAATAAATTGCTCCTGAGATTTAATTTTTTTTCCAGACACATGATAACATTTCAAAGCTTGCCAGGGTTTCGACCAAGTGGACTCACCCGCAGGAACGAGTGCTTCTGCATGGCTATGTTTCGTGCTGTACCCCACAACTGTTGCCTCATCATTCTTCTATGATTTTCACTTACCCCAAACCAATTTTGAAATTCTGGCGCCGCCTCTGACAATGTGTGAACTAATAAAATGTGCATAACTCCTCGTTACTGAAAAAGGCGAAATGACCGCCATTTTGAACAATTTCATGGCCACACCAAGTCACTAACATTTTATTTGATGGCATACATTTTGAAACTGATAGCTGAAAACCTTGAGTACCATTAAACAGAAGTGGGTAAGAACGTCTTAGGCAAAGAGGACAGCGAAATACACAGGCTCATTATCTACATAATTTATTTCCCATTTGTACAGTTAGTCCATAGAAGAAACATTTTTAGTAACTACTGAAACTGTGGGTCTAAACCTTTTAATGGTCAAAACTCACGAATTATGTGTGCTATCTGTCAGAATTTTGCCGGTATTGCATTTATTATATAGGAGCAAACCTGTGGAGAAAATGATATGAAGCAATGAAAACTATGATAAGATATTGAGATACGTTTATATTAAAATGTCGATTCTTTTTTTGTAAAAAATAGCAAAAATCATATTTTTTGTTATTTTTAGACATCTATGTGATTGAAAATCCCCTATAACTGTATATCACTGGAAAGACTATCTAACCAGCTTTCATATGACACCTTGTTTAGCAGTATGTGACACTCCGACAGGAAGACAGCTTCTTAAACATGAGAATCCAAAATGGCGGCCATTTTGGTGGCCATTTTGAACTTCATGGCCATGCTCACCACATTTTTAAAGACAGATTTTCAGGTTATGATAGACTGAAAGGAAACACAGTGGATAAGAGTTTCTGAGGGACAGCTGGGGCCAGACAATTACAAAGGGTCATAGAATACACGGTTAATAGCCAATTTGTACAGTAAGTCAATGGAAGAACACATTTTGGGTAAATTCTGAAATCGAGGGTTGGAATGTTTGGACGGTCATAACTCATGAATTAGATATGCTATCCATCTGCGTTTTGCAGGTCTTAAACATATTACATAAGAGCTAATTTGTGGAAAAAATCAAATGCATCTATGAAAGCTATCATGAGATACTGAAGTGAACATTTTATTAAAATTTCAATTTTCCGTAAAAATTTGCAAAAAAATCACACTTTTTGCTATTTTTAGGCATTCATATTACACCCAACCCCCTAAAATTATACATCAGTAGAGAGTAAATTTTATCAGCTTTCATATGACACCTTGTTTGGGGGTATATGACCTTCTGACAGAGAAACAGCTCCTTAAACCTGAAAATCCAAAATGGCGGCCATTTTGGATTTCCTGGCCACACCCACCACTTGTGTAATGGCAAACAAGCAGAATATGATGCCTAAGGATCCCACCTAACAGAAAAACACAGTGAATAATTGTGGCTAAGGGGGGGGGATGATTTCGATTATTGGCCCATAGACTATTTATTGTTTATCACAATGTGCTTATTCAAAGCTTTTCTAATTTCTCTGAATTGTTATGAATGTTCAAAAAAGCAAAGAAGCAATGTGGTACCTTCAAATCGTTCTATTGAAATAGAAATCTGGTTAACAATAAAATTTTTAAACCTTTGGATGCTGCTTCCATACCCTCACTATAGCACTGTCATGATGCTTACTGCACCATTCCTCCTACCACACTACTGTACCTACTGTACATACCTTGGCAAACTTTGCTCTGCTATGAAGCTGCCTTGCCTAGACCCCTCTCTGGACTCGGACAGTTTGCTTATGTCTGTTAAAGTAAAAGAAAAGATTGAAAATAAGAAAGAAAGTGCAAGCATTGAAGAAGACATGATAGTGAGATGGTATTTATGTCCTTGTCATGAAAGAGCAAATTAAAAACAGTCACTCATCTCCCCAAACTTCTGTTGTGGTAGGGGACCAAATTCTAAATAGGTTCTGTTCCTTGATTGACATCAAATTCAAAAGAATCAGAGAGTAGGGAGGGTTGAGGGCTGAAGAGTCAAATTGTACAGCACACAGAGTGTTCTCATTGTGCTTAAGACCTTGTTTGCTCATCATGATATGCTCTCAAGCAATAAACTAGGATTACATCTACCCCAGGAAGAGTTTTAGAACCCTGTGAGAGCGACAAGAATTAAAAAGTCTAGAAGAAGGGTAACTGTCTGGGGTAAGAAGATTTTGCCAGCTGAATACTGCTCTGTACATCTAACAAAATTTTTGTTTGATGTTTGAGAGCATTGTCTACTTTGTTGAACTTGGAATCAGGGTTGTCACCACACCAGGCGGTTCCGAAAGGTGCTACCCCACTCTGAAAACCTACGCATGGCACTTGCTTCCAATTTCAGCATCACTGCCCATCACAAATTTCTTACCCTAACTGAATAAAATTCTTAGATTTCTTTAGAATTGAGTGATAATTCCATGTTTTTTTTTTGAAGCACTCTCCAATCTCCAATAATTTTTCAAAGGGGAGAGGGACACTCATCTTTAGACCTCTCCCGAGATCACAATGTACCCGGCTCTCAAAATGGTGTGGTGACAACCCTGTTTGGAATGTATGCAAATACATTATACATTCATTGAATTACATGAATTTATCCCAGGACAGGAGGATCATTTTATCCTTGAAGAGGTTGTGGTAACCCAAGGATATGGGGGGAGGGAGGGAGGAGCAGGAGGTAGGCCATTTACCTGTGAGAATCAAAGAAGCTGGTGTGTCATCCATCTTAGCTGCTGAAGTCCTGCTGTCATCTGCCTTTGATGCCTGCTCTCTCAAGTGTTCAGGGCTTTCAAATTCTCCTCTTCCCAACTCAGGTACCTACCACAATAACATCAAAATTATGAATGAAAAATTTATAATAGGGAGTAAACAAACAGAAAATAACAGTATATGACCATAAAAACTTTTATGAACTACTTTGATTTGATTTAAAACAAATATGATGAACACATATTTCCCCACATGGTGATTTAGACCTATTTGAGACAAAAGTCTACATTATTTTAAAAGGCAGATGAAACAAAATAATAAACAAAAGTATTCATCTTTTCTACAATGAAGGCTAGGGGTCTTAAAGGAATAAACATTGGTACACTTTTTGCACCAGGTTAACCCTAATGGCAAGGCATTTGATAACGATACTGCATCTAGTCTTGCTTAATTATTTTGTTCTACTGAAACATCCTACCTCTCGCAACTTGCTCTCTGGTGAAACTTCATCTGATGAAGATGTTCCAGAGACTAGTGGTCGCAAGTAATCTGTGCTCCACACCCTGTCATCTCCCTCTGTTTCCCTGGTTGCACTCACAGATGCCCCCTCATGCCACAAATCCACCAATACTGAAGACATTTTAGGAACTGATAAGAAGAAACAGTAAAGAATAGTAAAAAGAGGGGAAAATAGAAGTTTAATACAGAGCAACACACTTTTGAGATAGTGATATTCAAGACTTTTCCAGACTTACTGAAGACAAAAATGAAAGTATTTGGCACAAGAAAGTAAAGAATTTGTACAAATGCCTACATATTTATGCATTTTCACGTCATGAGTCCATACCAAACATGACTGAAACTTTCCTAATTTCGAGACCATACACCAAATCCTTCCAGACCAAGTAGACAATTCAACTGATTTTCAAGACCATGAAAAATCCCCTTTTCTTAATTTCCCTGCTACAGGGGAACCCCTGAACACAGAATGCAGCAGAAAGGTAGATGATACTGTAACTACCTGCAGTACTAGTTCAGTGTAATCTAATGAAGTACATTTGTTCTAAGCCTCTGGAAATTTATAGGAAATAAAACCTGATAGCACAAGCTACAAATCTGAATAAACCCCCTTGAATTTACCAAGATTTTTTTACACTCTTATGACAAAACTCTTAAATCTGAAGCTTACATCTGCATAGTCTGTGACTGAATTCCTGATTCACACAGGTTGACTATTTCTAGTTACAATAAGAAGCTATTCACTGTAACTGTGCAATTACCAGATGGGGGTAAAGCAGCTATCATTCAAGGCTTAATATTTAATAAAGCTTTTAAAATTACTAGCAGTCAACACAATAAAAATGATATGCACTACCAGGGGTTCCCAACTTTTCTGTCACCCTGACTCCAATTCAGGTAACAGCAGATTTAACCCCAATTAATATACTCCAAAAACAGAACCACAAATTCAACTCTGCACTTAACATTTTTAGCACTGTTGTGATTGACTGCATTTAAATTCAGAAATCAAGATAAGTGTTTAATTAGTTCATGCATGATTTAATTAGTCTGTCATCTTATGACAGAACTTCTGGATAAGTGATACTAACTTTTTTGTAAGGGTTTGACAAATTTTCAAATATTCTGGAACGAGTTTGTGATCCGCCTCCAACCCCAAGGTTGGCTGGGAAACCATGAACTTAACAAACTCATTTTTGTAAAGAGAGTCAAAACAGTGGTTACTCATACCCTTGCTCGCTGGTTCTTTAAATAAGTCTCTTGCATTTGGCTGGGGATTGGGATCGGCCAGAACCTGTGAGGGAGAAAACGGAAAATTCAAATTTATTCTTTTGGAGAGACCTTTTCTGAAACTGCTTCATAGAGGGAAAAAAACCAAGAATATTTTGAAAAAACCAAACCAGAGCTATGTCAAATTCTAAAATAAAAAAGATAAAAGCAAACTATATCTTCCTTAAAGTGATATTTTCAAAGGTTTGATATGAATTATTATTGATGAAATACTTTTAGAAAACCACATACACATTGCTTTAGCAATTTACGATGATAAATATCTTGAGATGAAAGAATAATGACAAACCCATAAGTGTGTAAAACAAACACTTTCTCAGCAACTGTATTTCACTAGGACTCAAGTCCAAACATAACGGTGACTTTTACACATGTCAACAAAACAGCTTCCTTTGTTAGGAGGTAGACCTAATTTGCAACTCAATCATGTTTAAAGGTATCAAGGTATTATCTAACTGTAATTAATTTGGGTTTCATGTTTCAACTTTTTTGACGGTTTTCAATGGCAGCACCAGAATGTAAAATGGGGTGGGGTTGGGAAAACTAGCGACTAAGGAAAATGTGGGGGATTGCAACAATCTTCACACACAAAGTAAAACTAAACACAGAGCAAGCACTCCTGCAAGTGGGGTCCAGAGGCAAAGTTCCAGCATATCACTGGGTGAAAATTAATTCTCAGAAGAGGTAAATCATTTATTGTTTTGGTTGACCTAACTCCTAAATGACCTAACTTAAGTTGGTGACTGGGGGATGGGGCGGGGAGAGAAAGAAAATCTGAGAGGGAAAATCCCCCCAAGCCCCCCTGTAGCACCATCACTAACAGTCTTAGACAGAATTGTAATAAGTCATTCAATTTTGCAGTCAAGCCAAGTCATTTGCTACCTTAATGTGAGTCCAGTCAAGTCAGTGACTTGCGTCACTGTATTATTTCTATTAGGAAAATTATGATGCAATTCCTAAAGTCATTTCATATTTGAAATTAGTGACTGGAGTCATGACTAGTTATAACTCTTATTTTGGGACATTGTCATGATTGGTGCTAAGGTCAACAAAAATGTCAAAGAACAAACAAAACTGGTTCCTCAAATGAACCTCACATACACCTGCAAAAGTAGCACATTACAAACAAGTTATGTAACTCATTATTTTTTACAACTGCTTTTGCCAACTTGCCAAGAAAAGTTCATGTTTTTAGTTAGCATGGAACAGAAAACAGCAGAAACTGCTAGGTCCTTGAAACTCTGACATTTAAGGATATCTCTGGATGAAAATTAAGTCTTAGGAAGGGGTATATTATTTGTAATATTTTTTTCAGTTGAGCTAACTCCTAGTTGACCTAACTTAAGGTTCCCCCTGTGGGCTGGGGGTTGTAGAATATGCTCATGGTATTCCTTGCTTGTCGTAAGGGGCAACTAAACGGGAGGACTTGAACAGTATGACACTATATAACACATTCGTGTTGGTGTGTCATTAAATCTCATCTAACTAACTAACCTAACTTAAGGTGGAAACTGGGGGAGGGGCAAGGAAAAAATCTGGGGGAAACTGACAGTTTTAGGCAGAGTTGTAATGAGTCACTCAATTTTGCAGTCATGTCATTTGCTACTGTAATGTATCTTGAGTCACTGTATTTTATTTCTATAAGGAAAATTATGATACAATTCCTAAAGTCATTTCATATTTAAAATTGGTGAAAGGAGTTATGACCATTTATTATTCTGGTTATAGAACATCAAGTCATGTTTGATGCTAAGCCTGGCCATCAAAAATATCAAAGAACAAACACAACTGGTCCCCTTAACCTTACATACAGCCCCGAAAGTAATTACAAACACGTTATGTGATATATATAATGCTTTTACATCTGTTTTTGCCAACTTACCATGAACAGTTCATCGTTAGTTAACATGGCGCGGGAAACAGCTCAAACTGCTGAGAAATAACAGTGAATACCAAAAATAAAACTCAACGTCAAAGTGTTAGATGAACTTCAAACACCATTCCAAAAATATAAGAAGTTCAAAACTCACTAGCCATGAAGGTTTTCATGTCCTGTATTACCATAAAGCATCGGTCACTCTACAACCACTTCAGATCAGATTCCAATCCAATTTTTGTGAGTTTCTATTAAAATATTTTCCATCTCTGGTTGGAAGGAACCCCAAATTTGCCAACCTACGTAAATATATGATTCGTACAGCAGGATCATGAAAATTAAATTCATACTAATTATTTTGTGACACAACATCAAGAGACAGTTTTTACTGGCCTATGTGTGTCCAATAAAAGCAGTCTGTGAGCGTGACATCACTAAAAAATTGGTTTACATTTCATTTTCATAGACCTATGATGCAAATCATATTTACATTGGTTGACAAATTTTAGGCGTTTTCCCTCAAGATATGGAGAAGATTTGAATAAAATCTCTAAAACTAAGGTAAATAAGATTCTGAGAGCCACCTCTTTGCCTATCCATCACCAATCTCAATCTTTTTGATAGATAAACATGAGTATAGCCTATAAGGCAATTGTTTGGACAAAGTGACCAGACCTAGTCATGTAATTCAATTAATACTTTGCAAAAAAGCCCAAGCTGATAACTGACTTGACCATGCAAGCAAAAAATACATGATCACATGGTATGGAGGCACTGATGAGCTAAGATCCCTAGAATTCCTTAGGAAATCCCTTAGGAAATATTTGAGACAACTTTCTAACTTGTATGTAAGAGTTCCTGCCAAATTCACATATTATTTTCATGACCCCTATGAATTATATTTAAAGGGAAATGCAGTCACCCCCAACTTTGAGTAGTGTAGCACACTGCCATATTTCATGACTGGCTCTTGAGAGAGTCATGTGACTCTTCAAATGTGAAAATTACTGTGAGTTACTGCTTAGATTTACCTTGGGAATATGCAATAAAGAAGTCCTAAACTATTATGAAGATATTTTGAAGGAAAAAAAAAAGAAAATTGTTAAAATTAGCTGTTGCTTTAAAAAAAAGTTTGTCATGACTGCTCTTTTGAGTGTAGCGCAGGAAAAGAAAGAGGCCTTTTGAAAATCCAAAACAGTAGCAATGAATCTTTTAAAGGTCAAGAGCAGTCCCCCCCCCACCCTCCAACTTATTTAGAAGCAACAGCTAAATCTCACAATTTTTTTCTTATGTTGCTTCACAATTTTTTTCTTATGTCCCTTCAAAGCATCTTTCATCATATTTTAGGACTAGAATGATTGCATATCAAGGTAAACCAAGCAGTTACTTCTAGCTAAATTTCACATTTGAGAAAAAATGTCACATGACTCCCAACAGCCAGTCATCATTGCAACAGGACAGTCTACTTTACTTTTTCCAGTTAGGGTGACTGCACAGTCTCTATCAACTAACCACATTCATACTCTAATTTCATTACCATCCTCTTCAATGCAGAACACTTCCACTGGCCTTAAGTTTAATCTTTATACATTCAAAAAGAATTTTGATTAGACAGGATAGTAAATTAACACATCATGATAAAGAAATTTCAAATGTTAGCTTTTGAACTGTCTTGCATCAAATTTAAAACACAAAAGCCATTAATATTAAACTGATACTGCTGTGTAGCAAGTCCAACACAAAGACAAACTGTTATAAATTAAAAAAAAAAAAAAAAACTCCAAAATAAAACACAGCCAAATAACTTGAAAGCTTTCAAAAGCAACAAAATTAGTAGGTGGGATACTTTATGAATGAGCCAATGACTAATCACCTTAAAGGGAAAGAGCAGTCGCCCAAACAAATTTGAGGAGAAAAAGTACTGTCACATGATTTTCGAGGGTCAATCATGAAACAGGATAGTCTACTACACAACTTCCAAGTTGGGGCGACCGTACTTCCCCCTTATGTGAGAATTATTCAAACACATTATCAATTAGTCTTTATTTTGAATACAATATTAAAATCTAAATGAACAATAAAAACAGAACAAGACAACCACTTTTCCCTCTTTCAACAAATATTTTATCATAATGCATTATGTTCTTACAATGGAACAGGTATGTCAAAGACCATTTCCAACCCCTCTTGCAAATGGTCACAAAGAAATTGCCATTAGTTACAATTTTTGAAATTCCTTAAAGCACGTTTTATCCAAAATAAGACACAATTTCATCTTTCCAAGCTGTTCTTGACAACAGCTGTCGCTTCATAGATCGCATTAGGATATGGAACTTCACAAACTCCCTAGATAACACAGGAGAGAAGACTTTCAATGGTTGCAATTTTGATCTTCTACAGGCGATACAGAAACTCATACATTGGCCCAAAATATTAAAGGGCAATCAGAGTTTGACAAAGAACATTAACCTTTGGTTCCAGTATGTCATTTTTCCATTCTAAACTGATTATTTACCAGAACACTGAGACATTGCAGAGGTCTTTCAAGTTTAAAGAAACATTGATTTTCTGTAAATTAATACTGGTGATTGAATCTTACTTTTGGGTAAAAAACTTCCATACAGATGCAATAATGGATAGTTTCCTCTATCAAGTAACCTATCACAGTGTAAGACAGAGGAGACATATCACTTTTGTTCCTTTACACTAAATGTTCTAAGGTGGTGCAGAATTGAAGTTGTGAAAAATTGTTAAAAAAAAAAAAAGACTCTGGTTGCCTCTTTTAAAGGCAATAGCCATTAAATATGTACACTCTAAAAGTAAAAGAGTGAACTTAGTCACTCTTTGATAGAGTGAAAAGTGTAAATTCATTCCATTAGAGTAATGATTCACTCCAAAAAGAGTGAAATTCACTACAGGAAGAGGGAAAATTCAATCTTCCACGAGTGCCTGCAATGATCAATCTTTTTTTAAGAGTGATCATTGTGGGCACTCCATCAAGAGTGAAACTTCGCTCATTTTAAGGGAATTTCACTCTTTTTGGAGTGAATTTCAATCTTCTTGGAGTGAATTATAACTCTAATGGAGTGAATTCACACTTTTCACGCTATCAAAGAGTGACTAAGTTCTCTCTTTTGATTTTAGAGTGTATATATAAAAACCCCTCCCTGCAGAACCTTTGCAATGTTAGAAGAGGAAAGTATTAGTTCAACCTCTGATTTTATTTTCTATGAATCATTACTGCTATCCATCCCTTTTTAATTTGTTAAAAATAAATTTTGTACAAATTTTACAAATAAAGATAATTACTTACATCTGTCTCTATGAGATTTTCAAAGTCCGACATATTGGATCTCATGTCAGTTTTGCTAAGTTGAGTCTTGAGATCCACAAAGACCAGTTGTCTTCTACGTTTCTTCCCCTTGCGACCCGAAACAGGTGTTGCGTCTTGCTCCTCATGAATAGCTGCCAAGCGTAGGATTGGAACGTCCACCTTAAAATGTGGAGCACAAATCTTTATAGTGCACAAATCTTTATAGCGACAGCACAATTTCAAAAAAGAATATTCAATGTGATACTAGTGTTTGCAGTAGCCAGTAGGATTATACAATTCCTGCAATCTTTTCAACAATTCCACAAGTTTAATAATTCCACAAGTTTAATAACCACAATTTTTTTTTTGCACCTGTTGGAAAATCCTGTTTCCTTTTTATGATGCAACTTATTGATATCTCAACCTTTCCATCATAATCTCACCTTTCTGCATAGGAAAGGAAAATCTACTTTCACAGCATTAAGGACAGGGGGTATTTCTATCCAAATTCTAAAACCTACAACCAAGAATTTCTTCAAACCCTATTGTGACTAACAAGTTTGGTTTTTTCTTTTCCTTTTTTTATCATGGTTGCACTTGTAGCAAGGTTGCAAGTTTTGAATGGTCTTTCCAATCATATATTGAAATTCATTTTTGAAATTAGGGTGGCTTTCATCATTTGAAGGTAACTAAGCATTAACCCTTGACCTTGAAAAGTAAAAGCAATTGCTTCAAAACACTTGCCACTGTAGTAAGATTTCAAGTTAAGATCTATACTCATGATATAACAGCTGTATTTGAGATGAAATGTCCAAAGTTGTCTTAAAGGGCCAATCCTCTCACCTCAAACTATCATTCTTGTAGGGGTTTACAGAAATTCTCAATTGGTTCAGCTCTTTGATTGACAGCTAATTCAAACAATGTAGAGTACCAAAACTCATATTACACAAGCATGAAATGTACTGAGAGTGTTTTAATTATGCACACTGAGCATTTGTATACTCCCCCTGCAGCAATAACCTGAGATTGTGTCTGGATGAGGATAATTTTCAGACAATTGTGGGAGGGGCTTAGTAAGTAAAAAGGTTAGGAGAATTGGTACTGTTTAGGGTCAGAGAATAGGGCCTTAAGCAGTTATTTCTCAATACAAAATTGAATTTGGCACCATGTCTGCACAGAGTCCATGGTAACAAATTGGAATATAATTCTCTGCATTCACACTGCTTTCATATGAGATGATGTTTCAGATTAAAACTTACCTTCTTGCATTGTTGTTAATGGAAAGGGCGACAGCGCCATCTAATAATTGACAATGCCTTTGTCTAAGAGGCAATATGCGCAGGTGGGTTGGCAGCTGCTCCTACCAATCAATAATTAGTTGAATACATTGAATGAATTAAACTCAGTCACAAGAATGCATGACTATTCCTAACATTCATAAGAATGTTTATGGATAAAATGGTAAAAGGGAACAGCACTTTCTGAAGATGGAGGTGATAACCCATGCAGTGGCACACATGTAATGCTGCACACACTGATGAAAAGCACCCCTATAGGTCAAGCCATGATGTAATTATGGTGAATAAAATGACCTCTATATTACTCATTATAGTAGCATCCTCCTAACTACTTGCAATTGGCAGACCTTTTGCAAATGATCTAGGCACTTACAACAGAACTTAATTTGTCACTTAACATGCCATCACATGCAGGTTGTTTTATGTGGATAATCACTGTCAGTTCCAATTTGAGATAGGCAAGACCTGTTCATTTAAAGAAATTAATACTTTCCATGGGGGGATAGTCTTTTCTTAGAAGATTTTTAAATTGACAGAGAAATATTTAACTTTATAGTTTTAGGACATATGTTCATTGTTACATATATTAAAAGAAATTAATGTTCCTGTAATGTTGTCTTCAATGGAGTTGGGAGTCCTGAATTGGGGAATGTTGCCATGCAGATGCCTTTCAGCCTAGCCCAGCCCCCCCCCCCCACCTCCCTTTTTCTCAGTACAAGAGGTGAAACAGGTACCTTGTGTGGTAGTACCACATGCAGCATCACACTAAAATTTTGCCATGCATGGCTGTAAATGTTTACAGGAAAAGATAAAATATGCATTAATATTATTATTTCAAAAGCTGCTGCTGCTAATGTCACTGTTCCAACTTGATGGATATGAGGTGCAAACCCACCACCGCCGGCTGTGCCACCAGTTAGCACCTCTGAGTAAATCTGTACATATTTACTTTTCTGTTCAATGTTCAGTCCACTTCATACAGTACTTCTTTGTTAACATTTATAATTACACAGGAAATTGTGGTTTTGTTGACTGGGCACAAAAATCCTGGGGCTTAAAAAGACTTCCTCAGGATTTGAACAATGTTGCACTGGAATTTGCAGCACGTTTTGTACTGTATTGTCTTCCCTTTTACATTGTGTGCCAGCCGGGAAAGCATGTACAGGAGCTATCTGCCAACCAGTCGGCCAGATATTCACTTTTTTTACATGACACAAAAAATATTATAAATTGAAGCTATCCCCACTTGACCACTAAACACAGAAATCACCAGTAAGCTTCCTTGTCAGGTATTTTGCAATCAAATTTAATTGGTCTTTTGGTGTATTGTGGAGAGAATATTTTTTGTAAATGTAATGCAATTATGGCTTGAAACCCATAGAAAGGCCTATTTGACAGATAATATGGACTAAAATCTCCAATTGAGTGTTTCAGTCTTGTTATTTTTCCTAATGAATTCTAGTCACATGAGTAAGTAGTCTAAGTGGATTAATTATTTTAACCACAATGGTATTGCAATTGCTCTCACCACATCTGATCTGCACAAGTCTTGCATAGTCTTGCATTACCACCATTAACCACACCCTCAACCCCTTATTCCCTCTCAAACAATCCTTCAAATGTGCCATCTAGCCACTACACACTTATGCCAAGTAATTCTACTCACAGCTTGACCAGATGGAGATTGAGGGGTCTTGAATTCAGGAACACCTTCATCACTGCTTTCTTTTTCTTGGGGTTTTGTTGGTGCCACAACTGGAGTAGAAACCACCTCTGCTGTAATACCCTCAGATGCAGCCAATCTTTTAGACCTTCTCCTTGTTGCAATGGGACTAAGGACTAACTTTCCTGTTTCTTCTTCAACTGTCCATGCTTTATCCTCCCTGATAAAGAAAGGGTTTGTCTACACTAGATAGGGTTTTTCACGTCAACATATAACCTTTTGATTCAATCTAACTTCCCTGTGGCCTTTTTTCAAGCTGTGACTGAGGCAATGGATTGTTATCCCAACTCCACTGCTTATGTTGAGTATCACCCAATACTGCAGTAGGTTCCACTTTCAGTCTTTGGTATGTCCCACCAATGAATGGAGCACCCAATCTTCTGAAAGGGACATGGATGCTCTACCAACTAGACCACACAAACTAATGAGAAACTACACTCTCTTCCAATGAATCTTTAACTAAGTATTCATTTCATGGCAATGATTACCTCACATATTATAAAATGCTTCAATTTTGCCTCTTTAATAGTGTTGAAAAAAAATTACAAATAATCAGGGAGACTGCAGCCAAACAGGTTACACAGGAAATGACAAAAAATAAGCCAAGAGATCAAAGTCTGCAATGTATGTATTGGAATAATTTTAGGGACATGATTTTTGGGAAGAGAGCTGAGACCAGGGGAAGAGTATCATCTGAGTTTATTTAAAGCATTACCACTCATATCCTATGCCACATTTTGCCCACATTTTTGCCACAAGCAGGCTCTCGAGTGATTTCTACTAATGTCCTTTCCTTCTATATTTCATTCCTCCTGCTTTTTTTTTTAAAGTACATACTGCATCATTATATTTTTTTTTCTTTGCCTACTTTACCCAACATTTGATTACAAAATACAAAAGATATCCCTTGAAATTAAGTGAAAAATGGCCTGGAGAGGTCAATATGATGCTCTTGATATTTTTGATTAACAAAGAAAGTTTGGAAAAGACCCACTTTTACACTTACATACTACCTTTACCCTCTTCTATTGGTTTATGTTTGAGCCTTCTTTATACATACTGTATGACCTGGGTCCACTTGAGAGCCTGTGGAGGCCACCTGAAAAGGGGAATCTGTATATTTTAAGCAAAGTATATAAAACTGACACAGTTTGAATAATTATGCCTGAAATATTTTGCCTGTCCCAACCCTTTGTATTCCAATAAGTGAAACAAAAAGACTGACCTCAACACCAAAGTTCCTAAAATTTAAGATCACCCAATGAGCAGACCTAGATGGATTTCAAAATTAAGTGTATCATACAAGTAATCCTACTTATAAAAAGTCCAAATGATACACCTTTGCTTTTCTCTTTGAATTAAAACTATATTCAAATTTAAATAAGCCTCAAATTCCTCCCTATGATCAGCCAACAATTTTCTTTTTTTGTATAATTCATCATCATTGATCTTAGTACTTCCTGACCTCAACCAGCTAATCCTAAAATCTTCCCTTTAAAGGGCCAAACCTCTCACCCCAAACTACAATTTTGGTACGGGGGTACCTAAATTCTCAATTGGCTCAGCTCTTTGACTGACAGCTAATTTAAACATTGCAGAGTACCAAAGCTTATATTACACAGCATGAACGGTACTGAGAGTGTTTTGATTCTATAAATTGAGTTTTTCTATACACACCTTGCAGCAATAAACTGAGATTGTATCTGGATGAGGATGAATTTCAGACAATTGTGGGAGGGGCTTCCATAAGAAGGTTAGGAGAATTGGTACAGTGTTTGGGGTGATAGAACTGAGCCTTTAAAAGTACCGATTATTTATTTACCCGGTTGCTGAAATGTCAATATCTGCATCGCCCTTTCCATCAATCAGAAGTCCTTCTTCGTCAGGATATTGGATGCTTGCCAGTGCTTCCTCCAGTCCATGTGCTGCTAGACCTCCCAGGTCATCCAGCTCACCCACCTATAATTATTCAAAAACAGGAAATTATTTCAAATTACAAGCAAAAATTGCAGCACAGGGAGCCAAATACAATTTTTTCAATGCTAATGCTAAATTTGTATTAGCACCAGCTATGTGACACAGAAACATATACTAGCGTAACTTTTTATTACTCACAGTTCTCCACTAGCTTATTTTTTATGCTGCTGCACGCAGGCAAAATTTCTAGAGGTGTCAAAAAGTTGGGTTACCTGCACAAACCTTACCAATTTCAAACCTTTTAATAGGGCAAACAGCAATTCTGCCAGAAACAAAAAAAGGAAAGAGGGGAAGGGTTATTGCTGTCAAACCCAAAGTCCAAATTGATGCTGACCTTGGCCAAAGTTACAGGTGGGTTCAGAGGGTAACAACTTGCTTCAAGATCACTACAAGGTGCAATCTGAAAAGTGTTTAACCCTTTCACAGCCAGTGTTTATTACTGTAACAACACCTTTTTCAGCCAAGAAAGTAAAATCTTCGTAGTAATTTTACCTAATATTACGTACCTGGCTGTGAACTGAAACTTTTCAGGATACGTAATATTATTATGCAAGCGGCTGCAAAAGGGTTGGAGGCTCTTTATTTATGTGCAAGTTTGAACATTACTGCAAAGACGTCCTCTTCTTAAATAAGAAATCAACTACTTCAGATAGTGACATTTTTTCATTTTTATGGAAGAGAAAATTGGAGATATCACCCTCCTTCTGGGTTGGAGGCCAAAATCCCTTTTACTGCAAACCCCTTCCCCTTGACAGAAACCCTGCTATTGTACATGATGTAGGATACCCTCACATCTCAAAACAATGCAGGGTACAAAAGGAATGGTGCTTCCTTCATCTCCAACACTGTATGGGAAGCAGGGAACTAAAGGGTGTTCCAACAAATTTTGTCCAATATTGCAGTCAACAATTATTACCACTATCAATCATGTGCTCAAAGCATGTGCCAAGTAGCATTTAGAATTGAGCTTTGATGTAAATTTATCTGAGATGAACCTGGAAGGTAATCTAACCTTGGAATATCAATGAGTGATTTGATATTTGTACGCTAGTGCTAAAAACATAACAGTTTTTGTACCTGAACATCTGGAACAATAGGCTCATCTTCTCTCAAAGTTATTTCTCCAATGTCTGAAACTACATGGTGTTTATCCCAAACTGCAAAAGAATATGAGATGTCACTTTAAGTTCTTTTTAATATAAAGTATGAAAGTTTAACTTATGATCTTTCCCCCCATCCTTCCAATAGAGAACTTTCACTTGATGTCACAATTGGTAAGCCATGCCCACTATCTCTGTTCATGTGATGTCACAATTGGTAATCAATGCCCACTACCTGTTCACATGATGTCAGAACTGGTAAGCCATGCCCACTATCTGTTCACGTGATGTCACAATTGGTAAGCCATACCCACTATCTGTTCATGTGATATCACAATTGGTAAGCCATGCCCACTATCTGTTCACATGATGTCAGAATTGGTAAGCCATGCCCACTATCTGTTCACGTGATGTCACAATTGGTAAGCCATGCCCACTATCTCTGTTCATGTGATGTCACAATTGGTAAGCCATGCCCACTATCTGTTCATGTGATGTCAGAATTGGTAAGCCATGCCCACTACCTGTAAACATGATGTCACAATTAGCAAGACATGCCTACTATCTGTTCACATGATGTCACAATTGGTAAGCCATGCCAACTATCTGTTCACATGATGTCACAATTGGTAAGCCATGCCCACTATCTGTTAACATGATGTCACAATTAGAAAGCCATGCCCACTATCTGTTCACTTGATGTCACAATTGGTAAGCCATGCCCACTATCTCTGTTCATGTGATGTCACAATTGGTATGCCATGCCCACTATCTCTGTTCATGTGATGTCACAATTGGTTATCCATGCCCACTATCTGTTCACATGATGTCAGAATTGGTTAGCAATGCCCACTATCTCTGTTCATGTGATGTCACAATTGGTAAGCTATGCCCACTATCTGTTCATGTGATGTCACAATTGGTAGGCCATGCCCACTACCTGTTAACATGATGTCACAATTAGCAAGTCATGCCTACTATCTGTTCACATTATGTCACAATTGGTAAGCCATGCCCACTATCTCTGTTCACATGATGTCACAATTGGTAAGTCATGCCCATTATCTGTTAAACATGATGTCACAATTAGCAAGCCATGCCCACTATCTGTTCACATGATGCCACAATTGGTAAGCCATGCCCACTAACTGTTCACTTGATGTCACAATTGGTAAGCCATGCCCACTATATGTTAACATGATGTCACAATTAGCAAGCCATGCTCACTATCTGTTCACATGATGTCACAACTGGTAAGCCATGCCCATTTTCTGTTCACATGATGTCACAATTGGTAAGCCGTGCCCACTATCTGTTCACGTGATGTCACAATTGGTAAGCCATACCCACTATATGAATGAAAACAATGTTTAATTTGTAATTTAATATTCCAATCAATCTACCATCATGTCTAATACAACACAAACATACACTGAAGCTTTATCAGGGTCACCCTAGGCTAGGACATAAGTGCTGTATGCATGCAGTATCAATGTGTAGGGTTACAGTACAAGCATAATCAACTCTTATACTAAGTTGATAACCTCCATTTGACATCATACTTCCATGTATCAAATTGAGAGCTGTAATAGGCAGTCACACATTTGCACAAATTATTTACAAACATTGTGTGGTAAGAGCGCTGCCTGAGTTGTGCAATCACCATCTTTGTGTAAACCCAGTTTGCTTCCTACTGCCAGAGGACTTGCAGTTAAATATGATCCCACTCTTTCAAATTCCTTCATATATATCATCCTGATAGTTTCCATACCTCTGCTGGGTTGACTGACTACTGAAATGTGTATTTTTAGGATTTCATGGTAAGGTTTAAATAAAAATTGGGTGAGGACAGACAAGGCTTAACTTTCTATTTTCACTGTGTTTTTATACTTCAAGTTTTATCCACTATTGAAGACACCTGTTTCAATGGAGAATCTGTTCCTCAGTTGTGGTCATTTCACAATTTTTTAGAGCTGCCTCCATTTTCTTCTAGTTCCCTCCAGTTTCTTCCAGAAGAAACTGGAAGGAACAAGTTTCTTCCAGTTTTTTCACTTTTCTGGAAGAAACCAGTTTCTTCTGGAAGTAACTGAACCCTGATCCAATGCACAATCTCGTCAATAACTGTTATCAAAACCAATTACTAATTACAAGCCCATTCAAGTATTTGAAAATAGCCCTTAATGTTGAAATTTGATAGCACTTCAGAATAAACTGAGAAGGGATCTAGCCCTTCTAAATGCACCATAAATAATTTGATCCCCTTTTTGCCAGCACTGATTTCAAAATTTCCTGTAGGTTGGTTGGGCTTCTATTATACCAGAATGAGAATCAAAACTTGCTCATTGGAGCTGCTAATTGAAGTAATGAACCAGTAGTCAAGTATTATAATCAACAACTGCAATTTTTCCCAAAAAACTGTGGTAGTCATGACCCATCTCTTCAAAGGCTAATATTTTGTCATGAAGTTGCTAATTGATTTCTCCAGTATAACTTCAATACAGGGCTACACAAAAACAGCCAGCAATTCAGAGCACTGATTAGAGGACATAGTCTGCATTTGAAATGTTTCCAATTTTGACAACTCTGAGGTCAAAAGTATGCACCATTTCACACCAAAACATGAACGACAAAGTAAAATGAAATCTGGTGAGAGGGGTTAGTTCAAATAACAGCAGTTTTACAAGATTTCACTTGTGAATCCTTTTTTAATTTCTACTCTTTTTAGCAGAAAAGTTCCAATACAGTATTTTCTCTTTAACTTTTACACATCTTATGTATTTTTAGAATTTGATGTCAATCAAACTAAGAGCTGTGTCAACTGGAAATTTTGGTAGGCTCTTTGGTAAAAGTGTAGTTTAAAGTGATAAATTACTGCCTTTGATTTTATAGCCACTCAAGTGATGACAATCCCATAAAATCAATGAAAACATTATAAAAACCATAAAGTGTCTGCATGGCTGTAAACTGTAGGTGGAAACTTCAATTAAAATCCAGACTTTCCTCCCAGGGGGTAGCTCATAAACTGCTTACAGGTTTGGCAATTTGAGTATGGGATACTTCAGAAATGGACACTCACCATCTTCCAGTTCCTCAAGAGGAGAGATCGGTCGATCAGGAGAGATGAAGGATACACCTGGAGAGCCCCTCATGACACTAGAAGAGATGAACTCCTGAAATAGAAAAGTATAAAACTCAGCACATACATAAGATGATATAAGGGGTGGAGGTGTACTTGCATACTTACCGTTTGGTGAAGAGGTGCCATTTCCCTTATCTGAGCTAAAAAGCATAACCTAAACCATGCCATAACAATTTAATACATATGATTGATAAAGAGGAGAAACATGGCCCCATCTACAGGGAAAAATCCAAGGGAGGAGAGAATATATCACCCAAACTTTTTGACAATGTGTCCATTGACCTGCACAGCACCTTGTCACACAGCAACATTTGAAAAAAAATAACAACTGGAAAGTCTATCCATTACTTCTTTAATGTTACTCTAATATATATCTGTAACTTAGATCCAGTGGCTATCTACACCAAGAATTTCCATGTGATTGGATGAAATAATAATATTGACACCATCACCTTTTGAAGAGGGAGCTGAATTTTTCAGCATACTTAACTTTCAGGAATTGCCTTTCATTTATTTATTACAGATAGGGGAATGTTTTATTAAAAACAACAGAAAGCCAAAAGGCTTAGTAAGTCAACTTGAGTGTGCTCCGTAATGTACCCACAAAGTATATATAAAAGACATCCAAGCTTCAGATATCATGTAAATCGGGTTCAGAGAGTCAGACACTGCAACACCTGGATGACCTTTGACCCTAGAACTAGTGTTCTGCTCACTCTACCACGTCCACATAATATGTGTGGAATTTTGTTGTATCCAAGTCTCCAGCCAAGAGAAATTGGGTAAATGTAGCATTTAGACTTCCCAAATGACATTTGACCTCCACCGTGACAAGAGAATTCTGCTCCTCACTTTAATGCATCCAGATAACATGTATGAAATTTATCCATGATTCCCACCATCAGATATCATGTAAACAAGATTTTAGACTTAGAAAGAAATAGATAGGGATAAGCTACTCAATATGGCTACACCACACACCAAATATGAGCATAGTAACAGGTACCTTTCTTGAGATACCATGTTGACCAACCCACCCACCAAATATGAGATTGGTCACACTTATCCTTCATGAGATAATATGTTTACAAGCAATTTCTAAGGAATTTACCATTTGACCTCTTGTGACCCCAAATGACCTTTAACCTCCACAAAAATCAACAGGATCATCTACTCAATAGAACCAATCCACACACCCAAATAAACACAGAGTCACATGTACATTTCTTGAGATATTGCATTTGCGAAGTTTTGACATTTTGACCCCTCCTGACCCCAAATCACCTTTCACCTCAACCAAAAACAAGAGGGATCATTTACTCGATACGGTTAACCCACACACTACATAAAGGCATAGTCAAATATACTTTTCTTGAGATATTGTGTTTACAAGGTTTTGACCTCTCATGACCCCAAATGACCTTTTAACTCCACCAAAATTAATAGGGATCTTCTATTTAACAAGACCAAACTACACATTAAGTATGAGCACAGTCACATGAACCTTCCTTGAAATATCGTGTTTACAAGGTTTTGACAGTTTGACCTCTCATGACCCCAAATGACCTTTGACCTCCACAAAAATCCTTGCCTGCCTTTGGCAAGGAATCAGTAAGTTTCACCTGCTGGTGACTTTGGAAGAATAATGACTTTCTCCATTGCTGTACAGTATGAAAAAGGTACAAAAAAACTAATGACATGCAATTCCTCCATTTTTTTTAATAACCAGAATGCAAAAATGCATTGAGGTTTCGATGATACATACATGCTCTTTTCAATGAAATGCTACATTTCTTATAACAACTGGTGACCCAAAGTGACCTTTGACTCCACCTGTTAGTAACTGGTTTTTCTTTTAACCAAAACATTTCTATATTCAAAAAGCCAAATTTCATACTGTGCCATATTCAAGATATTCTGCAAACACGCTGCTTACATCATAACGCATCATCATATCAAGTTTGAAATTAATCCAAGTTTCCTGCCTTGAGATACAGTGTGAACAAGGTTTTCTGAGTTTGACCCCTATGACCCCAAATGACTTTGACCTCTACCAAAATCAAAAGGGTTCCTCCTTACATCATAACGCATCTACACATCAAGTTTGAAATCAATCCAAGCTTCCTACCCTGAGATGTTGTGTTCACAAATTTTTCAGGATTTGTCCCCTTCTGACCCCAAATGATCTTTGACATCCACCAAAATAAACAGGATTCTTCTTTACATCATAACACATCAACATATCAAGTCTGAAATGAATCCAACTTTCCCACCATGATGTATCATGTAAACAAGGATTTCAGGGCTGGACGTCATGTGACCCCAAATAACCTTTGACCTCCACCAAAACTAATTGGGTTTTTCCTTACATCATAACACATCAACACATATCAAGTTTGAAATGAATCAAAGTTTCTTACCTTGAGATACTGATATTGTGTAAACCAGGACTTCGGGGTTTGACCCCATGTGACCCCAAATGGCCTTTGACCTCCACGAAAATTAATTGGGTTCTTTCTTACATCATAACGCATCAACCTATCAAGATTGAAATGAATCCAACTTTCCTACCATGATGTATCATGTAGACAAGGATTTCAGGGTTTGACCCCATGTGACCCCAAATGACCTTTGACCTCCACCAAAATTGATTGGGTTCTTCCTTACATCATGAGGCATCAACATATTAAGTTTGAAATGAATCTAAGTTTCCTATCTTGAGATATAGTGTAAACAAGGATTTGGGGGGTTTGACCCCACATGACCCCAAATGACCTTTGACCTCCACCAAAATTGATTGGGTTCTTCCTTACATCATAAGGCATCAACATATCAAGGTTGAAATGAATCCAAGGTTTCTACCATAATGTATCATGTAAACAAGGATTTCAGGGTTTGACCCCATGTGACCCCAAATGACCTTTAACCTCCATGAAAATATATTGGGTTCTTCCTTACATCATAACGCATCATCGTATCAAGTTAAAAATTAATCCAAGTTTCCTACCTTGAAATATCTTGAAAACAAGGATTTGGGGGTTTGACCCCACATGACCCCAAATGACCTTTGACCTCCACCAAAACCAATAGGGTTCTTTTTTACATTATAACGCATCAACATATCAAGTTTGAAATTGATCAAAGTTTCCAACCATGAGATATTGTGTAAACAAGGATTTTGGTTTTTGACCCCAGGTGACCCCAAATAACCTTTGACCTCCATAAAAACCAATAGGGTTCTTCCTTACATCATAATGCATTACCACATCAAGTTTGAAATTAATCCAAGTTTCCTATCTTGAGATATTGACTAAACAAGGATTTTGGTTTTTGACCCCCTGTGACCCCAGATGACCTTTGACCTCAACCAAAATATATAGGATTCTCCCTCTTGGTATGGGGTATCTGTGTACCAAGTTTGAGAATTGTCAGATCTTCCCTCCTCAAGATATCGTGTAAACAAGAAAAGTGTCACAAACACACACATGCACATCCACACATACATACATACATACACACATACACATGCACATGCACACATACATACACACACACACCATCATGAATGCATAGGTTTCTCTTTTTGTCGAAACCAAAAATGGAAAAAATAGGAAACCTTTTGTACTTTTATAACATTCAAAATAATATAACCATACATTGCTGACAAAGTGAGAGTCTTTTGCATAATTCATTATTTTCTTTTATTACAAAGGAAGGAGATCCCATTATGTTGACAATACTTACTTCCTCAAAGATGTTAGGAGGAACTCTCATGGTCATTAGCCAGTCACTCATGAATATTTCTTGGTTCAAGTCTGGTTGAGGAAGGGTACAGTATGCTGCAGATCTGTTTATACAGAACAACAATATCATATGATGTGATATGAAAATTTACAAGCACACAGTTTAAAGTCTGCATACCTGTACCAAGATACTCCAATAGCACTACTAGCCTGCACATAGTACGGTGTAAGTTGATGTGACCGTGCAATTTACTGTAGATATGAAGGTACTTTACTCAGTACTTAAAGGGCCAACCCTCTCACCCCAAACTACACTTCTTGTAGGAGGGTACAGAAACTCTCCATTGGCTAAGTTTTTTGATTGACTGTTAATTCAAACAATGCAGATTACCAAAGCTTCTATTACACAGCATGAACTGTACTGAGAGTGTTTTGGTTATACACATAGAGCCTTTATATGCTCACCCTGAAGCAATAAACTGAGATTGTGACTGAGTAAGGATGGTTTTTCAGACAATTGTGGGAGGGGCTTAAGTAAGAAGGTAAGCAGAATTAGTGCTGTTTGGGGTGAGAGAACTGGGCCTTTAAAGCAGCACAGATAGGAACATTATAATGTGACCTCTACTATGCAGTCTCCAACTCCAGTCTCATTTTTACTGTATTTACATTGCTACTTTACTAGAGATCTTATACTGGTGCTTTAGCTATTTTTTTCCCTGTATTTTAACCAGACAAAGCATATGCCCGTATTTACAACAAAAATCCACACAAAATACAGGAAAACCGCACTGGTTGGCACCTCTGCAACAGTCTTATACTCATCCTTATCTAGACACCATCCTATCTCATTGCTTCAGGGTGTACCCATTTGAGGCACAAAAATGTAATTAGTTAATTAGATGGCACTAAAATGTAATCAAGACAGTCTCTATACATTATATGTAATTTGAGCTACTCTGCATTTTTTTAATTTGATGTTGATCAAAGAGTTGTGTTCATTGAGAATTCCTGTGGACAACCAGTAGAACTAGTTTGGGGGGATTAATGACATGCCTTTATATAACAAACATTCATGATCACCCATCTTGCACATTATCATTAAAACGTTCTAATTACCTTGCTGCTTTGGGAAGCTGGAAGTGATCAATTTCATCTGGATCTGCTAATGTAACCAACAGAAGACGAGTAGAACTGAACTGTCGATGTAGCCTTTGAACTTCAGCTGAAAGGAAGTTGTAAGGGTTAACAAGATTTGAGTTGTACTATAGATAAATTAGCACAGCTTCCTGACTATACCATAATTTTCAACTGTAGGAGGAAAAAATATTGCTGAAAATTATGAACACCAATGAAGCAAGTTAAAAGCACACCATGAGGATAGAAGCTTTGAGTATGAACATTCACAACAACCACTTGGTTAACCCTTTACTATTGCTTGGGTCCTTTTGGACCCATGTGGAGAGCGCAGCTGTCACCCATCTTTACTGTTTCACGCGGAGCTCGAAACTGCGAGTAGCTACCCAAAAATTCGGCCACAACGACAAGAGAGATAATAGTTCAAGGTCACAGGGTCAATAGCCTACGGAAACTGATGGAGGGTGTGCTACGTCTGCTTTTCCACCCACTCCCGAGGCGCGCAAATATGCCCCGATTGGAGCACAACGGTAAAGGGTTAACATTGGGCTGGCTGCAGCCTTTTTTCCAGCTGTGGCTCACTGGCTTGTTTTCCCTACTCCATTGCTTGTGCTGAGCAACAAGTACAATGGCAGTAAGTTTCATTTTTAGTCTTGAAATGATCTAGCAGGAGTCAAACACATCACCATCCAGCTGCAAGTCAGATCCTGCAAAAATTTGGAGTTTGACACAAGTGCAAATCACAATCCATTTCATCAATTTATCCCTTTAGCCACCCTCCAGTGCTGGACTTTAAATTTCAACTTTTAAAACTAAAATAATCCCCTCTAGAACTTTTTGAAAGGAGGGAATTTCATTAATTTGGAAGCCTAGCACTAAAGCTGTGGTCACACTAAAACATGTTTGGATCTGATTTTTGCTAATTTTTGTTAAAATCTTTTCCATCTCTAATTGGAAAAAATGTGCAAATACCATGTGCAGGACCATGAAAATACACTTTTTGCTTTTTATTCTGTGACATCACATCAACAGATAGACTTTCTCTGATTACACTATCCAATAAAAAAAGTTTAGTCAAAGTGACATCACAAAAAAATCAGTTGGTACTGTATTTTACTTTCATAGACAACAGATGCAAATCATTTCTTTAAACTCTTTGCCAGCTTAACAGGGAAATCAACCAATGGGATTTAAAAGATGTACAACTAACAATTTATGGAAATGCCTTAGTTTCATGAAATATTTTAGAAATACAGTTTAAAACAACCATGGTAAAAAGTTATTTATAAACACCTCAATCATAGCATGCCTTAATTTGAATATGGTACTTGTCCAATTCAGTTTTTCAAAAATTTTTATCTCCTTACCATACTGAAAAACAACTTCATTTTCACAATTTTTTATAGGTGGCTTACCTAGTAAGTAATCTGCCTGTTTTCCATACACTTTTGTAATCCCGTACATGAGTTGAGATGAGAGGTATAAGGAGAAGCGCTGCTTGACTCCATGCAGAGTTGCTTTGAGGGTGACATGTTGGAGAACATCATCACTATGGAAATGAAAAAGGAAAACGTATTACAGCTTTAAAGGGGCTCATTGAGTTGATATCCATAACTTTAATGAGAGTGTTAAAGGGTCACTACCACATGGCAATGCTTATAGTTAGCATAATGAGTCAAGTTTCATATCCAATAGTTATGGAAAAAGTTAAAATTTTGAATTTTGTGGTGTCCTGACTTGTAACTATGGTTTTGTGCATAATTTAAAGAAGCTTCTGGTCTCAAATGTTCCGAAAACTAAGTTGTTCTGTTAAGTATGCACTCACAAAAGTCATTTTTATGAAGGATATGAGGATTGTCTAAGTTTGACGGTTTGTCATTGGTATATGAAGAAAACTTGCAAGGTTTGAAAAAACTCAATGAGCCCATGATGAAATCTACAATCCTCGACAAAAATGATGGGGCAAAACAAGCAAAACAAGCAATGAACGGATCACCATCCCCCACTCCCCCATTCAATGTTGCGGCAGCCCAAATTGTCCTGAAACTTCAACATTTATACAGGGAGAGGGGTTTGTCCCATGTTTTTTTGTCGAGGATTGTCGGAAGCCGGTACAAAGGTATAGGAATTTCCCAATTTTCATTTTAAATGCTCTGAAACGAGCAGGTTGCCATTTTATTTTTCAAGCTAAAGGAAAGTAGTAACAGTTGAATTTGTCCGACCAGTATACTGGCATGTCAGATTAGCGGTGGGCGCTCAATTAAAGATTTGTCTTTCTCAAGTAGCTCATACGAGGGAGGGGGAAATAGTACTCTGGGTGGTGAGAGATTTAATTTACTTCAAAAATTTCATGCACTGTAATGGGGAAAAAAAGCAAAGATTTTTTTTTACATCTTATTTTTTGTGTTAGGGGTTGGGGGTAACATATTTCACGATATAACCAACGGTTAACCACGAAATTCTCTCTTTTTTCGCATAAATAAACATTGAATGATGATTCAAACTACAATCTGGTTAAAGACGAAATTATATGTAAGTATAAGGGGTAGTGAACTTGACAATTTACGTAAAGATTTCTCGAAATCCAAACGGTTAACCATTTTTGCACAATGAATGTTTCCTACGAATAGAGAGATCTTCTATTTGCACAATTAACCCTCGACGGACATTAAAATAGTGTGGAGGTCAATGGTTAATCATGGTGAGGTCAATGGTAAACTGCGCTAATTAAATATTCTTAGTAATAGGGAGCAGTGACGAGTTCTACATTGGGATAATAAATAAATTAAGCGTTATAAAGCAGGCTTCAACAAATCCCCGCCCGACAGTCCGGGACAAGTAAAAAATGACTTGGACAAGTGAACTGCTCAATATTATAGCCCGCTGGGCAAGCAGCACAGAAGTCTTCTTCACATAGGAATTCAAAGGCTAGTACTAGATAATTAGATATGGACTCAGTGCATATTCATGCGGACAAGTAGACTTTGGGAATCCCTAACCCGATGGACAAGTAATAAGAAATGAATTTATCGAAGCCTGTTATAAAGCCCACTTTTGGGGCTTTCTGTAGCAGTTCGGTTTCAAAAATTTTAATCATGGTGAGGTCAATGGTAAACTGCGCTAATTAAATATTCTTAGTAATAGGGAGCAGTGACGAGTTCTACATTGGGATAATGAATAAATTAAGCGTTATAAAGCAGGCTTCAACAAATCCCCGCCCGACAGTCCGGGACAAGTAAAAAATGACTTGGACAAGTGAACTGCTCAATATTATAGCCCGCTGGGCAAGCAGCACAGAAGTCTTCTTCACATAGGAATTCAAAGGCTAGTACTAGATAATTAGATATGGACTCAGTGCATATTCATGCGGACAAGTAGACTTTGGGAATCCCTAACCCGATGGACAAGTAATAAGAAATGAATTTATCGAAGCCTGTTATAAAGCCCACTTTTGGGGCTTTCTGTAGCAGTTCGGTTTCAAAAATTTAAAAATCTGCATTTAGCCTGTAATTTATCTGGTATATCTATTCTCCCCCTCCCCTGAAGGTTGTTTCGATCTTCCCCCTCCCCAAGAAATATTTCTCACTTGAAAGCGACCTCTTTCCCCCTTCGGTACCCTGCGACAACGGGTCTTCTGAATAGGTTAATGACAAAATTAACGAAGGTAAAGCACCCATGAGAACTCTGTATTTTGATCACTTCCCTGTCCTAATTAGAAAGACGGAATATGGACAAAAGTCTGTAATGCGTAATAAGTTACATTTCTTCCCTGTGAAATATTTAAAAGCCGTTTTTATTATCTTGTCATGAAGCAATTGTTCTTCATAATGCTTACACCATGACATTTGTCATCAAATCACTCTTTTCAAAGTACACAACTTTTATTCACCAACAGTCATCACGTTCCCCAGGACAGAAAACTTCTTCATATACATTTGTACAGGCTTCCGACAATCCTCGACAAAAATGACGGGACAAAACAAGCAATGAACAGATCACCATCCCCCACTCCCCCATTCAATGTTGCGTCAGCCCAAATCGTCGTGAAACTTCAACATTGATACCGGGAGGGGGGTTTGTCCCGTGTATTTTTGTCGAGGATTGTAGCCTGATGCTCTCCCTATAGTGCCTTCACAGTGGATTGAGTAAAGAGTAAATAATGCACTCATGTCCCACTGACCACTCAGCCCACTGCCCGACTTATGTAGTCACTATATAACTTCATGCAGATAAGTCTTCTGGCAACCTTTCTGCAATGTCATGGTCCACTGGGAGAGGGTTTCTCTATCTTAATGCGTAATCAATGAAGTAGAAATGCCCTGAAAAGGACCTCAAAATCAGAGTTTTTGAAGCATCAGCCAAGTTAGCCCAATGGTTTTAAATTCAATAATGATACTGTACAGGGTTTTCCCTGGGCCTTTTGAACGTCACGCCCCTGGGTGCAATTGTTTTACTTCCCAGAACTGCTAAGATTATCATGAATGATTGCTCTACATGGGCTTCGTTGAAGCAGGAGAGTAGCTACAGAACATTATCACAACTACTACAACCCAGTAAAAGAATGCAAATGTTTTGACATGATTGGGGGATGAAAAATAGAATGAGCATGATGTTGGCCTAAGAACTAAATTATTAAAGGACATGTGACATCGACTACAAACAAATCTACTGTATTAACGGTTGATTTTGTATCCCCACTTTTGAAGTGAAAATATTACGCCTACAAAAATGATATCCCATTCGTGAAACGAACAGAAATTTTCCAAATATTTTCTATCCTGAACTTGTAATATTGCAAGCCAGCCCAATTTTGTCAATTTTGGTGAGCAACGGGCGCGAAATAATGGCCAACCGGGGGTAAAAATCATCCGGTGCCAGCGCTACAAAAAAGCCATGCCGATGAACCAAAACTTTTGAGGCAGAAATTAAGTGATACAAAGCCAAAGTGACCGCTATCAGTAGATCAAAATTTGTATGAATGTGAGTTTCAGTGCTAATATTTTTACCATTTTGCGTCTAGCGACTTGCATAAGACACAAAATTTCCAAAAGGGGAGGGGAACACCCCCTCCCCCAGGCTGGCAATACACCTATGGACGCATCAGATGCGCGACATTCAATTCTAAACCCAGGTAAAACCCTGATACAATGTGTAGCTCTTTACCATAAACAATAACTGTTGATGTTACTGCAAATGAAATTTTCTAACCCATGGATACCATTCACTGCTGTACTGTAAAAAGTGACCAATCCTTTAGCAATTGAGACCAAAAATGATATGCCTACCCTAGGCCTGTGTCTTAAAATTTTTACCAAGAGACGTAGTAATACCTAGAGCTTCTTAGGGCCCTGCCCCCTGAACCTCACACTGGGGCTTTGTCCCTGGACATTAGGACGGATTGGTTAGGTTAGGTTCAATGAAATTTTACAGCCCAGTTTTCAACCAACTGGTTCAATTGGAGCCGGCTTTTTTTCCAGTTGTAGCTCACTGGCTTGTTGTCCTTACTCCACTGCTTAAACCAGGCACCAAGCACAGTGGCAATAGGTTCCAGTTTTAAAGTCATCCGTATGAACCAGCACGGACTCAAACTCCCGACAGCAAGTCTAATGCTCTAACCACATGATATATTTAAAATGTGAACAATGTCAGGTGAAGCTGAAAAGTATGTACTTACCAACTTTTTACAACATGTACAGAGTAATAGTCTTTCTTGCTTAGGGCACCGGCTCTTGTTGCTGCTAGCCTTAGGATGATAAAAAAAAGTTCAAAACTTATCAATAACATATTAAGCGTAACATGAACAAAATCTTTGACAACAAAGAAGTTAAAGTGAAGTTATTCATATTTTGTCATTCATATTTTGTCGGAATAAGAGAATAAGTAGCCCTGTCAACTTGAAAATACTGCAATTCTATTGTTTCTCCCTAAAATACATATCTTCAATGATTTTTCAGAACCTAAGTAACCCAAGATATACCAAGGGTCTAGTGCACATGAAATGGACATTGGAAAACTATTGGTATGGTGACATACCAACAAAAAAAGCATGACTTTACTTGGCGATTAAAAAATATGATTTCGCAATTAAAAATCTGCTGAAATAGTGTCTTTTGTGAGGAGTTTCCGCCGGTCATTGCCCGATTGATTAGACTTCTCATTAAGTTTCTCACTCGGCTGTTAATAATGTAGTAAGAGGATTTCCGATGTGTCATTCCCTTGGACATCCATCAATGGTATTTAGTTTCTGTTTAGACCTCCCTGCTTGTTGTGCTAGACACACAGAGATCATTGTTTCATTCTAATTCTTTTATATTCTTTAAGTTAATGCCACGTGGTTTTCCCTGGACAAGACAGGAAGCGTGTGATCTTTATTTGGGTAGATGAGTTGAAATCTAGTCTTCCTCCGACTAAGAAGTCTTGTCCCTGCCAGCTAGCTATATGCTGCTGCAGTGTTAAATTTAAACTCAAGTATAACTTTTATTTTTCATCCGTAAGTTAACCCGGACTCTGTACCGTGATTTGTAATATAGTGAGGAATACAACGAGAGAACTGAACTACCGAATCTTTTATTCTCTTTTCAATTCTGCTTTTTAATTTCTAACTGTGAGACTGGAAAATAGCCTCACACTTTCACTGTTCAATAAAATTCCTCTCCAAAGTTTGAATGTTTTTGGAGTAGCTTGTTGCATATGCAAAGATAATGATGTTAAGTGCTGTGCTGTTAACATTTTTTTTTGTTTATTCTGTAGTAATAATCTCATAATTATTCATCAGATACAGTAGTTAACAGTTTAGTGAGTGATAAAAATGGTCTTAAATTTCACAATTTAAAATAGTTCCTGAACTTCTGGGTATTCGCTTTGAAGTAGGGTGGGTCTTTGTTTCCTAGTTCAGGTCTTCATTTTGTTGTAAGGTAGGTCTTTGTTTCTGAGTTTAAGGCCTCTGATCTTTTGTTTGTAGACACCCACAGAGAATATGTGCCCAATGAAAAATTTGTCCAACATGCAAAGCTGGCATCACATTGCCTTCACCAGTCAATCTAAGTAAGGTACAAAACCTGGTTATTTCATCGGAAAAACTATTGGCATGAAGTGACTGAGATGAGTAACAACAACTAGATTTTCCGTCTACAAGTTTCATATTCAATATATTTTTCATAGGCTTGCTTTCATAGGCTTCCTAGTTACGAGTTCCTCTTGGGGAAACAGTCAACAGTTCGTAAACATGAAACGCCTGGATATTTTATTCTATTACACACCACGAAAACGACATACGTGTATCAACAGCATTAGCACACGTGGAACAAAGACTGATGCATTGATAAGCTGCAGAACTAACACGATAATGTGTCGCAAGATTCCCATTCTGAAAAAGGGTTAAATAATTTTTGGTCTTAGAATTGAAGGCATGCTTGTTTCATCAATCTTTCAAACCAAAACATGGTGGTCATCCCAGTCTTCCTTCAGGTTCACCATCTGTCCAACCCAGCTGCATAACTCGGGAGCAGGTAAGCTGATTGATTTCACCATTCATAAATCGTAAATTTGTGTTTTTTAGGAAGGAAATGAACACTCAACATTACAAATTGTGAATTTATGTATTAAACAGACAGTACCATTTGCATGTAAGATTTAAAACCTTTCATGTCTCTTTTGCTACTTCGGCAAGTTATGATTAAGTTGTTTTAGGGATCTGTCAAACGAACACATTTTATTTTCATGAAAATGACAAGAACATGTAGCCTTGTTTAAAGGGTACTGAATTCTAATTATTAGTATTACTCCTTTGACTCCTTTGGAGCAGAATATGAACCATCTCTGGTAATTGGTATTATGTTCAGTATTGCAGAAACCTGCATGGGTCCAGAAGGATTTCAAATTTTCAATTTTTTTCCATGATTATTCTTAAATCTACTAAATGAGCATGAAGGTAGGGGCTCATCCCACTGGTCCTGTACCCCTGACATTGTCAGATGTTTCACTTTAGGGTACTGGAGGGGTTCATGGATTCTTCAGGGGCTCTGCTGAAGGTGCCACTAACTTCACCAAGCCCTGGCAATGCTTTGATGGGGGTCCATAGGGCAAAGCCCCAAGAAGCTCCTGGGTTTTAGAGTATTTTTGAGGCATTAAAAGTTGTCATTTAAGGGTAATTCTATTGATTAAAAACGTCCAAAAATTAGACGGTAGATTAACTTGCTAACTTCAAGTAAGATTTTATTGGTAACAAAACTACCACCAGAAGCAGATTTGCCAGACATTTTGAAACTGAACTATAGACAAAGCAGTTGGTTGGCAGTGTAAGGTGATACTCTTTAGGAAACATTGTTTATTGGTTGGAAGCCTACTTGAGCTGAGCGCTGTCCAGTCCTGAATTGGTTCAGAATCATGTACAAAAATCTCATTAGTCATTACTGACTTCTATATAGACATCTGTGGTCCAGCCCTTTTTCCTTTTTTCTTTTTTCTTTTAAACTAAAAATACATTTTGAGTGTTTTCTTTCAAGGCCCAATTTTATACTCCACCAAGAATGCACTTGTTGTTATTAAGTTGGCATGGGACATTTGCCAGAACTTGTGCGATGTTACATGATTGTGGGATTTGGTCTGTGAGTGATTTGGACATGACTGGCAAAATAGGGTGCTTAGTCAGGGATAGAATTAGTCGAAGGCCACGAAGGTCGGGGCCTTCCTACTTTTGGCAATGGCCTTGTTGCCCTATAAAATTTAATGACAATCACGACCATTTGGCCTCCATGCCCTACCTGTGGCATTTGTTGATCCTCCCTTGTGGGAATTTGGCAAGCCCCATGTGAGGGCACTAACAACAAGATGGAAAATATACCAGTCTCATGAGCCAACTGCACAATTTTAACATCTATGATTACAAGCTGGTAGCAGGCAAACTACTCTTCAGTAATACAGAACTGGGACTTGAACACATGAACTCTTTTATGATTGAAGATATGGATGGATCATCCCCTTGTGCCACTTGTCAAGTCTCACATTAGTTGCACACTTTAGACAATGCATGATAGGCAGGGCCTTCATTGCAGCATTCCACCAGCAATGCAGGTAGTTCAACATTTTGTCTTCAAGGTCAGAAAAAAATAATTGTGACCATGGCAAACAGTTTATTGTCCCCAGCAGCATCCTTTTTTGCAGCCAATTATTTCTGATAATTATATGCTGTAGTTTAATACTTTTATTGGATATTTGTGTGATGGTTTCAGGTCTGTCACCTTGCCATGCGTATGTAGACTACAGTACGCCCATAAATATTAATCACTTACCAAGCTGTTCTTTCATGTAATGAGGTGTTATGTGTGAGATGCAAGAAGTAAATTTCTTTGCTGCTTGGTCCTACCATTGCCGTCGGTGACATATCGAGCAACGTTTGCAAAAAGACAGAGAGCCATTGGGACTTCTGACAAACTGTACATACCACTAGGGCTACGACGGTTATCAGTTTAACCAGTTAACCAACCGATCGACCTGTTACACGGCCTTCGTTTCTCTAAATGTTTAGCCATTTTTGTATCCTCATAAGTTAAATTGCTCAGTGCCGCAATTTCCGCTGTGTTTACTTAAGCTGTTTGTATCATAAACCACAAAGTTCTGGGATTATAATTGCACAACAATTGCTAATCTTGCCACCCAAAATGATAAAAAGATATGACGAACTGATCGTTGAAAGCTTTTGACCCTACCCTGCATTTGTATGTAGCATTTTGCTTATCAATCAGCTCGCACAATTAGCTGTGATTCTTCTTGCCAAAAATCCCATTGCTATAATATACCTGTCGTGCTTATCTGCCAAGGAACCTTTTAACAATCAACTTGCCTTCAAAAGCCACAAGACAAGCAGGGAGCTGTAACAAAAGCCCGTAATGCTGCTGTGAAAAAGTTACCAAGCTTTGTACATCTATGGCAATAAAACCTCTGGGAGACCATGTTTCGGGCAGAAAAATATATTTGAATCTCCCCACTTTAGCTGACCGAAATATTTTATCATGCCACACCTCCGTAATTTTCATTATTTTTCACTGTCAGTAGCAGCATTTGTAAAAATTTAACCCGTACAAATACGATCGTTAGTGCCAGATAATTCCCGCCATTTTGTTTACCCAATATCATATCAAAATGGAACACTCCACACTGATTTTTATGAATATATGCATACACACTTCGTTGTCTGGTCGAGCTTATGTACAGACCAGGTTGCAGTTGTGATAATGTACTGTACTGTAGAAGCCCATCCTAACAATGCATGTAAAAATTATGCAACTATCTAATCTTAGCGGTTCTGGGCAGCAAAACCATTACACTCGATTAATGTATCCCTTTATTTTTGGCAATTCTTGTCCGAACCTTAAAGGCCCAGTTCTCTCACCCCAAACAGTACCAATTCTCATAATCTCCTTACTTAAGCCCCTCCCACAATTGTCTGAAATTCATCCTCATCCAGATACAATCTCACTTTATTGCTTCAAGGTGAGTATAGAAAAACTCAATTTCAATAATATTAACACTCTCAATACCATTCATGGTGTGTAATATAAGCTTTGGTACTCTGCATTGTTTGAAATACCTGCCAATCAAAGAGCTGAACCAATTGAGAATTTCGGTACCCAGGTAACAAAATTGTAGTTTGGGGTGAGAGGTTTGGCCCTTTAAGTCTTGTTTAAAAAGAATCTGCAAATGAAATGCACGTACATCAGATCCCCGAAAAATCCACGTACACAGAGATTTGTGATGTTGTTTCTTGATGAATTTAGCACAGGGCTTGGCCGGCTGCACAGGCCAGCTATGTAAGCATGGGAAGTGCAATCGTCACAACACAGACACAATAGGGAAATTCCTCATTACAATAATTCTGGCTTGGTGGATTGGACACCTTCAATGACCATCTTCCAGTAAAACCTTTAGAGGCAGGTGGGCATTCCTGTGGTTTTTTTTTTACGACATTTATAAGAAATACTACTTCACTCCAGTGCAGTGGCTTAGGGTAATAACAAGGTCGTCTTGAAGGCCTGTGATCAAATTTTATGAGGATGGAACGGGCGATTGCCCAGTCAGTCCTCTGATACCCCAAGCATCACAGAACTGTAATGTAGTGGTATTTTCACACACTGAATCCCATAGGCAATGGTGCAAGTTGTGATTGGCTGGCTCTGAATCAACGCAATTGAACTAATCATGATGCAGCGGCAATTCAAATTTTGCAATAGATCATAGGTATATCATGTCACCGAGCAAAACACGATCCCTTGTTTGGTGGTACAAACGGATACGCACGTAAGTCTACTGCATGCATAGGACCACGTGCATCATTGTTTTCCTTCAAAATGACGTCAAATGACAACACTTCACAAGTCCTACTGTAAATAACTTTACGGTATGAAAGGTGGGAATTTCTTAATTTATGCAGGATAATAGCATTTGCTTCTGCTGTTGGCAGCCAGTGGGCCATTAACAGTGCAACTGTACAGCTTGCTAGCATGACAAACAAATGAGTGCTGTAAATGTATTGAACACTGCATCACAAGCAAGCTGCATCAAACAGCGGTGTAGGAGTGTTTCATGAATTGTCAGGCTCTGGTGCTCTTTGGAAATGTTGATCTTGTTCTTGTGCTGAACATGATATCATTTTTGGTTAAGCAGTTAATAACGGTTCATAAAATCTGTTAAAGGAATAGTGAATTAATAAAAAATGCACAGCCCTACATACCACTCAAAAAATTATGGCAGCAAAAACCTATATTGTGATTTGGAGAGCTATCAATAGTTGCGCCTTTGTGAGTATCTTTAGGCCCTATGATCCTTGCAGCACCATAGTGCTTTTGTTGCAATCTTAGTATGTTTTACAAAATTGGACACAACCTTGTGAACTTTCTGTTCTCTCCTATTAATTTCCCTTCTATCAGGCATGCTGTTGCAATATCATATAGGCCCTGCACTGTGAGGCTGTCAAATACCAGTTAGAAGTGCTGAGTTAGCCTTTGGAATACTATCCCCTATGTCATTAACATATAACCAGATCTGTTTTGTCCATTCTTACTGCTAACTATTGGTGGATCCTCCTCTTTAGATGGATCAGAGACCCATGGGTCGTCACCCAGCCAACTCTGTAGGGCCCTTTTGTCATTCATTTTTACTTGCACTTGTAGCTTTGTGATTTTGTCACTGTAAATAAATTTAGCTCCAGTAGCACCTATTTATTTACGGTTCAAGTTCAAGTTTAGTTTCGCATTAGCCTTAGGCCTAGCCTGACGTTAGTCCCTCTTACAGCAGGCAGGAAATACTGTGGGCATATTCACTTTTGTAGCACTGACAACCTGCCAGTTGTAACATGAGTAATAATACTTAATAGCCTTTTGTGTGCATTTGCTAGGTGATAATGCAGTTTAACTTCATACCTTGGACCTCCCAGGCCAAAAAGGAACATCAGTTCCTTGTTTCACTGCTCAATTGTGCAGACTTATTTAGGCCTAGCCCTCCAACAGGGCTGTATGTTCGTTACATGGCCTAGGCTCATTCCTCTCACAACAAAGTCCTTCGAGCAGATGACGAACGTGCACACTAGCCAGAACACCTGAGGACCATCATCTTTTGCTTCCCCAAATAATAAAATATTCTCACCAAACTACACACAGTTAGGCCTAAAGGCCTTTATACACCAGCAAAATTCGTAAAACATTCTCAAAACACTTTATCTGCAACAAACCCAAGGGGCATGCTTGTTCTCAGTTTGTTGCACAGTGTAGACAGACCAAAAACAATTTGAAAATGTTTTGAGAATGTTTTGAAAAGAACTGACAGGCCATTTCTTTTGCAACATTTCCAAAACATTTTCAAAACATGCTGCATGCCCTGTCTACACTGTGCAACAAACCGAAAACAAGCATGATTTTGGATTATTTGTTACCAGTGAATGTTTATGAAATGTTCTGCAAATGCTGCTTGTGTATTGGCCAACAGGCCTTTAACTTTAAGTTAAGGTTAGGCTAGACCATGTAACAAACACACAGCCCTATTTGGGAGCTGAGACTTATCTGGCTGCAATGCACAGGCCTCTCCACTTCCATAATTTATCCCACACATAACTTACTAACGTTAGGCCTAGCCTAGGCAAAACAAAAAAATCATAATGCTGCCAACTTACGCCTGTTAGAGTTATAGTGTAATAGGCTAGTTAGCCCATGTTATTAGCTACTAGTAATATCGTAATATGATGCCATGCGAAGCCTGGAAATCTTCGCCTTGTCTGGTAGGTCATACCACATTCACGTTTCTACGATAGTCACTGGCACTGCTATCTTGAGTCCGCAAGTGTAATCCTCAGTTTTGATTTCTTTGCTTACCATAAAACTGAAATATAAGCTCAGGTCATGAGTGCTTACCAAACAATTCCGAACTTCCCTCCCCTTTTCTGAAGAATATCTTGGGAGTAAAACATTATGTATGGGAATTTCAAAAGCGATTCTTGTCAAGTCTTGAACCCGGCCGAACACGCGACGTAAAGCATCACCAATATCATACACAGTATACAGCACAGCAGTACGTGTGATGTACGGTAGTACAGTGCAAACACACTGCACGATTAGTACTACTAGTGCACTAAAGCATGTGCCCAGACAGCGTCCACGAGTGACGTACACAAGCGCACTTGAAAACAATTCCAAAAAGGCGGGAAAATTTAAAAGACAAAGACCACCTATGAAACTTTCGTCCAATCGAAGTCGAGGAACTTAGGAACGACCCTCAATTATGATTATCATAGAACAAACATTCTTCATAGAACAAGGCTGGAATAGGAAAATGCTTGAGTCAATCTGCCTGTCGCCAAGCTTGAAAAGGAAAAGCCAATTTGTTTGAATAAGCAACACAACTTGACCTTTTCATGTTAATGGCATGGCATTGACCTGCATTGACCTCTTAGTGTACCCACACAGCCATGCTCATTTATAACCAGATCTAGGCCTAGGTACTTAAGAGAGGTGAAGAATCTAATTCCCAAGGAGGAATATGCTCTTCTAGAGGCAGAAAGGGTGAGAAAGGGACAGGAATATAAGTAGAGTGGGGGGGGGGGAATAGAATGGGGGTGATGTACTTAAAATGAAAAAAAAAGCTTTGAAATTTTTTCCCCCTTTTATGTCAAAGAAATTATTCTGCAGGAAGCTATCCCAATGGGCCTCCAAGCTCAACAGCATGCAGGACTAGCTCCCTTCCAGTTTGGAAGAAATCTAATTGGGCACATCCTTAAGAAAAAATGAACAATGCCTGTTGAAATGAGGCTTTGTTCTTGAGTAGAAAAGATTCATCTCTGAGGAAAAAATGTTCCATACACTTCCTCCACGGAGTTGATTGTGAGTCGGTCACAAAAATGAACAGGGATAATAGTAGATGGGGTGGGGTCTGTCCTGAAACTTTCCAAGGTTGCCAATTATCATATTTTACCTTCAAATCCTTTATGGTGGTGAAATTAACAATATTTGTGTTAGGGTGCTACTTCCCCATACCCTTTCACCTACAGAAATGCCTTTGTGTGAACCTACCCATTCCCCTCATTTCCACTTAGGCCTACTGCTGCCATTAAATGCTTCTGCTTTCTCTAATTATTATACTAGAAATGCATTGTGGGATTTGAAGGCTCAAGCACACATTCAGGGGGTTAACACCCTTGCCAAAAACTTTGCAACTCCATTTTTAAACAATTGCCTCACAAGGGCTGTTATCCTTTCAAGTCAGGTGTGTCTTTCAAGGGCGTTGATTTGGCTTTCAAAGTTGTGGGGGGGGGGGGAGGGGGACATCTAGCCTAATTTTTTTCTGCTGTCCTGGTAAGGTGTGTACAGTGGCGTAGCTAGACATTTTTTCGGGAGGGGCGAGGGGTGTGGGCAAGCATCTAGATTTTATGACTCTTTTTAAGTGTGAACACCACTGTACCAAAGCCGTAATATGCGGCACGCAAAATGCGCTGAAATTTTTGCCATTTTTCAAACATTTGAAAATACCGAGCTTGTATTTCAAAAAAGTTTGGATTCTGGGTTTCCTGTATGCAAATTTGAAAAGTTGGGGGATCACTGAAGAATTTAAATTTCCTATTGGCAAATGTGATATTGAGGGGCGACTGTTTAACAACAAATTTCCTAACTGGCTAACGATAACCCTTATCCATAACCTGGACAAAGAATACAATCGCTACAATACAAATCCAACAGCCAATCAAGAAACATCTTGTTAAACAGTGAGCATGTACCCAAGACTGAACTGCGAAAAAAGATCGTTGTTGCTACATGATGATATCCAACCCCTACGAAATGAGGGTCTCTGGCGAAATTTTTTGAGTCAAAGACTTATATTGGAGGGAATTTTGAATTTTGTGAAAGGACATTTATGAAAATAGCTCTGTAGTTACTGGTGTCACTTGATGATCTGGTGTCGCATATAGCAAATTTCAATTTTTCACTTACAAAGTCCAGAGGTCGAAAAATTTTACTCAAAGTATGAGCCAGCACTTCTGATTACGAATTACATCTGTGGCGCGCAAAGCGCACGGAAAATTTTGCTTTTCTGAAACAAATAATGACGAAAGTGGTGCTTTTAATGGGGAGATTTCGGAATTTCATGAGTTGTCAAAACCACACAGTAGACTGGTTTCACAAATTGTAAATTTCCGACCTGATTAGGGCCTGCATCGGTCACACTTACCTTACCCATGCCTATTTACTTCACGGAAATGAAAGACCATATTGTATACCCTGTGACTGTGCTGTCACCTTCAGTCACATTCTCGTTAACTGTTACGAATACTCCCATATTCGCCAGAAATACTACACCGTGCCCGACCTTAAAACTTTCTTTGAACAAACCAGATCTTCCCTTATTCTTGGCCTTTTCAATGAAAGTAAATTTTATAGAAATTTCTGACATGACTTCCACCTTGCTATCATTTTCGCTGAAATTTTTACATTTTTACTGTAACTTTTCCTATTTTAAGTAGCTTTACTGCAATTGTAACTTAGTCTAACTTGGTGACACTACCTAACACATTCGTGTTGGTGTGTTGTAAAGCCCTATCTAACTAATTCTTTATTTTTCAGAGCCACTTGCCCCCTGTAGCTATGCCACTGGGTGTCTAAGAGAAGGTGCCCAGATGCAAAATGGTACTAAATGTATCAACATTTTGAGTTACTGGGAAACTCAAAACATGTTCTTGAAAGTGTGGGTAATTACTTCAACGGACTAAACGGTCAATATGAATTTAAATACCGGTTGTTATAAATCTATGACTTGGTCAAAAGCACACTTCAATCTACTACGAGAAAATCACAGATCGAGGGGTGGAGGGAATGGTACCCACTGGTTTAGTGCTACTGAGCTACAGTTGCATAGGCCTACCGGTGAAAGATTGTTGATACAAATATGTTTCTTATGTTTTTTTTTTCAAACTCCCTGTCATCATACACTACCTACAGACAGAGGATGGAGGTGTACCTCTAATTCCTGATTGAAGTCTCTTTTCTAGCAAACTTCCGAGTTATTTTACTTCTCTGATAATGGTCTAAACACGGAATGGTCAAATTGCTATACAAACGAATGATGTGAGCATGTTGAAACTTTGCATTAGAAATCATACATTTTTCTAAAAAGATGCATGTAGACTGTGCATCGAAACATTTTCAGTTTCCTTAAAACGTGTTGGCCAATTTCAGCCTGCAAGGCTGGTCATTCACTAAAGAGCACAGATTCCATTAAAACATAGTAGGGGAAGATTCGTCTTCTTCATATTCCTAAATATTGTGCTCCTTCATAACCACACCTGCTGCCTAATGCACACGAACAATCGACATAATCATTATAAAGACCGATGAATAATGTAAGTTTGATATGCAAGTGAAAAAAGATCATCAATCAGACTTGAAAGCACGCGAAACTGGATTTGCAAAGTAAACATGTGAAATAATTGATACAGAAAGCTAGTCAATCGTAATCGGTAGAGGACACCTTTCATAACCTACATGTATAGTCTTTTTGGTAGCACCTAATTTTTAAGTTTCACGTCACAAAAAGTGGGGGACTTTTACGTTAGTGTTCCCTCCACTCAAAAAAGTGGGGGGACATGTCCCCCTGTCCCCCCCCCCCCAAATTGAAGCTCCTGCATCCAACCAAATGTAATACATAGCATGCACATGACCGCAATAGTGCCTAAAAATATTAAGTTCGAATCAAATTACTGTACATACATCATCATTTGTTACGGATAGGTTGAGGTTGTAAAGTCCACCTTGAAGGCTTGACAACCAAGACATACAGGGTGTTGGGTTGTCAAGTGGCAGAGAGGTCTATTCCAGCTGTGATTCACAAGTGCATGGGTCAAGTCCTGCTAAAATTCCATTGGTTTTTCTCAGGGCATTTTCGTTGTAGAAAATTCTGTCCTTCCATATGTTAGAGTGCACCAAATTGCATTTCAGGACATTTAAGAATGTAAAAATTTTCAAGAGGGTGAGGGTACACCCATCACACCCTTTCCCCAGGTCAGCAATCACACTTTGTCCCCCCCCCAGGAAAAAATTCTGGATCTGCCCCTGAGGCTCACTATGGACAAGATGTACCTGTTCTTGCCTTGTACTATTTGTACGGCATTTCATTGAGCTTGTGACCTAGTGTTTGGTCTTATTGTAAGAGCATTCACCTCTAGTGTGGAAGGCCTGGGTTCTATTCCCAGGTTGAGTCATACCAAAGACTCTAAAAATGGAACCTTCTACCATTGTGCATGATGCTCTGCATAAGCAATGGAGTAAGGAAAACAAGCCAGTGAGCCACAACTGGAAAAAAGGCTGTGGCCAGCTAGACTTGAACCAATAGGTTGGAAACTGGGCTGTAAAACTTTATCTAACTAACTCCATTGAGCTTGTGAAGTGGTGCACGAATGCAGAGAGTTCCATGGCATCTTGCGAACTGGTGAACTCGTGCAGTGAATTTTTTAGCAGCTCAAAGGCACCACTTCACAAACTCAAAAATAATTATGACATATGGTCAATTGCAAATAAGCTGATGTATTTTTATACACTCTTTGTGAGCCGAAACACAATTTTCCAAAGGGAAATTTTAAATAAACAATCACCCCTACACTTGGTTAACCAGTAAAATACATAAATCATTCCAGACAGGTTACTATGACATGGTTTGATAAACAGACTGTCTAGCCATTCTCCCTAATCCCTTGCCTTCTCTTCCTTCTCTGCCATAAAATTTAATGCACCTCTTCCACTTCTGTTGCAACTTGAAGTGACTGCTCAGCACCACTTCAAGAGCTAAATGGAAGGTGACAACAATCTCTTCCAATTACAGGAGCTAGTCAGCCCAACTTGAAGAAGTGTGGTAGACTGTCCTGTTTCATGATTGACTCTTGAAGGTCATGTGACAATATTTTTTTCTTCAAATCTGAAATTTACTAGTAGTTACTAGTAGTAACTGCTTAGTTTACCTTGATTTTGCAGTACTAAAGTCCTATAGTATTAGGGGAGAAATAAGAAGAAAATTATGAGTTTTAGTTGTTGCTTCAAAGTAAGTTTGGAATGACTGCTCTTGCCCTTTAAGGTCAAAAGTACATCATAAGGATAAAGATATCATTAAATTGCAAGAGCAGTCACCCCAACTTGAAGTAGTGTAGTAGACTGTCCAGTGTAATGATTGGCTGTAAGAGCAAAGTGACATTTTTCAAATGTAAAATTTACTAGAAGTAACTGCTTGGTGTATGACTATACAAGTTATATAATATGATGAAAAATACTTTGAACAGAAATAAGAACTGTGTGATATTTAGTAGTTGCTTGGAAATAAGCTGGGGGGGGGGGGGGGGGGGGGCTGGTCTTGACCTTTAAGTATCACATTTGTTCATATGCTGCAAACATATGAAGTTGCATCTTACAGTACTTTAACAACAACTTAATAAATTAAAAGTCAGAACTGATCTCTTTATGTTTCTCATAACTATATTTCAACTTTGGAAAAAAAAGATGAAAACACAAGAAAAATTGTAAGTCGTTATGTATGATACATGGCCAAATAAAATGGCTATCTATGTACACAAACTATACACGAGTACTGTCATGTACAGAATTAATCTACACTATACATAATACTATAGTTGAATAAGTATTTTGTCTGGCAACCTTTACATGTACAGGTCAACAAGTAACACATATGAGAACCCTGACCTTACCATTCTTGCATAAGGTCTATAGTTGTGGCCAAATTACAAAATTTGTTAGAACCACCCTATCACCTGGTATTTATTTTCTGATATCAATTGGGTCTGGTAAAACAATTTGTCTCTGCAATCATCAACATCCGCAACTTCAAAATTCAAATTACAAATTGACAGTTCTACTGGGCTGTTAAAAAGAGCCCAACCATTTAACACTACCACAGTACAAAATGTCAGGTTAGACTATTGGGGTTTTGAAAGGCATGATGGACAGGTGGGGTTAGTGGTAGGGATAGACTTTGGGTAATCGATTAGGGACTAATTTTAGGACTAAGTCTTGCTCTGATCCTGAGACATAATCCCATTGGTTACTGTAACGTGACATATTGTGCTTCTATAGAATGAGTGAGTTTATGCTCATTTACGCCTTAGTATGGCTCCCAATTTGTTAAGAACAGGATCGATCCCATCCCTTCTAGCTAGAAGTGACCACACAGACCTTCTGAAGTGCGCTCTTTAGTTGCAAAACTCCTTTCATGGGAACAGATCACTTTACCAGGCCACTTATACAAAAATATTTTTGGTGGTTGGTCAAAAGCAATGATAATCACAAGTAAAGGATCATACTTGCACATACATTTCATTTTTCTGTAATTAATAAATTTTTCCCAATTCATGCTAAAAGACAAATACGTCTAAAAAATGATCTGATTCTTGAAATTTCATAATTAATATCAATGTTGGGCAGTATTTTTCCTTCAATTTCAACATCCTGATTGCAAATTCATATCTTTATACCAGTTCAACTCTACACTTACATTTCTTTAGTCTCTGTTTCTGCTGACATGTTGCATTGAGGCAACATTTCTTTCCCCACCCCCATCCATGCTGTATGATACTCTGAACAAAACAAAGCATTTTTGACCCTTCTATTTTATTGTCTTATGGTAATCTCTCTCATAGCTACACAGAGCAAACTAAATAGCATTGAAAGTACACAAGCTATCAAGCCACACCATATCATAAAGCAGTGCTGTGAAAAACACATAATCATGATAGTGACAATTCACTACAAGTGGATTGTAACACTACTTTCATTTCCAAGGGCTTGAAATAAGGACAAGAAAAGGCAAGGCAAAATTAGTTTTGGATGACAGAGGGCAGGCATCCTTTCAAGTCACAAAGGAACAACAGGGATAAATTGACTCCATGGAACACACCTTTGAGGAGCGCATCAAATTTCTCCTGCATCTTATCACCAGTGCTGTCCAAATGTTTCTCAGATTGGGAGGCTGAACTATTGAACTCTATACAGTTATTCCCTTTTTTTGAGGTAACTGTGGATATTTTCAGACAAAAACTTTCCAACTGAAAAATTTTAAGGAAGTTTTGGCCTCCTCAGATCCATCAGCCATGACAACCCCAAAACTAAAACACATTTAAAACATCTACCATGCCCTTCTAAAGGGGTTATGAACATTTTAGGCAGTAGACCACTTTTGCTTGCATATTTATTTCATAACATTTGCAGTAACCAGAATTTTACAGGGAGCTTTTTTGACTTAAGCTCATTTGAAGTTTGAGCTCCTCCAGTCTTACACAGGTCAATTAAACACATGTCATAACCATTAATGATCCATGGGCCACCACTATTAAACCTTGTTATTAATCCCATATTCTAAGACATTAACTGAAGGGAACAGTGAGGCATGGTTTTATTGTATGTGACAGCTATCATGAGAATCTCGCTGCCTCAACTGTTAATGCCTTTTATAAATAAATATTTTTATCTTGTATTTTTCTAACGTTATCTTTTGTCCCTATACAATTCACCAAACGTAAAAATCTTTCCAATCAGTATTATTCGTAAGATATTATGCCTGTCAAAGCTGACAAGTTGCCACTGTGAATGGTTCCAAAACAAGAACAGACTTCAAAAAAATGTTTTTTTTTTATGATAGCAAGAAAGCAAATATAAATAAATAGAAAATGATAAGGTTCCTAAGAATATATCAACTAAAAAAGAAAAACAAAAAGATGAGAAATAATGAAATACTAACTAACTGTGACTGATATCTCACAGATGGAAAAATAATATTGGATTAAGCCCTGTCCACACTATGCAACTTGAGTTAGTATGACCGGACCATCTTGTCATTGTGAGGAAGTAAGGAGCAACTCATGCTAAGTAGTTTTTTAAGAGTATGTGAGACTATGCAGTTAATCGCAGATCCAAGAAGCTATTCCCAATGGATATGTACATATTCAAACTAATCCCCCTTACAGATTTGGCCGCAAAAAGCTTGACATAAAGTTGTAAGAGTGATTGTACAACTTTTTGAACAGCATAAAAACTGGATCCTATTAATTATTAATATATTATATGATCACAACAAATAAAATTATAAATATTCAATTAAAAATAACTGAAGTCTAATCACAATACAGTTCTGACAACCAAATCAACAGGAATTAAGCATGTGATTTGACACAATGTTGTAGTCCCACTCGCTGTGTAACATATGCTGGTCACAGAACAACATTACAGCTCAAGGATCACTGAGCAATACAAATGCTCATGTATACTGAAACCAACCTTAACCTGAGGATGGTTGATGAACACACCCATACTGGGATCAATATTTCTGGGAGGGGGGGGGGGGGGAGATATTTATTCTCTTGGCCCTCATAATTGCATGAATAGATCTATAGATCTACTATTTTGGCTCCAATTTTCAAGACATAAGCAACCCCCCCCCCCCACACCTACACACACTTATACGCTTATGTGTATGAAACATTCTTACTGCTAACAATTCTTATACACACCATTGAAATATTATGGAAATCCTCTGAAAGACAATATATGTGCTGAGGTGAGTACACTTTCTCCTTTTTGATATAAATATAACGGAGTTTAATTAGAGTGCAACTGAAACAAGAAACACCATGGTAAGTGTTAAAGATGTAGCAGAAAATGGAAGTCAAACAAGATGAATTATTGCATTTTAGTTCTAGATTCATAATTTTCCTCTTAATACCCTTGAAAAAATCTAATGATATGAGAAAAGTAGAATACAGCCTCCCTGCTTTCCCATCTTCCTTCCATCCCCTCAACTTCCTTCCATCTTCCCACTTCCTTCAAACCAAACCCCCTCCCAAATAAAAGAAAAAAAGAAAGAAAGAAAAAAAAGAAATGTGATTTAAGCTTCATTACTGACCACAGTAATAATTCAAAAAACACACTTTACAACCCATGGATATGTTAGGGTATAGAAGAATGTGTTACTTGAACACTTCTGAAACTGAGTCCCTCCTTCACACCTGTCAACACCGAAAATGAGAAATTACTAAGTCACAAATAATCATCACTATCTGAAAATGTAAGAAACTAACCAGAGGTAGCTGTTTTGATTTCCTTATAACTCAGAACCTCAAAATCAAACAAACAGTACTTTTTTTTTTTGTTCTTGCTCTTCTTTCAATGAACAAATATTACAGCAAGTTCTTCAATCAGAAAGTAGAAAAAGGTCTCATTGGTTTATAGCATAGTAAAATGAGTTGCACAATTTCACAGTCCAACTGGGTCATTACTTACTTTCAATGGAACTCAAGTCCAGTCAGTGGCTTGGGTCACTGTTCTATTTTGTATTTGGAAACTTATGATACAATAACATTAGTCACTTCCCTTTTGAAAATACTTGACCCAAGTCATGACTTGTTACACCCCTGATTTATAGCCCTGCTTTCATGCAACGCCACCGTTTGAGTTATGCTGTTATTTTGAAATTAGGATGGAAAAGATTTTTGCCTACACTTGCTTGGAAAAAATGTGTTCAGTAGTGGTTATACATGAGTTGCAGAATAAGTCTTACACTTTGACTGTTTGATCAGTCTGAGCACATTTCATTCCAAACTACCACAAGCATAGAGTGTATGGTAATAATAACATCTTTTGCATCTTTTGTAAATGCAGTATTACAAAAACGAAATCCATTATAGGAAAAATCTTGTCAGATATTTTAAAAAAAAAAATTAAAAAGCAAAAACCCCTCTTCTACAGCAATTCTCTTGCAACTTGTAGCGTGGTAAAAAGAAGTCATTGCCTTCCTACACAAGATGTACACTTCACCTTGCCAAATTTAAGGCAAGATTGTCATTCAATATGAAGTGACAGTACACAAAGTAACAAACACTCCCACAAGCAACGTCTGACAGTTTATTCCATTACATCCTGGCAATTATTTAAGATGCACATGCTACATTCTCCCTAAGTGCAGATGCAGTTATATAACTCATTTCAGTAATATAATTGACCTTTACAAACGTGGCTGGACAAGAATTTTCTCACACCTGTTCTTAAAATTTTAACAGTTTCGTGCAATGTTGCACTTTGCTGAAAAGCATACTTGCACTTTGTGTAGTAAGGTCTGTTAAATCAAACCTTTTTGGGGAGGACACTAACCTTAACTCTCACTTTGTTATTTACCTTACCCCTTTAATAAACATCTCAAAATCTTCAGCTGGTATATTTAACATAATGGAACTGTTCATAATAAACCATAAAATCATGTGTAATATACAAATCTCCTGTGAACTTTTCAGTTACAGCACACACAGCAAAAGTGCATATGAATGAAACAGTTAAAAGAAGGTCTGAAAACAACTCCAGATGGATTATTAGCTGGGAGGGGAGAAGGGAGAGAGAGAGAGGGAGGAGGAAAGAGCAAGAAGGTTAATGTTTATGTATTGTGTGGGTATAACAGTTAACTAAATGCATTTGAAAAGGTTTTAAATGGATATTCCCATCCCTTTGTTCTGACGTTATAGGAGGTTCTGTCAATGGCGATGTTGATTCCATCTTCTGACAAGCCTACATTATGACCAGTGTTAATGCAAGTGGTTAGGTTCTAATCTAACCTCTATCCTACCACTTATGCTCTACAAATTTTTGGGAACAAAGACATATTGGTTCAGAGAGCAGTCCTCTCACACAAACACAAGATTGAAAATTCTCAGCTACACCTAGGGTGCTCTGCAAGTGTTTCTTCAAAAGCCTATAAGTGACTAAAATAACTGTAAAGTTACATTTCAGATACTGTTTTGTAAGGAGAAGGAGGAACAAATTAAAGTTTTACTCAGAATTATTTTTGTTACTCTTAAAACCCAGTCAATATTAAAACTGAATCCTTGCAGCCCTTACAAAAAACATGGCCATGCCCACTTGAGGTGGAAAGAAACGTGTGGAAGACAATAACATAGTTAAGAATACTCTGCCAGACTGAATATGATCATGGCTGCAATGATAGTGAGAAATAACCTCCATGATGTTCCAAACATTTTGTTAATAAAACATTTTTCAGTAACAAAATCAAGGAACGAATGTTACATTGTTGAAGATACAATGGTATAATGTTCTCTGTTGAGTGTTATGTCATGGGACAGATTTAAAGCAGTACCAAATTTTGTCTTAATGATACTGTAAACTTGCTATTTAGCAAACAGCCTCCTGAATTGGAATCTCTCTTAAAGGACCATTCCTCTAACCCCAAATTACAATTCTTATAGGGGCTTACCAAAATTCTCAATTGGCTCAGCTCTTTGATTGACAGCTAATTAAAACAAAGCAGAGTACCAAAGTTTATATTATACAGCATGAACTGTACTGAGAGTGTTTTGACTAGACACATTGAGCTTTTTTAGACTTGCCCTGAAGTAATAAACTGAGATTGTGTCTGGATGAGGATGAATTTCAGACAACTGTCTGAGGGGCTTCAGTAAGAAGGTTAGGAGAATTGGTACTGTTTGGGGTGAAAGAATTAGGCCTTTAAGGTACCATTAACAGGTAGCCAGTACTTGTTTTCCTCAAAATTATCCCATTTCTTCACAACTTGACAATACTGTCTCTACAAAATTATCTTATTTCTTTACAATTTCACAATACTGTCACGATTTGGTCGTAATTATCCACGTGATGCTTTAAACTCATTTCAAAAACCTTCCTCTGTACTCCTCCTGACCTCCCCTTGTGGACCTGATTTGTAAGTCACAAGAGTGAAATCTCCAAAACCTGCCTTCCTACTAACTAGATATTCAGACTTTCTGAGTGTCTGTTTCATTTCCTGAGAGTTCTTCTTGGAGGCTAACAACAGCTTTTTTATATTTCACTTAAATTTTACTGAAATAATAGAACAACCAAAATTTGGAGAGGACATTTGTGGCAAAAAATGTCCATTTGATCTCAGGATTCTCACAAAAACTTTTAGTATGCCTTTATGCCTTCAATGCCACTTCCTGAATGCTACCAATGCCCACTATGCCAGCTTCTGAACTAAGACATTAATAGTAATGCATCTGAAGGGTTGGTAATTCCATGGATTTACCAACCTGCTCCCCATTTGCCCCCCCCCCCCCCCGGCCATTTCAAAACGACCAAAGCCAGGGCAGCTCCAAGGAACTTTTCTCCTAAATTTTGGCAAATTATACTTGTTTGAATGGGGGGGAACTACTTAACAAAACCATCCCAGGAAACACATTTCAACACTGCCCACTATATCACTTTCAAAAGTTACTTCCTGTGCATTTACATATCCAGAAATATTCCCTTTCAAAAGCAATTTTATTTACAGTAAGTTTCACCAAAGTGATACCAGTAACTATGCAGGTTCCAGAGAATAGTAACCTTATTAAATCTTCGTTCTAATGCCCACTTACAATTAAGATAAAATGTCACAAATATCACCATTCATGAAATTTGAAAAGATGCACTATACTTATACAGAAAACTCTTGTCAGTACTGAAATTCATCTACCTAATCTACACTCATTGTCGTAACTGCCACGAAACAGAATAAATGTACTTCCTCTGTTGTTTCCATTTAAAGAGTGGCAAATGATTTATGCTTAACTACCTTTCAACGACTGTACAAGTGATGCACTTTAAAGGTGAGCTCTTTCGTGACCATTATCTATTACGCAGAGAAATAAATTACTTTCCATCAGAAGAACGAAAGAGAAGACCTGGTGCTCAATTTAATGACTGTTGGATGTGTTTTTAAATTAGTAGACTATTTCTGTCATAACCTAGTTTAATCACTGCCTTATCAAAGCACAGAGGAGGGTCTTCATTAAGAGAAAGGGTCTATGCTCCTGAATTTACAACAATCTACAGTGGTACAAATCATTTTAGTAGAGGGAAAGAACAAATTTATATTTAAGCTGTCTGGTGTAGGAAACACGACAGGAGCAGAGTGAGTGTATTACAGTTGAAGTATTGAAACAAATGATATGATACAGGTCTGAGCATGGCCCAACATGATTTTTCAGGCTTGGACATTGTAATATATGTCCTCTAGGACAAAAATTTATAAGAATCACTGATGGTACACCCTGATGCTGAGTAGGAACATATATTCATGAAGTGTTTAATAGCTAAACCAGCGATTAAACAATTAGCAAATGGTCCACAGGTCTGGGCATGGCTTGACATGATTTATCAGGTTTGTTTTTTTGTGATAGATTTCCTTCAGAACAAGAATATACACTGGTGATGCACCTTGATATTAAGTAGGGATGTATTCATGACAAGGTTAATCGCTAAATGATAGCATCAGCGATTAAACGGTTAGCATATGCTTCACAAGTCTGAGCATGACTTGACATGATTTATTAGGTTTGTTCCTTGTTATATATCTCCTCCAGATTTACACTGAAAAAACCCTGATATCCGGGATGTATTCAAGAAGCGATTAATCCCTGAACAATTGCACCTGCTATTTAAGGTTTAGCAAGTGCTCCTTGCAATTTATCGCAACTGGTGCCCTTTGCAAATCCCTCCTCTTGTTTCCTACTTTCAAGCTGGTCCGTTAACCCCACTGCAGTTTTCTGCTATAGTGTAAGAGGTACGCAAGGCAAATTTGCTGTTGGCACTTTTAGCTCTTTTTAATTTCAGCATTTTCTCTCCAAGTGGGACAACCATCTTCCAGTTGTTGTTCTTGTTCCCTAATCAATGGCATTAGCCATTGAGTCATGCCATGTTTTATACCGCATTTCTTTCACCCACAGAGCTCTGCAGGTGCAATGAGTGTATAGTGGCAAGGACTCTTTCATGGAATGACTTAAACAGTAGATGGGTGCTGTATGCCAAAAAATCCTGGTAATACTTGGAGATAGTTTTACGGTCACAGGAATTGCAATTAACCATTAAGCGTCCACAACTTTTTGCAATTAAATATTTAGTGATTTTATTATAGGATGTCAGATCTGATTCTAAGATGAAAGTTTACAATTATACGAAAAGCACACAAAGCAAATTTCATGGTTAATGCTTCACACAATGCTCTGCTAACATAACCAACATAACGGTGAAATAAAATTCCGTCATCATGGTCTGGCAGGGGTCATTTGAGAGTTCTAGCATTTACAACCAGATCTAATGGAAAGATGTTGAAGTTGCCATATCAGTGCCAATGCATGTCAAGTTTCACAATAATATCGTATTTAAGAGCCCAACTATCCATAACACAGGGAAGCAATGAATTTGAAAGATTGAAGGTTCTGGACCCCTGTTATGTCTGACTAAATCAGACTATCACTTAACTGTTTGGACTGGTCTGTACCTGTGCATGTAACAAGCCCACATACATGTTATGCAACACCCACACTGTTGCTATCACTCCCCTTTATTTAACGGTCACTTTTTGTACCCTAATAAAACCATACTTTCTGTTTTCCCCCAATTTAAATTTTGGCATTGACACAAATAATGTGTTTCTATGGATACACATTAAATTTTAGAGGAAAACTGGAAATGCACTAACAACAGCCTGGCATCAGGTTTATTTCTTGGAAACCTTTCTCCCTTACAAAATAAGATTCTGCAGAGAGCAAAAATGATCAGTTGCCACAGCAACACCATAGGCAAAGCATTCTGAAGACACTCCATGAAACCGCTGAACTAGAAACTAGATTTCCCCAATCTCCCTGGCTTGGAATTTACTCCAAACGCTGTTTCTTATGGTCACATCCCAAGAAGGGAGTTGGTTTCCATCCCTGGTCCAGAAAAAGGTAATGAACACTAAGGTCCATGACATGCCATAAACAATTTTAATGCTTTTTTTATTTTTGTGTCAGTACTCTACCAAACATTACACATCCTTTTTTCTAGTTACGCTCACCTCTCCCCCCCCCCCCCCCCAAAAAAAAATCTTATTTTGCTGTCTCTGCTGGTTTATGATTCAATTGGTTGAAAGAGTACTTCCCTGATTCTGGATTCTTTCCAAGAGAGTTATTACGCACTTCAGATTCAGGTCATAGTTGAACTACATCCTTACCTGCCGCCCCCCCACCTCCCCCCATCATTGTCATTATTTGATGTTTCTGCTGGCTTTAGGATTCATCTTGTTAAAAGAGTAACACCTGGTTTTTCCAAGAAGACCCACTACACACTTCAGGCTCAGATCAAGGTTGAACTACAATCACTATATATGCTTACCGATACTCCAACCCCCCCACCATCTTCATGTTTATTTGATACTCCTGGTGGCTTTATGAGAATATCTCCATACCTCCCTGATTCTTACAAGATGATTCATTATGCATTTCATGCCCAGGCCATGGTTGTATAGTACATGCACTACATGCTTACCAATGCCAACCTCTCCCCCGCTCACCATTATCTTCATTTGATATTCCTGCTGGCTTTATGATTCATCTCATTGAAAAAAAAGAGTACCTTGCTGGTTCTTCCAAGGAGACTCATTATGCATTTCAGGCTCAGGTCATGGGGTAATTAGTTAGATGGAGTTTTACAACCCAGTTTCCAACCAACTGGTTCAAGTAGAGCTGGCCACGGCCTTTTTTCCAGTTGTGGATCACTGGCTGGTCATGGTCATGGTTGAACTGCAAGCATTGTATGCTTATAACCCCCTCCCCTTACCCCCACTTCAACACCTTCATTTGATGTTCCTGCTGGCTTTATGATTCATCTGACTGAAAGCTATTCCCTGATTCTTCCAAGAAGAGTTATTATGCATTTCAGTCTCAGGTTGTGGTTGAACCTCCTGCCCTTCTGAAATGACCTAAGGCAGCACTGACTGCTTCCTGAGATATTACCTGAAAATATCAACAAGAAAAATGTATTCTTAAACTTCTATTCAAAGATCTGCAGTCCAAAATTTGTATCACTACAGAATAACATTAGGCAACTAATCACTCACGCATGTTGCAAAAGGCTTTTTTCTCCAAATGAAAAAAATTTACATTTGAAAGGTGAAACTGATGGGAGATACAGAATGATATCTTTCTTTTTATATGGAGGTACACAGTCAACTCTAGTCTATGCAATGGACAATGCAAATACTTTATCAAACAATAAAGTTTCTTCTTCTGATATCTCAGTTTAAGAACTTCCTTTACTGACAACCTATATTTTTGAAGGGGGAATGTAGTCACCCCAACTGAAAGAAGTTTACCAGACCATCCTTCTTTACGACTGGCTCCTAAGGGTCATGTGACAGTACAATGAACATGAAGATTTACCTTGAGTAAGAAATAAAGAGGTCCTAAAATATGATAAAAGATACTTTGAAGAGAAATAAGGAGGAAATTGTGAGATGTAGCTGTTGCTTCAAAATAAGTTTTTTTTGTTTGTTTTTTTTTTCACCTCTTGACCTTCAAGGGCAAAAAGTCACCCCAGATTTATTTCAAAACAATAGCAAAATCTCACAAATTTACTCTTTTATTTCCCTTCCAAGTAGCTTTCATGATATTTCAGGACAAATGTCTTTTGTATGCAAGGTAGATCAAGCAGTGTGTCCTTTTGAATTTATGAAGTAGGATGGTCTACTGCACTTGTTCAAATCAGTGTGACTGTATTTTCCCATCAAGTTCAAGTCATCTTCCATTCTCTGAGTAATTATTATTTTTTTTCTTTTGGGTAGGGGTTGGGAGGGGAAGGTAATCAAAATTTTAGTTTTTGTCAGTTGAAGCCTCAAGTTCCTTCTCAAATTTGATTAAACCAGAAGGTTAGAAGCTGAGGTATGAATCTCTGACAAACCAGATTCAAATTTTCTCTTTTGCTCCTTTATAATCAGGTCTCAGAATCATTTGCAAATATTATTACCTTACATCTGTAACCTTCTCAACTTCAGAATGATAGGATCACATTTAATGTCTGGGGTAAAATATTTCAAAGCAAAATACTAAACACATGCAGTTCTAATATTAACAGAGTTCAATCCCTTACTTTTGAAACATGTTCAAGAGAGTTTTAAATAAAAGCTGAAACCCAGGAACCTAAAACTTTTGTGGAACAGAATCTGCAATACACGGCATATACTACACCACAATTATTCTTCCAAAACATTATTAGAAATAAATTAGTAGCCTGCAAGCAGAGGTAAATCTTGCACTCGTTGAAATGTTCAAAAGACTAGTATTTGGTTCATTGTAAACATAAAATGGTGAACAGAAACTGGATAATTCCTAACTAGGAAGTACTTTATCAAAATCAACCAAGGCTAAACATTAAACAACACCATAAACACCCATGAGAAAACTAAGGCTGTGGATTACAAAAGATCTACTCTACTTTGTTTTTTCACTGAACAATAAAATGTAATTAATATGGTTCACAAAAACAACTACCACACAACACAACAGTTTCATTCTTCCCATCCAAAACAATGCAGAAATGCTTTGCACTCTAGTCTTTGGCATTACAGAGGCAGATAGTTACTACTGACATTCCTCATGGATATGCATAGAATACAACAGACCAATCAGCTCACAGCTTTGTCATTGATCATGCCAAATGTACATGACCACATCAACCTTTATATCTACAAGGTCAAACAAGCCTCTGAACACAGCACACAAGCACACTGTTGCAAAGGCCTTTATAAAAGCACAGCTTTGTTTGTATTGTGTGTCTTGCAGTGATGTGGTATTGGAGTTTCCTGTTAAAATGTGCACTGCAAATGGAATGTACAGAATAGTATGGGGAGTGTCACTAAACCACAGCTGCATGGGAGCAGCAGAATATAACAAGCCAGATGAAACAAGCATCCCATGGAAGATGTTTGGAATGTCTATATCAAATATTCTGTGAAAAAGTATTCCCACCAGCAAAGAAAGACCAAAATTATATGTTTATTTCAAACGATATGTATCTAATTAATGCGGCTCTTAAGTGCCTCTTAGTAACTTTTTAATCGTACAACAAATGTTGCGATCATAGACAGTTTCTATGAAATACCACTGCCCAATATTTTTGAATACACTCAATTCTCCACACTGGCATTCGAATACCAAAAATATTTCAACATTTGAGACTTTTGGACAGCATTTTGTAACCTCTAGTGCTATTCTGGGGACCATGCTTCCAGAGCCTGAATGTTTTGACAATTAGCTATACTGAAACAAAACACAAGATGGATATTTTACAAACTTTTCGAAAGGTATTTCAAGGAGTCAGAATTTCTAAAAGTAATGTCCTGAACAATAATTGGAATTCTAAAATCAAAAGAAGGGCTACATTCAGACAAGGAATAAAGAGATAGCATGAATTTTTCTTGAAGAAATTAAGGGAAAAGGTCTGGAATTACCTATGGCACGGAATTAGTACATCCATTCTATTGGATATTGATTTTTTGATAAGTGCAACATTGAGATAACTGCAAGACAACAGATCTGATTATTATCAATCTAAAATATCAGTTACAGCTGCTCAAATAATAGTACTTAACTAGCTTGCTCTAAAGCATAGCTTTCTCATGGCTTCAAAAGTTGAGTCATTCTGGGTGAAGCAACTATTTCCATGTTTTAAAATGCATGTCATGGCAGAAATGGCCCCAAAGACTTGGACATTCTGAGTAAGGAATTCTTAACTTGGGCATGGCTAGTCTTCCATTTGCAACTTGACTGAGGTAGCACCTACTATATGTACTATCTTATTTTCCCTTCATATTATACAGGAGACAGGTAGCAGGCATGCCATCTTCAGGGACCACACAGAAAGCAAGACTATGGGGGCTCATGCCCTGCAATTTTCTGCTGTGGTATTTTGAAACCTTTCACTACAAACTGGGGCTTTATTTACTTGAGCATAATTATTGAGGTGCTCTGAAGATAAGCCCCCCTACTCAGAATTGGCTCTGAGGTCCTTAATCCTTCACTGCATATTCAGTTCAATACCACATCTAAGGCCTGTTCTTGAAAATAATTTCAAAGCAGTAACACAGACTTGTGCGAAGCTAATAATAAAGGGCCCATGAAGCAAATTTTACTGGGCAAAAACATTTAGCCCATGGTTAAGCATCTGTGTATTAGGTAGGGATATGTATCTCAATTCTCCATGGTACTTTTGTCTGTTATTCCCAAAACAGCTACTACTAAGCATGGAGTTGTTTCACCTCCTGGGGAATTGGGTGGATTCACTTTTCCATAAACTTTCCCAAGACCAAATAAAGAATTCCCATGACCTGGAAACATGGATGCCATACTTTACAGCAAGCAAGCAATATTTAATCTGATGTGAAGAGAATAACATGCCGCTAGAATTCAATAGGGTCGTTTAGCCAAAGTTCCCCGGGAAAAGGCCATTTTCTCGGGTGAAATATACAGACGTCTTCTGTCGCCTGATGGCTAAATCCTCCTATTGAATTCTAGCCTCATGAATTTTCAATTAAGAGTGAGAATAGGTTTCAATACTTACAGGTAGGATTCAAAAGATGTCACTGTTAAAATGTCCATGTCTTTTTTACAGACTTTACACAATTTCCCTGAAGTTAAAGTCTTGAGAATAGTTTTCCAAATTTCCATGACTGCAGGAGTCCTGACTGCAGTTTACAAAGTGATCCCCCCTATCTTTCCTTACAAGCACCCTGCAATGGCTATAAAACAACATAACAGTAATACAGTGTTTGCGCCCCTTTGCTATAAGATATTCACTTTGTCCTGAATATTCAAGTTCCGAGCAATCTGTTTTCACAGCATGTTTTCCTCTTCTGTTCTCTGATAAGTAACTTTAGTAATGTCAAAAATACTGTAAAGTATCTACGGAAGATTTAGAGGTGGGTTCCATTACTCTCACTTTAAGGTTATGACTCTTGTTCAGGAGTAAATGAAGTCCCCCCCCCCCCTCCCTGTCTGTAGTCATGACTCGAAAGGAAATTTCTATAGTGTCAAAAACAAGGGTACAAAAATTGTATCATGTTTACTTTGAGGTCTTTCCAGATGTTATGAAACAAAGTTACAAAACTGACTCATTTTGAATTTTCTTTCCTTTCAATCTCTAATTTCCCCTCCAATTGACACAATTCTCTGACTTAAGCATTTTGGTACCTTCTCTGTTGACTAGCTCGTAGTGACGGTCAGATGGTGTCTTACTTAATGCGCAATGATGAGGTAGTAATCGATACTCAATTGCTGCATTGTTCTGAGACCTTAGGACATAGATTTTAAGCTCCAAAAAGCATCAGTTTTGCATGAGCTAAATCTGGGAAAAATATTCCACGAAAAAAATTTACAAATCTTTCATGATCACATTACTACGTAACAAAATTCAGTTTTTGAAATGTTCTATGCATAATGAACCACATTCTAGGTTTTCACAAAAATTCTACAGAAAATCTTATTCCTGCTTTTACGGCTATTGTTTCAGCTCTGGTTTCTAACCCAAATTTAGTCCTTCACGTACAAAATTAAGCATTTCAAACAATGGACACCCAGATAAGATTGGAAAATTGATTTACAGTATTTGGAACCTTCCATTGTTAGGGGAAGAAATTGCATCAGTTCTCTGTAAATAAGTTTTGTACAGCAATGAGCAAAATTGTGCAGCACTGTAAAAAATCTGATTAGTGTTTTTACCTCTGCATGTTACATTTTTGTCAGGCCAAAATGGAGAACTCTTTTTTTTTTTTCTTTCAAAAAATTAATAGGGATACAAAGTGAGAGGGTTAATGGGATGTTGTCTCATCTTTATCATACTGCACCACAGATGTTGTAGTTAAAGCCTGGCAGTCAGAGGCCAAGGCCAGAATTGAAAACAAGCCTAGAACACAATCTGCATGGAGATCTCAAAGTAACTCTAGGCCAGAGAGTTTGAGGCAGAGGCAGAGGCAAGCCTCAACTAGGACACTGTAGATTTACAGTAAATTCAGTAATATCATTTGTTCCAAAATTTTTTTTTCTTTTTTCAAAGCAACAATGCATGTTAACATACAGTATCAAAATGCAAAGATTTTGATTTTCATGCAAAAAAATTACAAGATTTTTGAATGACAATTTGATGTTATTTGGTACAATAGGAAAATATTACAGAGACATTACAGAGTACAAGAATTTTTTTCCTGGCTTACCAAGCAAAACCACCTTTCTTTGCAACACAATACAGATTGTTTTACCCTAAAAGTCTTATTCTATAACAAATCCACCTTTTTTTTTTATCTACAACCCACTTAAGTGCCCTCAAATCTCACCCAAAACTACAGTTTTTGTGTAAGTCTACAGAAATTATCAATTGGCTCGGCTCTTTGATTGATAGCAAATTAAAACAATGCAGAGCACTGTAGCTCATATTATACAGCATGTACTGTACTAAGAGTGTTCTGATTACACATTGGGTCTTCTGTATTCACCCTGAAGCAATAAACTGAGATTGTGTCTGGAAAAGGATGAGTTTGAGACAGTTGTGGGAGGGGCTTAAGTAATTGGTTTATGAGACCTGGAACTGTCTAGGGTGAGAACTAAAAAGATTTAGCCTTTAACAGAAAGCTTGCAAAATTGTTGACACTTTCTGTTGTTTTACAGGTTTGAAGCAAAGAAACCTCACAAGTAACCTATTTTCAATCAAGTCATATCTTCTTGCAGTAAATGCATGTACCCGCTCATCTTGATATCAAGCTATGCAACGTTTGTCCCTAAGTCTTTTAAAATATTGAAACAGATGGAAAAAATTTGGTAAGATCCTGTCCTGTATCTAGAAAGAGTAACTGAATCTAAAGCATGCGACAAGGTTAAACCAAAGGTTTTGAATTACAATCTCACCAACCAATCTTTTAAATATATTCCTGAGGATCACATTAAGAATGTCATGCTGTGTAATACATAACAGCTTGCTGCCATATGCAGGTAAGGAATCGTTGCAGTCCTCAAAACCCATTTGTGTGAAACCGAGCCGTAAAACCCTAACTAACTATAGTCCTCCAAGTCTTTGCACTTTGTCATTGTGAGTAAAATTGCATCAGATTATAATGTGTCAGGCTTAATGCGACTCTGGGAACATGCTTGTTATACACTAAATTTGTTTGGGAGCAAATGTACATTTTGAAACTGTACCTGTTCTGCTCATGTATTGATTAATTGAAACTTAAAGGGAAACTGCAGTGCATGCAATTTGACTTGGGGTCTACCTGGGGTCAAGGTTTGATGTTCCTTTATACATTGTTTCAATGGTTGGCAATGATTTCAAGGTGTTTAATTATAAGAGTTCAATGTTCCCAGAAATGTGTTTAATGGTAACATTGAACCCTGGAAACAACCAATCCTGGGAACATTGACATAGTCCCTTACCTGTGAGTATCCTTTCATACTTATTCAGAAATTGTCTGTTAGTTAAACATGTGACAATTTTTTTTCTTTGTCAAAGGGGTAATGCAGTCACCATAATTTGGATTAGTACAGTACTCTGCTGTGTTTCATGATTGGCTCTGGGAATCATGTGACAACAGCTTTCTTCATTAAAGTAGGAAATTGAATAGGAGTTTATTACTCTTTAGTTTTTATTGAATGTGCATATGTTTTTATTGAATATGTTTTAGTGCTGAAATATCACAAAAGAAATTGAGAAGAAAATGACATCATTGGCAGAGCATACATTTAAAACTTGCATACCGAACCTTAATATCATTTTTCATAAGATCTATACACATTACATGAAACATCCTTTCTTGCAATGTGTTCAATATTTATACCAAAAAGTCCTGTCATGTCTAAGTCCTTGCCAACAAGCTACAGGTACAATACAGCTTTAACTTTTTGAATCGTCAGTACAATAGAGTTTTATGTACACAAAGTTAGCCTTGATTTCTTGAAATAATGCTGAGACAATGAGAGGAAGTCAATTCACAGCTTTCTTTAATGCCTGATTACTGTAAAAGATTGTTTCCATGGAGATGACAATTTAGTGAATAGAGTATCAACAATGGACTCTTGCCAACAGCTGGTCATAGTATAAGAATAAATCTAGAACTTGTCAACAACAAATGTCATAATGAATAGATTTATGCCTGGTCTGCATGCTCATATATTTGTTCACCGACATTGCCATACAAATGTTTGAAAGTTTGTTGGAAAGATGAAACATGCATTTGTTAGTTAGTTAGATGGAGTTTTGGGCCCAGTTTCCAACCTACTGGTTCAAGTCAAGCCGGCCACAGCCTTTTTTCCAGTTGTAGCTCACTGGCTTGTTTTCCCTACTCCATTGTTTATGCAAAGTATCACACACAACGGCAGTAGCTTCCTTTCCTAGAGTCTTTGGTATGACTAGACCTGGGAAGCAAACCTGGGCCTTCCGCGTGAGAGGCAGATGCTCTACCATTAGACCAAACACACGGTCAATGAAACATGCAGCTTAAAGTTTGAACACCTGAAGACATGTTGGACATTGTTCAAACTTGCTGGGAAAGCAGCCCACAAGATTGCGCTGTGAAATGAGGTACTCCAAGACTCTATCTAAGGAACCTTTGCTTTACATTTTGCACTTGATGTTTGGAAAGTCTGAAAGTAATATTCCTTCATTCTTTTTGCAGATGAGATGAATTCATTTTTCACTTGTAGCAATTACATTAGGTCGATAAGAACAGTGTGTAATGGGCTTCAAATTGCTTTACGACTGAATTGCTTCAAACAAATTGTCTCTTTATGTGGATAGGACACACTTTATTATGTTAAATTATAGAACTCTTAATACTGAAAAAGATGTTACGATAAACCGTATTCCCATTAAGGGCTGAAGGTACCAAATTTCTGGGTGTCCATATTGATGCTAATTTCTTCTGGGGAAATCATATTGGTCATATTTCAATCAAAATTCTTAAGTTATGGGAATTTCCTAAAAACTTAAACACTAACTATGACAGAAAATTACAAAATCTACCTATCTTAACAGCCTCATGATGAATTGCCTCATCTTCAAGGGCCTATCCAGGAAGGGGGGGGGAGGGGCAACTAGGGTCAACTGCCCCCCCTATGACCTGTCTAGCGCCCCTCAATACAAGAAAAATGCGCCCCCTGCCTCCTACAAGTAAAGTAAAAACTGCCCAGAATTTTGAATCGTATAGTTATATATAACTATGGCAATGGGAGTTGGTCTCCGAAATGTAGTCGGTCAAATTCAAGAGTATGTGGCCCCTGCATGATGTTGGCGCCCCCCTTTTCAAACTGCCCCCCTTCAGCTAGGGCCTGGATCCGCCACTGCTCATCTTTTTTACCCGTCATGGATTTGGTCTGGTACAACCAATGCAAACTTTAATAAATTGAATATCCTCCAGAACAGGACTACTGTTTTAAGAACATCACTTGTGCATCACCATGCAGCAGTAATGACATATTTTGTTCTTTAAATTTACTGGAGTTATACGTTTCAGTCAATTCAATCGTTACAATCAAAGGGTGTGATTGAAATTTTAATCACGTAGGTAAGGGGAGGTAAGAGTAGGTTAGGGGAGGGCTTGGAATGAAGAAACAAGTGGGAAAGGTATTTTGCAATCTCTCGTTATCTTTGTTGTGAATGGGGCTTTCACTTATGAGAGCGACCTTCATTGTTAAGCCCATAAATGTTGAAGTTCACTTCCATACACAATTGTCCTCTTTGTTTTTTCCATCTGTTATTTTTGAACAATATGGAAAAACAAATGAATTAGTGAATGTAGAAATACCTCAGGTTACTTCACCATGTAAATGAGCTGGGGCTTATAATTTGGGAAGATTTAGTCTTTTCAAAACTGATAATTTCCACAAAGTACTGTGAGCATGTGCACAGAGATTGAATATAGTATGCCTCTTGATGTTTTGGCATTCCTTGTGTGAAAAATGTCACACAAACAAGAGGCTAGCTACATCCCTGCCTTTCAAATTCTAGGAAGGGGATGTACGACAAATAGAGGAAGCTTTTCAATGTAACATAACACAGAACCAGGTAGAGAAGCCTCCATTAAATGAACCACATAGTCGTCCTTCATGATGTGTAGCCTCTGATGTTTTCAAAAGTACCAAAACTACCACTTTCTGATAGTTTTCACAAAGTTACAGAACTGAAAAGCTTCCAGATCTATCAGCATCATTAATCTACTGTATTTAACAATTATAAGATACACAATGTTTGTAAGGAGTGTCAAACAATTTTGTGCATTGGCGCACTCCAATGCCACAAAATTGGCCTGACCCAACATTTTACAGACTTTGATGCATAGTTCTTGCAGAATATGATGTATCTATGCCACAACACCACATTGCTTTAATTCAACATTTGGAGAAGTTTGACATACCTTTGCATTACAACTTGGAGGAACAGGATGTATATGTGACTCACCACTGTCTGGGGGAAGTGAGATAGCCACAGGGATGGTTTTGGGGGTTAGAACCTTCCATGACCCTACCTTCAAATGCAAAAAAACTCCTAAAATAGCAGTTTTTTCTCTCTCCCTTCAGACTTTTCCCTCATGTTGTGCTTCAAACCTCTTCCCCACCCCACCCCACCCCACATGACAGAATCTTGGCTATGCTACTGTCTAGGGGTCAGAGGGTGAATAGTGCGCTTTGGTTGATTCAGCTGCTTTATACTTATATGACTGTGTTCATAAAGACAGGTCACAGTTTCAGGGTAATGAATATTTATATAAGTAGCATATATACTGAAATAATGGACAACAAAAATGAGTTTGTTCATGTTTACATGACTGTGTGCATATAGATAGGCCACAGTTCCAGGGTAATGAATATTCATGTAAATTGCATACCACAACCAAAATGAGTTGTTCTTGTTTACACACAAGTTACATGATTAGCTAGTTGGTAAAGGATATGACTAAATCTAATCTACATATTCTAAATGTGTACTACATAAATTTTGCTCGTCAAAAGGCGGGGCTTGTGTTGTAGGTAAAAGCACTCTGCATGGTTGCTTTAATGTAACATTTGAAGACATTTGGTCTGACCCTTGCTTTACAACTTGGATGAACATTATGAACATTTGACTTACCACTGTCCGAGGTCAAAAATGTGATAAATGCATAAATCATAAGACAAGGGTAGAGTCAAGAACTGCAGACAGCCCAGCTGTAGCTATTTTGACAGGTGTACTTTTTGACCTCCACTCTGTCATTTGTCAAGCCACCCGCTGTCAATTCAACCTCAGACAAAAAAGACACACATTGTAAACTTGCATGTTGTACTTAAGCAGAAGGTTGTCGATACATTTAAAGGAAGTGGAGAAATGAGAAGTCTCATGACTGTTGTTTAAATAATCTCACCTGGATTTTGTCTCTTCTTTAGCATCCCAATATTTCTTCATCTGCAATGATAAAAGGTATGAAATCTGACATGTTACTGCAAGAAATTTAAATTTATGAAAATGTCATGGAAGAAACCTGTTGAGCATTTCTGATGATGGTAGGTGGGGCTCAAAACTAGTGAACATGTTACTGTTTTGATGCTAAGATCTATAGAAGTAAACAGTCAAGTGGTTAGAGTTTTTGACTAGCAGCTGGGAGGTCTGGATTTCAACTTCTGGCCTGGTCTTACCAAAGACTTTAAAACATGGACCCTGCTACCATTGTGCTTGGTATTCAGCATTATCAATGGAGTAGGGATAAAAGCCAGTGAGCCATAACGTGAAAAAAGGATGTTGCCAGCCATACTTAAACCAAGCCATGAAACCTCATCTCTACAGGGAAAACAGATACTGCAGTTATATATTCACTGACTCAGCAATATTTTTCATGAAAGCACACCACATACTAATTCAAGAAATGACTGCATACATCAAACAGTGTTGTAGATAAGGCAAGTATTCAAGGCTGGCCACACACTTGCATGCTGGGGGAAGACTTCAGCCACAAGGCCGAGACCACACCTCACAGGCATGGCCATGGCCAGTTTGCATACTACTATTATGACAAAGACTTCAACAAGCATAGGCCTTAGGTTTGTGTCACAGCCTGTACGACTTGCAATACTGTGAAGAGGACTTTGTTAATGCACTTTAACAAATGCTGAAATACAAAAGTCAAGCATCCTTGAATGCCCTTGAGAAATCATTAGGTAACATTTAGTACAGTAGCCAACCTCGGGTGTACTTTCACTTTTTGGAGGTCAGAGGTTACTACCCAGAGGAACTGTCTCATATGGGCAAGACCACAGAGAGCTACTGAAATGACTTTGCAACCTTCGACCAGTAGTTCCATGCTGCAACACTGGAAATGAACAACTTCTTATTTCCAAACAAAAATTGCATATGTGACATTATTTGAGAGATTACATTAATGAAACTTAAAAAAAAGCAAAGAACAACCTTATTTCTTGAGTTATTAGAACTTCTGAGATGCCCACTCCATCTTACATAAATCTACTGCAACCCAAGCAAAATTATTCTCTTTAGCCAAATTACAAAATTCTATCATTCTTTAAACTTGGAATGTCAATCTTTCAATTCATAATTGCTGTATATCATACACTGCCAACACCAAATATTTAGCAAAAGCCAAGATGTTTTTATGAGGGTACATTTTTGTCTCTTACCAATTTTGTCAACCTTCCAAAGAATTTCTAGGTTGCTACAAAGACATCCACTATTCGCAGGAGAGAGGCCATAAAAAATTCCCATTATCAATACCTACCAATCAACATCTTGCCAAAATGACACTTGATCACTTTCTACAACAATGGAATCTGATGCTGTCAATCTCTGGACACAGTATAAGCCAAGGTAAACTAGGCCTACTGTATGGGTTACCATGGATACCTGTCATTCAATGCTATTAAAGTTCCAAGACCAAAATGAGCACAAACACATGTAATAACTCAAATTTGTTTGAATAAAATGGTGACTGGGAAATGGGGTGACAACAGGGAATCACTTTTTGGAGTTGACATGGCCCTACATGTTCTGACTCTAAATGGCATTGGATCTCACAACCTTCATCATAACTGCCACTGAGATATACAACTCAGCAGCTTTCAGGGGCAATCAAAGTTTGGCAGAGGACATTAATCATTTGTTCCAGCATCTTCCATTCCTTCTGAACTGACTGCATACCAGAATATAGAAACATTGATGAGTTAGTTTATAGTAGGTTAGATGAGGTTTAACAGCTCAGTTTCTAACCAACTGGTTGAAATAGGGCCAGCCATGGCCCTTTTTCCAGTTGTGGCCCACTGGCTTTTCTCCACCCCATTGCTTATACTGAGAACCAAGCACAATGGCAGCAGATTCCATTTTTACTTTTCTGTATGACCCTGTTAAGACTTGAACTCCAAGCACTGTGAGGTCTTTCAGATTAAAAAGAACATCAATTTTGTGAACTAACTGTTGAGCAAAAATTTCTGAAAATTCATCTGGTAAAATAATTCCACACAGATGCAAGACTACACAGCCCCCACTACGCCATCACGATGTTCGACTGAGACCATGGATTATTTTTTGTTTTTATTAAGTCAATATACAAATGCGGTGCAGAATTAAAGTTGTGAAAAAATTGTTAAATCAAAAGCCGATTGCCACTGAAAATTCTGATAAAATTGAAGATAACATTTAAGACTGCATAATTTCAAACCTGCATCAATACAAAAGACCTTGCTTGCCTGTAAAGTTGAAAATTAGAAATTGTTAAAACAGGTAAAAGGCAAAACTTCCACTGCCTGCAATTTGTGATTTCTTTTTGAGTAGATAAATTTCTGTAACTAGGATTGAATTCACAGGAAATAAAATATTCACTATGTCCTACATAGTCTTCTCTGACTCTCTGAAAAGGAAAGCCAGCAAGTTTTTATTAACAAATTTTATATTCTCATGCATGTTGTCTACTATCTATAAGTAATACTCCTCTTTAAAGATTAATCTGACTGACAGTATCAAAATACCAGCAGAAAATATGGTTGATCTAAAAGCCATATTGCCATGACAACATGAATATTCTCATTTATATACTACAGCCATTTGCTTTGTAACAGTAAATTGGCTTTGTAACAGTATAATGTGATATTCCAAGCTGATAGGAAGTCCTAGTAGCCAAAATTGCCAAAACTAATTTTTGTCAGTATTTTGCTACATAGTATCAAGGTCTTTTTGCTAGATAGTTTCAAGGTTGCATGTAATCTTGTCACACCTGTTTTGTCATTTCATCCTCAACGAAACACGAAAGCTAAAATGAGGATCTGAACGTTCTGGACACGAGTTTTGAAGGTCAGGGGAATGTGACAACTCAACTGCAAACTATGGGACATTTTAGGAACCACACTTGGAGATGTCACTAAGATAATGAAATGTACATCACTTAGGATAGAGTGCATTCGCGCAATGCCACTATTGGCAAGCCACGCCCACTGTTGGAAAAAAGTCAAGGATGCTTTAATGTAACAGTCAAATGTGGGTCATCAGTTGCTTCTCAGCTAGCTACACTAGCAAGCCTACTAAGCTACTTATTAACTGTCAAAAGCGGTGTGGCTTGCAATGTTGGTGAAACACTCAATACATCTATGCTTGTGTGAAAGAAAAAGAAGCTTGGCTGTTTAAAGACCAAATACTTTCACCCAAAACAGTTCCAATTCTCCTAACCTATCTTTTAAAACAGTCCCACAACTGTCAAAAACTCATCCTAATCTAGACACAATCTCAGTTTATTACTCCAAGGGGAGTATATAAGATGCAAATATCAAAACTCAGTGCAGTACATGCTGTGTAATATGACCTATCATACTCCACATTTTTTAACATGTTGTTAACAAAAGAGCTGTGCCAATTGAAAATTTCTGTGCGCTACGACAAAATTTGTAGTTTGGGGTTGGGTTGAGAGTTGACTGTCTTTAAGCACCTCTACCTCAGAGTTGTGACTTTTAGCCAGTAATCTAATTGTCACCCCAGTTTCATTGGAAATCTTATGGCCAGGTAATATTTCAGTACTGAAAATACATCTGGAAAACCACACTTTTTAGGTCTTATAGAATTTAATTAAAAAAAAGTACAAAAAAACAGATGTACTGAATGCAGTCTGTTTAACAATTAACAACTCTATCCCTTTCAGCTAAATACTACTGTTTAATTGCCTAATGCATGTAGTTCGGGGTCTCAGACATGGGTAACTTAAATGAGGTTTTATTTCTCAACTGGTTTAAGTTTGGCCAGTCACACCCTTTTCCCTGTTGTGGCTCCCTGGCTTGTTTTCCTTACTCCACTGCTTATGCTAAGCACCTTTCACAATGGCAGTAGCCTTCCACTTTTAAAGTGTCAGTTTGCTCTAGGACCAATTGACAACGCAGTCAGTCATGGTCAGAAATGGGAAACTAAACAGTGTTTGCCTTCTGTCATATTGCCATCCCAAAGTTAAGTATAGCAGATATTCTGTAGATCTTGGTGTTGTGCATCTACCACTTAGATGTCATTGAAGGATTGTGATTCTGTTCAATATCACAGCTGATAATTGCAAAAATTTAAAAGTCACCCATGCCTAATAGAAGGAATATTTACAAATGAAATAAAGGATAGCTCTGACTGAAAAACAAATGTAATCTGATGCATACTAGGCTAAGATGACTCCCAATATTTTAGGGTAAGGTACTTGCATAATTGTGTGTTTGGTGTTTGGTGTAACAGTAAGAGCATCTGCCTCTCACACAGATCCGAAGTGCCCGGGTTCAATTCCCAGGTTGAGTCAATACCACAGTCTCTAAAAATGGAACCTACTACTGTTGTGCATGATGCTCAGCATAAGCAATGGAGTAGGTAAAACAAACCAGTGAGCCACAACTGGGAAAAAGGACGTGGTCGGCTCAACTTAAACCAACAGGTTGGAAACTGGCCCGTAAAACTTGTATCTAACTGACTAACTGCATAATTGCCTGACTTGAAATATTCTGGCCAATTTTCCACCTTTAAAGTGACAGTGATTTGACCTGTGACTCAGGTCAGATCGCTTCAATGAGTGAAGTTGACATGACTTGCCGCACAAAAGGGTGACTTGGTTGCAATACTCTTGTTTCCAAGGGGTTGCATATTCAAGGGCAAGTAAGGTTTGCTACTTTACTACCAAAGAAGTGCATGAGAGATGTGATCATGGAGTCAAATAATTACCCCAAACCATGGACTTTCTATACATGGACAGAGCGTACTGCACAGTACATTGTGGCTACTGTACTGTGACAACAGGCATAGCAAGATGGCTGTCTACTATGGTTTTGTGTGTGAGTGTGGGAAAGTTTGGACTTGCTCAAGTAAATCAACAGATTTTGCAAGAAAGTTTTGCAAGAAAGTGGCAGGAATAAGATATGTTTCTCATTCAAGTTCAGTTTCTTTTTAAAAATATGACAGAGTCATCATCAAATCAAATGATTTATAACTTCACGGGAGCGATCTTCGTGCGCCTTTTTCATCCCAGTCAATGGTGACAATCTCCAGATAGGACGTACACATTACATGCCCTGTCCATCTGTATAGGAAGTCTGTGCCCCAAACCAACAAGTAACCAAAACAATTGGCCCAGTTGCATGCACAGCATACAAGGTATACTCTTGACTATTCAGTGTGGGGGTATTTTAAACAATGGAAGATGGTGTGACTTCCACACAATCCCTTTAAAGCTACCAGTGTATATGAAGGTTACATTATTCTCTACATACTGTAAGCTATCGGTTGCTAGGCAACCCAGAACTGGAGGAGAAGCAAACCTATGTATATAATAAATCTAACCTATTTCCACAAAATTTAGTCACAAAAATATTCTGGTCCTTTGTTATAGGAAGAACAATATGAGGTGTATAGTGTACAACATGCACATTCCACAGACATTGGTATGCACACCACAAAAACCTGTACATCACCATCTTTGACCTCATGACCTCAGCTGCAGTCTTCTGGCTAGGGTATTATAAAATTCTCTGGACTGTGTGCATACCTTCAGAAAACCAGGAACTAAGTAATCAGTCATACTATTAACATTTTACATTACTATTTTAAAGTAGTGAGCAATACAATTGTTGACAATCAGCAGATATTAAGTTTTCCAGGAAGCTTTTGATGGGTGTGTTTGATGTCATACAGACACTGAAGCATGCTTTAGGCAAGTTACCTTACTGTTCTTCAGTTGTTAATCTTAGCTGGTAGTTAGTCTCAGTAAAGAATTAATTTCCTTCGAATCGCAACACACTGGCCTTTTTTAAACTCAGTGTCATACGTGCCTTGACTCACATTTTAAAGACATTATTTTGTATTAATTTTCATCAAAATTAAATATGCCTAAATGCAATCACATAAAATATGCCCAAACATCTTTTTTCTTCATTCACTCAAAATTTTAGGGTCACAACAATATTGGTGATTCCAGGTTTAGAGCTTATGAAGATGTAAATAAAATCATGTGTAGTACTAGTATAGTGCATTGAGATATGTTAAAGGCTACTTTATTGGTCACCTAATCTGCTGGAATTTTGTGAGCTGGTTCTGACCTTTTTTTCTCTATAGCACACATGTCCAGATCAGGCCTTTGGGCATGATTGCAATTTTGGGAGTGTCACTTGTTACTGATCACCAATTTACAATCTACATCGGAGCATCTGACTTGCAGTTGGGAGGTGCGGAGTTTGAGCCCTGAACGGGTAATACCAAAGACTGAAAATGGAACCTACTGACATTGTTCGTGGTGCTAAGCATGATCAATGGAGAATAGAAAACAAGCCTTTGAGTCCCAACTGGTAAAAAGGACTGTGGTCAGCTCAACTTAACCAATTAATTGGTCACGAACTGAGCCGTAAAACTCCATCTAACTAACTTCATTAGAGCACCAAAGCCATGAAGGTATAGGGTCCAAACTAAGCCCTACATAGCATACCAAGTGCAAATATCATGCTTCCATCTACTGTATTTTGTTGTACTGGTGTAGTCTTCCTACATGTGATTTATACACATTTAATTGTTACTGGCCTTTTCTCCTTACAGGGTCTTTTACACTGTCCTTCTCCTATGGCATCCTTTGAAATTTTGCCCGATCTCCAAGGCAACAAAGTGCATTGCTGGCTAGTCGAGACAGATGATATCCAAACAAAATGCAATGAAATTCCTTTCTAAAGGATTGTAACTAACTTTAAAGACAAACTGAGCATGCAACAAACTGTCTGTCACCACACATCTAATGCGAAATGGATTACAACTAACACTTTCAACCATATCGTACAAGACCTCCATTCTAAACATAAATCTGGTCTGAAATGGACTGAAACAGAAAGTACCAACACAACAAGAGCAAGATCTACCCACAAGGCTCTGAATACTCTATGACCTTCAATGCCATCACAACTCCTGTACATCTTTTTCTCAGCCTATGAACATGTCCTTGCCAGTACATGTTTCATCTTGAAGCTTACCATGTTCATTGGAAGAGGCTAAAATGCAGCAACTTGATCACTTTGTAGACAAATAAATGCACAAGACTTACTTTCATCATCTCCTCTCACCATCCAGTGAGAGGCAAGAACCATCACTCACCTGTCAGTAAATCTGTGACGTTTCAAACATAGTATTCAGCTCCCTGACTTCCGAGTTGAGTGACTTGGCCTCTTCCATCGCCTGTGACACTGCACTCTTGTAAACTCCTCGTCGTTTCTTGTTGTAACGTTCTTTGAAGTATGGCAGGAATGGGTACAGCTTTTCCAGAGGCATGTGGGACATAGTAGTGGCACCCAACCAAAGAATCTGTGCCTCTTGGTTTAAAATCAGCCCGTTGTCTCTTCTACTGACCACAATTTTCGAGATCCTTCCAGGCCACCATGGAAAACCGACAATTTTACCCCAAACAATGTCACCCAGACACATTGTCCTTCCATCTGCCAACTTATACTTTGTGACATTCTTTTTGTGAATTTTCAGGTTGAGAGGCGGTACTTTTCTTGGCTGGATCTTATTTGCATCTTTCAAACATGCATCACTCTTTGGTTGCACTTTGAATTCGATTTCCTTCTCTGAGTCAGACAGGTCTGGCCTCAGTGAATCTTCTGACCTGATTTTGCTACTTTTCTTACATCTCTTGGAGCTGACACTGCTGGCATAGGAAGATTCACTCGAGGTATCTGATGATTTTTTGGAGTACGGAACAAACAAATCTCTGACTAAATGAACTTTCAAAGTATTTGTGACAACATCTTTGGTATTTATTGTTGACAGTGAGGTGTCATTTTCCTTCAAGTTTAAAACTGGCAGAGATGGTAAATTCTGACTGGTTGAATTAGTCTTTGCATTATTTGGCTGAGATGAACTGATTGGCTGAATAGTCTTTGATTTTTTATGATTTGAATGAAGCCCATTGATGGCTGCTTTCTTCTTTTCTACAGTTTTAGGTTTTACAGTCTGTTTGGCAGACTTGGAGCTTTGGGATAAAATATCCTTCTTCTGGCTAGAAACGTCAGATTTCTTTCCATTCTGGTGTGATGGCACCTCTTTTTTACCATTGCCAGATGAGCGAGGTGATATCGTGAGCTGGTCTTTTCCCTGAGGTGTAGCGTACGATATTTTAAGAGTTTTCTTTAATGAATCTACCCGAGGTTTCTTCAATGCATCAGCAGAAGACTTCTTCAAGGGGTCTAGGCGAGGTTTTTTCTTGGGCATACTGCCCCCATTTGTCAATATTTTCCTCTTTGCTGGCTTTTTCTGTGAGACATCGACTTTACACTTACTACACAAGATTTGTCTTGGCCTTAGTTTGAGAGGCCTAGTCCTTGTCGTGTAGGATGGACCAAGCTTTGACTTTGGTGAGGACTGAGGCTTACCGCAAAGGAGAGGCCTTGGAGGAGGCAGAGGCATATTTTGAAAATATGACTGTCTGTAACTGAGGGCTGAGTGAGGGTCACGCTTCACAATATCTGCCTCAATGGTTGCCGTCTCATTCTGAGGAACACCAAACTTGTCATTTAAGTCCCTTCTGAGAATGTCACTGCTCGGAAGACCCACAGGACATGATCTGAAACAAACAGAAAATATTGGATAAATTATTCAAAGGAACAAGTGAAAAAGAGAAAAATTGAGTACACTCAAGAGCTGAGAGCCTCACGGTAGACATTTAGGATCCTCCCTGTTTATAAATTTACTTCAATCACTCCTCCAATTTTCACAAGGACACCCACTTACAGTAACATGAACTAATTGAAAACTGATAAAGGCTGTGTCAACACAATAAAGTGCATTCACTAAATTGGGAATACAACTAACTGAATGAGTTGATCCCCAATGACCAAATAGAGTAACATTACTGACTTTAAACCATTCAATGTTAGGCGACTTAATACAGTTTCAGAGGTATCACATTCTTTAATATGTTATGGGTGAGGCTGTTGCACATCTATCAAGAGACAGATTTTTAAAGGCTCTCTAATCTCAGATAGTTTAACAGCTCAGTGTCAAACCAACTGGTTTAAGTCAGGTCGGTCACAGCCTTTATTCCATTTGTGGCTAACTGATTTATTTTCCCTACTCCACTGCTTATGCAGAGCAATGAATACGACCTAGACAGTAGCAATTCTCCTTACTTAGTCATCTTTAGCCTCTCCTCCAATTTAACCAAATCATAAAAATATATCAAAGAGAAAGCTACAGTAGCATGCAATGTATTTTAATTGCATGAGAAACTATTGTCCACACACACCACGTGTGTGTTTACAATTAATTTGGGAACACAAGAGACTGTACAAACAATTGTTAACCAAACACAATGAGTGTTTTATTTGAATGAATGTTAATCCAAGTGCAGTTATGAACTGTATTTAGAACTACAGGGATATGTTTAAATGTGTTTCGGCAGAGCGTTGATGGCAACTCACAAGTTTGGGAGATGCCATGTCATATTTAAGCATTCACAGAGCCATGAACCTAACCTTAATGATGACCAAAAAGAAAGGCACAATGATCGCTTGGCTATATAGCTTTTTAATCAGCTCACTTTCTATGCAGTATGATATTGTTTGAAAGAGATAATGACAAAACAATTAACTGAATGTGGGCCTCTAAACCCAAGGGTGCATGCAAAAATGAAAACCAGTTCAGATAAATTAAAGGGCAAGAGGAGTCACCCAAAACTTACTTAACTTCAGGCAATGGCCAAATCTAACTTATTATTATTCTTCAAAGCATCTTTTGTAATATTTTAGGACTCCAGCATTGCACATTCAAGCTAAACAAATCAGTCATTTCTAATAAATTTAACATTTGAGAGAAATAATAGTCACATGACTCACAAGAGCCAATCATGAAACATGACAGTCTACTCCACTACTTTAAGTTGGGGTGACTGCATTCCCCCTTCAAACATCTTGTATTTTCCAAATACAGTGAACACTGCAAAATGGTGTGCAGCAGAAAACAAGTGTGCTGAGATTCTCATGTATCCTCTAAAACTGCTGATGTGCAAGAGTTGTTGAAGATTATTACAGATCATGGGGACATTGATGGTAAAACGTCCAACCATCAGAGTTAATCCTAAAATGCCTTGGTCAATAGCATGTGCAAGGAATTGTGTGCTGTGTATTGGCTGTCACATGCCAAAAATACCATTTCCTGTTTGACCAGTAACAGATGCTCTTATTGTACTATAAACAAGACACTCTAAAGGCACTACAGAAAAATCCAGTAGCATTGTGGTATTTGAAGAATTCTACTCAATGTGGTAAAACCACAAAAGCACAGAATAGGCAGTAGTGCCTTCACACCAGGTGACAATGATGTGTCTTGCAGCAAATTCAAGTTGCAAATCCTCGCACTAGCTTGTACACAGGTGGTAGATCCTAAGTATGCCGAATACTTGCAAAAGGCTCTTTCTCTCGACCATGTAAATGTGGACTCCGTATGTTCAGTTGCCTCTCTAAATTAAGTTTTCTTTCGTTCAATAATTGCACCAATCATTTTCTATCTTTAAACAGCCTCCTAATGTAGTTTTTCAATATTTTTAATGGTTTTGAATTTCACACAAGAGGCCAAATTTATAAAACCTTTATTACCTAACATGCTGTTTTTACTGAAATGGTCCTGTAGGCTATGGCTTTAGGGTGCAGTGGAATCTTCAGTTCAGATGAAGTCACTTCTATGCCTTTTAGATCTGTAGACCTGTAGAACTACTATACTAGCCTTTTTTTTTTTTTTCCAATATTTCTACATGTTTTTCATTGAACCTGTTTCTCACAAGAAGCCAAATTTATGAAGTATTTTTTACCTAACATACTCTTTTTATATGAGATGACACTGTAGGCCATCACTTTAGGATACAACTGAATCTAGATTCAGATGAAGTCACTTCTATGTGTTTTCATTCCGTGGGTAGAACTACTACATTAGCACGATCCGTAAGATGCAAGTTTGAACAAAAGCATGTTAATTAATACATTCATACAGATCACTTAGTATTATATCCACACATGTGGACCAAATAATTATGCATCCCTCACAAATCTTAAGGGAAAGAGGAGTTTTGAGCTTCTGCTTATTATATTATACAAAAATTCCTTTAAAAGATTTGCAACACTTTCGATTTCCTTCAGCAATCAGAAATATACTAAGTTAACTTCAATTGGATAAATGTTTTGACTGTAGGTTAGCAATTTAAGAATATTAAGCTACTTTTGGGCAAGCTGTGTCAAAGGGTTGTTAGTGCAGTCAGAATGAAATGTAATTTGTTAACAATAAACCAGCTGTTCAATGGTGGTGTGTTGAAAGATAATGTTACTGTGATAATAATGCATGATAGCACCAGGGCTTTGCTAGTGTTAAATAGCCCAAACAGACAAATTGCATAAATATCAGAATTGACTTTGGAACAAATCAGGTGGTTCACTACAAGTCTTTTAAAGGAATGATGATGTAATGTATCATCCCATAATGTACCTTGTTCTGATGTTGTACTGGGCAAATAAGCAGATGTTGTTAGATAGAGTTTTACGGCCCAGTTTCCACCCAACTGATTCAAGTCGAACCAGCCACTGCCTTTTTTTCAGTTGTGGCTCACTGCTTTGTTTTCCCTACTCTAGATGTTGTTAGAATTCAGTACAAGAATTTTTCTACTTCAACTTTAGCAGATATATTGCCCAGATTTGCTTTAAGTTTTACACTGCAGATTCTCTGATTTTGAAACTCTGAGAGGTTTAACTATAGATCTTCAAATTTAGCCATCAAAATTCATGTGTCAGCTGTTTAAAACATATTTAAATGTTTAAATTTGAAACACACAGATTACTGGGTCAAAGTGTTATCTAAACTGGAAATCCAGAAAGTGAAATGACACCTTGGAAAATTTTTAACTCAGGACAATAATGATCTAAAAAATATTGCAGTAATGTTTACTTTAAAGGAAGTTGGATTCTAAGTTGCTATGATGGTTGCTATGGAGGATACTGGGCATATGTCTTGCTGTTTTGCTAAAAAGACTGACTCAGCAGATATTTTACATTTTAAGGAGTGATATTGATGTTAACACACATTTTATTTCCACAATGGATCCTCTGTCTATGTCACAAATTTTTATCCTTCAGACCTAAATATGCCCTACACCTTGGGAGAAATTTAACAGTAAAATGGTCAAAATTTGATGAAATTTGATGTTGGTCATGCATATTTTGTGATTTAAATGCTTTCTCCATCCAATTTCTGACAAAGTCATTTTGATGTCACCAGATTTTTTAAGCAAAAAGCACAAACTCTATTTGTGTCAGTAATGTGTATATCTACACTTGATAAATGTTGGCAGTCTCGAAATTGGGTCAATAAAATTTGATCAAGTTTTTGATGAATGATCTTCCAATTCAATGCAAACAACTTCATCCACAGTATAAATGTGTCATTGCCAAACAAGTGAAAAGCACGAAACACACAACATGCGCATGAGTTGCTTCTTGTACTTAGCTGGTTTGCTGAAACTTTGGTTGTATCTGTTTTAAATTTTTTACTTAGGTCAGAGGTTTTCAATCTGCAGCTTTTGGTGGAGCACGAGCTTGTCCAAAAAAGTACAAAAAATCTATGGTATTATGGTGTGGAATACAATGATATTCCTAAAACTGGGGGTATGAATGTTAACAAAATACACTGATGCAAATGTTTTCATACAAAATCTTACACATACTGGAAGGAAGAAATCCCACTCTGAACCCACCCCATTTGGCGGCCATGATTGTTACCCCTACACTTCAATTTAATAATGTTTGGATTTGATTCATTTATAAATGCCAATTAGGGAAGAACATGAAAAAACGTTGAAAACTTATGACTGAGGTGGTCATGTGAAGTACATAAAGGAGCACTATGTTTTAAAGTCTCGGACTGGTTTTCTGTTAATTTCAGAGCCAAGGACTGTGAGTTTTGTAGTTAGCAGGATTCTAGTTAGCCCACATTAAGTAAATGTCAGAAGTTTTTTATTATAATGTCCTAAGGGGGAGGGGAACTGGGGGTCTATCCACCTTCCCTTTGTGGAAATTTTGTATCTTTAAGGTAGCTTACATTCAAAATGGTTTTGGAAGTTTTGGACCAAGGTATATTTTCAGTTGATGTTTAACTATTTTTTCTTGTATTCAGCATTTCAATTTTCCTACAAATTATTTCATGTGTGCTTAGAGTATAATCAAAATAGCATAATTTTGACAATGATTCAGTTTCGTTTGCTAAAAATATGTGCAGGATAGGACAGTGTATACTTTTGACTGTGAGTGTGGGGTGTAAGTAACAACTTTTGCGTCTTCCTGTCTGGAACTGCCCCCTGGTTCTGGGTTTCCCTTTTCTTTTACTATCTTTTTTGAAATATGCATGGAAATCATAATTTCGTGTCTACACTTGTGCATGTCACAACAAGGGTTGTGACACAGCTGTTCCCCATCAATTTAATTAGTTTTAACACAAATCAAGTCTTTGAGAAGACGGTATAATATCGTCTCTTCTTTTATCAACAGACTGTCTACTAGTTTGCAGTTTATGGCTGTTGGGATACTTAACATAATTTTTCCTTTAGCGATGATCTCATTATACATGATTAGTATGAAGTTCCTGGTGACAACAAGTATGGCAATGGGTATTCGACTCCAGAATTGTAAAAGTCGCCCAAATGTAATGTACAAGGCAAACTACATACCTGGCATGGCTTGCCAGTTGAAGCCAAACTCAAGCTCCCCATGGGCCAGTAACAATTCGCCCCAAAGGCCAGTGCAAATGCTGTGTTCTCTGTGTCATTGTCCTGTGTCATACAGTATACAACTTGGTTTAAAGGCCGTGACTATTGTCCTTTGGGGTGATGGGATACGTTGGTTAAGTACAGCAAGGGTTGTGTGGAAAAGATTACATTCAAACCTTGTTACACCAGTACTAAAAGTCTATTAGGGCTAGCAATACATTTGCATAAATTTTTTAGAATTGTCAAATTAATGTCTTTAAAGTTTTTGAGGTTTTGTTAAGACAACTCCCAAATTTACTGAATACCTAATTTTAACCCATCAGAGCCACCAAAGAACACTCCCTAATGGAAACTACTATCTTCATGTATAAAAGAAAGGACAAACAAGTGTCACAACCCATATGCATGGTTGATCTTTTAATAACATAATTAAGCTGTTTGGGGTCTTCCTATAGCAATGTGGTTTTTCAGATAAAATCAATGTTATCTCAAGTATACTGATACAGAGCTCACCTTTGTTTGGGTAAATGTTTAATCCTTAAAAAAATATTTCAATGTTTTGTGATATTGGACTCATCATCACATTATTTTATATGTCACAAAAATGTCTAAACTGTCAAGTGTTGTACAAACTCGTACAGAGACACCATCACTAACTGTGTGAATCACTGGAAATATACTTCCCTGTGGGTTGGGGGTTGTAGGATTTATGCCCATGGCATTTCCCGCCTGTAGTAAGAGGCGACTTAAGGGGAAGACATGCACCATACAGTATTTGAACTGCTTGAAACTGCACTGGAACATGAACCATATTGGAAACCGCATTTAAACTTCACCTTTGGTATCTAGTTGACACTATATTACACAGTCATTTGGGTGTTTCGTTAAATCTCATCTAACTCTATGATGTATATGGCTGACCTTTCACAAACAAAATGAAACTGTTATTAAGCAGTTACTGTGGTTACCTGAGTATTCACACCAGAAAGCCAAAAGGCTTAGTGATTCCTTGCCATCAAATACCTTACCTGCTTCCAAATTGACAGTGTTTGATAGATTTTTCTTTACATTTTAGGCACAGAATTTTCACAATTTTAAGGCTGGTGACCTCAAATGACCATTGACCTCAACCAAAAACAATATGGCTTCTTCCTCTCAACATGGCAAACCTATGTACCAAGTATGAGAAATGTCAGTCACTCCTATCTGAAGATATCGTGTTTAAAAGCCATATTCGAAGTTTTCAAAGTATGAGAAGTGTCAGTTACTCCTATCTGAAGATATCATGTTTACAAGCCATTTTCCAAGTTTTCACAATTTTACCGCTGGTGACCTCAAATGACCTTTGACCACTACCAAAAACAATAGGCTTCTTTCTCTCAACATGACAAATCTATGGAATATCTATTTTAATAAAATGTCTACCTGTGAAGTGCTAAACAAACTTGTACATGCGCACAGTCCCTAAATGTGGTTAGGTTGATTATGATTTATTGTTCAGTTTCTCACCAACTGGTTTTAGTTCGACCAACTCTGGCTGTTTTCAGTTTTTTTGGACATAGAGCAGATTATCCAATAAGCACAGGATGCACAAGCTCTAACACTCATTGGACTCAATGGTCCTTGTGACTTTCTGATCAGTTGTTCTATGACGACCTTTTTAATACCTTTAGTCAGAAAATTGGAACACTGATTTTTATAGGTTTTAAAGTTTGTTTGTTTTGAAGAATGTTTCCGCTTCAGACAGAACAGTTGGTAAGTATGTATGCCTAATGTATATCTCCTCTGTAAGGTGAAGGGGACTTAAATCAACTTACACTGTACTTTAAACCAAACTTCAATTTAAATTGTATTTGAAACAGTAGTTGAACTTTGAACTTTGTCTTTTTACCTATCTGAAATAACACATTTGATGTTAATGCGTTGTTAAATTCGACTTTGACAAGTCTACTGAAAATAAATATAATAAACTGCCTTTGCACTAGGTAGTGAATTGTTCAATTGCCACATTTTCCTCAAATACCAGATATTTCTCACTTCGTTGTATCAGTTTTGTATTTGCAAATTGGGAGTGATCTGCCTCACAAGCCTAGGAAGGTTTTTTTAAACCACTTCCATTCATATTATCAACACAGTACATGTCAGTTCACTTGCAACTATTGTACTGCTTCATGCTGCAAAGAAACAAAGAAATGAAACCAAATGAAATGATATAAAAGCTTTATAACTGCTTGAAGTTAGGAAAATCCCACACTAGTTTTGAAAAGACAACTTTTCATGTTGTGACTAACCAAGACCCCTTTATTTAAACAGTAATAGTAAAAAAAAATTTTACATCTGGCAATTTTATTTTACATCTAACCAATTGGTTGGAATCAAGTCAAATTTTCTTTCCAGTTGTGGCCTCCTGGCTTATTTTCTCCGGTGAGGTTACAAATCTATAAATGGGGCAGGAACCAAATATTTTTGGTGAGATATCTATTTTGCACTGATTACCAACATTTGTTTACAATGTGTACATAGTTTTTCAACATCTTTTTGATTTCCTGATATGCAGATGAATCTGCTGGCCAACTTCAAATTTTTATGTTGTTTAACCAGAAATTGAGACATTTCTCTTGAACATAAATGAACACTGCCATAGCCTACGCAACTGCTACCATGGGATTTCCAAATGGTAAATACACCACATGCTAAGTGATGTTAATGCTCTAAGTAAGTAGTGTCTGAGCAGTTCCCCTTAAATTTCTGTCCAGGTTATGGCCCTGGTGCGAATATTAGATTCTCTTTCCACTGAATAGATTTAAATACTGAACTTTTTTTTCCTGCAATATTTTGATTCTATAGGCTGCCAGACTTAAATTAATGCTTAATTCCCAAGGATTGAGGGAGGGGGGCAAATACTTGTCTCACAGAAGTAACCATACTACTTTTGTGCACAATGCGTACAGTTAAGTTTACATTAGTTAGACAAGATTTAACGGCACACCAATACAAATGCATTACATGGTTAAAACCAGATGAAAAGATTAAGTTTAAATACAGTTTCAAATACTGTCTAATTTCAGTTTCTAATAGTTCAAATTACTGCATGATGCAAATCCTTCCCCTCAGTTGCCTCTTACAAGAGGTAGGAAATAATTGGCACATTCTCCAACCCTCCCCCCTCAGCCCACAGGGGGGGGGGGGGTACAATGTGGTACAGGCACAACAAAGTAAAGCCTACACAATTTTTTTTTTTTTTTTTGGTTCTTCCCTATTTCTGATAACTCCTTTAAAATTTTAACTTTTAATCTATTTATTTGCTGTAGTTTAAAATGAAAAGATGCCCTATCTTTTAAAACATGAAAAGACTTAACTTGCAGAACGGTTTCCTAATTATAAGTGAAGGTAAAGGAAGTAAGTGTCTTCTGAGTGTGAAACTTTTGCTAAATTCTGGGAATTTCAGAAAAGTGGGCCCTGTTTTTCCATTTCTCAATGGAGAAAATTTATGTCTCTATGAAATGGCCATATTGATATCCGTGACTAAATTGTGACAATCTTTCCATGGCTTGCCCCTAAAGTTTATGCATGGCAGCAGGGTCCATGTTGTCAAGTGAATGCTGTTTGGTTATATTTACCTACAGTTTGTAGTTTTGAAAGAACTCTGTACATTTAGCACTGAGCATTACGTACAGCAGATAGCCTTTTCCTACTAATTACTTTTTTAACATTACAATGTATCCGTTGACAATCTAGTGCTTTTTATGTTTTAATAAATCACAAAGAGGTTTCTCCTTTTTTCTCTCACCCCCTTTTATCAAAAAGGGGAAAGGGGGGAGGGTAACAGACTTGGTCAGTGGACTGTTTTATATAAGTTGCAATACTGATCTACTACCAGTTGCTGCTAACACCCCAATAATTAACCCTGAGATACATCTAGGCCTACTACATACTCACTGCAAAATGCTATTTATGAACACTGTTTCCTCTACGAAATTATACTTTAGGTCAATGCACTCAGTATGAGAAAATTTGACCTATTGGAAATTTCAGTTTTATGGAACTGTACCTACATCAAATGTTGGAAAAAATTACACCCTCTTATTTCATTTTTTCCCAGAAAAATCGGTGCATCAAATTGACAAGTCATTGCATCAAAAACATGTCATAGCAGCTTAGCGTAAACACTGCTTTTGAAGCTTGACTGTTTGTGACAAGTATTAATTGGAGCCAAAAGGGAGCAAAAAAAGCTATCTAACATCAAATAAAAAATAAAAAAGAGAAATAAAAACAAAATGCAAAAATGAGAGATAAATGAGAGGAAAGGTCTGATCTCCAACAACTCTGTAGATTTGAAATTCTCAATTCAATAACAAGGAATAAGCAGTGTGCCCTTCTTCTAAAGGCTGATGACACAGTGAGGTTGTACTGCACAAGCCTTTCACCAGAAATGTAGACATAAATGTGACATGGCTGCAAAAGAAATAAACAGGATGGACCATCTGCCATTGAATAGAACACTGCTTCATTACCTGCAAGTTAACAGAACAGGTTAGGTTAGTTATCAAGAGGCTGGACTTTGAAACTATTCATTCATGTTACACAACAAATGATGCAAAAAAAAAAAATATGTTTAATGTCACTCTGAAAATCCTTTTGGAATGCACCCCCAGTAAGTTGACATTTCATTGTCATTAAAAGATTAAACCCTTGTATCTGGAATGGGGACTTCTACCCCTTTTTGAAAATAAAAAAAAATTGATCAGTAATTCTTTAGCAAATAAACCAATTTAAATCAAAATCAATCTATGAATCATGGTGTTTTTCAATTTAAAATCAAGATTTTCATTATGATCTCAACAACCCAGCCTTGAGTTCTTAAAGTCGTGCCCATTAACCTTGGAAACATTTCAGCATTTTGGAAATGTAACAATCTTGATTTCAATTCATATAAAGCTTTTTCCAGTCCCCCACCAAAGCAAACATTATCTCCCACCATGGGACATATTCCAAATTATCATAACTTATTTCTTTTTAGATTTTACTTGATTATGGTTCATGAACCAGTACAATACAGAGAAGATTGCATGTCACTGTATAAAACACTCCCAAGCAGCTCTACCTTGGTCTTGGTGAATGGACTTAATGGACTGTTGTTCTGAAGTTAAACACTAACATTTATATTTTGTCTTTAGAGCTGTGACAAATTCAACAGGACATAAGCCTTTGATTTGACACTAGGCTAGGGCTTTCACTTACCACTGTGTTTATGACTGACAAAATGCACTTCCAAAATCTGGACACTTACTGTAGTACTCTGAATGATAACTTCATTGTAATTGGCCAACTTAGGGCACAACATATCATCTAGCCAAGGGAATATATTGCAAAACAATGTTGTACTCCTGAACCTATTTCAATGTGCAAAGTCATAATATAGGCTTTCACTGGTTGTCAATGTCTGAATGATACGTTTCCCCCATGTGTGTGGCTTCTTCATCTTAATACAGAAGCCTGAATGTTAAATTCCATTCGAGCCCTTGAGGCTCACCCTTCAAGTTCTCGTTAATGCTACAGTGCGTACCTTCTTAAACCTAACGTTAGAACTTAGAGCCAAGATTAGAACTGTCAAAAGTTAGTCGGTAGTATAACCTGTCCGTCATTACTCACCCTTTATCCGAATCAAGCAATATACCCCTGAATGTTCTCCCTTCGTGCCTCAGACACACCATGACTACCCCATCCAGAGCGTTTTCAACTTCAACGTTGAGAATCAGGCCCGCTTTTAGGTTGATCTTGTCCTGTGTAGATGCCATTTTGTCTCATATCTACACAAAGCATTGGTTGCACACACATACTTCGTTATACACAACCTATGCACATATGTAACACTGTGCCATTGGCATCGGTGTTGTTGTCATCAATATATTACGCGCCGTACATCGCCCATGACGTCACACATATGAATGGAGCAAGTTACAACTCAGCGTGGGAGTCGAGATAACGGCTCTTCACTGATTGATGTTGACTAAGTTTGTCACTGATGATTAAGAGAGAACGAATGGCCTTTTCTTGGAAACATTTTAGAACGAAAAGCGTGCAGTGGTTTCTCAAATGGTGCAGATGTCCTTTTGGATAATATTTGCACTTAGTTTGCCCTTTCTGTGAAACTAGTATTTATTATTAGTTTTTGTCTGCAGCATTATTCCTTCTTGAGATATGCCATATGGGAGAATCAAAAAGATCAAAAAGGCTTTTCGCTTGAAGTATTGTGTTGAGGTGGTGAGCCGGCCATGTGCTATATGTCAATTCAAAAAAAAAAAGTGGCTCAAGTCTCATTTCTTACAGAAAAAGCTTGCCACCTGCATTAATAATAGTTCCAGAAATTTACTATGCCAATTTAACTCAAATGACTGTACAAAGAATGTGCATAATGTGCTAATTTTGCATTGACTACATGAAAGTATCCAATGGTGAACTGCAAGACAGGCTTAGATATGTTGATAAACTGATATCTGATCACTCATGGAAATCAGATATCCATCTTTACATGGGGTACAGTTCTAACAAATAGTAACATTTGTAAACAAAACAAAAAATAACAAAGAATGTACAATTATAGAGGGCTAGCAGTATATCTATTTATTGTATCTATTTACAAAAATAGATTTCAATATATGTAAACTTCAACTATTTACATTAATTATATTACATGTAAAAGTTGCTTAAAGTCATTGATAAAACAAACTCTCTCCGATTGTGGTCTCTGAACAGCATCCTCCTTTTAAAGTCCTCTGAATAAATCTATCAACTAACCTAACTTTTTGCAAAATGCTTTCAGTCTTCAAACTATCAAAAATTCAGGGTTCTATTTCATGGACATGGGTGAAAAAAGTTGGGAAGCTGGGTGGCTCCTTCCTGTGAAGTTTGGGTATCTAGAGGAAAAATTTTGGCAATTGGAAGAAAACTTCCATTCACTGTACATGGAGATATAGTGGAGAATTGTGGGGCATTTTACTCCCATGGCTTTCTGGGAAAAAAACATTTTTTCAGCCATGTTCAAGAAAACCATGATTCAACCACTAGCTCAGAATCATAGAATTACAAGTAACTCCTTCCTCAGTCTAGTAATCCCACCCACAGGTGAATGAAAGGGGAGTGAAGGGGACAAGTATACTCCCCCACCCCCTAAAAAAAGTATACTCCCCCAACCCCCTAAAAAAAAACACACGACCTGGAAAAATTCTAATTTCACGAAAAATTGGCCAAACTATAGTAACTGAAACAAATTTTGAAAAAAAGATTCAAGCCGAATATCTCTCCCCTGCAAATGTGCTTATTATCCCACCCCACCCTACATCCCCTCACCTACAAATCCCATGTATAACACTTATTTACAAATTTAACATGTCTGTTTCATTTATCTACTAAAAGTGCCATTAAAATTAAGACATAAATTTACTGGCAATCTTCAAGGACCGAAATGACATGCTGATAAAAGATTTCAATGCCACTCACAATCTAAGATCTAACAGTGACACATTATGATTGGTTGTTCCACGCACCACTTCCAAGTCGTATGGTGACCGTGCCTTTATGGTTGCAGGTCCTAGACTCTGGAATTCCCTTCCTTTCTCTCAGAAGTGTCTCGAATACCTCAAAATTTAAAGCTGAACTAAAGACTTCCTTTTCAACCTATAGTAATATCTCAGTTTTTTTTTTTTTTGTTGTCTTTTTATAGATTTTTGCTATATTAAATTTTATTTCTTGTAAAGTGCACGTGAATGACTTTGTCACATCATGCGCTATATTAAGTATAATCTATATATTATCTGGTAGTTTCAATACTGGATTCTTCAAATTATTAGAGCATGAAAGGCTAAATTATCTCAGGAGCTGATTTTGAACAGTATTAACTTGGTAACACTGAGTGGCAATTGCATAATTTCAATTCACAATCACTTTCGTCTGCAATCAACATACTTGCCAACATTACCATCACAGAAAATGGAACATCTAACACAGAAAGCAGAACATCTAACAGATGATCCAGAACACTAGGTTTACCACATTCAACATTCTGCCTTTCTAGTATTAGTTTACTGGTGATAACTAGAAACTGAAAAAATGGAACGTTCTGATTTTTATGAGTTTCAAAGCTCAGAAAATGGAACAATTCCACTTAAAATGGAACAGTTGGCAAGTATTAATCAAGGGCAGATGCTTAAGTTCAGACATGATGATGTAATTCTACTTATTCAAGGTTCAAACCAAACACTGCCTTTTAGATTTCATTTTACAAGATGCAACAGTAACAATACCTTCAAGGGTATTCCTTATAAATCCAAAATTTTGGTACATGAGGTGCACTACAATAATTTAAAAACATGGATAGTGACTAACATCCAACATCAGGATTTGTACATGGCTCTGAAGTGAAGTTCCATGACTTAACAAAGTAATATCAGGAATTTTCCTTCTGTTTAGAAAATTCAGAAATTCAGTCAACACACTTAATATGAATGCCTGCCATGTGCATTGTGTTTAGCAAAACAGCTTCCACTTTCTGTGACTATCCAGTAAAATAATTCTTTCATCATGGCACATTGAACAGCCAATGTCAAAGTTCAATTTCATATGGCAATTAGATCATTCACAGTCATGCTACTGGTTACCATAGAGCATGTACAGGATCATGAGGTTTCAAGTTACATTTTCACCTCTAAATGCTGGAGCAATATCCAGAAAATATATCTCTTAGAATCTATTTTTCAACCAGCCATGACAGCACTTGTTTGTAAACATGTTCCCCTATGTATGGGCTGGGGGTTGTAGAATATGCCAATGGTTTTTTCCCACCTATCGTAAGAAATGACTCTAAAGTAAAGGACTTGCACCGTATTTGATACTAGATCTGAAATTCAACCACATTTGAAATGATACAAAATCTTCACCTTATCTAATTGACAATATGGGCCACATTTATGTTGAGGTGTCATTAAACCTCATCTAACAAACTTGAGACAAAATCAAGCAGGTGAGTGAGTCAGATTTAGTGAGCCAAAACTGGGGGCCATCAGACTTAACTTTTTCAAAACTTTTCAGCAATGTATCATGGATGTATGTAAATGGAAATAACTCTTAATCCCCAGAGCCCGAGTATATGAGGTTTCGAATTGAATGTGGATAATAATAAAATTAAGATCCATCACTGATGGTCCCCATTAGTACAGGCAGAGATCCAAGGGGTTGGGGGGCTTTTACGGCCTTCCCTTTTTCACCACATCAACAATAAAACATACTGGAAATTAGCGGTGCTACTCCCTCACACCCCCTGCTTTTCCTTAAGTCAGCCTCCCACCCCCCTTTTTGGAATTTCTGGATCGGCGTCTGTAATAGCAGACTTAACTGGACTGCTTTCTTTTGTCCACAGACAAACTGCCAACAATCCTTTGATTTGGTTGATCAAGACTGCATGAATTTTTCAAATGTCCCTTTTCTAGCATATCTGGCAAAAATGACAGTTATACTCTCCCTGACAGTCTTAACTTACAAGAATGTTGATTATTTTTCCATGACTGTTTGTTAAAGCCTTGCATATGAAAAAGCTGAAATAAGTTTCACACATTCGCTGCATATGGATATCTATAGGTTGATACTGGTTTTACCAAGCAAAGGAAAAGTGGACTTTTTTGCCACTGTATCACAATTTTTGTAAAAAAAAGAGAGCTATGGGTAGATTAGTTAATAGCTCCTGGTCTCAGAAAGATGTTAATTGAGTTTACACACACAAAGTACTGTCACTACAGTTTTCTACCACACAATGGGGAGGGTAGGAGGGGGATTTTAACACTAAAGTTTTCTACCAAACAATGAGTGGGTAGGAGGGGCGATGTTGAAGTCTAATCATTTTCCATGATGGTAAAGTGTGGGGCAATACATAACATCCACATTTTCACAGAGGTTGTTTCAATTTTTCCAAACAAACCATGAACCACATGTGTTATCTCCTAGCATCCATTAGTGGTACCAGTCATTCAAATATTTTAAAAGAAACTGCAATGCATAGATTATTCAGAGTTCTCAGAGTGTGGAAGGTCTTTGGAACTCTTTGCAATTAGATGCACGCATTTGTGCAACCCTGTCCCATGTGTCAGTCACATGAGACTGAAACGTGAAACTGACAACATCGGTGGACTACTGGGATGAAGCTAGTTAGCTAGATGGAGTTTTACAGCCCAATTTCCAACCTGCTGGTTCAATTACAGCCCACCACTGCCTTTTTTCCAGTTGTGGCTCTCTGGGATGAAGCCTGTGAAGATCAGTTAATCACAGTGTGCAGGATGTGTCCTTGCCTCTTCGACATAAGAACACTACATTATTGTCACAACTTTCTCACTTAGGGTTGGATAGGGTTTTTACGCCTCAACTCATAACCTTCTGGTCACGAAGTCACAGCCTTTCTCCAATTGTGAGGCACTGGACTGATATCCCTACTCCATTGCTTATGCGAAGCATTGCCCACAATGTCAGATCGATCCATTTTTTTAAGTCTTTGGTATGGCTCAGCCTGAACCTTCCAAGTCATGGGAACAGCATTTTAGATCTGTGATTAATTGCACAGTGCTGAGAGCTGCCACAATGCTCATAAGAATGGTAGCACAGTTTTCAGTCCACATCCTGCTTAGATAAATCTTCAACTTTCAAAGAAACCTCATTTTTTGTGACAACCTCTCTCCCACCAGGATTCTTCAAAATTCTGATCTAACTTGGAAGAACTTCCTTATCAATTTCTTGACAAAGTTGCAAAAATTTCAGACAAGTGGAGATGGCATTGTACTTCTCTGATTTTGCCATTTTGTACTCAAATGTCTTTTGTCCCCAGTTGACATTTAAACTGCTGGAACTGAGGCAAGGCATCACTGGTTTTGCTGAAGCAGCAGGATTTGAAAAATCAAAAAACAGTTCTGAAAGGAGAAAGGAAAAAGAAAATGGAATAATGATTAATTCATAAATTGTTGAATAAGTTTACATCATTACAGAGTAACTATACATGGACAGTGAACAAAGTAAACTCAATCTCACATCAATTTCAAAATAGTTTTTAATGACCACACAATTAGCATTTATGAAACAGCAACTGCATTGCCCAAATGATACCCTAATCCAATGGACACTACAAGACAGGAATTTTTAATTTCAATCAAAAAAATTTCAATTGATGTTTTCAATTGGTGTTTCAATGGGGGAGCTACGGCAGGGCACTATGTCGACATGAGTAGTTACTAGGTTGTTCCTCTACGGTCATATTGATAACATGGTAAAGTGAAAACAGTAAGACAATGTTCACTTGAAACTAACAGCAACAGTCCAATTTTTGTGGTCTTTCATAAAAACCACTTAATTTCATGTCAATTTTTTTCAAAGAAGGAGCAAAAAAATTTTGCAAACTTTGCAAAAAGCATGCCATTCTCAGGACTAGTTTGGTATATGACAGTCTATGACAGCCTGAGTACATATGTACTTCAAAAAAAAACAGACTGAAAAGACACACTGAACACATAAACACACCCTATCCCTTTAATTGGTCTATGTTAACTTAACATCTGGGACAAATGGAAACTATAACATTTAAATTAAAATTTTTCTGACTAGCAGGCTGCACAAGTAAAAGTACAGGAATCTATCTGAAAACCCTGAAATGTGTATGCATATTTACAAGGCTGGGAGAAGCCCATACAGGATGGAACAGGGGCCTATCTCTTTTGGATAGGTCCTGATGAGTTCCTGAGATAATGCCCCTATGGGTCAGCGGACAAAGCTTGCCTGGAACAATGGTTTTACAGGTCAATATTACATGCAAAACAAAGTTGGATAGTTAACTAGTGTCCATGGTCATTTCAGTCTAGTATAGTGCACACAACTGATTTTGTTGGCCGGACAACTAATTTTAGAGGTAAACCAAAATGCTAAGTACGATGAATGTCAGAGTGCTCAGAGAAACACCCACAAACATTAACTTGAGCATAGAGGACTTGAACCAATGGCATATACATGGAACACATTGGTATACAGTGGCTGGTATAGACCCCCCCCCCGCCACCTTAGTACCTGATTTCAAATGCTATGTTCTTATTGTCCAAATAGGTTTTTTTAATTTGGTATTCCTTCATGAAAAGTTCTAGGTACGATTCACTTGTTGTCTCTGTGCATACAGGGATAAAGTATGAAACTAATGCACTAACTACTTGGGGTGGGGGTAGGGGGAAATAAGAATATTGCATGCACAAAAAGAATAGAAATCATTGAGGTGAAACATTTGATTGCAACATAAGCAGATTGTTATTGTAAAAAGTGACAAAAGGAAACCGGAAGAACCATATTCTTTCATCTTCAAATGAAAAGTAAAAAGCATTTTATGATGCCATTGCTGAAGATTTGTTTTAAGTGACCACCAACATTTAAACACCCTGTTGTAAAGGGAAACTGAAAGATAACAATTTAAGTCTCAAATTTGTTTAGGTGTGGTGCTTTACCAATTACTAATCAGCCTTACCACAATATGCAGAGAAAAAGAAAAGATATCGTAAACATTTGTACAAACCTATTGGTTCTCCATCCAATGTAAAATAGACATGGTGAGTTGTTGCAACATAACCACATCCAACGATAAAGATCTTCTCTTCTGGAACCTGTGTACAGAACACAAAAACAACTTTAAAAATATCTTCAGGAAATGACACTACATTTTCTAGACAGAATTACTGTTTCAGCTTAATGAGCAGTCTTTCTGCTAAAGCTACTCTGACATAATTTTGGCAAGCTGGCTTGATGATTTGCCATTCTGCTGTTCAGGGGAAAATAAAAAAAAAAACGTTTCCATATTTCAACTATTATGGTGATAATATAGCTGGTTTCGCACAAGAACTGAGTCCACATTGAGACATGAACGTTACATTCTCGGACTGAAGTAAACAAAATTGACCACAGGATGGCTTTGAATAACAAAAGCGGTCACATAAGAAATAGGCTGTTTGCATGTAACCTTCTCCCTGCAGAAATACTCTCCAACCGATACAATGAATACTTGTGTGCGTGCGTGCATTCAATGTATGCAACACTAGCACTATAGGAGTAAAGTGCGTAATCTCTACCCCGGCTGTTATTCGGTACCGTGTGACAATGCCTAGTGTTTGGTTTACTTACGTACACTATAAACGCAACACATAAACAAAGAGTTACGTCATAGGTCCGTCTCTCCTCAACTTGAGGAGTAAAAGATGTCAAAGGGAAGACCCAGTTTCCGCTCTTAGTTCCCACAGATGAGGTGAGTCATCACTCTCAAGTGCAACCGTGCGTAAAAATAACCGTTCAACATCGATTGTGTCTTCGACTTCTCATGCAGCAAAAACTTCATAGCTTCCAGGGTCCTAAATATCACCTTGACCTATCATTTTGGGATCCAGAGTGTTGTCTGTCTTGTTTGTTGCTCTGTTTTATGAGGACTATTTTGAAACTCAGACTAGATAGTAAGTATTTACATGCAATGGGATTATTTACAGGAGAAAACACTGGTCTAAATAGAATAGAGCATTTAGGTTTTAGAAACACAATCCTAGCAGGGGGAGGAGTCTATGGGGAAGAGTGAAAAATTTTGCCTACTTAAGAAAACTTAGGCTCAAAATGGTGCTACCTTTTGGATTTTTTGGACATACTTATGTGGGTAATTTCAGTCAATTTTTAGTTGGTGTTTAATAACTTTTTCTTTGATTATGCATTTCCATTGCCCACATTGCAAAATTATGACACAAGTGCATGGAATACAATCAAAATAGCACATTTTCCAAAATGCACAGTAAAGTTTGCAGACGGGGGTGCCTGGCAGGGCAGTACATTTGATCCTGTGTTGGGCACAAATAAGGAGTATTGAGCTGCCCACCTATCAGGCACAGTCCAACATAGCCAAAACCATGAACATGCATTACAACTTACTACTAGGACTGTAAAAATTTACAACAGCCATATGGACAACAGATATAACATACTCATAATTTGGTTATATTCCCAAGTTGTTACTCCACATTAGCTTGTTTCTTTCCACGATTGTTCCCCCCCCCCCCACCTCCTTTTAAAATAGCCAACACGTTTTAATATATTCCCCAACACCACACCTCATTTTTTTATAACCAAAATATTCCTATTTCCTTTTTGTGGTTATTCTAAACATTAATCTTAGTCCTCTTGTATCCTTACACTATGTCCCCTTTAACAATTTACTGGAACAACGAATATTTGACAGGTAGAATTAAAATAACTATGAACACAAACAAACAAAACCAACATTTTTTACAATATTTTTCCTTGAAACATAATGTGTTGCAAAAATACTCTCAAGTTCACAAGAAAACCAGTCCAGATGTTTGATCTGCTGCTAAATAATCTTGCAAATTTTCTTCCAGATCCTCAAAATAAGGGAATACTTATCTCTGCATTGCTGCACAGACATAAACTAACATTTATTAAAGAAGTCTTCTCACTCCTTCTCTGAAAATAATCCTCCCTTTTTGTCCAAACACTCAATCTTAAACCCAGATGATTTAACAATAGATGATATTCAACTGAAAGACTTCTAAGTGACAAAAGATCTTTACAAAGCAAAATCACATCCAGGGGTTCAAGGAAGAAGAGGATAAAAGGTTTCTTTGAATGAGATATTATGTCCGGTGATAAGCTGCTTACAAGGCTACTTGTAAATATCCATGAGCTTTGAAAGAAATTGTAGGAGATTGGACACCACTGTAAATTGCTATCTGAAGTTAGAATTGTAAAGAATTCTGTTGACATGTGAAAGAGTCACTGTAGAAATTGTCAAGGAGTTGGTAAGGCTGGCCACTCTGAATCTAATGAAAAACAGCTTCACACTAACAAAGATAAATAACACTCTCAATTTCATTTTACACTATTTGTTTTAAAATTTATTATCTAATGATGACTATTTTCAACCCTAGACCATTGCTTGGTATAATTTCCAGAAAAAAAAATAGAAGGGGGGGGGAGGGCGGGGGGCAGAGAGGAAAGATACAGACCAAGCAGTAAAATGATAGGACGACAGCATAACAGATAGTATAGTCTTGGTTGGAGCAATTTACACCTTACTTGGTAAGGTGTTTATAATAAAAGTTTGAAGGTCTCTTTTGCTAAAGCACCCATTCATTCACAGATGGTGATCAGAGTACAAGACAAATGTAAATGCAACAGGATCAAGCCATACATGTAATTCAATGTAGAGAATAAGATATCAGGCAATCAGATTCAGATCTAGTGTAAATGAATCCTAAGTGATTGAAACAATGGATGAAAGATTGTGAAGAAATGTTAAGAGAGGTTAGCAGTGACATGAGTCACATGACTAACACAACTAGACTTACTGGTTTAACTGACAGATCAGGAAGGACTAAATGGTTTTCTTTGATGATAAGTGTGACTTGGTCAGAGGAATCTAAGGTACTAAATCCAACGTAGAGAGGTCTGTAAGTATTAAAGAAATATACTCTTGTAACTTATAAAGGGTACATAAATAAAAAAAGCTTGATTTTTTAAAGATCGCTTTAGATATACAAGCTTGTTACTTTAAAGGGCACACAACAAAAACAAGCTTGTTACTTTAAAGGACACATTAGACATACAAGGTTGCTACTCTAAAGGGCACATAACAAGCTAGTTACTTTAAAACATAACAAAAACAAGCTTGTTACTTTAAAGTGTACCTCAAGTCAAAAATTTCAAAGAGATATATTGGAGAGAATGAAAAAAGGATTCTAACAGTCCAACTCCCATCTTCATATGACATTCCTGAGCTGAGATATAAAATGTTGAAGTTTATTCACTTAAAACAAATTGGTCTATTGCGCAATAATTTGTGACTTTCTTGTTGTACAACTCACATAACATGCTTTGTTTTCCTTTAAAATTAAAAATGTTTTTATGAACTTGAACACTTCCTGTTTGCTTGCATAGCATGTTGCACAAGTAGGGTTTAATTAATTACATCACCTCATAAGATTAAGAGTGCTATCACACCTTGGTACAAGGTGCAGTAATGTTCGGAAAAACAAAAAAAATGCAAAGATTGTAATTTGAGTAGTACAAGAATGACATAACAAATTATTGCACAATGTACCATTTTAATTTGAGTGAATAAACTTCAACATTTAATATCTCAGCTCAGGAATGTCCTATGAAGATGGAAGTTGGACTGTTAAAATGTATTTTTCATGGTCTTTAATATATATTTTTGAATTTTTTGACTTTAGGTACACTTTAAAGGGCACATAAGCCCAACATTCCCGGTACTACAAGACTTCTAATTACTGGGCCTTTTTCAGGTTATTTCTACTTCATTAATTGTGCAGTTAGTGAACATATCACTGACTGTCTGTTTTAAAGCTTATTTGATCTATTTCTTTGGTTTTGGAAAAGGAAAACTGCAAACTAATTATTTAATCTTCACTAGAGAAATGAGAACAAAGAATGTGTTTAAAGGATAGAGTGCTTTTCACCTGAGTTAAGTTCCTAATACTGCCCTGAAAATAAGAACCATCTGACTTATGTCTTACCTATTACTTGTATCCCATCAGCCTTAGCAATGGATAAATTAGCCAATCATACTCATATGGAAGAAAACTTTCGACCCCTCTTTGACAATTAAGAGAAGCCATTTAATTATTTCGAAAGCTAAAACACTTTGTACTTTATTGCAGATTTGGATAACATTTACGTTGCACTGCCAAACTAACATAGTTTCACATAGAAAGTAGTGTATTAAAACTTCAGCCTTTCATTGAAAGAAACTGAAGATGAAATGCAATCACCTCATTTTGGATTAATGTGACAGACTAACCTATTTCATGAATGGTTCTTAAGAATCTTGTGACAATTAATTTCTCACTGAATTGTGAGCATAAACCACAAGAGTGCAGTATCCTGTTTAAATGCACAGGACCAAAGTTGTTTGAACATGTTCATCAAAACAATTTTGGTTAGTTAGATTGCCTTTTATGACCCAGTTTCCAGCCTACTGGTTCAAGTCAAGTCGGCCACTGCATTTTTTCCAGTTGTTGCTCATGGGTTTGTTTTCCCTACTCCATTGCTTATGTGGAGCATCACGCAAAACAGCAGGTTTCATTTTTAGAGTCTTTGGTATGGCTCGACCTTGGAATTGAACCCAGGCCTTCTGAGTGAGAGGCAGATGCTCTACAGCTAGACCAAACACACAATTCTAATCAAAACAACACCATTAGAATTTCACATTAGCAAAATAAGAAAATTAATCTTGAAAGAAACCCCCTTAAAACAGCACAAGCCTGAATAACAATATGGGAAGATGAAAGCCTTTATCAATTACTGTGGGTTTGTCGCAGGATAAATGCCAGGTCACATGATCATAATGGACCAATAAAACTTGAGAAGGTATTACTGATATTAGTAAGTATAAATGCAATTAAAATCAAACCAACTGTGTTCAATGTACCTTGGTATCTTTGGATTTACTTTCACCTCAAAGTACAAAGATGGAGTTCCGACTGCTGGAGCTGCTTTGGCGCCCTTGTTACCTGCAGTAACATCTGTACCCTCTAAATTGCAGGAAAGACTTTCATCCATCTTTTCCGTTTCTGACTCTCCCTGTTTTCCCTCATCAACTTTTTCTTTCTCTGTGCTCTGTTCAGATGATGTAACTACTTCCGTTGCTTCGACTGTTTTGCATTCTGCATCATTTTTTGCTGAATCTGAACTCTGTGGTTGGTTTGATTCTGACAATGGCACAAAGCCAGCAGGAATTGATTCCGAAAATCTAAACAAAGAAGAGTTAAATATCAAGCTCAGTCAAAGAATGACAGAAAACTTAGAAACTTAAATGCAATCTTCATATGTCACTTTTAACCTTATCTGTAACATTTGAGATCTAGCCAATCAGAATGGAACTCAAATATTACAATGGTATTAAAGGTAGTCATTTGTCACCCCAAACTACAATTTTACCCAGAGTGTAGTAAAATTTTTGATTGCCCAGCTCTTCAATTGACATCAAATTGAGAAAAAAATGCAGAAAAGCTAATATTTCAAATCATACACTGAGGGTGTTCTAATCACACAATTGGACCTTGTATGAGCACCAAGTTACATGCCCTGAATCAGAAAACTATGATTGTCTGGATAAGAATGGGCTCTACACACAGATTTGGGAGGTGCTAGAAGTAAATATCTGTCTATACAGGAAAACTTTTTTAAGACATCAATAATCCCCCCCCCCGCCTTCTGGAAGAATGTCATGTGCCATTTTCAAGAGATGACTCTCTTACAGACAAATCCAGTTAGTCAAGTAATGGTCTGATTAAGTCTGCCATAACTGAGGTCCATCAACTTTAATCTTTCCAATTCTTTGCTTCTATGTTCCATGGATGGTTGTGCACTAAAACACTTCCTGATTCCCTAAATTTTACTGAATATGAGGGTTTAGCATTGCACATAGACAAAACTATTGAGACATTTCAAGGCTGACGGACCCCACTAATGGTTGCCTTAACTAGCAGCTCAGATTTGTCTATATGCATTGAAAAAATGACAAATTCAAAAAAATCACTAACCAAAGTTGAAACATACTTTTAAAGTTTTGGAGATAGATGAGGGTTGGATCAAGAAAATTGCAACATAATGTAATAAATGGTACAATTGTATGAAAACAAGACCAGCAATACAGATTAACTAAATTTACCACAAGAGTTACTAACTTTTCTTTCAGTAAATTGGAAATGAAACCCAATTGAAAGTATGGAATTGTTTTGCCAATAAGTAGAGCTAATCGAATAAGTAAGTCAGATGCAATTTTATGGCTCAGTTTCTAATTAGTTTATGTCACGTTGGCCATGAACTTTGTTCCAATTGCGGTTCACCGACTTGTTTTTCCTACTCCATTGATTATGCTGAGCACCAAGAACAACAGCAGTAGGTTCCATCTTCAAAGTCTTCCATGTGACCTGCCAGGACTTGAACTACTGGCTTCAAGTCAGACACTCTTGACCATGCAATTAATTGAATAAAATAAAGATTTATGAATTACCTGAAAGGTTCATCCCCAAAGTTAAACCTCACCCACTGGTGTGTGCACACTGAACATGCTGGGTACCATGCAACACTGAGATCAATGGCTGCAAAAGGGGAAATTCGGGGGAGAATATTAGAAATGCTAATATTTCTTAGCTGATTGCCTTATCATGCTAAACCACCAACATTGCTGTGCATCATAAAACTGAAAGGGAAAGTAACAGTACCATGACTTGTTGTATATTAAACAGTGAATATTACGTAATCATTGTCTACAGGCAAAAAGTTTGTTCTTTTCTTTACTTTACGTTTCCTTTAATGTTGTGGATATAACACATTGACCATACATATCAATTTCAAATTCAGTTTATTCTGGTCCCATTTTTCAAAGAGGTATAGGAGACAATAAAAGCCACAATTGCTTTAACAAATATTTACAAATGATTTCATATTACAATGAGCAACAAAGAAAGCGAAAAAAGGAATAAAATAAATGACAAAAGGGAAAGAGAGAAAAAAAAAACACAAAGCAGTTAAAATTAACGTAGGCCTACTTAAACCCTACCCCTAACATTTCACAAAATGAAGTTAATCTAAGTATAAAATATAATGTTATTACTGAGTCCTGACCAGGGACTTGTATACATGGACAAAGCATGTAACATGCACGTCCTATCCGTAGTTGGTCGCCACCGACTGGGACAAAAGAAAGCGCACCAATATGGCCGCCATCAAGCTATAAATCGTCTGATTTGACGAGGAATCCGTAATATTTTAAGCAAAAGTTAAACTTGAAGGGGGGAAAGAATCATATTCCTGCAATAAGTGAAGGGATTTTGACCTTACCTTGCCATATTTCAAAAATATTTCAACTTTCTTGCAAAATATGGCAATCTACTTGAGCAAGTTCCAACTTTCACACAAACCCATAGCAGACGGCAATCTTGGTGCGCTTTTTCTCACGGGTACAGTAGGGACAATGCGCTGTGCAGTTTGCTCTGTCCATGTATAGGAAGTCTGTGGTCCTGACACATACACTAGACAAGACTCAACATGAGGAAAGTTTCCCTCATTAAAACAAAGAATTATATTAACTATAACCAAACACCAAATTCCTATTTACATTAGCCAATTCAAAACTTATGTAATTTAGATGAATGATATGCAACAAACTACAAAAACAATCAAATGATATATGGCCTACCTGGAAAAGCCACGCCCAGATTTTTGTCATTGAGGATGTAGCTTATGTTACCATAGTGATCCAAAAGACATGTCACAATGTCTCCTGTTTTCCAAGCTTCTCCATAGGAGTTGTCCTGCATGATGTGGATAGAATTTATTTCAGTTATATTTCAAATAAAACTGGATCTTATTAGATTGAAATGGCATGACAGTGACCATAGCCTCCTGTACAATTAAAATATACTTAAAACTCTTTTGCCAACTTCAAGAGGTTGACTGAGTTGGCTTATGAAATTCCCTTGGGACCAATTGAACCTATTAAAAAGCCATCCACTCTTTCACACTATCACACTCATTAATTTCCTGAAGATTCTGATTTGTAAAACACTTGTAAAATCTTAAACTCAAGGCCTGAAAGAGGAGGAGTCACGGAATTTTCTTTGAGCACCACAGGACCATGAACTACCGACTATGGTAATTAATTTACCAACTACACTGAAAAGCAATCACAGAACAGGGTCATTTTTCCCTGTTTAGATGACTGTGCTAATCAAGTATTATCAACTGCATGAATAAAGCAATTCTGTGTGTCTTCAATTATCAAGTTAAAGAGTGAAATGTGATTCTATGACACACCAACTGAAGTGTCATCAAATATCAAGGCAACTAAAACCGGGGTTCTGCCACATTCCAGCCCCTTCACAATTCATCAGTGGCAAACTTTCAACTTGTGGGCACACAGCACTTCAACAATTATCACACCAAGTTCAGCATTTAAAAGTATCTATGGTACAAATTCCACTGTTTCTGTTTTTAAACCAAACAAAAAAAATTAACCACACATGTCATTTATGAAGTGAGAGAGTAATTTGTTGCTTCATCAATTCTCCATGCATTGGTTTGGTTTCTCTTTCTCATACTCATTTATCTGCCCCAGCTGGTAAAGCCAGACCAGGACATAGGACCACAGACCAACAACTAAAGCTTAGAAGATGCTTCTACCAGGAAAATTTTTAAACTGCAGATAAAGGAATAAGCAAATGAAAACTTTCTCATTTGCCAAGATGTACTCTTTTTACTCTAAATACACTTTGGAGTCGCTGCTTCATCAAGATCATATCCCTATAAAATACAACCAAAAATAAACACAAAGAACAGAAAAACCAATAGAGATCTACAACATGTAATACTGGTGAGGCTTTAACATCTTTTTTAAATATGTAGTCATTCAGAATCCCTAAACCAAGATGGCAAGTCATTCCAAATGCAGGATGCAGTACAACAGAAGGTTCTTAAAGGTAGTGTGACGTGTCAGCAAAAAGCACTGAATTTACTTGGTAGTTACGGAGCAAGGTCTTGTAAGTAAGAATCCGTTGGAATTATGTCAATATCTTTTACCGTTCTCAAGATATACCTCTTCAAAGTTTGAATGTTTCTGAAGCAACTTGTTGGTTATGCAAAAATAGTGATGTTGAGTGTTGCACAGTGTTGACATTTCTTTTGTTAACCCTATCTTAATTATCTCTTAATTACTCATCAGATAGGTTATAGTTTAGTGATTGATACTGATGATTTTCAAGGACACAATTTCAACTTTCAAAATAAGCCCTTCAGTAGACACTAATGTTACAACTGCCCTTGAAATGAAGATTGCAAAAACAAAGGACAACATTAGCCATATATGGTATGTCCCTCCCATGACATCACAAGATTTACATACTGAGCTCATATTTCGATTTTGATGGAAATTGCGCCAATTTTCTTGGTTTATAATGCTTTTTACATCAAATACCCAACTTTGTCATTTTGTGTTACACTACCTTTAAAGGTGGCTGGATAAACAATACTGCAGATGTTATATTTCACTAGGTGTGATGTGTCACAAGCAGAAAACATCATTACCACCTAGCACTAGCAGGACAACAAGGCCCCAAAATATCAGTCAAATTGGCTGGGGCCTATTTGCCATCAGCCCTGCATATTTACCACCTTAATGAACTTTGACCATAACCCCAGTCATCAACTTGTTTTATGAAGGGCAAAAAGCAAGTTCACCATAATAACTTGGAATGTACAAATCTGACATGATGTTTGTCTTTACTCTAAAGAAAATTTGTCACATTTGGAAGTTATTTGACAGCTAATATTTGGACATTTTCAACCAAAATAGAAAGAGTTAAGAGCACTCCTGCAAACCATGGGTAGTAATTTAATCGCTCACATGGGGCAAAAAGACCCATTAGCCAAATGCAGCACCAATGCAGCTCTTTCCACCTATCCCCAGAGTTGTTATCTCTCTGTAATGTATTAAATAGCAACTTCCTCATCAACAAATTGCCAGGGCCACTTCCTGCTAATTATCAATTGAGTCTATTGTGTAATGGATTAGATATGTACCACTGCACAACCTCTCAGAATAAACATTCCAAATAAAGTAAGTTAAAAACCTGCCGAGATAGCCACCCAATGGGATTTTGAGTTTCCAGAGGGTGCTGTATTTCAGTAATGGGCATTCTACTAGTAACATGCAACAAACCTCTGTCTGTTCAGCTACAGGACCTCTCCATTTCTTACATCTTACGCCATCAAACGAAAATGAATTATAGTCATCTCCTACACCAATGCCTGAAAATTTGAAGAAAAAGAAACCCAGTTTATCACATTCATACAAAGTAAATCTTGTACTATTTTAAATAACTTTTTTCTGCGATGATATCAAAACAAAATATAAAGTAGGAAGTAATAAAACCACACACGTGAAATTATTTCACACGTTTAACAGATTTTTTCTGTTTTCACCCCCCCCCCCCCACCTTAAGCAACATACAACAAATTCCCTATGAAACTCATGCAATGAATTTAAACATAAATAATTTAGAGAGAATGCACAGCTGGGTAACTGATGTTCACAGTAATCATCTTGCACAACTTTGGATAAACTCTATTACAGGGGATCACTGGGTTGATATTGATAACTTCAAGAAAGTGTTTAAGGGGTGCTACCACGTGAAACTGCTTATAATTAGCATGATTAGTCGGTTTTCATATCCAGATGTTACCGAAAAATTTAAAATTTTGAATTGTGCAGTGTCCTGACTTGTAACAGTTTTGTGCGTAATTTGAAAAAGTGTCTGGTCACGATTTTGAAAAGGAATTGAGCTGTAAAGTACACACTCATGAAACAGCTATTGGTATGTTGCATATGTGGATACGGGTTTTCTCTAAGTTTGACCGTTTGTCATTGGTAAAAGAAGAAACCTCAACAGCTTTGAAAAATATTGTTGAATTTCATAAACCAACTCAATGAGCCGCTTCAAAGGCCCAATTTTCTCATCCCAAACAGTACCAATTCTCCTAACCTTCTTAATTAAGCCTCCCACAATCATCTAAAATTCACCCTCATCCAGACACAATCTCAATTTAGGGTGAATAAAGAAAGCTCAATGTGTATAATCAAAACACTATCAGAACAGTTAGTGCTGTGTAATATAAGTTTTGGTACTCTGCATTGTTTGAATTAGCAGTCAATCAAAAAGCTGAGCCAATTGAGAGTTTCTGTTACCCTATACTAGAAGTGTAGTTTGGGGTGAGAGGATTGTCCCTTTAAGTATAGAAATGGATATGAAGCAATTTTTGCAGAGTACCAAAAAATAATTCACAGAAACACACATGCACCAATCACACTCTTTATAAGTAAAGAAAAACAGGAAAATACCGAACCTTTGTGTGGTGAATACCGACATTTGTCATTACACCAGCCGACCTGGGTCAATCCATCGGTCAGGAGTTCCATCTGCAATCAAAGATATAAATATAAAAATTATACTGCTTTAATGTGTAGAATAATCTCATCATTTTTTTAACAAAAAGGTGTCCCTATGACGAGTATACTGCTGTCATTAACACCTTCACTACGCATGGTATCGCTGTGAAACCATAATTTGCCATAACTATATACATATGATTTTTTCGCAAAACCATAGTACTCAACTATGTCCTGGAATAGCTCATTATTAACCTACGGGTGTGCTATTGTGTTTTGGACATGGAATAGGCTTGAAGAGGAGATATTTTACACATATGCATCCTCTTGAGGCATAGCCAGCGCAAAAATAATGCTATCCATACAAAAACTTAATATTTCGCGCACTTACGTATTGTATACACAAAATATAATACATAGCCGAGTATGGCGGGATGGACCACCTTCCGTAGCAAACAGGTTAAGAAGGGTGGCTCCAAAGTTGTGTTCCCTTTTCAAATAATGTCCAATCCACACGTCAAACAGCACTCTACTCACCATCACCCCATTTCAAGATTCTTCTGTACTACGAAAATGCAGTAAGACATGAGAAAATTCCACTAATAAAAAAGTTGATCTCCATATCAAAATGCTTCTGATTTAAAAGATGTTACGGTGTAAGTATCTGAAAAATGGTTGCAGTCATGACGGAAAAAGTCAGGATTCTGGGAGGTTCCTTAATAGTAAATTTGAGTATTAAAAGGGAAATTTATCTATTTGTTAACCTAAATATACAGAGAGATATGTGAGAAGGATCACTTTCTTCCTTAGGAAGTAAACAATTTTTCCAGCAATGACTATAGTCTTTGCAGGTGACCTTTAATGAGCATATATAGGTTAGCATGATTTCCTAGTCTCACAGAGGTTTGGATTGGTTTGTTGGAGTTTAAACCTCAACCATAGGCATACAGGGGCGATTTCTTGAGAAGGCAAGAGCGAATTTTGCCCGAATGATGGCATCATTAACATTTTTTGCCTGTGTGTTGCCGGAATGGACAAACTGTTTTTGCCCAAATTGGGAGTGCGAGTGCCCCTATGCTCCCCTGTCACATTCACCTATGACCTCAACCTCTAACCTTCTGGGCAATGGTACCCACGTCCTCTTTTCCAGTTGTGGCTCCCTTGATTGTCTTCCTACTTCATTGTTTTTAGCAGAGCATCAACATACATTAGCATTAGGTCCCATTTCACATTCTTTAATACAACTTGGTCTGGGAATCAAAACCATACCTGGGTAAGGGGCAGATGCTCTTCCACTAGGTGGGCTAGTCCCAGCCCCCCCCCCCCCTTGCCCCGCAAAAAAAAAAAGGGCCAAAACTTTTTTCGATTTCCCTTGAGATACCAAAGATCATGTCTAACAGGCAAAGCAATAAGGCACAAAAATGTATAAACTGTCTCACAAGTGTAAATGATTTTTAATATAGATTTAAGGTGATCATCTCACCTGGTAGCACCAGCCTCCCAGCTGATTTGGTGAAACAGAGGGTGAAGGGGGTGTAGACACGTTAGTTCTGACACTTTCAAAAGTCCAGTTGAAGTTCTGGACCTACAAAGTAATGGAAAATTCTCAAAATTAGATCTTATACAACAATGTGTTCAAACTCTTGTTAAATAGAACATTAAAAGAATACAAACATATTTTCTTCTATGGTTCAAAACATATCGTTATTTGTTGGTACATAATAATAATAATTAACAAATGTAAACAATAGCCAAACCACAGAGTAAGAGCTAGGGCTAAACTGTTGATAGGTCAATCGATAGGACAAACATCAGGAAGCCTAAGCTGGCAGATGGTGATGTGCACAACATTTAAAAGACTTAAGTCCAGTGTCATTGACTTTATCAACCACCCTCTCTAGGTTAGATGAGGTTTAACAACTCAGTTTTTAAACAATTGGTTTACATCTGGCCAACCACAGCCTCTTTTCCAGTTGTGGCTCCCTGGCTTGTTTTCCCTACTTAATTGCTTATGCTGAGCACCAAGCACAATGACAGTAGGTTCCATTTTTAAAGTTTTTCATATGACCTGCCCGGAGTTGACCTCAGACCTCCTGGATGGAAGTCAGATGCTCTAACCCCCTGCGCATGCAGTTGTTCATCACCCTTTCTGGGAAACTGTTCCAAACTCTAACATCAGAGTAAATGAAGGGTCTGTCAAGAGATGGAATATTTACATCCAAAACAGTGAAAGCAAGGTCTGGTCTACATGAGCTGGACCCAGTAACACTACGTCTTATTAGTGGAGGGGGTATCAAGGCTTTAAGATCATGAGTTGGACAAATACCGAGTGCATCTTACAAAATGTGACGACTTCAGCAACCTGTTGTCTGTAATCCACAGTTGTAATAGATACCTTGGTGCTGGCAGTGATGTAATGAACACCTTTTCTTTTTTAAGTAAAAGTACTTGATATACTTAAAATACTGCCAAAATTTACCTCCAGGTCATCCGTGCTCAGCAGCATAGTTCTCGTCATGTTGTTACGATCAAATCTAACTCTCCTATCACTTCCCTTTGTTTTGACAGAGATAGTCTTGCACAAGATATTCATTGATGTTGCAATAGAAAGCTTGAGTAAGAACAGAGAAGTCATGATGATAGAAAAATACACCAACTTTTAAGCCATCCCTTAATGGACCTCTTTACATCCATTACTTATCAATGAGTTTCCTGTTCAGCTATATTGATATCAATGATGTGTTTGTTGTTGCGTTGTGGTGAAAACATAGACTATTGTGACAATCTTTATAACTTGACGTCAGCTCTTAAATAAGGAATAGTTTGAACCCCAGGAAAAGGTCTTTTTGTCAGGTAATATTGGCAAAATTATTTATTAAATTCTAGCAGCACATGTATTCAAATTTGGGCATTATTTATTAAGTGCTGAAGGGGCAAATTCCACAGGTATTACTACAGCAGTACTACAGACAAAAAGGTTGGAGGAATCATGGAATTTGTCTGGATCAAAATATTGAACCTTGTAGCATTAATAATTCAAAATGCATCAATATGAACATTCATAAATGCAACCATATACTTTGTGTCTAGTTAAAAGCATGGAGCTCAAACGTCTTTTTTGCATAGGGTTACAAAATGTAACAATAGCACCAATACATAATTTTAGAATTTAAATTAAACTTTAGAGCATTACATACAAGTTCAGGGTGCTCTAAAATTGGTATGAGTCCTTTGATACAATTTAAAATGCACAATGTCATAATTCTAACTTCCTTCCTGCAAAGGCCATATCCCATGTCCTAACCTATCTTGGCTCATTTGTGCCTCCATTTGAGAATGCTAATTTATTTGTTTGGTTGGTCAGCTGATTGGTTCAAGTTTCTTTGTCCATTAGACCTTGTGCATATATGTCACAGAGCACAAAGTATGCACTCTTTTGGGGGCAAAACAAACTAACACAGACAAATGCAGACAGCTGATTTGTCTATCACTCAAATACGCATATGGTCTGCTCCAAGTGCAGGGCAAATTCCTATGCCTACAGCCATGTATTCCATTGTTTTACCCCCAAGGATGATGTCAGTGAGTCATCAATGTACAAGGTCTTTACAAACTGGAATATGTGAACAGGACTTATACATGACATTCTCTTGTCTGCACTGAGTAAGTCAGGAAACAATTGCCTAATCGTTTTTGCCTAACTCTATCTATAGAAAGGATTCCTTTTGGTTATTGATAGCAGGAAGAAGTTGGTTTTCGTAATCTTACTAAGTTGTTCACCTTCTGCGGAGCAGTTATATCCCTAAAAGACGCAAACTACTGAATAAAGTGATGAACCCTCCAACCTTCAAATCTCTACATTACCATTATGTCACACAGAAGTTCACATTATTGACATTTTTGAGAAAGAAGTTACACCATACATATGCATTCAAAGCACTCAAACTCATAAACACTTGTAACAATAAATCTGAGAGAGAGTGGAATGACCTTGTCAGAACTACTACAAACACATAGCAAGAACTACACTGAAACCCATAAAAAGACTGACATGCACAATTAAACCAGGAAGATATGTACCAGTGTATGACCTCAAATTTTTTAGAGTCATCACTTGTCAATTGATCAGGAAATATCTCCTCCTCTCCACCATATCCCTCCCAGCCTGGTAATATTTCTGGGGAATGTTTTTAGGGGAAGGGGTCCAGATTGGTTCTTTTCAGTATTACTGTTTCCCAAGTAATTGGACAGAGAGAAAGGCAACTTTCATAATGTGATATTTTTCCCCCCTCAGCATTATCTATAAATCAAGAGTAACCTTTGGAATCAATCAGCAAGGGTAAATCAGTTGTCACCAGTGTATATTGCATAAACTAGTCAGCACTCACCTGCACACTCTTCTTTGGGCTGTCCTTGGCTACTAGCAGATGGGCCCACAGACTTAGGACAGCACCAGATTTACGAAGCTCACCAACTGGCGCAAGAGATTGTTCTGAAAAACATGCAACATTCACACAATATATAGTTACAAATAAACCAAACATGACATACTGATAGGATGGCATTGGTTTGAGATTCTGGTAGTCTGTTTGAATTTAATCACTTTGGAAAATTTTTAATGGTAAAGTACTCTGCATGAGTAAACATACAAACAAAAGATAGTTCCATTAGAGGACTACTTTTTACGATTATAGTTTAAATTTCTTGATGCTCCTCCTTATTTTTCTACATTTGTCTCATTACTTTGTTGATGTTCAATGTTGCATAAAATTTATCCAAACCTACCTTGTTTTGTGAACCTATTAGTACAATTTACCTCACTTGCAACTACTATTGGACAGTTCATCCATTGCTGAATGATCACCGGTAATGAAACTGGTGGCGCAATGCCACAAACTGCTGCAAGCTATCCTAACTTGCAGTTGTTTCGAGTGGAATGGTCTTCTTCATAGTTTGTTTAGCTCTGATTTTTATGTCTCTTTTTCCAACCATTCTGGTTTCAGACATATCGGCAATGGGAAACTTCTGCCTCTGTACCTATCAAAGTTTGATGTGTATTTCTTTTTGTTTCATTAGTTTTGCCATTTAACTTAGTTTTGCTCCCTTTTGAAATGCTAAAGCCCCTTTGTGGTTAGGCTCAGTAGCCCAGCATAGCCTAGGCTACGTAGCATAGCACCAACATTAAGGTTTCACCACCAGTGATCATTCTGCAATAGATGGACTGTCCAATAGTATTTAAAGGCCATGTAAATAGCATAATAAGTAGCTTTATTACTTATTAGTCACTTGTACCTCATCAGGGGAGATAAAGTTGGAAGATAAATATATTGAAACTAAACACCATTCATGCATAAGGATTTATATCAAAATTTTGAAAATTATTTGGAGGAAGGAGGGGTAAATGGTTCCTTTTCATTGAAAATATCCCTGGGATTCAAAGCATGCAAGTGGGGAACCACTGTAGAAATTGTATTAAGAGTGCTAGAGAGACTATTTATCTATGTTACCATGAGCCACCACCACAAAGATATTGTTCAATAGGAAGCCACATTTCTGATAACTGTTTTTATCCATGCTATTCATGGTAGCCTTTTTGTCATCATTTTTTTACACCAACACTGTTGCTACCATATTCCCCATACATTTTAGAAATGGACTTTTCACAGGGTACATCTATGATATTTGACAATTTGAGAACAGTGATTTTGCCAAAAGATGTACAGATGCTGTATAAATTGCCATAACCATACTAGTAACAGTAGCTGTTCCTGAATTCATTACACAAAAAAACAAAATCAGTTTTCCTACACATTTAAAAATGACAAAATTTCATGACTTTTCAATGACTTTCAAGAATACTTCAGTCTTTTCAACACAAAATAATGTATCTGAACATTGAGAAAACTGGAACAATAAGTCCACTTCCATCAATTCCCTGACTTTTCCAATATCTTTTGAAAAATTGTTCATTTTCCCTAACTTTCCAAACCTGGGAATTCAAATTTCAATTTTCACTGACTTTCCTAGAATTGCAGAACCTGTACGAGCCCCTGATGATAAAACTGATTAAAATATTCTTCACATGCAACTGAAACTGAGAATTCCTTTCTATGCTGTACAAGAGTGAATGGTAACAAAACCCCACCCGCAACCCCACCAGACATGCTATGAAGATGCCCATTAGTCTACATTGTAGTACCACACAGTAACAGAAAAGTTGTGTTCCTGATGGTCAGTAACTTTTCTGTTGTGATTTTGTCCGGCAAAATGTGTCATCATAACCATGCTTAATCTGGACATATATAAAATGATAAAGCCAAGCACTAGTGAAGCTGCTGGGACTGCTTCATATAAACACCAAAAGTCATTCTTTACTTGAGCACATGCTATTTCAGTATCAGACTTATTTCTCATACCTTTTACAAAGTGTTTACAATTCTGTGAAGCAGATTATAACATATATACATAAGATAGGAACCGGATGAACAGAGGAGTTAGTTAGATGGGGTTTTGCAGCCCAGTTTCTAACCAATTGGTGAAAGTCGAGTTGGCAACAGCCTTCTCTCCAAAGGAGACTGTTATCTATGTTTGTCACTCTAAAGAGAAATAGGACCAAGCATGTACATCATGCTGATAGAACTGGACATTTTTTTTAACTTTTATTAACCCATTACCATTGTTTGGGTCCTTTTGGACCCATGCGGAGAGGTCGGCGGACCCATGCCGAGAGCTCGGCTGTCACCCATCTTTACTGTTTCACGCGGAGCTTGAAACTGCGAGTAGCTACCCAAAAATTTGGCCATAACAACAAGAGAGACAATAGTTTAAGGTCATGGGGTCAATGGCCTACGGAAGCCAATGCGGGCGGGCTACGTCCGCTTTTCTGCCCACTCCCGAGGCGCGCATATATGCCCCGATGGGAGCACAACGGTAAAGTGTTAATGCAAGTGATAAACTATGATCAGCTTCTGCGAGGCTTTGAGCTTAGAGGTCTTTAAAATCATGAAGACACTAAATGAATACAAGTGTAGAGTTTTTCATACTGAATGCTTACCACTCTTTTCACCAGATTCTCCTGTTTCAGTCAATAATTTAGCAAGGCAAAGCAAGGCTGATTGCAAAATGGCTGACGTGTCAGGCAGCTTTGCTGGAGTAACAACTGTTTGGATAAATATTCAGTAAGTTATGGGTAAAATATATCATGTTATTCTTTTACCTACATTGCATGAGAAATGACATAATGATTCCATGAAATCTGAATCTTTTTGACCAACTATTATACAAAAGTCTTATGGATGTACACTGCTATTGCATCAGATCACTGGAAAACCATCCTTTAACTAGTTAGAGGGGATTTATCAGCACACCAACACCAGTGTATTATCAAGTAAGGTCCAGTTCAAATAGGGATTCAAGTTAAAGATTGATTTCAAATACAGAGCAAACAGGTGCAAGTTCTCCCCTTATTTACCTCTTACAAGGCTGGGTATACCATAGGCATATTCTACGACCCTCTACCCACACCGGGGAGTTCGGTCTTTTAAAAAAAGTTTTCTCTCCTCTGTGTTGTAATAGAAAAAACTTAGTTAAATGATTATGTTTTATTTCAAGTAATTACTTTTCACTAAAATTAAGATCCAGATCCCGAGCTTGAAAGCAAGAGAGACACAAAAAGGAGCTGTCTACTAGAAAATTCTCAACCCCACCGGGAAGTTTCCCTGACCGAATGGCTCACCCGTTTCAAAACAATACTTTGCTATGAAAATAATTCCAAGTTCTGCTACCAGGAAGTATTGGTCATTACTATGCTATTAAGTTAGATCAGGTTTTACGGCTACGTATCTGACCAACTGGTTAAAGTCAGGCCAGACACAGCCTTTGTGGCTCACTGGGTTGTTTTGCCTACTCCAATGCTTATGCTGAGCCCTGAGCACAATGACAGTAGGTCCTATTAAGTGGTCACAGCTTCCAACCCAAACTTGACTAACACATTTGTGAATACATTCTGGTGCATAATAGCCAAACCTTAAGCTCCGATTCCCATATTCCTCTCCTCCCTTTACCCTGTCGGGTCATCAAAACATTCCTCTTTAAACAAAAAAATCCAGTTCACCTTCTGCGTCTTCTGTCTCTTTTTTTGAATCTTTCTTTTTCTTTTCATCTTTGTTCAATTCCAACATGACTTCCTCCACGAGACTTGAGACAGACAGCCTAACCGATTCTGCCTCTCCTTGCTCTGGCTGGATAAACCCATCCTCTGGAATAACTGGTAAGAGACCACCTACTGAAGATGACGATGAGTTCTGGTTTCTACTATCCACCCTTGTATCACCAGAGTTGTTGGTCCTGACACGTCTTGGCTCTGCCCGGCTCTCTGGACGTGGAGGTAGAGAGCTGTTGGATCAAATGTACCACTATTATCAAGCCAAGTTTATTTAGTTTAGATAGTTTGTCTACTGAAATCATTGTGGCTTCAAACATGCACAACATATGATTTAGAGTAGAAGGTCAGAATTTGAAACAGGCAAGAGCCGAACTTAGGGAATGTTGTTGCATCCCCCAAACATATTTAGGAACCCCATCTGTGTTTTAGTTTCACCTGCATTTTGATTGACTTAAACAGACTTAAGTAAGGGTATCACCTAGCCCTTAGCAAAAAAAAAAGTCTAGCCATCTTTAGGACTGTCAAAATGTAATCCAGATGGCTTCAGAGACAGGCAATAAAAAAAGATAGTAAAATACAGAACAGCAAAGTTAATCTAAGAAAGCTCTCAATGAATCATTTCTTCACATTTTTACTCAATTCTTTGAACCATAAAATACATTAGCTGGTAGCATGATTTTTGCATTTGGTATGCTACATAGGACCGAGGAAGGCCCATGTACCCCATACCTAAGGACCTTGTGACTGCACTGGCACTTGAAGGACCTGTGATGTAGAGCATAAGTTTGTCATCAGTAACAACTGAAACTACCAAAATTAAAATTCCTGGCCAGCAGTAGAGGCCAGACCTTCCCTTAATCAAATGGTCAATCACTGTTGGCACAAAAGCCTGGAAATGGATCCAAAAGAATGGCATGGGTAAATTGCTTTAAGCCATGCTTTTACAATGTTTCTCAGTTCTCATTGCATGATAAAGTCAATTTGTTCTTAGGATATATTGTACTGGTTTAGTATTTAGCAGTGTTGTAGTGTGAGTACGGGACCATGAGTACGAGTATGGTTACGGGTACCAGGTCATGAGTATGGGTACGGGTACGGGTACGGGTACGAGGTCAAGAGTACGGGTACGGGTACGGGTACCTGGTCATGAGTACGGGTACGGGTACGAGTCCTAAGAAAAATTAATCATGAGTACGGGTACGGGTACGGGTACCAGGCTATGAGTACGGGTACCAGGCTATGAGTACGGGTACAGGTACGGGTACAAGGTAATGAGTACGAGTATGGGTACGGGTACCAGGTCCAGCTATGGTAGTCCAACTGACCGTAAATGTGTTTTGAGTCAGCTACAGGTATGAATTGATCAATATGATTATGACATTTGTAACTGGTCTTGACATTCATGCCATTGCAAACGAGACCTACAGTACTGTATGGGCACTATCAGGCCAGGCCATAGCCTATACACATAGGGCTTACATGAGGTACTTGATTACTGGTACGCATGCACAACTTGATGGAAAATGTGATGGAAATCAGGCCTCTCTGGCTAACTGTGTAAATCAGAATGGCTGATATTCTAGCCTCAAATCAGATCACATTACAGTGCTACCAAAAAAGCGATTGTATGGTCTTTGTTACAACAATGTGCACCCAGCATTACATCACGACATGTTTGTAAGTGCTAACCATGGACTTGTATAGGACTTGTGTGGGAAGTCTATGGTGGTAACGTTATAGTGCGAAACCACAGTGACATTTGAGATTATCAAGAACCAGGAATCGATGACAGTCATATGGCATATACCCTACGAGCACAGTGACATTTGAAGATAAGTGAGAGGCAGAAGTCTGAAAACTGAAAAAGATGATTTCTAAGAGTGAGTGATGCATGGTGACAAATATTTAGTGCAAGCACCAATTCTGAGAGACTAAGTTAATGCCTGCAGTACAGGCTTACGCAGAGGTGCCAACTCTCCCTGATTCTCAGGGAAACTCCCTGAAATTTCAAGGATTTTTGTCCATTCCAACTAGCAGATATGACAATCTCCCTGTCTGAAGCAAGCCTTTTCCCCATTGAGTTGAATGTAATTTTAAAAAATCTCCCTGATTTCTGTGTGAAACCTCCCTTATTTCTGGATGTAAATGTTGGCATCTCTGCTTACAGCCAATATGACTAGTGAAATAGATCCATGGGTATTATTGGTAATGCAGCTTAATAATTGTAAATTGTTGGTGATCATGAGACTCCACTATCATTTGGATTTACTAACTATCACAATTGACCAAGAGCAGATTCTATTTTGGTCAAATATCCTTGTGGCCTGCAGCACACTGATGAAAAATAATGTTACCCCACTACAGTGCAAAGCCAACAGTTCTTTCTTTCAGCAAGGCATTTGCTGGGTCTTTATGTTACACAAATCTCCAATTTGAATTACTGGAAGATTGAAAAAGAACAAGCAATCTTGCACAGGTAGGCCTACCTGGCTTTGTGTATTATTGGTAATGCAGCTTATGGTTGTAAATTGTTGGTGATCATGAGACTCCACTATCATTTGGATTTACTAACTATAACTGTAAAAACTATAACAGTAAAAACAGGTTTATATTAAAGCTATGATACATCATATCATGTTGGTATTTGAGTTAAAATGAATGGGTTGATTAAGATCTGTATGAGAACTGATTCTAATTAGATATAACATAGTAGATCCTGAGGTAATTGCCCCGGCCATATTCCCCAAGCACAGATAGTCCCACCCCATAGTCCTACCCCATCATCAATTTATTATCGGAGAAGTCGTTCCAGAATTTGAATATATCATCTGATGTTGTGCGTACATAGCTACCTGACTCATACCTCTACTGTTACTCAGTAAGTTTAGTACTGCAAAATAAAGGCAGAGGCTCAGCAGCCCATGGTAGCCATGGCTAATATGATTTTAAAGACAGTTTATTGAGGATGCATCCAATCTGTAAAAAGCTGACAGAAAGAATAACCAGCCTCTTTGTAGCAGTAAGCCTAGCCAAGCTTCTTATATTACACAGAAGATACCCTTTTGAAAAATTTGTATGTAGGGAATTACACAGGTGCAAACTTAGTAGCACAGACAATAGTCAGATTAACTGAAAATGAACTGGAAATAAATACAGTAAGGCACAGACCACATGTTCATAGTTGCAGTAGCAATTCATTCAAGGTGTATCAATCAATAGTTGCCCATGAAGTTGAGTGGATTAGGTTCAACTCAAGGGATTATCAGGTACCACTGCATAAGCTTGAGTAGTTTGTATTGTCCTACAATCTTCCAGTTCTGTACTTCAAGATTTTTGTAATCACCCCTTACTGTTCACTTTCACACCCAGTAATTCACACTGCTTTTGTTGTAAAAACTTTTATTGTTGAACAACATGGAGTATAGGCACAGGTTGCTGGACCATGGGATTCATACAACAAAGCCCTTGCTTCAAGCTGATTAAGCTATTGAAGCACTGACAATGAACCTCAAGGATGACAATGTGTGAAAATCTAGGTCCAGTCACAACAAACAGCAGTGAATTACGTACAGTATACATGCAGGCATCAGAAAATGAAGGTGTTGGCAGGTGCAATGGGCAATTGTAGGAATATCTTGGGGCATATCTTTTAAGGTGTGTGAGTGTGTGGGGGGGGGGTTTAAAAGAAAGGGTGAGGGAAAATCTGGAACATATTTTTAAGGGTAAGGGGGAATCTATAATAGATTGCTCCACTAGCCTTATGATCAAGTAAGTGCAATTTCTGAGTGGAGGGAACTATACCTGAACTCATGAGAAATATTAATTCAGACTCTTAATACCTTTACTCCTGACCTGGTCTCCAGATCTGTACTCATGAGCTGGTACCTGTGCCCATCATACACATGATCCTGTACTTGATCATGTGCCACACTTTCAGTGGCTACATACAAGAATGTCAAACTTAGTTGGGGGGGGGGGCAGACTATGGGCAAAATTTTTTCACGCAGAGTGAACTAGAAGTGAAATGTGTGCTCCAGTGGGTGGGGTCAAGGCTGCAGGCGAAGCCCTCAGAAGCTTAGAGGTTTTAGTAAGTAACTGGTAGAATTAAGGCAGTGAGGTGGTAAGGGCTAAATCTGGAGGGAATGTCCCATGCTCCATGTTTTGCTGCCACTGTACAGTGAACAGCACATTCACCAATGAGATGGACGTCGGACTCAGACTAGGATCCTTTGGAGTCAGACTCAGCTGGAACTCGGGGGGGGTACTGGACTCAGAATTGGCCCAGAATGTGGGTCACTGGAATCGGAATTGGCTCGGACTCGGATTAGGTGGACTCGGTTACAGCCCTGCTAACAAGTACTGTAGTCAACTGTATGGAACACTGTTGTCAATCAGAACCTACAGTGTACAATACAAGCTTAAACTTAACCAGCCCCCCATCATTTATCACTTTTTAATATAAGTTAAACTTTTATTCTCATTATGAGAAGAATAATGTATGTCCTGTCTTCCCCTAACTTTTTGGGCCCCAGGATGACTAATTAATTCATGCCCCAAGAAGAGGCCTTAATTACCCAAAATATAAAATTCTCACCCAGGCCTGAACAATTTACCCAGAGCAGATTCCCAGTAAACACCACCCATGCCCCCTGCCCCTTATAGTGCAATTAACCCCATGGACATTACTCCCAGACAAGGGGCATAGCATTATTGTAAATAAAATAGGAGCTAGCATGGGGGGAAGGTACAGTAATAATATACATAGGATTGAGTTTGAATATTGCATACATGTTCATGTAGAATTCTGTAGTGGACACTGATCTGCTATAAGTGTTTTGATGGGAATCATCAAAATTTGGTGTGGTGAGTAGTTCCATATGTAATAAAATCATGCACCCTCTAAGGAGTCATCCTGAAGCTTTGGGTGTATAGTTTAATGTCAATCATTATAAACTAAAGTTGTTGTCTGAAAACAAGGTCAGTAGCATGGGTATGGAATACTAGGTCATGAGTATGGGACCAGGTCACAAGTACGAGTATGGGTACGGGTACCAGGTCATGGGTACGAGTACGGGTACCAGGTCATGAGTACGAGTACGGGTACGGGTACCAGGTCATGAGTACGGGTACGGGTACGGGTCCGAAGAAAAATAAACCATGAGTACGGGTAGGGGTACGGGTACCAGGCCATGAGTACGGGTATGGGTACCAGGTCGTGAGTACGGGTACGGGTACGAGTACGGAATCTTGTACTCGAGTACGGGTACGAGTACTACAACACTGGTATTTAGTGAAATGTTTTCAGTCCTATTGTGCACAGTTTTGTGACCCTGGCATGATGCAAATAGAAGTAACCTTTCACCTTCATCATCCTTTAGGTCTTTATCATTATAATTATGCCATGTTGAAAACTGACACAGTATATAAAGCAACACAGGACACCCAAGGCTGAGATCATAAAACAAAACAGTGTGACATATTCTGTTAGAAACAGAAAATGTCATGGACACATGACAAATGCTGATGACTGGAAAAGGTAACCTTAGAACACCCTATTGGTTTAAAAGCACCCCCTACCCCACCCCCAACACACACCCTCATGGCTTCATGTTTCACTGAGCAACTGAGAACAAGGCCATTTCATGACTGCTTAAGGTAAAACTCTTGTTTGATTTCACTGTGAGGACTGCACAGCAGACCAATTTTGAGATCATTTCTAACAATTTATGAGACATACCCAAAACCTTGTTCCATAAGAAGTTACATTTGACCTAAAGTTTAATTTCACCACCATCACCCCAAAATACATTTTTATTGTAGGGGTATGAAAATTCTTTGTTGGTCAGTGCCCTTTTCTTGACATAAATTTTTTTTCAAAATACAATAGACGAATAGTAGCTTACATTCTGCAGAATGCAGAGAGAGGGCTTGTATTGCCCATTATAGCCTTGTATGCTCTCCAGGACACAGTCTTAGGTGATAAAATAGGTTTACAGTTGACTGCACAAGGCTGTGCTTTATGCAGTTATGGGGGGATGGAGCTACAAATTGCACATTTGGAAAAATTAGAAATGCCTGGGGTGAAAAGAATTGAACTTTAACATAGTGGTCAGGCAAAAAAAAAAGACCTTTTGATTTTTAGGTTTCTAAATACCTCTAAAGATTTGAAAACATTGTCTCTAATGGTCACAAGTTATTACTTTTACTTTTTATTTTGCTTCACACAATTTTTCTACTACTGGTCCAACTTAAACTATCACATCCCTCCAGTGCTGAATAATTGTGAGACTTATAATGGCACACCTGATAATAGCTGCAACACTAGGAGGGACAGGTATCAAGTCAGAATTGAATACATCACTCTTAGCACTGGAAGATGACTCTGTGGACTGCAAATAGCCATGAAGCAAACTTGTGATGAATTTTGTTAGCAGCTGAGCTGTTCGGAAGGACAAAAGGTGTTTTCTTCCAGATTCTGAAATTTCAAGGAAAGATACAGATTGTCTTTAGACAGAGACAACCAATTGTGCCAGAAGGAAAAAACAATTAAAAAAATTGAAAAATCAGTATCCCTTGCAGGGCAAACATCTCTTTATGACCAAAGCTTGTAATTTTAAATAAACAGAGACATAATGTCTCACAACAATTAAGACCAAGCTTTAAAGCTGATCTGAAAGTTTATACTTGTGAATATATTTTCAAAATACAGTCCCAAAATGTCAACACACTCTGGTAATGAGCACTTCTTATTTAAACCAATCATTAGAGCTGCTGTGATGATAATGTGGTATCATGATATCGCTGATACTCTTATTGCCACATCGTTGACACACGTTTTTGCTTCAACAATATCTGCTGAAGTTTTATCATGACCTGATATTGCCTCAAAAGGAGATAAATGACTAAACCTCTGAGAAAGCTCTAGTTTCTCTAACTCCTGCTTTTTAACTTTGCTAACATTTGAACTCAATGTAGGAGTTCATGTTTTGAACATTAGTGCATATTGCTAACATCATTTTGTGCAGTATCACCAATACAGCCAATGCATTACTGCTAATGCAGGGATTAATTTAGCATTCAAATTTTGAGTACCAGTTTTGAAAATTTTTGAGGTCTTTCACACATTGTTTGTGAAAATGCAAGGGTTATGCACACAAAAAATTGCTACACAATTTTTCATTTGTGTAGCAACTTGGCCTGTTTGTGTAGCAAATTGCGATGCAATACTGGATAAATTATCCCTGCCATTAAATGGCTTACTGGAGTTCTGTTCGATGTACTGTTGACATAAACATTAGACAATATGATTAATATAATGGTCATGACAAATGCTAAGGCTACAGTGTTAGATACATGATATCACCATATAATCATGGAAATGTCGACAGTATCAGTCTATCAGCCCCAAATCTTCTTCATTTATTGTCTACATGAATTTAAAACCCTCATATTAAGTGAAATTGAGGGAATCAAGATACAATTTAGTGTACAACTGTCCATGATACCCGCAAACAAGGAAATGAAAGATTGAAGGTAATGGACCCCAGTAATGTCCAACTGAAACTGGACCATCATTTGACTGTCAAAATTTGTCTATATTAAATAGCAAATCAAGAATGATTTTTCTTTGGAAAGAAACTAGACCTCACCATAGCTGGACATTGTTACAAGAATATCAATCACAGCCTGATGAACTTTCACCTCACTCTCAGAGTCACCTGTAAAAATTCTGCAGGAGCAGATGAAAAAGTTCAAAAAAAGGAAAATAAATTAAAAACATTTTTACCTCAAGTGCAATAGGCCCTGCTGCATAGCTTACTGAATGTCTTGTGCATATGGATATATGCAATAAAGACACTTGACTACCCATATCAATCTAAATTTCAAAGCTCGAGGCTAATACTAGTTGTCTCTCTGTTCTATGCTGGTTAGAAGATTTGATGCAGGGGTGGGAGGAAAAAGAACTTTATCCTTACGTGAGAGTGGACACAATATCTGGTGAAGGTACAGAAAGATAAAGTCTTACATTAGGAGGGTATATAGGAAAAATAATGAAGTGGTGTGATGTCAGGAATTTTAGAATTAAGGACCGTGTCAAACAGGCCAGGCTGCAGCTCCCTCAGCCAAACATGTTTGGTGAAACGGTAAGAAGAGTTGGCTCTCACACGGAAGGTCCAGGGGGTCGTTCCACAAAGAGTTACGCACAATCTTAAGTTTGATTCACCATACTTAAGCCAACAGTAAATCATACTTAAGATCGTGCGTAACTCTTTGTGGAACGGCCCCCAGGTTCTATTCCCAGGTCAAGCCATACCAAAGACTCTAAAAATGGAACCTACTGCTGTTGTGCGTGATGCTCAGCATAAGCAATGGAGCAGGTAAAGCATGCAAGTGAGCCACAACTAGAAAAAACGCTGTGGCCAGCTCAACCTGAACCAATAGGTTGGAAACTGGGCCATAAAACTCCATCCGGCTGGCTGGCTGGCTGGCTGGCTGGCTGGCTGGCTGGCTGGCTGGCTGGCTGGCTGGCTGGCTGGCTGGCTGGCTGGCTGGCTGGCTGGCTGGCTGGCTGGCTGGCTGGCTGGCTGGCTGGCTGGCTGGCCCTTAGCCAAGCTGCAACAGCTACAGTGATGGTTTCTTACTGTACACATCACAAGAGCAGTCCAGCTTAATCCTGTTTTTGTAAATGTGAGTGACAACAAAGCAAGACTAAGCTGCAGCCTAGCTAAGGCAGCTGCTACCTACATTTCAACTAGCAGGTAGTCAGTAGATTAGATGCTACCATCTTACTATAATTTACCTTACTTAAAGAGGCTTATTACGTTGGTTTACGATATTCATCAAATATTTCCAAACCTACTAATGACAAACGGTCAATCTTAGATAATCCCCATACCACACATGTACAAACAAAAATATTTCATGAGTGAATAATTAACAATTCAACTTCAAACTTCATGACCACACACTTTTACAAATTATGCACAAAACCATTTCAGGCCAGGACACATACTCAAAATTTTCCTTTTTTGCACTACTGTTGGATGTGAAACTTGACTAAATATGCTAATTATATGCATTTTCATGTGGAAGTACCCTTCAAAACCCTTGCTGGGTTATAGATAAACTCACTATGTCCCTTTAAAACTATGAAGAGCCAAACGATTTGGAAATACCAGGATTCATTCAAATTTAAAGTGAGAAAATCCTATTAATTTCCATAACTTTCAAGGATCTTGACTGATATTTCCAGGCCCTTTAGAACAGATCCCATATTTCTTCCTTTTTTCCACAAAATAACGTATCTAAATATTGAGACAACTGGAACAATAAGCCCACTTGCTAAGATTTGGTGACTTTTCCATGACCTTCTGAAAATTGCTCTTCCTTCTGAACTTTACAGGTCTGGAAATTCAATTTCCAGAAATCCCTACTTTCCAAGATTAACAGGACCTGACTTTCCTGGCCTGGACATTCAAATTTTGGTTTTTCTTAACTTTCCAGGATTTTCATGACCAGACTTTCTAGAATATACAGTACCTATGCCAACCTTGATGAAAGTGATAGATGGAATGATGAACAGATCTCTTACCTGAGGGTGGTCAGAAGGTTTGGAGTGGTGGTGCTTGAATATATCAATAGATTAAGGTAGTCCTCCATACACAAGAAAACATTCAAGACATCTAAATCCTTCTTCTTCAATGGACATCCTACCTGCCAATCTTCCAAAGCTAGTGGTTCTAAGATGGAGGGAAGAATCAAGCTGATGGTTCTCTGTTGTACCAGAAATTCTGAAAAATAAACCACAACTGATTTATAATATAAACTTGGTCAGAATTAGCAATGGAAAGACCTTTCAGCAGCCTTACAATGGTATTTTTTTGTTTGGTTTGAGATTCAGGCAGACTGAAACTAACATGACCTGCCCTATTTGATTCTCATTTCAAACAAATAAGCAAGGAATATTTGTAAAACGGTTAAGTTGTGTTACTTCTTACCTAAACATTGATTTATCTAGAACATGCAAAATACCTTGGTAATATTGCTTAGGTACACCTCATGAGCAAGTTTAGTTTCATAAAACAGTGACTAGAAGAAAGATCCTTACAATAACATCCCTTCTGATGTGAGCTGCAACAAATGATGTCAAGAGGGCAGTTCAAAATATAAATATTTTGCTGTGTGATATCATAAGCAATGAGGTCTACTAGAAACATTGGCAGATGAACTCAACTGTAAGGAATGGTAGCAGTTACTGCTGCTCTAGCAGAACCAACTTCCTCCTTGATGGACCGTAGTGTCCCATCTTCGTCAACAGTAGCAATTAAAACACAAACATCAGAATTGGAGATTTGCAGGCTGCTTTTTGCTTCATCATCATAATTCATCTTCAAATACTTTTTCAAGCCTTTGAGAGAAGAAAAAAATATAAAGAGATATTTAAGTCTTTTATACAGTCAAATCTAATCAAAGATAGGTAAATTGTCAGGAAAAACAGATATTGTTAAGTGCATGACGGCTATTTTGTTTAGAGATCAACTCACGAACATAATAACTAAGACAAAAGAAACAATAGGCACTGTAAACATCTTGTATTGACCATAGTGTAAGAGTTGAGTGATCATTCATGTTGGGAATTCTTTGTATGTGTTCAGGTAAGCAGTTGCATAATGTTGCGTAAATCCTTTTGTCGGACTGTCATGTTAAATCTTCATTTTGTGTTGTTCGTCAGTCTTGGCTTGGTGAAGATGTCAAGCACAGTGGACACTGTATATGTATACAATATTGTCAGCTGTTGAAATACATGTGTCTCTCAAGTAAGTGATTGGACTTGAAGTATGTTTTTCTTTGCTGTCTAGCCTTTTATTTTTACCCTCCAGCTAACCCCCCCATCCACTACCTCAGCAAACCTTCCAGCCATGCTTACGTTCAACCCATTCACCCATGCTACAACAGTGTGAATGCCAGTTGCGGGTGCACACCACTTCAACAGATACATAATACTGCAATGGCAAGCACAAAATGTCATCATTCTAAAGATTTACCATTTCTTAAACACAGGTAGACACCAATTTTGGTCACTGCTAGTTCAACTAACAAACAGAATTTTCCTCAGAAGTCATACCTTCCAGGTATCTCGAGCCTTCTTTGCCCTTCATACAAATAAAGACAAATTCACCAGCATTTTCCATTTTCAAGTCATCTAGGCCAGGAACCTGAAACTGCACATGTTCATCATCAGTTGATGTTAGACTGCCCTCTTCTAAGGGCAAAGGTACTATTTCTTGACTGAAGAGACTGTTCCAGTGAAACAATTTTATCTGAAAGCAAAAATATCAGTGAACTTTGACCAGTTCAATAAAATAAAATCACAAATAAAAGGTACTCCATGAGAACATGTGCATATCCATCAAGTAAGATGAGGTTTTATGGCTCAGTTTCTAACCGAATTGGGTCGGCCACAGCCTTTTTTTTTCAGTTTAAGCTCACTGGCATGTTTTCCCTACTCCATTGCTTATGTCAAGCTCCAAGGCCAGGAGTCAAACTCTGGACTTCCTGGCTGCACATTGGATGCTCTAACCATTTGACCATGCAGTCAGTTTCATCAAATCTCTATGATAAAAAAAAACACCTAGAACATGACTTCCAAACTTTTGAGTACAGTTAAGAACTCAGGGAGGAAGAAAGTACTAAGGAAGTGACAACTTTTCAAATATTTTGGAACTAGCTCACCCCCTCCCCCCACCATAAGTGACTCATGACACAAGGTTTAGAAACAACATTAGAGGAAATAACATAATGTCAGGGAAGGAGATGGATACAAAATAAAAGATATTAAGGGGACACCCTCAGTAATGTTTTTGCTGCCTAATAGGTTAATTAGCTAGATGAGATTTAATGACACACCAACACAAATGTGTTATATAGTGGCAACTTAATAAGGAGCTAAAGTTAAAATATATTTCAAATACTGCTTAGGTTTAAGTTGAAGTGGGGTTTGAAAAACAGTTCAAATAAGATGCAAGTTCTTTCCTCTAGTCGACTCTTATGACTTAATAGTAAACAACAAATATTCACGGTGAAGTTTCCAAATGCAGCCTTCATTCTACAGAAATTGACTTTTGAAGGGAATAAATGCAAAAGTGGGGTAAAAAGCATAGCACTCACAGGGGCATTCATTGGCTCTTCCAGCTGCACATCTCCAACTGTTATAGTAAAAGACTTGCCATCAGATTGCACACCAACTTCTACCGTTCCATCTGATAAATAGACAGGCATAACATAGTATTTTTGAATAAATTGTGAAAAGTGAATGATGTGAAATGTTGAGCAAAAGATATGCAATGATACCACCAATAGGGCTACACTGTCACCGAGCAGCCGTCATTTGAAGGGAAGCACATATCATTGCAAAGTTACACCAACAAATGCAGGCAGCTAATTTGTCAATTAACCAGACTTGCATACAATTTACTGCACAAATGTGGGAAGGTCTACTGCATGCATGTCACAAGAGTTTGTAATTGATTTCTATGGTCTTGATATCAGCATTTTGGTGATACCAGAGGTGATTTTTTATCTCCCATTTTACAACTGTCTACTTACATTCTCTTAGCTTGCAGTTTACAAAAACTGCAAAATGTTCTGCTGAGCAATGAATTTGCACATCAACATCCAACAACATCCATCAAGTAGTTAGACAGGGTTTTACACCTCAACTTACAGACAAATCCCAAAAGGAAATGATGGTCTGATTTCAGTCAGCCATACCTGGGGTCTACCACCTTTTGATTTCCTTATTTACCTGTATCATGGATGGTTGTTCACTAAATTTATCTTGATTCCTTTAATTTCACTGAATATGAGGGTTTGGAATTCATGTAGACAATAAATAAAGATGATTTAAGACTGGTAGACCCCACTAATGGCTGCCTACAGACACTAAACACAAGCACGGATCAGATTCGTCTATATTCTCCTGGTTTAATCTACACACCACTGACAGCTACTTTTTCCAGTTGTGGGACACTGGATTGCTTTCACTATATTCCAATACTTGTATGTGAAGCATATGACAAAGAGAAGGTTTTATTTTTAAAGCGTTTGGTATGACTCGAACTCAGAATCAAAATCAGGCCTGCAGCGAGAGAAACACATGCTCTACCACTAAACCAACAATATCCACAGAAATACGACAAAAATAAAGTGCAATAATCTCATCCAATACTGGTTGTTGATGATAATGAATTAAATCTTACCTATCAAGTGTAACATAACCAGGGTTTTAGCAGCGAAAACAGCAACTTTATCACTCTTGTTTGGTAAGGTGACCCAATTAATTAGGATTGGTAAAATGCACATCTTTGCTAGTTCCATTTTGACTTCATCTGGAAGGGTGGAACAAGGATCAAATTAAAAGTTTAACTTGGCAATATTGATTAATGATGCATTTCTATCATATATGATGGGCTAATGTACAAATAAATTATATCACTATCACATATATGTATTGCTACCATATACAACAGCCTAATGTACCAATAAAATGTACCATTATCATATATATACATCACCATAATATATGAAAGACTGATGTACCAGTAAAATGTAGCACTATCATGTATGCATCTCTATGATATATGCTAATTTTGCTTGTAAATTTCTGTGTTGTGATGAACCGAATGAATGAATGAATGGATAAGTGGATGAATGAATGAATGAATGAATGAATGAATGATAAATATGACAAGCTGATTACCAGTAAAATGTATCACTTTCATAAATGCATCAATACAATATATGAAAGGCTGATGTACCCATCCAATGTATCACTATGATATATGCATCACTACAATACATAACAGGGCAATAAACCAATATGAATGGTGCCACTAAATGATACATCAGAGATTAATGCATTCAATAATCTTAACGCAGTACATTGAGTTGGTTCATGTAATCCACCAACTTTTCTTCACAATCTAATCACAAAAGGTCACATTGAGACAATCCCCAGATCCTTCATACACATAATAGTTTCATAAGTGCGAGCTTAACAGTTAAATTCAGTTTTCAAAAATAAGTGACCAGAAACTTTTTCAAATTATACCAACAACTATGCAAGCTGAGGTACAAAAAATTGTATCTGTTAGCATAACTCTTGGATACCACACCTGACAAATTCATGTGGTCCTACCTTCAACACACTCCTTTAAATAACAACAGACTCAACCTGACCATTTAAAGCTAGCAGCTGCAGGGTAACAAAACCATCAATGGTTAAGATTTGGAGATGGATTTGAGAAGACTGGTTTAGGGATGTTATTTGTCACAAATTCTCAAAGAGAGGATTAGGTCACCGACTCACCAATAAACTTAAATATTCTGCAACTTACCTGAGATCATTGCCATGTCAATTAACATTGCTGAGCTGAAGAATCCCATATCTGCCTCACCTTTGTCTGTGGCCAATGCTTTCACAACTTCAAGGCCACCATTTTGCACAATTCTTAGCACAAATTTTTCTACAAAGAAAAGATTGGGATATGGTCTACCTTTAATGAAAATAACACGCATCACAGTTCAATCTAAATATGCTCCATAAATTGGTACTGGATTCAAAACGAAAAAGTTAGGAGAAATTTGATGAATCAAAAAGAAAGAAAGTATGTAGCAGCATGTTTCCTACTGCAAAATGAAAGTTTGAAAGAGCTTTTTGCAAGACTTATGACTAATTTTTACTTGAATATCATGTTTCAAATGAGAATAACACAGTCTTCTGTGAAATTTAATTTGATATTTAGTCAACTTTTACAATCCAATTTCCTGAAAATAACACCTTTATTTTTCCTATCCAGATGAGGGAATAACAGCAGAAAGTTATTGATGTTTCCTCTGGGAAATTATGTATTACGTCAAAATACACTCAATATAAGCAAATTTGATTCACTATAAAAATTTCAGTTTTGTGGAACTGTGTAGCCACCAACTTTGGGAGTGAAATAAAACCCTCTTTTTTCATTTTTTGCCACAAACATCAGTGCCATATATAGACAAGCCACTGTGAAAAAGTCACTTCTGTCATGATGCCTTAGAGAAGGCACAGGTTGTCACAAAATGATTACCTACCTGTCTGTACAAAGTCGGCCAAAAGTTCAGTCATAAGCAGTTTATTATCCAGGCTCTTTCCTTTAGCAACATGTTGGAGTCCTTTAAGTACAGCATTTTCTGGGATATCTAACACCTTTTCCATCACTGTTGCACCTGAAAGGGTTGAGATGAAGATTAACAAGACCAAAGTTAATTTATAAAAAGTAGCAGCTAGAAAAGTCCCTTGCCAGATAATGTTGGCATTTGAAGGGAGATTTGGACAGATGGAAAGAAACTTGACTTTTACACAGCAAATCATGCAGATATTGTAGGAAATATGATTTGCTTGTCAGGAAATTGGACTTTTTTCCCAGCCTTGCCAAAGTGATCTTAAATATATTGTATTTTACAAAGAAGAGCAAAAGATACTTTAATCATAATATCAATTATTGCAATATTAGTGTGCTAGTAACTTAAATTGATGCAACCCATGATCACATTGAAGGTCAATTGAGGTGTTTTACCAAAATCAGCTCTTGAAGGCAGAGCTCCTAGAACTCCAATTGTTACATTCAACCCAAGTCTTTCATGAGAAAGCCTGGGTGACACAACATTCTTCTCTTGCTGAATGATGATGCTGGCAAAATGTCATCTTCCCTGTTTGGCAATAACAACACTAGACAATTTTCTCAAAGGAAAATGAATTTATACAAAGCACTACCACTTTAGAGACTGCATCTGTTGCATAGAGCATATTTAGACCTATCAGATTTTGAAAGGCATCATGCTCTGAAACCAGAATAGGTCCTAATTAATAGACAACACGTACGGCATATGTACACTGCATCCAGTTGCTGTGATGAGTATAGGCCAAGACTTGTTTCAGTCCCATATGTTTATAAAAGGTAATAAAAGTACCATTTTTTTTACCCGATGAAACATTATTGAAGTTTGACCCAAACATGTGTGCACCACATTTTTGTTGGAACATTATCTCTAATAGAAAAAAAATAGACTAAAACAATTTTTCACATTCAGTTCCACACTATTCAAAGTCGTTGGTCCTAGATATAAGAGGTGTGCAATAGTGCATGGTCCTGAGAAAGTTAATAAAGCGCAAAGACAAATTTAACAAAGAGTGAAGTCAGAGCTGTGGACAGCCTGACTTACACAAATTAGTTAGAAACTGAGCCATAAAAACTCATTTTGAACTAACTAAATAACTGATTTCTTCTTGCACTAAGAAAGTCATGAATATAATCTGCTAATTGGCATTGTCAAAAACTGTTGATCACAAAGATTATCTCACATGACTGACAATGATTGGTTAGCCCTCAATCCCTAACAGAGTCATCAAGTTGCTCACCTTATTGGGTGTAAAGTGTTGAAAATTTTATTGTTTGGATTTTGTGAAAATATGGATGATGGCCCTTCAACACACTATTCCAAGAAATATTGGACATGATTCGTGCTCATTTTATATTTTTACTTCCCTAGACAGTTTCCCATAATTCTTACCTCCTTGCAACAAAACTTTTAGCAAACGAAGACAGTAGTTTACGACCAGGTCATTCTTATCCTGCAGTGCTGCGCCAACAGCTTTCAGAAAGACTTTATTCTCCATGATTTCTTTCATAAAAGTCTCTGTAAATGGAAAAAATAATAAAATCTTTCACTTACAGATGGCTGAAACAAAATTTCGAAACATTTCAGTAACTTATCACTCTTCCTGTTCAGGCTACTGATTATTTGTAATATTTGAATGTTTTATACAAGTCATGAACCTATCCTTGTTTCCTTTTTGAGGTCTCTGAAGTTCAGAGTCCATGGAGATCTTTAATCAAGTTTTGTGTTTTCCAGGAACACCTCATAACTTATTTTTGATCTTCATATTAACTGATGACATTAAACTGGTTTAAAAACATCTTTTAATATCAAAAAGGGGAAATGTTAGACATCTCAACTAGAATAGGTGTAGCAGTCTACCATATTTTATGATTGGCTCTTGAAAATTGTGACAATATTTTGCTTACTTCTGTGAAATTTATGACCTGTAACTCATTGCTTTACCTTGGATATGCAGTAGTAAACTCCTGAAATATGATAAAAGGCATTTGGAGGAAAAATTTAGAAGAAATAATTTGGATTTACCTGTTGTTTGAAAATAATTTAAGCATAACTACAGGTTAAACCAGAAAGCCAAAAGGCTTAGTGATTACTTGCCGAAAAGGGGTGCTTTGTTGTCTTCATAAACCACTGAAAACGGTGACCTCAAATGACCTTTGACGTCCACCAAAAACAATAGGGTTCTCCTCTCAACGTGGCAAATCTTTATACCAAATATGAAAAGTGTTGGTCATTCCTATCTCAAGATATCGCAATTACAAGGTTTTCGGTCTTCGATCTATGGTGACCTCAAATCACCTTTGACCTCTACCAAAAACATTAGGGTTCTTCCTCTCAACATGGCAAATCTATATACTAAGTATGAAAAGTGTCAGTCATTCCTAACTCAAGATATCACGGTTACAAGGTTTTCGGTCTTTGATCTTTGGTGACCTCAAATGACCTTTGACCTCCACCAAAAACGATAGGATTCTTTCTCTCACCATGGCAAATCTATATACCAAATATGAAAAGTGTCGGTCATTCCTAACTGAAGATATTGCGATTACAAGGTTTTCGGTCTTTGATCTCTGGTGACCCCCAATGACCTTTGACCTCCACCAAAAACAATATGGTTCTTCCTTTCAACATGGCAAATCTATATGCCAAATATGAAAAGTGTCGGTCATTCCTATCTCAACATATGGCGATTACAAGGTTTTCGGTCTTTGACCTCTGGTGACCTCAAATGACCTTTGACCTCCACCAAAAACGATAGGGTTCTTCCTCTCACCATGGCAAATCTATATACCAAGTATGAAAAGTGTCAGTCATTCCTATCTCAAGATATTGCGATTACAAGGAGCGTCACAAACACACATACACACATACATACACACGACATCACCATCGCACAGATTCCTTGCCTGCCTTGGGCAAGGAATCAAAATGTTACTTTTACACAATTTGAGAGAGAGTGTGAGGGAAATCCGCAGTCTAGGACCCACAACCATAAATGCAAGGTGGTCATTAACTTAGAAGTGGTGCATGGAGTTCTACTAATTGTAATGCGTTGCTGTTTTATCTGACATTGTGATTGGCATTAAAATCTTTCATCAGCCTGAAGTTGAGATATTTCAGTCCCTGATTATTTAGGCATTTGTAGAATATTTATATCAATTTAAACTTTATTCTTTTATCAACTGTGAGCCTGTGCTCAGATTAAATAAGAGCACAGGCTCATGTAGCATCTCTGGACAAGGAAACCTTTACCTACCTCGTCTTTCACACAAAGTTCCCACGATTTTCATGACAAAGCTTTTGAAAGCCCCCTCCCTTGTTTTCAGAATGGTTAAGAAGTTCTTCACGAGGTATGACATGGAGGTTAGCTCATCTGTGCACAGATCTGAAGTAAACAATAAAGGTTACAAAGGAATAAAACAAGACATACAATGGAAGGAGCATATGTGGCCCTCACACCTATTTTTTATGAAGCAAAACTTTTCGAACCAAAATTTTAAGTTTCCAAACCTACATGAATGTTCTCTATTTCACCAGTAAACAGGGTGACAACCCCAACTCCAATTCCATCCCACCCTTGATATTCCTAAATCAAGCTCTTGCATATAAATTAGTGTTATATGAACACATGTTAACATTTTTGAAAGAGTATTTTTAAGCTTCTGACAATATAACTTAACCTATAAGAGCGACCTGTTCCTACAACAACAGTAGGAAATGAAGATTAACTGCTCACTAACCAACCACCTCCCCATCTTTGCAGGTGATGTACTATGTATCTAGCAGCCACCCAAACAATCATAATTTACACATGTTAATAGTGCCTTCATTTCTGGTTTTAGCATATCACTTGAAAGCGGTTAGTGAATGGAAAACAACTACAAATGATCTGTATGCAGTGGTCGACTTAAATAGTCTCACAGTGTGACTACTGTAAGCTGAGCTACAGCAGCATGAGGCTCACAAACTCATCAAATGGACAAGTATATGTTTCCGTAAATGATCAAAACTGTTGTAGAAAGGCAGCCCTTGAATACTACACAAACCCTACAGAGCTGCTGACACAGCAATGCATTACAGTTGACTGTAACAATTTAATGATATAAATGCACACGGCATGCTACTGAAGTAACTCTTAAGGATTTCTCCAAGGGGATTCATCTTACTAAAACAGGGCTCTCACTCAAGACAGCTCACTGCAGAGGCTTTGGCCAAATACTGTAAAGGTAGCACTGAAAGACATTGGAAAGTTGCCCTTTGACAAATTTACATTCTCCTTTCACTAGTTATATATCATCCAATTTACATTTTAAAGAGGGATTACTGGAAAAATTGCAAACTAAATATCTGTAGACACACTTGAATGGACCAATGCTTCAATGAACAGCACTTTTCAGAGCCACTCTGTTACAATGGAAGCCCAACATCTTAGAAGTTTACATAACTCTTGAGAGGTTTTGACATCAGAAGAATTTTTGATATTATAGGACAAAGAGCGCATGAGAAGCCCTTTGAACTAAATATTTTCACACAACCCTCTAGGAGGCAATACGGAAATGAAGGGAAAGGGGTAAATATCCAAGCAGCCGTATATGCTCAAGTGAGAAGTCCCAGTTCCAGTTTAAGGTGGCCTAAATTGTCCACAAGAGAAAGTGTAGGAACCAAAGTCCCCTAGCCCTCCTGTCTATACAGTCCCTGACCCTATAGACCTTTCAAAACAATGATAATTGTGACCAACCTTCAAACTATTTCATAGCACTCATAAATGATAAGAGCTCCAAAAACAGCTGCAGAGAAACATACAAAAGCTACAAGATAAAAGACTTTCATCTTACCATTGTTTACAAATTCTTGAAGGAGAGCCAATGACCAAAAACTGAGTTCCACGTCATCAGAAACAGACGAACTCACCGTGGGCATCAGTACACCTGGCTTGGCAATTTCTTCACAAAGGGACTTTGAATCTTCGAGCACAAAATTGAAAATTATGAGAAGTGTGATGCTAAATAAGGTTTAATGTCACACTTAATTACATTCAACTATGGCAAAACTTTCTTTCTAAAATTTTATCACTTTGGTTGATTTTATCCCGTTAAATCTCAAAGCTTCCACAATGGCTATGAAATGTCAGATTCTTAAAGTTTGTAAAAATACAAACATGCAGTATTACTATATGACGTTAATGATCAATGCCCACAAGTTAATAAGTTTTCACTAATTGTTAAGTTTCTCTCTCATTTGTCAAGGAGAAGCTAGGGTTTACAGTTGTATGATGACAAACTAACCCAAAAGATAAACATTACAGAGTCTTTCCCATTAGATTTAGGTAGCTCCCAAACACCCAACCTCTGACTGCATGGGTTTTTGCATTACAATAAATTTTGAACTGACGAACTGTCCAATCTACAGGCAGATCTTTTGTCTCTGAGTAAGCTTATACAATTCTGAAAAATAATGATTAAAAAGAAAAATCCAAAAGAAATTACCATCAACTGAACCAATTAAGATGACAATGGTCTGTATTGTTATCCTTTGCATGATATTATCTCCATGAAATGTTATAATTCTGTCTGCAAGAACCTTGATACTCCCAGCTTGTCGAACTTCACTTGTTGTGCCTGGTAAATGAAGAGGGGACACAGTGATGAAAACATATCAAGATTAGCTGCATGTTTAAAATATTGGTATGGTGGGGAGTTATCCTCCTACCAAAATAGGTAGGAAAGCAGAAGTTTACTTCCACCCCTTTATTCAAGGATGAAACCCCCTTATTTGCTCCATCTGTAAAAATATTTTCACTCAGATTTGGAGAATATTTTGCACCAAATTGCATTAAATCTCAAACATTCAAATTTTTTCCAAAGGAAGAGAGGGTGTTCCCCCTCCTCCGATTGCAGTATGAAACAACATTCAGATCCCCCCTTCATTGAGGACAGTTTTACATACCTTAAGTTTAACACTGAAAAGAACTGCTACATCACTTACCTAGACCTGAGATCTGAAAAAGGAGTAGAATGCTGTACCGTAACACTTCTTTGTTTTTACTCTCTCGTATCAACTGGAGGCACACCTGGATAATTTCTGGACAATTACGAACAAGGACATCTTTCTTGGCAACTGAAGTACAAAGATTGAAACAAAAGTTTGGAAGGATCAGTATTTGTTTTGTATCATGAGAAAAGGGAGTAAAACATAGAATTTGCTCATTTTATGACGGCTTACATGGGAAATTTTAGTAACGAAACAAACAGAAAATATGAAAGACCAACCAAAATAAATCTGATCATGCTGCAAATCCTTGGATGCTAATTTTCTCTCAAATATCACCTTGTACCTGTTTTTTTAAACTAGATCAGGGCTCGATTTTCATGGCTGTCCGACTGTCTGGGACAACTAAAAGTTCATACAGACAACCAAAAGTTAAAGGTTGGTTGTCCGATGGACAACCATTTTTCTTTTGGATTGAAGAAGTATACAGCCGACTGATCTCAACTTTTTCAATCATACCATGTTTCAGACTTCAAGTGTTTCTGTCCCTCAAACATTACATCTTTTTATTCTCCAAAACCAATAGTACATGAACAAAATAACTGTTTTTTAAGTGTGTGAAAAATTTTTAGACAACCAAATTTGCTCATGGACTACCAAAACTAGTGAAATGGTTGCCCAAAGGACAACCATCAATTTTTCTGCTAATGGAGGCCTGCAGATAATGTTTATTCTTTCACTTTGAACATTCAAAAGGGCCAGATGCAGTTTATTTGACACTATGGGGCTTCCCAGGTACCAAGTGTGGTGTTTGCAGTTTGGGATCCAGTGAACAAATCGTTAAAAGTGATAATACCATCCACAAAATGGCAACGCTTCTCACCAGCATCACAGAGGTGAGTTTGGTATCCCATTAAGGAATGAAAGTGATGAAAAGCACCACAAAAAACAAGGGCAATGCTACTCACCAGAATCAGAGAGGAAATCACAAACAGTAGCAAGTGTCATTCTTTGAATTTTTATGTCAAATATACTGTCACTACTCCTCGCTGTAAAATATTTCTCTCTATCCAAAGACTTTTGGAGACACAAGGTTAACAGCTTGACAATATCAGTAAGTGACAATGGGACTGTGAAGTTAACTGTGAAAAAAAAATCGAAATCAAAATCAAAATTTTAAAGTCAACTGAGTATGTAAGGTGTTAGCAGCTCTTGATGCAAAGTACGAATTTTGCACTTAGAGAGGCTCACTGAATTGGTATCAAATATTTTGGGAAAAGGTTTAATGCAAATCATTACTTAAAGACGTTTCTAGTTAGCCTAAATACTCATGCACAATACAATACAAAACTAACCAGGAATTTTACAGCATAATCCCAAAAAGTCAAGATCATGGAGTGTGCAGGTAATGAAACCAACAATGCATCCCCCATTTTCATGCAGGGATAATCAGGGTTTCCACCAGAGGGGGTAAGGGGCGACTAGCCCCCCTTTCCAGAAGAAGGAGTGTAAAATTCCCCCTTTTTTAGCGGTTAATCATGATTAGTCAAGACAGGCTCTTTCTTCATACAGTAAATTTGGAAATTTCCATTAGGGCAAGGTACTGTATGTAGTCACTTTAAATGCCAATTTCTTACATTACACAACTTCCCAACTCAGCAGTGGCAACACTGGCCTGCATAGAGTCGAATGAAGGAAAGAAATAATAACCTGCCAACTGCACTACCACTTGGTTCATTGTTCGGCCCGCTACAGTATACATATAGCAGCTAGAGCAGAAAGTACTTTGCATATCACTTTTAAATGTAGTACACTGTTTGCACAGACTTGGTGCATCATTTGGCCCACTACAGTATATCTTTGTAATATTTTATTTTCCAGTTGTCTTAATGTTGTGATATGAGTGGGAAAGAATGACTAGACAGACAGTGATTCAAATACAGTCAATTAAACAAAGAAAAAGGTTTTGATAGACTAAAATCAACATTGAGATCTGGATTTGTGATTAATCGCAATGAGACTTTTTTAAAACATTTAATCTACTTGGGATCATTTACCGATTAATCAATAAACGGTCAGAAATTCAGAACCCTAACACTAGGTCTATCAGATGGCGTCCTGACCAATGACGATCTGCCACTTGTTCATCTGTTTTGTATTTATATATAGCATATACTGTTAAAGTTCACTCACAGTTTTTCATTTCTAAAAATCTTGTGGACCGAGTATTTAAATTTCTTGTTTTTGTTAGAGATATTTTTCTACTTCCTGTACAGTTAAGGATGTGGTTAAGTTAAGGATGTTCAAAAAATAATTTTGTTATTCCAGATGACTTTTTGACCTCCCAAAAAGACATACACAGATTGATAGACAGACAAACATACAGACAGACAGACAGACAGACAGCTATCTTGAAACATCACATTTAAAAAGGTTTTCAGACGTTGACCCCTGGAGACCCCAGGTGACCTTTCACCTCTGTCAAAAACAATAGGAACTCATCTTCTGACCATGACACATCCACATACCAAATATGAAATCTATACAAGTTTCCTATCTTGAGACATCGCATTAACAGGATTTTCAGACTTTTGACTCCTGGTGACCCCACATGACCCTTGACCCTTCACCCCAAAACAATATGAACCATCTTCTGACCATAACACATCCACATGCCAAATATGAAATCTATCCAAGCTTTACTAACTTGAGATATCATATTAACAAGGTTTTCATACTTTGACCCCTGGTGAAACCAGATGACCTTTGACCTCCACTTAAAACAATAGCAACCAACTTCTGACTATAGCACATCCACATACCAAATATGAAATCTATCCAAGTTTCCTATCTTGAAATATCCCTTTGACAAGATTTTCAGACTTTGACCCCCAGTGACCCCAGATGACCTTTAAATTGTGCCAAAAACGATAGGGACTGTCTTCTGACTGTAATGCATCCACATACTGAAATTTGAAATCTATTCAAGCTTCCTATCTTGAAATTCATGTTAACAAGGTTTTCAGACTTTGACCCCCTGTGACCCCAGATGACCTTCACCTCTGCCAAAAACAGTAGAGACCATCTTCTGACCGTAATGCATCCACATACCAAATACAAAATCTGTCCAAGTTTCCTACCTTGAGATAACAAGTAAACAAGGTTTTCAGACTTTGACCCCTGTTGACCTTTGACCTCCACCAAAAATGATCGGGTTCTTTCTCTCAATATGGCACATATATGTACCAAGTCTGAAAACTGTCAGACATTCCTATCTTAAGATATTGTGTTAACGAGCAAAGTGTCACAAACACGCATACACGCACACACATACACACACACATACCAATATGAACGCATTGGTTTCTCTTATCATGGAAACCAAAAACCTGAGCTTGCCCATTAATTGCAAGTACCTTTTAATTAAATGTTCAATCCCCTTGCAGTTGTTTAGCGATTAATTGCTAAAGAGTCACAGCCCTTCCCATTTGTTTGTTTTTAGTCAAAAAGAGTTTTGGCACACTGCAGTTAATATAGGCCTACCATAACAAATTTTGGAAGATTTGCGGAAGTACTATCCTGACAACTTACAGGATATGATGGTACACCAACAAAGTCACAAGACACAATGACACGCTAGTCAGAGGAGCGCTCTCATGTAGTTCCAGCATGTAATGCATTGTGGTGGGATAGAAACTGACTTTAAAATCCAAGTTCTCCAACCTTTTGTTCACTTCTCAGTTGTTGCAAACAGTCTGGAGATATTGCAATTACAAGGTTTATGGACTTCAACCTCTGATAAACTGCAATGACCTTTGTCCTCCCCCAAAACAATATGATTCTTCCTCTCAACCTGACAAATCTACATATAAAATATGGAGGCTGTTGGTCATTCCTAACTCAAGATCATATTTACAAGGTTTTTGGACTTGACCTCTGGTGACCTACAATGGGCTTTGACCTTTCCCTACAACAATAGGGTTTTTCCTCGCAACATAACATGACAAATCTATATACCAAATATGGAAAGTGTTGGCCATTACCATCCTGAGGTACAAAGTGTCACAAACACACACACATACACATATGTATACACACACCCACACAACATCACCATCCCATAGATTTCTCGCTGGCCTTCGGGAAGGAATCAAAAACAATACTTTGGTACCATTCAAAATTACAGAAAAATAACACTTACCACTCTTGAGGACAACACAAAACACTGAGCAGGCTCGAAAAAGTTCATTTTCATCTTTGCTCTGACAACCTTGGATAACTTCTTGAAAAGCTTCCCCTTTATTTTAAAAGGATAAAAAAATTGCTGCACCATCATTTCCAAAATGAAATTCTTCACAAGACTGCTAATTAATTAAAGTCATAAGTCACAATTTGTCCTCCTTTTTGCCTACCATTTAAAAAACCTGCAGTGTTCTTCACAAGGGGTTTTAGAGAGGGATGGCCCATCCTACAAGTGAAAATGGCTGTCCTTCAAAAATGAATGCTGCCTTCCAGAAGTATTTCCCCCCCCCCCCCCCCCCTCTTAAAACAAAACACACTGTCAAATTTGTTCTTAAAGCAGTTTCTAGAAATTAGATGGCTATTTCCATTGTTTATGAATATCCACAGTTCTCCTAAAACAATGAAAAAGGAATGAGAAAAGATTACAGTGTCAGCATAGGTTACCATACTGAATCATGCCATGAGTTAACATTTTACACCTCAGAAGTGGTGACATTCCTCTCACCCTCAAGGGCCTAGCAGATGCTACCATAATGGATTTTGATGCTGAAAGAGCTAGTTTTGGATGTGGTAGGTTACTACAGTTTTCCACACACAGGATATATGGTTGTAGGTGTAATGTGTAAGGTGTGTATCAGCTAGTCACACAAACATGGAATGACTCAAACAGTAGCCATTGCTAGTGCTATAGGCCAAGCACATTCTTAGAATATCTGAAGCTAGTTTAACTGACATGTCAAATGTGAATGAATCACAAACTGATTGCAAATTTCAGCATTTAAATGATTACTGATTTCCTTACACAATTACAACCCTTCTCCCTAACATTCATAACAAAACTTGCTTTTAGATTTTGCCTTCTGCACACTCTGTACTGAACACAGTTTCATACAAATATTAAAATTAATAAAATACATAAAATTAACTGCAAACAATCCAAAAAGTCAAACATCTTGTAGAAATAAATACTACGAGTAATTTCTGTACACACTTCAATGTGAGAGACAAATGCCCATCTTCCACATGTGGTGATGCCTACAGGTACATGTGGTGATGTCTGTACATAAGATGATGCTCATACATGTGGTAATGCAAGATGCATATAAATGTGGGGATGCCTGTATAGAAAATGCATTTTTGTGACAGGGAGATTAAACATATGAATCAAACAATGAATTTCAGGTCCTCTTAAAAAATTGTATTGTTTTTTAATACCAACAAACTTATGAAGTTTAACAATAGACAGTTAAGTTCTCATTAAGTGTTTAATGTTGAATTGTATGCCTGTATAAAGACACAGAAACTTACATTGAAGCTAACAAGTACTCACTTTCAAGAATCCTATCCAATAGCATTTGTTCTGCACTTTGTCTAAGGCTGACATTGGGAGACTTTGCTAATACAGCCAGCTGTTCATTTGTTATAGCTTAAAGGAAAGAAAAAGAGTTAAGTGAAAAGCAGAATGCAAAAATACATTGAGGTTTTGATGATACATAAATGTTCCATTTCAAATTATCCCATCTGTACCATTATCTGCTCATTAAAATGTTATATACTAGCATGTTCAAAAATAATTGTTATGCCATGACCTTTGACCACCACCACAACCAAAAAAAGAGTTAATCTCCTCACCATAATGTGCATCCACATAACACATGTGAAATCTACTTAAGTTTCCCACCTTAAGATGTGTTAATACCTAACAAGGTTGTCATTCACATTTTGACCACAAGGAACCCAAGAGCACCTTTGACCTCCATAAATACCATAGATAGATAGATAGATAGATAGATGGGAAAAAACATACAGACAGACAGCTATCCTGGAATATTGCATTTCAAAAGGCTTTCAGACAATGACCCCCACAAAAAACAATAGGGACCATCTCCTGCCTATAACAAATACACATGCCAAATATGAAGTGTATCCAAGTTTCCTATCTTGAGATATCATGTTAACCACATTTTCAGACTTTGACATCCAGTGACCCTAGATGACCTTTGACATCTGCCAAAAACAAAAGCGACCATCTCCTGACTATAACGCATTCCACATACCAAATTAAAATGATTGAAATCTATCCGAGTGTCCTACCTTGAGAAATTGTGTTAACAAATTTCCAGACTTTGACCCTTGGTGACCATAGATGACCTTTGACCTCTGCCAAAAACAAAAGGGTTCATCTCCTTACTATAACACATCCACTTGACGAATATGAAATCTATCCAAGTTTCCAATCTTGAGATATCGTGTTAACCACACTTTCAGACTTTGACACTGGGTGACCTCAGATGACCTTTGACCTCTGCCAAAAACAATAGGGACCATCTCCTGACTATAATGCATTCCACATACCAAATTAAAATGATTGAAATCTACCTAAGTTCCCTATCTTGAGAAATTGTGTTAAAAACATTTCCAGACTTTGACCCTCTGTGACCCTTGATGACCTTTGACCTCTGCCAAAAACAATAGGGACCATCTCCTGACTATAACACATCCACATGCTAAATATGAAATCTATCTAAGTTTCTTGTGTTGAGATATCATGCCAACAAGGTTTTCAGACTTTGACCCCTGGTGACCCCAGATGACCTTTGACCTCTGCCAAAAATAATAGGGTTTTTCCTCTTAATACAACACATCTATGTACCAAGTTTGAAAACTGTCAGACATTCCTATCTTGAGATCGTGCTAACAAGCAAAGTATCACAAACACACATACACATACACCCATACACACGCCATCATCATTGCATAGGTTTCTCCTATCATCAAAACCAATCACCAAATTAATCAACCTTTAAACAATTTGTATTGATCAAGAGATTTCTACAACCGAACATAAATGCTATTGGAGCAAGTACGACAGTTTGGTCATTTCAATTTGTGATCTCTCATACTTTCCATCAATGTGCATGTCATTTGACAGTCCATTTCAAACTTTCACCCTGTGACCTTTTCAATAGGTGACTGCCCTATATTCCAACACCCCTATGTTCCGACAATCTCTATATTCATCTACGATTGAGTTGTCAGAACAGGGGTGTTGGAACAAACTGGCCTTGGTTGAAACATAACATAACATAACAGGTTAAAGGGCAAAGGAGGGCTGTAAAGGCCCCATAAGATGCCCTGTAATCCAAAAAAAAACCCCAAAACAAAGCAAACCACCAACACCTAAAGAGCCCAGAAAGATTAGATTCTACCTTCTACCATGGAAAAACTTGTCAATATTAACCTTAAAATGGTGCACTGATGTGGAGTTAACAACCCACTCAGGCAGGCTATTCCACTCACTAACAACCCTATGAGAGAAACTGAACTTCCTAATGTCAAGTCTAGCAAAAGACTTTTCAAGCTTTTTGCAATGGCCTCTAACCCGAGGATTACTCTGGACCTTTAAATAACTGCAAGCTAACAAAGGATTCCCTTCAGATAGAAATTTGTATACCTGGAGCATGTCCCCCCTAATCCTTCTCAGCTCCAAAGTGGTAAGCCCAAGCAGCTTAAGCCTTTGGGAATAAGGTAGATTTTTAACCTCAGGCATGAGTCGGGTAGCTCTCCACTGAACTTGCTCTAAAAGCAATTTGTCCTTTTCAAAGAAGGGACTCCAGGTCTGTGCAGCATAGTCGAGATGGGGTCGAACCAGCTGCTTATACAAATTTAGCACAATTTCTTTACTAAAACTCTTAAAATTCCTCCTGATCAACCCAAGCACCCTATTTGCCCTTGCAGCAGTAGCTGCACACTGCCTAGATGACTTTAAATCTCCTGTAATAACTACACCAAGGTCTTTCTCAGAAGTCACTTTGTTCAAATTAGTACCATTCATAGTATAATCATGGTGGGGATTCTTAGAACCAAAGTGGGGGACTTTGCACTTATCAGCATTAAAAGACATTTGCCAAGTCTGAGACCATGAAAATAACCTATCCAGATCTTTCTGAGGCAATAAAGAATCATCCTTTCCTCCAACCTTCCTATAGAGCTTTGTATCATCAGCAAACTTACTTATACTGGAAGTGATAGAGCTATCAATATCATTTATGTAAACGTAATGGATTTGTCAGAATTTAGGAGTGTTGAAACATATAGCCTAGGCCTAGGGCTGTAACCTTTCAGTAAGCATTTCATGACTTTTTCATGACATTTAAAATCTAACAACATACTTCCTGAGTGTAATGAACAAAATTATGACTGGAATTTAGTTGGTCAAGTGAAAAAAGGATAACCTCCAAAAATCTTGAAAACTGCATGCCCTTTCAATTAAAGCAAGGCAGCCTTTTCCCATGAATTTCATTAAAATACAGTACAGTAGTAATGCTTGCACAAATATTTTTCTACAAAGTGGAATGATTGGTGACAGCTTGGCAAAATCCTTAACCAATATCCTCACTGGTTGAATCTGAATGATGTTGAGGATAAGGATTTTGCAAAGACCATTAGCTATCCCACTTTGTAGAAAGAAATCCTTATCTTTTAGCCTACACTACAGTAGGCATATGTGTTCCGCGAATACAAACTTTACCTCTTGCAATACGGCTCCCGAACAGATGAGACCGTAGCTCTTTCACTCTCTTGTAAACATAATATGCAAAATATAGTCCACCCGAGACTGACAATGCACACAGGACAACGGCGACGTGGTTACGCCCAGGACTAGGAGCCATAACGCCACAATTTCTGCAGGTAGTTTTCGGCAATGTAGCCCAAAGAGGGCAACGAACCAGTGTGAAGCAGGCACAGGATTCAGTCTCACATTCAGCCCCACATTCAGCCTCATATTCTGAAGTTAGCACAGGATTCGGTCCCACATTTGCCTAGCACAGCATTCTGCTGTTCTGCATTACATTTACACATAGCACAGGATTCTTCTTCTTCTTCTTCTTCTTCTTCTTCTTCTTCTTCTTCTTCTTCTTCTTCTTCTTCTTCTTCTTCTTCTTCTTCTTCTTCTTCTTCTTCTTCTTCTTCTTCTTCTTCTTCTTCTTCTTCTTCTTCTTCTTCTTCTTCTTCTTCTTCTTCTTCTTCTTCTTCTTCTTCTTCTTCTTCTTCTTCTTCTTCTTCTTCTTCTTCTTCTTCTTCTTCTTCTTCTTCTTCTTCTTCTTCTTCTTCTTCTTCTTCTTCTTCTTCTTCTTCTTCTTCTTCTTCTTCTTCTTCTTCTTCTTCTTCTTCTTCTTCTTCTTCTTCTTCTTCTTCTTCTTCTTCTTCTTCTTCTTCTTCTTCTTCTTCTTCTTCTTCTTCTTCTTCTTCTTCTTCTTCTTCTTCTTCTTCTTCTTCTTCTTCTTCTTCTTCTTCTTCTTCTTCTTCTTCTTCTTCTTCTTCTTCTTCTTCTTCTTCTTCTTCTTCTTCTTCTTCTTCTTCTTCTTCTTCTTCTTCTTCTTCTTCTTCTTCTTCTTCTTCTTCTTCTTCTTCTTCTTCTTCTTCTTCTTCTTCTTCTTCTTCTTCTTCTTCTTCTTCTTCTTCTTCTTCTTCTTCTTCTTCTTCTTCTTCTTCTTCTTCTTCTTCTTCTTCTTCTTCTTCTTCTTCTTCTTCTTCTTCTTCTTCTTCTTCTTCTTCTTCTTCTTCTTCTTCTTCTTCTTCTTCTTCTTCTTCTTCTTCTTCTTCTTCTTCTTCTTCTTCTTCTTCTTCTTCTTCTTCTTCTTCTTCTTCTTCTTCTTCTTCTTCTTCTTCTTCTTCTTCTTCTTCTTCTTCTTCTTCTTCTTCTTCTTCTTCTTCTTCTTCTTCTTCTTCTTCTTCTTCTTCTTCTTCTTCTTCTTCTTCTTCTTCTTCTTCTTCTTCTTCTTCTTCTTCTTCTTCTTCTTCTTCTTCTTCTTCTTCTTCTTCTTCTTCTTCTTCTTCTTCTTCTTCTTCTTCTTCTTCTTCTTCTTCTTCTTCTTCTTCTTCTTCTTCTTCTTCTTCTTCTTCTTGTTAAAAAAAGGACATTCACTCACCACGCATGCGTCGAGACGCTAAAAAAGGCTTAGTCAATGTTATAAAATGGGCATTTAACTTTGTTATAGATGTTCTGATATGCTGGCTCAGAAGGCTTCTGATACGCTTTACACAAAGGTAGTGCACTAATAACTTTTGGTCCAGTCATATATAGTCCAGATATGGGACATATATACACCATACTTGTCTGCTTAATATGGGATCAATACAGTAAATCTTTATATATACCAGATATGGTACTGCTTTATACGGGATCAGTATGGAATAGCTTATATAAACCATATATGGTATTGCATTATATGGTTCATATCTGTTCCAGATAAAGACCTGAACCAGATAAAATTTTGTCTGGCGCATATATGGATTAGATCTGGTTCTGGCACAGATCAAGGTTACATTTGCAAAATTTTTTTATCTGGCCCAGATATAAATCCCATATCTGCAACAGATATGGGCCAGATATGAAATCCATATCTGGCCCATATGTGGAATTTCATATCTGGCCCATATGTGGAATTTCATATCTGGCCCATATGTGGAATTTCATATCTGGCCCATATCTGGATTTGGAGTAAGGGAAGGTAATTTGATTCAAGTTAGAGACACCTTTAGTTGTGCAACAACCATTTTATGCCCGCTCCAATCAGGGGTGTCGCCAGCGGGGGGCCAGGGGGGCACGCCCCCCCCCCCCGTCGGGGAAGGTCGGCGGTTTCGTCGGGGGGGCCTAAAAATAATAAATAATTAAAAATAATGAAAATTAATGATAATAAAAAATTAATAATAATAAAAAAAATTAATAAAAAAAATAATAATAAAAACTTTAAAGGACTGAAGTTACTGGATGGTTGACCTTGAACATATTTTTTGTTTTGAAATGCTATTTTAATACCGGGTACATATCGGAATCGATTTTCAATCACTTCTCCTTAGCTCCGTTTTACCTCATTCCATTTACCTTGTCTTATCTCCTCCCCCGTCGGGGAAGGACGGCAATTTCCTTCGGGGAGGCCTAAAGATGAACATTATGGACTGAACATACTGGATGGATGATCATGAACTTTTTTTTTTTTTTCTTTATGAACTATTTTTTTCTTTTGTAACGCTAATTCAATGCATATTTGAACCTGTTTTAATCACTTCTTACTAGCTCTTCTATCCCTCTCCCCATCTTCAATCCGTGCGTATAGGTCATGCCCCCGTCGGGGAAGGCTGCCCTCCCCCTTTGTTGAGAAAATCCAATTTCGCGGGGAGCCTTCATCTACATGCACAATATAAACTGATAAAAGATGCGGATCTGGTAAACTTCAGTCACCCGGACGATCTTCTCGATTTTGCTCACTAGAAGACCATATCCTCCAAGTAAACTGACAACTCCGAATTTTCCTCACAAAAACGGAATAGAGGTTATTCATGTGTATGCGGTGCCCAATGGCCTGTCATCTGGCCTGCCCGGACAGGCGAATTCTAGCAACGGTAATGAAAATCGGCCAGGCCGTTTCAGTTATAGACATAATGATAAACAGTAGGGTATAATGTCTCCCACACTGTTAGAAATTTCTCTGTAAATTTACATAATTTTTATGGCAAATAGAGATTTTCTGTTTTTTTACAGACACTTTGTATTGCTACAATAAAAAAAGATTGTTTAACATGTATTTTCTGTTTATTTGAAAAACCATTTCTGTCTGCTTTTTTAAACAAATTTTACTGCTTTGTTAAACTTTTTCTGTAAATTTACAGAAATTTTAACAGTATTTTGTATTTTTCTGATTTCACATAAATATACTGTCATTTAACAAACATTCATTTTGTTTTTAAGCTGAAAAAGAAACAAAAATAAGCCCAAACAAACAAATAAGAAATAGCCAGAAAATTTTCAATATATAACATGCATCGTTCTGCGAAGTTTCAGTTTAAAAAAAAACATTTTTGGCAAATTTTTGGCCCTATTTGATAATAATAATAAATAATAAATAAATTCATTTATTATGAAGGCATACTTAGTTATTACGTTCTTAGTTATAAATATCATACAACTGGTGTTTTGTCACACATTTTTAAGTAATAAGAAATTGTAAGGCCCTAATTTCAGAGCACTGACAATTGGTATACTGATGTCAACTCATCGCCACAGGCGCTCATGCACTTGATCGGAGCAAATTAAAAACGTTTCACAAATTTACTTGAAAGAGTCTGTAAATTTACCACTTTATGACGTAAATCTCATTTTGCATAAATGGGTGGAGCTTATTTTGTAGGCATTTTCCTAACAAAAGGTTTGCTGTTGCTTTGAATAATATCTTCTTTGGCGTTTTTTAATCAGGAAGTTATTAACTTATTGTTTACCTTGTCTGGAAATGTTTGCAACCAATGTATTTGCATTCTTTGTCATATTTATTTTAAAAACAATTGTTATATTGTACAAAAAAATGTGACTTTCCAATTACAAAGTTCCTAGAGATAGCAGTCTACTTGACAACAATATGACAACAAAGCATCCTCAGTGTGTTTTGATTGAAAACATCTTCGTAACGACACATTACGTTGATAAGCAAATACCTGATCTACGTAATGGTGAAGTGTATGTTACGTAATAACATATGAAAGGTAAAAAAGCGATATTTTAATAAATATTAAAACGTCGGGAATGAAAACAGTAGGCTGTAAATTCACATAAAATTAAGATAAACAAAACAGAACAATTCTGTAATTCGATTTTACAGTAGACTTTTGTAAACTAATTTACATGCAAAAACTGTAAAGAAAAAACAAACCCTTAATGTTTTTTCATGATTACAGTCTGGCTGTAAAAATAAACAATATTTGGTTGGAAAAAAATTTGCCATAAAAATTATGTAAATTTACAGAGAAATTTTTAACAGTGTAATTGCATGGCAGACTCCAGCAGTGATAACAGAAAGCTAAGATTACAGGGATTAGTGCTGTAAGTACTGACAAAAACAGCAATCCAAAGAGCTAAGCACAATTGTCAATAGATTCTGAAAGTCTATTGCATCACATGGTTAATAACATTTTTGAATCAAAGGGATAAAGACTCAGTGACAAAATACTCAAATAAGGGAATACTGTAATTTCCATGAACAATAAAAACCCTAGACCAGATGGTTGATTTGTTAGTTAGTGATTTGCCTAAACTGGAAATTACACAGCAAACAGCCTGAACATATGTTTGAACATATTTCAACATGCGTCACATAAAGCATGCACCATAAACCAGCTTACGTGACTTCCTATTCCTGTTAGTATGGGAGGGAGCTCCAAGTCGTTGCTACGTTGGTAAATGTTTAACATTACTAATACTCAGTTGAGTAGCCAAGGGCGGGGGGTTCAGAACCCCCCATGACCCAACCTTGCGATGCAAAAAACACCTAAAATAGCGGTCGTTCTCTCGTCGAGCCTGACCCCCCCTCAGACACCCCTCCCCCCCCCCTCATGATGACACAATCTTGGGTTACGCACCTGCTTCTACTGCTATAGTACGATCAACTTTTACTGCTAAGTGCCGAACCAGTTGCTTTTGAGTAGGGCTCTCCTCCGCTAAAACCCCTATAGAGGCTTTGCAATTACGTCACGGAACCGCCATGCTGGAGGACATTCATTCCAAATACACGTGGCTTTGTGCCGAACGTACTGCTCAGTGTGCACTGTGACATGCAGGGTGTATACAAATTCAACGAGCAAGCGCGTCCCATATGGTCCACTACGTAGTTACATGTACTCCAATATGGCCACCGGATAGTATTATGACGTCATGTGAAAAGCCTCTATAGCACTCAGCCATTACTTTAGCCCACCCTGAAATGACTATGGATTGGCCAATGAAAAGACCTAACGCTTCGAGTGGCGATCTGAGTCAAACCAAAGACTACTGGGTGACATTTTGATGCCTAGACAAGGGCGTTGATTGGGGACCGAGTTCATGTCCCCGAAAGAGTAAAAGGCAAAAACCACAAAAGTTTTTCCCTCACCTACATTTTGTGACCTGCAACTTAGAAGTGAAGCCGTTTGTACACTGGACCCATTTCAGGGCACATGTGTCGCAAGATAATTATTGCCAGAACATCTTGTGTGTACAGTGTGTACAGAGCAGACACAAGGGGCAACATGTGTCACAATTTGTTTGCTCGACATCTGTCGATTGTACACATGGGCAGAAAATTTGTGTCCAGTTGTGTCGACAGCATACAGCGACACACATGTCCTGAAATGTGTCCAGCGTACAGGCCTTGACGTACTACCAAGAAACTGTACATACAGTCTCGTTGATGTTCTTAATATCAATCAGTTGCATCCCATAACTCATCGGCCTCTATAATGATTAGGTCGGTTAACGAGGTATCGTTTGAAAAAAACTTAAATGTGTTTAAATGTTTATGTATCAAAAATCTTACACCGGTAGGCAACGATTCTGCAGTAGCACAAGAGGATGCCATCCCTCCCCTTCAATTTGTTATTTTCCAACCGTAGATTGAAGTGTGCTTTTGATCGAGTGATAGATTTACTTTAACCATGACCGTTACAAATGGTTCCTAATCTATCGGAATTTTGAAGAAATTTTCCGCAATCTATCACAATTTTCTTGTGGATTGACAGTTTTTAAAGGACTCTTATGTACCTAGGATTGACCGTAGTCTGTAGAAGTAATTCTGTAACCCATACTTTGAAGACAATGCTTTGAAAAATTTGAAATTTTCATATAGGAACTTCAAATATTGAAGCAATTAGAACTAGTTTCGTATATGGGGTCCCTCCTCTTACACACCTTATACCAGGACATTAGAAAAACGCCAAACTCCCCCACTTTGAAAATCAAATCGATACCCATATGACTATATAGGTGTCGGTTTAATGTAACTGCGCCTACTGCGCCCACTGGCTTTCCGGGCTTGTTGCTGGTCACTATATTGTTTTCCTACTCCATTGCTTATGTGGGGCATCACGCCTAAACGGAAATATTGCGTTTGTTTTTTAAGGAAATCTCATCCTTTTACTAACCGATATTTATTAGCAAAGAGTGATAAATAATAACAAATAAGGCAGTATGGTAGCCTTCTTTTCAACAAATTAATTTTCCTCAGATAGAAATTAAGTTGTTTGTTGCTCAAGAATAATTTGTTCACCCAAACTTTCAACATTTCAAAAGATGCAACTACCAGAACTCTTCTTGGGCATAATATTTTGGTGGTTTATGATTGCGATCGTATGATTTGAAAATGACAATAGCTATTTACTTTTAATGCTATGTTGGAGCATTTTAAACTCAATATATCCCTTTAACGGCAGTGGGTCCACATTTTTAGTCTTTGGTATGACTTGGTGTGAGAGTGGACTACCCAGACCTCCCGCGAGAGTCGTGGATGCTCTAGGCCTAACACTGGACCGACCACGCCATAGGCGTCGGAACGGTTTTTAAGACGTGTGACAGATACGTCAATGATCGATATGCAGGCTACAGGTGTATTTTTCAGAATGCGGTGAGAGGGTATACTCCCGGAACCCAGCTGCCACGCAAATGAATAGGCATGAAATGTGTACTGTGGCAGGAAAATGAGGCGGAAATTTAGTATGACTATTTTTAGACTCATTACTATCAGTTGTACATTCTGAATGTGACGAGACGGTATTGTGCTTGGTGCTCAGCATACTGCCATGAGCAATGCATTCAGTAGATCCAGTTTAACTTAGACCACCATCACCATTGTATTCAGGGGTCTTTTCTCCGACTCGGACTCGGGACGTACCTTAACAAGTGGTAAATCAAGGCAGGCACAACAGGCGAACGACGCCGCGGAGTATGGAGCTGCTACAGTATCGGAATCCAAAAAAGAAAACGCCACTTGAAGTTTCGTTGGGCGACTAACCCCCTTCTTTCTCATTGCAACCGCCGTAAGATTGTTATGAAAAAATGTAACACGAGTTAATATTGCTTAAGACGGATATGTGGTGTCATGTTTCGGTTGCCTCATTTCTTCACTTGAAATGACACTGTTGAAGTTAAACGTCAGCTTGTTACGGAGGCTCAATAGGGACATGAAAAGACTAAACTCCGCTCCAAAATCAAAATTTTCCAGTTTTTAACTCGAAATTTTTACGCCTTGTCTCGAAATTCCGACTCGGTGTCGCAGATATTTCGACTTCAAACTCAAAAATTCGAATTTTAATCTCGATATTTTGATTTTTAAACTTAAAATTTTGACTTTAAAACTCAAAATTTGGACTTTTAAACTCTAAGTTTCGACTTTTGAACTCAACAGTTCATCGTTTAAACTCAAATTTTCCACTTTAAAACTCGAAATTTGGACTTGTATTTGCGCATTACGATTACGGTGGTATTCTAGGGAGTGTACACGGTACGACGTAGGCCTATATGTAAATATACTACCGTAGCTACTGACTGAATTAGTTTGACTTTATAAAGTCGATATTTAGAGGTTGAAAGTCAAAATTTCGAGTTTAAAAGTCAAAATTTGGACTTTTCTGGAGCTTTTTCTATGTCCCTAGCCACCGTAGCTTGTAGTATGTTCATAGTATTGTTTTATCGGGGCGACATAATGTGTGCAATGGGTCAACTAAAACGTGAAGTATTACCCTATCGTCCCGTGAAGCAGTTATTCGGACAAAAAAGCTTGCTGCTAGGTTTGATCAGGCTTTGCCAAAGTTACTAGCGAAATCTATTCTTCCAGCGTCTTCACACTAGACGAAAATGTTTGTGACTGATTGTACGGCTTTGAATGACTTCGCTGAGTTAAAAATTTATTTGATGGACAGTTTTTCAACCACTTGACCACTGAAATTGCCGCTTGATGCTGACAGAGCTAAGTAATTGTGTGTTTCTAGAATTTCATTTTCGGTGGAGAGAAGAGAGATATAGTTTGGGCAGTGGGGTAGCTACGGGGAGGGGAGTTTGGGGGACTGGAACCCCCCCACTGAATTTCCCCAATAATTTTGGCATCCTGGCTCCACCACTTTCATTTATTCCTTCATTGATTCATTTATTTATCCATTCATTTACTCATTCATTAATTCATATCTTTTCTTGGTGTTTTCGCAATATTTGATAGTAATTGATTCAGTATACATAAATAGAAATGAAATATGACCTAATACTAAGCTCAGTATTTTGAAGGTCAGCACTTTACAAGTCCAGACGGTTTGACGAGTCTTTAAAGGTCTCCAAAGACGAAAAAAAAAGAGAGAAAAGAAATGAATATAATATTACAAGCTGAGAAAGCAGTCGAGGACAGATTCCATAGAACCGAAAAATTGTCGATCTAAATACTTGGGCTGATTGAACGTCCTTCATCCCTCCCTTATTGTCATCCATCCTATACCTCACCCTTGTCCCACGCATATCTTAAGCTTCCTATCCTGCCTGCACATCACGCATTAGTCCATTTAGGCTTACATGGTGCTGAGATGATCCACCAAGTAAATACTTCAGTAGTCCATGCATGGGCGTCCGGAAGGGGGGCAAGGGGGGCACTTGCCCCACCCCCCGGAAAATCAAACTTGTGAAAAAATTAATTAAAAAATTAAAAAAAAAATTAAAAAAAATTAAAAATAAATCATCAAAATATCTTCACTCACAGGGTCATTTTCTACTCGTGAAATATGCGGACATTTGACCAGGAATAGCAAAAGAGAAGATGGTATGCTGAATAGTGAAATCGTAATTTGGGGACCATCATTCGTGACATCTATTGGAAACTTATAATTGTAAAAACTGTGCCAAAATTGTACTAGTTGTCAGGTATGTAGTGTGCATATGGCATCCGACTATTGATGAATGCGTTGGTCTTGGTTTGGTCCCACGCTGATCTCAAGTGGCGACGCGGGGATGTAACTGGGATATACAAGGTGAATATGGGGGGGGGGGGGTATTATTCATAATTGGGTAACGGATATAGGCCTATATAGGCTGTTTGACAGCGTAAGTTTTATCATGCATAGGCGTGCGAGGCCGTGACAGAGAGGCAGATTCCCATTCAACAATTTTTTACATTGAAAATTCTAAAAATCTAAAAATTACAGACATAAAATTTCTGTTTCAGGGCTGGGTACATGCAGCTTATAACACTCGCCAAGTGTCGTTTCCAGCCATCTGGAGGGCTTGTAAGGCCCAAAATTTTCTTGTACGCTCCGCGCCAACCTATGGGGGCGCTCCGCTTAGATAGTGTTCACAATTCAATCATCCATGAATGACCTTGCCCCCCCCCCCCAGACGCCCATGAGTCCACGATTTTTCTTATAGTGTCGTGTTGGGACACCTTGGTCAGTAAGTTGGGTCGACCCTAAAATATTCAAGTATCTTTTATAATTTCTCCATCGATGTAAGCGTAATTTCTCACGTATGGCCTCAGAAGAAAGATTCGGGTTTTCAATTTTGTTTTTTAGTTTGTTTGAAAATCATGTTTAAGGTTAAATATATGGTAAGAGTCACATGAATACGGATATTTGACCTGTTTTTCGCAACCCGATGTCCAAACATATAGAACGTCACGAATGTGCATGAATCTTCCTTAGAAAAGCTACGAAAATATCTCTTGTCGTGCACACGAAACAGTGGCGTAGCTAGGATTTTTTCCAGGGGGCAAAGGTATGAAATTTCCCCAAAACTTTTCCCGGTCAATGTGTATGTATTTCATATAAAATATGCAAACTTACAAGTATAACCACATTACCATAATTAACATTATGTAATATTACCTGCATTTTAATCTTAAACTATAACATAGGCAGGATTTCTCTGAAGGGGGCGGGGGCATGCAGTATGGTCTAAGGGGAGGGGTGTCCGGAAATTTTTTGACGTTTTCAAGGAGCCTAGATGCAAAATGGTGCAAGATTTTCGACTTTGATAGGAACAGTATTAAAGGTCGAATCATGGTGGTTCATGAGGATAAAACTAAAACATTTGTGTCTTTACATGCATTCTTTATGCCGTTTATGCTACCTTACAAAGTAAAACTTGTCATTAAATTTGCACACTTTTAGGAGTCAAAATAAAACAGCACTGACTTGAATAGGATTTGTGCTTTTTCTTGGCCACAAAGCCTTATTTTGTCATAAAGATTATCTAAGCGGAGCGCCACCATTAGTTGGCGCGGAGCGTAGAGAAAATTTCGAAAAATCAGACCTCTCAGATGGCCGGAAATAGCATTTTCCAGACCTATACGAAGAATCTAACCAGTCGCTACCTTCTTTTGTCGTTTGCAATAAAATACTCCCTTCAAAATATGTTCACATACTGCAAAGTGATCAGAGAGTGAGAGCTAATTTGACCTCCAAAATGTAATTTTGCCCAAAAGACTGAGCGAAGCGCCACCACTAGTTGGCGCGGAGCGTAAAGAAAATTTTGAAGAATCAGATCCCTCAGATGGTCAAAAAGAGCGTATTCATGCTTGTAAAGAGAATCTGAACATGTAGTCTTTATTTTTATCGATGCCACCAGTGGTATACAGAGTCTGCCTTTTTAAGTAAAAATTGGAATTTGACAGAATTAACCTGTTTGTAGGAATTAAAAAAATTGGCATCACTGAAGGACCTTGCAGAGACACTCCTTTCCCTTTGGAAATTTTTGAAAAATTGGATGTCCTTATATGCAATTTGGTGCCACATACGCTATCATTTGAATTAAAAATCTGTGTTATTAAAGTTTGACTACGTATTTTTAAGAACAAAGAGAAAATGGCATGTGTGAGGGGGCATGGCCCAATGGTCCCCCTTCGTACGCCACTAAAAGGAGGCCTAATAGTGGCTCGATCACACAGGATATCCTGTTAGAACAGCAGTCTGTTAAGTGTAGAAGGCTACAAGGTACTCATGGACCCGTCTATTGTTACATCCCAAGTGAGCAGAAAGCTATTTTCCCGAACTAGCCTGCAAGCTTCCATGGATTAGGCTAAGTAAAAAAATCTAAGTATGCCAATGGGTCCCGCCCGTTCATTCTAATTTCTAGACTTACTTTAAGTTTATCGTTGGCCATGGATTGTTTCAGCCTCATCCATCGTTATGTACATAGAGTAAAATCGGTATAGCTACTACTAGCTTGTAGGACAATATAATAACCTCGGAGGGGGGGGGGGTCTACGTCAGTGACTTGTCAGTTTTCACATCCTTTTACTGAATTCCCAAAGTGTACAACGCAAAAGCAAGGGGACAGGTTCAGGTTTACAGCCTTTCAGTGTTTGCAATGTATCAGCTGTTGTTAAATTAAATAAAATTAAATAACAGCTTCCTGTGCACTCAAATGCACTGGTTATAACACCCGCGCGTACCGTATACAAGAGAACATTCAATCTGCAACGCGGCGAGGACATTTCTGTGGAACGCGAGTAGGGACGGTTCATGCGACACTGAAGAAATCTGGGTTAATTTTTTGCATGAAAATACGAATTATGTATGAGAAATGTCTCACAATTTCTTATTCTAACAAAAATTTTGAGAAATTTTTGTTAGAATAAGTAAATTCATCAAATTTCCCCAAAATATTTTCCAGGGGGGCGCTTCCCCCCCCCCTGCCCCCCCCCCCCCCCAGTAGCTACGCCACTGACACGAAATACTAGAGACATGAAACGGTAGCTCACAGCGACCAAGTTGATCATGTTTGAAATCAAGAAATCTAGAAATCAAGGAGCAATCAGCTTACACCATCTTTGAAAATTTTCAATTCAAACTGGGGGCAATCTTGTGTTTTTCTCGTCAGGGCATGCTTCTTGAGTTTCCAGATTTTATAAAAGGTGGCGCTTCTTTGAAATGAAAAATAACAAAAGATTGATGCCAAGCGTTCAAGGTCTCTGGCCGGCTGTATATCCTGTCAACTACAACAGAGAACCAACTCAGGCGCCTCTCTAGTACCCTTCTGCATATAGTGACGCTCAGCGTGCTTTGCATACGACAGCAACCTTCCCCCGGGACTCCCCTCGAGGACCGGCGATACATTGGGGAGGAACACTACTCGCCTCCCAGTGCAATCAGAGTAGAACCATGTGTGAACACTACCGTCCGGTTTGGCGTCAACGTGCCACGCAGTGCATAGTAGAGGATGTGTTATATAGCTTGAAAGTCTGCAGATTTCACTAATTACCCTGGAATTTTTGACGTAAAAATTTCAGCCAGATGTAGCTTGAGTAGCCGGGGTTTATGTCCATCAAATATTTGTAGATAAAATTTGGAATCAGTTTTGTGTGTTCGTTAGCAAGATTTTCCTCTGCGACTAATGTTTCTCTTTAATATTTTTCATTTTCGCTCAAAATGGAGACTTGTGTCACAAAATCGTCCCTGACACGTCATATCCTTTTTGGGTCGTTCATTTGGAACTGCGGGGAGTTACTGTAACATAACTTACTTTGAGGACTGTCGATTACTGTAACTTAACTCAAGGTTTGTGTCACTCATTCATCTGTGGGTTTTTATTTTTATTTTTATTTTATCAACGTAACATTTTCTCATGCACGTAACTTTGACTTAATTTTGAGTTTACTGTAGGCTACGTGAAGGTATTTCGAGAACCAGCCATAGCAGTAGTACTATAGTTATATTTAAATAAAATGGAACCTTCTACCATTGTGCTTGGTACTCAGAATAAACAATGGAGTAGAGGAAACATCAAGTGAGCCACAACTGGAAGAAAGACTGTGGCTAGAAGAGGGAGTTGCAACCAACTCCCTAGTTAGAAAATGATCCATAAACACTTATTTAACTACATAACAGTATATTAAACATTATTGCCAACGAAGCAACGACTTTGAAGCTCCCTCTCAAAGTAATGGTATAGGAGGCTTAGGAGCCCATAAAAAGCACCTCTTTAATAAAGACCAGTTTTTTATTCTCTTGCCCCAGGCTTTATATATTGTTCGTAAAAAGCAGATTTACTTGGTCCAAATTAAGGAAAAGTTTAAATATTCCTTCCTTTGCCATAAATGGAAGCTATGGCTTTCATATCATATTTAACCCAGGGCCTAAGGCCCTGGGTTAAATATGATATGAAAGCCATAGCTTCCATTTATGATCGGTATTTTGAACCAAGTTATAGACACCTTTAGGCTGAACAACAACCATTTATGCTTATATTGTTTGCCCAGCTTTCATATCACTGTGTACTGGCAATCATGAGCTTAAAAGCTGTATTATAGGTAATACGGTATGTAGTAATTGCATGGCAGACTAAGACAGAGATTACAAGAAAGCTAAGATCACAGAGATTAGTGCTGTAAGTACTGACAAAAATAGCAAGCCCAAAGAGCTAAGTACAAAAGATTCTGAAAGTCTATGATAGTACATGGTCTAATAACTTTTTTGAAACAAAGGGATGTAGGCCCAGTGATCAAATACTCAAACCAGGGAATACATTAATTGCCATTAACAATGAAAAATCCTGGACCAGAAGTTGGATTTGTAAGCCTCATTCGATTGCCATCAACGGGCACAGCAAACAGCCCCATTGAATGGGATGTCATTTCTCACAATGCAAGGACTTGTGATAATCTGTCCCTTATGAGGATACTAACACTGATAGATTCTTCCAAGAACATGCAGTCTTGCAGCCTCATTTATGTTCTTATTATCAGTTACTGATTAATGATCGGGCTCTAGGATTAGGTCGATCAGTAAATGGTTGCAGTTTGAAAGAACAATGGACGTATTTATGTTTTTGTATCTTACACCGGTAGGCAACGACTCCTCAGTAGCACCAGTGACCCTTCCCCTTCAATTCGTGATTTTCCAACAGTAGATTGAAGTGTGCTTTTGATGGAATCACTAATTTATTTTAACCATATCCATTACAATTGGTTACCAACACAATTTTGGCAAAATCCGTCGCAAACTATGACAACTTTCTTGTGATTCTGGCCACTTTTAAAACACTCTCGGTATTTAAGATTTACCGTATTTCGCAGAAGTTGTAACCCACACTTTACATAGTGTTTTGAAAGTTTTGAAATGATTCAGTAACTCCAAATACGAAAGTATTTTGCACCATTTTTGCATCTGCCCCCTCCCCTCTTAGACAACTTACCATGACAGGAGAAAAAGTTAGGCAAGACCCCCTCCCTCCTTTACTTTAAAGACACTGTATCGTGGAGCGAAACGGGGGCGGCAGCATGTTTTTAGAATTGTTCTTTTCTCCTTCGCGCATCAAAAACTGTTACAGCGCCATCACCCTTCTTGGCCGTGAAAAATGTTCGTGGAATCGACGGAGGGATGTTGAAGCATGGAAGTACTAGACGGTACTCATTCGGGTGATGTGGATTTCTGCAAGACATTTGCAAATACCACATACAACGAACAATCGTCGGCAATAACAAGAGATGTCGGCGAGGGCAACTTTTCCTAAAATTAACATGAGATTGACGGCACGGCTTCCAGGGAACGCTTTATCAACTTTAATTAACGAGTTATTTTCGATGATTAAAGCTGTGAGAAGGTAAGGAAAGAGATACGAGCAAATACGATGGCAATTAGTAGACATTGGCAGTAATTCTGCGAAAAATCCTTTGCTTGGCGATGTGTAGTATTACGTACGTGTATATGCCATATAAAATTGAAAAAGGGAGAAACTTTCCCCAGATTATGGGCACAAATTCCCAAGGTCCGATACAACTTAATAAAGCAAGAAACAAATTCAACTTCCATCACATTGCATGTGGATCCTTAATTGTTATTTAATTGAGTGTATAATTAATGCTACAGTAGTTTCTACCAGGATACACCTTCAAATTAAGGCTGATATATCTTAAACAGCTGTGAAAGGGACAGAACTTTAGTCATTGCCAATATGAAATTACTTCAAGCACAACACTCTTTGTCCTACAATTGAGTTACATAGTGTTTTAGTAAAATATATCCCACAATTAGAAAGACTTGTGTGAATTGACGGATTTCAGACTACACTCAGGCTGATCACATACGATGGCCTAGCTAGCTCGACAATTGGCTTTTCACCCCCTAAATCAGGACAAAATCAATAAAGAATAGTTGTGTGATGCACAAAAGATTAGGAAGGGTTTGCTTGATGAAAGCATTACATGCAGTATGATTAGAAATAAATTGGATGACCATGTTCAAAGGATAAGAATGCAGTATCCAACCAGCTCAGTACTGTTGAAATAATGCCAACAATTTCCACTGAATGCTTAATTGACTTGTGACAGCAAGTTGCATCTAGGGATAGTTTGGCCATGATGGTTGTCTGAAACAGTACACACGACCTCAGGAGAACTTAGTTTACTAGACCAAAGATTTTAACACTTTTCAGGGTGTTTGCTATAATCCATTACCTAACCTCATTTTAAAACACCAGGGTATTAAATAGCCCTCAAACAGGTCTATGTCGTCAGTTAAATGGCCTAATGAAATGCTGTACATGTAACAGAGTACACATGCAGCCCTGTTAACTAGGTAATGGGGGGTGGCAATAAGAACTTCTCTCCACTGATACCCGAAGTGTAACTGAATATAAATCTATCAATCATTTAAAGCCCCCCCCCCCTTACCCTCCAAATTAGAAAAAAGGGTTCTAGCTACCCCACATGACAAAGTTTCTTGTCAAACTATGTTTGCCACTGATAGGCTTCTTTTAAGGGTGAATCTCTTCATTCCAGATGGTTCCCACCAGTTCTGGTAAGATGGCTAACATCTTTAGCTCCTCAAAAAGCACATAAACTTTTGTTGCTAATTGACTAACCCTGTCAAGTAGCTGTCATGTTTAATAAATCAGAACAATTGCGGTGCATGCAACTGCCTGTTGTAATGAAAGCATTAGCTCCCTACAGCATCTTCTGAATTGGTCAATGGAAGAGCAGTCACTTATTACAAAGGTTACTCTCTCATAACTAATCGACATGAGTATCCACATTTTTTGAAAATGATTCCCTTCACAAGCTAGCGTACATCTCTCATGTTTCATTTGCTAACTATTTTGCATTTTAATTAACATCATATGAAATAAACATCATATTAATCCAGGCCTACGTGTCATTCATGTAACAGCTCAGTAGCCTCTGTCTGTCACAAGAATCTCCAACATATGGCTTTATGTACATAGCATGAAGTAAGTTAAAATATCATACCAGAGTAAACTAACCTTCAAGAGTACAACATTTTCAACAGTTTACTGAAACTAAAAGGTTGTTTTAATTACTACATGTGACATATTACTTATTTATATTATGCTCTTCTTTGTATCCTTGAAGGCACTAGCACTACAGGAACTGCATCAACTTTTCTGAAAAAAAAAACACCTACAATACCTACTATATGGCAGAACTCATGCATGGGAACCTACCATTATCTTCTTGTAAGGCTGGAAGGAAAATGTCTTCTGGATATTTAAAGAAGAAAGTGCAGGCCAGGTCTGTATGGTGGCTTTGAGAACTACATCTCCACTGCAAACTGATTGCCTAGAGAATTCAACTATTCAAACTTGCTTCATATGACTGTCAATACTTACTCAATGCAATATTCCGAGACTGGGGAAGACGGCCGGTGTCATCATGTTAGGGTACAGTGACAGGAGTGCAAGTATAGGAGTGGAAAGGCCACCCAGAAGTACATTGAGATGGGAATTGCATATCATGATATCAGTGACAAAAAATGTACTTGTTGACCCAAACTATCATGCAAGATATATCATGAAAGTTGCATGAAAGCCTCGAATTCCTATATTTTAAAAACTTCATTTACAAATGTGGCAGTAGTTTTCATGTTACTTGAAATATAAACTTTTTTTAAGAAAAACACAAGTTTTTGTATCATTTTTGAAGTAAATTCATAACAACATGCAACATAGAAGAGTTATGTTTTGTTTGGAAATTAATCATAGCTGTGTCTTCTATTATTAAAAAATAAGAGCTTTCCACTGTCATGCTTGTTGATCAAGAAATGTATTATGGCATGTTGATGGGAAATTTTAAGTGTAAAACAATAAAGTGAAACAGCTGGTACAAGATTCCAGTAAGAATATGGTACTCTACCTGATTCTCATCTTTTGCTTTATGTAATATTTCTGTCAATTGACTTTTTAGGAATTCCAGTAATTATTATAATTTTGTCAAAAATCATTTAATATTACTATGAGGTATGAGTGAATTACATATTTCCTATACCTTTACATATGCCTTGAAGACTAGTTGGGTCAGGCTATTCACTTACAGAGGTAGATCAGAAAAATGATGGGGTATTTACAGGATGTAGAAGAATCTATTTCCAGTGGTTTACAGCAGTTATGGTAGTGTTGTAAATTGCATTCACTGGCCTGAGCAAGGACCTGTAGAAAGATGTATAGCCTACCTACCATTTCTTTGAATGAGAATATGACAGAAGCTGTTTTGATGATTTTGAGTTTGCAATTAAAGAGCCGTTCATTCTCATATAGAATCAAGCATGCACCTAGTGTATTTCATTAACATTCTGGACCAAAATGGGGGGAGGGGGGAGGGGACGAGGAGGGGGAGAAAGGAGGAGGTGATACTTACCATGCACACTGTCCTGCAGGTTGAAAGGCTGACAAGAACTAGTCCACTTCCTTTTTGAAGTTTACAAATCCATCCCTAGAAAATGTATGGTCAAACTTTCAATAGATCACATTCCACTTTTTTCTGAAGGGCAGCAAGTTTTTACATAGTTTTCAGACTTCAAAACGGATCACAATGAAGCCCTATTTTAAAAGCTGTGTTCTACACACTCTAGTACCTTCTCCGATTTAAACAAGAACACCAGCCTAGTGCACCTTTAGCACTAGAAGTTCAGCAAAGCTGAATTGAGTTTCAAAAGTCTACAATTACATACAACTTCATTCTTATTGGGGACTTCTAGGTAGCAGTAGGGTGGACCTGGGTGGACAATGCACAGGGGTCCATGGAGAATTCAAACACCTCAGAGCTTGTGTGTGCAAGGTTTCATTCCTATCCCATACCCCCCCAACCCCCACCCATGAATACTGGAGCTAGAGGCTTTCAAGAAAAATGAATTTGGGCACCCCCTTGCTGTCTATATAGCTTCCCCATGCATCTAGAAGGCTTTTTTATGCCATTGATTGAGTACACAACTACCAGTACCCAAAAAACATTGATCAATAAGAGTGGAGTAATTGTTTCAATTCATATCAAAATTTAACCAATTGGTACTGATCTTCATGTATAAAGTGCTATTCCAAACTATCTTTGTGGATATGCTCAGTACATTCCCTTCAAGTGTAGCAGTGCTGTTTGTACAGTAAGCAAGTGCACATACTGTATGCATGCAATTTGCACAAATATGTTTTCTCCTGCTTATGGCAACAACTTAAATTCTGCATCATAGCAAAATCATTTTACGTCTAAATGTACTAGTCCCTCCATAACTAAGAGCAAACAATGATGATGCTAGGACATATATGAGACCCATCGAAGCAGTGCCACAGTCTCCAATTTAAGAGGCACCATGCATGCACCAGCATGCACCTTTACTACCAGGCTGGTTTCTAAATGGCACTCAGGTGGGGGCACATAAAGTACTGCACAATATCACATATAAACAAGCTTGTGGATCAGGTGTAGGATTAAACCAAATCAGTGGAAGAGAGCTGAAGAAAAAGTTCTCATGGATTGTTCAATGCTTGAACTAAATGTAATCAAAAGTTTTATTCAAGTCATAATGTTGGCATAAGGTTGGCATAAGGTAATAAGGTACATGAATGTGGCAACATAGACCCAAAGCATGTCATGACTGCACCTGAAGGAAGTACTGTTCAAGGAGTGATGTCAATGTTTCAGCACGGATGGGCAATGCTTACAGTATAAAGTCCTGATTTTACAATTGCTTTTATTCAAAATGAAACACAGGGATTTGGTTTAACCCATTAATAGAAAATTTCAAGATTGGAAAATTTCTGTGTCCCACTAACCATGGCGAGGGCTCCAAACATGATGATAGCTAGGAAATGTGTATTTTCATCACAAATAAAATTTACACTGGAAATTAAATGTTCGTCTATAAAAAAAATATTCTTCCAAATTTTCAACAATTCCTGGCAAGGAGCTTCCCATTTTGCTGGTTTTTCCACTGGCACCCTTGCTCATGGCATATTCAAATCTAAGAAAAGAAATATTTCAATCATTTGCAAAAGAAGTTTAAGAAAACACATTTGATCAGTGCAAGGGTAGGATATGTAACAAATGCTTGCTCTAAGTTCACAAAAATTGAATTTAAAATCTGATAACTTTACTTGCATATATTTTGAGCATCTGAAGAATTGAGTTAAGAATTTTATCAGAACATTCTACTTCGACGTATTAAACATAAATTTATTTGAAACATTTTTTCACAGGATATCTTTTAAATGTGAATTAGGGTCTACTTCTGGAGGTAGAATATTCAAGCTAGGCCAAGTCCTCTCACTACTTCATACATTCTCCCAACCTTTTTAATTCTAGCCACCCACAGCTGTTTAAAACTTTTCATTGTGCAGACACAATCCTAGTCTACTGTTTGAAGGGTATATATCATCAAAGTGAGCACACAAAACCCTGTTGAATCAGACTGCACTATCTGCTGGAATATGAGCCACTCTGCCTTCTTGAATTTGATATCAGCATGATGCATGGGTATTTCTTACACAGTACAGTTACCAGTGTTGTAATTGAGTCACTAGATTAGTGACTCGAGTCACCAATTTTCAAACTTTTATGTGACTCGAGTCACTGTACTATTTCAATGGGGATATTACTCCTGAATTCTATCAAGTCACTATCATTTTGAGAGAAAGTGACTTGAGTCGTGACTTGTTACAACACTGACAGTTACTACAAATAAATAATCTATAATTATCAATCTGAATATCCTGAACATGCAGTTTCAAACTTCCACTTCCTTTGGCATACCAACGTCTCTATTAAACAAATGACTTAAACACCTTTAGAAGGATTCCTGCCATCACTGAAAAAATATTTTCCAGGGCCTGGTAAAGTTTTCCAATTCAAAAACATGTGCTAACCAAGTCATGAAAAATTCATGGAAATTTTCACAAATTTTCATAATTTGATGTAACAGCCCCCCCCCCCCCCAAAAAAAAAAAAAAAAAAAAGTTGTGCAAATTCTTTTAATATTTGGTCCTGGAAAAGTGAAAAATTAGTTTCCAGAAATGTAGGAACCCTGCTTCAACTTATGATTCATTTGAAGCTTACAAAAGACACATGCTCCACTGAGTGCACCAAAAATTGTTCCTATATTCTTGTTGTCTTTATTGTGCATGATATGATAGTCCCATTATTTCTTTCATGCTTTTTATTAAACTGGAATAAAATTCAGACCTAAAGTTTCAGGTATAGCTGATGTTATAACATATAAATGAAAGGCTTCAATACAGTTACAAGCTGGTTGGCAATACTGTTCAGGTATCACACCATCTTCCCATTCACAAAACTTCATACACAAAAGTTGACAAAACACATTTGGCCAATAAAAATTGCTTTTGTGATGTAAACCATTACATGGCAAGCAAGGCAAGCAATCTTTCCAGTATTGATGTGGTTTTCTGGGTTCTGCCAGGATACTCAAAATCATGCATAATTCCATCCTGGTTGGGAAGCATCAACCAGGTGCCTTTTACACCCCAATTGTAGCTGAGATTTTGAATCTTCAGTCCAGTTGAACATGACACCGTAAATGACTAGCATATGCAGAGGTGAACTTGACAACTTTGGGTGGATCCTTGGGCTGGTCCTCCTGTGCCAAATAAAAAACAGAATAATATATGAAATGCCCACAGAAATATTTTTGCTCTGTCCTTGCTTACTTGAAATTTTTCTGGATTGCTCAGTAATCTGCGTTGGTACTTTTTCAAATTAAATGTAATAAGCAGGCGCAGCTGGAACTAGAAATGGAACTACGAAAAACACTTATAATTTTTTTCTTTATTCTCCTTGTCACAAATTCCAAAAAGATGAAATTGTTCTCATATTTCTCACTTTCTTGAAGAGAGAGCTACTCATAAAAGATTTCTTTCAAACTTGTGGTGCCAAAACTTGATTAACTGGACAAGGCCAGAGCTTCATAGGTGAGGTTGGTATTACTGTCAGTAGGTCTTGGAACTGGGGATAGGCATACTACCATTCCGGGAATATTTTGAGCAGAATCCAGATCACAATGGAAATTCAAAAGATGTAACAAAAACTTGACATTTTTCCATCAGGTACAAGGATTCTCTTTTCAAAGAAACTGAAACCAATGCATAGTAAATTTACCTAGATAGTCTACTTTCATGTTTAGACTTGACTGCTTCCTCCCACATTATATTGTCTGCCTCTGCCTCATCAGTGTCATTTTCATTGTGGCAATCCAGGAAATCTTCAACTGAACTGTTGACAAAGTAGATTGTACTGCACTTAGACCTGTACTTCAAGTCACCCCTTGTCCAAGCAGGCAACAATAATGGAGCAATTAGCAAAGTTTGGAAACTACATTTTATCCTTTACATCATATTTTGAAGATAAATGAATGAAGAAAAAAACTAACAAACTGACAAATGGCAAAAAATTTGTAACTTGTGGAAAGGTATTTTTTGATATTTTATTATTTAATGATACTGTTTCAATCTAGAGAAATCTCAGATCCTCCTTTCTGCCCTTTGATATCAAAGCATGATTAATGAAAAGCTTAAAGGGCAAGAGCAGTCTCCCCACCTAAAAGTAGTGTAGTACACCGTCCCTGTTTCATGATCGGCTCTTCACGGTCATGTGCCATTTTTGGGGGAGTCACTGCTTGGTTTTCCTAGAATATGTAATATTGAAGTCCTAAAAAACTATGAAAGATACTTTTAAGAAATTAAAAGAAGTGAAAAGAAAATTGTGAGCTTTAGCCTTTGCTTCGAAATACAGTAAGTTTGGGATGACTGTTTTTGCCTTTCAATGTGGAAAAATGACAACAGCAGTCATGTGCCTTGGAGTAGTATGGTTAAAATGGGAAGACCCTGTAATTGCAGATCTGCCAGGACTGAGCCTATACAGCACGTTAAAAAATTACAAAACAAATTCTGTTTAACAAAGGATTTTTTTCTTTCCTGGTCAGCTTTTTGATGTTAATATCCGACATTTCAAAAGCACGTTGGAAAGCAGGTAATTATGTTTTGCAAGCATGTGACTGCATTTGAAAATGGTCAACCAGTTATCACTAGAAAAAAATTGAATTTTCAGAATAAACACCCAAAGAAACAGATTGGGTAGTATATTAAGTTGTTGGAATAATAGATAAAGTAAGTAATAATAAAAAACATAGGACTTCTGACTTCATAAATCCATTTTGAAATGATGAGAGTAGCCTAGCTAGGTTGAAAAATAAAAGGAAATACAACTACTGTGAGTAGAAGAGAGATGCATGTCTGACAGTCAAGCTATGGTACTGTACTCCAGAAGAAATGCTTACTGTCATGAAAATAGTCAAAGCTTTAGAACTCAATTTGACAATTACAGCAAATATTGCACCCTCCTCCCACACTGTGGCAAAGACATCACACTTCCACTGCAGAAAGACAAGGGAAGACTGGCATCCAATACCCCCATCCCTTTTTGTTTAGGTAGAGCTAGGGCAAAACAACTAAAATCTTGAATGACCCTTTGTGTTTTGGCAATTTATTTTGCCATAGGTGTTCAGTAAAACCAGGAGTGCCAGAGAGGTGCTAAGGGGAGCAAGGTGTGACAGGGGATTCATCTCCCAGTTATGATGGATGGTCCCCACCATGGGCGTCCGCAGGTATGGGCAAGGGGGGGGGGCACTTGCCCCCCCCTGGAAAATCAAAAATTTGAAAAAACGTATAAAAATCAAAGCAAAAACCCGAATAAAACGTGTTTTTATGCGAAATAAAGGCTTTAGAAATGCCATTTCTGGCAATCTGGGAGGCATTTTGGGCTGAAATTTTTGCATGCTTTGTGTCAATTCATTGTGACTTGGAGGTTTTGCCCCTCCCTAGAAATTTTGCCCCCCCTGACTTTTTTTCTGTGGACGCCCATGGTCCCCACTGTATATGGGAAACATTTTAGGAAACAAATTCCATTCTTTTCAAGGGAGCATAGATGGGTATGTTATTTATTGTCCAGAAAGTGACAAGTAACATTCCAATTGTGTACTTCCTTCTAATTCTTGAAGGAAATGCAATTGTCCTTTAAAAACCGCAAAAGTTGAAATTTAATTTTCAAACCCAAATGAACATTGAATTTAAAATCCAAATTTTCAACTTTTCTTTCATAACATTTTATTCAAAATAATTCCCAGACAAATCTCTGGGTTTGGCCATAGATTTGGGTTGCTTGTGCCTCTTATGCAGGATTTCATCATTCCCTTGGAAAGAGACTGCATGGCACCATGCCGGATGTTGTGACTTCTTACAGCATGTACTACAATACTATAATCAAGGGTGAAAAGAGTTGTGAAGCTGAGAAGCTCCTTCCCAGAAAATTTGGACATCTGGAGGAAAATTTCCCTTTTCATGAAAATGCAGGGAGAATTGTGGGAACTTTTACTCTCTTCCTGGGAAATAATGCAACTCCCTTCCTGGAAAATAAATATTTTTTCCAGCCCTGGCTGTAATACATGTTGTAGTTAGATGGAGTCTTATGGCCCAGTTTCCAACCTATTGGTTCAAGTCGAACCACCCACGGCCTTTTTTCCAGTTGTGGCTCACTGGCTTGTTTTCCCTACCCCACTGCTTATACAGAGCAGCGATCATGCAAAATGGCAGTAGCTAGGTTCCTTTTTTAGAGTCTTTGGTATGACTCGACCTGGGAAGTGAGCCTTCCGTGTGAGAGGTGGATGCTCTACCGTTAGACCAAACACACACCGTCTGTCATGTTGTATAAGGGAAACGTGCATATAGGACATTTATGATGTTTGTCTGAACTCAATGAAAGTTCAGCTAGTCTTGGGCAATAACTATTGGTTTAAAGTTGAGGCCATTTGCAATCCTCCCTGTGTTTGGCTTCCATAATTACCTGTAGTTGCTGATGAGGGACAAACTGGCTCTAATATATGTCATAGTGGCCCTTGACAGTAGTAGATCATGCTGCAATTCAATGGAATATCATATTTATAGCTGGTGATGCAAGTTTGCAGCACATGATGAACTGTATGGATGCATGATTTTCAATTATTATAACCACACTTCTAACTACTGTAAATTTGATAATATATGGCTTGTTTTTAAGGAGGTATCTCACAATTTTCTTCTCATTGCTTGTTTTTAAGGAGGTATCTCACAATTTTTTTCTCATTCCATAATGATGATTCAGGCAAACCAAGCAATTAAAGGCATGTTCTGGTGGCTCTTTGCCTTCGTAAAGTAAGAAAAACAAAAATATTCCAAACCATGTCCTTCAAACCTTTTCACAATACCATTTTCCTAACTCAAGATATCTCACTTTAAAGATGGGTTATTTCTGTTAAAAAATACCTCTGCTCTTCAACAAAACCACAGCAAGTTATGTAATGTGGGCACATTGCTTCCAATTCCTTTTGTTTTCCTTTATAATTTAACACCCTGTTTGTCCTTGAAATTTGATACTGTTGGAATGTTTGAATATCTTTTCCTGTAGATCTAGCATATACCCTTCAACATATGTAGAGCACAACCAACAATGTTCCTTGACTGTCTGCAGCGGCATCATAATTATAAGTAAATTGAATGCAACATCAAATTAATGTGCCACAATGACATCACAGATTTCCCATGATGCATCAAATCCCAAGAAAAATTTGCAGTTTTTTAAAAATTTGTATCTTCCAAATGCTATAAGCTACTGAAATGCAGTTTTCACCATTTGAAAGAGAAAATTTTTCTGCTTATTTTGAAGTTAACGAATTTTGTCTCCAGAACATGCCTTTAAGTAAATTTCACATTTCAGGAAAGAATATTGTCACATACTACTTGACTCTAGCCAATCATGAAACAGGGCAGTCTAACTACTGTACACTACTGTACTGTATACTGGGGTGAATGCTCTTGTCTTCAAGGAAGGGAGCACATCATATCAATATAGCAACTAGCCCAATTTGTAAAGGTACTGTAAACTAATCAAGCACATTACAATTACAATTCTGAAAATGTTGGCAACGTCCGACATTACCATAGTGCTGGGTATATTGTGCAATTGGGAGAAAATAATATTCACTCAGGCTTTGTGGACAACTAATTGATACTGCAACTCTGCATCATTATCAAACAAGATATTGGATAAAGGCCTAACAATGCTCATAAACTGTGCAATATTTTAGTAAATATAGATACTGTATAAAGTTTCTAGATAGTAAAGATGAGATTTAACTATACCCAACATGAACATGTCATGTACAGTTTTGTGTCAGTCAACTCAATAAAAAGTTCAAAGTTTAAATTTAATTTCAAGTATAGTTCAAGTACAAGTTAGTTTTCCCTTTCGTCACCTCTTACAGTAGGCAGGATCAAACAGGCTTCTCCCTGGAAGCTCTGAGGTTTTAGCATACTGTATCTCTGAATGAAAAATGTAGTCTCTGGAGAGGTATGTTACTTAAATTCTTTTCAGTAAACCCAAACCCAACTCCTTACTGACCAGCTAACATTTGGGCAGAGGGAGGGGGAGTGAAGGGGGGCCAAGGACAAAATCTATGGAGGGCAAATGCCCCCTCTTGCCCCAACATAGAGCCACCACTCATGGTACTAATTAAAGCCGTGAAATCATTACGAGCAATTCTGCACAGGTCAAGGTAGTCTGTTCTGTGCTATAGTGTTGTGAACCATGGAAGTACTACCTGGAAGTTAGCTGGGAAAACATGCTTTTGGAAATTGAAAGACTTGTTTTAATACATCTTGCAGTTATTTTCACTCACCTATGGGTGTAACACCTAGCAACTGAGGGGTTGGTCATTCACTTGGCTCTGTATGTGTGTCCCACTGCATGTACAGTACTTTGAAGAACACCTGAAAAGTGAATCAAGACTATTTGCAATATGAAACAGTATTTTATCTTAGGGAAGAGTGCATATTACAGACTTCCATGATTTCAAATCACATGTCCCTAAATGATTAATGGGTGGTGTCAAAATTGGTTGTTATAAGAGTCATAATAATGATGATTGATGATGATGTGAACACTATAGTCCCCATTAAAACAGAAAGGGACAAGGGGGAGGGGGATTGCAATCTATTCTGTCTAAAGGAATTTTAAATCAACCTACCGATTACCAGTGGCATCAGCAGTGGCTCTTGTATACCCCCCTCATGTAAAAAATATATTGGGCAAAATGTGTAAGAACTTCACAAACACCTCTTGAAAGCAGCACTTTTTAGTAGTAAAAACAACAGCTGGGAAGTACAGTACCATTTTATGCAATCTGAAACACATTTCAGGCAAAGTGTTCTCTATACACAATGTGCTGGTCAATAGTGGCACTCGATAGGCGACAGTAGGAGCATTTTCGTTTGCCCCACCATCGATCAGCACTTTCCCTCTCCCGATGGAAAAGTCTACTAGTAATGCCACTGTCAATAACCGAGGACATAAATTTTGCTCAGGCATTAATTTTTATTGCATTTGGCATTCCATGTACACTCAACATACATCAGATTCCGGGCCCGGTCTCACTGAAGACTTTAAAAATGGAACCTACTGCCATTGTGCTTGCAAAAGCAATGGAGTAGGGAAAACAAGCCTGTGAACCAAAACAGAAAAAAAGGTCAAGACTAGCTTGACTTGAACTACTTGGTTGGAAACCTAACCCAGAAATAGCATTTATATGCAGTCCTGCCCAGATCTTGGGGAAAACAACTTTTCATACTGTATGTACAGGTACAACAGCTGTACTATGCTTAGCCTACCTTACAGTACCCCTCATAGCCCAGGCCTCCATTTTTAAAATATTTTGTGTTGTCTTGGGGCAACCATTTCACTCATTGTAGTTGTCCAGAAGGAAATTTGGTTGTCCAAAATATTTTTCACACAATTACAAAACAGAAGGCTAATTATGTTCATCAAGTTCGGATCCGGGGGGGGGGGGGCCAATAGGGTCAACTGCCCCCCCTATGACCAGTCTAGCGCCCCTCAATACAAGAAAAATGCACCCCCTGAGTCTTTAAGTAAAGTAAAAACTGCCCGAAAAGTAAAAATAAAAAAAAATAAAGGTCCCCAGAATTTTGAACCGTATAGCTATATATAACTGTGGCAATGGGAGTTGGTCTGAGAAATGAGGTCGGTCAAATTCAAGAGTATGCATGCGGCCCCTGTATGATGTTGGCGCCCCCTTTTCAAACTGCCCCTCCTTCAGCTAAGGGCTGGATCCGCCCTTGATGTTCATGCATTATTGGTCTTGAAGAATAAAAAGATGTGATGTTTGAGAGACAGCTAGAAACACTCCAAGTCTGAAATATGGTTATGAAACTGTTATCGAAAAAGTTAAAAGAATTTATCAATCAGCAGTATACTTTTTCAGTCCGAGAGGAAAATGGTTGTCCATGGGACAACCAACCCTTAATGTATTGGTTGTCCGTATGGAATTTTTTTGTTGTCCCAGATATTCTGACAACCATGAAAAACGATTCCTGTAGCCCAACTGGTTACTGGTAGTAGCCCTACAGTACTTTGGCTTGAACTGAATTTAGAATGCAGATTTCTTATTTCCCTTGTGAGGATGGGGGTTGTGGGGTGGTGCACGGTGATTGAGGGGAAGGAGATCTGCATCAGTTTTCAATTGCATACAGGTACAACCAATTGTTGAATATTTGGTAAATTATTTATGTCAAATTGTATATGAGCATATAAGCAGAATTCAAATTTTTATTGGAGGTGACCCCCAATGCCCCGGTGTCTGGTTTGTTGATGGTGTACGTATTAATTCCCCTCTTTCTCAAAATCCTGGATCTGCGACTGAGCCCAAAATCTGCAGATCCAGGTCTTCATAGGCCACTGATGAAGGCCTATATACTGACGTAGTTAGCTTTCTATACTATAGCATTGTTCCACACATGGGGGGAAATTTATGATGTACGTACTTGAAAGCCTATAGGCCTATATGGGGCCTTACCTTACATTAGGAAGGCAGTTGCCTTTCAATTTTTTTTACCCACATATACCTGGCAATTTGGCAAACCACTACCCTTACCGTGAATGAATGCTTATTTAGCATTCAATAAGCATTCATTATGCCTTCTGAATGCATCTTTTAGCATTCAAAGGCTTAAAGTAAGCAGTCGGTGAGTTGAATGCTTATTTTCTTCCTCAAATGAAGTCTTCCTTGCATTCTGAATAAGCCTTCATAATTTCCTTTGAAGTCTACCAAGCCTTCAGTTACTGTTTGAATGCATTCATTAGTTTTTTAATGTTTTGGAATGCATTCACACATGAATAATGCTTATCAAAGCCTTCATTTCCTTTTTTTGCAATTCATATAGCTAGTATCAATTACATACTATGCAGCTGGAGGTCACTCATGCATAAGCAAATTAGTTACAGAAATCAATTACTGGATGGTGCTTTGATCCTGCTCACCTGATTGCACCAGATAATCTTCATTTATATTATAAATCCAACATGCTCAGGCTTACAGACTGCTGTTCTCATCCAGTCAAATCTTTGGCAAATTACTGATCCAGCAAAGCTGAGCACTTACTCATTGTCACTGTGGTCTGCGCAGGCTAATTAATGAAACAGCTAGGATTATCTTAGTGATAGCATATTGTACTGTAAGTCTATGCTTGATAAGAAAGTTTTGAGAAGACAATATTGGGGAAAGTGCAAACTCCGCGCCAGGCCCTCGGAGAGATCATAAGGGTAAACTAAGATAGCTAGGCATGTATATGAGCAAACTGAGGACATAGGCTAGTCAGATTTTTCAAGAGTAGCGTGGCTTATTCTGGGGTTACGATTTTGATGAAGTGGTAAATGTAGTGCTGATCACTTCTGCTGTAACCTGTGCCAGCTTGTCAAAAGCCTAGCTACTAATAAAATTGTCCGTACGTTAGGCCTATGCATACTCTGTACTGTACATATGCTAAAAACGCGTGTGGGATGGGTATGTGGATCACTAACGAGACGGGAATCCTGTTTACTTTTTACTATCAGTAGGCTGAACAAACACATTTCACTTACCTTTGGGCATGATCTGTGAGATGATGTTTCGCAAAATCGCCGTTATAAACAAGAGAGACTTGCCATTCCCCAATCAATCAACCTGCTTTTTCTGCGGCGATCTAACGTTAGGTATGGCCTATTCCGCGTGAGAATGGGAAAGGGAACCCTCGACTTTCGTTTGCTACTGTATTTTTCTCGTTTGATTTCTCCTTCTCGTGACAACGTGTGCAAACGCTGTCCTTCGATTTTTCTTTCTGAAGTTCTGCACAGGAAGACATTTTGCTGTCGTAAGACTATTAAAGACTAGCCCCTTCCCTTCGACCAATCTCCCAAGTTCAATGCAGGTTTCCTAGGCCAGTTCGTCTTTTTAGAAATTCCCAAGATCACGCCTCGAATAACAACGTATAGCCTCTCAACGTTGAACTACAGTAATAATAGCCTATAGCATCGAAGTCAAACTGATGATTAAAACACAAAACAATTGAGCCGGAAATTTAATACAAATTAGCTACCTTGGCATTCTTATTAGAACTTATTCACATATTTCATTATTAATTAATAAGTGACTTAAAAAAGAAGAAAAAAGAAACAATCACACAATATTTCTTTTTTCAAAGTGGGAAGGAAAAGAATGATCGAGACGGTTCAAAATTCCCAAGATATTGGGAAAATTCCCAAGGGTCTCTCTGTTGTCACACTGAGCAAGTTACTTGTATCAGGAAAACAACTCCCTGCTACATACAAATTAACACAGATACTACGCCTGTTAACGCTCACACAAATAAGCATACCGTATGCAGCAGTACGCTATCCCACCCAATCGTTTGAACTGTTATCATACGGTCTCTATGGGCTACATCCGGGATTTTGGGTGGGATAACAAATTTTTTGAAGGCTGTCCAAATATCGCCCCCGTTTCGCGCCACGATACCGTGTCTTTAAAAATTAATCGACGCCTATGAATGTGGCTATGGCGATGGTTTGATTTGGTTTAATCTAACTATCTCACTGTGCCTTTTGGCCAGGTGTTGGTCACTAGATTGTTTCCATACTCCATTGCTAATGCGGAACATCACGCACAAACGGCAAAGGGTCCCACATTTACGTCTTTGGTATGACTCGATGGGAGAGTGGACTGCCCGGACTATACACGCCAAAGACGTCACAACGATTTGTAAAGAAGTGCGACAGATTTACCACTGAACACTAAATATAAGTGTATTCTTTTATAATTCAATAAATATAGGAATGGATTGTTAACCATGGTAACTGAAGGAAAATCTGGCGGACATTTTATATAAGAACTGCTTTAAACTCACTATACAGTTGAAGAATTTTGAATGTGAGTGAGACAGTATTGTCGATTGTGTTGAATGCTCTGCATAAGCAATACAGTAGGGAAAACAAGCCAGTCAACTACAACTTGAAAAGGTAGTGACCAGCCCGAATTAAACTACAGTAATTGGTCCAAGACTGGTCCAAAAAACTCTAGCGTTCGGAGCAGACTCTGTAGTAGCCAATAGATGGCGCTCTCTCAAATTCATAATACATCCAAATCTCTAAACAGTATAATATATTGTATACCGTAGGTATGCCATTTAACTTAGTTGGTAACGTCGACTGCTGAGCAGTGACTGAAGCCGTTGAAAGACTCATATAGTATTATTTATGGTAGCGAAAAGTAAGATTTTTTTATTTTTGAATGAAGTAACGTTAGTTGGAACGCCAAACACAATAGCCTGCTTACAGCAGGCTAATAAAACTCCATTTAACTAACTTGCTTGTTTGCTTGCCTTACTTTAATTCGCTACCTTACTAACTGACTGACTGACTGACTGACTGACTGACTGACTGACTGACTGACTGACTGACTAACTAACACAGAAAAATACAATAATAAAAACAATAAACAATAATTGTACAGGAAAAAATGGTCCTCGAAGCGTACATTAACTTGGGTGATTTTGAAAAGTCTGAATACCAAATAAGAATAAAATGCAATTTATTATTATTGATTCGAGCGACACATCACCCTACCTCTAAAACGCGACGTGTCTTAAAAAGGATATTCAAACGATTTTATTTGGGGGTTAAAAAATCGACGGGAGAATAGGCCTATGCCAGCGTTGGGTTTCTTATGACTCCCCATTGACCCCCTTTAAAATAAATGAATGAAAAGTCAGAGCGACGGTAGTTGGAGAAAATGGAAATCAATTTGGAATTTTTTGATACCCAGCTTCAGCTGGTTGGTTTGTTAGAAGCAGTTTCACGGCCCAGTTTCCAACCTATTCGTTCAAGTAGAGCCGGCTACGGCCTTTTTTTCCAGTTGTGTCTCACTGGCTCGTTTTCCCTACTCCAGTACTTATGGGGAACTTCACGCACAACGGCAGTAGGTTCCATTTTCAGAGTCATTCGTGTATGACTCGACCTGTGAATCGGACCCGGACCTTCTGAGTGAGAAGCGGATGCTCTACCGTTAGACTAAACACGTACGCGGCCTCAATACCAAGCCTGAGCCATGGCAAGCACGTTTTCCCTACGGAGCCCATGTTAATTTGTGACGTTTCTACATGAACAAATGTCGGAAACGTTTCCATATTTTATTTTTTCAGTTAGCACCGAAGAGTATCAATTTCCTGGATATTTCACAAGTAACAAAAGTTTACGCGCTCAGCGCGTTACAGAGTTAGTGACTTGAGTAGGACTTTTCTTGACGGAAGACATGCTGAGGGGGGGGGGGGGGGGGGGGGTTATGTTTTTGTGTGGATACTTAGATTTTTATGCGACCGGTCCATTATCTGATTAGAACTCCACTATCAGTTGGAGCCAAGGGTGCACACATTTTTGATTCCTTGCCGAAGGCAGGCAAGGAATCTATGCGATGGTGATGTCGTGTGTGTGTATGTGTGTGTGTGTGTGTGTATATGTGTGTGTGACGCCTGCTTGTAAACACGATATCTCAAGAACAGTAACCCCCAGGGATCTCAAACTTGGCATGTAGATTGTCCATACTGAGTAGATGGTCCCTATTTTTTTTGGTGGAGGTCAAATGTCATTTGGGGTCACCAGAGGTCAAAATGTAAATACCTTGGAAATTGCTTGTAAACACGATATCTCCAGAAGGAAAAATGTGAGCAATCTCATACTTACCTTGCTGATTGTCCATATTGAGTAGATGGTCCCTATTGTTTTTGATGGAGGTCAAAGGTCATTTGGGGTCACCAGAGGGAAAAAGGTCAAAACCTTGTAAACACTGTATCTCAAGAAGGGTAAATGTGAGGGATCTCATACATAGCAGGTGGATTGCCCATATTAAGTAGATGATCACAATTATTTTTGGTGGAGGTCAAAGGTCATTTGGGGTCATCAGAGATGAAAAGCTCAAAAACTTGTAAACACCATATGTCAAGAAAGGTAAGTGCCAGGAATCTCATATTTACTAAGTGGATTGTCCATACTGAGTAGATGACCCCTATTGTTTTTATTGGATGTCAAAGGTCATTTGGGGTCATCAGAGTTCAAAACATCTAAACCTTGCAAACACTATATCTCAAAAGAGTATATAACTGTTGAAGTTAATATCCATGAGCGGTTAGGGTGAAAGGGTAAGAATCATTTGGCATGTGTAATGTAATAGGCATAGGGTATATAATTTTTTGGAACAGTTTATTAACTTCACTATGTAAATTCTTTAGTGAGGTAATTTTGAAAATGCATTTGTAAACTACTGAAGCAAACTCATAGGAAGAAGTTCTAAGGTGCACAAAAAGGCACATCACATGGTAGTTACTGTACAGTATGTTGATTCTGGCATGAAATTGTGCCCTGTTATTACATTAAGTTACAAGTATTAATACATGAAAAAGTGGGCAGAGCAAAATATAAAATCTTAAAAGGCAAAATCTGCTCATCAGGCTGGCATACATGCTTCAATGCTCATGGGTATGCTGATTTTGCAGCCACAAGTAAATAGATTTTCATGAAACTGATGTGGAACATGTGAGTTTAAACAGTCTGTATATAAGGGTCATTTAGGGACATAGTCTGAAAATATTAGAAGATGCTCTGTGCACACTAAGTAGATGACTGATATGGAACTTCAAAAGTATAAACTTTGAACAGAGAGTACTCTGTGTGATGCACAAGAATCTCTTTTATAACATACCTACATTGCTTTTTCAATAACCTTAAAGAAAACCTGAAGAAAACATTAAATTTAGTGGCAAAAAGTGCTAATATTTGACAAACCTTGTACCTACTGTCCTCATGAGGACATGTGCATGCAAGCATGCATTAATTGGAAGTGGGAATTGATTAATTAGATATACCACAGTTAGTTAGTTTTACAAAAAAGAACCTAATTTACACTGATCATTTGGTATCAAATACCCTTCAGCGCACATGAACTGTCATTGCCTAATAGAGTGAATCAAATTGTGACTGACCCATTCTTTGCCATTTGGTCACAGTTATCTTGCCCAATTTTTCACAGTTGACTGCCAGTTATCCCCACAGTGTCCTGAAGGATTACCTCATACAAACATACAGCTCAATTGACTTAAGCTTTTACTGTATAAGTGGTGTTAATTGACTCTTATAAACCCTCTGAAGAAAGCTTATTTTTATCTCAGTACATAACCATGACAGCCCATTGTTTGTATATACTCCTGTTTCCTGCCATTCCCTGCAGGCATTCAGTACTCTTTTTGTGGTCAAAATGTCAGACTTTCATGAAAGTCACACCTCTGCTAAATCCAGCATAAAATAACTGTCCACATTATCTTGTCTCATCTGACCACAAATAAAAGTTGTTTGCCTAGCCATTGTCTGGAGATGGAGAAGTTCATGTACACTGATCAAGTTTCTAAACTGAAAGTTATCTTAGAAATACTGTAGATTGACACCCTTCAGAAATTAGTGTCCTTTACATAGAAGCTGGTGGAATTGAACAAAAAGTGTGTTTGTGTAAGGAATTTTGTTGAACAAACTTTAAACATTGGTGTCTGTCTAGATTGGTGTTTCTGCTTTACAGTTTCAATATGCTCTACAGTGATTATTTGTCACTTAGTTTCATTCTAGAATTTGTTTTAAATTTTTGATAGCATAAAATGTATCAGCACACTACTTGCCTCATCTCTGCTTATATCTGGATAACTGCACCAAAAAAGTAACCCCTGTTCAAAGGATTATGTAGCTATGTCAAATATCATCATCGAGTGGGAATTCTTGTCTCACATTTCATTTTTATCCATGTCACTATCCTCCCCCCCCCCCTCAAAAAAAAAGTGTACCATAAAGCTTAATGCATAGAACCATTGCTTCAAGATGACCCTTTATGACACTTTTCAAAAGTATTAAGATTTTATTTTGCATTGCTGCTATCATTTAAAAGTAGTTCAGGTAATAAGAGCAAGCATAATGTTGTATACTGTGTATCAAACAAGGAAAACTTGTACTGTATGTTATGCTGTACCTACAGTATAAGTAGACAAAAGGCGAATTAAAAGTCTTGTTAAATTATGGATTAATAGGGATATCTGCTTTTGTTAATTTGCAAAGGATACCATAGACAATGGGTGGGGCATTTCCCCCATAAAGCAAAAATTGCTGTCAGTAATAGCCAAGGTTACACATATCTATTCAGATGTCTCTTTAGGCTTGGTCTCACATACCCCCCAACACCCAGTGTTAACTCGTGTTTACAATCAGACAAAACCACAGGCTAACCCCGTGTTTTCCAGTCTGTGTTCTCACGTACCCAGTGTTTCGTTGATTGGATAGTGTCACCATAGTAACGAGACCAAATATTTCACACACCGATTACAGCAAAATGTAAGAAAATATCTGTCATCAGTGCTATAAATACCTGTGACCTTGCTTGATTAAAACAAACACGATGTTTAAAACTGCTTAACCCTGCGATTTGAGGTGGATTGAAATTTAAACACCGACCCCGCGTTAACCCACGTTCCCACATTACTCGAGCGTGTGGTAATACAGTGTTACCTCGAGCGCGGGGTATGTGAGAACACAGTATTTGATCCAATGCTTGTAGGAGAGTGTGTCAATGAGGGCTTGTTTAAACACTAACCTCAATGCAGACTTTTCCAAACATAGAGGCATCGGAACATAGAGACTTCAGAATGGAGAGCTGTCCCCATTGACCAAACTTTTGATAAAAATGGTTTCAAAATACCGCTTTATCAAGTAATGAGACAGTTTTCTGGAATATTAAAGCTGTGTGAGAAATTCCTCTTGTGTGTGGAGATCAAAGGTTTGAGGTGACAGTTAGATTAAACTTTGTAGACATAATATTTTTAGGGGGATAACTGTGAGGGATCTCATACCATGGTGGAAGTACTTCCATACTCATTCGTACTAAGCTTAATTTTGAATTACTCATGTTGATGGACGTGTTGGTAAGGTGATCACTATTGTTTTTAAGGGGTCAAAAGGTCATTTTGGGTCACATGAGGTCAAAAGTTTGGACCCTACTAGTATTATATCTCATTTAAGTAGGATAATTGTATGGGATCTCATGCATGTCATGTTTGTTTCCATGTTTGCTATGATATATCATACGGCAAGGAATCACTAAGCCTGTTGGCTTTCTAGTTAAAGTAACCACTGCAGCACTGATACTCTCAAACTTGCTTAATTTTGACCTGTCCAAATAAGAGTGACCATCGCTTATTTTTGCATTCATGATTTCTGATGCCAAATCAGGTGGGTCGGTTAGTCACTTAGTTAATTGAGGCTTTACGGCTCAGTCTCTAACCAACTGGTTTAAGGTAGGCCCACCTCGGCCTTTTTTCCAGTTATGGCTTACTTGCTAAATATTTTCCATACTCCATTGCTTATGCTGAGCACCAACTACATACGGCAGTACAGTGGGAGAAGACATTGTACCATATTTTTGCAGTGTTCACCTATGGACCGTATCCCGCATCTGCTTACAAATTGTACTGCAGAGAGATGAAGGGTTCGTCTTCCGATTTATGACATTTCATACATCTGCACACATTCACAGCACATGTATATATCAACTCCACATCGGAAACTGAGTTATCCTGCTTAGATATGCCACTACCCACATTTCGATCGTTTAGCGTTAATTAGCAATGAGAACATGGATACGTCATTTTTGCTACAATTTAGCATCATCCATACCAACCATCCAATTGATAGAAAAGTCGAAAGATCATGTCGCTACGAAGTCCTAATATGAGTTATGAATACGTGCTTGATTTAAAAGAATAGTCCAGAGCCAAACTTTGCTTTTGATATATATGTTAAAGAGAAACATATTCCAGGCATCCTGGTAAAATTTTCATTCATTTGCCATGTTCAGTTCTCGAGATATTAGCAATTTAATGAGGCAAATTTTCTTCATAAATGAACATAAAGCAAGCAGGCGTGATGTCATGGATTTATATTGTTGGCCAATGATTTTTTATTTATAATTTACCGCCAAATTTATGCAACTTTGATATATTGATACTATAAGTGAATCTTGGGCAACCGAATTTTAAAAACTCCAAAATGCCTGAGGGTCAAAATTGCTTCCCTAATGAGTTCAAGGATATGATAAAAGGGAAAGAAAGGCATAACATTGGCATTGGCCAACAATGTGAATCCATGACATCACACCTGCTTAATTGTTTCAAGTTCACTTTTAATAGAAAATATGTCAACTTCAAATATGATGACAATATCTGTAGAACTGAACATGGGATTGGCACCATTATGGGTTGGCTCTGAGAGTCCAAGAATATTTTTGGCCCTACAAAAACCCTCCAGATGGCCGGAAACGGCACTTCTCGAATCGGAAAATAGGTGAAATGGTGCAATTATTCTAGTTTTTTATAAGTGCAATGACTAAATAAAAATGTCACATTTTGAGACTAACACTTGCAATTGGCACCCAGCTTTACAACAAAAATGCCACTGTCACGGGTGTTAAAAGTTATATTCAGAACTTTGTCACTAGTAGTATTTCTGCAAAGATATTATAAGCATAGATACCAAACTTAAAATGGCGCGGTGACTCTTCACGGAGGCCGAATCGGAGGGGCGGAAGTGCGGAAGTGCTGATAACTGATCAGCCGTTTTGAAAGCTAACAGTTAATTGATATCTTCCGGTATTATAAATACGTGTGATTTAAAAACATTGCAATTCTTGCAAACACCGTTCTTCAATAAACTTCACTTACATAAAACAGTTTTAGGCTTCTTCGCCGTCTTTCTACTTAAGAACGTTTGAACATTAACGCACAACGACTGGTTTGAAGGTCATTAACTTACTCATTGGTCAGTTTCTATGGTATCTTCACACGGCGCACATTTATGCACGCATTTACATTCTTACGCGCTTACAACACAAAATCAGCTACTGCGTTCTTTTTCCAAGCACGCGGAAGAAGGCGTCAATTATTCCGGACTGCACACGGGAGAAATGCATTGTGCGCGTACAGAACTCGCTTTGAAAATGCACGCACGCTGACATCTAGTCACAATGGAATTTCCTCTTACGCATGCATAGTTGTGCACGCAGAAAACCGAACAGAACTGTGCGCATGTCAAATCAACACTTCCGCCCCTCCGATTGAGCCTCCATGAGGAGTCCGCGCGTCTAACAGTGAAGGGATAGGAGTTTGGTATCTACGTTTATAATATATTTGTATTTCTGTGTCTTTGACGCCATCAGGCCGGGTATGGACAGGCTTAGGCTTCCACAGGAGCACATTTTCAAGAAGTTTACTGCATGGCATTGTTAGCATTGTTGTACCACCGAAAACATTGATATAATCATGAGATTTGTCTCATCGTATTTAAGGTGTTCGGCACTCGTTCTGCCGTTAGAATACCGGGTTCCCTTCGCGGCACGTGAGAAAATCGAATAAAAAGTTAAACAGAAACTAAAGAAACAGGGAAAAAGAAAATAATCAGAGGACACGGAAAATGGAAATAGGCTAACTGAAAGGAAAGAGACGATGAATTGGGATTACTGTCAACACTCTAAAATCAAAAAAGTGAACTAAGCCACTCTCGAATAGAGTGAAAAGTGTGAATTCACTCCGTTAGAGTGTTAATTCACTCCTATAATAGCAAAATTTATTCCAAGAAGAAATTACTGTAGCAAGAGTGACAATTCACTCTTTCACGAGTGCCTGCAATAATCACTCTTTTTTAAAGAGTAGTCACCTTATACAGACACTCCCACAAGAGTGAAAATTCGCCCTATGGAGTGAATTTCCTTCTTTGTAGAATGAAGTTCCATATTCTTGGACTGTATTACACTCTTATGGTGTGAATTCACATCTTTCACCAGTCTCGTAAATGGGGGGGGGGGGGGGACAAATGACCGTATTAACCGGGGAAATCTTTTCTCCTTCCTTTATTCGCAAAGGTTTTACAAAATTTCAGAAGCAAAGGATAATTGAAGTTTTTCATAAGAAACCTACTTGAAGCTAAGTCAAAGGCGTAAAGGTGCTTTCCAGTTTTGAGTAGGAGATTTTCCTGGACGAAATATATAATTCCGTCGGAAAGACCATCTAAGCCGAGTGCCGCTGGCGCCGGGAGTTCAAAAGATTTTGAACTTGAAAAATTGCGAACCCTCAGACTCACGGAAACGGCTTTCCCAGGCTTGTGAAGAGAATCTAAGCAGTCTTTTCTTTGAGTTTTCGTTAACTTTGCAATAACATGCTCACTGAAACAAAAAATGAGAAAGTTAGCCTTCAAAATGATCAGAAAATTACCACATAAAATGTACCACTACCATTTTGCAAACTTGTGAGCATATGCATACACGTGTGAGATGTAGGCCTACACCCCTTCATCCCGTAGTCTATGGCAGTTAAAATCACCTCAGAATATTTTTGCAAGTTTCGCCCGAATCTCCTACCATTTCGGGAAAAGTGTTGACCAAGACTATGAAGTGAGGCTAAGGAATAACTGTTTTATGAACTGCCCGAATGAGTAGCTATTTTTGTGATCGTTTTGATGATTTTTCATGGAAATTTTACTGTGACTTTATGTGTGAGTTATTTTGTTGAGACAAATTTTTGCAAGGACTCTCCGACGCTGGCATTCGCAAAAGTTGTCAGTGTAATTAAAAACATTTAAAAACAATTAAGACTCAAAAATGATTGTCCGATTTTTCCAGGACCTTTCCCGAACTTAAAGTCCATATTAGTTTAATGCTATAGTACCTTTCGTTTCGAAAAGAGGGCGACGTACACTGTAACTACCGGTACTGATTCTCTGGAGTACGATAGTATCAGTGCTTACTTACGGTATTATCGGCCGCATCTATACATGATACAAATAAAAACAACGGGAATTGTTAAAAAACAACCGCCGCAACTTTCCTCTGCCTTAATCTGACGGACATCAATGCGGGATTTCATTTGAAACTTTCACAAGTTTTAAGAAAAGGGTAAGAACTTCTCAGTCCGTCTGAAGTCCAGGCTTCGGACAAATCCCACACCCCACAGCCTGGGACAAGTAAGAAGTTACTCGGGCCAGATCAATGGCTCAATGTCGTATAGCGACCCGCCGGGCAAGTATCACAGGAGAGTACCCGCAAAGGGTGATGTTGAAAGTTGGCAAACAGATATCCATGCGGACATGGAGACTTGAAGAACAACTAGCCCGATGGACAAGAAACGAAAAAAGGTTTTGTGGAATCCTGTCTGAAGCTAAATAATCTCTTTCCCTTTCACTCTTCTCCTTTTACCTTTCTCTCCGTTTCAAGTTCCTGTCGTCTTTCCCTAATTTTCCCCTTTTCAGCCTGGTGTATTGAACTGATTTTCCCCGTCTGAACCTGAAAGAGGACAGGTTTTGGCCTCCTGCCCCCCCCCCCCCCGGCCCCCAGATACGGCTACGCTGCTGCTTTTTCCTCTTTAGGGTAGTAGAGACTGACGGGATTCAACGTGCAGGCACAGAAGACTGAGCAGCAAGCTTATTACTAAAATGAGCTCTACCCTGATAGCAAAATTTCGTCGGTCCTCTGACGGCCCATGACTGTCGGCCACTTTGGCGGTCCGTCAGAGAAATGTCCGGTGGCTCGCTGACGGTCCTGTAATGGGTATGATGCTGATTGGTTCAAAATTGCCTTCCCATCATGCACTTCTGTGTCAATCCAGCGGGTCTTAGGCGGCTGACCGTCGGCCATGATGGCCACCAGCGGACCGACAGATTTTGCTTACGGGGATATTAAAAATTTCTGTTAATAACTCGTAATGGATATCACCCTTGGATACTAATTAAAACTTATTGCTGCTTCGGTCGCTAGTACCAATTTCTTTAGTTCCTGGAGGTAGTCACGTGGAAGTACTGGATGATAGCAGGACTTTATCTTGTTTGATCAAAGTCTTATTACTAGTATCTGTGAGGCCCTTTCTTTACTTACCCTCAGTCAAGAGACACAATGGTCAATACATGTTTTTATTTCCTGCCACGCGGGTTATACTATACCTGCCACGCAGGCTTATAATGTTGGTGACTGTGGTTACGTACGACGCTGTCTGCTTGCAAGTTTTTCTTGTTTAGAAAAGGGACCAAAGCGGAAGGTGTACCATTAGTCAGCTTTTTGTCCTGTCAAAGAAGGTAAGTTAGAGTCATTAGTGGTAATGACAGTTCCATTTCATTCTTCAAAAATCCGCTTTCCATTATGCTACCAGTAAAACCAGGAGTAGCCTAACTGCATGCTACTGCTAGCCTAACGTTAAAGCCCTGACTGTGGTAATATTCATAGCAATTGGCCAACTCACTAACTGAGGCCTAGCCTAACTGTCATGTTACTGTAACTGTAACTTGTAAGGCCGAGCCTAGCCTAAGGCATAAGCACATAGCTAGGCTATATATAATGGTTGTTTCTAAGTTCGAACAGTTTCTTAATTCAAACACCTCATTTAAATGGAATATTTATTCACTGTTCGATGCAAAATAATTGTCAGGTTTACTATACCATATGGAGCCATAGCTAAGCCTAGGCTAATTATTTCTTAATGGTGTTTTAAAGGTCTGTAGACATGTAACAGATTTGCCTGAAACTTTTAGAGATTGTTCACAGACCATGAAACAATAAGTACCTAACTTATCACGTGAAAAATTATTTCATTATGCCATTTATTAATGAAATAAATCGAAAAAATCAAGACATGAAACGGCTGGAAAAAAGACTAGAATGACGTACAAGGAGGGAGTGTCCAAACATGTACTCATAATACATAAACAATGATGTGTATAATTCCTAGCACCGTACAGCCGTCGAGATTAATACGCAAATCGCATTGCCTTTGTTGTGTTCCGATTACTACACAGGCACAACTCCATTGAAACCTGTACAATATATACTATACACTCACTCTCACATTGCGTACAACAAAGTCTATTCTAGTCTAATGTTAGTGCAAGTCAATTTTATTTTTGGAATTTTGTTCCACACGTATTAAAATCGTTTGATCAGAGTTTTGTCTGAGAATGGGAAAGTTTTGTGTTGCTGGCTATTGCAGCAAATCAAGTAAAGACGGTGTTAGTCTCCACCGATTTCCTAAGTTGGAACCGTACAGAACGTTGTGGATAAGAGCGGTCAAGAACACTAGGAAAGACTGGCTTCGGCCGACAAACAATTCCTTCCTGTGCAGTGCACACTTTTCAGAAGACTCATTTGTTGAGTTTGTTGGAAAGAGGTTTACCGATTTTGGGCTCTCTCCTCACAAATTGAGACGTTTGAAACCGGACGCTGTACCGACACTCTTCGGCATATCCGAACAGGTGTGCGAGGAAGCTAACGTTAGACCTAACGTTACATCCCGTTCAACAACGGAAGCCAGCGAAGCTGATCAGGGACCAGGGCCTTCTACCTCAGGCGCAACAACTCTCTCCCAGCCAGGACCAAGTCAGTCCGGTTCTTTGGATACCTCATTCGTTTGGGAAGGAAATGTGAAAAGGCGGAAAATTGGCGGAGCCTTTGAGAAAAGAGAACGATCAAGGGTAGGTCCCACTCACATTACTACAGTAGGCTAGCGTTACACTTTACAGCAGTATTGGCGATAATAAATTAATATAACGTTAGGCCTAGCCTAGGCCAGCCCTCGCCAAGACAGGGCTTTACTAGGCTAATACTAACGTTAGTCAGGCCTAGCCTTGGCCTAGTCAGTCCACAGTCGGGCCCAACACTCTGTGCTCCATTGCACTTTGGTACGTGTAGTAACGAGTATTCCGAATCCGAGCCAAATTTGTGGAGCGTATTGTTTACATACTAACGAGGCCAGAATTCGATACTACTCGTCTCGGCCTTCTTGAAATTTTGGTACAACTATAGAATACCCAGCCAATAAATAGGTCCACAGTGTAGCCGGCTACGGCGTCACGGTGGAGCCGATGTAGCTGGGGTAGCCACATGAGGGAAGTCTGTTGGCCTTAAAATATTTTCTTTAGTTAACCCACTTAGCTATAGGCTAGGCCTAACATTGATTTTTTTCACCGTGAAGCGGATGTAGCCGGTGCAGCCACATTGGAGAGTCTTGTTTGATTTATAATATTTTTCATAATTTTGTATAATGTGTAACTATGATAAAGAGCATACATACAGGCCACAATGTTGCCGGCAGAGCCGGCGTAGCCACTACAGATAAATGTCTTGGACTTAGAGAAAACTTTGGTGCTTTCATGAATATGATAAAGGGTGTGCAAGCAACAATGTTGCCTTTGGGGCTGGTGTAGCCACTATTGGACTTAAAAAATTTTTGCAAGCATTCTCAACCATATAACACTGTAGAAATCAATGAAAGCAATGATGAGTGGTTCTCAAAAATGACAAAGCCATATTTTAGGAACTGTTTTCCCTGGGGTCCGTGCCACTCCGCCATCAGTACTTTCTGCCATAGAAACAGTGCTTATTTGGCCAGGCCATAGAAAAAGTGCCTTTCCAACATGGCAGAAAGGCACTTTTCCTTTTGCGGAATGAGCCCATTATTCTGTGGAAGGTAGGATACGTCGCAAATTACCAGAATGCAGGTACAAGGATGAATGGTGTTTAGAAATTTGTTTGAAGCATTATTGCTTGAACCAGACAGGATTGGGGTTCTTTGTATAGGCTAAAATAAGTCACAGTATTCAGTCACCTTCCAGGCCACTTCAGAAAATGTTTCAGTAAGTTGCAATGACAACAATTCCTCAACTTTCGTAGATTTGTAGAAAGTGCCCTTCCCCCATAGGTTTGCACCTTTCCGCCATGGGCCCGGGGGGGAAATTTTGTTTAGAACCATGTACTCGAATCACAGCAACATGTGTGCTAACTAAAGACACCCAAAATTGTTCAAAATTTCACCTGATTAAATCCTTGGTGGAATCAGCGAGCCATAATTTCCATCTTGGAAGAATATTTATGCATTTTCCAGCTAAAATTTTCTCCTTTGTTAATTTTCCATTCTTCCTTTCATGCCATCTGTTTGTGATCATGTATTTTCACCTTTATATTTTCTTTTATAATATCCATTTTTTCATTTATCAATTTAGCATTGCACATGATACTGTTATACTGTACCACCCCACCCCCTTTCTTCACCCTACTCATAGTTGAAATTGGTAGGGGTGTGAGTGCTCAGTAAAATGCAGTGAGCAACAAATGTCAAAAGTTGTAAGGGTCTCTCAAAAGTTGTGGGATATATTTGCAGTCCATTAAAAAAATATACTGGTTTTGGAAATAAGTATGAGAATTACTAAACATCAATATATTTATCACTACCATTTCTGCACATGTGTACAGTTCAGTTCCAGCCTTATTGCATATACAGTACCAGAATCATATCATTGCAAATAAATTTATCATCATTTTGTTTTCATTTGTTTGTTGCAGACACTCTTTGAAGCTGAAGAAGGTGTACTTCAAGTCTCAGTCCAACAAGTTGCTAGGCCACCACCATCCACAGTTCAAGAAAAATTGCAGGAGGTAAGACCTAAGAACATTCTATATTGATCGTATTTGTCATGTGGAATTGTGCAGTTTAATGATAGCAATGCAATGGAAATGGTACAATTTTATCATATAAATTTAAAACAAAGAACTTATGTGTATCTTTACCTTGGTCTAGTGTTCAATTAGGAGGTCAAATGAAGTTGATAATATTGAAGGAAGTTACTATACTTTGAAAACATCTTCATTGTCATACATGTCTCTTTGTGCAATGAAGAACTTATCTTACAACTTGACAAAGCTCTACTGTAAGCAGTACCAAAACGGGTTTGGAGATTGTCTCTCTTGTTAATTAACATGTTCTTCCCCCTGTTTCACATAACACGATTGCAACAAAATAACTCAGTTACAGTTTTATCTAACAGTAATATGCCATTCTGCATTGTGTGACTTTGCAACATGCCTGCTTTACCTCAGCTTTTATACCTCCTGGCGGATTTTGGTTTTGCAAATGAGAGGTCCCCCTTTTGAACTGTGTGACTCTAAATCTTATCATTTAATTTAAAGGTTTGTGCAGCAAGTACTTGATTTAAGCTGCAAATGGATTGAAATTTTGGGCACATAATGTTAAAATTTTGAAATGTTCTATGTATGTACTAACTCACTTTACAGCAAAAGAAGACATGACAACTTGGTTGTTCATACTGAACTTCTGTTGCCTCAATTTTTTTTTTTTACATTTTACTTGCACAGGAACAAGTGAAAGCTACCCCTTTAAGTGCTCTGGGAGACGCAGCATCAGAGGATAATCCTGAAACTTCATCATTATCCAGAGCCCAAGGTACAGTGACTACCTCCCTTTTTCATAGACTGAAAGTGTTGAGCTTAGCAGTTGAGCTTTACAAAAAAAAAATATTATTTTACAATGATTTTACAATGCAGATAGTATTTATGTTTCTGTTTTTTGCACAAGACTTAGCATTGAATATTATTTTTCAAAGCCACGTCCTCCCAACTTGTTAATGTAGAGTTCACTGGGTGAATTGCAATAATCAAGGCCCAAATTTCTCACATACCATGAATGTGCTTATGTTTTTAAGTTGGTTAAAATTATTTAAGTGTTTTTCCAGTGACTTAATGTAAAAAATGAAAAACAAAATGTGCCTAACACATTGTTGAGAACCATATCTTTATGATTCATTGTACATTGCCTCAACTTGGAGCATGGAGTTGGTAGGTACCTGAAATCAACCAGATTGTTCCAAGCATGTTTAATTTTCTCAAATAAAAAATGGTCAAACTGTAACAGGCCTTCTGTAGGGCAGTTTAAAAAATTGAAGACACCTTTTTCTGAATCACAGTATAAAGAAATGGACTGAATGTAAATTTGATGTCATTTTGTGCAGGTACTCAAACAGACACAGGAGATGTCATGGAAGTTCATGTTCAGTGTGAGCTGGTACCTCTCCCACCACTAGAGCTAAAGGTAAAAAAGGATATAGCCAAGGACATTGCAGAACATGAAGGGGAGAAAACACCTGAACGTTCAGCAACTGTTCCACAGCTTTTTGAGACATCTCCAATGAAAGTCTTCTCTGAAGGAAGTGAAGACTCAAGTGGACCTAGTGGACCAAAACAGCCATCAAGCCCAATATATGAGCCATCATCTCATTCATCTGATGTTCATTCTGAAGAGGTCAAGGCATCTCCGTTGTAAGTTAATGCAGTGAAGGTTGCTGATTTTATTATCGACATCGCCTCTCTTTGGCTGTGTTTCTGCGAGGCGAGCGTGTAGCCGGGCAGAAAGGCGGGGACACTGGCGGGCGCGGACGCATTTTTTCAAATCGCTCATGTAGCCATTTTACCCGCCCCCACGAGTGTCTGCGTGGTATTTCGCAATTATTTCCGGGAATTTCTCCGTTATCAGACGAGCTTGTAGTAACTGCAAAGCACACTGAAGAATAGACTAATTGCTTATGCCCACTTGTTGCATCGCTCAGAGTTGTATAGTTGATTGTGTAGGCTACTTCAACTCTTCAGCAGTCGTAATCACTATGGCCCCCAAACCGGGATTATCAAGAGAGCAAACCGAAGAGCTTATCAAGCTGGTGCGTCAAAAACCGTACATGTATAGAGTGACTGACCTGGACCATGCTGACGCAACAATAATTGCCAAGTGTTGGCTGGCAATCACAGAGAAAATAGGACTGAATGACAAAGGTGAGATTCATAGTCAGGCCGGAAGGAGGCTCAGGCAACAACCATTTTGACGATGTGGCCTGAAAGAAAATGTGCAGGAAGCAATGGTGACAGGCTCAACACCTGTGCTTGCCTCTGTGCCCACCTGCCTCTGTGTCTGCCTCGTGGAATCAGGCGACCTGTGCCCGCCCGCCTCCGCCTCATGGAAACACAGCTTTACATTATGTAACTCATCAGAAACTGTCCACGGCGAGTAAATAGTGAGGGGGCCCTTAGTAAGTAGGGTTACACAATGTCAGTGTTAGGTAGTTATCTGGGCTTGTGGACCTCCAAACTAGAGAGCTTTGGGGATGATGTGTTGTGATGAACGATATACAGTATGGATGGAATTTGACTTTCAGTGTTTGTGCATTTCATTGTTTGTTCAAGCACTGCTCATACGATTTAAGTTGCAATGCAAAAGCAATCAATTTTGAGTCCCTTAAAGTATCAAGATTCGTGTACAAGTTTTCGTTTGTTATCAGTTAGGCATTCATCCCCATTTGTCAATTGGATTGTCAATTTCAATGGTAAATATTGTGCAGTTGCATTTATTTCCTTTCAAGTGGTTGGAAATAATGAAAGCAATGTACAGGAGTAAATAAATCATAACACTAAGATATGTGATAGGAAGCAATGTAAAAATTCAGAGGGCTTTTCGGTTAGGTCTCTCACCAATTAAATTGAATTTCTTGGTTTTATAGTTCTGTTTTTAAATCTTTTTGTTCACAGGAAATCTACTCCATCTGCAAACCAAGGTCGCTTCTTCCTGGTTATGGAGAGTTGCTTATTGATGCTCTTTAGGCTGTGTGATCTTTGCATGGGACCAGTCGAAGCAGTTGTTTGGAAAACTGTAGGAACATTTGTTCGAGTTAAAAAGCAATGTAGAGACTGTGGAAATATTGCCTTTTGGGACAGTCAGGAGTTTGTTAGTGGTATCCCTGAGGGAAACTTGAAACTTAGTGCTGGAATACTTTTCTCAGGGTCAAAGCCATCCCAAGCTTTGAGGGTGTTCAACCATATGAATTGTCCAGTAATTACTTTGCGGACATTTACTAGGCATCAAACAAAATGGCTTAATCCTGTCGTGAATCGAATGTGGAAGCAGAAACAGTCCGAGATGATAGAAGGTTTGAAGGAGATAGGTGTTGGAGTAAATCTTGGTGGAGATGGGAGAAGCGATAGCCCAGGCCACTCTGCAAAATATGGGTCGTACACTTTTGTTGACTTGAACTGGAATATGGTCATCCACCAAGAACTTGTCCAGGTTAGTTATTTCATCTAGGTCATGACCATGAGGTTTGATTACTGAAAGCTTTGTACTGAGTTTCAACTTCTTCGTACTGTAGTGTTATTGATGTTACCTGGTGTTATAAATGAAAATGTGCATATGAATATCATACTAGGCACAAGGCTTCTGTGGATTACCAGACTACATGTTAGTTTGAAAGAAACATTGCAATCCATGCAAAATTTCACACCCTTGCAATCTCTTATTTCCACAGAGCAATGAAGTATCAAGCAGCAATGCCATGGAGTTAGAGGGCTTAAAGAGAGGCCTAGAGTTCCTTGAAGGTCAGGAAATTGCTGTTGATTCCTTGGTTACTGACCGGCACAGATCAATAGCCAAATTCATGAGGGAGGAGCATGCTGATGTTGATCACTTCTATGACGTTTGGCACGTTGCAAAAGGTATTTTGTTTTCCCTCATAACTGTATTGTTGCATAGGCTCCTCCCCTCCCCAACCCTTGACTTAGTCTCAGTGATCAAACCAAAACATAAGTTTGTCACCAGTGACAACTGGCAAAGCCTGGCTAAAGACATGATTCAAAGTGCATCAGTGCTAGAAAGATCATAAACTCTGGTGTTAATATGATCCTTCTTATCATTACAGGTGTTTCAAAGAAAATTGAAAAAATTGCTAAGAAAAAGTCATGCGTGGCTGCTCATAAGTGGACAAAGAGTGTGAGCAACCACCTGTACTGGGTCGCCGCCTCAACCCCCGATGGAGATGGTGATGTCATGCTGGCTAAGTGGCTCTCTGTAGCCAATCATATACAGAATGTTCATGAACATGATTCACCACTGTTTTCCAGATGTTTGCATGGACCACTAGATGAGGCAAGAAGGAAAAAGAAGTGGTTGAAACCAAGTAAGTTTGTGTTTGGTTGAGTAAGAGTAGGAACAAGAGACCAACAGGGCATCTTTTGGCAAACTTCCAAACTGCATCTTGTCTGTACATCAAATGACTTCAAACAGAAAAAAAGGGACTTCAAGATCTTCTGATTTGAAGTAAAGAAGTAAGAAAAAAAAAAAGATTTGAAGTGAAGAAGAAGAAGAAAAAAAAACTATCAACAAGACAAGCCGAAGATCCTTAGTGTGTGTAGAAAGCTACAAATGGGGTGTGAAAAGCCACCTAAAAAGAGGTAGACTTTTCCTGCATGTCGTGATCCAACCCCCCCCCAAATGACACAACCTTGGCTACGCCATTGTTTGTATTTCATGGCAGCACAGTGTTAACTAGCAATCATTTGTTTTACTCCTAATTTTTTATTTTTTTTTTTTCTTGTAGGTACTGAAGTCTGTGAGAAAGTGGTGAATGTTATCACTAACAACATTCTCCAAAAAGATGTGAAGCAATTGTCTCCTGGCTACCAGACTTCCAATGTGGAGGGCTTCCACAGTGTGGTGATCCACTTTGCTCCCAAGAGCACCCACTTCAGTTACAGAACTATGCTCAGCAGGTGAATATTATAGCGCATTTCTACATATACTGTATATGTAGGTGGACAAGAGAAAGAAGAGTGTGCTTTAAAGTTTGCGGAAAACTCCACAAGGTTTAGGTATAAACCTATACCTTAAATGCCATGCAGTTTTTCATTAACTTTTTTGCACATTCTACTGCCTCTTTTCAACCTTCACATTTCTACATTGCTCTACAGCATTTTGACCTTATATTTATATATTTATATATATATAAATATATAGCTCTTGCAGATTCCACATCTTTTTTAGCTAACTTTTAATCCCTCATCAACTGTTTCTAGAAATCAAATAATTTTTTCTCCAATGTTTCATGGAACAATTGTAATTGCAAGCAACCCAATTATTTAGAAAAGACTCATTCAGTGTTTCCAAAAAAATGTGGTCACAGATGGACTTCCAAGCATCCTTGTTTTCTTTGCATGCTTCATGCCAGCAAGTGAGGTAGGAATGAACACTGTCATTAGTTCGTTTCTCTATGAGCAGAATTAAGTTTTCTTCCAGTTGTACATACAAGAGACACATCATTCCTACAACTTTTTAATTTATTTCCTTTTTTTTTTTTTCCAGGCTTCAGCTTGCTGCTATGCACTATAACGAAAACTCGTGCAGACCCCAAGCCACAACCAAAGATGGGCAACAGAGATTCACCCTGAAGTTCCCAAAGTATAAGAAGGGACAAGCCACAGTTAGCAGAGTCCTTAGTGATGCAACATATGGTAATGCTATTGACAGTCATTGGTTTCTTTTATCTATAGGGATTATGCACCTACGTCACTGCATTGGGCATCTCTCCGTTTTGCCGCAAGGCATCCATTTTACAACAATTGTTACTAAGGTGCTGTAGTGTGGGAGTTTGGGTATCCCAACAACTGCCTTTGACTTTTTCCATCCAGCATGCCAGATTAGAATGCTGACAGGACGTGCATAATCTCTATATTATTTTTTCATAAACTTAATTGCATATGGGCTATTGCCACGCAGATAAAAATGGTGGACCTTTGAGATGAGTTAAGCAATATGAAGCAACTGAAAGCTTTAATACAACATTCATGTTGGATCAAAGTAATATATGGTTTTCCATCCAAATTTTCCTTTACTAGTCGGTAAACTATTGTGTGTTGTAATCACACATAATCCATGCTGGCTTCTGTTACATCTTTGGTTTCATTTTGTGACACAACAGCTGTCAAAGATTGCAACAAATTAACTGACTGCAACTGCTTTCTCTTCAGAATATGTTGATGAACTGATGAAGCTGTTGATGGAATTTTGCAAGAAAGGGAGCGATCCTCAGGCAGGATGTGATCCCATCAGAGTGCCACCATCGCTGGCTAGTGCTTACTTTCACCCAGAGAAAGGCGAAGCAGTAAAGCAGCACCAAAGCCGATTCAAGCAGATCTAATAGACACTGAGAAACCTTATCTGAAATTTTTCCAGAGTGTGCGAAACAGTATCAGGACTAAAACTAAGAACTGTCTTCCAAGAGATGTAAAAATTACATAGGGCAATCACTTTTCTCTTTGATTTCATCCAATGGATAAGCAGATTTTGTTTCTAGTGGCATTAGCTCTCTACATCTACTAGGACGAATGTTGCAAAAATGCTCTTAAAAAGTGGTATGGCCTATCAGTCATCAGTGAAACAGACAGAAAAGGAATTTATCACAAAATAAAATCTGTTTGTTTTCTATGTCAGAGATACAAAAAAAAAACTGTTTTTGTATCATTTTTTGCTTTCATTTGGAATATTACACATAGTATGGACAACCTCAATTCGACACCATCACCTCCCACAACAACATGAAAATTTCCTTCAAAATCAGGCCTGAGTATTGATGTATATATTTTTTTTACACATTGTAATGTTTCTTTTTGAGCTTGTGGCAGCAACAGAATGTCAGAATCTGGAAGAAAACTAATGTTGGCGTGGGGAGTGGTGGGCAAAAATTTTCAGGCACAGAGTGAAAGCAAGCCCAAAGCGCCCTTTCCTGTGGTTGGGAGTCCATAGGCAAAGCCCATGGAAACTCACTTTTTGGCTACCCCTCACATATCCCTGGATATATTATTTGTATTTCTTGGTTTTCCAACTCCTTTCTGACCTAACTGTGGGGAAAAGAATTAATGGGGAGTACCCCTCTTGCTGCCGCCCCCCCTCCCATATAGCACCTCTTCTGTTTACTACAGAATCAGCCATTTACCATGGATGTATTATTGTCCAATGTTTTTCTTCGCATCTTTAGATTAAGAGTGTAGGATGTAAATTGCAACAATGTCTAAAATATCTAAGTGCATCGCTGCAATCAGCTGGCCTGTATATACACACCAATTAGGTTTTGTGGGCAAGTTTAAATTAGCTGATCCCCAGATCTGGTGCCAAATTTGTAGCATATTTGTTGGAAAAGTGGGATTTTATAAGGGTCTGAGGCCCAAATTCTCTTAGCCCAAGTTTGGTACAGCAAAACCAGTGCAGGTAATATAGACATGACACGTGCTTACAGGCTGGGTTCAGTTGTCGGAAGCACCTGGGGTGTATGTATTTATTATATCCTGTTCAATGCATACATCACATCTCTCTTTCTTTAAATTTTGTGACACATACATGGTAAAGTTTTCCAGTTAAATCACATCACTTGAATGCAGCTTATGTAAATGTATAGACAACTAACAACTATTTTTTTTTTTTTTTTTCAGCAACCTGATTAACGCACTGGATTATAACAGATCACATAAAATACAACTGATTCTTTTCATATTTGCTTATCGGTACAAAATAAAGTCTTTGAAATGACTTGGTACATTCTTGGTTCTTTTCACTCTTTCTGGTCGAGTTTTTCCTACGCTTTCCTGGGGTTCCCCAGTAACATGGTTCGGTGGGGTTTGAGGATTTGTGTTTGTCTGAGTCTCAACATCACTATCAAAATCTGCAGAATGGGGATTAAAGGAGACCCCTGGGGAATGGCGTAAGTGGGCCCTATTTCTCCTTAACCTAGATCCAGTTGATGTCATTATGTTAAAGGATCTTGGTCCAACTTTCCCTTCGACCTTAGCTGGCAACCATAATTTCTTGTCACCATTCCAGACCCTGATCTCATCACCTGATTTGAGAGACTTAAGTGGCTTAGTTCCTCTGTCATAATAACATTTTTGCTTTACTTGCTTAGCATTAAGCTTATCCTTTACAATTTCAGGATTAACTGGACTTGGTTTCAGCAAGTAGGGATGAATAGGAAGTTTTGAATTAAGTCTCCTCCCCATCAGAAGTTGAGATGGAGATTTTCCAATTCTCTCTATGGGTGTAGTTCGGTACTCCAGGAGGGCGAGATATGGATCCTCTGATTTTAACAACAATTTCTTTATTGTTTGAACATATCTCTCTGCTAACCCATTTGAACGAGGATAGAGAGGGGATGATGTTACATGTTTGAACTCCCAGTCTTTTACAAACATTCGAAACTCCCTAGAATCATAACATGGACCATTATCAGTCATCAGTGTTATTGGTATTCCATGTCGACTAAACACTGATTTCAGTGCTCGGATTACTGCTTGTGATGTAATATCCTTTCCTAGTTTTACTATTTCAGGGTACTTAGAGTAATAATCAACAATCAGACAATACTGATCACCTTTAAATTGAAATAGATCACTTGCAACTTTTGCCCATGGCTGATCTGGAATTTCATGTTCCTGCATTGGTTCTCTTGGTTGCTGGTTAGCATACATATTACACTTCGAACAGTACATAACCATTTCTTCTACTTGGGACATTATCCCTGGCCAATACAAAATTTCTCTTGCCCTCTCTTTGCTTCTCACAATTCCTTGGTGAACCTCGTGTATTTTGGACAGCATGTCCTTTCTCAGTGAATGAGGAACAATAATCTTAGAACCTTTAAACAGTACACCATCAACTACTGTTAATTCATCCCTCACTGTCCAGTAAGGCTTTGCCTCCACAGGGCATTCTTTAATTTGCTCTGGCCACCCTTCTTGGACAACCTTACGAATTACTGCAAGATTGACATCTTTTCCAGTCTCCCTTTTGAACTCTTCAAATTTCTCTGAGCTAATGGGAGTTAACTCTTTAACCACACTGACTTCCAATGGACCTTCTATTGGCATTCCAAAATTTGGGAGATAGGCCCGACTAAGGGTATCTGCTATGTATAACTCTTTACCCTTTTTATACCTGACATCAACATCATAATGTTGCAGTTGCATTAACATCCTTTGTAAACGCAATGGAGCCTCATAGAGAGGTTTTTTCATAATACTCTCCAAAGGACGATGGTCAGATTCTACCAAGACCTTTCTAAAAGCCACATAGTCATGGAATCGTTTACAACCCCAAACAATTGCCAGTAACTCTTTCTCAATTTGGCTGTAGTTAGTTTCAGCATTGGTTAATGCTTTCGAGGCATATGCAATAGGTCGGCCTTCCTGAAGCAAAGTTGCTCCCAACCCTTTTGAACTAGCATCTACTGATAAAGTTAACTCTTTGTTTTCATCGTAGTAGGCTAACACTGGGGCTTCACACAAAACTTTCTTAAGTTTGTTAAAGCAATTCTCATGAACCTCTGTCCAGTGCCATTCAACTGATTTAGAAAGTAGTTCTCTGAGAGGATCTGTCAACTCAGACAAATTCGGCATGAACTTGTTCAGATAATTCAGCATGCCAAAGAATCTACGGAGACCTGCCACATTTTCTGGTTTCGGCATGTCTAATATAGCCTTCACTTTCTGTGGATCACATTTTAGACCATCCCCAGAGAGGATGTGACCCAGGTAAGTAACTTCTAAAGCTTTAAATTTACATTTGTTTTTATTCAACTTGACTTTCTGTTCTTTTAGAATTTCTAACACTCTTTGAACCCGAGCATCATGTTCAGCTTCAGTACTTCCATAGATGAGTATGTCATCTATAACTACCTGAACTCCCTCTACGCCTTCAAAGAGATTTGTCATACGCCTTTGAAAAATTTCTGGTGCCACGTTAATACCAAAAGGTAATCTCTGAAAGCGATACCTGCCATAAGGTGTGTTAAAAGTGCATAATTTTGAACTAGCATCATCTAGCTTGAGCTGCCAATACCCTGATGAGGCATCTAATACTGTAAAATATTTAGCACCCTGCAGATAAGTCACTACCTGTTCTATTGTATTCATTGGGTAATGCTCCTCTGCAATGCTTTGTTGAGATCACGAGGATCTATGCACACACGCAAATCACCATTTGGTTTGATGGGTGTCACTAAACTGTTAACCCATTCTGTAGGCTCTGTTTGCTTCACAATCACTTTAGCATTTTCCATTTTCTTCAATTCTTTCTTCAATTTTCCTCTAAGGGAAATTGGATATTTTCTTGGGGGATGCACTTTGGGTATCGCATCACTTTTCACTTTCAGATTTACTTCCCCTGCAATACATCCTAACCCTGTAAATAGCTGCTTGTTTTTACATTCCTGCATGAAACTTTCTTTAGTCATGGGAGTTGAAGTGGTCGTTACCTTATCCACTTCTTCATTTGTGTTGGTTCTCAACAATTCTGAACCTTTGGCTTCACTTTGTACAACTGAGTATACTCTCTTGATAACTTTTAATTCATTTTCACAAGTTTTAACCCCTAGCAGTGGTTGTGAATTTACATCTGCTATGTGAAACTTAATTGGGTGCAGTTTGCCTTTTAACTCACAAAGTAATGTTGCCTGTCCTACTACTTTGATAGAATTACCACTGTAAGATACTAATTTCTTGTTACTCCTTCTCATTCGATCTGCATTTGTCAGATTTAATTTGTCATACATTTTCTTTGGTAGTACATTACACTGTGCACCACTGTCAATTTTACATGACAATTTCTTATTATTTACCAGTAATTCAACTCTCCAGTGATCTTCAGTTTTATTTTCATTGTCCACTGAGTCCACTGAATCTATGAAAAAATGTGACTCTTCCTCACTGTCACTGGTAGTTGTGTCTTCATCAAGAACATGGACTTCTTTTCCAGGTTTGGCTTCATTTGACCTTCTCTTTGTAGTCTGACGGCGTCTAAATTGACCTTTACCTGCACCCCGAGTGTTTGATTTGTCACCACTACTTTTACTGCTTCTATTTGACCACTGGTTACTACTATCTGGTGAAAGCTTAGTACGACAGACACATTCAAAATGGTTGGCTCGTCCACATCTACGACAAGTTTTGCCATCAGCTGGGCACTCCCCATATTTGTGTTGCCTTCCACATTTCCCACAGGTTTTCTTGGCAATAGGCCTAGATTTGACCTCATGGATATCTGATGCACGGCCCTTATCATGTGATAGTTCTGTCAGTTGGGCAGTTGCTGCCTCATTGGCCCTACATGTGTTTATGGCTTGCTCTAGTGTTAGCTTGTCTACACGTAGTAGCTTGCATCTCACTGAGTCATCTCGTAGCCCACAAATCAATCTATCTCTGATCAGAGATTCTGTTAATGTTGCAAATTCACAGTCTTTTGCTTTATTCTTTAGGTCTGTAATAAAACTGTCAATTGTTTCTTCCTCCTTCTGGGACCTAGTGAAGAACTGATATCTTAGGTACGTAACATTCTTACGTGGCTCAAAATATCGGCGGAATTGTTCTTTCACTTTATCGAATTTGTTTACGTCATCATCGTTGTCCCATTGGAACGCATTATATATGGCTATCATACGTTCGCCTCCTATATGGAGCAGATTAGCGATTTTTACCGAGTCAGATTTCTTATCGACTCCACTCGCTACGAAATATATCTCTAAAGCCTGTATCCAGCGTTTATAATTTGCAGCACAATTACCTTCAAACGTCATTTGTTTCGGTGTCTTCAGTTTCTCCATTTTCCGTCATTTATGGCCACTTCTGACACCATATAGACATGACACGTGCTTACAGGCTGGGTTCAGTTGTCGGAAGCACCTGGGGTGTATGTATTTATTATATCCTGTTCAATGCATACATCACAGGTAATGGCTGACCCTTGTAGATGCAACTTTGCTACTGGGTTATTTTCAGCTTTTCCATGTGTTGAAATCATCAATAGTTTCATGTATGTATACCCAAACATGTAAGAACACATGTAAATATATATATATACCCATGAGTATCCCATTGAGAATTTGAGAGAAATTTCAATGCTATTTCAAATGGGTCAGACGTTACAAAAATTGAAAGAAAGAATATCTCAACCCTCTTCTTCTGTAAAAAATGTTATTCTGTCTTATTAGGTTTGAGAAAGTGCCATTGCCCCTTGTTCTCTTGGAGATTTAAACATTTTTGGTAGTAGAGTCCTTTTTCTTTTCTCTATGCATGGTTTTTTTTTTTTATTTCTTTTAAATTATATAGTGTTACATGGTTCCAACATTACCATTTGTATCATCTAGAATGAAGTTGCTCAATATGCAATATATCAAAATTTTGCAAACAGTCAAGTTAAATATCTCCGAAGCAAATGCACTTCATGGAAAATTAATAGCCGGCCTTCAAAATAAACTTTTGATTGTTATATCACCCTTAAATTTGTCTTACTTTAAAACAGCACTCCACCTCATGGGTAAAAAGGTTGTTTACACTAGATTAGTTGATGTTTGTGTTCTGTAGTACAACTGTTGAAGCAAAATTGTTATACCAAAAATTTTGTCTCTTTAGTTTCTCAAAGGATGTTACATTAGCAATAAAATGTCACAAACATTTCATGTGTTTATGTGTGGAACTCCTTTTGATCTTTAATTTATTGCATGATGCTTGTTATAAACTGATGTCTTTCCCAGTATGATAATTTGTTCAGCTTTCCTCTGGTCAATCTAGCTCTTGAGCACTTCTCATCCATAAGTTTCACACTAAGCTAGACATTAACATTGAGGTAAAATTGCAATGACTCCAATTTGAATAAGGGTAGTAGACTTCCATGGTTTGTGTAATCCTTCACATATAATAAATCCTCCTAGATGCTTGGATGCTTTTGGATCAATCTGTCAATGATAACTTGCAGTTTGAGGAGAAACCAATACTAAAACATGATAAGGCAATGGCAGGTGTTCAGCTAGAGTTCCACCATTTTCCTCGGAGGGGAGGTTACAGCCCTGCATTCCAACACCCCTATATTTCGACAAATCCATTACATTGCAACACAGGCTTTGTTCTGACAACTCAGTCATAGATGAATACAGAGATTGTTGGAACATAGGGGTGTTGGAAAATATGGCAGTCACCAACTGCCACAACTGAAAAACTGTCAGATTGGTGCACTAGTCTACATATGCCTATGGCAAACTATTATGGCTTCAATATTGGTTATTCATAGGCAAACTCTTTTCCAGGTCAATCAAAGATGCCACATGATACAAGCTTCTTTGTAATCCCGTCTTTTGGAGCTGATACGAAGTCTACAATTGCCGCCAAGACAAACGAAACTAAGTCCCACCAAAACAAATGGTACATTGCAATTAACAGTCTCTCATGCTAGATACTCTTCCCTCTCACCCCCTCTAGTATTGGTGGGGAAAAACAGTTCAGTCAAGAAAATACCTACACTGGAACAGGGGAAGGTGTTAGTTTCATTTACCTTTGACGACAAATTTAGCTTGTTAACCTCAACAGAATTGGGAACAGTATGGCAGAGGGGGATACCTCCCCTTGGACACCTTTGTATAGAATGTGAGTGGGTAAATCACTTGAAAGCAGTCATGATCTGACAAAAAAAGGGACATGGTACAAAGTGGGAGAGTGGGAGGTGGTTGGCATCAAGGTCCAGTCAGTTTGGCTGGAAAAACACTTGGACTACCTCTTTCTCATCCTCCTTCACACAAAATTTCTGTGTATGTAATTAGTGCCAGGGTGGATGTACAGTATGTATTGGAATCCACCACTTTTTCCTCTTATATTTTATGGTACTCAGTTGTTACTGTTGCAACGAATTTCCCTTTGGCAATGCCCTCAGTTTGTGCAGTGGCATAGTAGTTGATGAAAAGCTTCTCATTTAATGGGGATTGATCTTTACACTCGAACACTGTAATCAAACTGTGAGGAAAGGTATCCCCTCTTCCATGTTATGTGCAAATTTCAGCATGTTCTTCTAAGGAAAAATTTAGTTGCTGTGTCCACCATTTGGTTAGTCAGGCTAACTCCTCCCTTGAGGGTGATGTGGAAACCTTGCCTTATTCAGACACCTCAATCATCTTGAGAGCAGTGCTATGTTTCAACAGATATTCTGTCACGCTTGTTATACATACCTGTTCTCCAGCACCAAGATTAGTATTTATACTGATTTCAATGGAACTTTCACCACTTTGTGTAAATTTGGTTCCTCTTTCACATAAGAAAATTAAATTTTTATCTTAAACCTCCCCTTTAAAGTTGACACTTTCCGACAGTCTAGGGGGAGGTAAAGGTGGGCTTTACCCACAGACTTATATACATGGACAGAGCATGTAACGGGTACATCCTATCCGACACCGTTGCCATTGACTGGGACAAAAAAGGAGCACCAAGATGGCTGCCGTTAAGCTATAAATTGTCTGATTTGACGACGCCTATGTAAAATTTTAAACAAAAGTTACATTTGAATGGGTAACAATGTCATATTCCTGCAATCCTAAAGTGATTTTGACCTTAACTTGCCATATTACAAAAATATTTCAACTTCCTGGCAAAATTTGTGATCTACTTGAGGAAGTCCAAACTTTCACACAAAACCATAGCAGATGGCCATCTTGATGCGCCTTTTTTCATGTTACAGTAGAGACAATGTACCGTGCAGTATGCTCTGTCCATGTATAGGAAGTCTGTGACTTGATCCCACTCTTTTCATTGATTGGCCCTGTAAAAACTTGGACGACAACAGAGGAGCATATTTAATTCAAACAGAATTATGAATTTGCATTCTTTCTCTTTATTCCCCAACATTTCACTTTACAATATCTGGTTAAGAGATTTTCTAATTAATGGACTTTTTTTCTTTAAAAAAATAATGGAATATCTGATATTGTATGCATAAAGAAAACCTCTAACCCCCCCCCCCTCCTTCCTTCCTATGTATATGTTAAAAAAATATTTCACAGTCTTGGCAGCTGAAAGCCCTGGTAAGCATCAGATGGGAAAGTATCCTTATCTTCTTCACTGCGCATGCTGGAATCACAACTCTAACATTTTTGCCAACATACTCCCAGCAGAACCTCACGATTTGGCGGTATGCAATGTGGCGGTACTTCCTGAAGAAAAAAAACAAACAAGGTAATTAAAAAATATGTAACAAAATACTACTTAAAATCCACAGGAATAACATTGTGTGGATAACTGATCTATGAAGTGCTCTGAAAAGAAAACCCTCTCATGCTGGGAGTCATCCCTAAGACTTAAAAAAGGGAACCTTCTGTCCTTGTGTGTGATGCGCTGCATAAGCAATGGAGTAAGGAAAAATGGGCCATAGAGTCACAACTGGAAAAAAGGCTGTGACTGGCTGGACTTGAACCAGGTGGTTGGGTTCTGGGCCGAAAAATGTTGGTTTCCCACGATACTCTAACATGCAGCATTGCCACATTCAAAGAAAGTTGGCTAAATACAGTATGGAGGTTTTCAACCCACAATTCACAACCTGTTCAGCAAAACAAAACACAGCATCAACTTCAATAGATAAACACCACTTTACCTTTCCCAATAAACCTTGAAAACAAGTAGAAATACCGCACATTTTAACACATTCAGTGGCAGAAACTAGGTCTAAGAAAATATTTACGAGAACTAAAACAATTGTCTTTTTCAAGTAAGCATTTGAAGATGGGCTTGCTCAATGAACAAGTAATAATTTAACCCTTTTTCTTGAAAACTTGGTCCAGAAAAAAGATCCTTCATTGAATGAAATCCCATTTTGAAGTTGATGGCCACTCAATCCAGATAAACTATTGAGAATTAAGAAAAAAATTTTGATCTTGTTACTGTCTTGTAGCCTTACAATTATACTGTTGTTAGGGCTGCCAGGGTTCCATTTATAGCAGAGGTACATTTACAGTGAACAATTTGTGGTAAACTTATTTCAAAATAAAAGCCATACATATCCAACGTAGGTCTTTCTTGTTGAACATATTGCCCTGCTTCAGTGACTGGCCTGTCCCCCACCCCCACAAACACACTTCAAAATTTTCTCAGCAGTCCCTGTTGCAGGTTGCAGTTTCATTTTAAATCGATAATAACATCATGGCCAGCAAAGTCAAACTCTGGCAAAGTCCAAAAAGGTATAAAACTTCCGAAACTTACTCTTGTAATGAACCTTCCCGAGCATTTTCTCCATACTGCTGTCTGTAGCCAAAGTATGCAGTTCTCAAGCTCCATACGTCTAGGCAAACACCATGAAATCCTGGGTGGGTAGTAATGCAGTCTGCATTTTCCTCTTCCATCCTATTTTGCACTTGCGTTACTTCTTTGCAGCATCTGCATTCCCTTGCAGTGGGCATAATTGGACAATTTCCACACTGACACCTGAGTACAAAAGACAAAAGATCATTAAAGATAAAAACTAAATATGTGACAGATGTGACATTTACCTATTCTGTTGTCCAAGGACACCTTTCACTAAGAATTTTCTAGCAATGACAGTACATGTTCAAACAAGAAGCTACCGTTGGCTATTTCTGAGAAGTTTGAACTTTTAACTTAGCAAATTTGACACAATGGCACTAAGGCTCATCTAGGCCTCATCTCCATGCTTCACTATTCAATCATACTACATACAATTTGGTGACATTTGAACCCTTTTATTGAAAGTTTTATTAGCTATTTTAATTCTACTTTTATCAGTTTTCTGATGCTCAGCTTTGGCACTTAAAGCTACATGAAACTGGTGAAGTTTCTGTTGTGCCCTAGCGTTACATTATATATTTATGGAGTGAATAGAGAATACCCCCATGCAAGAACTGTCCTTGACATTTAATGGCTTCTTTGTCAAAACCCCATACGAATAATTTTGTGGACAACTCATCATTAATCCTTCGTGCTGGATTTAACTCGGGAAAAATTATGCCCAACCACTGCCCCCTTTAGTGGCTTTGTTGGTTCCATTGTGGCGGAAAAGTGTTGCTAAGATGTGACGTGTAGCCGGATACAGTGTGCAGGGATTCCGCAAGAAACACAAAAAAGGGGAGATTTATTACTGCTCAACCCCAAGTCCAAATTGATGCTGTCCTAGGCTTAAGTTATGAGTGGGTTCAGGGGGACAAAAGCTTGCTTCAAGGCCCCTGTAAGGTGCAATTTGAAGGTTTTAAAGGCCATTTATTTGTGTAAGATTAAACATTGCTGCAAAAGTTTCATCTTTTTAAGTATGAAACCAAGATATTGACAATTTTCTTTTTTTTATGGAAATGAAAAGGGGGGATTTTACCCACCTTCTTCTGGAAAGGGAGGAAAAAACCCCCCTTTCCACCCTCTGATGGAAACCCTGGTGTGATGTACTAGTCTTGTGGCAGTGTGTTCTATAATTGTAGGCCTAGGCCTACCCCAAAATTGAATTTGACTTGGTTGTACTGCAGAGCCAATAGTGACAGTGACAACTTGACCCTATACTCCTGCCTTAGAAAATTTGACTGTTTTAGCCTAGTTACTAACTTGGGCCTTATTCTCATTGAATATCATGTAAATTGTTACGTCAAGGTTTTCATTTTCCTAAGTTTTGTGCTGACACAAAACGGGGCTATGTTTTCTCCTGCTTTTAGAAATACAACGTTAGCTTCACTTATATAACGACGAGGTGCAGGCTCAAACAAAGAAAGAAGCAATCACACGTTTATGCAGTTTGAAGGCATTGCAAAGCTAAGTAACGTTAAAGTAAGGTTTGGGCCTAGCCTAGGCCCTATGCGTAACTTGGGCTTAACAATACCTACCTCATTTGATGGTTATTTTATTTGACTCTCACTAAGCCTAAATTAGGTCTGTGTGAGGTTACAAAATACTGCGCATATATCAATAGGATATCAATCGGTATACTATGGCCTAGAACACTTATCAAACTTCGTTGGTAGTACCAAAATCATGGATGGGATCATACAACTCGTAATGATTCAACGCACCAGTCTCTGTTCTGCAATCGGCCGTCGGCGTCCCCGCCTGCATCGCCATCATAACCGTCTGACTCAGAGTCCGATTCATCAGTTTCTGGCTCAAACATGTACGGCTGAATGTCCTCACCGGGAGCGAAAACCTGCTCAACGGTTTCTTCTCCTTCACCCTCGTCGGTGTTTTCGGATCCAGAGCTGGAACTACGCAGTTCATTTTCAATAGAAGTATATGGTACGGCCATTTCGGAAAGAGTAGACTTGTTAGGGACTTGTTATACTAACGCTATGCTGAACGTTGTGTGCACGGTCTTAGTACAGTATATACGGTACAGTGTTACACACTTCGCGTTGTTTTCAGTGTAGTGGCAGTACTGTACTGATAACCACTCTGCGCAGAAGAGACAAGATTTGAACCATTCTGCGCTGCCACCGTCTACGTCATCAATCTTGTTATAACGTTCGGCAAGTATAACGAAACATGGTGATTTTGTTTGCTTATATTTAGGACATTTGATTATGAAATGAGACGAAACGTACAGAAAAAGAATCATTATTGTTTCAATCATCAATTCCTCGCGTGAGGCAGTTTGATGCGGTGCACAACGTTAGTTTGAAAACGTGGAACAAACGGCTTCGTTTCACTTTCAATCTTTGAACCTTTCATTGTGTAGAAGTATACTGCGCAGAACTGACCACTTTTTTACACTTCTGCGCTGCAACACTGTACGTCATCAAGAAATCATAAGTAATGAGCAAATGTGTTTTCGGTCGTTAGACTCAGTAAAATTACGATTGATGGGAATCACTGACAAAGGTTCAAAAGGGTTCAATGTTCTGGATTTCTGGCATTGAATCGTTTGAAACAAAGTTGTTTCTACGTGTCTACAGACCTTTAAGTAGGTTAATTGAAGGAAATACTGTCCTATGACTGATATATAAATGATTTTAATTAGGTGTTCTAATTTAGAACCTGTTCAAACTTTGCACCAACCATTATATATTAGTCTACTAGTAGTATTAAGCTACTCAAAGCAATACAGGCCTCTATTTTCAGAAATATTAATGGTTATCCTTCGGGCAACCATTTCCCTAATTGTATAGCTGTCCATAAGGAAATTTGGTTGTCCCAAACATTTTTTGCACAGTAACAAAACAGTAAAAATATGTATTGTAAGCCTAATATATTAGGTTGTACCTAATGGTCTTGAAGAATGAAAAGATGCTGTGGGCATTTCCAAGCAAACCTTGACATGATCCCCAAAAATGAAATTTGTGTTATGAATGTCTTTCCCCTCTCACCTTATGGCTAATATATTGGATTAAATGAAACATAACCTGTGGAATAAATTTTCCTTTAAAATAAGGAAAAGAAAAAGCAACGTTTTTCAAGCTATGCATGAGGCCCTTAATTTTAAGCCAGGAAGACCTCTATGTGAAACCATATTGTTCTTCTGTGAAGTAAACCCATTTCAAATAAACTTCAGTGGATATGATTAGTGGAAGGCCACATCTTTTGCAATTCAAGGTTAAATTCAAATTATGTTTCTCATTGAGTCATGGGAGAGTCTGTTTGTTTTTGCCTAAGAGTTGCTGTAATGTGACTGACAAAAAAACAAAAAAAATTTTACTGTAAAATAAATGAACTGATTATTTCTATGCCAGTTTAAAATATGCTTGCAGCTTCAATATCAAGTGTAAAACAATTATCAAACACGAAATAATATGAAGGATTATTTCAATGTAGGCCTCAAAAAATGGTAATGCGACTGACCAGTGTAATGCGACTGACACTAATCATTCAAGCCAAACAACTGGATTTGTTATACCAGATAAACATTTTGAGCTTTCTCCAGTATTGTAGATGGCAGCATTGTACAACCCATACAAACATATTACAAAGTTAGATACCAAACTCCTATCCCTACACTGTGAGACGCGCTGACTCCTCACGGAGGCTCAAACGAAGGGGTAGAACTGTTGATCGTGGACATGCGCACAGTTCTATTGGGTTTTCTGTGTGCCCTATTATGCATGCGTGACAGAAAATTCCATTGTGACGAGATGTCGGCATGCGTACATTTTCAAAGCAAGTTCTGAACACACACACAATGCATTTCTTCGTGTGCAGTCAGGAGTAATTGACGCATAATTCTGTGTGCTCGGAAAAAGAACGCAGTAATTAATTTTGTGTTGTAAGCGCGTAAGAATGTAAACGCGTGCATGCATGTTTGCTTGTGAAGATACCCTAGAAACTGAGCAACCAGTAGGTCAATGAACTTCAACCAGTCATTGTGCATTCATGTTCAAATGTTCTGTAGTGGAAAGCCTTGAAAGAGAAGAAAACTGTTCTATGTAAGTGAAATACATAGGAGAACAGTGTTTGCCAGAACTGCAATGTTTTAAATCACACTTATTTATACCACGGGAAGATTTCAATTAACTGTTAGCTTTCAAAACGACTGATGGGATCAGTACTTCCTCCCCTCCATTTCAGCCTCAATGAGGAGTCACCGCACCATTTTAAGTTTGGTATATGCAAGTATGCTTGTAAATTGTAATATCTTTTAACCCATATGTGAGACCACACTATAGAGGGCATATTTCATTCCTGCATAGCAACAGTTAGTAAGGCATCTCAAAGAACCAGTAATAGCCAATAATTGCTGCCACTTCAAGGTAAATTAAAGGTCACTTTTGGGCACATTATCCTTCTGTTCTGTAGTCTTTAGAGATGCTGAAATTGACTGCACTGCACTGTTGTGTTATGTATCATTTGCAAATATGTTGGCTAATACGATTGTGCTGAAACTGGAGATGGGTTTGCCAGTTTTTGTCTGCTGGAAGGTGCTTAATGAATCTCCTTGTCTTTGCATATTCCAGTTCAAAAATGTTATGTGTAAGGGTGCATACCACACTGTCGTATTTTATATTATACAGGATAATACCCTTTAGGTAGTAACCTCCCAGCCAGAGTCTCCTAAATTTCTAAAATATTATGTTCAGCTAACATGTAACAGCAGTTGGGTATGACTACTCTGTTTAGCTGATAAGTCGAGAATTACTGCACCTGGTTAGTGCAATCTTGTGGAAGAGAGGTAGCACTTTCAATAAGTTTTAGTTTATCAGATTCCAAAAAGAAAAAACTCGTGAAGTATGTATAAAACATACAATTACAGAGAGATTCAAGCTTGTGTAAAGTGCCTTTATGATTTAAGTGGTTATGTCCAAGTGACATAATAATTTACTGTAGAGTGTGAATAATTGAAATAAAATTAAACGTTTGAAACTTTGTATGGACAGAATAATGGTTTACTGAGAAACTTCAGAAATTTTGCAGAGGACACACTACCTTTGACTTCATACAGACATGATTATGTTCATGGACAAACTGTAATGCGACTGACGGTAATGCGACTGACGAATGTTTTTTAATGTATACTCAATGTTTCCTATTGCTTGAATTATTTTATTGTACCATTTAAGACTCCTGTTGATGAGTCAAGTATTACATGTTATTAGATTGTTACAGGCATTTCAATTTGAGGAAGAAGTTGAATTATGACAAATAGTTTTTTTGCCATGTCTTTTTTTTGTAATGCGACTGACGCTTTTACATAAAGCTGTCATACACAAAGTAGAAAACCCACAAGTTTTTAAATGCCATCATAGTGAAACCTTGAGTGATGGGTCAAAATAAAAAAAAAGTCCTATGAAGAAGACTTTCCTAAACATAAGTTAGAGCCATCAGATGAGTGAAGAACACAAAAAAGTGTAATGCGACTGACCTTGGAAATGCCCTTATGTTTGACTTTGAGAGACAGGAACCCCTGAAGAAATGTTGTTTGGTAGAAAAAGTTGATAGAGTTGATCGATCAGCAGTATACTTCTTCAATTCAAGAGAAAAATGGTTGTCCATAGGACAGCAAACCTCAAAATTGCTTCATTCAAACCCGGAAAACTAGAGGACAATTTTATGTCGGAGCTGGGACTTGAACTCATGCCCTAATGATTGGAAGAAGCAGATCCTTACCACTGTACCACTTGCTCATTCTGCCATAGTCTAGCCTAGGTACTTTCCGCCATAGAAAATGTGTTCATTCGGCCATAGAAAATGTGCCTTTCCACTGTGGCAGTAAAATACTATTGCTATGGTGGAATGGACATATTATTTTGTGAAATGTAGCCTATGTAAGATTAGCCCTCGAACAGGGCTATGTTTGTTACATGGCCTAGGCTCATTACTCTCACAATTGTTGGATGCATTGTTAATCCAGGAATTGGTGCTTCACCACTTGAATGAAACAGAATTTTATCCATTAAACCGTGGTCACTGGCAATGAACACTTTTCTATTGACTGTAATCCCCTACATGTAAACATTTAGTATTCAAGTGCAGATGTGAGAATAAGTTTATATCTTTGAGTTGTGTAAAGACTTTATTCCCACCAGCTTACAATTTAATCCATCCTGTAGTAAGTATGATTTTTTAAGCTATTTAAAACTTTCTTAAGCCTGCTTTACACATCCATTCAACCTATTCAGCAAACCAAGTCTTCAAACTCCATGTTCATCATTGTCATCATTAAGACATTGCAGAGAACCCATTTGGCATAGAAGCATCAGAAAGATTGAGAGGAAACTAGCAACGTGCCAGATGACACTTGAATGTGTGCAGATTCTGTGCCAAGTTTCTTGCAATCTAAAGGACAATGTTTAGGTTTCTTTTAGGAGTCCCAGCAGAGAGCTTGCTTTGAAAATAATTTTATTTATGTGTGTGGTCTGTTAAAGGTCCTCAGAAATAATGACTCCTAGGTAAGGGGTGCTCTTAACTTGTTGGAGAATATTATTACTTATAGAGTAGAAAAAAGATGATTGTGATTTACTACTCAGGAGGTAACACTTTTTTGAGTTGAAACTCATTCCCAATGTGTTTGCCCATGACACTAGATTTTTTTGATCTTGTTGTAACACCATATGGTCATTATGATTTTTAATCGGCCGGTAGAGAAGGCAGTCATCTGCAAACAGTCTTACCTGTGGGGAAACACAATCAGGCAAGTCATTTATATGACAAAGGAATAACAATGGACCAAGCACTGTCCCTTGTGGGACACCAGAAATAACAGGGGCATACTCAGAAGTTTCTCCATCAACAACAACACGCATCTTACGCTGAGTAAGAAAGGAAGGGAAGGGAAGGTTTCGCATCTTTCTGCCATGGCTATAGGCCTAGCCTAGGCTATATAGTATATAGTAAGTTATCATGAGTCGATCGCTATCATGAGCTGATCACTGCCTTCTAAACACGAGTGCAGGGTGTAATTGCAATGTGATTGCAATGTTCAAATAACCTGTAATGCATATTCTTCAAACAACATCAAAACTAATTATTTGTCATCACATTTTTTAAGGTTTGTCATGGCCAGATTTTCAAGTTTTGGAAAAAGTATGAACAAGAAATTTGCAAAAATTATTAAAAATGATAATGAGAACATCTGTCTTTTATGATGTGTTAAATTTAATTTTGGCAGGAAAGCGATTATTCTGTATAATTATTGGACGAACTGGCCTTAAAATGTGGTAATTTGTGGGATTTTATTTAATTATTGTTGGTTTTATGAAGTGATTGACCAAAGATTACTTCTTAAGCATTGGTATTTGTACTGCCACCTACATTTCAAGATGCATTTTGAACAGATTACTCAGTCTAAGCAACACCAAAATACAGCACAAGGAGGAATACATATTACAAAATATTACTGTCAAGTTTTATTGATTTTTATAGATTTTTTTCATATTTTTATGGTTGCAAAGTTTGTTAAAGGTAAAGAGCAGTCCCCCCAAACTTATTTTGAAGAAAAAGCCAAATAACTCAATTTTCATCTTATTTCTCTTCAAAGTATCTCTAATTACATTTTATGACTTTACTATTGCATATTCAAGTAGTTATTTCTGGTAAATTTCACATTTGAAGAGAAAAAACATTGTCACATGACTCCCAACAGCCAATCATGAAAGTGGACAGCCTACTACACTTCTTCAATGTGGGAAGACTGCTCTTGCCCTTTAACCCTTTACTGTTGTTTGGGTCCTTTTGGACCCATGCGGAGAGCTCGGCTGTCACCCATCTTTACTGTTTCATGCGGAGCTCGAAACTGCGAGTAGCTACCCAAAATTTCGGCCACAGCAACGAGAGAGACGATAGTTTAAGGTCATGGGGTCAATGGCCTACGGAAGCCGATGCGGGGCGGGCTACGTCCGCTTTTCCGCCCACTCCCGAGGCGCGCAAATATGCCCCGATTGGAGCACAACGGTAAAGGGTTAATCTAAAATATCTGCAATGCTTGGCTAAAGGGTTACGTGCACACACGCAGAGACAGTGGCATCAGCTTTGTAGTAAACACACTCCAAAGGCTTCTTTTAACCCTTTACTGTTGTTTGGGTCCTTTTGGACCCATGCTGAGAGCGCGGCTGTCACCCATCTTTACTGTTTCACGCAGAGCTCGAAACTGCGAGTAGCTACCCGAAATTTCGGCCACAACAACGAGAGAGACGATAGTTTAAGGTCACGGAGTCAATGGCCTACAGAAGCCGATGCGGGGCGGGCTACGTCCGCTTTTCCGCCCACTCCCGAGGCGCGCACATATGTCCCGATCAGAGCACGACGGTAAAGGGTTAAGTGATGGACTCATGATTAGCTCAGTATATATACTATGTAGTATAAAGCCTATGTAGCATGGAAAGGTAAGTCCCGTATGTAGTGTAGCAGAGCTTGGAGTGAAGTGCTGTAGAGGGTTTATAGCACCTACAAGTACAAGCACTCCAAACCAAGACGGTATAATCACTGTAGGCCAGATCACCTAGACAGAGTAGAACAGAAAAGGAAGAGGCAGTGTTGTCAGGCTCATCGACAGAAACTGAATGAGTAGTACTGTATATGTTACAAAAGCAATTCACAAACCTATGTACAAGTTGGCAAAATAATTAAATGAGATAACAGAAGAAGCTTGACTATTGACTGGTACCTCCATGATTGATTTGCATAAAGGTGATTTAGAAAACATGTTGAAAAAAAGTCCATTAGCCAAGTGCAGCAATATCTGTGGCTCTCTCCACCTATCTCCAGAGTTGTTATTTCTGCTCAGTCTATTGAGCCAACAAGCTCCCAATTAGTCCCCATTGACCAAAACTTCCTTACCAACAAGATACTGGAACTACTTGCTGCTAATTGTTTATTGAATTCATTGTTTGAGATTATGCACCACTGTTCAGCCTTCAGGATTAACTACACTATGGAGAGGAGTGAGGAAGCAAGGTGTGAGATGATGACTCATGCTCTAATAAACAATGTCCAAAATCCCGTCGAGACAGCCACTCGACGGGAATTGGAGTTTTCAGGAGGTGTAGCGTTTCAGTAATGGGCTCTGTGATGGCTTGAATGAAGCAAACTTTGAAAACAGAGTGGGAGCAGAACCTTTTTGCTACAAGTTTCTGGCATAGCCTGTCCCTACCACAGTTTTCTGACCAAATTTGTCTATGTTGAGACTTTCCATCATTAGGTAAGCCAATGCAGTCCTCTTGTGCCGATTTTTTTCACATCACTGGCAAAATGACAAACTTTGAGTTGAGTAACTGTAAGACTTTGGTAGGCCTTGTTATACTTATAGCTAGGCCAAGGGCGCCTGCAATGTAGGCTTAGGAAGTGTTAAATACATTGGCCAGCCTAGGCTAGGCCACAAAATAAAAATGTAGAACTGCCTTAGCCTACTCCCTGTACTGTGAGACAAAATTGAAGATTGGTACTGCATCCAAAAAGGCAGTTTGCACTCCAGACTGCATAGTTTACAAGTCTCGTGGAATATCTTCCATGACACCAAATTTTAATAAAATTACCGGAATACTTTCAAAACTATCTTTTTAAGTGAATATGTCACTGAACTTTTGAAGGGCCTGCCATTCTCTTTTAAAAAGTTCTTAGTACTTTTGAAGGACCTGACAGTCAATATATCTACTTTTCAGGAGCAATAAATTTTTATTCCAGGTCATGCTTTCTCTGAGGGGACACAGAACTATTCTTAACAAAGAATCTGCATATTGTATGTGTCCTAGGGTGGTACAATATGAGACAATTTTTTTTTTCCTCCAAGTAAAATGCATTTAATTTTTTTTTCTCTGCTTGGGAAGAGCAGTATACAGTATGTACTTGCTCTGGAGATAACTGAATGGTTAGTGTTGTGGAAGTAGGTTAGTGCTGGGTAAGAACCTGTATGTGAACCTTCAACCCAACTGGTATAGGATCAAGACCAGCATGATTGCAGACTGGGCTATGAGTGCCATTGCCAATCGAGTGGTTTCAGATTTAGTAAGTATAATGGGTGACCGTCGAGTGTGTGGGCGCGTCGGCTGCACATCTGCATTAACATAACATGTAAAAATTTGAGTTGACAGAGCTCCTACATAAAGAGAGGTACATACCTCCCAAGTGACCTGCATTTCGCGTGTTGTACCCGCATTTGGACACCCAAACCCCCTGACCCGCCAAGCCCTCTGAAAAACCCGCATTTCAAATCCCGAAGTATTCTTAGTTAGAGAACCACGCAAATTAGCATATAATTCAGCTTACCAACAACAAATTCAGTAAATCGTATCTTACAACACATTCAACTGCTTGCTAGAATGCCATGCGAGATGTACGGAAATATTGGAAGTCACCGGCAGCACGTACAGTATGACCGCCGATGACATACAGAGTTGACGCAAACAAACTGTGTCGCTACCGCACTAAAATTTACCTCAAAAATAACGACTGAATATTGTGACTAGGAGAGGTTTTAGTCATTGGGCATTTGTGAGTATCTGCATAATATTATTGTGGCAAATCTCTCAAAACAATATTATTCTAAGTTACCGCAAAAAATTCAGTACTGTACTGAACTTTTTTGGCAGTAACCTAGTGACATTGTGTTGACTGATTTGCCAAAAAAGTGCCACCATTTTGCGTGTAGACACTTCTCAAATTCAAAAATTTTCGAAAAGGGGAGGGGGACACCCCCCCTTATACCCCTCCCCCAGGCCGGCGATCCACCTATGGACAGATCAGAAGGACCCGCATCTAGCCTCTCGGAACTTGGGAGCTATGTAGGTATATGTATGTAGGTATACCTACAGCCAAGTAAATATACACGTTCATATGGGTGCACATACGTTTGCATATATTTATACGTACCTATACAGGTCTGTGTATACATTCCCACATATGCATACACCTACATGTAGCCCACCCTAGCCTTCTGCCTATGCATACGGCTCCGATCGTGACCGCCTTAGTGCTGAAAACCGACTGATCATGAGGCTAGGTACTCTCGCTCCACACGGCCTTAACGTAAGAATTGACCTTTTGTAATATTCACCGCTTTTTGATTCCTTGCCGTAGGCAGGCAAGGAATCTATGCGATGGTGATGTCGTGTGTGTGTATGTGTGTGTGTGTGCATGTGTGTGTGTTTGTGACACTTGCTTGTAAACACGATATCTTAAGATAGGAATGTCCGACACTTTTCATATTTGGTATATAGATTTATCATGTTGAGAGGAAGAACCCTATTGTTTTTAGTAGAGGTCAAAGGTCATTTGAGGTCACCAGTGGTAAAATTGCGACAACTTCGAAAATGGCTTGTAAACACGATATCTTCAGATAGGATTGCCCGACAATTTTCATACTTGGTGTATAGATGTGTCATGTTGAGAGGAAGAACCCTAATGTTTTTGGTAGAGGTCAAAGTTCATTTGAGGTCACTAGCAGTAAAATTGCGAAAACTTCTCAAATGGCTTGTAAACACGATATCTTCAGATAGGAGTGACTTACACTTCTCATACTTGGGATATAGATTTGTCATGTTGAGAAGAAGAACCCTATTGTTTTTGGTTGAGGTCAAAGGTCATTTGAGGTCAAATTGCAAAAACACCGAAAATGGCTTGTAAACACAATATCTTCAGATAGGAGTGACCGACAGTCTTCATACTTGGTATATCGGTTTGTCATGTTGAGAAGAAGAACCCTATTGTTTTTGGTTGAGGTCAAAGGTCATTTGAGGTCACTAGCAGTAAAATTGCGAAAACTTCGAAAATGGCTTGTAAACATGATATCTTCAGGTAGGAGTGACTGACACTTCTCATACTTGGTATATAGGTTTGTCATGTTGAGAGGAACAACCCTACTGTTTTTGGTGGAGGTCAAAGGTCATTTGAGGTCACCAGTGGTAAAATTGTGAAAATGCTGAAAATGGCTTGTAAACACGATATCTTCAGATAGGATTGACCAAAACTCTTCATACTTGGTATATAGATTTGTCATGTTGAGAAGAAGAACCCTATTGTTTTTGGTTGAGGTCAAAGGTCATTTGAGGTCACCATCGGTAAAATTGTGAAAACACCGAAAATGGCTTGTAAATACGATATCTTCAGATACGATTGCCCGACAATTTTCATATTTGGTATATAGATTTGTCATGTTGAGAGAAAGAAGCCTATTGCTTTTGGTAGAAGTCAAAGGTCATTTGAGGTCACCAGCGGTAAAATTGGGAAAATGCCGAAAATGGCTTTTAAACATGATTTCTTCAGATAGGAGTGACTGACACTTCTCATACGTGGTATATAGGTTTGTCATGTTGAGAGGAAGAAGTCTATTGTTTTTGGCTGAGGTCAAAGGTCATTTGAAGTCATCAGCGGTAAAATTGCGAAAACACCGAAAATGGCTTGTAAACATGATATCTTCAGATAGGAGTGACCGATACTCTTTATATTTGGTATATAGATTTGTCATGTTGAGAGAAAGAAGCCTATTGCTTTTGGTAGAGGTCAAAGGTCATTTGAGGTCACCAGCGGTTAAATTGCCAAAACTTCGAAAATGGCTTGTAAACACAATATCTCCAGATAAGAGTAACAGATACTTTTCATATTTGGTATATCGGTTTGTCATGTTGAGAGAAAGAAGCCTATTGTTTTTGGTAGAGCTCAAAGGTCATTTGAGGTCACCAGCGGTAAAATTGCGAAAATTCTGTGCCTAAAATGTAAAGAAAAATCTATCAAGCACTGTCAATTTGAAAGCAGGTAAGGTATTTGATGGAAAGGAATCACTAAGCCTTTTGGCTTTCTGGTTTGAACCAGTTTTTACTCCTTTTACACTTACCCGTTCGTGCTCGTTTTTTACTGTGTAGGCCTTATTTTTTTGCCGGTCCTAGTTTTTGTCTACTTTTTTCCGACCATGTTCGATTTTTACTTGCACTTTTTCATCCAGGACGCTCTTTTTCTTTTTTGATTTGTGTCTTGTCCTTCGCACTCATGTTTCCTGACTGTCACTTTCATCCGGTTCTGTTTTTACAGCGATCGCTTCTCGACTCGTATCGTATGTCTGTCTTGGCCGACGAAGGCTTCAGGAGAAGCTGAAAATTTCCAAGTTTAATTAAATTAATACTGAATCGTACTCCTTTTGTCAATTTTGACTTTGTTTTTCATTGTTAGCGTTTATTGTTATTCTTTCAGAGTACACACGGATATTTCAATTCTTTTTTATATATATATATATATATACGTAAGAATTCTGAGGAAATTTGTTAAAGTTTGTTAAATAAATGCAGCCAATATTCAATATTAATGCAAAGAGTGATACCTGTCTTCTAGGCATGCAGGCAACACATCTGAAGTTAGCAGTTTGAGTTACACTACTACTGTATGTTAAATAGGTAGTGATAACAGAGCTGGAAGTAGTAAATGTGAAGTTTTACATTAGACCAATTAAATTGGTGTTTGATACATTTTTCAGACATTCCACACCCAAAGGTCATCAATGTCTACAACTGGCATCCCAAGAGGAAAGTCAAGAGGTAACCAGTCGAAGGAAGAGAACCGACCCGCAGGATCAATGTCTGGAGATACTAAGAATATGAGAAAATCCAAGCCATCGGACAGATTAAATCCAAAAACAGTAGATCCAGTGAGTGAAGCAATCCAACTGATCTTAATACAGTGTAGTGTCATTCGTGTTCTCTCCGAAGGGCACTGAGTTTGCACCTTCTGCTTGTCTTCACTAAACCATCAAATCAAGCATGCGCTATCAGTTAGATGATCCTATTTAATTAGCCCACAGTTCACCAAGTAATGAATAAGCAGCTTCCCTGCCTCAAGTCTGTAACAGAACAGTCCATTGTCTTGTTGAGAACAACCTCTGGTAAGAGATTTTTCCATGGACAGTTGACAGTTTAAAAGTTTATTCACACTTCACAAGTTTTGTGAATGGAGATGAGCTTGGTGTGACCAGGCGGGCGGGATCAAAGAGCCGTTATCTACTACTGTGGTATCTGACTCAGTATTGTTTACTTCAAAAGACCATCGGTCGGTGGTATTTGCTGGAGAATTCCACATCGGGCTTGACACGTAATGTGTTGCAGAATTTGTTAGTTACAGCAGACAGTATAATTTAATGACACACTAACATGAATATGTTACATTGCATAATGTCAGCTACTGTAGCCAAACAAAGTTAAATTCAAATATGATTTCAAGTACGACTCAAGTTCAAGTTTCACCCCCACCCTCCCTTAGTCAACTCTTAATATGACAGGCAGGAAATACCATGGGCATATTCTACAACTCCCAGTCCACGGGGGGGGGGGGGGGGGAGTGCCTTTCATAAGAGAAAAGATGTGATTTATATGAGTATGAGAATGTTTGTACAGGCGTAGCCGTAATCATTGGCAACAGAACTAAGGTCTAAAATTCAAGTCCTTGGGTAAAATTTAGTTTTACTGCATTTCAAATTAAACAGGTTTTTCCTCATGTAGATATTGTGTGGGATTGGGTCTTCTATGAAGCATGCAGCTAAAAATTTGGTTTGTGAAAATTTCAGCGGTTCATGTTGGTGTACAGGATACAACTAGTGGACTTACAGTATAGTGAATGGTCAAGTGGGTAGGGGGCATCAGACTTCCAGTGGGGAGGTCGAGAGTTAGACTCCTTGCCAGGTCACATCGAAGATATTCAAAATGGAACCTACTGCCATTGTGCTTGGTGCTCTTCATAAGCAATATGGAGCAGGGAAACAAACAAGTGAGCCACAACTGGAAACAGGCTGTGACTGGCTCGACTTTAACCAGTTGACTACAAACTGGGCTGTAAAACTCCATCTAACTTAAACTTTAGTGTAGTATAGGGTTAAATAGTTGATTTAGGATGAGTGGTTCCTAACTGATGTAAATAGCTCTCTCTAAAGAATGTACATTTTCAATTTCCATTCTCATAGTGGTATTATTCATGCTGGCCCTCATATGAATATGCATGTACCCCAGAAGTTGGACCTCAGTTTGTGATACTGTTAATATCAGCAAGCGTGTATGTGTTTATGTCAAGGGCCACGATTTGTTTTCATTATTGGGGAGGAATGGAGGGGAACACCTCTCTTTAAAAAAGTTACTTTGTGAGAAATCGAAGTCAATGGGAGATTCCCAAAATATTGGTGGAGACTTGTCCCCTTGGCATCAGAGCACCATGCTGATCATGTGCTAATACCATGAATGAAGATCCTTTATTAGTAACAATTTTAATTTCCATGAAGCCTTTTTTTATGTCGTCACATTTGCATAGTACATTCTGCAGCATGCATTTGTGTACTAAACACCTTACATGCATTACATACATTCCTACGTTGCATGCAAATAGGTGCTACAGTATTTCAAGGAGAATAATATTCCATACTGGGTATTTTTCTTTCTGATATTTTGACTTTCCCTTTTCAAAGGGCAACTGTATGGTCAATTTAATTGACAAGATAGTTTTCCCTAAAAATAGTGCATCATAGCCTTAAATTTTATTTGCAGGGCAGTGATTCAGGCCTTGAATTCTCAATTTTTAAGGGCACAGCCAATATAATCTCAAGGGTCAGGACAAGTCTGAGGGCACCACAGCCAAATGGTAGGGCACCAAGGTCAAAGTTTAGTTTGTTGATAGGGCACCAAGGCCATATACTGTGCCCTTGGCTTTTATTTTGACACTTCCAACAATTGTTTTTGCTTAATGTGCTTTTGTGAGCCTTTGTTAAATTTCTTTCTGTTTAAAACTGTTTGCCACTTCAATTGTTTAAGATTTTTCATTCATGGCCTGAGTGGTAGAGGAAGTTTGTAAAGAGTGGCAACTCTTAAGGCCATTTTTGTCCTAAAGCACTTTTGAAAAGGGGCAACCACAGCCATGGCCTCCATGGTCTCAGGTAAATTTGAGGCCTGGTAATGATGAATGTCAGTACAGGATTTCTAATGAAGGTACATACCTTACTTCCAAAATAAGTGTGGAGAATGCAAATTATGTGACAGAGCTTCTAATAGTTATAAGAAACCTTTAACTTCTTTTAAAAATTTCTTTTGCAGTTTAAGGATAACAACAAGCCTAAGTCTGCCTTTGAGTCGGTCTACGTCAGTGGTGGCCTCCCATGCAGGTAAAATGTTTATGTTTTGTCTGTCTTGAAGTTTGTTACAGTAGTTAAATGAGGTTTTTAGGCTCAGTTTTTAACCAATTGGTTAACATGGGTTGAAGTCAGGCTGGCCACAGCCTTTTTCCAGTTGTGGCTCACTGGCTTGTTTCCCCAACTTCATTGCTTTTGCAGCTGAGCATCAAGCCTAATGGGAGTACGTTCCATATAAAATCTTCATTATACCCCAGCCAGGAGTCAAACTCCTTTCACAGCTGCAAGTCGCATGATATAACCATGGGACCATGCAGTTGGACATTGACTGTTTTGAAATCTTAGGGTAGAGTCATTTATCTAACTGGCTGTTATGGCCAAGTCCTTTGTGTATTTCCTTTGCCCACCTGCCCAAACTGGCTGGTTAGATAAATCCCTCCCCTTTTTGTCTTCATTATCATTCACCACACTGGTCTGTAGAGGGTCATGACTTTTACAGTACTCACATAAGTCAAGGCTTGAAAACTTTTCTGATGCCCTGGATTGCCTTATTGGGCAACCCATCTTCAGAAACTAGTCACGTTTGGTTGCCCACTAAAGATTGATTGTTGCCTGCATAAAAGAAATAAAAGATCAAGGGAAAGTTAAGCCCCTTCCACACTACATATGTGACGCAACTTATTGCAACAAGACTGTGTTGTCATGGTGAACAACTGACGACTAAGTAGTTTTAAGAGCATAGCGTCCACATTATGCAACAAGTCACAGGTCCATGAAGCGATTCAGGCAAAATTCTAATGTTTAATGTACTCTTTAGTTACTTGTCATGTCGAAGAGACAAGAATGTGTTCTGTCCAGTTCAATTAAACTTATCTTCGCGCGCTTCATTCCAGAATTCCATCATGGTTGTCAGTTGCCTGTTCCAGTTTGCTTTATCCCACTGAACATGTTCGGTTGCATGAAACTGGGTTTGCATACATGTGTGCTTGCAACTAGTTGCAAAGCAATCCACACTTTGCAACAAGTCTGAACAATCTCCTTGCAATGAATTGCATCACATTGAGTTTCATACGGTGTGGACATGGCTTTGAAGATACAGTGCATGATTGTGTAATACAGTACTTCTGTTGTTCTCTGCAATGACAAAAATTGAAGCTATACTGCGAGAGTTCTATGTGAACACAAGGCGCATATATACAGTGTTGTTTCAAGCAGAGGGGGGAAAGGAGGGGATTTGTCCTCCCAGCTTTCCAAAAGCTTGCAAAAGAAGGTGGTTGAAATCCCCCCCCCCCCCTTCCTTTTCATTTCCATAAAATTAAAAAAATTGTCAATATCTTGGGTTTTTATTAAAGAGAGAATGCTTTAGCAATGTGTGAACTGACACAAAAAAGGTCTGTAACACCCTTCATATTGCACCTTACAGGGGCCATGAAGCCAACTTTTGTCCCCCTGAACCCACTTGTAATTTTAACTTAGGATGGTACAATTTGGACTTGGGGGTTAAGGGGCAAGAAATCCTTAATTGGTACAGCTCTTTCATTGACAGCAATTGAAAAAATGCAGATTACACAGCATGAACTGTATTGAGAGTGTTTTGATCAGAGAAGAGTCATTTATCTAACTGGCCAGTATGTACAGGTGGGCAGAGGAAATTCATAAGTGATTTGACCATAACCATCAGTTAGATAAAATGACTCTGCTCATACACATTGGAGTCTTGCATACTCACCCTTAGACAGTAAACTGGAATTGTGTCTGGATTAGGATGAGTTTTAGACAGTGTTGTAATCGAGTCACTAGATTATTGACTCAAGTCACCTGTTTGCAAACTTGTAAGTGACTGGAGTGGAGTCACTGTACTATTTCAATGGGGAAATTACTCCTGAATTCTATCGAGTCGCCATCATTTTGAGAGGAAGTGACTCGAGTCGTGACTTGTTGCAACACTGGTTTTAGACAGTTGTAGGAAGGGTCTAAGGAAGAAAGTCTGGAGAATTGGAAATGTTTGGGGTGAGATGATATAGGCCTTTTATACTTTAATTTTGCTCTCAATTTTTCCAAATTTGAGCCCTTGAGTTACTGTACATACATGTGGGTTTAGATTATTACTAGGAAATTGCTTCAGTTTTTGTACCACGTATTCTCAAGAATCAAATTGTCTTGTTTAAAGGGCAAATGCAGTCACCCCGATTTGAACAAAGATGGTAGTCTGTACTGGTTTGTGAATGGCCATTGACAATCATGTGACAATGTGTATTTCACTGAATTGTGAAATTAACATGAAAATTTCTTGAAAGAAACATGACAAAAAATAGCAAAATTTAGTAGAACTTTGTTTCTCAAAATAATTTTGGGGAGACTGCTCTTGACCTTTAATTGTCACATTCCAAGTTTTTTTACCATTTATTTTGAATTGACTTTTTACTGATCACTTTGGTAATTTGACCTTTATTTCATCCAGGTTGGTCCATGGCTCAGTTAAACATAAACTCCAGTGGGATGCTGACCCTGAGGAACTTGCATTTGATCCACTCTTGGTTACATTAGCAGAGGTATGGATATTAGTCTTGAAGAAAAATGTGTTTTCATCCCATTTCAATTATTTCATTAGTCTGTCATATTTCACAAATGGCTGGGAGATGAAATTTGTCTCACAGAATTGTTAAGTTATGAGGATTACCTCATTGTTTTAATTCAGGCATGTGAAATATGCAAGCCTTGAAATAAAATGATAGTACTTGAAGAAGAAATAAAAGAAATTAGTGAGAAGCAGCTGTTGTCCCAAAATAAGTACTGTATTAGATAAAGTATCCAGTTGAAAGGTCCCCAGACCAAAACGTCCCTACTTTTTTGCTAACAAAACATCCCTGCTTTTTACCAAAACGTTGCGTGATATTTTATATGGTATACCAAAACGTCCCCACATAAAGAATTTGAAGGTGCAATTGAAAATTGCTAGTTGGTAACATAGGACGGGAACATGAGAGTTGAATTAGAAAAAGGAATTTAAGTAAAAGGATGCATTTAGGAGAAGTCTATACAAGTGTGAAGAGTGCTAAGATAAATTATATTGTAACTGATATGTGTTTGGATACCGAGAATCAAGATAAGTCTGTTGTTATTAGATGATTACATGTACTGTACAGGGAAAATATAGCAAAGGTTGGATAATTGACACACCTTTTGACAAGATTTCTATTCTCTCACTAATAGGGACAATAAAGAAAGTAACAATTTTATACAAATGTACAAAATAAATTTATTTAGGCTTATAAAACAATTATGTACAACAGGTAGGCCTAAGTAACCTTTGTTTACGATGTAAAGAACATTTCACAAAACATAATATATGTTCAGGTTTTTACGGACTTTGCAAACAACTTGCATCATTTCAACAAAACTAAACAACTAGTTCATTTTACAAAGTGCGATGGGGATGTTTTGACCCGGGGACATTTTGACCAACAGTGAGGTTTTGGTGTGGGGACATTTTGATCTGGGGATGTTTCCACTGGTAAGCTAAGACAACTGCTTTTGGAGGGAGTTATTGTGTTGGTGTTCAATACAAAGATTGTTGCACAGTGTTTTTAAAGCAATATTTGAAGGTAGTGATCAATGTACCCATCAAAGAAAGGAAGTGCAGTGGCTTCTTTTGAAATAAAATTTTCTCACTGAATGAATTTCAGTGTTTTATTTTACTAGAGTTTTTTTTGCTTAAGAACAGTATGTTAGCCCAAATTTTCAACAAAACATGTCTGCCAGATTGCATTATTTTTTTTCTCATTTCGATTTGAGGAGGTGAAGCTGCAGTGTATAGCTTGGATTTAGTGGTATGACAGAAGGCGTTGATAATGTTATAACTCCTATCTTTGTATTTTTTTTTTCGGTGTCATTTTCTAATCCAGACAAAACATTTTTGCATGCCCATTGTGAAATTGCTCTTCTTTTCCTTTATGGCAGTTAGATTTTAATCTGGAATTTTAAAAATATTTTCTCCCTTTATTTATTGGTAGGGTTTGAAAGAGTACAAACATCCTTATCAGTTTGTTGCCCAACAAGGATTCAAAGAATTGCTAGAGGTAGAAGACGCTGATGTCAAAACTTTACCAGTCCTTAACCGAATAGTTACTCCTTTACGAACAGCTTTGGTAGGCAAATCTTTGTTACACTTGTTTTCTAGTAGTTTAGTATTTAAAATGTTGACAACAATGAATGGAAGAGGGTTGCTACATTTTTTGTGAGACGATTGGCCAAACGTGGCAATCAATGGGTAGGAAAGAACCCACATACCTGACATTAACACTAGAATTTCTAAAAAAATCATTGATATGTTGTAAAATAGCATTTTTGGTTCCTTGTGTAACAAAGGAACCTATGCAGTCACCTTGGCGTATGTATGTGTGTGTGTGTGTGTATGTGTGTGTGTGTGTGTATGTGACGGATTGGAATGCGAGGTATGTGGTGCGATAACTCAATAACGGAGTGATCAATTTTTTCAAACTTGGTATGTGTGTAGATGTTGTGGAGTAGATGTGCCCTATCGTTTTTGGTGGAGGTCAAAGGTCACTGGTAATCACCAGAGGCCAAAACCTGAATTTCTGTTAGTAGCTGTAACTCAGTATCCGTTGTTCAAGCAGTGGCATCATTTTAGGATAAGTTAGATTGGTAGGAGGTGAAAATGTTGGTACATTAACCAAAATAATTGGAAAGGGTCAAAAGGTCAAAAAGTAATGTTTTATTGATATCTTGCCACTGAAACATTTTAGAGGGGTGGTGTAATGGAGATTTGTGTTCGTCTAAGTGAAATGCACGTGATGACCCCCCTTGACCTCATTTGACCTTTTGACCTTTGTGACTTTTTTGTGACGTCAAGATTTGTCTTGATCAGACGAACCAAAAAGGCTATTACACTATCCTCCTACAATGTTTGTTACTTGAGTTACTGACATTTAAATGACAGGCTAGTGTGTACATGTAGGTCATATGTAGGCCTATTGCAATGCCAGGTATGCGGTGCAATTACTCAATAACCAAGTAACATAGTGGAAATAATGGAAAGTTGTGTTCGTCTAAGTAAAGTGCACATGAAGACTCTTTGGGTCTTTGTTCAATTGGTTTAAAAGTCCAGCTGAAGTTTAATGCCTTTAGACAAATGCAATGTATGAAAGAAAAGAAGAATTATAACCCCCTCTCAGTCTAAAAGCAGTTTAGTTAACAATCAGGACAGTAATGCAATTATTATTAAAAACAACCTTTTCCTCACATACAGTATTGAATAAAGTTATTCACAGTGCAAGCTAAGATTCCAATTTCAATAGTAAAATATGAAAACAGTTTCTCTTCTTTACCTCTGCTTTTACCCTAGGGACTGCAATGCTGTTTCTAACACCCTCTTTAGGTTAAAAGGTCAAGTTGAAAGTCATTTATTAGATTCTACAGAGCTATGTTTGTTTCTTGGTCTTCTAGCCAAATTGTGAAGAAGAAATTGGTGGTAATAAATCACTATCGGGCTGCCTTTAGTAGCAGAATTGTGGGCTTTTCCTTATTTTTGCTTTTCAGGCAAACACATTGGGTAGTCTAAAGGACAACCATGACATAATTTCTAGTCATCCATCATAAATTTTGGTGGTCAGGAATGACCAGATGACTGTTAAATTTCTTTGGTGCAGAAGAGACTGTGTTTATTTAAAATCAGTTTTGATCTACTTTGACTGTATTTGACCTTTGTGACTTCTTTTTAAGGTCTGGATTTGAATTGTTGAGATTGACCAAAAAGGCAATTAACTAACCTCCTATACTACCCCAAACTCAAGTAAATGACATTTTAGTGAAAGGTGATGAATGTATTTGTCTCATGGAAGTGGGCAGTGTGCAGTGTGATAATTTGAAAAGTTTAGTGTTCCATTTCTCTCAAACGGCAAGTGCTTGTATGATTTTGAAATTTAATGTGCCCCTATGTTTTTGGGTGATGGCCAAAAGTCATTGGGGTTAAAGGTGAAAATTATGCCTTACCTTGGGACTACCTTAATACAATATCATCTTTAATGCAAGGAACCATAGTGCCCTTGGGCTCTCGTTTCTTTTCTCATTAAACCTGACTGCGATAATTTATTTTAGTATTCTTGATGTTGAGAGTTTGGGGGTATAAACCATGAATTCTAAAAATGCTCTGTGGAAAACTACTAGTCAAATGTAAAAGTGCTAAATAGTACCAAAATGGAAAACAGTGTTAGGGGTGTGAATTAAAAAGATGCTTCCTAAATTTCACCTTTGAAATGCCAAATCGTGTGTTTTTGGCATTTAGAACCTTGATGTGGGTACACTAAATGGAAAGTATGGCCATTCTGTGTTAGAAACAATTTGATGATGTTTTAAAGGCCAAATTTAAAATGCAAATGCAGTTTTCTAATCTTCCATCGCCTGTTTTTATTGCCAGGCTCTATCATGTCCTATCAGATGAATTTCATATTTCTTGAGTATCTAAACTGAACTTTTCTCTTTGACCAGAAATAACCCTACTTTTTCACTGTGTAAACATCCCTTGAGGAATCGGAACTGTCAAGTGATGGTCTGATTTAGTTGGCCAAAACTGGGTCCATTGGCTTTAATCTTTGTAATTTTATTTACCTGTATCATGAATGATTATACTCTAAAAATACACTTTCCTTCACTGAAAATGAGGGATTTGAATTGTATGTAGGCAATAAAATTAAGAGAATTTAAGGCTGATGGACTCCATTGATGGCCAATTTCACTGACTACTCAGATTCAACTATAAGAGAAAAATTTGAAAACAGGGATCTTGTCAAAAACTTTTGAGGGAAATTTGGTTGCCTTGGCTGTGATATAAATATATATATATGCACGTATCAAAATGTACAGAACATTCTGAAAATGTGGCTTGCTTCCTGATGATACTGAATTGCGTTGTTGTATTTTTCAGGGTTCTAAAACGCAGTCAGTGTATGAAGGTGCTCTAACAGCCCTCACCCAGCTGAGCTCTGCAGTTGGCCCCCATCTTTGCCCACATCTCAAATCGTTTCTCAGCTATGTAAGTACTGTAGCAGAATTTTTTCCTCTAAATCAGTATCTTGCGAGCTCTTTGTGTACTTGGTTTAATGTAATTCAGAATAATGCAAATCATTAATTTCAGTCCAGAGTTCTTACTTCAACAGATTTTCTCATCATAAAATTTGTTATGTAGACCCTTTTCCACATATTTATTGGAAAAGATCATCGGAGAAAGTTTTGTTGTGCTGCATACTCATCAATTGGCATTAACAGTTGAAAAAAGATGCATCAGAAACTTCATCTCATAGTTCTGATCTTAAAGGGCAGGAGCAGTCATGCCAACTTGAAGTAGTGTGGTACACTGTCCTGTTTCATGATTGGTCTTTGAGAGTCATGTGGCAGTATTTTCAATTGACATGACAGCATGTCCATTACTGTGGTTGGTCGCATTTTCTGATGATCACATGATCACATTTCTTGCGTTCAGTTTATCAGACGACTCCCATCAAGAAACAAACCGATCTTTTGGGAAAGAATTTGTATAGCGAAGGAAACTGGTATGTGGAAAAATTTGTGTGAAAAATGTCTCTAATTTCAAAATGCAATACATTTTTCCTCAAATGCTCTACATTTAAATATTAAGTAGGCTAATTACAATATTAAGTAGGCTAATAACAATATTAAGTAGGCTAATTACAATATTAAGTAGGCTAATACGCCTGGTACTTTACATATGACGCAGTCATGAACGAGGAATGCCGTCCTACTTTGGTCTGTATTTTCAACTTCAATTTATTTAGAACTTTTTGGTCACCAAATCAATTTTACATTAGATTTATGAAGTGGTTATAAAGACAACTGTATAAATTTGAAAATATTTGTATAATTTTATTCAGGCAATTTCCTGGAATTTCGGCGGAGCGGCATGCTAAGATGTCTCCGTTTGAACTGTATACAAAATGTGTACAGTAGTAGCATATATAGGGCAAGTGCCTGGTTTGGTGCAGCATTCAGCAGTATAAAGTCAGTACTATGTATGGTCCATTGCAATCATGTACAAGCAATGTGACCCATTGGACGAAGTTTTCTAATGTGTTTTTAAGGTAAATGTTAGTACATAAACAAAAAGAATTTTGCATAATGTCATACAGAAGGCAAAGTGCAGTCAAACCTCAATTCCGAATTTTCGATGCAAATCTAGTATTTTACCATACGTATAAACCATTAGGTTTTCAATTGGCATATGCCAGCTATAGTCAAACATAAACGTAGTTAACATTAACTGCACATACATATTCGCAGATTCACTTCATTCTGGGCAATTATTCTAAATTAGAGCCAAATTTAGTTACTACACAATTGCTGCACTTTTGTCGGACAGGTTTGTCAATCCTCGGTAGCAAGTAGGGAATTGCAACACCAATAAAAATATTGGGGGGAACAAACATATTGCTTTGCCTCTCCAACAATTCAAGCAGATTTAAAATAACAAAAAACAACAAGCAGAATAACCAAAATGTGATAACATTTTGGGATATGGGGGGCTTCCAGAAAGCAACACTTTGAGTGTATGTGCATGTCAATGTGAGTGTATATGTGTGTCTGGTTGTGTGTGTATGTAGGCCTACGGACGTGTGCACTCGCTTTCATAGGGTGGATTGCTTATAGATGATTCCGGTCCTGGACACGATACAGGGTTCAACAGTCTGTTGGAAAATTTTTGCCCCCCAATCCACATACCGGATCTATGTCCCTGTTGTCCATTGGATTAACCAGGCAGTTCATCTTTCCCCTACATGGGCAACCAGAGACTAGCACAATGTCATGTCCATTGTGGTTACGGTACATAGCCACATTTTGTAGTTTCTCCTCAAATGTGGAATTTGCTAGAAGTGATGACTTGGTTTGCTTTGAATATACAATATTGAAGTGCTAGAATATCATGAAAGATACTTTGAAGAGAAATAATAAGAAAGAAGTGGTGAAATTAAATTGTTTCTTTAAAACAAGTTTGGGACAACTGCTCTTGCCCTTTAAAGCATTAGGAGCATTTGCTTCTTATCAGGCATGAGATACTTCCTCTTTTTAGAGGAAATTTCCTCTTTTTTTTTTTACTTTTCCTCTTTTTTGTTTTTTCATTCATTCCTCTTTTTTGCACCTAAAGTTTCTGTCATAAATGTCTTATAAATCTGGTGCCTGCTTCTCAATTTCCTCTCTTTTTAGAAGTCTCAGGCTCATCCCTGTCTTATGCAGAAGGCCTGGGTTTGATTCCAGGTAGAGTCATAGGTCAGAGACTTGATTAATTAGAACCTGCTGTTGTGGTGCACGATGCTTCACATAGGCAATGGAGGTTAGGTTAGATGGAGTTTTATGGCCCAGTTTGCAACCAGTTGGTTCGATTCGAACTGGCCACAGCTGTTTACCATTGTGACTTACTGGCTTGTTTTCCCTACTCCATTGCTTATGCTGAGCACCAGCACAATGGCAGAAGGTTCCGCTTTTAAAGTCTTTGGTATGACCCCACCAGGACTCAAACTCCTGACCTCCCAACTGCAAGTCTGATGCTCTAACCACTTGACCATGTAGTCGGTCAACATAGGCAGTGGAGTAGGGAAAACAATTCGGTGCCCCACAACTGGGAAAAGGCTGTAGGGCCACAAGATTTAACCAGAAGGTTATAAGTTTAGGTGCACAACCCAATATAACTGACAAATCTGTAATTGCTAATTGCAGTTGCTATTTTGAAAAGGGTCTATAAGCCACATCACTTAGGCAGTAGTATTGTTGTTGCTGGTACTGACTCTTACTAAGTCCTAAATAAAAGTTGAAATTTATAATACCCCTGTCAGTGCAACTTTAAAGCATCCTATTTACCTGTCAGTGCCGTGTTAGAGAATCTTTTTTTCAGCCTTGAGGTCTGGAGTTCAACTCCTTTTAAGGTCATACTGAAGACTATAAAAATGGAACCTGCTAACATTGTACTAGGTGCTCGGAATAAACAATGGAGTAGGGAAACTAAGCCAGTGAGCCACAACTGGAAAAAAGGCTGTAGCTGGTCCGGCTTAAACCAGTTGGTTAGAAACTGAGCTGTTAAACCTCATCTTACTAAGTAACTTCATGTGGGGTCTGAAGGATGGATGTCAACATGTGTATGGTAGCAATGGGGTGATATAATCACCTCACTTGTTTCCAGAACACTTATGAAAATAACAGGCAAATGTTTGATTCCACAACTTCTGTAGTCCAGCGTATTAAATGAAATCAAATGCAAAGATTGTGGAAACAACCATATAGTGGACTCATATAATGGGGAAATGACCCAGGTTACATGACAGTTTATATGGCTTCCAAATTTCCTCAAGATCTCAAGTAGGTGAGCCCCTGATTCCTGGTTTCTAAAGCTAAGTGTTTCACACATAAAGTAGTCTTGGGCAAAGTCACTTCTCCCATACTTTTCAGAAGCTGTTGATACTACTTTGGTCTGAGGGCTGAAATCTTGGTTATATTAAATTTGGTATCCTGCTCTGGTGGAGGGAGGATAAGTCTTTGAGGGTATTGTAATGTGACTTTTGCTGTTCAAGTTGTTTTAGTTGCTGAGCTTAAACAAAAGGGTACTCATATCAAACAGGTATCAACAGAAGTTCTGAAAAGCATTAGTAGTTCAGGAGGGTTTTAAGAGGGTTTTATGTGTTCACTGCATTTGTCTTATTTTTAAATGTTATTCCTTTAAACTATTTTACATCACCTTTGCTTGAATTGTTGTAAAGACTACATTTCTGTGCTGTGATGTCCCCATTCAATATACTCTTATTGTGTTGTCTTATTCATATCTTGATGTCTTACCTTTGCCCCCTTAACGGAACACATTTGCAAATGATGAAATGAATTATAATGTGTGTGATAATAACACATTGCAATCAGTTGCAGTGATTTTGCAGTTAGTGTTCATATTTGGAAATGCTGCCCTCTATGCTTGTTAAATATTTTTCAAACTTTATGTATATTAAAACAGCTTAGAGACTTATTAAAGGGGAAATGCAATCACCCCAACATGAAGTAGTGTAGTAGACTATCCTGTTTCATGATTGGCTGTTGAGTGTGCTGTGTGTGCTATGTGTGAAATTTACTAGGAGCTACTGCTTGGTTTACCTTGAATATACAATACTGAAGTTCTAAAATATTATAAAAGATACTTTGAAGAGAAATTAGAAAAAATTGTGAGATTAAGCTGTTGCTTCAAAATAAGTAAGGGGCAACTGCTCTTGCCCTTTAAAAACTTTTTCAGTTAAAGTATTAATTAATGCTTGATTGTGTATTTACTTTGAAAAAAAGTTGGTCATTATGAGAGAATTCCCCCTTTGAAGGATTTTAGAAGGCTTTGTTCCCATGTATATTTTGGTGTAATTCAACTTTTATTGATTTGATTGAAGCTATTTTAGTGATCGTTATTGGTTCAGCTTACCCTCGCACCTGTTTTTTTTTTTTAAATGAATTGTCTGGCAGAGGAAAGATAGTTTTATAATCCTTTAGGATTAATGAGATAAAATACAGTCAATAAAATTGTATTGATGGAACCAGCTGTCTTGTATGACAATAAAACAGTAATGTAGACATTTTGTATTATTGCAAGAAGTTAAAGTGGCACTCAGAGTTTGTTTTTCCAAAATTTTCACAAATTTAATTCTGTTCCACATTTGTACATTGACATAAAACTAACGAAAAATGAGCCCTGATCACCATCTAATGTTGTGATTGGTTTACAGTTTAGTTGAAGCTGTCTAGGCTTTCACTTCTGTGGAAATTTTTTACCTGGCAAATATTCAGAAATTTTCATGGAACAGTAGTAAATACCAAATTAACGTTTCTTTTAACTTGAAAGACGTCTTCAGTGTTTCTATATTCTGATAAACAGTCAACAGTAAACAATCAAAATGGGAAGAACTGTGGGATTCCTTTCCCGAAAACAAGTTGTATGGGGTCAAACCTACAGTTGGAACTGGGGGAAATGGAGTCCCCAGTAAACGGAGGGATGATTTAGTCCTGACTAGGACCTGCATCGAGCACACGCACCTTACCCACGCCTATTTACTTCACGGAGATGAAAGACCATACTGTATACCTTGTGATTGTGCTGTCACCATCAGTCACATCCTCGTAGACTGCTATGAATACTCTCACATTCGCCAGAAATACTGCACCGTACCGGACCTGAAAATATTGTTTGAACAAACCGATTCTTCTCTTATTCTTGGCTTTCTCAAGGAAAGTAAACTTTACAGCAATTTCTGACATGACTCCCGTCTTGCTTTTTAGAAGAATTTGAGCCCCCGTTTTACATTTTTACTTTTACTTTTCCCTCTTTATGTAGTTTTACCCCAACAATGTAACTGTCCAACTTGGTGACACTATATAATACATGTGTTGGTGTGTCGTAAAACCGCATCTAACTAACTAACTCACTGATAAACAGTCAGTTTAGAACCAAAAACTGAGGTGCTGGAACCATCAGTTCATACTCTCTGTCAAACTCTGATTGCCCCTTTAATAAATTTTATTTTGCTATGGGAGAGTCACGGAAAGTGGGAACTATGTGGCAAGTCTATTACGACATGTCTCTGGAAGTGATTTAGTTCTAAAAATTTCATCAATGAGTGGAAAATAGAGGGAATTTTGTCACATGAAGGGGGCTTGAAACTTGCTGTGATTTGTTGTCAGTTTAGTAAGTGTATGTATTATTACAGATCAAGTTGACCCAAACTTGTAGACTTGAAATAAAAGTTCTTTTTGAAACAATTGTCTTCCACTGGATTCCCAAAGTAAACATCCATTGGTGGAAGGGAAGAATTGTGAATTAGCTTAGACGGGAAGGAGTAAGAGGGAGAGGGAGACTTTTCAATTCATAAGGGTAGCAGTATGTTACTGAAAAGGAGAAAAAAGTATTCATGCTATTTACTGGGCCTAAAGCTAGCCTCCTACTTAACGGCTTACAGTACCATTTCGGGTTCTTGTAACCCCTTGTGACCTTGAAAAGACCACTCACTGGGTGTTCCCAACTGGCTACAGGAGGTCACAAAAGGCTGCAACATTTTTGAACATATTTAAAGTTTGGCATTCATGGTTTGCTAGCTACGCCCTCTTGAACTGCTCGTTACCAGCAGCGAGAGATGCGCACCTACTAAGTGACCCTTCTCAATGTCACAGGAGGTCACAAGGACTCTCAAACCATTGGTCGCTAAGTGGGATGCCAGATTTACTGCATAAATTTGGAGGGTGGAAAGAGTATTTTAGGGTGGAGCATGGTGGTGAAGTGCAGGGGGAACTAGATCTTCAAACATGCTACATATGTACCAAAAAGTACCACTATAACGGGTTAACTTACATGGAAATAGCAAAAAGGGCAGGGAGTTCAAACTTGTTTATTTCTAAGTTTGACCAGTATGCATCAACTGGATGATTTTGGCCAAATTGGGCCAGCAACTGGATTTATCTTTTGACCAAATTGACCTTGACTTTAATTGTTGTAATGGCTCACATCAGCAAAACCAGGTTTATTTTGCAGTGTGACATTCTAAATCATTTGTTTTGAACAGTTGAAAGGGTGTTGGTTGTTTAGAGTGAAGGGTGAAGGAGATTGTTGGAAAAATTTGAATTTCATAAGTGATATGTTTGCCAAAAATTAGCTCCTCATTAGTAATTATGCATGAGAATGGGATGTGTCCAATGCAGGTGGAATTATTTGGGATGTAGAAATTGTGATGATACTTCCTTTGAGAACTTGTTCGAAGTGATTATTCAAAGAAAAAGAAAAATCAGGAACTTTATGCAGGAATGACTCATCAGGCCTTTTTTGTTGGGATCCCTGTTTGAAGTTTATGTGACAAAAAGTACACAAATATGGGCTTTCTAAAAACCACTGTATGCTCAGGTTTGCGCATATTTCCCTCAGAATATTCAGGTTTTCGAATTTTTGTATTTCAATTTTATTCTAGTTGTCAAGAGGACTTATGGATAAGCGGTACAAGGACCAAATACATGCAACTTTACAGCATTTGGAACTCACCTGTGGCAAGGTTTGTTTGTCTCTCCTTTACAACTGAGCTTTCCACTCCTCTCTTCTCATTCCTTGTTCCCTCATAATTTTGCATTGAAGAGAGCTACTCGTACCCCGAACTACAATTTTACCCAGGACTACTTAAGTTCTCAAATGGTGCAGCTCTTTGATTGACATCAGATTAAAAAATGCAGAGTAGCTCATATGACATGACAGGCATTTAGAGTGTTCTATTTACACATTAGAGCCTTGTATGCTCGCTGGAATATGCCTGTAAATAATAAAGTAGGACTGTGTCTTGAAAAGTATTTGAGGAATACCCCTGTAGATAGGGTTAGATGTAAGTAGATTGGGAGAATTGAATATTTCTGGGGTGACAAATATCTGTCTTTAAAATTTTGAAATACTGTTACGTCCAGTGATGTAGCCATGTTTCCCCTTCTTGGAAAATTATGAAGTGATAGCCTTCTCTTGCTTAAAATCTTTGAACAAACAATGTGATTCATATTAGTTCAAAATATTTCTGACTTTTCTGGGACAACCAAAGTTTCCTTCAATTATTAGCTGGGATGTTACAAAAACTGATACTACTAGAAACTTGATCTCCTGTTAGGGTAGAAATCACCCGGCTTGGTCTCAAGTACCCTGCAACACTTGGTATACCCTGTGTTCACAATAAGAGTAAACCATTGGTTAACATTGTGTTTTTTGGTCTGTGTTCTTAATTACCCCAGGTTAGGTTGACTGGGTTTTGCTACCATAAAAATGAGGTCAAATATTTCACATACAAATTACTATATAAAGTTAGAAAGTGCAGGTCATCAGTACCTCAATCACCTGTTAAAGGCCCAATTCTCTCCCTCCAAACAGTAACAATTCTCCTAACCTTCTTACTTAAGCCCCTCTCACAATTGTCTAAAATTCATCATCTTCCAGACACATTCTCAGTTTAATGCTTCAGGGTAACTTTAAAATAGCAATGTGTATAATTAAAACACTCCCAGCACAGTTCATGCTGTGTAATATAAGCTTTGATATTCTGCATTGTTTGAACTAGCTGCCAGTCAAAGAGCGGAGCCAATAGAGAATTTCTTTAAGTTACTATAATAATTGACGTTTGGGGTGAGAGAACAGGACCTTTAATACCTTGATTGATAACCACAAACAGAGTGTTTAAAAAGTCAGAACCCTGTGATCTATGGTTGATCAAAATTAGAAAACAGACCCAGAAGAAACCCACGTTCTGATGTTACTCTTGCTCACAGTAACTCGGTGTTAACTCAGACACAGGGTATGGGAGACCACAGTATTGGTCTGCAGTTGCCAGGTGTGAATTGACATATACATATTGCAACAAACACAAAATTCATAGTGGTTTACTCGAAAATGTTTCTTAGTTGTGAAACTGCATAATAAACCAACTTTATTGGCATTAAATCTGACTGTCTTTGGCATAAATTAAACTGGACCAAAGTAACATCTTTTATGGTGCTCTTTGTGTGATTAAGAGTCTATGTAAACATATTAAAAGGTTTGATGTGATTTGTGGTGACATTTCTTTTGAAAATCTGAAAAACTGATGTTGAAACAGGTGTAGAAATAGAGTCTTGACAACACCATGAGTGCATGAACTCAAGAGCTATAATTTTGGTTAAGTTGTTAAAATGTTCGGCTTGTTATCCAATAACTAGCTCTTTTAATTCTTTTGATAAGAATCTGTGTATCAGATTTTGTGGATTATTTTATGGTAAAAGAGGCAAGGATAATTTTAAAGACCATACTTTCTCAACCCAGACAGTGCCAATTCTCCCAATCTATTTACTTCTAGCCTCTCCCATATTATTGTCTAAAGCCCGGTATTCACCGCCTTGACTACAGAAGACTCTTCGTCATAGACAAATTGCATAAATCGTAGACACTTCTTTGGTAGTTGGGGCCGTGTGACTCAGAATTAAAACGCACTGATTGCATCCAACTATGATTGAACATGTTCAATAGGACCGACGGCTAACAACCGGACAGAACTCTAGTGGTGAAACTGGCCACACCTCCAAGACTACAGCGGACGCGACATCTTGTTCCTTGTTGTAATAAGTTGTCGTGGCAGTGTGAAGTGGTCTTTAAACTCATCCTTGGCCAGACATAATCCTGCCATGGTTTATTGTTTATTAAAGGACATAGACCTGGTGAGCACACCAAGTTTTGGAAGTTGCCTTTAGACTGAGAGTTGGAAATGGTTGGAGGGTCGGGGGAATTGCTCAGGTAGCCATCCTTGTCCCATTTTTTACATAAATATGTCAGCAACCAATAGATGTATTTTGAAGTTTCAGTTCATGCTGTTTTGGGGATACATTTGTTGATAATGCTTGTCTTCTTATTGAATATACATGATAAATTTCATAGAGAAGACAAGAAAAGGATAGCATTTCTGTCTCATCCCTTGATAAGCTGGGGCAGGGGTAGAAACATACTTCAGCTACACTTGAATCAGTATTTACTTTGTAAGTAAACAGTGTGCTAATGTTTGAATTGACAAGCTCTTTTTACTTCAAATACTCCAAAAATAATGCAGTGACAACATACACATGATTTTTTAATTAATCTATATTTTATATACATCAAATTATGAGCATATATATATCCCACACCTTATCAGTTATACATCATGTTTCATTTTAATTCTATTTACATTTTTGTATAGATACAATTTTAGATACAAGTTCTGTCATACTCACATACTCACAAGTTATAAGAATAATATGAAATCAAGCTAGCAAGGAAGCAAACAAGCAAATAAGCAGCATGGAAGTAATCTCCCTTCCCCAGTCATTCTGTTTAAAAGGAAGTCACACCATTTTTAATCTTGTATAAACAAAATGACTGGAAATTAATGTAGTTTAGTCATGCTAAGCACCAAGCTGTGGCAATTGCCCTTCTACAGTATGTAACTGAAAAAAAATTGTGCGCTCGACTGTTTTATATAAAATTCTTCTAATTTGATTGCATTATCTTATTCAGCCGTACTGCCCTCAAAGTAAAACAAGCTTAAGATTCACCTCCTTGAAGTATATGTTTTAAATGCAGAAAATAGGCAGTGATCCAAAAATTGCTTATCAAAATCACCAAAACCTTGCAATTTGTTTTTGTGTTTACCCTACAAAGTACCCCCATGAAGAATTATTTGAAAATAGCTAAATGCAAACAGATGATCAAGCAAACATTTATTCTCCCTGAATTTGACACATAAGGAACAAAAGGTATTGTCACATGATTGAAAGGAATTATTATGAAAGGGTACCCTAATTGAAATTTCGGGAAATGCATTTTCCCTTTAAATAAATCATAACTCTTATGACAGGGATTATTTTTTTAACAGTAGATAAAGAGAGTTTGTTTTCCTTTCTTTTTGAGAGGCAAAAACTGCTGAAAACATGCATGTCATTAATCAGAAAAGGAGAATGATGGGGGCAATGCACCCTGTTTAACAAGAAATTTCCTAACTGGCTAAAGATAGCCCTAATCCCTAACCCTAACAAAGGATACAATTGATAAAATGCAATGGCAACATCCAATGAAGAGTCAACTTGTTAAACAGTGCGCATCTACCCAAAAGATGAGGGAAGAGAAGCCTATTGTGATATACCATGGCATCACCACTGAAAATTCATACTTTCAATAATTACATACTTATAAGAAGACGATTAGTTTTAACATGACATTTTCCATGACAAATGCCTCTCTTCTTTGTGTCAAGCATTCCATGATATTGTCTTAATTTCTCAAATTTTCAAAATTTATGCCAAGTGATTTGATAACTAAGGGATGAAGTTAAAAGAAGAAAGTGAAACATTTTTCAAGGCTGAGATAAGAGGGCCCTGTGGTTACATGGAGCCTGTGTGCTTTGCTTTCTCATCTGACCTATTTTAGGGCAAACTAGGGCAACAATTTTTTAAAGGGTGGGTGCAAGCAATCTGCATGACTTATGCCATTATGTTTTCCAACAATTTGGTTACCATGAGTAAATGTTTACTCATGCCATAAAACAATTTATTGATAAATTCCATTCATTTCTTTCAGGAAAGCCTTCCAATCATAAAGGGAAAGATACCTACATATTCATCAGTAATCACCTGAATGCAACACAGAAGCTTTGGCAATAAACCATTTGCTTTGGCCATTAAAGAACAAACGGTAATCAGATGGAAATATTTATGGTTTTGTGACATAGTTAATATTATCCATCCAAAAGCTGTCAAAAATATTCTTTTGCTCAGCTCCAACCACCTGCCTTCTGCTTTTAAACATTTTGTATAACGTCATTTCATTTTATGTTAGTTTTCCTTTGTATGAAAAAAACTAAGTGTAGAAAGTATGAATTATGATGAATTACTTGATAAAGTTATTCATTATGCAAATTTTATCAAGTGCTAGAAGTCAACCAACTGTTTGTTGGTTTAAATGTGCAATATTGATTATCACCAAGGTACATAACCTTTATACACATATGTTAATATGCCTTTTTAACTGTCCGTTATGTATAAAGTCTTTCCATTCCTTACCTATTCCTACCCCATCTCCATCACCTTTTATCGTATGCACAATATTTCCTTCTATTTTATTTGTATGCCTGTTGCATTTCAACTTTTCGTAAAGGTAGAGCAAAATGCTGTTAGTCCTTCATACTATTGTAGAAGTGTTGCCCCGTGAAGGTATTTAATGTAACTTGGGATATTGTTCCTTTTCAATGTAGAAAGGGGGAGGGGCATACTTACTAAGTATAATATAATTAAAATTGGAAGTTTTTTTTTTTTTTTGCTACCAAAAAGCCAAAAGGATTCTTGTGTTGCGTAATGGCTTTTTCAGTGTCTTTCAACATGCATGAAATAACACTGGTATTTTAGTTTCCACAGATTTAAAAATCGATCTGGTAAGAATTGTCTATGTCTACAACTGCAAACACCTCACTCCCTACATACAGTGTACAGCATGGAAGGAAATGTATTCCTGTTTTTCTCAAATATTCTTTGAAGCTGTTGTTTCTGAAATCTGATCACATTAGGATATAAACAGGTTCATATCATACTTAATAATACTCTTTCTGAGTGTTTCTTTGAGCCTAGTACGGACCTAAGAACTTACTTGTGGAAAAACATACCATAATTACTTACATACCATACATTAATTCCATCTCTTAATGTCTTAGTTATGAAAATTATACAATCATTTGTGCCTTATCATTTTTGTTTGTTTTTTAAAACAGGCCTTACATGTTTATGTTTTGTGTGCATTTTGTAAATATGTATTACTTTAAAAAAAAACAGCACCTTGATATTTTCCATTGTATTCCTGTAAAATTTCTGAAAGTGGTAGTCATTAAATGCAAATTTAAAACCCTTAAATTACAGCATTATTCTCTTTATTTGTTTTGATAGCTATATTATATCCCTTCAAAAAATTTAAATAAGATGGTTTGCATTTCAGCATTTCCCCCAGCACTTTTGCCCAAAAGCTTGCAAAGTTCCTATAGCACCTTAATGGGCATATGTAGTTGCCTCAAACTCATTTTGAAACCCTGGTTACATCTTAAAGCCCGGGTCACACTACAGCAATATCGTACTATCCAATTTTTTGTGAGTTTCAGTTAAAGTCTCCTCCATCCGTTGTCGGAAAGAACCAAAAATTTGCCATATTCTGTAAATATATGATTGGTATGAGAGGACCAGGAAATTGAAATGTAAACTATTTATTTTGTGCCATCACATTTAACAAATAGCTTTTATTGAACTGTCTGCTGGTGTGACGTCATGGAATAATTGGTATAAGTTAGAATTTTGTAGTCCTGTGATACAATTCATATTTCTTCACAGGTTGGCAAATTTTTGTTCCTTTTCGACCAAGGGTGGAGGACATATTAACAAAAATTCACAAAAAACGGCGAAATCCAATCCAATATCCCAGTAGGGTGACCTGGCCTTGAAAGTATCTTCTTAGTTATCATTCAGATATTTTTCATGTTATTTCAGGACATAAATAAAGCTATTTCAAGACCACTCAAGGAGTTACTCTTCATGGAGTTCTTAGTCTACTGTGGTCCTCTTCTTACCTCCTATTACATTAATCATATGTGAAATATATTTTTACATAATTCCCATGAACCATTAGGAAGCCTCAGTACAATAAGGATGCTTCAGGGTGCCTCAGAATGCCTCAGTACTATAATTCAGATTGGGATTCTGGATTTTTCCTTAAAGACAGTCAAAAGTGTCCTTGAATGATCAAATGGGTTCCTGAAAGACAAGGAGGGTCCCAGGTTTCATTTTGCAGACCCTACATACCTTTTTGTTACACAGTCCAAGCTGAAAGAAACTAACTCAATGGCAGTAGCACTCCACCTAACGTAACCTGGCCTGAAGTAGATGCAAAGTTATACAGTAGCCAAGCACATTACTTTGTAAAGGGTGTAACCCCGTGAGAGCGACCCCAAATTACATCATTACATTTCAAAAAAATTGAAAGGACGCCACCGTAAACGAAAGTGTCCTTTGACAACGATCATTCCCAAAGTATGTTACTGCTTCTTACTTAGTAACCACATTCATATAATCTCATCTTAAAATTGACATCAACCCCATGACATTTCATCTTTGGGGTTAGCCCAGAACATTTCCAAATTTGACAAGCACTAAGCATCGTTCACTGAAACTGTGTCAGGTCTGCTTAGCCTAGGTTTTATGAGTGTCTCTAATGTTTTATTGAAACATTAATCTCATGTTCCATCTAAAATTCCGGTCATCATGCCGCTATTTTTCTCTCCATAGTTACTTTTTCCGCCGACAAGACTTAATCAAATGCAGTGATGATAGAGTGTTATTATGTTTTCAAATTAATGAGGCATGGCTCATTACATGAGTTCATAAGAGTGTTTTCATTTTGCATTAATATAATCGTGACGTGACTGATCGTTTATTAGCCTCTTCATGAACTCATATATTGATATATTAGATGAAGTTGTACGACTCAGTTGGTAAACTATTGGTTTAACTCGGGCTGGTCACAGCCTTTTTTCCAGTTGTGGCTCACTTGGGTTGTTTTACTACATTTATGCTGTTTACCAAGCACAATAACAGTAGGATCCAAGTCTTCCGACTTGCAGACCTCTCGGCTGCAAGTCGGATGTTCTAACCACTTGGCCATGCAGTCAGTCAGATAGTATTATGCTGTTTGCTTTACATTATATTCATTTACCAGACTTGGCGCGAAGTATATGCGCGCCTTCAAACATTTTTTGTCACTTGTGACAATCAACACTTTACAGCTTCCTCGTTAGAAAAACTTTCCTGATTAAGTACTGTTAACTTTTACCCCGATTAGGGCGAAGGAACCAGGAAAACTGTGGACATGTTCCAACCCTTTCCGAAATCCTAAAATATGCCTTTTTAAAAAATGAAAGAAAAACATAATTATGCATTCATGCATATATATGTATCTCCTTGACTTCGAAGGGTGTCCTCCAGGTTTTGCTAACCCTCACGTTTTGACATTTTGCTATCCCCCTTCCCCAAAATCCACCCCACCAGTGAGATCCAGGCGGCACCCTAACCTCATATTTACTCTTTTCTTTCTAGTTTTCCTAAGTTGGAAACGTTTGCAATTTTCAAGGCTTATATGGCGCAAGTGTGTCGCACACCAGTTCCGTGCAATTACCCATAAGAAATATTTCAAAAACAGTATTTAATTTGCCTTATCAAATTCGACAATATTTTGTCTCAAAATTACATTTTCCAATCTAAAACCGATCTGCTCTACTTCAGCCAATACAAAGCTACAGGACTACTAGGCTAGGAAGGTTTGTCTGAGGTACGAAGGAGGTTGAGTTGGTACGAGAATTGCCTCCTTCACATCAATATTATCTAGAACATTAAGCATTAAGTTGCGTTATATTGTCATTATTAAGCTTAGCTAGCCTGTTCACGCAAATGATATTCAAAGCAGACGCCTATCCAAAATTTTGTGTTGGGAAGGGATTTTCAGTTTGACTTAAGAGAGGTATCTGAGGGGTTCCCCTTCCCTGTGGAGAATCATTACTTTTGTGATGTCTTCAGTTGCCAAATTGTATTAAATGTGTGCTTCAAACGCATTAACATTTTTAGTGTCCACTCTTTGCAATTTTTTGCAGTATTCTTCTTCAAAGTTGGATCATGTAAGAGGGGGAAAGGGTTGATCCCCCTGTGGACCCCCTTTCTCTTAACTAAATATCTGATTCAAATGTTGCATTGAATCGTTCCATCTATTATTCTTTACATTTGGGATAAATTTGTTTCGGTCCGTCCCAATGATACATGCCAGCTATCAAACCTTTGTTACGTTCGTGTTTCGATCCCAGACAATGAGATACGTATCGCACGCCCTCTATTGTGCGGTCTCTGTTTCTGTGCTGGTGACCATAGACGTGCATCACGGATCCAATCTGTCTGATCTGCTTTTCGATTGTCTGTGATCCAGCAAAACGAGTGAAGTTAAAGTTTTCTGTTGCTCCTTGACGATTTGGAATCACGGGAGACAAACCCCTTCGTTGGCGCTCTTTTATCAATTCCTTGTGATCATCGGCATCGGCTGCGAATGGAACGAGAAAACATTTATTCACTTGTGAAAATAATAAAAAGTTCTTTCGTTACCCATCTGTAGGCCTAGTTTGAAACGATACAGAAAACTCATGGCTGAAAACTCTCCGATTACTTTACTGTTGGAGAAAAGACCCAAAGATTGAACGAAGCTCTTGAAGACCTGAAGACATGAAAGAGACTTCGACAATTTGTTGCACTATGAAATTGTGGGGCATCAGTGATATATGCAAACCCAGCTCAGCACTTAAAGGGCTTATCCTCTTACCCCAAACTACAATTTTTGAAGTGTTCCACAGAGATTCTCAATTGGCAGGTGCGGATCCAGACATTCCAAGGGTGGGGGCTGACCAAGAGAAATCAAGGGTGTGGGGGAGTTGCCCTGCTAATTTGCCGTATGTTTTATTGTTGATCTGAAGATAAACGGAGGGATGAGACCGTAAAAGCCCCCCCCCCCCCTTTGGATCCACGCCTGATTGACTCAGCTCTTTGATTGACGGCAAGTTTAAAAGTTGCAGAGTACCGAAGCTCATATTACGCAGCATGTACTGTGCTCAGAGTGTTTTGATTAAACATTGAAGTCTTGTGTACACTCACCCTGAAGCAATAAACTGATACTGTGTTTAGATGAGGATGAATTTTAGACAGTTATGGGAGGGGCTTAAGAAGGTGGATTAGGAAAATTCGAACTCTTTGGGGCGAGAGGATTAGGCCTTTAGGTGTACTGCGTTTCCTCTATTTCGTGCCTTATGCGCATATAACAACTTGCATAACTATCTAAGTGTCTAGACCAACAGAACGGAAATAAATAGGACCCGCAGTCACACTTCACGTTTGCAAGATTACATCGCAAATTTGTACACCAAAAGGGCAATTTCATTACAGACCTCTGCACCAAACCACGCTAAAGATAACATGATGTATTATTGGTGGATGAAAAAGAATGATTTCACAGAATTGTTGAGTAAATTCAAAGTTTGGAGCACATGTTGTGGGTGAGGGAGAAATTTGTCTGTCTTGAGACCATTTGGAGGAAGTCCATAGCCCCCAATCGAATTACAAAACTCGCTTATTAAGCAGTTTAATGCCCCACAAAGCAGGTCATGTGGTCTTTTTAGGCATGATACATCAGGACATTTGTGTAGGAACACTCACATATTTTGTCCGAATGATCCTTTGTAGTTTGCAAGGGTCAATTTGACTCGGCATTGTACTCAATTTATGTCATTCAATGCAAGTTGTTCCATTTTATCTCCACAATAGTAATTGGTTGATTGCTTTCTTTTACAATTTTTACAGTTCCCTATATTTCTATAACCAAAAACACAGAAGTTATCAGAGAAGATGTTCACATTAAAGTATAAAGGATACACAGTAGATATTTTGGAAAGGGTGAAGTTATGCTGTGAAGTCTGTGACAATAGGTCAGTTAAGAATTATCGTTTTGCTCCAGAGGTTATATAAGGGTATGCGTCTCCAATGTACCAATGCTCCTGTAGCGACGCATAACGCACAGTTCACAAACCTATGCGTAAGCGCTTGGATAGTCACCTCAGGTCAAAGGTCATATGGGTATAGAGAGCAATCATAGCACTTGCGCAGTAACAACGGGTCAAGTTCAAACAATCAAAATACACTGTGTATGTTGCTAAACTCAGTAATTTTGGATAAGAAAAACTTGATAAAATTTTGATGGAAAATTGAAACGTTTTGGTCCAGTGTCAATCCTCATAATTTAGATCTTCAAATTTTTGTTGTTTTCACTATTTTTACTTCATTCTTGACTTAATGTAACCGGGACTCTTTCGACATGAACACAGCATGACAATACACGTCATGATCGAAAACCAGAGAAAGAAAAAAAAATGAAAACTATAGATTTTGATTCGGATAATTCTCTCTGAGAAAGGTGAGTTCAACTTTGTAGTTAAGTGGAGCGAATCAAGAAATTTTCTTTGTCAGATATTTTATTTAGTTGACTCAGCGTGGTACCTCGGACCCCCTGCTAAGAGGACATACTCAAATTGCTTCAGATACCAGAAGCTGTAATCGATTGGCTTTATCCGAAAAAAATTCTACAAAAAGTTCTAAAATTAAGGACACGTAGAGTTTTTTTGTAAAGGTGTTAAAAACTTAAAATGCCAGAATGAATGTTGCATAGCGACTTATTAATACATCGTATACTAATGAACATCTGCGAACTCGCAAGTGGTGTGTGTTAACGTGTTAATGAATGAGGCGGTCAGAGACACAATGAAAATATATCAATCATCTGCCAAAATAGGTAGGGCCATCATACGTCAGCCTTATACGTCATCTTAACCGAGAGAAGTCAAGTGCGCGACACGAACAAAGCATATTTAAGTTAAAAAAATTTTAAATGAAAATATCCAGTCCCAAGATCCAATTATACATCTATTTGACGAGTCCTAGTAGCCTAGTGAACGTTTGGGAAGTCGCCCAATTTCATATCTGCCCATCACTGAACTATTCAGATTGGTCTAAAAGACAGTGGCTAGGGATTTTGGTAAGAGGGGCGAGAATGGCCTGCGCGGACGCGTTAACGAAAACAGGCTGTTAAAAACCTAAAAAGGAGACGGCATGCATTTTTAATCCTTCGGAGGGGGAGGGGGTGAAGACCCGACCAAATTGACGCCCATGCAGTCACTCCTAACAGGCACTGGGAATATTTTGCTAATAACAAGAAGAGGTTCAATTGTAAACGCCTATTTTCATTTTCTTCAAAGAAATTCATTGCCAGTCGTCACGTCGCAAAAGGATGGGTTATATACGTATTTTACAAGTAATTAATTAAAAATTAAAGCAATAAAAATGAAATTCAAATATTCAAATATTATTCATTGCTTTGAAATGCTCAGCTACAATAGTCGGATTAGTTATAAGGCAGGTAGGGGGCGGGATCGTCGCAAACATCTTGTAGCCTTACCTAGAATTAATTCTCGTCGAGGTAACATGTGACTGAGAGAAATAACCGGTGCATCATAGTTGCATTTGCATCTGTCGGTGTTGAGATCACTGAAATATTTTGCAGGGGTCTCATCCATATCGTCTGGCCAGACGCAATGGTGGTAGTCCATCCACATCAGTTTGGACCAGTCTTCTTTAGGGGAAGTGATAGATGGATCTTGGATGTAAAGAGTGTCCTTTGCATCTTCTTCGGGGGTCGAGTACCTGAAAAAGTAAAGACAAGTTGTGGTTAAAGGATAAATAAAATATGGCATACGAAAGGGGACAAAGTAGCCAAAACCCTTGCCGTTGATTCAACTGACTGGTACAAGCTTCTAGCCAAAGTGGAGGAGGCCCAGCTCTGCTGTAAAATCCCGCCTCTTTCTGGAATATTTCACTACCACTTTACTATAGCTTGTCTCGTTCACTGTTTTTTCGTCCTGTAGGAGTGTCGCAACACGCGGTCTGCAATCCCGAAAAATGCATGTAAAAGCCGACCTTTTTCGATAGTATGATAGAAATTCTCGTGAGTCCATTTGTCCATGATTTACGATCATTAAACAATGAAGATTTCTTCTAAGGGAAAGGGTCTTCGCTATTTAATTGTGAACGGGAGAGGACAAAAGGTAATGTAAGGTAAGATATCTCCCTTCTTTAGGGAGAGTTATCGCACCGGAAGCACCCAGGCTAGTATGTATGTACAGGACCCTCACATTCTTAAACAAGGAATTTCCTACAACTGCTAAATAATTGGTATGAGTAGCACCATGCCACCTTGAACCAAGGGACTTTGCCCTTAAACAACTTTGAAAGGTGAAATGCAGTCACCCCAACTTGAAGTAGTGTGGTAGACTGTCCTGTTTCATGATTGGCTCTTGAGAGTCATGCGACAATTTTTCTCTTAAAATGAGAAATTTACTAGGAGTTAATGCTTGGTTTACCTTGAATATGCAATACTGAAGTCCTAAAATATTATAAAAGATACTTTGAAGTGAAGTAAGAAGTAAATTGTGAGATTTAGCTGTTACTTTGAAGTAAGTTTGGGCGAACTGCTCTTGCCCTTTTAACATAGAGTCTATGTTTTATTCAATGACATGTCAATTAGGTTAATTTCATTCTTGGGTGAATTTTTGATGAACATTAAACATTTCTACATTGCCCTTGCGTCATACTCTTCAATAATTCATGTTTGCAATGTGTATAATTATTACAATTCTCCGTGCAGACTATGTCTTGAACGGAAATTTTAGTATTAAAAAGATACTAGAAGTGAGGAATTAACGCCCCACGTAGCAGGCCGTATGGTATTTTAACTTACAAGTGTTGTTCTAGAAGCATGATCAAACACAGCTCATTCTGGTGATATGTAACTGTGAGATAAAACCCCAAATGTTTTAAAGATAATTTGCTTGTTTGAGTTGTCAGTGTATAGGCCTACAGATCAGTTCGTCGATGGCAAGTTTGTAAAATCTTGGATCCGTCTGTAACCTCATCAAACGGGCAGATTTAAAGACATGTTCTGGTGGGGTTTCGCTTCTGTCTTGTAAGAAAAACAAAACTATTCCACACCATGCCCTTCAAACCCTACCACAATACCATTTTCCTAACTCAAGATATCTCACTTTAAAGATTGGTTATTTTGTTAAAAAAATACCTCTGCTTTTGAACAAAGCAACAAAAAGTTATTTAATGTGGGCACATTGCTTCAAACTCCTTTTGTTTTTCTTTATATTTGAACGACCTGTTTGCCCTTAATTTGATACTGTTGGAATGTTTGAATATATTTTCCTGTAGATCTAGCATTAACCTTCACCATATATATAGAGTACAACCAACAACATTGCTGAATAGTGCCTGCAGCGGCATCATAATTATGATTAAATTGAATGCAATGTTAAACTAATGTGCCACGATGACATCACAGATTATCCATGATGCGTTAAATCCCCAGAAAATATGCAATATTTTAAAAATTTGTATCTTCCGAACGCTAAAAGTTATCAAGATGCCGTTTTCACCTTCTGAAAGAGAAAAATTTTCTGCTTATTTTAAAGTTAAAGAATTTTGTCTCCAGAATATGCCTTTAAGTTAAGTTCCCTCCTTTATTGCCTAATTTTTAGAGTTAATTGCATGAGGATAGAAATGTTTTCTCAACTGAGATGTGGTATTCAGCCTTCAGTTTCAACTTTAAACTGTAAAAGGGCCAAAGAGCCATCACAGAGGTGGTAGAATCGAGTGGAGGTTTTGGGGAACGGGCTGTTATCCTGGGAAGTGGGGTATAAGAAGTTTAAAAGACCGAATATCATTTAAGTCAATTTGCTACAGTTCTTCAAACGACATTGTTTGGTTTTGATTCAGTCACACTAACTTCCCATCCCTCTTGGCGTATGACGTCATAAATAAATAAACAGAAGAGCCATATGCTGGCCTTTACTACTGACACTGAAAAGATGCAGATTAGTATGCTAAGTTTCAGATTATGGCTGCAAAAGCTTTGACGTGTGGTAGAGTCCTACTTTTCTTTTACAAAGATTGACAAAAGCGAATTACGGGCACGTGAATTTACAGGAATGAAAGGGGAGTTGACTTTATTACGAGTTAAGGGATTAAATATTCTGTCTTTAACCAGAAATTAAATATGTCAGTTTAAAAAAAAAAAAACCGGTTATGTCCATTGAGACTCGTGTAGCCAGATACGGTATCGGAAGTGGCGAAATTGCATCAAGGGAACGAAGAAAGCTTCAGGATGCTTATAAAACTGTATCGAATCAATGGCATCTTAAAACATTTTGTAGGGGTTAAAAATTTTTCAAGGGGTCCTCCCTTGCTCCCTCGACTACACTGCTAACAAAAACTAGCCAAAAGAGTTCCTGAACTTACTAATCACGTTAGTCAACACTTGAATTAGTTTCTAACAAGTATTAAAGCCCCCTCGACTGAGTTTTCACTGATATTATTTAGTTCATTACAACGAAATTAGTCAGATATCATCAAACATTAGTCAAATATGAGTGACTAACGTGGTTAGTCAATTCAGACACTACTTTGTGCTTTGTGTGTACGGACCGAGTGATTTTTTCATAATTTGTTCTACGTGGCAAAGAACAAAGGAGAAATTTTAGTTGAAAGCAGCAGCTAACTTCAAAGCCCACAAAGATAAGCTGTTACAAAAATTTTATGACACTTGCGATGCTCCGAGAGGCGTATCCAGGAAGTTTCAATATGGGGATTGATCGCTGTCCTGACGGAGAAGTTATTCCCATCCCTTCGGAAAATTGTACTCTTTGAAGAGGGCTGACATGTAAAATGGTGGTTATATTTTGTTCGACTCAACTTTTTTTCGAGGAGTGACGGCGAAAGGAGGCGCCTGTTGGACCCCTCCTGGATTCGCCAGTTGTTACAGTCATTGAAACCTATGTTTTCAACTTATAGCGATATTGCAAGTAGTTACTCCAGAATATAACAATTATAGTTAGGTTATAACTGGTTAAGCAGGAAACTTCATAGCTTCCTGGGTCAAGCACATGCAATTTCATATCTGACTTAATAGCATTAAATCCCCTCAAGAGTTAAATGAATGTACTGTTCGCCCCCAATTCCCACATTAGAAAATAAATATGTTGAATGTACGGTCTATTAAACATGGTGCCATATACCATCAATTATTGTTCGTGTTAATGTCCTTAACCTGTCCTATTTATTGTAATAAAATAACGCGGCATATATATTCATAATATTTATGACTTCGCTTCCGTGAATGCAGGTGTAGGCTGCTACAACTATAGTTTTTAAACATCGTCACTAGCACTGACGTATCCTGATCTCGGGCCAGAAAAATGTGTCTAAGGGATGTCCTCCCCTCCATATGAAAAATATCTGAACATTAGTATGCTACTTTAAGATGCAGTCTCAATACAACATTGAAAATTTCATTTGAAGTCAAGTTTTTTATCCTTTAAAATATTTTTCAGAATTCGATTAGGGGGTATATATATCTCACCCTCTGGTTACGTCAATGGTCACACATACTTAGTAACTAGCTATGCGTTTGAACGTAACGAAAATGTTAGGAGCAACTTTTAACATTAAATAAAAACACTTAAAATGTTATTCAGGAGGACTCAACATTTGAAATATGATTCAAACTTAATCTTCTTTGAATTGTAGAAAAAGAAACATATTTCAACCGCAAAGCCACCGGTGAACAAAAAAAAAAAATGCAAAATATGGCCATGAGTGTAAACAAACAGTCAAGTATGTGTTACGGAGTTAGTCTGGACCCTATAATAAAACAAGACGATATAACTCGTCGTGTAATAAGTCTTTGCCCTATTAAAGGTATGGATCTTTTTCAAAAACTATAGGGGTCTTTCAGATATCACGATAGTCTAATGGACTCCTTTATGAAAGCAATTTGAAAGAATTGTACGATGGAGATTTGGTTTACGTCTTCTTTTGTCACAGTGCATTGACTTTGACAAAAGCAAGCGTATCAAAATTGTATCCACCGTTCTTTGTTATAAGCTAGTTCGGTAATTTGTTCAGTTGGCGCGTGGAATTGTGGGGCACAACGGGAATACACAAAGTGATTTGTACGGTGCTCCCTTGTTTTCGTGCAGTGCGTTCATACAACAGCCGACCCGAACGAATATAGGGACTCGGCCCTACTCTACAGAAGATAAAAATGCGTATTTTTAGTCCAAAAGGCAATTAAGGCAAATTGCACAAACCACACTAAAAATTCGTCCTTGTGTTATGGATGGATTAAGAAAGAATGATATCACAAAATTTCCATGTAAACTCCAATTTTGGAACGCGTATTGTAGGTGTAGGATTTATTTGTTTTTCCCGACGATTTGGAGGATGTGCGCATGTGCAGAGCTACCAAAACGAATTACAAGTCGCTTATTTTCTTCGGTATAAAGAGTCTTAAAACTGTTTCCTTTCTGATAAGAAATAAGTTTTTTACTTACCACGAAAACAAGGGGACGATCCACACATCAGAATTGTCTCGTAATCTAACCTTCAATGGATCCGTTTTCACGTCGAGAGCTTTGCATAGTTTCAAGAGTCGATGGAATTTAGCATCAGAAGTCTCCCAGCTGTCTCTTTCTCTCACCCAAATGTCATGATTACCTGGGAAAGCAAATTAAAATGAATCAAAGTAAAAGAATAAAACGTAAGTTCAAGACTGAAGCTTTTATACCGCACCCATATCATTAGCATCGTCTAAAGCCCCATTCGGCATTATCGGTTTTCTCAAGTCTACGAGTTGGAAATGTAGATTCCGATTCGATACCGCCACGTTGAAAAGAAAATAGGACAGAAAAACAACCAACAAAGCGAAAACGTAATGCACTTTTAATCGTCAGAGGCACCTTCTGACCTTCCTCTGCCATTGGTAAGTCATATGTGTTCATCCGAGTTGAGACGCGGGAGTGCGTCAAAGTTGTCCACAGAGCGAAAAAGTAACGCACTTTTAATTGTGAGAGGCGCCTTCTGACCTTCCTCTGGCAGTGATGAGTCATTTGTGTTCGTTCGAGTTGTGACGCAGGGGTGCAAAGTGCTCCAAACTCTGCGTCAATGCAACTTAATAGATACGGCATAGTTTCGTCATATGTATACAGGAAACTTGCGTCAAGGTCTATGAAATATTGGTCCAATTGCATGACGAACGGGGGCGTCACAAAAGTGTCCGCTCTTAGCGAAAATTGACCGACCTCTTCTGGGGCAAGAAGGTGAAGCATGCAGTTAATAAGTGCAAAAAGTGTGCTGAAAATGTGATCAAGCATAAACTTGTCGGTCAATTATAAACCACTTTCACATAACAGGGCTACCTACCCCTTCTCACCGGCTTTTTCGAGTTGAATATTATATAGCCTGAAAAGCAGACTCAGCAGATGGTGCCCTGAATTTAAAATCTGTTGGCATCTTCTGAGACAATATCGAACCTTTTGAGAAGTAAAGTCCTTTACACTGAAAATAATCATGGGGACCCCATTTTCCCGATCGCCCTAGTTTTACATGGAAAAAGACATTATAGCCTAATCCGTGGGCTATCAATTTAAAAAACCCCATTCCTAAACTTTGCTCATCTCACCCCTTCCCCATTACTAAACTTTACTCATCTCGTAAATCATCCAGTCGTTCAAGTAAAAAGAGTCTGAATTTAGAATTGCCCTATGGTATACCAAACAAATGTTGATATAACAGTACGTTAATTAACTTCAACAGTCACAGATGTGCTGTAACTTATTGTAAAATCAAAAGCAATAGAAACAACAACAAATGCAGCAACAACGGCAACAACAGCAACAACAACAAAGAGAACAAAGCAAGAGAAACAATATTTGTATCTATGTCCTCTGTCACGATTAAAACAAAGCATTTTAAGCGAATCAAGATTTGTTATACCTGGGACGAAAACTACTTCCTTAAACTTCTTTTTCAGAATAAGGAGCGTTGATCTGAGAAGTGTGACATTATCTGTGACGTCACCGGCGACTATCAATACGTCATGTTTGTATTTTTCAAAGGACAACCTCTCCACAAAGTACATGTTATCGATGTTGTCAACATGGAGATCCGAGAGTGCAAAAATACGAGCCATGGTATCTGTAGGTAAATCAAAAAGTAAAACATTTTAATTGAAAAGGGAAAATATTCAAAAATGAAATTGTATGCGTCTCGAAATCTTTAAATCTTTACTGACAGATGTTCAGATTTTTACATTCGGAATAATTCATCTTTGATGGAATTTCAGTATCTGAATGTCATTCATTAAATGTATTAAAACATTGATATCATGTTGTTTAATATTTCGGTATTTTACCATTAAAGCCAGTCATTTGTCTCGATCATATACAATTTTGCAAGCAGTAACCGGAAATTTTCAATTGGCACAGCTCTTTGTCATCACATGAAAAGGAAGAACAGGAAGAAGAACATCATAATACGAGACTGTGACAACATGAAACACAGCACCGCAATAAACATGCCCTTATATGACAAATTAAAATCAAAGTGGAAGTAATATGGAATATTTTAACCCCAGGTCATTTTCTAGAAATGCTAAAAATGCTGCTTATAGGCCTATGACATATATGAGGCGGGTCTGCAACCTCCGGTATCCAAAGTTCCGACAAATATCATTTCTCGGGCAGTCGAGGACATTTTTGGAAAACCGGAGGCAATTTGCTCAAGATAGCTGGAAAGGTCTTTTTTGACATGAAATGGGCAGTCTTTAAAAAAAAATGAAAATTATAGCTTAAGTTGTAAGATTAATGTCTCTTTTCTTTTAAGTACTTATTTCCAGTGAACACACTTCCTTTTATATTTGCTGGTATACCACATCTGCTGTATTTACCAGCAGCTTCGATTCTGACGAGCATGCAGTATATTCGTGGTAGCAGAACCAAACATAAGGCCACAGTTTTGCTCGCACTTTAAAATTTGATCTTTAGACAGAAGAATTTACAACAACTTCCGCTAAAAGTCGCATAAAGAGCAGTTTTCTTTAAATCTGAGAATTAACAAAAATGTACACTTGAATTCAAATGTAACACACCTATATATTAAGTATTTGATTATAATTGACTCAAAATGAACCACCGGATATTTTTAGGCGCGTAACCAGAAATTTCTCAAGGAGAAGACAAAACCTAACATACAGCGCCACCAATTAGCGATAAGGGTACATAAAAATGTGGCCAAAAATGCCTCTCAGATAGCTGGAAATGACACTTTCCATGTCAATTTGCCAAAGTTTACCACATATAAATCAGGGGAATACTAGCAATATCATACAACCAAGAAGATATATTGAAAGATATAGGCCTACTCAAGGTGGGACGTCTGTCCATTCGCCCCTCCTGCTACGCAGGCTGTATATTTGACCAAATCTGGTCAAATAAGTAAACACATTTCGGATTGATGCAAGACTGATCCGAAGTGGGTTCACATTTAATTCGATTTTTTAGAGTGAAGGTAAAACATATAATTTTACTCAAAAGGGAAAAAGCTCGGGCATGAATAAACATATCGGTACCTTTATCAATATAATTTCAGTAACGGGCATTGCAGTACCTGGCGCAGTGATTTATACGCTTTATTTCTTCCGTATATGTACACGTACAACAATACACATTCAAACACATACAGGCCGGAGTAACAATATCATGTTGAGGACAGTTTTAATTCGGCGTGGGCCATTGTCCTCGCGTTTTTATGAAAAACTTTCGCAATAACTGCTACCTCTGCATGACACAAGGAAAACTGAAGTTTTTGATAAATTAATTTTGAGTGACACATTTCCTGCTATCTGTGGTGTGTTATAAATACCAAATGTTATCCATCATTCCTGAATATGGCTGAACAGTTCGGCTGTTGACAAGTATTCGACTCCAGACACAAGTGTCATTCTGTTCGAAGTCATTTGATATCAAAATTCCAACAACTTCAAACGACTGAAGTCGAAGAACCAGGCAGCCAACTTTAAAGAAGCGAGAAGTAGGTTAGCAAGCCCTTAGACAATGGGGGGGGGGGGGGTGAAACAAAGGGGAACCACCTGATTTTTTTCGTCCCCTAGAGAGTTTGACATTTGCCATTGACTCAACACATTGTTATACATTTGGGCCCTGGAAAAAATTCCTCACCCTGCTTGCCTGGAAAAACCCCCATTGTCTGGCTACGGGCCTGGGGATAAGTTGCTATATAGGATACTAACGGTGAAGCCCTCTTAGCATTAAACTGTCGTCGCTGTGGGGTAGTTCATGCGTGGCCTTCTTTAATTCACTGACCGAAATAATAAATGCTACACATACAGACATGAAAAATGTCAGTACTGGTTCTCTACACGAAAAGTTGAAAAAAACCAATGATATTTATGGCTCATAGCATTGCCTTTAAAATTTTCTTTCTCGCTCAAAGGTTAACTGTTTGGATAAAGAACGGTAAGAACCTCACTACAATTTACAAATTATACTTAGTGAAACCTTCATATTATCTTAATGATCACATTGTAAATAAAATGGAAAAGGTTATAGTGGCAATATAAATCTCGCTTGAAAATATTATAGAACTGGAGAGAACCTCTCCTGTTGGGGACCCTGATTCGGACTAGTCTTGGGTGCTACCTGTGTACCCAATATTTTTAAATGGATCTTGAACACATCGAAAGACAAAATATAAGCGTGGTCAAATAAATTTCATAAATTACTGGTATGCTATTATAGTCGTGGGTGTATTTGAACATACTGTCGTTTTGCAAAGTGCTGGTTGGGGTTGTAATTTTGTAGTGCATGAGAGGTTCAATAAAACCGTTCTCAAATATAACGGTCTACTGCAGTCAAGGCACTTCGAAATAAGGATATCCACGTATGCTAATATATGTATGGTTCTCATTGGTCACATGACGCATTGCTTATACCCAGATTTTCTTTAATCACATGATAAGTGACAATGTCTCTGTTACTGAAATGCTTAAGCCAGTGGGAGATTTCTTATCAGGGGTTGAGGTTTTTCAGCAAGTTCGTACCTGAAAACTGGGGGAGAGGAGAAATTATTATAGTGACTCATTTTCCTTCTGTTTATTCTACCTGAGTTAAACTCGTATAGGAGAACTACGGCAATTGGAAAACTTGAAGTATGTTTTGTATGGACATATTCACTCTTTGATACAAATGGGAAAAATCCTCCAGATTCTTGGGTTAAGTGATGCAGTGGGGGCGGTCATTGGGTCGGGTGGGCTAATAGCCATACGGGAAAGGAGGCCACGACGCTGCAGTCCCGGCCCCCAATGGGCCAAAACATTGCTGAATCGGGCAGACTTCGGTGCCTCAGTCGAAAAGAGATTATGTCCTGGTTGGGGATCTGGTGTCGGACAAAAAATCACCCCCCCCCCCCCCCGAGAAAGAGCCTATAAAAGCTACGGATGGGGTGAAGGATAAGGTAATTATAATTTTTTCAAGGCGGTGAAAGCTCTCCTTGAATGGTTCATCCTCTTTCACTTTCCCGTACCTCGGCTGCAAGACTAAGCCCTTCAAACATGGAAAGGCGTTTCATGGTTATCTCAGCATACCCAATGGAAGTGTAGATAAAAAAAATATTTTAGAAGGAGGGGCTCTAAAGCTCTACGTGCAATATCTTTTTTCACATATCTAGACAGTTGCTGCCTTCGATTTCAAATTGAGGTAGAATCTGTTTATAAGTTTATTCTTTTTTAAGTCAAATCATTAGCAGAAAACCAGCTACTCATGTGACATCAATTCTGTTACAGACACTGCATTACAGGTAATTGATTTCAATTGAAGGACGGTGTGAGGTAATTCATACAGTTTACGAACAGACAAATAATAAAGGATCACAAAAGATACAGTTTGGTTGCAAATTCTGACGTTAAAGTGCAAGAGCAGCCCCCAACTTGAAGTAGTAGACTTTCCTGTTTCATGATTGGCTGATGAGAGTCATGTGACAATATTTTATCTCCTCAAATGTGAAATTTACTAAGATTTACTGCTTGGTGTACCTCTGATTGAAGTCCTTAAATATTATGAAAGATACTTTTGAAGAAAAATAAGAAAAAAATGTGAGACGTTGGTGTTACTTCAAATAAAGTGACTGCTTTTGGTACAATCAGCCCCCCAAAACTTATTTCGGAACAACTCATTCTCATAAAGTTTTTTTTTTCATTCCTCTTCCGGACAAGTATTTTTCATGATAGTTTCGAACATGACTTTACATATTCAAGGTAATTGAGTAAAGTATACATTGGTCTATATTTATTCATATGAGATAGATTGTTTAATGCTTTGATCTCTTAAACAAGATCTCTTAAACAATCTCCAATGCTTCACATGAGTTTGTAATTAGTTTATCGGTTTGCAATGTTACTATGAATAGAATACAAATATTATTTTCCAAAGTCCCTTTGAATCCGTTGCGAAAAGAATAGAAAACAAATATTTACGTCCGTGGCCTTTTTGGCAGCTTAAGTGTTTCATTGTATACCACTTGAGTGTCGTTTATAGTATTGGAACTGATAATACTCTAAATATAAACTACATGTTGAACATTATGGATACGGTGGAACGTCGAAGACAAAAAGTTGACCCCAGAGCTAGCAAACTTTTTCTTCTTTTCATTGTTACAAGCTAACGTCAACGGGATGTTGAGACAGAACCATTTTATTTGCTCCATAATTTCGACGGAACTTCTATTCACATAGTCATAGTGATAGGCTGGATTCAGAAGGAGATACAGTAAAAAAAAAATCATATGACGTCATAATGTTCCCCAGCGGCCATGTTGGAGTATATACAACTACGTAGTAGCCTCACTCGACACTCTTGCTCGATTGTCCTCTAGTATGGCGGATCTGTGACGTAGCTGCAAATCCTCTATGGAGGGATGACTCTAGATTGAGGCATCTACATATTTAAGACAGGGGAAGCATTACTTTGCGCATGCGCACAGTGTCTGACACAACATAGTAGCCTACCACCTTTTATTTTCCTATGTTACAGTCAAGCAAGTAGCCAAGCAGAAAGGAGAGGAGGAGGACCTTATCCCCTGGTAAACTTTCGTTCTACCCTTTGGAAAGCTCTAAGGTACTATTTACGAATAAATTTTGCGAATATGTCGCCCCTAAAATATACTTGTTCCCTCCTCTAGTATACCGTCATTCTGGCTACATGGTTCACGATAAAGCATGACCGTTATATTCCTATGCAAAATACCCTTTATACAAACATGAAATAGGGAGGGTCCAATGGGCGATAGTTGAAAAAGCTAGTATATAAACAACTACTTCGAACAACCCTTCAACTATCAACGGTATAGCCGACTACGGTTGGGCAAAGACCAAAGAGTAACTACGCAGGCTAAACTTTTCCCCGTCGAATGTACCTTGTACTAGCCCTACATACTTTAAAAAGTTTGCAACTCTTTTTTGTGCTACACTGAATATGCTGTATTGAGAGTTTCATTTTAAACTACTTTCTGGGTCAATTACAAGAAATATGTCAAATAAAAAGCTGTTAGTCTTACCCAGAAATTTTTCACCAATCGGAAAAGAGAAATGCACTAGATATAATGATGTCAACTGCACAGGCAGACAGCGTGGTGTGATGCTTCGCTTAGGGTCTTCTTGTTAAAGGTGTAGGAAAAGTTATAAATAGGAACTGTCTGACACCCATGCGTCTTGCGCATGGCAGCTTCTCGTCGCAATTTATTAATAGAGCCCAGTTTAATCGTAGCATTGGTTCAAAGGAAATGGTGCGTTTAAAATGCACCATCGCGGTATGCAAAGGAAGAAGCTGTAATCATTTCTACACCATTTAATCTCGCAAATAGCTCCAAAAATAGCTTAATCTCAAAATATTATGCAGATTGCATCATTTGAAATTTCAGAATTCTGGGCCAACAAATCATATACTTGAGAAAATTAACAGAGTTTCCTTCTACGAAAATATTTTTCTTGAAAAGGAAGCTACAGTGCGGCTTTATTTCAAAATAGCTAGTATTATGCAGAGCCATATATTAGGAATACGGCTCTGTTGCTATATATCTATTAATGTCGCTTCAAAAATGTGAAAATTTTCTGTACAACCCAGACCCATGGCCGGCAGACAAGCTAAGAGGTAACTCGGGGGGGGGGGGGGGTTAAGGGTTCAAAAGTGTGAAGCTGTGTTAAGTCGATAGCTCATAACAAACTGTCCAGGGGCTGAAAAAATAATATCCGAGTGGGGAGGGTTTACAGCCTATACATCCACAGTCTTGAGACAAAGCTTTCAAATTGGGTTTAGGACCCAAGCGTATGAGGCAAGAAGTGGGGTGGGGTTTATCAGTCTCGGCATTCCCTCATGCGATTTTTGACATACATGTTTAAAAGTTGGGTCAAAAAATTCAGATTCCAAATGAAATGGTCTTTTTTACTTATCATGCCTATGCGGATTCATGCTGCTTACTGCCTCTGTGGACGTCCCAAAGATGCCGCATCGCAGCGATGAGCTGAAAGAAAAATTTCGGCGGTCCACCGGGAGAAAGTATGTTTGGGAAGATGTTTATAGAACATGGGAAGGTACAAACTTTGACGCAAAATATCTTCTGTTGCAGCAGGATATTATCATTTGATATTCCCTTCTCGATATCCCTCCCCCTCCCCAGTTGCAGGAACGGTATTTTTTATTCTTTATTACGTATCAGGAACTTAACTTTGAAATTGCACGGATAAACTTTGAATCCAGTCTTGATGGCAGGGGTGACCAGCATAACCGGGTTATTAGCATTGATCAGATCTGGATCAAAATGATCAACTGATCAAGTTAATTTCTTATCAGAATCTGATTACCATAAATGACTCGGATTAAGGGTTGGTACCCCCTGACCAGGAGGTTTTTAAAGCGCATGAGTTGTACATTTAGGAAACAATTTAGACTAGAGATAAATGTATTTATTAAAGCGATATAATATTCGATCCTTAAAGATGGCTATATAGTAATTTAATGCTAAATCTGCTGGCTGTGAAGGTAAACTTGTGCCTGGGAACATCCGGCTGTAAGTTAAAGCTACGGTGGGACTGAAGTGACATATTAGTTTGATTTTCCCTTTGAATAAGACGACAAGTATTGAAATCGGCTTAATAAGCGATTTCTGAAATTCTTTTTTTTTTTGGGGGGGGGGGCGGGGGTTGCTTTGCATATGCGCTCATCCTGTAGATAATCGGAATAAACAAAACACTAAAGCACCTACAACTGGGTTCCAAAGTTTGAGCTTACTTGAAGATGTTGTGGTATTACTGATTTTCATCAATCCAATAACATATGGAGCGATCTTAACTGTGGAATTATGCAGTGTTTTGTGTCTATTTTTATCTTTTGAGTGTGAAAATTTGCATTTTAGTCTGCCGTAGAGAAAAGCCGATACTCTTTATTTTCCTTCGGTTGGGCTAAACACTTGTTATATTTAATGTTGCATGTACGTAACCGAACGAAAACAGGGGGACGCGAATCAAAATGTGCTGAGCTAAGCTCGCTTTGTGTGTCTCACGTTGTGCCCGACAATGCCATGCTACAACGGATCACCAAATTTACTCAATGTGTTGTCGTGTTTTAAATTTCAATGTAATCTTATTCTGCCGTTTCGGGCAGAGTGCGAACATCACGGTTTATTCTTATCCATTTTCTGTGGAATTTTAATTACTATACACTGCATTACGTCATTAAAAAAAACCCCGGATGAATACGCACACTTTGTTGTGTTCCGAAGTTTTGATCCAAAACTTATAACCACAAGCACAACACTGCGGAAAATGGAAAAGAAAAACTACGGAGCATGTACGGGGACATTCAAGAAAAATTATTTCGTTTAAACTTAACCTGTTCTGGCATGTCTCCTCACGAGCTCCGTAGAAAATATCGCCTTTGACAAATGCAAAACAGAAAGACTGGGAGGGAAAACGCGTTGGTGTTCAGCTGAAAGAAAGGCAAGAGCAGTGCCGAAACTGCAAATATAGCTTCAAAATGGCGGATATGCCTACGAGGTGGGGATGGATGAAGAACAAAAGTCAAATTTAACACAGACATAGCCTACTTAAACTACATGTCCTGTATCTTTTTCGAATATGAACGATTATCAACTAAAATTGATAACTATTTTGAGGTTACAGTCTCGTAAATTAATTCCCATATTGATACACAGAAATTTAACTCAGACCACATCTATTGGGGCACAGATATTATTATCGTTACCTTAAGGGGGCGAGATGAAGAGAATTTGTTAAATCATTGGCTCGGCCCTTAATATTTGGCTCACAGAGCAGTATTTATAAATATAGAGCGAGCTTACAGTTTCGCCTATAGATAAGATACAATAATTTAGAAAAAAAAACTTTTATCAATTTTTGAGCTTTTAAAATCATTTTTAAATGAGTCTTTCTAAACTTCCTTCTGTATGCCAAAACCTAATTACTGCTAAACATTTAACATGTACAAGGAAATTACTCACTTTGTGCGTCCGATTTGTCAGATTTAGTCTTCTTAAGCTAGAAACTGGGAGAATTGTTTTGCATTGTCAGGCAAAAACACTCTCAGCTAAAAACAGTTGGGTAAAATAATCACGAACACTGGTTACATATGTGACAATACTAAAATTGAAAAAAAAAAAAACTGGTCCAAAATTGTTGAATTTACTGGTGAATTATATGGTTAGATGACACTTTGTTGGGTGACCTATCATTTGACTGACCAACTATTGGAACAAATTTACCAAATTTCGGTATTGTCACATTATAACGTGACCAGCGGTTGGTGAACATTTTACCCAACTGCTTTTAGAGTTTGCACGACGAAACATAATGAACAAACTTACCTGTTGTTGTGTAGACGTACCCCGTTGTCCAGTCCCTCGAAATCGGGCCTCCCAGTAGCTTGTAGGTTTGTCGGTCTGCACCCAGCCAAGTCTGCCAACTTCTGATAACCCGGGAATGGAATGACATCTTTCTTTGACAAGACCATCTTCAGAGGGAGTGGTGACTTCCGACATTTCTGCCATCTGTTCAAGGCAATTTTAGGAGATGCTGGTATAGGAGGCATTATCTAGGGATTAGCCCGCTGAGCGGAAGAACTTTGTTCGTCCGTCTTACCTGTGCGAAAAAAGCAAAGGCGGCTACAAAGGAGATACGCAGGCTATCTAGGCTGGAGGTAAAATGAAGGCTTTTACATTTACTGTGTATCGGTATATGATTAGTCAAATGTTTGTATATGCCGGGGATGGCCTGTCGTTTACCACGTTCTTGAATATTCTATGTAAGTTATTTTCTATAAATTGGTACATGGTATGCTTGTCGTTACTGACTAATCGCAAGTAGTCATATTTTCGCTTTTATGTACGTCAAGAACGCAAAAGGATTTGGACTGCCTAAAGGAACGTCGTATCAGACAATGGTACCAAACGAGAGACCTACACACTCTACTGTTTAGATCATGTGTACTGTAGTATCTGTCCCATGGGGTGTCCAGGGAGTCTCAATAGAGAAGGTGCAAGACTTGCTCGAACGCTCTTCTGAGAAGGATACAAGAGCAAGACGAAAGAGGGTTGATCCTTCCCGTTTAAAAAAGTTTTGCATATGGATATGGGAAGAGATGCAAAATGGTGGGATGTAACACGTTTAGGGCATGTCTAAACACGCAGAGTCCTATCCCCAGTAGAGGGACGCATGCTCATTGGGTAAAAACGCTTTTTGATTTTATTTTGGCAAAAGAAGGAATTGCAGGAATAGAATTTTAAAGTAGCACAATTAATCAGGAGACCAGCTGTTGAGCATTAGAAATATCTTGTACTACATGCTGAGTTATAAAGGGCAAATTGGCTGTCAGTGGTAAGAATTTTGTGTAGTTTCTGATACTCGCTTAAAGGGGCAATCAGAGTCTGGTTTACAATTTTTGCAAAACTTTAATTCTGCACGACATTTCTACATCGAAGGTTACAAGAGCAGTGCCGCAAATTTATTTTGAAGCAACAGCTACAGCTCACAATTTTTTTTCTTATATTTCTTCAAGCATATTTTATGTATTGCATATTCAGGGTAAACCAAGTAGTTACTTATAGTAAATTTTACATTTGAGGAGAAAATGTTAATGATGACATGACTCTTAGCAGCCAATCATGAAACAGGACAGTCTACTACACTAATCCAAGTTGGGCTGACTGCATTGACTTTTTACTTGGTAAAAGGTCGTATAATATTGGTCCTGTTGTGACCAACTTTGAATAATTTCTTAACCAACTGTTTCGGGCGTGGCCAGTGGTGGCACCAGTATTTAAAAAATGGGGGGGGGGCGTAAATGGAGGGCACGCGGCGTTGTTCTGGCGCAAACAACAATGCACCTTGTGGGGTCTTGGGCAAAGCCCCGGTGAGGTCCAGGGGCGAAGCCCCCGGAAGCTCTAGGGTCTTGGCGTACCTCTGAGTCAAAAGTCTATGCGCGACGACTGCACAGAGTGTAGCAGTTTTGGTCTGGGGCTAGTGGGAAAGTGGGTAGCGTAGAAATATCCATCACACAAGCTTGCGCTGCAATAAAAAGTTCTGATGACAGGAAGTTATGAAAAACTGTTTCACTTTGAAAACTTTAGGAATGTTTCAATCTGTTTGGGGTATTATTTTGTAATTATTTTGCCTAGAAAACTCATGACAGGCCACTGAACTTTGGGAGCTAAGTGGGGGAGGGAGAAATGGGGCAAAGGTTCTGACTAGAGGGCAAATGCCCCCTTGCCCCCGCTAATGCCACCACTGGGCATGGCATCGACCAAAAAAGGAGCAAGTGGCACAGTGGTAATGAACTGCGTCTTCCAGTCATAAGGTCTTGAGTTCAAGTCCCAGCTCCGAAATCAAAATTGTCGTCTAGTTTTCTGGGCTGTAGTAAATCTGCTATCCCTTAATCATAGACATTAGACTGTGAGTTTGTCTCACGAGACTGGCATTGCCAGCTTGGCGTTAATACCCCTTCATTGGGGCGTTGCCGAGTTCCCGCAAGGGAGGATCAAATGAAAACAAACGTTTGAAAGTTTACCCAAATGTTTGAATTGAAAAGTTACCCCATGGAAGTAACTAGAAGAAAGTTGATCTCCGTTGGATGAACTTTGTGAGGTACAGCAAGTCGACTTTCGACATAAGATATATAATTGTGGTCGGTTTCATATAAAGAGTGAAAAAACCTTTGAACGAATCTTTTCAACGAAATTTTGATAAATTTTTCTTAAATTCTGAAGCATGATTCGTGCAGACCATTTTGTATGTAGAGTGCTTTCACTGACGTCACAAGCCCCTCCCCCTTTCCGGGCAAAATGGAGTGTAGTAAACGCATTTAGTGTAGATGGCTGAAAAGGAACTGACGACCCACGTATCACTGTTGATTTTCGCCCGGCAGTGGGAGTGGATTACCAGTTGTGACGTAACTTTAAAACACAGTATACATCACCAAATTGTTCGTGGTCGCTCGATAAAAAAGTGCACACGGCAAGTTTGAGCTACTAAGAATGAAAACCGTTTTGAGTTGTACATAATAATAGCCTGTCTTGATGTAGTGCTGTGATATCGATGTGTACGCAGTTTAATGTTCCAATGATCAGCATTTACTAGGGTTACAATCCCCAAATTTCCCTGGAAGCATGGACGTCTTCTGAAGGAGTCACACTGTTGTGACTTGAAGTGACACATGGAGAACTGAGGAACTGAAGAAAATCGGGTTCATCAAATGCACTATGGTCCTGGATTGAGCAAACCTAACCTATAGCAATACGTAAGTTCAATTCTCTATAAGACTTTTGGCGTTCCTTGGTAAATCATTTTTGCTGCCAACTATTTAGTTTATGACATTTTAAGTCAATTAATCATTTCCAGAATCATTGCTACCTCTGCCGCTGGTCACTTTCCTTATACCAACAACCACCAGGCATTCTCATCAAATAAATTTACTGAGGTTATTCTTTTGAATTCGAATGTATCATAACAAAAATATTTCATGACAATTTAAACTAGAGCATGATATTTTTTAGAAACGGTCAAATTTAAGAAAAAAATAATTTAAGGAGGATCCTCAGTTCCCAGCGTCTCTGTTCAGTTAAAGTTTCCTTCGACGCGATTGAGGCACACCCCTTGTGAAATATTTTATCTTGTTTCGGGTTTTCTTTTTGGTAGAACATCTTGTTTGTCATAGCTTCGAACTATTTTCATTATCCTTGTCACCACCAACTACGATGATCTCAAAATTTCCAGCATTTTTCAATATTTGTTCAGACTTCAGTCTGATTGCCTACCCCTGTCCAGGCTCTTCCATTACCGCTAGCGGTGGCTGTAGAAGCCCGTAAGACTGGTTAAATCTGTCCACTGATTCCGAACGAGGAAAGGCTGATTTCCTTCTGACTGTTCGTGATCAAAAGAGCCAACTCTTGTACTCATAAAAAATTTGATCGGTGCTATACACAAGATATGCGATTGATTTGAAATTTGCTGGTCGCAATCACTGACGATCCCAAATAGTCACAACGGAATGAACTATCAGACTTGTCGAGAATGTAGAACCCTTGCTGGTGGTCATATTTGTATTCACCTCTAAGTGTGTTTGTTTATTCTGTAGTGGTAATATTTACTCACTTTCCGGATGGAACTATTTGGTTTGGCTTTAATTCAATTCGGGAAATGTAGAGACAACTATAAAACTACATGTCGGACCCAGGGATGGCATCAGGTTTTCCCGACGGGGAGGGAGTAAGCTGCGCACATGGCAGGGGGAGGAACAAATTGAATTCCTGACAAAGACGTTGAATTGCCGGAGAAGTGATAGCGGCGAATGTTTTAAATTTTCTTTGCGAAAAAGGGTTGTAAAAAGATAAAAAAAAATTTGAAGTTACATGGTAAAGCACGCAACAACTTTGGATTTTTGAGATAATTTGGTTTTTGTGGGAGGATATGCCTTTCCCATGAGCATAAACCAGCATATCGTTGGGGTGACTTAGGATTGTCGTGACGACGTATGTTATCCCGGTGATTATTGATTAATGCTTTCCGAGCATGTGGAGGGGCATGCTTACTCTTCTCACAGGCGCAACCTCTGCGTTTCCACTTTATTTTATTTCTGTTTGTTCCTCAAATGTATTTCTAAGTAGTTTAAGCTATGATTTTCGGAACTGAATGAGGTTTGTTTTCGACTTACTGAGGTAAATTTAGTTTCATCATTGCCTCGTTAATTCACTTTGAGAATAGTGAAATTCATTCCAAGAAGAGTAAAATTCACTCGGGGGGGGGGGGGGGTAGCGAAGTGAAAATGCCTCTTGAAATGGAGTAATCACTTTAGGCAGTCTTTCAAGAATGAATTTTCACTCTTCTTGGAGTGAATTTCACTCTATTAGAGAGTGACTAAGTTCAATCTTTTGTTTTTAGAGTAATACGACGTGCAAACAAGTCGAAATGTCCTCAAACCCTTTTTAATCTGTCTTTCTCTTCACCCAGGTGCTTAAAGCTTTGGTTCCCAATGTTGCACTATTAATTAATGAGGGTTCCACAATAAAGCTAATTTTTCGTAGACAAAGAAGTGATTGCGGAGGACCATTCTATTGTGACGATGAGAGACAGAGGACTTTTCGCATAACCATATGCTCTTTGGAAAATATATTAATGAAAATTCAAATTTTTAACTAATTGTCTGACTCATCCTTTTTTGGAGACACCCTTTTCAAAGGAATCGATAATGTCTAGTTCTAAGATGTCACTGGAGGGTCGTTTACTTTTTTTTTTATTTCATTTGTTGTTTTGGATCTTCTTAACACTTGGGACTTGTCCCTTTTATAAATACCTTGAATTTTCGTTTGTCTTGTTGCCTTGTAGACTTTTGTTCTTCCCGTGTTTCTAATTTTTTTTAGTTATCCGCTTCACGGTCTTTTGACTAAGATCATGTGGAGTGTCTGTTCTTTTCATCCAATCTAGAATGGAGAGATACATGACAGATCAATAATGTAAATGGTCTGAGGGCCGTGAGGTTGGTCAAGTTTTGTCCTTCAGTGGACGTATAGCGTCTTCGGGAAGCAGTTAAAAGTTTAGTTTCGCCGAACGGTCCTTTGCCAGAGGGTCGGGAGGACCGTTAAGTTATCCGAAAAGATTGTGGTACTATTTTCATCCTTTTTATTGGGTTCATTTTAGAAGTTAAGGGCTGAATATGAACCTGTAATAGGTGAACATAACGTAGTCAGATCAGGGAGCTGTAAGGTTTACCGCTCCCTCACTCTTAAAAAGTTGGTTAAAAACATTCACCAACACTGGTCACGTATGTCAAATACCTGAAATTGGTCAAGTTTTCCCCAATATTTGTTGTTTATTTGGTTACCACACAGGCTGGTTACCCAATAAAGTGGTAAAAAACCTCTTGGATAACCCATTAATCAACAATTATTGGGTAAACTTTAACCAATTTCAGGTATTTGACATACGTGACCAGTGTTGGTAAGTTTTTTTAACCAACTTTTTTAGAGTGCTGGTCAGATAATGTTATGTTAGGATCAGTCAGTCGCTATGGTAACCAGTTGTCGATAGCACAGGGAGAAAAGATAGCATATTTCCAATGTTTCGCGTCTATTATACTTTGAGTCGAAAAATGATGATATTTCCATCAAACATACAAAAATAAATGTAAAGAGTAACAACCTTTGTCCTTTTCAACTTTGTCATTTGAACATAAATAGATGAACAGGGACCCACCTTACCAACAAATATACCAAAGCCAACACTGCGTCATCTCCTTTGTAAACATGTATTTTGACGTTCACTCCCATGCATCGCTTGGATGCCTACCAGCCATATACATTTGATATACTCACTAGGTCTGACATTCTTATAGTTCATATTTGCCTTCTTTTGTATTCGACAAGATTAAACATTTATAGTGCTGGTTATGATGCCCAATTAAGCACTTCCTTTGTGTGCGAATGGACGACAATTTGAAGATGCCGGTATATAGTGACCGCACGTGTTAATATTATCACGTGTACACACTCTAATGACGTGGGTCATTGCTTCCCCACCCAGGGGCACCTGTCAACACCACAGGGGTACGTGGGAAGCCTTTCAGACAATTTTAGAAAAATAGTGTTTCATATAACAATTGGATATGGTGGCGGGGAAATTTTTGTTGGGTAATAACGGGAGAACGGTCTTAACATATAAAACTTAGTAAATGTAAAATATGGGTCGTATCATTCGGGGAGGTCTTTCGCTTCACCGCTACCTACGTCTATTGGTTATTCGTCCAACATTTCAAAATCAAATTTAAAGCTAAAACCCCTTGTAATTCCATATTGTCAAAACATTCGCGATGATACATCCGTCATGGTTTTTCAAATTTCTTATTTTTTAATGTTGTAGATCACTTGTTCCCAACCACGGGCACTATGACTCCATGGGGGTACCTGTCAACACCATCGGAGTATAGGGGAAAGAGTCTTACACAACTTTAGAGAAGTATTGCTTGAAATGTAAATAAAATGTGGTGGTGGGAGAATATTAGGGTAATAATGTGTAAACGGTTTAAACATATACAACTAGCTATGTAGAAAATATGGGGCATATGGGGCAGGTCTTCCCTTTCCCCGCTTCCAAAGTCAATGGGCTATGGGTTATTCTTTCGTTATATTCTATGACCCCCCTCAACACAATGAAAAAGAGAAACTAAATGTGCTGAAGTAAGGTCTGGAGTTGGACAAAAACACTGTCCTCTCTGAGGAAAACAGTCAGGTATAGCCATGTTGAAACTCCACTTTTTCGGGTGAATGATTCGGTGAATATGAAGAATCAGAAAAATTGAGGTGAGAAGGGGAGGGGGACGGGTAGGCAGGTGCCCATTCCATTTTACTAAAGATCTAGGTGCTATAATGCTTACCAACAAATGAAAAATTGTTTCATCTTTTAAATAAAAATATTGTGTATGAATGATAAACGTTCACTATGGATCTGTGGATAAGAACAAATGCGCTCTCGGGGGAGGGTAGGTTGCTTTCGCTGGGTGCACTTGCACCTTGCCCTCGGAAATAGCTAGCATTAAGCCCGATTGTGCATTATATTTTTGCTGTTCTGACGTGAGGTTTGATATTTCACCTGCTTTCAACTTCATTTAAGGTTAAAAATGAAATATTTTTCATCATCTATTGCTAATATCTGCAGAATACTTACAGTAAGGATACATAAGTGTAGGGAGCAATATGAGTGAGGGGGGGGGGCAGTGGCGACTCCAAAAAGTCAAAATTTGGACAATCTAAGGGCTGAGGTAAATCTGAGGGAAAAATATTCAGGTGCAGTGCGAAACTGATTGCTCTTACGGGTGGGATCCAGGGGGCAAATCCCCGGTGGAGTCGAGGAATGAAACCCTTGAAGCGCTGAGCTTTTAGCATATCTCTGGGTGTGAAGTAAGTCTCAGAAGAGGTATTCATGTTTTTCCGTTGACCTAAATACTAATTGACCTAACTTGAGAGAGATTGGAGAGATTAATTTCCCTTTAGTGTTCAAAAGTGGGGGGGGGGGCATAGCCAGTCATCCAAGTGGAAAAGATCTTTCCCTTTTCCCTCAGGCTCCTCCTACGTCATGGATTATTCGTCTCATATTTCAAAACCAAATTTAAAGCTAAAACCCCGTCTGTCTATCTAAGCCCTTTTGTGCTGACGTTACGGGTAGTCAATTTTGGGGCAAAGAAATCGGAAGCGCAATGTACCCATAGGTGAAATTTCGCACGGACGCTTGTAGAATTAAACGTGTATAGGCTTACCCAATTAATGTACTGTCTCCATTCGTTTGTGCAGGCCGAAATAATACGCACTTGCCTATTAGAAGGCGCACTTTTTGATCTGTGACGTTTTTTGGATAAGGTATATTTTCTGGTTAAGAGCCACTTCGTTAATGTTCTCGTTCTCTTTGTTTCCCTCACTTAGATTACCTGATCATAAAGAAATCATGGGGAGGGGGTATTTTACAGTCCTAAATTTTCACCTAGATTGAAAGTCTAACTATTAACTTCTTACCCCACTTTGTCTTAATTATCCACTAACTTGAAACCCTCCAGCAGCTCTCTCAGTTTTCCCACTTGAGCGTAAGGTGACAAAAAAGTACGCTTCCTGTGCATATATTCGAACATACCTGCAAATATAGAAGCAGTTCTCCGTGTCATTCTAAATTTGATCTAAACATAAGGAAATACGCTTCCTTGAAGGTTGGACAAGTCTGATTGTCCTTGGTGGCAAGCAGTAATCCCAAAGACAACAATTTTGTTGTTAACTCTCCCTCATTCACACCAGTCTCAATACATTTCAAGAAAGCCGTCTAACACTTTTTAGATTGTCCATTTTCAATCAATTCCGTGGATAAATGTTATTGAAACAGACTTTGAAGCAGGGTAAAATCGGTAATAGATAACGAAAATTATCGATGATATTTTCCATGCAAAATGTCACTCATCGATGGACAGTTGCAAGGCAAGCAAGCCAAAAATTTACTGTGCAAAGTCAACGTGGGGAAGTTCAAAACGTGGAAAGGAAAGCGGTTCACAGAAATTTTCAATTAGCACAACTCTTTCATAGACGTCAAGTTCAAAAAATGGAGACTACCGAAACTCATATTGCACAGTATGCACTGTACTGAAAGTATTTTGATTACATATTGTGGTTTTGTATTCTAACTCTGAAGTAGTATGCTAAACTGAGACTGTGTCTGGGTGCGGATGAGTTTTAGACAGTTGTGGGAGGGGCTTAAGTAAGTAGGTTAAGAGATTATGGACTCTTAGGGGATTAGACCTTTGCAGGTACGTATTGCGTTGACTAACTAACTAAGTGACACTGCTGGGGTTACTACCACATGGCAATACGTATTGTTGGCATAATTAGTCCATTTGCACATCCAATAACTTGCACAAAGGCAAAGTTCAATTATTTTGTATTCTACTCATAAGGGGCGAATTGAATGATTTAAAGCCGAATTGCATTTAAGTGTGTGGTCACGAGTTTTTGAAAACTGAATTGAATCGTAAATTTCACACTCAAATAAAACCTTTATTTACATGTAAACCATTTTTTCATTAGTGAATGAAGAAAAATTTATGGGTTTGGAAAAAAATTGATTAATTTCAAGAACCAGCTCAACGTGCCGCTTTAAGTTGAAACCAGAATTTTCTAGTTCGACAAAGAATCGAGAACAACTGTGAGTACGCCCTCTCAAAGAATATTCACTTTTCTGAAGGAACCGATAAGTAACGAACAGAATATACCATCATACACGGTTTAGTTGACTTCACATAAAATTGAGTAGATATGGTCCCAACAAATGCATTTAACTAACTGTTCAAGACCTAATTGCTCGCAGAGTTAGTTCGCAAAACTCATTCGAGTGCTGAAAAGTTAGGCAGGCTCATTTACACTTAATAACATTTTTGTAACGAATAAAATCATTGCAGCGTGATACCTTCTAATTAGCCACATTAATCATGAATAAATTCCAATAGTTGTTGAAAACGTGAACAGGTGGAACATTGACGTTTTATGGGCTTACGAGCTTGTAGTTTGCGTTGCTCTTACCTTCTTACCTGGAACATAGAAAAGATTTATGTATAGCCAATATAACTGAAGGGGTTGCGCATTATATATATACGTGGGATCGCGACAAAAATAACATTATACTATTGATGTTCACTCACTGCTTCTCTTTGAACAGGGTCAGTGGAGTATAAAGGAATCGTGAAGTGTGTGGGGTGGGGCAAACGGTGAATTCATACGATTGACGTGGATAGGGGTCTGAGGAGGGTGCAGAAAGTTTTGGCCATGGAAACTGACTAAATTAATACCACCTATGACCAATGGAACTTTGATGGTGTAATTATCAATTAAAAGGGAAAATGTCTTAAAAATTTTAATGGTTTTGTAAGGTCTGATTATTCGTTGTCTTTGGAAAGAGTCTCAAGAGACGGGTGTTCTTGGAAAACATTTTGCTTTTTTAGGAGGGCTGAAATGTAAATCGGTGAATCGGTAATATTTTTGAAGCATATCTAATCAGGCGTGGCGGTCAATAGGGCATGCGCCACTGGTACTCGATCCAGGCTTTCTGAGTGATTTCCCAAGACAAGCTGGTCTTCCTTCAACTTCTTCCATGATAGGTGAGATGAGGGGCATGTTTCCGGCCCCTGTTGCGCACGTTACACATCAGGGTTTGCCAATGATCGATATTTTGTGCATTTAAGAAAAAAGGGGTCTAGTCCCAGATTTTTAGTACAACATTTTTCACTATCAAAACTTGATCTTCTATGTGGGAAGAGTTTAGCAGGACTGTGTTTGACCGTGTTTCACCCAATTTTAAAATATCAGTCAACTAACCAATGGTCGGCTTGTACACAACCATGACCATCGTCCGAGACGGACGGAGGTTTATACTCAGACAACTGTAGACCAAACAAAAGTAGATTTGGGGAAAAGGTCAAATCATCCGAAAAGGTCAATCTTTGAGATCATCTAAGACTGACAGGCGCGGATCCAGACATTCCAAAAAGGGTGGGGGCTGACCTAAGAGAAAGCAGGGGTGTGAGGGAGTTGCACTGCTAATTTCCCGTACTTTTTGTTGTTGATGGGGCGAAAAATGGAGGATTGAGGCCGATAAAGCGGATCCGGGTCTGACTTACCCGAAAACCCCGAAAATACGTACAGTTGATAAGATCTTCTTCATGGTAGGCATGCAAAGTAAAACCTTATAGGGTCTGTTCAAAAAATATTTGGGGATTTCAGTGGACCTTTAGGAGGTTTGCTCCTGTATATTGTAACTATCAAACAATGGACGATGGGCATTTTGGCACTGATAGTTAGTGTTAGGTGACATTACATTTACACCAATTACGAATCTAAACCTGAGAGGCGAATTTTTCTATGTACCAGAACTCTACTTGAATTTTCACAACAGGAAAAAATCAGTAAACTTTAAACTCATTAAGTTGAGTAACTTAGAGTGTTAAAGGGTGACTACAACATGAACATACTTATAATTAACATTATTAGGCAAGTTTTATATCCAATAGTTACCGAAAAAATTAAACTTTTTAAACTTTAAAATTTTGTTGTGTCCTGACATGTTATGGTTTTGTGCATAATTTGAAAACAGTTTCTGGTTACGAAGTTTGAAAACCGAATTGAGCCATTAACTGGTTAAGTGCTCACTCATGAAACAGTTACTTGTATATACTATATGGAGATTTTCTAAAATTGACCATTTGTAATTGATAAGTGAAGAAAACTAACCAGTTTTGGACAAATCTGATGAATTTTATGAACCAATTCAATGAGCCTCTTTAAATAACCAAAGTGAGTCACTCGTTGTGGCGCAGGCTTCAATGGAAAGCCTAAAAAATTTTGTTTGGTAAGGATAGCACAAAACTACATTATTCTGAGAAAGATAAGACAGCAGACATCTAGGATTATCTTGGCAAATGAACATAGCCTTCCTCCAGCTGGTCCCATTCTTTTAATGCTCGACTGGTCTGGTCTGTGCGCTACAACTGAAGCTGCGAGATTAATTTATTGGAAAAAGAAAGTTAAATTAACTATTATTCGAAAAATACCCTAATGTACGGGCAAAACTCTTGACTTGAAAGGGGAAGTTTAAGCAAAAGAAAAATTTAATTTTCATATGTGAAAGAGGAACCAAATATACACGCTGTGGTGAAAGTTCCATTGAAATCGGACAAGTATTTCTCGAGATATCAATAAATGAAGTCAGTAGATTTGTGTTCCAAAGTAAGTTTGAGGGCAATAGAGCTTATATCACTTCCTCACATTAACAAGGAATGCTTTGTTTCCCTTTGTTTTATCAGACTGCTGTGTTGACCTTGAAGTTGACAGGAACAGGACCTCCCTGTAGGGGATGCAAAGTTTCTAAAGTTCTCATGCCACTTATGCAATCACATTTTAACAAAATGGTATTGCTGAGGAGAAAATTAACTCTAAAGTTTAAAGAAAAACAAAAGACTGTGTGCACTAATGTGGGGATATGATGTCATATGTGCTTGCTTCAAGTTCACTTTTTGTTGGCAATGTGAAAACTTTATGTGCTCATATCTTGAGAACCATACATCGGATTTCAATGCAAATTTCACCAAAATGCTAAGAATACGTACCTCTCTAACATACTAAATCCTGTTGTGACCTTAAACCCTTCTTTTAAAAAATAAAATAAATTTCTGGCAACATTGCTCACCTCCCACAATGACGTAGCTAAGAGGCCCAGGGCTAGGTTAGGTTAGATGGAGTTTTACGGCCCAGTTTCTAACAAGCCAGTGCGCCACAACTTGGAAAAAGACCTGACCGGCTCGACTTGAACCAATTGGTTGGAAACCGGGCCGTATAACTCCATCTAACTATCTAACTTGTAACCGATTGGTTAAGTCGGGCATGCCACGGTCTTTTTCCAGTTGGAAAGGACCCCACAACGTGCAGTCCCTCGGGTTCCCCGTGAAAAAATTTTGGAATATGTGTTAGTACTAAACAAAAAGGGAGAAAATTCAGAAAAATTTGCCCACAGAAAATTTCCGAGACCCCAACTGCCTCCCGCTCAAAAATACCATTCTTAAACTTGTTTGCTGCATTGAAGAATAGTACCTTTAACTTCTACGAAGTTCCGAAAGTGAGGGCGCTCGTTAACTGAACAGTCAATGCTAGAGTGCAGTTTCTTCTATAGTGTTTGACAATAGACCCTTTTCCAAATAGCAATTACAAAGCATTTTGGGATAGTGTTTTGGTATGCATTATTCTTTAAATGACATTTTACTGTAGCAAAGAATAATACACACCAACATTCTATCCCACAATACTTTGTAATAGCTATTTGGAAAAGGGTCTATACACATGTGTACTGACAAGTGGAAAACTACGTCGGAAAAATGAAGAGAAAGGAAAGAAAAGGGAAGCAGAAGAAAGAGGGGAAACTGAAAGGAAAAGAAAGAGAGAAAATTAAATTAATGCTAAGAATGAGGATTATTGTCCATGGAAGGGAATGATGGAGAGAATTCTAAATGGGCTTGATAAAGTAGAAAACCGGTTCAAAATATCGATGAGACTGAAACAAACTGAGTTAGGGAAGGTGCGCAAACCGAAGGGTCTGAAACAGGGAAGGGCCGGGAACGATCGTAAGAGTTGAAGAATCCAGGCAGACTGTGCATGGGCAAGAGGAAAGGATACTGAAACTAGAAGGCAGGGAACGAAGCTTGAAAGAACTGACTAAGATGTAGACTGAGCAGCGGGTAAAGGAAGAGAAGGCAGAAATGAGGAAAAACAAATAATTAAACTGGGCAGCTGAGTGTGGATAAGGTAGACACGGCAGGTATACCTTCCCGACCTTAATTTTTCAATAATATTAAACATTTATGCTTCATTCCCTGTCCCTGTGAAGATTTATTTTAGAAGTAATAGAAATAGAATATAGCCAGTTGCATTGGCATAAGAAGAGGTCAATTGCCAAAACCCTGATGCATGTGACTAGAAAAATTGGCAAGTACATTATCAGTGAATTCTGAGTAAATTATACATTGCTTGCATGCTAAACTGAGGCATGACAAGAATTTCACCATACTAAAGGAAGCGTGTCGAGCTGAAGATTAACCATGATTACATGGATTTCAGGTTGCACCTTTTTACAGGCAGTTTGAACAGAATTTTCGAAGCCCCATGTCTCCCTCACATATTTTTTCGGACTCAGGCTGTCCGGTAAAAAATGTATGTCGGTGTGACGTCAAGGAATGATCAGTTGACATTTTAGTTTCATAGACATCAGATACAAATCATATATTTACACTGGTTGACAAATTTTTTGCTCTTTCCGACTAGAGATGGAGAAGACTTTAACCCTTTACCGTTGTTTGGGTCCTTTTGGACCCAGACGGAGAGCGCGGCTGTCACCCATCTTTACCGTTTCACGCGAAGCTCGAAACTGCGAGTAGCTACCCGAAAATTCGGCCACAACAACGAGAGAGACAATAGTTTAAGGTCACGGGGTCAATAGTTCACGGAAGCTGATGCGGGCGTGCTACGTCCGTTTTTCCGTCCACTCCCGAGGCGCGCAAATATGCCCCGATTGGAGCACAACGGTAAAGGGTTAACAAAAACTCGACAAAATCGGATCGGAATTCGAATTCCTTGTAATGTGGCCGCGGCTGTACTGTTACCTCCCTTCTAGGTTGAAGGTCCTAGGGGAACGGAATCCATACCTCTAAAAAATGAAAAAAGGATAGGGGTGGAAAGGAGTCGAGAGAAAATAAATAATTTCCATGGATGGAAGAGAAACGATCCTTGGTAGGCCAGCTATCTAACGAATGATTCTTTTAAATACTTGTTCATTATTCGTTCCTTTAGGAACACTTCAGTGCATTGATTAAGACAAGTGCAATTCCTGACAAACTTCCGAAAATCATACACTCAGAATTTTCTAAAAGCGATCGCTCAAGAAAGGTAGACCGTAGTTCAAGTCCATTAAAAAGGTGAAATGACCTTGTTCATTGCCGGGTTATACCAAATACTTTTAAAATGGAGCCTACTGCCGTTGGGCTTGGTGGTCAGCATATGCAATAAAGTAGGGGGAGCCCGTGAGTCACATTTGCAAAAAAGTCCGTGGTTCGACTTAAACCTTATTGGTTAGCAACTCCATTTAACTAACAACATCTTGTTTATCCTAGATCACAAGGTACGCCCACATCCTAGCTCCACTCATGTTTTGCCTTCTCTGCTGAGATATCTAAGAGGCTTTCCTGAAAAACATTTGGTACATTATCCCCAATTAGCCAGGCCTGAGCGAACGTATCTAGCTTATGCAACGATTCCCAATGGGTATAATACATAGGAGGCAACAGCCAGTGTGTTTCCAGAGGGGGACAAAGTTTTGGCGGAGAGACTCGAAAGATCGTAGTTTTACGGTGCACGAAACTTTGGCAAACTGAGTGCGCTCTTACAGTACATACACTGTGAACAGTACTGTAGGTCTGTAGTACGTGATACCTAACGTTACTCTTTGTGAACGGGTATATCGGTTGAAAGATTATATGCTGTTGCGAGTCAAATTTAAGAGGCTTCAGCTTGTAACTAGAGGGGAGTCGCCCGTTTACTACATTCCTTGTTAGAAAAACAGATATTTATATAGTTTCCCGGCTATTTTAAAGTATACCGGTATTCGATAAGAATTTTGAGAAAAAACTGTCGAGTATGCCTCGATATCTTGTTCCCAAGTGAAGACTCTTAGTATTAAGAGAGATGTTGAACGATTGTGAATATTCATATTATAGTAGAAAACACCCAATTATTCTTCGAGCATGTAAATGAACTTCGTAAGTTTTCTACGCAGTTGAAACGATTTAGGCTCCAACGCCGGCGGACGTTAGTTTTTTCGCAGCAATAAGCTGGGCGAAAAAAGTACGACCGCTCGGCGGGCTACTTGCACAGTGACAGACGGAAGGTCCAATTTCAAGTGTTTGGCATGACCGGACTTGGGAATTGAACTTGGGCCTCTCACGTGAGAAGTCGCACTATTAGATCCCATATACAGGGATGATGTAAAGTTCAAATAGTTGCAAATTTTTGTTGCATAGTTACCAAACTAGTGCCACAGAATTGCCACAAATTTAGTTGGATGCTAAATTTACCAAAACGAGTTCAAAAGGTGAGATAAAATAATGTGGAAATCGCAATTTAGGGACTCAAATCAAGATGTGAAGTTTATTATGTTTTACCCATTTGCATGTAGTAGAGCGTACACAAACTGAGGCATTATCCTTTAGTAGGACTTAAATAGGAATTAATTGTAATTAAAAATTGTTTTAATCTTGATGACTCCCTTTGGTGCCAAATTTTTCAAAGCTGGATTTCAAAATAGGGGTTGGTTGCCAAACGTTAATTTTCGTTGCCGAACCAGTGCCCTTGGGTGCCAAATTTGAGTAAATTTGGTAGCCAGAGATGTCAGATGGGAACCCTGCTGCCTACAAAGTGTCAACAAAGGCCACTTAGGTTACTTGTTAATTATGGTCCGGAAAACAGCACAATAAGATTCCAAGAGTAACATATGTGTAACATGAAGAGCAACATATTTTGACATAGGCAGCTTATTCTTTTTTAAATAAATGAATGTATAGGTAGTATCTAATGTGCAAAATGTATTCTCCCGAATGTACTCTATTGTAATGTAACATTATACTGTTTCAGCCTCCATTTCGCTTCCTTTAAAATTGTTTGAATCCCTCCATCTGTTCTGTCTCGATGCTAAGCAAACTTAACACACACCAGCAGAACAAAATGCAAGCAACCAGTTCACCGAGCCTGGCGGACAAAGATTGGCAAATGTGACCGTTAAAATGTTCTGACAATATTCTACTGTCAATGGATTGCCTGACAGAAAGCGTAGTTATAGCATCACATGTTTTGACATAATCATATTTTGTCTAGCGGCTTTAAATCCATTTGTTCCGAATCGATGAGATTAAATAGCCCATGCATCTTTTCAAAAAGAGACAATTAACCTTTCAAATGCTTACCACTTGAACAAGTTAAAAACTACAGTTTGAGCGGAGAGCGCCCTTGCACTACAGAAGTTAATGACGGGAATGTAAAACTATTTCACGCCTCGTCTCCCCGTAGTTTGTGCGACTTCTCACCGATTGACAAGTGACTAGCCTCGGGGCCTATTAAACGTGCGCTGCAACCTGCCATTCTTGTTTAACTGATCCTCTGGTAGTACAAAGTCGCTTATCCATCAAAGTTGACGTAGCCCGTTACTGGAGTCTCACAAATATGAATTAATCTCGCTCAAAATTCCAATTGTGCGTAAATTCTGGGTGTTTCCAGAGAATCAGCATGTAAATGATCTGTAACCAAGTAAACAGTTTTTATATTTTGTTATGTGCTTCAATTGGCTGGTGACACCGGGCACTGAATGAAGAAAGCCTTTTCTGTGTGTGTATATAGACAAATTAGTCTGGTTAGCTAACTGTGCAGTCGCACCACAATAAAGGAAACTGTACTATTTGTAAGGAATATTTCCGCAATATCAAGATATCACAGCGTGTTCCATAAAGTTCAACGAACCTACCTCGTACTATGATAGGTTCCCCTATATCCCAGTATTAGTTTGAATTTTAACGACAATGGTCGCAATCTATGTTTAACTTTGCGTAAAATTGAAAGAGCCATTTAAGTATACTGCGAGAGCATCTTACTATACTTTTAACTTTACTTAAAGTGTTCTCCCGAACGTAATTCTCCAATTCCTATGCTAATGCAATTATATTAATATGTGGGCCTTAAAAAAGAATGAGGTGAAACGAAAGTCATAAAAATGGAATTTTACATAATCACCTTCTGTGAAATCGTCGTGGTATTAACCAACTAAGCTTGTAGCCTACAGTTGAAGAGTACAATTGATGTGTCAACGAACCCTTCTAAATCAATCATTCGCCTTTAGTATAAAAACGGTTGTAGTGTAAAAAAGATGCAGAAAAATTTCTAATTGTTGGATTCCAACATCTAATCAGACAGGGACGTAGATTTGGTTGTGGATTAGGAGGGGGCAAATATTTTCCAACAGCAGGTCGAATTCTGGCTCGTGTTCCGGACCGGAATCTTTTATAAGCAATCTACCCATCATATTGAACGTGAGCAATACACGCACAAGCAAACACACATGCACACATGTTGTTTTTGCACACAACCTGAGGACCTCATTGTGTTTTCCGTTGTTACTGCTTCCTTAACCCTAACCTTTAGACAAGAGAGGACTCCAAAAATCTATTGAATTTCCACCAGAGGACCTAAAATCCATTGTTCGGGTCCTCTGTTTGTACTACAATACAAGTACAATCCCGTTGTCACGCACGAACACTCAAATTGACGTTTTCTGGAAGCCCTATAAAGTGATCTATAACAAACACTTCGATTTTCTGCCTCTTGTTTTTTAATCTTACTGAATTATTGAGGAGGGGAGGGCAAAACGATATGTTTGCCTCCTAATATTTTCATTGGGGTGGCAATTGTCCCCTTGCCCCCAGGATCGACGTCCCTGTAACCAGGTGGTCTGCAGTTCTTCTTTTCCCCTCCTCGAAAGTACTGTAAGTTTTTGCGCAGAATTAGTTTCCAGTTCTGTGCGGATGCAGGATTTTTGTTTGGAGGTGCACTAGATTCACTAAATAGGTAGGGTAACTTCACGAATCTATGGGTGGGGATCAGTGGCGTAGACGCGGGGAGGGTTTTGGGGGTTAGAACCCCCCATGACCCAACCTACCAATGCAAAAACACCTACAATAGCGATTTTTTTCTCTATATCCTCAGACTTTTCGCTCATATCGTCACCCCCCCCCCCCCCAGGAAACCAAAACCCTCCCCATAACACAATCCTCGCTACGCGCCTGGTGGGGATTAAGACAACCTATAATTCCATAAGCAGATAGGAAAAGCACATGGTACGCAAAGGTGTATTTCATAATGCTAGTTACGTTGTCAGAATATGATCGCCAAACGAGAAAATAATTGATAAAGGGCTATATATACAGGACTTGGCTCATACATTGTCACGTGTTAAAATCTGCAGTACAGTACACGTGCTTCACTGCTTCGTGTGCTAAATATAATACTTTGGTAAAATTGATAAATTGTGCGAAAGGAGAGCAAAAAATCGTTAAGGGAAGGGCGCTGGGGATTCGAGGATGACACCCGAACAAGAGTCCTGATATTAGTGATTTAAAGCAACTGCACTCATGGGCGTTCGCAGGTATGGGCAAGGGGGGGCACTTGCCCCCCCCCCCTGGAAAATCAAAAATTTTAAAAAACGTATAAAAATCAAAGCAAAAACCCGAACAAAACGAGTTTTTCAAGTTTCTATGCGAAAAATAGGTTTTAGAAATGCCATTTCCAGCGATCTGGGCGGCATTTTGGGCTGAAATTTTCGCACGCTTCGTGTCAATTCATGGGGACTCGGAGGTTTTGCCACCCCCCTAGAAATTTTGCCCCCCTGACTTTTTTTCTGCCGACGCCCATGACTGCACTCTTGTATTAGATTATGTTTAATGTAATAAAATAAGATTGTACGTGCACAATTTCCGCGAGATGAACGTTAACCTTAGTATGTTTAGGGCTATAGTTAATTGCATGTGCATGGAATACACCTTATGCATATAATGTCACAGAGCGGAAAGTACGCCCTCCTTTGGAGGCAAAAACAAACCAACACAAGCAAATCGGACAGCTGATTTGTCAACCAGTCGAATACGTGCATAGTCTGCTACAGGTGCAGGATGAATTCTTATGCATGCGGCCACGTGTTCAATTGTTCTGTCCAAAAGATAACGTCAGTTTGTCGTCAATTCATAAGGTCTATATACTAAAGATCTTAGTCAGACACTTTAGTGGAGGCAGAACGTAACCAGTCGTCTCCAGGTTACATAAAAAAAAAACAGTTTAAATTTACTATGATTACTATCATGGTAGCGCCCCCTGTAGGTCGGAGGTTGTAGAATATGCCCACGGTATTTCCCGCCTGTCGTAAGAGGCGACAAAAGGGATACCAAATTTGAACTTGACCCATACTGGAAAATTTTACATTAAAACTGAACTTTTCATCGAGTTGACTGAAACTATATAATACATTCTTGATGGTGTGTCGTGAAAACTCATCTAAATAACTAATGACATGTGACATGGTTGGATTTTTCTGGGGTGTGTGGACTCCAAACCATCCCAGAGTACTGATCCTTGAATTATGATTCTCCTCATAGATACCAATTGGCGCAATATACGAAAGGGGGTAAAGGTTGTGGCCATCTTCATATATATTTCTTTCGTATACAACGAATGTACAGCGAAAATTTCACGCAAAAGATGTAAGGAGTAAAATCATTTATAGTCGGGAGTTCGGACAGTACATAAACAATTTTATCGATCAGCAGGTCTTGAATTTGACCAAAAGTCACAAAAGTGAATAGCATATTTTCAATTCCGTTGTGTAAATTTCCCCGAGTTTTTAGGGCAAAATTACATTTTCGGGTCAAATTACTTCTTAATAACTTTATGATCACTTTTCAGTTTGCGAACGTATTTTAAAGTGATCAAAGACAGAAAAGAAAGCGACTGCTTAAATTCTACTTATAAATCTGGGAAATGCTTTTCCGGAAATCTGACGGGCAATTTTTTGCAATTTTCTGTTTGATCCGCCCCAACTGATGGCTCCGCATATAGGTCGTTTTGACAGAATTCCTTTTATTCGGGTATGAAAAACCCAAAACTGAAATGCTCCCGGCAGTTATGGCAGTCATACAAACTTTTTCATCAATTCAACCGATCTTGAATTTAGCCAAGAGTCACAATAAAAAAACGCCAGCATATTTCCAATATTTTCAATTCCGTTGTATAGTTTTCCCGCTAAAATTGTCGAGATCATTTCATCTAATGCTATAGGTACATTTTATGTCGTAATTTTCTGATCACTTAGCGAGTTGCTGATTTTTTTATTAATGCAAAGGAAAGCTTAATATGAAGACTATTTGGACTCTCCATACAAGCATGAAAACGCTATCTGAGGGGTCGCAATTGTTCAAAACTTGTGTACGCTTCTCGCCAACTAATGGTGGCGCTCCACCTAGGATGTCTTTCGGACAAAATTACATTTTCGGGTCAAAAGAGCTCTTAATTACTTTTTGATCACTTTTGCAGTATGTGAACTTATTTTGAAGTCAGCATTTTATTGAAAACGACAAAAAAGTAGAGACTGCTTTGATCCTACGTATAAACCTGGAAAATGCTATTTCCGGCCACCTGAGGGGTCTGGTTTTTCGAAATTTTTTGCATGCTCCACGGCGCTCCGCTTAGATAGTCTTTATGGCAGAACTACGTTTTTTCAGGCAAGAAAAACCAAAACCTGAAATGTGCCCGTACGCCTGTGCCGATCACTGATGCTCCTGTAATTTGCAAATTTAGAAAGAAATTTTATTCCAAAAAGGTAGCGCAAATGACATTAAATTGCATGTAAAGATAAAAAAATCAGTTTTATCCTCATCAACACCACCATTCCAGTTCGACTTTTAAGACTATTCCTGTCAAAGTCGAAAATTTTGCACCACCTAGGCTCCTTGAAAAGGCCACAAATTTTGAAAAATGTTCAGAAAATTACCATACGAAATGTCCCACTGTCATTAGGCCTACATGAAATTTGAGAAAATTATACAACGGAATTGAAAATATGTTGCTTCTCTATTGTGACTCTTGGCTAAATTCAAGACCCCCTAATTGATGAAATTGTCTATGTTACTGCCCGAACTCCCGACTTTAAATGGTTTAACTCGTAACATCTTTTGCATGAGAAATGGCAAAATATTTACTCACCGCGTCTGGACTAACTTTAGACAAGAGTGAAAATATCTCTCAGAAGAACAGCGCCACCACATTATCTTTCAATGCAATAGTCTGCACTCTAAAATCAAAAGAGCGAACTTAGTCGCTCTTTGATAGAGTGAAAAGTGTGAATTCACTCCATTAGAGTAATAATTCACTCCAAGAAGATTGAAATTCACTCCGAAAACGAGCGAAGTTTCACTCTTGATGGAGTGCCCACAGTGATCGCCCTTAAAAAAGAGTGATCATTGCAGGCACTCGTGGAAGAGTGAATTTTCCTTCTTTCTCTAGTGAACTTCACTATTTTTGGAATGAATCTCACTCTTCTTGGAGTAAATTATCACTCTAATGGAGTGAATTTACACTTTTCACTCTATCAAAGAGTGACTAAGTTCACTCTTTTGATTTTAGAGTGTGGTAAGTATTAGTTGTATGATGTTTTACGGTTCAGTTTCTCATCAATTGGTTCAAGTTAATGGGGATAAGAATTGCAAACACGGAACATTTTCATGTTATTTCTCAACAGGGACAAACCATGAAAGTTTCCATAGAGGGGGCGTAAGGTTCGATTGGTTGCTGTCCTTGACGTGGGGTCTGATGAGAAGGCTGTCCTCCTCTCCCTTCGGATTTCTTTATTTTGTTTCTTTTGGAAGAGGGATGAGATTCAAAATGATGCTATATATGGTACTATTTCTGTATAATCTTTTTTGCGTCTGCTGCGTTCTCGCTCGGGTCCACTGATTAATATCCGCTAAGTGCTTGTGGATTTTCTTGCTGACAAGCTTAAGTTTAGCGCGTGTATTTTTAGCCTGCGTAGAGCCTTTGTGGCTGCAGCCCCGTTCAGGCCCCTTGGTTATTCGTAGCGATGAGCTGAACGAAAAGACCGTCCGCTCCGCAGGCTAGTGTATTTTATGCAAGCTTACTTAAAACTTTCTCACTTGAACAAAAGTGAAAAGTGGAAAAACTGTGCCCACCTGAGTCCTAAGAAACATTTGTTCAGCATTGTACTTCCGCTCATGCGGGGGCCTCACTTGAAACTGTCCCCATGAACTAGAGTCTGGATCCGTTCTTGCTAAAAACTACGTGTAGTTACGACAAAACAGACTGAATCACTACCCGAACTATACGCAAAGTGAAACAATTAATTACAAAACAGCCTCTTGCGAAGAAGCAGGAAGTTTGTAAATTGGAGGAAAAAAACATATCGCATTGCAATCTGCTTTCAGTAACATAGAAATAATGAATACTAAAATTTATTTGTGTATTGAATATTCATTAATTAATTGTAACTGATACCCAAAGTATGACGGATGTTTAGGTTAAACTATGTGGTAGGCCGAACTGTTGTCAGTTGCCGAAAAACTTACAGATTGAGGTGACAGAGACCCTGTAGCTACCAGATTCGAACATGTTCTTATGTTATTTTTTACCTTTCTGAAGCAGCAATGGTATTTATTCATAAAACCGAACTGTTATCTTTGGCTCTTGCATAAAGCTCATCTTCAACCGTTCTAGTTTTGAAGAACAATTGGCTTTTAAATAAAATGGCAACTGTCAGAACTTGACCATTTGTCATCGAATGTGAAAAAACTACATAATAAGAAAAAAAGGTTGAGTTTCACAAACCAACTTAATGTACCGCTTTGAATAAGTCTTTGTACAACAAAAGAAACACATGTTCACGCAGAATCGATCAGGAGAAATATAACACTTTACTCAACAAGTAAGACATTCGACATATTTAAAACCAAAAAAAAAAAAGGGCATTAGTTGTTTATCGAGGAACATTAAACTTAATTGCATACCTTACCTTTTGGATTTAAAAACTCTCCAACCCACTCTTCCAAACTTTTAATTTCGCGAAATAGGTTCTACATGAAACAAACTTGCATACGCATCATTTAATTCGATCATTTAGAATTTTATAGCCGGAAGGAAATTATTGTTATCACAGGCAAATGAAACAAATGTAACTAAATGGCTATTTATTTTCCTTCCTGATTACACAAACTTTAATATTGCTAGCAAATGACGGTGACCTTGGCGAACTGATATAACCCGGCCGTGAAATTACGTCCTATGTGGACAAGTGTCTTTCTATTCATTGCGTAAGAGAAAACTGAAGGTAACTGTTTGCATGTGCGATTGGATTTTTAATACATTTAGGACTGTTAGCAATATGAACAATATAATTACAATACCAAATTGTTATGAAACCTCTGAAGCGATTAAATTTGTAGATTACAAGCTCGTAAAGACTATGAAAGATTGATTAGATCAGTTGAAGTCATGACAGTTATTATAGATGCAGCTAAGCTTATCAACATATTCCTCCGCGTTCTACTAGCCATGTACGTATATGTTTCTGTTTGCACTATGAAGAAAATATCATCAAACGCTAAATAAATATCAAGTACTTTGAAACAATGCTATCATCTTCGAATGAACCTTTTAATTTTTTCTACTCGGAGAAGATTAACTTTCGTCAAAGCTTTTAGATTTATTAAGAAAGTAAGTATAGTTAATGATAAGCCGATTTTTCTAATAAAGATTGAACGATTTGAGCAAAGTATCTATACAAAGAGGCTCAAAAATTGTTAGAATCACTATACGATAAAAGTACATGTGTTATACGAGAAGTAGGCAGTATTAAAAATTTGGCGCGAAACTTATTTTGCAATAAATGGAATAAAATAAAATGAATCGGCATACTTATGGACGTTGATCTGTCTAAATTTGCAGATTTGAAAAACATATGTTGAAAGAGAACGATATTGGTATTCTGACTATTGCCTCAATTTATTTTAAAGTGTACCTCAAATCAAAAAAGTCAAAAATAATATTTTAAAGAGCATGGGAAATGAATTCTAACAGTTTAACTCCCATCTTCATAGAACATTCCTGATCTGAATAATAAAATGTTGAAGTTAATTCACGCAAATTGAAATGGTACATTGCACAATAATTTGTGATGTCTTTGTTGTACTACTCAAATTACAATCTTTGTATTTCTTTGTTTTTCTGAAAGTTACTGCACCTTGTATCAAGGTGTGATAGCGCTCTTACTGTTATGGGGTGGTGTAATTAATTTAAGTCTCTCTGTGCAACATGCTTTGCAAGCAAACAGGAAAGGTTCAAGGTCATAAAACATTTTTGATTTTAAAAGAAAAAAAGCAGGTAATATGAGTTTTATAACAAGAAAGTCACAAGTTATTGCGCAATATACTTATTTGTTATAAATGAATAATTTCAACATTTTATATCTCAGCTCAGGAATGTCTTATGAAGATGGGAGTTGGACTGTTAGAAATCATTTTTCATGCTCTTAAAATATATTTTTTCGACTTGAGGTACACTTTAACTTGTCTCATCCCTACCGCCCCCCCCCCCTTGTTCAACCGGAATTGAAAAAAAAAAGTTGGGAAGCTAGAAAGCTCCTTACCAGGAAACGAGGGTATTACGAGGGAACATTTTGGCATATGTCGGGAGGTTTACCTTTTGTCTACACAAAATTATGGATAAGAATGTGGAATTTGTCTAGCTTCCTGGGAAACAAGTATTTTCCGTCCCTGCTCAACCAGTGACGTGTAACTGTAACAGTATATTTAGTAGAGCTTTCTTCTTGTGTGGATTATTAAGGATAAAAAAGTTTACCCTCTACAATCAGCGTTCACGGAAGTAGCTTAGGCTTGGGATTATTCCGTAGTTCATGGATGCAGTTCATTCTCTGAATGTCTTGGGAAGAAAATGAATTTGGGAGAGACTACGAGACTGTGGACATACCCTAAACGTTACCACTTCACTATGTTACAGCAAAGAAGGTGATTTGCTTCGGTTTGTCGCTCAAGTTGCTCTTGACACGCTTTCAGTTTGTGTATTTGTGTGTTTGTGTTTTAATGGTATTTTTAGAGATAAAAAAGAAGTGAAGAAAAACTTTGCTTGTTTTTTATATACTGAGTTAGTTATATTAGATTTAAAGACGCACTAACACGAAAAGGTTATGTATTGTAAACTAGATTAAACGTAAAATTTAAATACGGTGGAAGTTCAGTTTCAATTAAAGTTCAAATACGGTAAGTCTTTCCCCTGGTAATGTGGTCTCACGTACCCCGCCATCGAGGTAACACCGTGTTACTTCGCTCTCGTGCAACGTGGGAACGCGAGTAAAACGCAGGTCGGTGTTTAAATTTCGACCCACCTCAAATCGCAGGGTTATGCGGTTTTAAACACCGTGTTTGTTTTAATCCAGCATGGTCACGAGTGGTTATGGCGCTGATGACGGGGTTACAGTAATTGGTTTGTGAAATATTTGACCTCGTTACTCTGGTAGCACTACCCAATCAAAGAAACATGGGGGTACGTGAAAACACACTGGAAAACACAGGGTTAACCTGGGGGTTTGCCTTCTTGTAAACACGAGGTAGCACCGAATGTAGGGGGTACGTGAGACCAAGGAGGTGTTAGGACCAAGCCTTTAATAAGTCGCCTTTCGCTTCAGGCGGGCAGTACCGTGGGCGTAACTGTCTCCAGTATTAATCAGTTGATATTTCTTGATTTAAAGGCATATTTTCATCATCCCAAACAGTTCCAATTCTCCCAACCTACTGACTTCTAGCCTCTCCCACATTTATCTAAAACTCATCTCTATCCAGACAAAATCCTAGTTTATTGCTTCATGGCTTGTCTCAGTGGGCATACAGGTCCATAGTGTGTAATCAAGACACTCTCAGTGCCCATGCTGTGTAATTTAGCTATGATGCATTGTTTAAATGTGATGCCAATCAAAGAGCTGTACCAATTGAGAGTTTTGATGTACGCATACTGAAACTGTAGTTTGGGGTGACGAATGACTGCCTTTAAAGTGTACCTTAAGTAAGAAATCTCAAAAGAAACATTAAAGCTTTCAAAATGAATTTAAAGAGTCCGACAACTCCCATCTTGATAGGAACTTTTAGTTGAGGTATAAATATTTAAAGTTTATTCATTAAAAAAAAAAGAGATTGCGCAATAATTTGTGACGTCATTCTTGTACTCAAATTACAGTCTGCTCGCAACCTCTAAAAACTGTGTGTTAAAATTCTATGCTTAAGCTATACTTCAGGGTTTCACTTGAGTTTTTCAGATTTCATGTCATAAAAATAGGGGGGGGGGGATTTGCCTTGTTTCCCAGTGACGTAACAACTAGGCTTTAGAAACCATCGTGCCTGATGACAAGCCTGTACGTATATACAGGGGTTGCCCTCAAACATGACTGAAGAATATGCCACATAAAAAGTTCCTTTAACGTCACGTGAGAATTATCAATACATGTATGCAAGAGATGACTCCTGATAAACATTTTATCAATCACAACTTGTACAAGTTCGGTACTTGAAGTGCAAGTGGAACACTAGAGGCTTCCAATATGACGTCATAGTACTCCCGGCAACCAAGATGGAGTACATGTAAATACGCAGTAGACCCGGACTCCTCGAGCTGGCTCTATAAATTTGTACTGACCACGCATACTACACTGCACACTGTGCAGGGCGTTCAGCACAAAGCCATGTGTATTTGGTTGTGCCCCAGCATGGTAGATACATGCAAAGCCTCTGTAGACGAATCCGGACAGATTGTGATGGTCTGTTTTTAGTCGACCATTACTGGGGTCCATCACCTTTAATCTCCAAATTTCCTTCCCTTGCCTTTTCCATGGATGGTTCATTTAGATGCTCATTTAGATATTATCATAAATGATAAGAACATTCGTTAATGGGGTATTTTTAACTCAAGATATTTACATTTTACGGTAGTTGTGCTGTTTGCAAGCAAAAAGGCAAAACCTTGTACGCCTTTATACACTTGTGCGTAGAATTAACAAATTGTTGTGTAAAAGGTACATCTATCAGGTTATGTGTAGAAATTACACATGTTTGAGTAGTGAATTTACACAACTTATGCAAATTTTTACTTTGTTTTATTTTTTTTAAAAACCACAAGTGTAATTTCTACACATTACCTGATAGATAGGTGCACTAGTTACACAACAATGTATAAATTCTACACAATCTTTTTTTAGTGTACTGACACCCTCTACAAGCATACTGACGACTAACCTAACCCAGCCGATGAATGTGAATACCTTTGAGGTTCAATAATACGTTCTACAAAGAGTGAGAAGATCTCGGTTCTTTGAGAAGTTCCCTGTGAAAATGATATTCTTTAGTCAAGGGCGACAATCCTGGGGGGGGGGGGGCAGAGGGTCAATCGCCTCACGAGTGAAGATATTGGGGCAAACATATCGTTTTGTCCCCCCTATAAAGCGGGCAGATTAAAAAGGAGCAGCAGGGAGAATAAACATTTAAGACCCAGTCAACTATAGTGTTGTTTTCCCAACTATGAAGTGTCATCGGCAACTTCAGTGCTATTTCCATAAATTTCCTTTCATAAATTCCGAATTTTCTCCAATACAAGTTCTTGCATTTTAAAACGTCACCGAAGAGCCTCAATTCGTGGTCTCATGCAGGCAACAACGATCTTTGGTCGCCCGTGCAATTTCAATAGGAAATGCAGATTATTTAGTAATCCCCCAAGATATCAAATATTCTTTTAGGAAACCAAGGATTCAAAATTTTCTTCAATGAAAGCTCCATATTTTCAAATATTTGCTTAAAAACGGCAACAAATTTTGGAGCGTTGGGCGCCGCAAATTACCTTCTTCATTACGTGGTGTTGAAGCTTTAAAAACATCGGAAAATTTGGGTAGATGCGTACTGCTTAACAAGTGTTCCTTGATTGGTTGTTGCAATTGTATTGTATCGATTGTATTCTTTTTTAGGGTTAGGGATTAGGTTATGGATTAGGGCTATCGTTAGCCAGTAAGGAAATTTCTTGTTAAACAGTGCGCATCGCCCTGAAAATTTGAGTGCTTGCTCCTGGAAATGTCTTGCTATGCCATGCACTGTGTACAGATTACTTTAAGGCTTCTAGAACATACGTCTGTTTGAGCCCACTTTAAAGCAGTAATATTGAATAAAATGCGCCATCTGTCTGTTTTGTATGTATGCGTGTCAATGTTAGTGTGTATGCGTGTTTTTTGTGTGAGTATAGTTGGGTGTGTGCACGCGTTCTTGTGCGTGGATTACCAATATAGACAAGTCCGGTGCCGGAAACGAAATAATGCTCTGACTGTCTGTAAATTTTTCCCCCACCCCCATCTACAAACCAGATCTACGCCCCTGTCTTTAGCGTTAACGTAAACAATGGAACAGAGAAGCGTCTACAGTATGGAACGCCTAATGTTTAAAAGCTCAACCAGAGGTTCTGCTGGTCTATTTCCATGGGTGAGGGGCAAACACCCAAATGTCCGAGTTTTTCAAAGTCTGAATATTTCTGTATTAGGAACGCAATTTTCGTCGTTTTAAAACAAATACTTGGAAACATGGAGCTGGTATTGGAGAAAAGCCGGAACTTTTTTAAGAAAATTGTAAAACGGTCCTTTTATTGACGGTGTCACTTGATGAATGGGTATAATTCTGGCCTTCTTTACAACCTATTTTACTGTTGTGGATTGTTTTCCCTACTCCACCTGACACGGAACTCTTTTTGAATATTTTACTATAAGACAGGGTTCGCACAAGCTTAGAATGTTACCTTAAATGACAAGTTTAGCACAACCTAATTATCGCAGTTTTTTATTCTAGTGCCCAAACTTTTCTCTTCATATTGCCTTAATTTTCAAGGATATATTATTGATTTCCTCCGATTCCTATGATTCCTCAAATCATTGTAAACGGACAGCCCAATAGAGGGCGTATGCCACCAAGCCGAGTCTGAGCGTCTTAATGTATATAAAGCCCTAAGCCGAGTTAGCTAATATGGCGCTGAGTTTGTGAATCACGGGCACATTACCTCCGAGCGAGTACTTCCATGGTTTAACGAATATTCTCTCCGTCTGCCACAACGTGTGAGACGACATGATCATCCTTCCTATTATCTACAAAACGTGAATTCTAGCCACTATATCCGCAAATTTGTAAAACAAATTGTGCCATCACGCTCTAAAATCTACCTTTTGCAGATAATGCAACATCTTCCTTATTAGATAATAATAAATCTATCGTTTGTAACAAAATTGGAACATATTTTCATTAGGCACGATGATGGAATGTTCACTGTGACAGACCAAAAGCTTATACAAGAGAATTTCATCATTTGTCTTCAATTAAACAAGGTTAGAAATTGTTGTGAACGTGACCAATGGACAGTCCTAGCATAATAAATACTATCTTAATTCGGAATAGTTGGAAAATTAATGGTCATAATTTAAGTTTGGCTGATATGAAGTTTTTCATAAGCATTTTATTCGGTTCGGTAAATGCTCTTCAAATAAACTTTATTATCCTACTAAATTTTACCAAATAGCCCTTGACACAAAAACCATGGCGCTCCAGAAAAAACAAAATATATGTATAAAAAAAATAAGTTATCTGGCATAATTTATTTTAAAACTAGAGTTCCGTTGTTACTTTTCGAGCTCTGTGAACCAAGCATAAATTTGCGTTAGAAGTCTTTTAACGTAACATCATAGGCGTAGGAAGTGGGGGCTGGGGCGACAGCCCCCCCCCGTGAAAAATGAGGGCCGCGGAAGCCTCTGCCCCAACCCCCTAGTCAGAAAACCCCTTTTTCCATTTTCCAAATCTCAAATGAAGCAAAATTTCAGGCGCGCTTCGCGCGACGAAAAATGCAATATAAAATGCATTAGTTGTTGCTCGTAAATCAGTTTGGTAAACTTTTTCCGAGCTCTGGAAATGACAAAATCGGATATTTACCATATGTGATACCACATCAACAATAAACACCGGCAGGTATATTGATATTTTTGTGAACTCTTTTTCAAAGGATTCCAAATTTTTGTCAACGAAAGCTCTTGATTTTGAAATGTGTTGTTTAAAAAGGACAACAAGTTTGGAAAAGTTTTGAAATGTCATCGGAGAGTGTCAGTTCGTAGGCCTTATTTAACATTATGTAGCAACAACGATTCAGTCGTCGTGCAGTCATTGTCAGATTTGCCACCAAAATATGAAGGAAGTGCAGATTCTTCAGTATTGCCCCAGCTCTTTAAATTTCCTTACAGGAAACCCAGAATTCAAAGCTTTCTGAAATACAAGCTCCCTATGCACATGTGTGTGTTTAAAGAGACAAAAGTTTCGGCACGCGAAGAGCGCCGAAATGCGCCCCTGACGGAATGGTGTTCACACTTGAAGGAAAAATCGATTTTTCAAAATTTTGTGTACGCTTCGCGCCAACTGAAGAATGCCTTTCGAGCAAGACTTCATATTCCAAGCAGGGAACCATTGGCCTACCGGACTCAAATGCTCTCGCACACACTTATCACCAGATACCTTTCAACCCTGTCAGTTGAGTAGTCTGTTTTCATGGATGCTTTGGTTATTGAAATGTCAAAATGCTATCAATGTTCAATGTTGCAGAGCAGTGACGTAGCTACAGGAAGCAGGGGTGATTTCCCCCTGGCTCGAAAAAGTGAAAAATTCGGAAATTTGCAATTTGAGACACCAGGCAAATGCAGTGCGGTTTTCCAATTTTTCCTTCATAAAACTCAGAATTCTCTCTTATAAAAATCCATATTTGTAATTATTAGTTTTAAAAAGGCAAAATTTTCCGACCGCTTCGCGCCCTATATTGCAATTCTTAATACAGTAAGTGGTCGCTCGTAAAGCAGTAAGTGGTTAACTTTTACGAGCCGCTACAGTGCCGTTTCCCTAAAATTTTCCTTAAATATAGGCTTTTAATTTTATTTTTTTCCTTAAAAATGGGCAAAAAATTTTTGGGATATCTGTGAATAACGCCAGAAGTCTCAGTCCGCACTCCTTAGATAATATTATGTAAAAACAACGATCTTCAGTTGCCATGCTATCTCAGATAGGGCCTATATTCTAATAGAAAACGCAGATTCTTTGATAGTCCCCAAATATTCAAATTTCCTTACAGGAAATCTTGAATCTTAACTACTTTGTAATACAAGCTCGATAATTTAAAATGTTTAAAAGGACCTAAATTTTCGGCGCGCTTCACGCGCCTCAAATTACCCTCCTACTACAGCAGTATTCATACTTAAGAAAAAAATCATTTTTTTTAAATTCTTTTTAAAAAATGTTCTTACTCGAGGAAAAAAACAAAAAAATTAGCATCAGAAATTTACCTTTTGGTCAATGGAGTAGGGTGAGGTACATGGTCTAAAATAATTCCGCCCCCTTCCCCCACTTTCATATTGCTTCCTACGCCATTGCGTAACATGGAGAGGTAAAGACAGAAATCGGGAATGAAACGTCGTAATTTTGGTATTGGGATACATCCCAATGAGAACATACAAAATTTATTGATAACAAACAAAATCAAAATAGAAAGGTTTAAAGGAATAATTTTTCATATGATAAAACACATCCTTTCACCCAGTATTTGTTTTTTTTTTTTCACCCAGTATTTGTTGCCATAATTTACAAGAAGGCGATTTCGATGGTCTCATTATTGGGGAGACATTACCTCTTTTTCAAAAAATACAGTGTGAAAAATTGCAAGTGATGGGCGATTTCTCAAATATTGAAGGGTTCATGTCTCCAGGTCTACCTGTCGCCCCATAAGGGTTTTTTTTTTCTTAAAAAAAAACCCAAAACGGTCCGTATCCCTATCCCAAATTTTGGGGTAGATGCGCACTGTTTAACAAGGTGTTTCTTGATTGGCACTTCCCATTGTGTTATATCGGTTGTATTCTTTGTTAAGGTTAGGGTTAGGGTTAGGGGTTATGGTTAGGGATTATGCCATGGTCAACCAGCTAGGAAATTCCTTGTTAAACATTGCGCATAGCCCCAAAATTTTTCCATACATATTAGTCATATTATTTACTTTATATAAGACTATTCTTGCTGGAAAGTCCAATGTGCACGTTTTACTTTCAAGCGAATTCGATAATTTGATGTGCGTACATCATCAAATCGTCGATATAAACAGAACAGCCCCCAATCTAACAGTTGTTCAAAAATTTGGGATTATTTTTAGAAAATTTTCTGACAAATCTTTAAGATGTGTCGTAATTACAAGGGGACGTCTGATATGTTGTTTTCTGTTCTGAACTACATATAAGTTGTCCCTTCGGTTGGAAATTTTGTTTGATAATACATTACAATGTGTTCCTCTCGTCACGTGCATGAGTTGAACTCGATGTTTTTTATCCCCAGTGTATCCCACAATTCCACGTAGTTTCGAATTGTCGAACTTGCTTATTGAAGTTGTCAGATTTGCAAATTTAAGTGAGCATGATGTAAATAGTAGTAATGTCGTCTCCTCACAATGATAAACTTTTTTTTTGCTTTTCTTCAAATTTTATATCCAATTATGTTGACACGTTTTCGAATTATAAGACCGAAACAATGGATTGAAAACATGGCAGATGAAACAATGTTCATCATGACGAGGAGATGACGTTACGCCCTCTTGCTCCAAGTTTACGTAAGGAGAAGTTTTAGCTTTAAGGGTCATGTGATATGAAAATGACAATGTTGGGCATTTGATATGCGGAAAGCATTAAAATTTACCATATTTTCTGATTTGCAATTAACCATGTATATAAACGTTAGCTCAATATGCAAATCCTCCGATGTCAAAGGAGGGAAATACCATATATGCTAATGTTATCTCAAGTTTGTTTTTTTTTTTTTCAATCTTCATTTCATCGACAGTAGTAAAATTGGTATATCCAAAGAGTTTCTTTGTGAAAGTTTGAACTGTGTCCTTGAAAATCATCAGTATCAATTACTGAGCCATAAACTATATGATGAGTACTAACATCATTTCAAATGGTATTTCCATGGGATAATATCATTGCGAGACCTGTACACTTAGTCTGAGAGTGTTTATACTAGTTTTTTCACATTGCGTAGCCAGATGGGGCAATTAAATTCTGAAAAAAATATTTTGGATATGGAACAAAAACTAAGTTCAAATGATGCTAAATCTTGCCCTAGATTCCATCTGATTGTAATAAATATCAGTCAGTTATAGGAGGGCTTCTTTCCCCAGCAATGTGATGGGCTGCCAAGTAATTAAGGCCAAAAGCAGTCGTTCCAAACTTCATTGAAGTAACAATAGAGGCTTTTCACATGACGTCATAATACTCTCCGGCGGCCATGTTGGAGTACATGTAACTACGTAGTAAACCATACGGGACGCGCTTGCTCGTTGAATTTGTATACACCGTGCATGTCACAGTGCACACTGTGCAGTGCGTTCGGCACAAGACCACGTGTATTTAGCATGAATGTCCTCCAGCGTGGCGGTTCAGTGACGCAATTGCAAAGCCTCTATATTTTCCTCTTATTTCTCACCAAAGTATCTTTCATATTTTAGGACTATTGAGTTTAAACCAAACGGTTACTCCTATTAAATTTCACAATTGCTGGAAAAATATTGTCACGTGCTTCTCAAGAGCCAATCATGAAACTGGACAGTCTACTATACTTATTCAAACTGGGACGGCTGCTCTTGTCCTTCAGTGTTCATTGTTAGTATGGATGTTATCCATGTGGGATATAATTTTGCCAAAAGCCATTACTTTGGAATTGCAGCGGGAATCTATAGGCTGAGCTCCACCGAATTTAGGTTTGCGAGTATCCTAGCAAGGTCTTCAACCAAAATCTCACACAATACCCGAAATAGGGCTTCAGATGCGCTGTAAGAGGGGAAGGTGTTAATAACATCATTCCATTGTCTGTGAACCAATCTTATATTTTGAGATCACGTTCCAAGATTGATTGTGTTTGTAACTACTTTATTCTACCTCTCTTACTTAGAAGAAAGGTTAAAGGTCACATCAAGTTTTGATATGTTTAAGGGTATTTATTCTAAGCATTTTGGTGAAATTTGCATTGTGATCCGATGTGTGGATCTCAAGAAGTGAACAGGTAAAGTTATCACATTTTCCGCAAAAGTGAACTTCAAGCAAATACATATGACATCATATCCCCAAATTAACAGACCATTTTTTTGTTTTTCTTTCAACTTAGCGACCACTTTTCTTTTCAACAATCTAATATTATCAGAAAGTTATTGCATCAGTGGCATGAGAACTTTAGAGTCTTTGCATCTCCCATAGAGAGGCACTGTTCCTTTAACTTCAAGACGAACGCAACAGTCTGAAAAAATAGAGGGAAGCAAAGCATTCCTTGTCAATCTGAGGAAGTCATATAACCTCTGCTGCCCTCAAATTAACTTTGGAACACAAATCTATTGACTTCCTTTGCTGATATCTCAAGAAATACATGATCGATTTGAAATGGAAGTTTCACCACACTGTGGAGATTTGGTTCCTCTTTCACATATGAAAATTTAATTTTTGCAAGGTCTTCCCCCTTAAATGGTTTATAAGCTAAAAAGAAACCTAACTGTTGTAGCCTTACTGTACTGTTTTATTTCTCATTATAAAAGCAAAACTTAGGAATGATTGTTTGAATCCTGTTTTACAGACGGCGTCGAAACTTCACGTTTTTACGCCAGTTTGCGATTTGTTTAGTCATAAGTTTCAAAATTCAAATGGTAAATTGCTCTGAAGGTTTGATTCTTGTGACTCAAAATAACAAATAAGTGGTCATAAAGAACATGGAGGCTTTCTTTTACGAAAATAACCTGGATGTAAACTTCTGCTGGTACAAGATATCTATTTAGCCAGTTTGCCAGCGACATAAGCACTGTTTCTTCTAAGAAATTATTACACATTGGGTTAGTACACTCAGTATGAGAAAATTTGACTCCTTGGAAATTTCAGTTTGTAGAACTGCACTCACATCAAATGTGGGAAAAAGTTAAACCCTCTTTTCCATTTCTTCCCGTAAACATCATTGCGTCAAATTGACAAGTCATTACGTCAAAATCGTGTCACAGCAGCTTAGCCACTGGCCATAAGAGTGCTTGTCGAAACTGAAATGACGATTAGAATCGGGTTTTGTAATTACGCTGGTGGTGTCCAGGGTCTCGGATATATGTAGGTAGCGGACCACTAACTCCAATACTCGTGCCTGTAAAAATGTTTACTGACAGACAAAGCGCCATAAAATTTTAATGGGGTGTTGTTTCTGACGATGTTACTTACAAAATATGATCATTTTTGCATTTAGATTTGTAGACAATGAGTTGAAATACAGACTGTACAAGATTCAAGGCAACCTAACCAATTTTAGTGCCATCTTTATTCCGCCCTGAGAAATACCGTTTTAGCGGGAAGCACATGCCTATCATTTAAGGTTTTCTAGCTCAAAATTTCAATGGTCATGGGATAGAAATTTGAACATGCCATGGAATCTCAGTTTGTGAGCTTCAATCAGAGGGGTGGCATGTCCTGGTTGAAAATTTCTACTGGGAGCTGGGGGGAGGGGGGCACTGAAGTAGCCTAATTTACTGTGTAAGTCAACGAGACTTCGAATAAGCGGCCCGCTAACCTGTAGACAATAACAACATAAAGGCATTCGCGTAGAATTTAAAGCGACCGCTACATTTTGGGTACCGAAAGCAGTTACTTCACATCTTTACAAACTTATTGTTTTTATCTAACCGAGAACGTGGATGCAAACCTCCAAGAAGGTAAGCGGAGATCTAGGATTAAAAAGGAGTTTATTTGTATGTATGTTTGAAGAAACTATCACCATATTACCAAAATTGGTGTGTACGAATCGAAGCGCGCTGCACTCTAAAAACACTATGGTCAAGTATACACCGACTCAAAGTTATGGTCAAACTGTTACCAATTAATGATTACATTTGACCATAAATTAGTAAATTTTGACCAAAGTTGAGGTCAATAGTTTGACCATAGTTTGGATCGGTGCTTAGGTGACTAAGTCAATGGTCAATTTGACCATAGTCTTTTTAGAGTGTGACCAAAGAAATGCGTAAGACGTTTTGTGTGACTTATTATTATCAACAAGAGCTTACAGCACAACTATTTTTTCTATTAATTTCTTTGTATATTCACCAGGCATATATTTTAATTTGAATTGAATTCAGACCCCTGATTTTTTCTATTGCCAGTCCCTTTCTATGGTGTAAATTTTTCGCATTCTCTGCACCGAGGTTTCTGCTCCTACACAACAAGGTATGTTGGCAGCAGGGGATGAGGGGACCAAAAATAAACGTCCATTTGGAAACTAATAAATCTTTTAAAAAGTATAAGGTCTGGATCGCTCCAATTAAAAGTCACCCTATCGTTTCTCCGTGTTCTTTCACAGTAACAATTATTAACTAGAACAAACAGCCTAACAATAAACCGCATTTCTGAATAATGGGAATATATTTGAGATGGTATGAAACGTAAAAATGTAGAAATAGTGTATTGATGTCATGAACTTGAGGATGAAAGACATGAAAACAGGGTATCCCGGAAATTTGAGTAGAGGCACTAATCGGCAAAGAAAGCATATCATAATCATGAATGCTGACGCTATCACTCTTTTACACATCTTTTCCATTTTTGATCTTTTTTATTTTATTTTCCACCCTTCCTTATTTTTTAATTGTCTGTGTTTTTATTTCTACCCATTTAAATGATCTCCCCGAACGACGATGGACTCGTAAGCTCCCTTTTGTGTGCCCCATCGCCCGTATACGGCTAACTTGCACTGCTCTCCTTTGCTCTCCGAAAAATAATTAACTTAACTAGAGGAATCTGGCGTTTTCCCGGAAACCGTCCGCCATATCATCATCTAAACATGCTGCATGGTAATGACAAAGAATTCAGGGGTTTTGGCATGCGTCGCTTTTGTCAATGAATTTTTACTGTGGTCGCCATGCACCAAATTCTATCCCACAATGCTCAGTAGCTACTATTCGGGAAAGGATCAATCACCATAGGTCCCCAATATGTAAAACGAACAATTCTCTAAAAATCGAGTCCTGGTTGTGACGTCAAAGCGAAGACTTCCAAATTGGAACCTTCTGCCATTGTGCTCAGCATATGCAATTTGGTAGTGATAGCAAGCCAATTGGCCACAAGAGAAAAATGGAAGTGGCCTGACTTAAAACAGACTGAAACCTGTAAGTTAACACCTAAGCTGTAAAACTCAATCTTGCTAAGTAACTGTTAGGATAAACTGTACATCGAAGAAAAGAAAACACTTCAAAAAGTAACATAGTTTCCACTTTATCAACATTCAGTGTGTATCTTGCTCTCATAAAACTACATATGTTCGATATCGCGGTCTACCGTAGGAACCGCATCGATGTACAACCACACACATTGCCTTACACTCTTCGGTACAAAGATAAAATTGTGCAAACTAGGTTCTCATATCCGTCTTTCTCAATTGTAAAGATAAACTTCTCATGAAATTTTATTCCAACTTGAAAATGTAACATTTGTTGGCCTACAGACAGTTTTCCAAATAAGATTTACAAAGAATTGTGGGATATATTTTAAGAAGGCGATTTTCTATGGCATTTTATATTGGGAACTGTGATGCACATAAACACAGTCACACAATTCGTTGTAATCGCTATTTGGAAAAGATCTGTTAAAGTTTTTCTTTTTCCTTCTTCACAACCCATACAACGAGCAGTGACCAATAAGCGACGCTTCATGCCAACGAGAAGAGGTGAACTTGAACCAACTTTGGGTAATGGTACTTTCTAAAAACTAAAGCGAGATATCGCTCTTGTGGAGTGAAGTTAGGTACCAATCTAACTTTGGAGTAAAAAAAATTCAACCAAAATAAAGTCACCCCTTCCTGTCCCTTACTTCACTCTTTTTGGTTCAGAGTGTATAACGTGAGACGACGTCCTTTATATTAGGGTCCCAAGTGTGTGGACTAGTTTCTGGAGCATTCGACTGTCACTCGGGAGGTTCAGGGTTCGATTCCAAGCCTTATGAATGTTGCGTTGTTTGAAAATTTGCCAACGCATAGTTTTTGAGTAAAAATTAGTTTCCGTATCTTCTTTCTGTGAGAGCCTTATTTCATAAAAATATGTTACAGAGCTCTAAATTGCTCACCATTTTACATTTCCATGTTTTAATGAATTTTGATACCTCAAAACGGAATTAGGCAGAAATTAAGCTTCTTTCGAGGAAATGTTTATTTTCTGAGCAAACATGCATTACTGTTCAAGTGCTGTAACACCCCTATTAGGAAATATTCATGTGCACTTGCTGGTTACACTTTACACGCTGGTGACGTCATGCAAACCCGTGTTTAAATCAGATCTCTATTCTAACTGAAAAAAAAAAACATTCCCTGTGGTGAACTTCTCCGGAGACCTTTGCCTGAATTTCATCTTAGTTTCTAGAAACGTCCTCAAATCGTTATGTAGCAGTATCTGCTGTCATTGTCTACATGTAATTTTTAAACATGTCCCAGTAACAAGTGCTCAGAACGAGACAGTGACGTCATAACTTTATTTTCACTTTTCAATTTGATAATTCCCTGCACGAAAAAGTTCCCGCACATGTTGGTTCAGGAAGTTAAACATCACTTTGAAAATCTGTTTAGAATGCGGTAGCCTCTTGTAATCATCTTTTCGTTGGACATGGATAGCACGTACCTATTTAGTGCAACATACGTGAAGTTAAAGAAACGTTTCTATCTAGAGACTCTTTTTACCTACTCGAAACGTGTCATGTCGTTACAAAATTATATATATATATATATAGTTGGAAACCCCCGCCCCTGGAATTAATCGGTTCATGAACTTGTAAATAGTAACTATTTTGTTGTAGCAGACCATGAAATAACATTTCGTATCCGTCGTAATGAATTTCTAATTTTATTGATAAATGATGCAATTTCTTCAGTTTTAGTCTAACGCGGGAGAGTTTTACTATTAGGACAAAAGGCATGAATAGCACTGTCAAAGAACGATATGTTACAGCAAACTCAAAGGTGCAGTTTTGCATCAAATTTCGTACAACGTTATACACATCCTCCCCTTTTTGATGACCATACTTCGGTGGCTCGTGTGTTTATGCGTAAAAAGTGAATAGTGGATCACTAGCCGTGTTTGTAAAAGTGGCAAAATGATCTTTTCCATGAGAAAAAATGAAACCATCTTTTATCAAAGTTTGCTAGGCTCTGAATTGACTTAGTTGAAAGAACGGAAAGAATAAATATTATCTGACAGGTTGAAAATTCATTTACATCATGAATATTTAGTGATTTATTTGCATTATTTAATCTAATAAATGCGACATACAATTTCTTTTGTCGCTTGAGTCACTCATTCTGATTTGTGCGTAAGGAGTTGTAGTATCTGAGGATATTTATTAGAAAACGGCTCCTACATTATCTGAAAGTAATCAGGATTGTCCGTAACTGAGTGAAACAAAATGCGAGTTCAACAATCAATGTTTTGAACAGACTGGCTTTCAGGAGGCTGTCATTATTTATCGTACGACGTCAATGTATATGGCACACATCACATTCCTTCTCTCGCAAAACTCGTACCTGTACCATTTACCGTCACGTCAAATTCCACAGCAGATGTGCAAATTTTTTTTTATGTGAAAATCGTTCCTGCATTTGATGCTGTATGCAGCGGTGTGTACGTATTCCGTTTTTTAAGAACAGGGTGATTTTGAAAGAAAAATCATCTGTACGTGCTGCGAGCGGGAGTACTTGAAAATGAGAGCTGACGGCGAGGAAAAGTTTCATATTGCTGGTAGGGCGAAGATAGTCTCTCTGGCACCCATCTGAGGTGGCGCCCTCAGTCAGATTCGCAAACTACTGTCCAGGATTTTCGTCAACGTTTCCAAATATAAAAACAGGGTGTTTCGTGAGATAGGTACTATTTAAGTGCTATCGTAGTTTGGCGGTGTGCTCATTGACTGTAACGAAGAATGTCGTCATGGTCGACCGTCTCATCCTCGTTCAAAACTTGTAAAAGCACGCTAGGGCGTCACTAGTGACGTAATCGACTATGAATATTCAGTACGTCTTTCTATAAACGCCAAGCTGTAAAGTAACGAAGAGAAGAGAGTACGAGCTTCATCAGTCGGCGGCTATCGTTGTGGGTTCTTCCTCCGTTTTTCTTCTCTTAACGGTTTCTGAACTTTCCTGCACATCGCTCAACGGACGTTTGTGCGAATGTTCCGTTTCTTTCGAAAGAGTCACGTGGTTAGGCGTGTGCAGTATGTGGTGGTGTGTAGGGGTAAAATGTTGATCAACTTGAGTTTCTTGACGTCTCTTGGCGGCTACCATCTCTGCTGCGTGCTTCTTCCTCCATTTTGTTCTTCTGTTTTGGAACCAGACCTTTTACAACGAAAAAGAATAAAATGTGAATTATGATCTACCGTACATTTAAACAAATATCTTCAAAAACATGTACAAAAAGCATTATATTCGATTACACTGAAGAACAGTATGTCATTTTTGCTCCTAAAAACGGAAAGAAACCAGTCACCGGATAAAAATGTTGTATTTTAAAAATACACTTCTAACAGCCATTACAACATGTCACGATCATTCGCTTAATCATCTTGAAGCCCTTATGTTTCCACTTTTAACATAACCGACCAAACATTAACATCTCCATTATTTTTTTTCCTTTTATTAGCGAGGTTGTAATTAATTTTACCTATTCATATTTCTCGCAGTTCCGGAATGAAAAGCGGACTTTTGAAATGTTAATTTGCGGGTTATTAGCGATAAATCAATCCTCATAACCTCATTGTTTGCCGTGGGTAATGCCACATTATCAATTAATTACGTCTATTTTCTTAAGGACAACAGCTAAAGAGGAGGTTACCTATGCTACCGCCCGGTTGCAGTGAAGTGGTTTGGTAAGTCTTCGGTTTGTAATCTTTATTAGTTTGTTTATGTACCAAGTGCAGCTTGCTTGTACTCTCGTGTCCCCTGGTAATTACACACATTTTTTTATTGAGATACAAGCAGATTATTAATCACCCGAGTCTTATCGCAGTTTGATTCCCAAACTGCTCTTTTAATAAGGTTTTTGTCGATCCGATGAAGTTAACTGTCATTAGCACCATATAATCCGCAATTCTGGGTAATTTGGGACTTGAAAATTGCCTAGCGATAACGTCGCACAATAGTTCACACACTAATGTTATTTTATACGGGCCAGGGAGCTGTCTTCACTGGCGAAGTAAATTGCCACCGTTATGTTGAGTAGGATGTGTGGTTTGACGTTTACGTGTGACATCGAGCCAAATGTTTGATAATGTTGGGAATACAATAGTCACTGTTACAAATGAAAGTTAACGCACCACTTGCATGCAAGCATGTAGGCATGAATCACAATCGGTAACATGCTGTACGCATGTGTGTTAGACTTGGACTACGAAGGCAAACACAAAGAAACATGAAAAGAAATCCCAAGTTGAAAAGGAAGGGGCGACATGTATGCAGTGTAAGCATGTATCACAATTGGTAGCCCTTTAGAGCGTATTGGTAACATGCAATACGCATGTATGGTAAAGAGGATTACAACATATTCGACACTTGCTACGATAAGGTGATAGTCGAGAAGCCTACCGGCACAAATGTTTAATGTGTATTTGTGTTCGTTTGTGACGTCATATGCATACGGTCTACTGTTTGCACATATAACTACTCAATCCATAACCAAGGGGAAAAGAGTAAAGTGAGTAAAAAATTAAGCCCCCGTGGCAACTGAGGATATTCAATAGCGTACCTTAACTTGACTCTCTGTCATTCCTAGGGCGTAGGCCAGACGCGCCCTCTCCGGTCCAGCCAAGTATTTTGTTTGTTCGAAAGTCTTCTCAAGGGCGAAAATCTGTTGTCCTGAAAATGTCGGTCTTGTATGTTTCTTTTTGCCATCTTTGTCTGTTGAAGTCGAAGCCGAACTTTCGGATGACGTTTGTGTGGGAGACGTTGAACACACTGAAAGAAGGATAAGAAAACCATAAATATTCATGAGCAATCAATATACTTTAAAAAATTAAAAGCAAAAACGTAATTATTGACGAGTGATAGTAAAACACACTAAATTCTCGCATTAGCTCTCACATTGTGTGATGATGCCTTCAAGCTTTAAGAAGTCATTATGCTACATGATACTCACGGCGTAAGGTTAGGGTTAGAATCATCATATGGGGATTGGGTTTAAAACGTCTTTATAATATTCTTTTAAGAATTATTTAATGAAAAATGTGTGTCAAAGTGTTGTTTCATCTAGAGCAATAGGCCTTGTGTTTGTATGATAGATCTACGAACATTATATCAAGTGTTATACGTATTTTGAAGTGCCGCCCTCTATTTGACAAAGTTTCATTCGTCTGTCAATCGTTGGAGCGTACAAGATGCAACCATTCCAATGTAACGGTGTCGAACCAAGCATCTTATTTTCACTCTGTCATTTGTGCACATTAACGAGAAGAAGTGACTTTCATATACACATATGAAGCAATGTTTATAAGACATGGTAATAACATGGGATTTAAGATCACGCTAAAAGTTTAAAATAGTCCTAAAAGTGACAAGCAAATAAGAGATCACTAGTTTCGAAAACTTGAAAGAAAAAAGTTCAGGCAAGGGAATCAAAATGGCAGCTCCCCTTTACATTATGGTGAGTACAACATACAGAAAATACCTCATTTTGTTACATTTTAGTGGTCGCATTAAATGTATTTCAATGTAAGAGCTAATATCTGAAGTTTTGAGATCCGCTGGCTTGTGAGGATAAGGGTACATAAAGTCTTGAATTAACCCGTAGTCTGTGGACAGAGTCACACAGAGATCATATAAGGGTAAGGGTAAGAGACGTTTTGGGGGGTTTTAGAATTAGACAAAGGATACACTTTCTCAACCTCATTCAAACACGACAACTCTATATGGCAACCGTTGTAACTCACGATATGTTCCGTGTCTACTTCGTTGAGATTTGCCCATGCTCGTCAGTACTTCCCAGTAATCAACGTTTCCCATGATAAAATATTATTTAATATAATAAAAAAATTGATGCAGTAGAATTCTCTCAGTCCACCAACCTGGCTGGGGACCGTAACTCGACTAGCTAACAACAACCCTCTTATCTTCAGACCCACATTTCTTCAGGAGAAATTGGCTGAACGGTGAGACATCTACTTGTATGACGCCATCGGAATGAAACATTCACACAGCGACCTAAAATCTATAGTAATGACGTTGCCTTGGCGTACACTGATTTACAGCCTTCGCGAGGCATTTCATAGCTTTATTGCCACTTGGCGTAATTTATACGGAGTATGTTAACACATGATAATAAAAACAGGCTACGATGCGTTTAATTCATTTGTTTATAATTTAATTAGTGAAACAACTTTTCAAGAAAACGAAGCCAACATCAATTTCGAAGTATGGGTTGATATTTCAAAACCACTTTATTTCCGACGTTAAAGGAAAAAAACCCAAATGAATCACGGATTGATGCATAGAAGAAAGATTGCCTCTCTCTCTCGGATGAATCGCCAATATCATGACATCCCTGGGTCGTAAATTTGCTTCTTCTGTTTAAACAAACCAGCTCAATAAATGGGAGAAATTCATTCCCTTGATTTGATTAGCCTTTTCATATTCCCGGGAAATAACTCTTATTAAGAAATGATCCGGTTGCTACCGCTGTGCAGTTATATCACTGGGTGACTCCGACGGCGTTTGTCGAGGACTGCAGAGCTGAAATGTATCATAGTGGGACCGACTAGCGTTGATAGGGGGATGTCGTATAATATCACCTTGGGTTACAACCTTTCTGGACAGCTACGCGGTGATAGGAAATTGATAACATGCCAACTGAAGGTGAAAACATGTTAATGTCGGCGTATGATGCGTAGCGGGCTAAAGATTCTCTGACTTTATTAGTCAAAGTCAGAAACTCAGAGAGATTTTTAACAGCTGCCATATTTCCAATGAATTTGACTTTTGGGCTACATAGATACGTACAAGGTGTCTTTCCAATTATGATGTTTTCTGTAGTAAATGAGACAGCGTAGCAGTATTTAAACATTTTCGTCCGCGACTGTTTGAAGTATACAGTACAAAACGGTAACGCGCTCCGCAGGCTCTGTTAAACAGTTTGATGTGCAGCTTCTATTAACACATAAATATTGTAACATTTCAATACTATAGACAGGATGCTTCTATGGTTTCATAGCGTAGCCGACACGTCCTCCGCCTACCTTTTCATAAGCCTGCTTGAAACAAATTTGTATGTTGGCTGTTTTGCAGAGCAAGGGTATACCATAGATAACGAAAATGTCCCATGTTAAATGGTCTGCTGTCCCAGGGAAAGTTTTTCTTGAACTTGGAGGAGGGGGGGGGGGTTAAGGGGGATTGTCTCATGCATAGCTATCTTTTGCGGTATTGTCCAGGAGTGAGTTGTTTGGTGGATTACCCAAGAACCCTCTGGGGACACTGTCAGGTCTTCGAAGTATGAAACTGGCCGAGTGAGTTTAGGAAACGCGTAGCTGAAAATTCTAAAGAGAACGGTGGGTGAAGGAGGATTCGTCGGCATTGAAAAGGCGGCAAAGAAAGTGATCACCCTTTTCTAAGAAAGTAATATGTCTGGGAACTCAATTTGCAAAAAAAGGGGAGGGGAGTGAGTTTTGAAGAATTACTGGCCTGGAAGGGAGGTATTTTCTATACAATTCATTTTGAGACAGGGTATAAAGACGAAAACCAACGAAAAGTTCAAGACATGTAAAATCAAAGCGATTTCATTAAACCTTGTCAGTATTGCTGTTTTCATTTTTGTTTTTGTATTTCATTTGCGGGAGGAAAGAGGAAATTTACATTCACTATCCTCAGGCCAAATTCCAAACAACATTATTTACTCGAAATTTCAATCTTCAGTTTTCCGTCAAAAAAGCTCTAATAAAGTTAGAAAGTAATCGCAGAGTTTAATCGTAGTTCTAATTTAACAACGATTTGCTGAAAATTTAGTGAATGAGATAAAATAATTTCTTGGCAGAAGGGGATCTGAGAACGAAAAAATATGGAGAATCAACTTTAATCGAGAAATACTGCATTGCAATTTTGAAGATGTATAAAACTTGGGGGAGTACCCTCAGAAAGAAAACGAAAAAAAATGTTTCCATGAAACTGAAGAAAAGCTAATTGTCCATAACAAATTGAATAATACTTTTGAAACAAGAACTTAACACATGAAATGAAAAACAGCCGCTCAAACCTATATCTCTTTCAAGTATCTTTCATTATACTTCTGAACTTCAGTATTTCATATTCAAGGAATCAAGGTAAATCAAGCAATTACTCGTAGTATATTTAACACTTGTGGAGGGAAAATATTGCATTGTCACGTGGTCCTCAAGAGTCATTCATGAAACAGAAAAGTTTTCTACTAATTCACGTCGGGCGACTGCATTTAACATTGAAAGGTAATAAATAAGTAATGGCCTCAAAATTTCTGAGGAAAATAATCAAACTCTCAAATATCTTTTAATTCCCTAATATTTGCCTTTCATGTCCACGTGACAAAAATAAGGCACAAAAACTACTACAAACAATGCGTAAAGCAAAAACTTTTTCTTCTTGAATTTAAATACGTCACATGATTGAAAATAGCCAACGCCCAAATAGTATAACGGATTACGGTATCACTTATTTAAACTGAAGGAATTCAACAGGTTTTGTATATTTATTCCAAAGGGAGGGAGAGGTTACAGACTGGATCTTTGTAGTGTTATGTAACACTAAGGCCCTGGTTTCCGACCAGGGGTACTAGTTACCTCCATGTAGTTACCCCCCCATGGGGTACCTGTGGACATGTGGACACCACACGGGGTACACGGGGAGTCTGTATAAACCTAATTAGCGTTATGTACGGTAACAATTAACTTGGTGGCAGGGGAATATCTGTTGCGTAATTAGTGGAAGAACGATTTTATCATAAAACTAGTAAGGCGCAAATTTTGGCAGTAGGAAAATAAATTAGGGGTACCGGGAATCCAAAACGGGAACGAATGGGTTATGGTATGTCCTACGTCCCACCGATAGTCAAGACCAAGCTAGTCACTAAACGTAATTACAGAAGTTTCGTGTAATACAGAAATATTTTCATACTTAAATCTGGATTTATAAAGAATGCATTATCATAGATGTACCAGATAAACCAAGTGGAGTTTGAAGACAAGGCCCAACAGGATCTTAATGGTAAATGGCCGAGTTTGGGATAAACAGCTCTGTTTAGTGATCTCACGGACGCCTGCGGGCGTGGCACAGTCATCTCATCCTTAATAATATGACAGGAAAACCATGTCTTCCAAATCAGAATCTTTCAACAAGGAGGTAATAATTCAAACATGTGTGATTTTTCCGTCAGTCAGTGAGACTGAATCTGTTGGAATCGTTTTAAACGCCTGTCTAAACACCCGACAAGCAATTCACCCGGTCATCGCTTTCCAAGATGAATAGTGACATGTTCTCCCAAGCTTTTATATTCATACTGCAGTACGCCAACAAACGAAAGTTTCCCTCGAAACGACCCCTGAGGCTTAGCTCTTCTCACCCCATAACGACATTGCTCTCTGTGAGTAAACATTGTTACTTCGAGGGTCTTTAAAGCTCATATTATTAAGTATTAACCAAATATTTCCTAAGCCTTCGGCTAAGTCTGTCTTTCTCTTTGGTAGCGTAGAGAAGGTTTGATATCGGGAGGACGCAGCGACGGACGCCCCGCAGGCATAAAGGCACAACACATGGAAACTAGTTACGGTCATAACGAACAAACAACTTGTGCTTTATTGATATTTGGCAAAAATAAGTTTAACATGACTTTTCGATGCGGTAGGTAGGGGTGTTAGGATTACGACAGGAGTAAGAGAGGGCACGCGAGATAAGAGGAGTCATTCGTATTATTTTATCGGGCAGAACTCTCTCTCTCCGAAAAGCAGAGCATAAATTTTTAAACATGACATGTAGAAAACTGTTGATTTTAAAGATAGTTTCCCTGCTTTCTTTTATGTTAGACTCATCGCTTTTGTTTTTTTTTTCTTTATTTACATGGAAGACTTTGAACTTGTTTTAGCATAGGCATTTTTTTATCGTTATTGCAAAAAGTCGACAAATTCTCAGCAATTCCCATCGCGAAAAGTCGTAACAATATTATATTGGTACCGGTATTCATTTTAGAAAGAGAACTGTTAACATTGAAAAGGCGATCACTGAATTTTGATGGTATTTTATTACAAAATTTCATCGAAATTCAAGTTCCTTGGGACATCTAATAAGTAATGATCTTTGCACATCAACTACTGTACGTGTCATCAAAGTTTATACTTTTGTTAGGGTGCTATCCAAAAGTCATACGACTGTTTAAACATTAAGTACACACGTTTAATATATGAGGAAAGCTAAATGCTTAGAGAATGGACATCAAAAGCGTGCTCTTCAGAGTTTCGGTTTTTAAAGAAAGTTTCAAGATAGTAATGTAACATAAAAACAAAACCAGATTTGTCCATTGTTATTGATTTATATTAAACTATCTCATCGGAAATACAGGTAATATGGTTAGTGTATACTTTATGTCAGTATTTTTTTTCAAATAGTCTAATATTTTTATGTGAAAGAAAACAAAAAGCTTTCAATTTCTTGATGTATATTCTTAACTTTGGAAATTAAAAGTATCTATACGGTACTTAAAATTAAGTAAAGTTTATCTTCGGATGCAAGTGGATTTCGACCTTGTGAGAGTTTCATTGCCGATAAAAACCGTGGAAATTTATTCAATTGATTTAAATGTGTTGTTGGGTCATTTGAAATTATTTCTGTAATGCACCAGGGGAGGGGTCATTGGAGTCATTTGCTCCGATGGGAACCTCTCCCACAATTGCCCTGTACCAAACTCTACCCATCCTCAAATTTTAGACCTGAGATACCCTAGTACCTTAGCAATTCCGAGCTTCTCACCTTTGATTCTCACCGAGGCTTTGCAAGGCTAACCCTCGCGCTACGCACTCTGTTTGCACTTCAGGCGAAATTTTGTTTGCCCCCCCCCCCCCAACAATTCTTTCTCTTCTCACTGCTCTCACTCACCCACCGTTATTTAAAAATCTGTAAAACAGCAAAAGCGTAAGCAACACTTTCAAGCAGAAGGTAGAGAGGAACTGTACCCCGCGGAGAGGACTCTTTTTTCAGCTTCTCGGCTTCCAAAACAGGAACATGACCTAACAACACACAGCCTGTTACGCAGGAAGGGGAAAAGGATGAGACCCGCAAATGCCGCAAATTAGTATATATTTTGCCCCCAAAAGGCAAACTTTTTTCCCAAACGAATACATGTGGACTGTAGACCGGACTTATCAAACAATTAATAAAGACGTTAGAAATATTTGTGTCCCTTTGTTTAGACTGCAAGTGATGTAGCTTGTCTAAATGGAGACAATTTTGCATTGTGATTTGTAGAACGCATAATTTAATTTTTCTTTGTTGAAGTTATCGTTTTAATTTCAGAAGCAACAAAGAGCGAACAAATGATTATAGAAAGTCCATCTCTATGACATTACAAATAATGAAAAAGTCAGCATTAGCGGACTTGAAAGAAACAGATCCAAGCTTGAGTGGTCCATTTAGAAGGAAATATATGGGCATGTTGGACTGTAAAGTATTTCTTGTCGTATTTACATTGTAGGTTATTAAATTAAGACTATGAATTACTTTAATATGATTCATTTGATAATGTTCTCCTATTTTGGTTTGGCTTTTCAACGTCCGAGAACATTATCATCACACTTTTTTCAGTAATTTAATGTAATAAGCACAGGTAAACTTCATTAAAACTTAACAATAGAACTAATTGTTAAACCAAACACGCAATAAAATACGATCGGATTGGTGATACTCCCAAAGCTAGTGAAAATTCTCCTTTATAAATTTTACACAATTTTGCTATAACTTATCCAAATTAGGCCTTGGAAAACATAGTTGTATAACTTACAGAATCAACTTTAACAAAAAAAGCTTTCAAATTACTTCTCATTTGAAGTATCGTGACTGATATAATGAGGTAATTGATAAGAATCTTTCATATAAGCAATTAAAAGACAATGGACTATTATAAAGATTGTCAAGCTGGTAAAAAGAAGATAACTTGTTTTTAATTTTCTGTAAGTATATCTGAAGGGCAAATTAACCATCTGTTTTGAAAGACGACGTAGCCCCCTGTAATGACTTTTTTTAATTTACTCTCCTACCTAATGAAGATAAGGAACAACTAATAGATCGTATCTCAGGTGACCTTTTTTTGAGAGTCGGGGGAACAAAGTACGTTTTATAATTACAAAACAAACGTCTTTTAGATGATTCTAATCCGAATTACCAATTGATAAAATCTGAATGAATCGTAATGACTGGAGGTCAAAGGTCAACAATGATTTTCATTTTTTTTTTCTAACTGATTGTCTAGCAATGTGATTTAGAGTTTAGATCGATGTCATTTCGTTTCAAAAGATATATTAATTTACACACGACAGTTTCGAGTGTAGATAGTTGACTCACCTTTGTGTTTAATCGTTTGTATTATGCCAAAGTGAATTTGATGATTTAAATGTAAATAAGTCCCCCCCCCCCCCTTTGGGAGTGAAAACGTTTTCCTTCTGTAAATTAATGGTATCCTTCCTTCTCCATAATAAGGGCAAATAACTGTTTTCTTGTTAAGTCCTAGCATGTATGGTATTTCGAGGTTAACCAGTATCATGATGATGGCGAAACCAACAGAAAGGGATAAATTAAAGGACAAATGCAATTAGCCCAACTTGAGGAGAAACGGGAGGTTGTGAAGTAAAACTGATTGTCCCTCGAAAGAAATGAAACAATAAAACTAAATTGTATTTAACAAAGAGTTTTATCAGGATTAGGTCCTAGTTATGGAATCGAAGGGCGTGGTTGGGGTTAAGTAGAATTTGAACACGGATCTCTCAACGGCTCCCTGGTTTGACCACGCGCCGGGTACGGTGAGGGAGGAATTCACTTACACTTTCTCTTAAGTTTACCAGTACGTTTGTGCATTGGTCATCCGAATAATCAGAAACTGTGCATATCCTACATTTTTGTACGCCTCAGTTGGAAGTCAAACGTACTTTCTAATTCTGGTCTTTGATACACAAGGACTTCATGCATGGTCAAGCGGGTAGAGCGTACGACTTGCACCCAGGTGGTCTGGAGTTTAACTTCTAACTTGGTAATACCGAAGACTTTAAAAATGGAACCTACTGCCCTTGAGCTTGGTACTCAGCATGAGCAATGCAGTAGGGAAAAAACCCTGTGCGCCACAACCTGAAAAGGGCCCTGGTGGGTCCAAGTTCAACCAATTAATTAGAGACTGAGCCGTAGAACTTATCCTATTAACTAACTACACTACAAGATAAACCATCCAAGAGATTGATCATTGGTACGACGATAGATCATTCCATGCAGCATACTTTCTGTCAGCAAATGTCTGGAATCGCCTGCTTATTATTCACGTGGATCGTCCGTGACCCCGACAATACTTCTCATCCTGCGTGGTTGGGATGAGGGAGGCACTGTGGTATGGCAATGGCCTTGCAAACTATTGACGGTCATGGATAGGATATGTATAAACGCTGGGATGGGTGAGCAACTGAGTCGTAAACTCCATTTAACCAACTAACTACCCTGAGATGAGAATTTTAGTGCGCAACAAAATTCATCCATTAAGTGTGAAACATTAGAAGTTATACTTGCAATAGTCAGAGATCTAGCTTGAAAGGGGTCAATTTGAAATTTTACGACAGGTTTTTTTTTCTAACTCTTTCTTTTTCCATAGCGTGTGGTGTAGTACCTTTATCGCATTCCACGTAGAAACACTGGTACAATAAAATTTGTGAAAGGCGAAATAAATTTGCAAATGTCGTACTCAATCTAAAACGGTAATATTGGTAAAAAGTGAAACGGTTGTAAGAAGACATAACAACTGTTAATAGCCTTCAAACATCCCTCCCCCTCCCTCCCCCTCCCGACTTAACCACAAATAGCTTATCTACAAAACACACGGCAAAAGAATTGTAATGTTTACACCCAAACGGTGATGACTAAATGAATGATAAACATTGCCAAAGAGACACTTTAAACCGGCAGGAGATAGGGTGGTTGTTTTGACGGCTGTGATTTATTGACTTTCGAGTTTGTTTAATTTTTCCACTTTCGATCAAAATTACAAGTTTAGAACAAATATGAGTTATGGATGAGGTGTTAGAATTGAAATCGCGATGGGTTGCCAATCAACCGATCTCGCATTTTAACCTACTTTATGAGCTTCTTTTTTAAGTAAGCACAATTTGACAACGGAAATTTTTAGGCCAATTTTAAAGCAATTGTTTGCTAAATTGTTAATGAAAATGTTGATTTTGACTTGATTTCCTTTAAAGAAATATTTACCATTAAAGACCTTTATTATTTCACCTACTATCTAATTGAATATTTAGTTCACAACAATTAATATTTGGTTGTATTAATTGCTTATCAAAACAACCTAACAATAGTCTTTTAAACCTGTAGAATTCATTTAAATATGAAAAACGAAGCAGGAAATCTTATTTGATTGTTAGATTTAAAAAGGAACTATGAAAACATCGGATTGGTATTTAAATCCAAAATTTAGTTATTGCCATTGTGGAGAAGTTGCAAATTAGGGAGAGCACAAAAAACTAGTAAAAATTTCCATTTCCGTCTTTAATTGTCTTTTAGATCACTCTAACTTTTAGCCATTTTAAAAATTTAATTTAATGAGCAACATTCAGGGCATGAAAATGGGAGTAACTTATTATCTATAAATAGCTACGGTTGTTTCACCAGCGTGAACGAATGCTTAAGAACCCTCGTGACTTCATTTACAAACATGGTGAGGGTATGTAAGGAGTAAAAGAATCCGTGCAAGGAAGTCCCCTTTCCCGCAACCAGTTTAAAAGATTTCCAAAGAAGTACGAAGCACGAGTCTTCTCTTTTTTTAAGCGATGCTGAGTTTTCTTGGCCGAGTTTGATAAAGAAATTTACTAGTTTGTTTATTCGGAAAAACTGCAAATAAGAAGAACTATTGTCCCCCAAATTATACTTGTTAGAAGTGTTTTATAATAGTCATAAAGATGTCAACAATTTGTAAATGAGGTCGGATTGCTGAAGATGCGTAATAAAGACCTGTATTGGACAGATGTTCGTGATATATTATGACTATTGTGTGGGTTAATGGTAATACGGTTATTTTCGTAATTTATGATAGCCAAGGTTTTACCAGCTATTCGCAGAAACCTATAAACGCTTGATTAAATATCCTAATTGTCTTCATTATTCTTCAAACTTCAAACATATGAAAGGACCTCGGCAATTAAATAAACGTATTTGACTGAATTATTATACTGCCTAACCATATGCCTTTTACAACAGGTATTTATTTGATTTTACGACAATACCGTTCATTTCACATCTTTTGTAAATTGTGAACAATTGGTGACCAGGTTGTCATATGCTTCTTCTACGACTGAGCCGTCCAGCAAATCTTCCATCTTTCTAATAACAGAATGATGGCGTTTGCAATGATTTTGCTAAATTTTTAGCTCGCCTTTTCGTATCGAAGAAAGTGGGGAATGCTTATAGACGTATCAGTTTTTATATTAAAAAGGAAGATTTGTCCAAAAAAGGAACTGAATAATTAACAAGAAACTCTTCGCGTTGTTTAACACAAAGTATTCATTCTTTTTAATTAAAGAAAAAGTTGAACGTAACATTTTACTTAAAGAGTGGATGCATTTCGTTAAAATACTCAAAATGCCAAACTTAAAAAGATGTTTGTCACAGACGTTTTTTTTTTTTTTTTTTTTTTTGAGTTCAGCTGGGATAGATTAAAGCCAAAATTACTTGTGGTATTGATTGCTTTGATTAAAACTCTGCAACTTTTAAACCGATGCAAGGATTGAGTTCTACTTATATTCAGGCTTTAAAATTTTACTTAAAAATGACGGTTTAAGTGGTTAATGTAAAGAAGAATACAGAAGATTATTTTCAATTTGTTTTAGAAAAATAATAGCAGAGCAAATATTTTTCAGGTTGACAGGATGACTAGCGGAGGGAAAGAGAACTTCACATTATTAAAACATTTTATTGCTTCAAATTACGTTGAATTAGGGACATAGGAAAGAAGGTAGCTTTCAGACAAGACACACTTTATCATTTTAAGTCAGTTACACAGAGATGAACCGTCAGTGATGAGTTTGTTTAGAACGGCGAAAAAACAAGTAATGGCACCCTTGGATAACTCTGCAACATAATACATGTTAGTGTTTGAAAAATTGACCTTAATTTAACAGAAAAAAATTAAAATATACAAGCTTAAAATAAAGAAGTAAAAGTAACTTACTACACAAACTTTCAGGGCTTTATTGTGAGAACACTTAAAATTTGTATTAAAAAATGAACCACTTAAATATTTAAATATTTTTTCACAGATCTAAATTTTTCAAAAAAAAATGGAAATATTGAATTTTAGTTCAAAGCACCCAACAAGTTTGTGTGTGAAATTTTAATTTCATTTAAGAATGAGTTTATAATTTCATTGTTTTGGTGAAAAACTGTGGTAGGACTACAGTTCAAACAATAAACTTCAGTATTAAAATATTCTCTTGTGATTTTTTCAAATCCTTTTTCAAATTTCGTCTGCACAAGTTTCGGAAAATCTGTTTTATTTTAAGTTTTTTAAATTCCTACCAAACATTTTTGTTATCAGCATTTTACCGTTTTTTCTGTTCTGTCATGAAAGACAAAAATTTCAAACAGGTCAAACAGATTTAATTTGATGTGTAACGTTATCCACACATGTAAACTTAACGCCCATCGAAAAATCCAGCAGTCGAGGAATGGCAAGAAACTGCTACTGTCCATCATCAATTATTTTAACGATCATTTTGGTTAACAATTTTGCAAACAGTTTCAGACCCCGTAATGAACATATTAAGGGTCTGAACTGACTACAACTAGGCTATTCAGGTTACAGGTAGTCTAAAGAAATGAGAAATGACCCCACAAAGGGCCTTTAATTTCTACATTACTAAGTAACCAAAATATTGCTTGAGAAAAGTTACTTTCAAAGATACTCACATGAAGTTGGGACGGAGGAGTCACGCCACATCGGGGCCGGTAAAAGTCCAGTTGGCCAATAAAAGGGTGCCGTGGACCCTAGCAAGCCCGCTACGTCTGTTAGGGGTTTCCCCAAGCGATGAAGGTAAAGTCCTGCATTGTATGCTGCAAACCTGGAGACATGGTTCAAGATATGGTGGTGTGCTACCGCGTCCGGTCGATTCAGTATATCGTTAATGCTGAAAGGTGTCGCTGCAGAGTTTGTAGAAAAGTTTAGCGGTTTCAGGTGAGAGCCGACGGGGTGAAACGCTGCCGTCGGGGTCGGGTAGGAGAGAGATGTTGGGGTCTTCTCAGTCATTGTGTGTAGAGCTGCTAGTGGTGGTGTTCCTAGAACAAAGGGGGCAAGACGAGCGGCTGTTTCCATCAATCGAGGCAGGGGGAGAGATGATTCAGCCATGGGTAGTAAAAATGTTTGCTCCCTGAAAATACAGGAGAGCCTTTGGGGTGTGACGTGACAGTGGCTCCACAAAATAACTCAAACCAAAATCAAGAATGAAGATTCCGAAATCTTAACAAACTCTTCCACAAAATTGGACCACCTTGATACTCTCTATATCGTTGTAAATTCTTGGTCTTTAATCCTCTGTGCTTCTAACCGTTTTCCTCTCGAGTAGAAACGTCTCAAAATTATTTTAAATAATAATTATGAAGGGCAAAATGAACTACTTCATTAGACCAGCCATCGTTCGAAACTGACTTTTGTCCTGTATTTCAAATTGTCGAGTACTGGTAACGGTACCAGGCCAATGTGTCGAGTAGATTAAGTGTACTTTGCTTCGATTACAGCCAAATGCTTCCGGAACATGTTTGTATATTGGTTAGCCCGAGGAAAATAGCAAGTTTATCTGTCAACGGTTTACCAGAAGTCATTAATAACCATATCTATGACACTTCACGGAGGTATAAAACCTTTTGATACAGACAACGTGATTGGCTGATAAGCCATGCGGCCGTAAGCAACGCCTACTGTAGATAAGACACGACTGCCAATTGGTTTATTAACTTAATGGTGCCTGTCTATTATAATAATGCACGGTAATTGCACAGAATCGACAGTAAACTGTGTGTGGATTTGATTACAACCTAGTTCATAAGTTGCGTTTTAATGCAAATTTGAAGATCATATCGCGACTAAGAACTTAATTGCAAGTGAGAAGGTGCTAATGGGTTGTATGTAAAGAAATGATTTGAGTGAAAAGGTGAGCTGTTTCTTTTATTCAGACCTAAAATGAAACAAGGGCACGATGGCACTGACAATGCCAGAGATGATTGCTTTTATTTTAGGGGGAAATTGACACTTGTTTGACTTGATCAAATCTGAATAAACTAATATATTAAAATGAAAAGAAAGATTAAACAAGTATAAAAGGTTGTTTTGAGCATTTTTGAGGGACGTTGACGTACGGAAACAAAGAGTTATTTATATGGATAAATAGACCTTCACTTAGGGTTTTAGACTTGGTTAGGTTAGATGGAGTTTTACGGCCCAGTTTCCAACCACTTGGTTCAAGTCACGGCGTTTTTTCGAGTTGTGGCCCACTGGCTTGTTTTTCCTACTCCATTGCTTATGCTGAGCAAAAAGGACAACGGCAGTAGGTTCCGTTTTTAGAGTCTTCGGTATGATCCAGGACTCGAACTCTTTAGGGTCTTACAGGAAATTTCTTTACATAGTCATGGATCAACAAATGTAGTCCACATTTAATTACGAAAATTTAAAAAAAATAGCGCCTTTAAAAACGCCCAATTTTTTGTATGAAGTTTGCCTTAACAAGAAGTTAAAATTACGTAATTGGCTATAATGTCCATTGAAGCGGCTGAAGGCCCTCAATATGCAAAACGTGCTGATACGTTCACAGCTGTGTGGTGTGTTTGTGTTAACGAATAAAAGGATATTACACGGTAATAATGATAAGTCACGTGACATATGGCGAGTTTATCCATGTCTGGGCATTTACCTACCTATTGTTTTTCTGATTTTTCCCGTTGTCAGCTTGCAGAGCTGCCGCGCGTTTGCCTGCATGAAACACTTCGCCGAATAGGTTAAAGCGGTTAATTATTTGAGTTGGTTCATGAAATTCAACAAATTTTCCCAAACCTGTTAAGTTTTCTTCACATAGCCTATAAGTGACAAATTAAATGCTCAATCTCAGACAATTCCTGTATGTCACATACAAAATAAGTGCGTTGGAGTGAGTACTTAACGGTCCAATTCAGTTTTCGAAAATTCGTGACCAGACACTTCTTTCAGATTATTCACTAAACAGTCACAACTCAGGACGCCAGAAAATTCAAAATTTTAATTTTTTCCATAACTATTGGATATGAAATTTGGCTCATTATACTTACTATAAGCATTGTCATGTGGTAGTGACCCTTTAAGTTTCTCATTAAAAGAAGGGTTTAAGGTTATATCAAGCTTTGATATGTCAGAGGAGTACTTATTTTGATCATTTTGGTGAAATTTGCATCAAAATCTGATGTGAGGTTCTCAAGATATGAGCAAGTAAAGTTGTCACATTTTCAACAAACAGTGAACTTGAAACAAGCACATGTGACATCACATCCCCACCTTAACAGACAGTCTTTTGTTTTTCTTTAAACTTTATGGCATATTTTCTCTTCAACAACCCCATATTATCAAAAAGAGATTGCAGAAGTGGCACAAGAACTTTCGAAACTTGTGCACTCCCCATGGGGGTCCTTTACCCATTAGCACCAAGGTCAACACAACAGTCTGAAATAACAAAGGGAAACAAAGCATTCATTGTAAATTTGAGGAAGTGATATAGTCTCTGCTGCCCTCAATATCACTTTGGAACACAAATCTAGTAACTTCATTTACTGGTATCTGGAGAAATACATTTCCGATTTTAATGGAAATTTAACCACACTGCGTAGATTTATTTCTTCTTTCACATAAGAAAATTAATTTTTTGCTTAAACCTCCACTTAAATTGTTGATATCGACTCAATGAGCCCCTCTAAACAATCCAAAAGGCAATGGACAATGTTCAAATGATCGCCACGAGTGACCAACCCCTGCTTATCAAAAATTAAATAAAAATGAGAAACCTCCCCAACCCCATCCCCCCCCCCCCAAAAAAAAAAAAAACGGAAATAAGAAAGGAAAGTTGAAAATGGAAACAAATTTTGGAAAAGGGACATTAGGGCATCTCATTGGCTGACAAAGGTTTCCTTTCCATCAAAATGAGTTCTGCTTTACCAGTAAATGACAGTAATGTTGTGAATTTTTTCAGTAAGTTGCTGCGGGAAGCATTAAAACTCGGACTGTATCATATTACATGTTTTCATCATAAATTTATTTTTCAGACCAATGATATAAAAAGCCTGACAGGTGAAAGAATGATCATGTTAGATCAAAGCGTTGTTTATCCCCTCCTCCCAACCCCTCCCCCCCTCCAAGCCGGCCCCAAGGGTCTAATCAAGGGGCGAAGTTTCTTTGGCGAGTAGAGGTTTTCTGAATAGAATTTGACTTTCCATCGCCAACATCTTTAGCCGAATGAACTATCAAGAAAAAAGTTTTTCTTTTGCATTAAACTTTTGCACCTGTTGGTCTCAATACCATGGTTTGAATAAAACATAAAGACCTATTTTAAGTTGTTCACATCGCCCTGAAAACTTGCAAAATGAGTTCTTTCCGGAAAAGTAAAGAAAGAATTTAAAAATGGCGTCACATCTTCACTTAAACACTTAAGGTTTCCAATTACAATTATAACATACCCGCCAAATATTAACTATTTACAACGTTTTTTTGTTTGTTCCTTTTAAAACCAAACTAAAAGTGCACTGCACCGCTTCCCGCTCCTTTTGGATGCATTTTTTTGTCCGTAGAATATGGAGATACAATTCCATTTTTATTGCTAACCGTTTGCGTAAGTGAGTCGAAGCACATAAATATCATGGTGTATAACTAAACGCGCTTTTGCTTCGAAGGACACATAGAGTATTAGTTCTTTACTAGTTTAATCTGTTGGTAAGATATATCACAATTCATTTGCTTATCGAGTCCAGTATTGTGTGTACTTTAGGAAAGTTTAATAAATCTACCTAAGATAAAGTAGGTCGCACAAAATTTGATTCTAGCAAAAAAGTCCTTATAATTTCAAATATGACTTCATTTGTGGCATTTTCCTAAACTTTTTGTCGCCCAAATATCAAACGCCAATTCACAGCGGTTGCTTGATATGATTTGATCTGAATAATTGTCCAAAAGTGCAATATTTTGCCTCAAACCATGTCAAAGCTATGAAAAGGCATGACGTGAGATGCAAGATTAATGCAACGACTAACGATGGACCATCAGTTGACGGGAATAGTTTAACTAGTCGTAATTAGATAGCGCCTGTTAGGTTACGGATGGTAATTCAACAAAACCCAAGTCGGGCTGCTTTCAGCGTGACGGTCGAATCACTCAGGCTAATTGAGTTGGGAGTTCTCTCATTCTTGCAGCGGGTTTCATAGGCTTCTCTTAAAGAGATCATAGCAATAAACTTTGTGAAGAATACGAGATACGTACAAGGACAATCCTGGATTTTTTTTTAACTTTTATTTGGCTTCTGTAAATCAAAGTCCTCCGTTTATTTTTTGCCATTCTAAATGAATTGGCACCGACGAAAAAGATCCGAGAACGTCAAATTTATGGACTTCTCGATAAAAGCGATACCCGTGATAAAACTTAGGGTGCAGGTAAGGACAGCCGACTAAAACGGAAATGTGAAACCGTAAAGCGGTATAAATGTCTGCCAGAAACTGGGAACATTTACTTTCTTTGGTAAACTTCGAATAAAACAAAGATTAGACGAAATTTTGCTTAATTGCAAATGTTTTGATGAAAGATTAAGAATAAATAAATTACGAACAAATGCATGTTTTCATTTATTAACAAACCACTGTTTGTTCATTGAAGGGATGAAAAGTTACAGTACAGAATTAGATACTTAAGAGCAATTATTCATAACACCAGACAGTCCCAATTTTTCCAACCTATTCTACTTTTAGCCCCTCCCACAACTGCCTAAAACTCATCCTCTTTCAAACACAATCCCAGTTTATTGTTTCAGAGCATACAATGCACTCTAAAAAGTGTTCAGGGTTTAAACGTTTTTCAAACTCACCTTTGAAAACACGTTAAGGTACTAAACAAACGTGTTTATTTCTAAACATTTTGCTTTTAACTGTATAAACACGTTTACTTGCTAAACATTTAGTGTTTAATAGCTAAACATGCTTAGAATTAAAACGTGTTTACAAAGCGATGGGAAAATTTAGTGTTTATTTGCTAAACATGTTTTCATAGTGTGGTTAGAATTTAAGACTCTAATGTGTAATTAGAACTTTAGCAATGCATGCATGTTGTTTAATATGAGCTATTGTGCACTTTTTAATATGACGTCAGTTCAAAGAGCCGTGCCAATTGAGAATTTCTGAAGGCTGGTGGTAAAATTGTAGTTTGGAGTGACGAATGACTGTCTTCAAGTTGAAGATAAGCTGTGATGTCATCAGTAATAAAGTTTCCTATTGGTTAACCGAAGATATAAAGAAAATGACATTGAGACCTGTCCCGAAACCGAAAAGGTACTGAATCGAATGTTTCATTCTGTATCTGGATGTGAACAATTTATAGAAACGTTTTAAATCAGTCAATCATGATCTTGACTCTTCTCTTTAATTTTGAATGACAAGATTAATCAAAGCTCGGTGTAAAACCCTTTTTGCCGATAAAATATTTTTGTTTATTAAGCCTATATTACATTTTCAATAAAACCATACTTTCTCGTAGGACCGACCAGTTTGATATTCCCTGTAATGTGCTCCTTGAATGCACTACATAGGACTAGTTGCGCGATTTATGAAAAAGCTGGAAAAGTAATGAAATGATTTTATCAGTTTAATAAGTGTCAAAGTTACACAGATAGGGATGACTTCCAACGCCTACTTAAAAGAAGGGTTTAAGTTCACAACAGGATTTGGTGTGTTAGAGGTGCACTTATTTGAAGCATTTTGGTGAAATTTGCATTGAAATCCGATGTGTGGTTCTCAAGATATGAACACGTAAAGTTTCCAGGTTTTCAACAAAAAGTAAACTTGAAGCAAGCACATATGATACCATATATCTACATTAGTGCACAGTCTTTTGTTTTTCTTTAAACTTTAGAGTCGATTTTCTCTTCAACAATCCCACATTATTAAAATGTGATTTGCATAACTGGCATGAGAACTTTACAAAGTTTGCATCACCCACAGGGAGGTTCTATTCATATTAACTTCAAGGTAAACACAACAGTCTGATAAAACAAAGGGAAACAAAGCATTCCTTGTCAATGTGAGGAAGTGATACAAGCTCTGTTGTCCTCAAACTCACTTTTGAACACAAAGCTACTGACTTTATTTACTGATATCTCGAAAAATACATGTCCGATTTGAATTAAACTTTCACCACACTGTGTAGATTTGGTTTCTCTTTCACACACGAAAAATAATTTTTGCTCAAACTTCTCCTTTAAGTAATAAAACCTAAAAAGAGAAAGATATAAAATGGCAACAGACTGAATTTAATAATAATGAATGAAATTTGTCCCTTTCTTGGTCTCGATTAAGGACGCATATTAAATTATTCTGTTCAAATCTCGAGAAACTATTTATTCACTTACTTATTTTTTATTTCAAATTTTCACTGATGATTATTTTCTAGAAGTTTTCCAGATGGCGAAGAGGATTGTTTACGTTTTCAAAGAAAATATTTCAAAGCGGCTCATTGAGTTGGTTCATGAAATTCAACATTTTTTTTTCAAATCTTTTAAGTTTTCTCACATACCAATGACAAATAGTCAAACTTAGACAATCCTCATGTCTTACATAAACCTAATTGTTTTAATTCGTATTTCAAAAATCCGTGACCAGACACTTTTTCAATCCATGCGCAAAATCGTTGCAAGCCAGTGCACCACAAAATTTAAAACTGAAACTTTTTCTGTAACTATTGGATATGAAACTTGACTTTTAATGCTTGGTAAAAACGTTGTCTTGTAGTAGTGGCCCTTTAACACTCTCGTTAAGTTATCGATATAAACTCAATGAGCCCCTTTAAATTGTAGATCAATGTGTCTTTGAAAAGAAGGACTATTAAGCAAAATTCTAAAAAAAAAAAAAAAAATAGGAGGCACACTTTCCCCTTTAAAAGCATCACCCAAATCCCGTCAACTTAAATAGAAAATACAGTCATCCTAATTTGCATTAGCGCATATTCTATCCTATTTCTTACTCTTCAAAAATTTCATAAATCAATTAGAAAAATATTGTTACATAATTCTCAAGAAATATAATGACAGATACTTAAACAATAAGAACAAATTAGGGTGAACTACATGCACTCTTAAATCAAAAGAGTGAACTTTATCACTCTCTAATAGAATGAAAAGTGTGAATTCACTCCATTGGAGTGTTATTTAATTCACAGGAGAGTGAAATCCACTCCGAGAAGACTGAAATTCACTACAGGAAGAGGGAAAATTCATTCTTCCAGGAGTGCCTGCAAGATCACTTTTTAAGAGTGATCACTGCATGCACTCCATCAAGAGTAAAACTTCGCTCGTTTGGAGGGTATTTCACTCTTTTTGGAGTGAATTTAACTCCTCTTGAAATGAATTATTATGAATCTAATGGAGTCAATTCACAATTTTCGCTCTATCAAAGAGTGACTAAGTTCGTTCACTCTTTTGATTTAAGAGTGTACCGTAATTTGTTTTAACACAAGTTTGAGGGGAATGCTCTTAACCTTTCAATTAAAGAAAAAAATCTAATTTAAAAAAAAAAAATCCGAGATGCATTCCATTCCTCCACATTCACAGAGTATAAAGTCTACAGTTCTAAATCAAACCTCAATAGGTTGCATGACCTCTGAGATATATTCAAACCCATCATTTTAAAAGCCCGGAGGTGCAACCCCCTCCCGACCTGATGAACGACAATGGTGTGTGTTGACCCAATAAAATAGACCCAATAAAAACACTCTCGACCAAAACTTCATATAAATACCTCTCCCTATTCTAACAGTTCATCTATCCCCTCTAATATCCACTTTCTCTCTCTACCTCCCTTTTTCAATCTCTCTTTCTCTTCTCAGCCTTTCCACCCTTTGGCCTTTTTTATAATCCACCCGTACTTCATCAATCAGCTGTTCTTAGCAACCACCACTACACCGGCATTTCATTTTTATTAATTTAATTCACTTTATCTCATCGAATCCTCCAATCCCCAATTTATCGTCAAGGACCAATCTCTCTACAACAGCCTCCCGACCGAGTCGATCCCCCTTCTCACCTTGCACCATAAATCACCTGACAATCTCTCTGTTCCAACTCAGCTAATCCAATTAATAAAACTTATTTGTTACAATTTCGTGCCAGCACATCAAACAGTCATTGTGCTCTTCGATTTGTAAACGTTTTTTTCTCCCCTCACGGAGGGCCCTCGACTTTGCACGGAGTCCTTTATTTTTTCGACGTTGGCAATCTGACTAAATTGCCAGATTCCCTCCGTGGAATAATACCTATTGACAGGTAATATACACAAATATCATAGCTCTCAATTATAGCAAGTGACACTCGATTTTAACACTGACGGGATAAAGACATAACAAGGGACGCTATTCCCGAAGCTCATCAACTAAATTGTGCGAGTCACAGGAGACGTACAGCGAGATACGGCAGTGTTTGGTAAGATCGCTAGATTCATGTCGACAGACCTCTTTCGCGATATCCAAATTGCCTGACTGATAAAAGAAATTTGACTTTATTTGTTACGAATTTTTCAAAAAATGACTCACAGATCGTATGGCTATAAGAGCTCGCTTGAAATGGGATAACAAAAACTTTGTTGCGTTAAGTTAGTTGGTGTGTTTGAAGACTTTCAAAGGTAATATTGGTACTATTACACCTCGAGACATTTACGGCGACTTGTGTTTGCAATATAAAATGGTTAATTGGCACATGTGCTAAACTTAAGGAATTGAACTTCGCCCACAGCCTTACTATGAGCTCTACTTATCACACACTTCAATTTCTTTACGTAATACTTTTAACTTGTTCTTACAATATTATTATGTGAAAAAAATTTAATTATTACCTTATTCATGACACCCCTGTTTGCTTTTTGTTACCACGGCGACAGACAAAGCCAATTGAAATCATAGTTCTAAGAACAATGCGTCCATATCACCCTACGATTCCAAATTCCACAAGAACATAACTGCAAAAAATAAATAAATGAATACATTAAAACATATAAAACAAAAAATAAGGCTAAGAGCCTCCCATCATTTTTTAAAGGCCAAAAGGAATCGATATGTAACGATACGCCGCAAATTATGATACCCACCTGTTTACGTGAATGCTCGTATAATTTATGGTCGATTTTAAAAGTTATGACCTCCCAAACCTATAGCAGAATTGAGTCATACGTTAAGTTAATTAAATCACCAAAGCAAAACAATGCCTGCTAAGACATAAACTGCCTGCGAGGCGAGAACTGGGCTTCAGACGATGTTATAATAAACCCAAAAAATTGTGGTACACAGAGATATTTTAGTCAGCAAGTAAAAGTATTATATTGTTTCGTTTTTAGAAAAGCCTTCAGTCTTTTATTCCATTTATTTTTGTTTTCCCCTAATTTCCAAGTTAGGAGAAGTTTAAGAAGTTTTCAATGCAAGTCTAGCACTTCAGAAGGTTTGTAGTTGAAACTCCTGCTCATTAAAAACAAGCATTGACACTACTTAATCGGGTTTGCTGGGTGAAAATTTCATTTGTTCGGTAATCAATTTCGCTTGGATATAACCGTGGGCTTAAACTTTTCTTATTTGTACTCAGAAGACAGAGTAATATAATCTAAAAATTATCTGATGAATTTTCACCAGATTCTGTTTCATTAGATCATCCACATAATTTTGGTTAATTTAACAAGGATTTCTCATCCAACCGCGGTTTAAGTTAGCGAAAACTTGGATAAAATGCACCAGTTTGGTGGTTAAAGTGACCATGATTTCCTGGTGAAAAAATAACCAGGACTGTGTTGGTGCTTCAGGGAGCATATCCCAATTAGCAGGTGTATTACTGCGTCCGTTTGTTCGCCCTCAGATAGAGTCCCTAAAAGGAGCACTTTTTTGATATGTTATGGAATGAGCTGGGGTTTTCTGTAAGTTTCTTCTGAAAGTATATCAAATGAAGTACCATTGGTGAAAAAATGGGCTTAATTGAAGCAATTTTGTGGAAATTATGGGCCTTAGAAGCTGGCGGAGGCATACCGAGATTTTAGTGAAAAACAAGGCTCGGAAAAGGTGGTTTGAACTTTGAGGTGAAATAGCAAAAAATCTTCACGGTCATGATATGGTAAATTGAAAGTGCCATGAATGGCCAACTTGTCAGCTTTCATATGAGGGGTAGCTTGACCCTGGCGAAAACTTCGACAAGCTTTTAGAGGCCCGTTTATTTTTTGAATTTAGTGTGTAAGTCAATGGAGGAATTAATGGGGATATGCTCCCTTTATCAATGAGTATGCACTTAAAAAATGTCTGGTGAAATTTTAACAGTCCTTGTTGACAATAACTTATCACTAAATTGTACTTATCAACAATAATAATGTTAGAAGGATAGGGTAATTTAACCAATGGGATATAGTCAGATATTAAAAATAGACTTGTCTTTTCATTTCGCACAATGTGGTAAAAATCCGGGGATGATTTTAGCTGAAATTGGAAAGAATTCGTCAGCCTTTCAATATTCTGTGACTCATGAAAATTTTATGGATAGGAATTATCGTGCACAAACCTGTGGCTTGATACAACCCGTTTCTAGTAGCAGGCGGTATGTTTTATATTGCTTGAAGTTCGTTAATTATTTAAGCTGTTAAAGACAGTGATAAATTAAAATTACATAATACGTGGTCGTAAAGATATGAAGTCGCATATAAACAGTCGGGCATATACCAGTATCTTATAGTCGATGTGGATTAAAGACTACAACTAAGAGATGTTTAAGTGTTATGTTACCATGGAAACATATCAGCTTGCCTCAAGTCGTTTAATCTGTCTCAAGTAGTCACTTTAACATCCCTATCAACCCCAGTGTACAAGATACTGAACCCAAACACGCGACGAATAAACATTCCGAAGTTAAAAATTCTTTATAAATTTTCTTACGAACAATCCCTTTAATATCCGATCCGACGGTTCATTTAAGAAATATCTTAGATGTAACTCGAGCCTTGGCTAAACATGCAGGTAATACCTTTCATGTAGTGTTATAATTAGCAAGCGAAAGATGAAACATCGCAATTCATGTTCATAGGAGAGCGCCTCCCGCAATTAATGAGATCAATTTTATGTAAGTAGAGTTTTCACCTAGAATTACATATCCGTTACGTATATTCAAATGCACTATCTATTGTGTTTATGAATGACATAATCACGTTTTTACTTAATTCTCAATGTTTCTCTTTTAGCCTCGCTTGGCTTTTTTCTTGCTTCAGTCCTTTTTTGACGTTTTAAGTCTTTATCAAGAATCATCGCGGGTGTCGAAAAATATAGCTCGAGGCGTCATCCCTTAATTCCATTGATTAATTGCAATTTGTACAAGTGCGTCTGTGGGTAATTTGAGAGTTGCCGTGGGCATCGAACTGCCTCAGTTGGCAAACAGGGAAATCAAATGTAGTTTGTAAATATAGTCACAATGGAACTGTGATAAGAGGCCCCAAACGGCGAATTGCAGTTTTAATGTTTTGATAAAGGTCATCATAAAAGTGTGATATTAAACAGAAGTTTAGAATATCAAGTTATTCTTTACCCCTCTTTTTGTCTCACAAACTCTATCTCGTCAAGGTTTTCTTAATTTTTTCATTTGCTAATTGTCTGTTCGTTCGTGTTTTGTGGAATATGATGAGACTGAAATATAGTACGGTGCTCAAGGAAGATACAGGCCCAACATTTTGATAGGTCGGTCTCGTTTAACTTTCGTATGAGAAGTTACTGCAACGTATCGCACAGCTGTAGAATCACTCAAGTTATTCGGACAAGTCTTCTGGCTAATCACAATGTCATATCGGGAGGTATCCCGGCGGCCTCAGCATGCGAGAAATGAATTAATGTACCAGGTGACTAAGATTCGATATCTGCGGTCAATCCATTTAATGAATAATGTCCAATTAATTTGACGTAAAACTTAAAGAAATGTTTACCACGATGGCCCGATTGTGATCACATGGTCCGAATTCAAGGCACGGAAAACTGGCATGTACCTGAAAACCCTTTTATCAATATCCGATTAAGCAAGAAAAAAATTAAAGTGTGATCAACAGTTTTCATATATAGCATTAGTGGCTAAGTCACACGGTCTGAACCTTAAAGTGACCATATATATTTACGGGATGATTAGCCTTTGTTGCGAAAGTCCGCTAATTCAATAAAACTCATTCGAAGAGATGTTAGGACAAGCCTTAAAGAGAAAATGCAGTCATCCCGTCTGGAATAAGTTTACCCCGTCATCCTAAGTCAAAAAGGGTTCTTTTAAATCACGTGACAAATTGTCAATAAAGTGATAAATTCATGGAAAATTGCTGCTTGGTTAACCTTGCGTAAATCATTTATGAAAAACATTTTGAGATGTTTTTTTTTACGGCAAATAAGACAAAATTAAAGATTGTTTTTTTGAAAAAGTACGAGATTTCATATTCACCGCACACCGGGGGGGGGGGGGGAGAAGGGGAAGGGGGGGTAAAGCTGTCACCAACCGATTGGTAACTTTTTGGTTTAAACAAGGACTCGGTGAATAGCTTTCAGATAATTCCTTGGTTTTACCAAAATAATTAGTATCAATGATTCCTTTGATTAAAGTAAATTAGTAAACAGTAACTTTTCCAGAATAGTCTTTTCTAGTTTTGTTATTTTTTGTGAAGAGCTTGAAGTGTTCGCATCAGTTTTACGTTGTGAAAGTTGTAAAAATATAGTCCGGGAAGACATGCTTGTTAGAGTTGTTAAAAAAGGAAACATAACAAGCATTTTGTGAAATTTTTATTCATTTTTTATGTTCGGTTCCAGAGATTTTTGCAATTAAAGTTGATACATTTTCTACAAAAAGTGAACTTGAAGCAAGCAGGTGTGATGTCATGGATTCACACAAATGACCAATGTTTTTGTTTGGCTTTATTTTTCATCCTATCGTTTTGACCTTGGATTAATTAGGGATGCTATCTTGCCTCTAAGGTAAATAACGTTATGAAAATTCCATTGCACAGAACGCGTGCATGGTATCAATAGTTTTATTGCATAAAACTGGTGTTAAAATTTATAGAAAAACAAAACATTGATCGTGATCTATTTAAATCATTTCATCACCCCTGCTTCCTCAATTACTTCAACTAACTCTCTATTAGAAATATTGCAATTTAAATTTTATCTCAATGGATGTGGTATGGTGTCTCAATGTGATGGAAGGCAAGTTCTCGTCAAGTCTGAACTTTGGTTAAGTTCAGAACATATATTTAGAAGGTACCATTACGGGACTAACTTTTATTAAATGTTTCACTTATATATTTTTTCGAATATAAGCTGATCAAAAGGGTACAAAACTGCTTACCTAAAAAAGTCACTTATAAATGATTTATAATGCCCGACGTTTCTACAAAATATTTTCTGATTAAAGAGAACACAAATATCTTAATAATAAAAAATACTAATAAATGCATTTATAGTGCTCAAAGATTCTACGAAAATTGTTCAAAGAGGCACATGTAAAAAACTGAATGAAAAAAATTAAGATGAGGAAAAAAGTGACTCCAATGCGAAAGGAAGACAGGAAGTATGAAGAGTGTAAGAAATAACAAGGAATTATGGGAAACAGTTTTGTGCGTTTAATTCAATCACGGTAAAAATGACACTGAAAAATAACGTGTACCGGAAGCTACCCCACAATCCTTTGTAATTGCTTTTGGAAAAGGTCTGTGTAAGGTGCCAGTGACTCAAGAATATAGCAAATATGCAAAGGAAACATCATAAAATACAAATAACCGGAACCAAGAGAAAAAAACAAAATGATAAGAACGGCGTAGGAAATTAGCCCAAGGTTGAACAATAAAAGATTGAGTATGAAAATAAGGTTGTTAAGAAGTAATGAAAATATTGCAAAATGGACTACTACGAACCTAGAGAGGCAATTTATTCCATAAAATATCAGCAATGGATCTAAAAACGATTTCGCTAGAGTAATTATGCTTTAAGTCTAGATTAATTATAAAAACAGTCACCTGTTAAGGTTCCCGAAAAAATACATTAACTGTTTACCATGTCTTTGGGCAATCCTCTGTTAACTTTTTCAATGACTTCCAAAGTGACAAACCTCCCCCCCCCCTTTAATAGAAGGAACCAGAGCATACAAAACTTTCCGGATCGAAAAATATTCATGAATGAATATTTCCATATTAAGAGAGTAATAGTTCCCAACTCATTCTTATTTTACGTCATAGTTGTTAAAAGACAACATTTGGCAACACAAATTCAATATTTGTAGATAACCTGTTGTCTCTTGAAAATACAATAAAATCTATGCCGGACTTTTTATGACGTCAAAGATTACCCTTGTCGTAACTTCGATTGCGTACCGATTCGATACATTATTGATAATATCACATCAGCGACAACGTATCAAATATGTTAGCATTATTAATGGTGCATTGAATCAGTTCGCAATCGAAGTTAAGACCACGGTTTGTTGTGACGTCATTCAGAATCCGGCATCATTTTTATTGCATTTTCATGAGACCACCAATCATCTTTAAGTCCTCTTTGACGATAGACGAGTTCGATAATTTGATTGCACATGGCCACAAAGTCAGCAACTCATCTTTGTCCCTTCTTGAGAAGAAAGGTTATAAAGAAATGAAATGTTGTAGGGAAAACAAGCCAGTGAGCCAAAATTGGAATAAGGGCCCCGTGTTCGGCCCGACCTAAAACCAATTGATTAGAAAAATGAAACTCTGTCCAACTTACTATCAAACCGTATTTAATACACATTTCTAAATTTTGAGTTTTCGTCAATTACAAAATCGTCAAATTATCAAACCCATCGTTGCACCCACCTCAAACATAGAGTTAAGTTCTAACAAGTGGTTTTGTGTTCTTGGCTGGATACTTGGCTGGATATAAACTGCATAAACAGATAAAGATGACCTCATGAAAATGAAATAAAAATTATGCTGGACTCTGGATGACTGGGCCGAAAAATTGTCTGTATACCCAATCAAATTTGGCAGATTTACTGTTCAACAAAACAAAACAATGTGTACTCTTTCTTGACCCTCAAAATTTTGGTTACCTTATTTGGTTATCACACACCTGTGAATGTTAATAGAATGGCTTTAAGAAAATGAAAGTTTAAAGAAATTTGAAGGTGTCTAGAGGGCAAATTTAGGTATATCTTAGCGCAATTTAGCTTCAAAAATAAAGCGGTTATTTTACATTCTATATGATACATTTGTTCACACCTTTCACGGAAAAAGTAGACCTTGTCATTGCCATGTGTCGATACAACATCAGTGAGCTTACTGGCTGATGTTCAAGAAGTACCGCCAAAATGTACAATTATGAAAAATTCCATATAAATCACTGTCACGGTTTTGACGGTGTTCTACCTAGTAAATACCACTCGAATTTTTTATATGTGCTTCGTTAATCAAAAAACGGTTGTACTGATGTAAATTCTATCAAATTTTGTTTTAAAAATATTAATTGGCGGGATCATTTAGCTCCAAGCAGGCCCGTAGTCAGGATTGTTGGTTTTTTTGGAAAAATACCTCTGCTTTTCAACAAAGCCACAAAAAGTTATGTAATGTGGGCACATTGCTTCAAAAGCCGTGTTCCCATTTGATCCAGGGAGGTGGATCTTGATCTACCGAGGTGGATCAACATCAGTTACCTTGATCGAGATCCGCGTTCCCATTTGAGTGAGCGCGGTAGATCAAACCTGTTTTATGAACACATTGCGCAAGCGCGAAAAGGTCACCAATGTTTACAAGTCGGCCCGCCATGCATTTCGTATCGATGTATCACAAAAACATATATATGAGTGTAACCGGAGATCCAGGGTCACTTGATCTACCGATGTGTTCCCATTACAAACTTTGATCCAGCGCGGTGGATCTGATCTACCCCGAACGGTCGATCAAAATCGGTGGATCTTGATCTTGAGTGAGTGTTGTTGATCTGCGTTCCCATTAGTGTTTGATCCACCTCGGTAGATCAAGATCCGACTCCGTGGATCAAATGGGAACACGGCTAAATTCCTTTTGTTTTTCTTAATAATTGAAGGTCCTGTTTGTCCTTGAAATTTGATACTATTGGAATGTTTGAACATCTTTTCCTGTTGATCTAGCATTACCCTTCACCATGCAAAAAGTACAACCAACAGCATTGCTTAATATTGCCTGCAGCTGCATCATAATTTTATAAATAAATTGAATGCAATGTTAAAATAATGTACCACGATGACATCACAGATTTCCCATGATGCATCAAATCCCAAGAAAAATTTGCAATACTTTAAAAAATTTGTGTCCTCTGAATGCTATGAGCTATCGAGATCCCGTTTTCACCCTCTGAAAGGGAACATTTTTCTGCTTATTTTTAAGATAAAGAATTTTGTCTCCAGAATATGCCTTTAAGGCTGATGGACCCCTCTTATGGCCGCCCACACTACCTGCATACCTGCTTGAAATCGTTTATTTGCACCAAGAACAAATTGTTCTCGCTGTTATTGATATACAAGTTCTGTACTTTTAAAATCATTAAAAAGTGATCTCAAAATCAAACCGTCGTTGTCATCAATTGAAGTCATGAAAAATCCCTAATTCATCACAGTTTTAAAAAAGTAGGGGTGGGGTCATTTCGACGATATTTCTCCTCCTAAAAAGTAAGGGTGTTACTTTTTGACACTGTAGACGCTCTAGCTTTATCAATGCACGGCAAGTGTCTGAAAGTAGTCATACAAAAACTAAAAGAGAATGTTTTTCGTATCCCGAGTCTTGTTAAAATGAGTTTTTTATTCATGTTGAATCCTACTGAATTTGAGGGATATCGCGATAGAATGAGTGAATCAAAAACCCTATTCTTCGAATATTCGGTGGCCTGCCGTCCAGCATGCTGCAGTAACTTTCACTCAGCCTCACTCTGACTTCATGACTACGTCATTACACGACTTCTGCATGGGTTTTCCATTTCCTATGGGTTTATAAATACACAGTAAACGAAGAGTGCCAGCCATGCTTATTCCAGTTAAAACTTGCTTACCCGTTCCAGGCGCGGATCCAAGGGGGTGAGGTGAAAATCCCGTTTTCCCGTTTTTTGCTCAATTCCCATCCAGTTTCATTGACAAATATTCTTCATGTCGGGGCTTTTACGGACTCAAACCCTCCTTTTTAGCCACATTAACAATAAAACATACGGTAAAAAAGCAATGAAACTCCCTCACACCTTCTCTTAAGTCAGCCCTCTTTCGGAATGTCTGGATCCGTGCCTGCGTCCCCCCTCCCTTTTCCGCCGTTGAGATATGTTACCCTCAGATTTGCGCATAGTTTTCACATGGGAGAATACAACTCAAAGAAGTCTAGACAAGTTCACAGACAAAAACGAAGGGGAGGATCAGGAGAGGACATATTCCCCCTCTTGACTCCAGAGTATCTAAAACACGTACTTCGTGGGCAGAGCATGTAACGCGTACGTCCTATCCGTAGATTGTCACCACCGACTTGGGTAAAAAAGGTTCTCCTAGATGGCCGACGTAAAGCTATTACTTGTATTATTTTGCAACGACTCTGAAATATGTTGAACAAAAGTTACATTTGAATGGAAAACAATATCATATTCCTGCAATACGTGTAGCGTTTTTGACCTTTCCTTGCTTTACTTCGAAAGTATTTTAACTTTCTTGCAAAGTCTTGCTACGCCTATACTCACGCGTAAGGTAGCGACAATGTACCGTGCAGTCTGCTTTGTCCATGTATATAAAGACCGTGATCTAAAATTACCAATGCCTAAGAACACTTCACTCAAGGGCGATGATTAGCCCTAAATAGTCAGCTTTAGATTTCACGACGCGGAGGTCAGTTAAAACGTAAGGAAGTCACCTTCTGCGTTGCCCATGTTACTTCACAACTAGGTAAAGCGTTAGTTCGCGTTACGGTTCGAAAAGTCACAGACACAAATGACGTCATTTCGTTGAAAATGAGGTCCACGTCGTGATATGCAAAGTTGCCTACCATGGGTGGGGACCTCGTTTTGAAAAAAAGAAAAAGAAAAGAAAAAATACTGAGTGACAGTCAAAGGGGCGATTTTTCAAATATTAGGCGTGGCATTTCCCCTCCCTCTGGAATCACCACCCATGACTTTGCATTCTCTAGACCTCACACATATTCATTACCCTGAAAGCTTCTTCTCCCACATTAAAGCCTTATCTAGCTTGGATCCCAAATCTTGTAAAACCCTCATTACACAGAAATATTTCCATCTGGTTGAAGATAGCAAACATCTTCAACCTACGTGAAGTATTTCTATGTCAAACATAGGTCTACATCGCGGGGCGCACGAAGATTTTTCGTTCAGTTCATCGTTACTTCGGGGAGTGGCAGAATGTCAGTCATAGCGGCGCTACGCAGGCTAACGACATCACCCATAACCTACAGAGTTTCGTGTCTGGTCGTCATCGTTTAGCCTATGTATATAAAGCAACGCGACACAACCGTGTTATAAACTTCGTATCGACATTCTTCAGATTCCGCGCCAAATTTAATAATTATTTTTCATTCGTCGGTATTGATGATTTTCGGTGCCCATCACACTCGAATGTCAAAATCCATTAAATGTAAGGATACGGAACGAGTCATGAATGTTGTATCTTCAATCGTGTATAAGCTTCAAAAGCTCAAATCAGAATACAACAAATATTACTTCACATGATGTAATCACGTGGGCGAACAAATGGACCTGGAAATATGTTACAAAATGGAGCCGACGGATTCGATGTGTCAACCGAGCAAAATGAAAGCTCCAATTCCTCTAAAAGTTTCCGATGACGAGGTAGTTTTTTGGAAAGAAATATCCTTTTAATGGCACGAAAAGTATTTTTGTTGATTTGGAACGTAATTTTTGACTTGCCTCATTTTATTTTTTAGACAGGTAAAGTTGAGCATCTATTTCTCTTGCAAGTCTATCGTTGAAACAAAGCACAACCTGGATAAGGGACGTAAAATATAATAAGTTAATCACATATTTAGACCTGACGGTACATATCGACTGCACTCTTCAATTGAATGTTTTTTAAATAAATGAAATTTGAAAAGAAGTAATTCTCTACCGTATTGTAAGATAATTGTTCAATATTCTTAAGTGAGGAATGTAAAGAGGCACCACCATTTGTGTTTGAGTAAACAAAAGTCCGCGGGTTTTCCTCGGGCAATCTCGGGAATGACATTTTCCAACAACAGTATGTAAGAAATTAGATTTGACTGTACTGGATAAAAGTCGGCTTTTAGGTTTGTTCAACTTCGCTTAACTGGATTGGGTAAAGTACAGGATCTTTTAACATTTTTAAACTTTCGAACCCTTTCTGGGAACTCTCATAGTAAGGAATGACTATTTTCCTCAAGCTTGAAGGTACGCAGTTTTCTTGTTACTACGACGATGTATATAAACAATGTGTTTCAGGCCCGTAGCCAAGATGGACCTTTACTGCATAGCAGGCTGTTCCGTATATTCTGCTGAGGAGCTGAGAAAACACAGTTCGCTCCGCGGGGTAAGGAGGTCCATGGGGGACGCCCTCTGAAAGTTCTTTGCTTCTTGGAAACTTTGATGTTTGTCATTGACTTAATACATTTGTCAACTTTTACCCATTTGCCACATTTTGGCCTCCTGAAAAGTATCTGGCCCCCTTCGGTGTCCTGTATGGTTACTGCCCTGGTGTGTCTCTCTTATTGTAACGCATTGTACTTAATATAATTTCTATGAATTGACATTACTTATAAACAATTACACAAACTGATTTTTTTCACATTATGTGGATCGTTTATGTGCTCATTGTGACCTCTAAAAATATTCAAAATTTAGCATTTACACGTAACGCTTCATCAAGATTGGTACCAGCGAGGATGGGTGGGATATAGGCAACATCGACGGAGTCGTGGAAATTTTCCAATTGATAGGAGACACTTAATCCGAAGCATAGGAATTGAAATCACGACAACCCTCAGTCTCCCAAACAATTCACTTGCGTTTGCTTATAGGCAGATAAGAAGGGCAATCTATTTAATAAAGAACCAAAATTTTCCTTAAAGTCCCTGTTCCCTCACCCAAAACAGTACTAATTCTCCTAACCTTCTTACTGAAGCCCCTCCCACAATTGTCCGAAATTCATCCTCATCCAGACATAATGTCAGTTTATTGCTTCAGGGTGAGTATAGAAAAACTCAATTTATATAATCAAAACACTCTCAGTACCGTTTATGCGGTGTAATATAAGCTTTGGCACTCTGCATTGTTTGAACTAGCTGTCAATCAAAGAGCTGAGCCAATTGAGAATTTCGGTACCCGGGTACCAAAATTGTAGTTTGGGGTGAGAGGTTTGGCACTTTAGAGAAACAAAAATCAGATCTTTGTTCACAAAATTCAGACTCCAAATTTCTCCAGCAAAATTCTCCATTTTTCGTTTCACACGCCAAACATTTACGAATCGTTTTGCACGTCAAAAATTGACTTTTCATGGTCCTTATCGTAATTTCAGGTTATTGCCCCCCCCCCCCCCCCCCCAGGAAAGCTTAGTTCCCTTGTAGAGCAAATGCTGGCTGAATCCGTGTATATTAGGCAGACGTAATTGGTAAAACGTCAGTGGTTCTCTTATGTAGTCTTTTGGAAATTTTGCCAAAAGAAGGGAAAATGGGCTAGTCTGCCCATCATTACATTCTTAGTATTTTTAAGTCTTGTTTACCTTCAGAGCAGGTGTCGAATACATGTGCTTCTCTTTTGAAGTATTACAAATGCAGCCCAACAAACTGATGCTCACTGTTTAAAAAGGAACTTCTTGGTTGGGTGTTACCATTGTACTGAATCGATTGTATTCTTTTCTAGGGTTAGAGCATCCGACGTGCAGCCAGGAGACCTGGAGTTCGAGTCCTGGAGGGGATATATCGAGGACTTTAAAATGGAACCTACTGCCATTGTGTTGGTGCTCAGCATAAGCTATGGGGTAGGGAAAACAAGCCAGTGAACCACAACTGGAAAAAGTCGATCGAAAACTAAACCGAAAAAACTCCATCTGACTATCTGCTATGGTTAGGGATTAGGTTAGCGATTAGAAAAAGTGATAAATAGTGCGCATTGACACAGTTGTTCTGCAGTTTACATCACGACAGTGTAATGTAAGCATAAAAAATCAATATTGAGCTAATACAAGTAGATGAACTAATCATATATTTTTTGCATTACATGAAGTCAGCATTAAATCGGTCTGTAAAAAGTACTTTTTCTAAAGTCCTCCTGACTCTTCGCAAAAAGCCTTTCGGCGAAACCAAACTGTGAAACTGTTCCCCAAGAAAGCAACGTCCACTAAAGGGCATCACTTAACTGACCAACCTCTTTTAAAAGTAGTTTGCTTCAAACTTACCACAGGTAACAAAATTCTTCAATTCTATGATAGGTTCCACTTTGAATAAATAATTAATTAACGCAGATACATTTTTAAACGTACGAAAAATGGGCAAGAAGCGTCTGTCTCAGGAATACCTTAGTAGCAAATAGCGTCAGTACTTCTTGACCTGAGGTCAAGAACGAACATGTTGCCTACATACTGCATGCCAATAGAAAAGCGCGTCCAAATTGCTTTGTTGGTTTTACTTTTACATTTCCTTTTTGCAATAGATACGAGAAAGTCTAATAACCGGTTATTCTCCTTTTCTGACTAAACCTTTGGTTAGGGGCTAACAGATGCCTGTTCTCGAAGATTCGACACAAGGGCATTTGCCTCTTAGCTCTACCTCGACAGCTATGACCTTGTTTCTCTGCTACCTTGATAAAGGTATCTACCGGACCAGAAAGATAAAACGCATTCTTACGTTGACACCATTCTTTCAAATCAATCTGCCAAATAATTGTTGAGTAAACTATGGGTGACGATTTGATTAAAAGTGTCGGTTTTATAAGGGTTTTTAATCAAGTTCCAATCACAAGATTCATTTCGGCGATGCGTCTTCCTTTCCGACGGTCGCTATACATCTGCGAGCCATGCTAGAACGCATTGTCTCCATACTGTTTTGTTTCATTGGCTTGTCTTTCTCCGCTTTGAAGCAAAGCAATTCTCTGTAAATGAAATTGATCATACAGTTTGATTTAATTCACAGGAAATCACAACACATTTATCCCTTTGTATAAATAGATGGAACCAGAGCTATGTCAAACATGAGTGATTTTTACGGTGACAAAGCGTGAAATTGACTAATTTATAGGGTAAACAGATGTAAGTCCCCGGTCCTAAATAATCTTAAAGTTATATTTGATATTCTCACTCAAATGAATATCACAGATAACTCTTGATCCTCGAACAAAGGCCGAAAGGAACTTCACTAAGGGTCATCGCTCTGGTCATTGTCGTGGCGACGCGCAAGACGCGACCAGCCCTACAAAAGCAGAAGAAATCCTAAAAGTGTATGCCATCAATAATTAAAACAAACCCTTAATCATGTTTTATTCATGAAATACGTGTTACAAGACAAGAACAATTTGTTTTTCTGCCTATCAAAATCAACCTTAACCACGCCCACTGTTCTTTTGTTGAGACGCGGTGAACGTTGTAATAAATGACGCCGAACTCCAAGGACGACATGAACCTCCGTTAACCTTTCCTTTTTTGTCCGCGAATTAACCATTTGGAATTTCAATACCATGGGATCCTTGGCATGTGAACAAAATAAATGTAGCTAAATTCCGGTTACAATTGATGCTTTAAAATATTATCACATTTTATGCACCATCCGCAAAATTTCAACATTCGTCTCAAGTCGTAAGTTTTTAGTTTCATTCATTATTTTAGTTGTGCAACATAGTTCTTCAATGCTTTATACATGTTAAATTTGGCATGATTGTACTAAAAGGTGAACATATTGTCCTAAAAGGCATGTTCCTCTCACTTTTCATTTAATTTTAATGATAAAGGTAACCAAACGAACTCTTGTCATTGTGCAAAAATAAGAAAGAGGAAATCGACGCAATTTCGTCACCGACTCTGCGTCATTTAGTTGACAACACGTCGCCGCGTCATCTACGTACGGTACTGTGAGTGCTCAAACAATATGTTGCCTCATTTAACAATTTTGGAAATCTAGAGTCATTTAATAAGGAAAACTTACGCATGAATGAAATCATTTTTTGCACTATTTTTTGTAATGTTGTATACAACTGAACAGAGCATTAGTCCTTGAGCCAATTCTGAGGAGAAAGGAGAGAGGAGTTAATTATCGAAGCCGACACATATGTTCAAGAAAACAACAGCCCAGTTCCCAGTTACGAAAGGCGGACCAAAAATGCCTTTAGCCGAAAAAGTGTGGAGACTACATCCCCGTAACCTCCACCATCTCCCCCCCCCCCCCGCGTTAATAAAGAACGTAAAAGTGTATGTGGAAATTTATGTACTTTTGTACTAACAGCAAAATCGTCAAATTTATATATATAATAGTTTAAAATCTGCTTTCAAAATCTATTTTGATAAAGCTATTATCTAATTTGTACACAATAATATTGTTTTCCTCCATGACGAGGGAAAAAGCTTTTATTTGCAAATTTCTGGGGTCATGATTACCCTGTTTATTACGATGGAACCATAATTTTGCTGTAAGGGGAAGGAATGGCCGTTGGATGAGGTAACAGGGGACATTAATGAAAGATATAATTTACCGGAAACAATGGATTGTGTACTAAAGCAAGCACACATCAGTTTGAAACAACTACCGTGTAGAGCAGTAGAGCACTGTCACCTACGTCACAAGTCTCACCCCCTCTATGTAGTAGGCATTTAGTGTAGCTAGCTGAGGAGCAACTGACGACCCACGTACGACGATTGCACAATGCTGATTTTTGCCCGACAGTGGGCGTGACTTAGCAATTAAGACGTAACGAAAAAGCACTATATACAACTTTCTATCAACGGTAAAAAAGTCAATTGCCATCGTCGACTGAATAAGATGCACTGGCTATCATTTGTTTCATTCGAGGTCAGAAAACCTACCACAGTTGTGCGTGATGCTCCGCATTAGCAATGAAGTAGGGAAAACAAGCCAGTGAGCCACAACTGCAAAAAGGCAGTGACCAGCTCGACTTGAACCAATAGGTTGGAAACTGGGCCATAAAGCTCTAACTAAGTAACTCGAGGTCAGAAAATACGTGTCGGAGCAATGACTGGCTGGTGAATGTGTTCCAAATTGGGTGGTAAATAATTTGTCTTTGCAAATCAAAATGGAGGTTCCTTGCGTCTTTTCGACGTTAAAGGGAGTGCGCGTATTGATAATAAACAAGCGTGGTGTCCATGCGCCTTCATGTTTTGGAATGTCTTATCAGCATAAATATAGACCTCATATGTTGGCGCCACACTGACGCCATGTTTGAAGAAAAACAATGACAACGTAGCTGCCCGTGGCTGCACGTAGTGGAATAGACCCAATGCATTTGATGTTACAGTGAAAACGGGACGTCCTCCTTTGCGGGCCAAAAAAAAAACCCCGATAAATTCAGACAGTTGATTTGTCAACCAGTGGAAAACGCGTATAGCCTGTTACATGTGTAAAAAGAATTCTAATGCAAGCCGCCACGTGTCCCATTGTTTTACCGCAAAGAAAACGTCAGTGTGTCGTCAATGCGTAGGTTCTACTGCGACGCCCAAGTATTAAGACTACCCTTGCAAATGCGACTGATTGACAAATCAATTGTATCCATTTGCTGGTGCAATATGCATTCACAAACACCTGTTTTAATTCCCCGCATTCTGATTGGCCAAAAACCATTTGAAAAAGTGGTTTTAAATTGCATTTAAGACTGTTTTCTTGACAGGTGGGAGAATTAGAATACCGTGCTTTGCACACGCATGGTTTAAAAGCGTAATACATTACCTATGTCAGCTGACCTCGGCTATTGCCCTCTGTTCGCTCAGCCCATGTGATGACGTTATCTTCGGACTAAAATCACATTTTAGACCGGGACTCTCTCCCATTTATCCTCTAAATGATACCCCTTTCCAAAGGAGGGCGCACCTTTTGCACTTTGTCATAAAGGTATGTGAAAAAAATATTCAAAGTTTATGCACTGGTGAAAAAAAAAACTGTTGCGAGCATTGATATTGCAAAAATACGTGCTATACTATGCATAAATTACACCTCTATATGAAGGACGTGGTTACCGTGTACCTAATAAGGTTGGGAGGGGGGGGGGGATGCGAAACGGGTTATCCAATCATTGTTGAGATGAACAAATCTTTAAAATAACCCCTCTCAGCTTTTTTTCAAGGAAGTTGATTCTTTGACAAATAACCCATTTAGACCCACATATCAAAGATGATGAAAGGTTGACCAATATAGTCACACGAAACTAATCAACTTGTGAAAAAAGCGAAACGCAAATATGATTTATTGCAACCACTCGAAGCAATTAAGTTGTATTAAATACCACCATGTTTTTACATGACAAAGAAGGATGGTATATCTATCTCTGTTTGTTTCTTGTAAGAGCACTAAATTATAACATCTCCTGGTACTATACATGTTATGACTGCGTACCAGGTAACGCCTCTTATCATTTTATTGATCAAGTCTCATTATATGATTCTTTTTAACGTCTTGCAGTCTGCAGCACCTGGAATGCTGTTGCTTTCTGAGGTGACGCTGCTTATTTTATTTCATTTTACAGTGTTAAAATACTCTAAAGAAGAAACTTAATGTCAGAGTCTGTCCCTTTCTGTTCCCACTGGTGCAGCAATATAGGACAGAGGGACATATCCCAATCGGATTTGGAAAATTAAATTTCAAATGAAGCTGACAATTACTTCAAATGATACTACATTTGGCACCAGATGGCATCTGGGGTACATAGATATTCCAAAATTTCTCAAATGAGAGAGGGAAAACGTTTTTAACTCCTCTCCATGCTATCAGGGACTGCAGTTGGCCACCCCCCCCCCCCAAAAAAAACCTGATCACGCCAGTGCCTGCTCCCATCGGTCGGCTACATCTACTACTGTAAATAGGAAAGTCTGACCTCATCTTTTCAAATAAAGTCATAGAGTAAGTAGGCAGAGGTTTGCAGGCTGTACGACATATTCCTTGTGCAGCCATATGGTTTTGGAGAAAACCGAGTCTGGTGTGCGGGGTATGGCACCCGCGGGATCAGCGAGCGGACGAAGTTTTTCGCTCAACCCATATCTGTGAAAACCAACGGAGGGACGGCAGCCGTATGATGATGCACCATTGCAGCCACAGAGGCGCTACAAAGGCCAGTTTCTCCACAGCACTCGAAGGACTGGATACTTCGTAAGTATTTTTAAGTTCTAGGGAGGGAAAAGCGGGGGTATACAAAAACAATTAAAAATAAACTTTTTATGTGTACTGTGTCTGTAAACTGTGTAAACTGTACCCAATTACACAGGGACAGACCTGGGGAAAAGTGAGGGTGAAGGGGTTTTGAGGGGAACCCATTTCCCTTCTTGGTGACGCCATTGTCGAAGGTCACTTTCACTACCCTCCTCCACCAAACTGACGCCAGTGCACTCCCAACGTTAAAAAGCGGCTCATTGAGTTGGTTCGTGAAATCCAACAATTTTTTCCAAACCTGTTAAGTTTTCTTCACATATCAATGACAAATAGTCAAACTTAAATAATCCCCATATCCTACATACAAATATCTGTTTTATGAGTGAGTAAAGAACGGTTCAATTCAGTTTTCAAAAATTCGTGACCAGACACTTTTTAAACTATGCACAAAACCGTTACAAGTCCGGACACAACAAAACTCAAAATTTTAACTTTTTCTGAAACTATTAGATATGAAAATTGACTTGCTATGCTAACTGTAAGCGTTTTCAAGTGGTAGTGACCCTTAGACACTCTCATTAAAGTATGGATATCGACTCAATGAGCCATATATCTCAAAATAATGGAAGTCTGAGGGAAAGTGTTCAAAGTGACCAAAGCTCCGAATCTTGGCCCCACAAGTTAACCAACAAGACCATCAACGACTGAAGAACATCATCAAACGTGCCATAGATTCTGCACAATTGAAAAGACTTCAGAAGTTTGAAAGTGAAAAAAATTATTCTATACTAACCACCAGTAGAAATCTCGCTGTACTTAACATCTGGGAAATTGCTTACCAAAGTGTGATCATTTCAGAATAAAATGTCTTCGGACACAATAAAATTAAAGAGTTTAACCAAAAAATGGAAGTTTACTTTTTCAAATGTAGCTGTTGTGCTGGTATCCGGGAGAAATAGAGGCGAGATGTACGTTAAGCAACTCACTATTTACAGGGGTTACCACGGTTCGATTGCAAAAGACTACTTTAACAGCTAGCTTGCGCAAGACAATGGCTAAAGGACGAAGTGTCTTCGCTCAGCTCATTGCTGTTAAAAAAGACAATAGAAAGAACTGAACAGAGATCTGAAGGACTGAGGGAGATTATTGTCCACCTCCACCCCCACTTTTAAAAATGCTGAAATTTGTTCTTCAGTTCCGTACTGTTGTTTTCATAAATTAAAGCACATTATGGGTACATTACGAGTACGGTCTTATTGGCGATTTTACACGACCCTTCGAATTTAAACGGTCTCGTTGCCTTTATCTTAGCCTGCCTAGCAAACCTAACGATGTCGTCAGAATCAGTAATTAATTGAAGGTTTTGGTGAATGAAGGAAGACTTGTTTCTTTGACGTATGTCACACATAATTTCATAGAACTTTATTATCAGAAGAATCATGAGAGGGTATAGATTTGACTGAGTTTTACTCCAATCTAGGGGCATCCGCTACACCCTTTTCTTGTGTGTGATACCCACTGGATTGTTTCCTTTCTCGAGTCAATAAGCTAATTCGGTAATTCGATGCCGCATGGAATTGTCGGGGGGGGGGGGGGGGCACAGTCAGGGATACTCAAACCGAGCCCATCATTCAGTTCTTGCATAGAACAAGTGTAACGAAAACAGGGGTCTTAGTCCTACCTTACGAGAGATAAAAGTGCAAACTTTTACACCAAGAAAGACAATTTAGACTCAATCACCTGCACAAAACCACCATTGAGATCCCTCCTCATGTTATGGATGGATAAAGAAAGAATGATTTCGGGAATTGTTCATGTAAGTGCAAATTTTGCAGTACGTGTCGAAGGTGCCGGATTGGTTTGTTTATCCCGACGATTTGGAGGATGTGCGCATGTGCGTAGCCACCAGAACGAATTCCCGAACTCGCTTATAGACGAGTTCCAAGTTTATATCTGCGCATGCGTTAGTGGTCCGTCTGTTCAGCTCCACTGGTAACAAAACATCTGGGCGCTGCGCCGGCCACGCAAAGCCGACGTAACATGTTTCCATCCCGCCATCAGCTTAAACACACGTAAAAATATACCAGTTGACCTTTGACCTATTGCGCAATACTGCGCCTTGAAGAAACTTTGAACTACTGCTTTTGCAACACGCACAACTGCTGTGTTTTTACAAGTCTTACAGGTACATGAAGTGGCTTGAGAATAAAATACACTATTGACCAGTTCAAGGGCCAATTCTCTCACCCCAAACAGTGCCACTTCTCCTAACCTTCTAACTGAAGCCCCTCCCACAATTGTCTGAAACTCATCCTCATCCAGATACAATCTCAGTTTATTGCTCCAAGGTGAGTATAGGAAAACTCAATTTATATAATCAAAACACTCTCAGTACCGTTCATGCCGCTGTGTAATGTAAGCTTTGGCACTCTGCATTGTTTGAATTAGCTGTCAATCAAAGAGCTGAGCCAATTGAGAATTTCGGTACCCGGGTACCAAAATTGTAGTTTGGGTGAGAGGTTTGGTCCTTTAAACTGCATAGTTATTTTCATGCAAAGAAGCTATTTCAGTCCATAGTCTAAAAAGGAACAGAGTCGTCGATTCTTGTCTTCTTGTATTAACTCATAATCAAATAGCATATATTAAGAGATATCAGTTTCGTTTATTATTTGGCACTACTCCCTTTCTTGCAATTGTTGCTATATGGAGTTTGACTGCCAAGCAATTAGTCAAGGCGGTCTGGCAGTTTTACTGCTGCCCACATACGTTTTACAACACGTACCATACGACCGCGACACTACCAGCAGAATAATTTGAGAAGTTATAATTGCTCAGCAAATATTGACTCTAAGGGTATCAACAATGTGATTAACGTGTTTCATTATTTGCAGATTTCATTAAGTCGCATCGACGTCTTTAGAAAAGACCTTAGCTTATCTTCAGAGTACACTGTTTTCCTAACAATTATCAGTCTGCTCCGTTAAATTATTTCTGCCCACTGTGAACTTTGCCATCCCAGTTCTCTACCAGTTGTTTACCGTTTGGTATGGAAAAGGGTGAGGATAGTTTAGGAGGAACAGAGATTAATTAGTAGCTTTGATTAATTGTGGCATGAAATGTAATTAAACTTTTCTTGTTTGTTGAAAGGCAAGAACTGGTTTTATGAACATGTATTGAGGTTATATGCCGTTATAAGCGTGCATATATCAGCGTTACATTGAACTGAAACAGTTGATAATAGTAACGGAATTAGTAGGCTGATATCGGCTCATTGAGCTGGTTTACGAAATTTAACAAAATTTTACAAACCTGTTAAGTTTTTTATTCATATGCCAATTACAAATGATCAAACTTAGACAATCCTCATATCTTACATAAACATAACTGTTTTATTGGTGAGTTCTGGACGATTCAATTTGGTTTTCAAAAGTTTGTGAACAGGCACATTCTCAAATCATGCACAAAACCGTTACAAGTCAGCACACCTCAAAATTCAAAACTTTAACTTTTTCCGTAACTATTGGATGTGAAGCTTGACTAACTTTGCTAATTATAAGCATTGTCATGGGGCAGATGAGCACTGCTTAACTGTGGTAGTACCATTTAAAACTCTAGTTATCGATATCAATTCAGTGAGCCCCTATAACAGGAAAAGTCAACCTATGACGACCCGTACTAAAGCAATGTAACTCATTATAACGCAGTACAAAACATTTGAAAGATGTATTACTTTGTCTCTTTTTGCCTTTGTCCAGAGGGAAATTGCTCATTCCCCCTTCACTCCATAACTACCGTAGTAGATATAAGAGACGCGTAAGTAGTTATTTATTATTAGAAAAAGATAAAAGGAACACTATTAAAACACAGGGGTTAAATTTAACCAGGATCGGTGTTCCATTTTCTCTAACGCAATCCTGGTTAAATTTTATCGCGAATCCTGGCAAAACAAAAACAAATTCTGGTTCCACCAACTAGGATGTGAGTTACTCTAACCAGGAATTGCGTCAAAATTTTACCAGGGTTGTGTTGGAATAAATGAACAACGATCCGTGGTTAAATTTAACCCCAGTGATTTTAGAGTGAAGGGAGATAGGGGAAAGGTGAAATATTGGGACAGGAACTAGGGGCATCAATCTGTTTATGGATCGGGGGTCAAAAATTTTCCAAAAACCGGAACCCTAGATCGGATTCGTCAAAAGCAAACAATATACACACCACATTGACCTTCACATAAGCAGAACATAGAAAGATGACATATCATAGATGCAGTATTTTGTTTATTATAACCTTAAAGGGCCAAACCTCTCACCCCAAACTACAATTTTGGTACGGGGGTGCCAAAATTCTCAATTGGCTCAGCTCTTTGATTTACAGCTAATTCAAACAATGCAGAGTACCAAAGCTTACATTACACCGCATAAACGGTACTGAGAGTGTTTTGATTATATAAATTGAGTTTTTCTATAATCACCTTGAAGCAATAAACTGAGATTGTATCTGGATGAGGATGAATTTCAGATAATTGTGGGAGGGGCTTCAGTTAGAAGGTTAGGAGAATTGGTACTGTTTGGGGTGGGAGAACTGGGCCTTTAATAGGTTCTGAAGTTTTATCGAAGCTCTAAAGTCATCTGTATACCACAATGTTGTACAATATATAATTAAATTATTTTGTTTACCCTGTCTGAATTATTGGGAGGCAGGACTAAAAGTTTTCCTCCAATATTTTCATTGGTGGGGCTATTTACCCCCCCCCCCCCATAGACGTCCCTGATAGGAACATCAGTGTTTCTCGGGACAGTTTCTTTAAAATAAAATGTCTATTGGGAGTTATAGGACAGTATTTTTCACACTAAATTACGGAATTTATGAGAGTTAGTCATTGGTTTACCCTAAATTTTTAATGCGTAAATCTTGAAACATCATGAAAGATACTTGGAAGCGAAATACAGTGATAAGAAATCGGTGTGATCTGACTGTCGTTTGGGAATAAGTTTGGGCACGGAATTTCTAGTTACGTGGACAGCGCTTGAAAGTCGTAAGTCCTATCCGTAGATTGTCGTCACCGACTGGGGCAAAAAGACGCACCGAGATAGCCGCCGTGAAGCTATAATTTGTATGATTTGACCACGACTCTGTAATATTTTAAACAAAAGTCAAACTTCGCTGGGAAACAATATCATATTCCCTCAATACATGTAATGATTATGACCTTACCTTGCATTATTTCGAAAATATTTCAAGTTTCTTGCAGAATCTGTTATTTTAAACTACTTTAGCAAGTCCAAACTTTCACTCACACAAAACCATAGCAGACAGCCATCTTGCTACGCCTAATATATTACGTTGTATTGCAATGGTTTAATTATGTTTAAAGACATAATCCTCTTACCCGAAACAGTTCCAACTGTCCTAAGTCTACTGACTTAAGCTCCTCCCACAACTGTGTAAAATCCTCATCCAGACACAATCTCAGATTCTTGCTCTAGTGAGGGGGATATACACCATTTACTGTTGGACAAACGCTCTTCCCACAACTGTCTAAAACTCATAATCAAAACGCTCAGTGAAGTGCAGTGCATGTTGTGCAATATGAGCTACAGTAGTCTGCATTTTTTCAACTTGCTGTCAATCAAAGAGCTGTGCTAATTAAGAATTTATGTGGACTATTACAAAAATTGTAGTGTAAATCGAGTCCTGGGGTGGGGGCCCAGGTGCGAAGCCCGCGGCAGCTTTGAGGTTTTAGCATATCTCTGAATGAAAAATTATATCTCTGGATAGGTATACTATTTATATTTTTCGGTAAACCAACTAATGATTGACCTAACGGGGGGGGGGGGGGGCTGGGGGGGGAATGACAACTTGAAATCGGGGGAATTCCCCTCTTGCCCCCACCCGTAATGCCGTCACTGGACTGTAGACTTGGGGATCTGCTTTCTCCAGCCAGATTGGGATGTTAAAGGCATAATGCCCATAACCCAGACAGATCTAATTCTCCTAACCTACTTACTTAGGCCCCTCCTACAACTGTCTAAAAGTAAAACTCATCCTTTTCCAGACACAATCTCAGCCTATTGCTTTAGGGTGAGTATACAATACCGCAATGTGTAATCAAAACACTCTCAGTACAGGAAGAGCTGTGCCAATTACGAATTTTGGGGACTACTACAAAAATTGTAGCTTGGGGGTGAGAGGATTAGTCCTTTAATTTTAAATTTTATCCAACACTTCAGGAATGATTTTACAGAATTGCATTACAATTGGAGGCTACAAACTGCACACGATTTTGCTGTAATTATAAAAAGCAAAACTTAAATAAATGGCGTATGATGTCTTTACCTACCGTACGTAGGCTGTCTCTTAACGTAGGCATATACAACGTTTGTTCTTAGAAACATCGTTTCATAACATGGTCGAAATGACACTAAGGTTAGTTAATTAGATGTAGTTTTACGGCTCAGTTTTAACAGATTGGTGTAAATTTGGCCAGCCATGGTTTTTCTTTAGTTGTGGCTCACTGGTTTGTTTTCCCTACTCCAGTGCTCATGCTGAGCACCAAGCACAATGACAGTAGCTTCTATTTTAAAAGCCTTCTGTGTGCCCCGGCTAAGAATCGAACTCCAGTCTACTGCAAGTTGGATGCTCCATGAAGTCGGTATGAAGTCGGTTGACACTGAAGTATACAAATGAGATCTGTTGCAGCACCTTGCTGCCGATCCAAGTGGTGAGGGGGCAGGGAAACTTAGCCCGCCTAGGAAATTTCAAGTTGGCTTTGCTTTCAACACTTTTAATACCATCCTCACCACCGATAAAAAATATTTCAACCCCTCTAGAAGCCATCTCGTGCTCTTTCTTTACCCTCGTGCCTAGCATTCTTATCCTTCTAATGTTTGATCTAGTGGTAGGGCACCGTCTCTCCCCGCCCCCCCCCCCCATTCCGAGGAGTCCTGGTTCGACTCCCAGATCGAGTCATAATATAACCTACGTAGCACGTCGTAAAGCATTTTCCTTGTTCAGTCATAAACATTGTTTTGGAAGCTCAGGAGCTGAGAGAGCAGAGTCCGCTCCGCAGGGAATTCATACCATGGAAGTACTACCTCCAGAATAGTACTTCCATGGTCGTATTACCAAAGACTATAAAAATGGAATCTACTGCCATTTTCCAGCTACAGTGTACTTATATGTTTCACATGTACATGGGTTCGAATCCCGCTCGGTGAACGTGGGTTTTTCCGGGTACTCCGGCCTTTCTCCCACTTGGCATAGGCTTTCCACAAAAATCGGTTGCCCAGCCGACGAAGTCGGCTGCGCGCCGGACTGGAGCACCTTTGGGTGGACCAGTTAGCTATCCGAATTTGCCTTTTTTGTCGTTGTGCGTAATGCTCCGCATAAGTAGTTCAGTACCCCGGCATAACTGGGAAAAAGGAAAAAGGGAAGTGCACGGCTCTAAAATAAACCAGAAAGTTAGGAGGTAAAACTTCAACTTACGAATCAACCCGTAACCAGGTAAGGTATAATCGGGACAGGAAGGCAAAACGCAAAGTCGGCTAATTTTACGAATGTGCTTCAGTCGGGCGCGCAACCGACGTTGTCGGTTGGACAATCGATCTTTTAGATTCTATATACATAAATGCCTTAAATAGGTGAGGTGTATTGAAATGCATTCAGTAAATGATGTTTTGCAGTTTTCTAAAAGCTACGTAGCAAACCAATCCGGTGGCTCAAAACCGGAAGAAATAAAATGCTGTATGCGCCTTTGGAATAAAGACGCGGTCACACAACAACGAATTTGTAAGTTTTGTTAAAATCTTCTCTATCTCTGGTTGGAAAGAGCCAATCATTTGCCAACCCGTGAAATTATGAGTTGTACCTCAAGACTGTGAAAATTAAATTTATGCTAATTGTTTCTAGACGTCACATCCATAAACAGATTTTATGGGACTACGCTGTCAGAATGAAGAATTATGTTGGCGTAACGTCAAAAAAAAAATAGGTTGGCATGTCTCATAGACATCAGATGCAAAACATATATTCACACTGGTTGACAAATTTTTGGCTCTTCCCGACCTGAGGGAGGGGAGGTGTTATCAATTTCTCGAAAAATAGGATCTGAACCCGATCCGAATTGTAAGTTGAGGCGTATGGTGGAATGTAAGGCCTACGGTAAATCTCGAACAAACCAAACCAAGCCTACGGAATTAATGTTTCGTTGTAACGACTTTCAAAATGATATTACGTGAAAATTTGGAAACAAACACCTAAAATTCCATTTGAGGTGTTTGAAACTAAGTAATTCGATCCTAGTCTAAAACCTGGCCAAGTTATGCTACCCATACGGACGAGATGATACATGTCCCATTAACTACTACACCTTTAATAGATGAATGATTCTGACCGTCGTCGATTATTCTGTTTCCCAACCTCAATGCGCAAGTTGACCGCGTGTTTGGTCTAACGGTAAGAGCATCCGTCTCTCTCGCGGAAGGTTCGGGTTCGATTCCCAGATCGAATCATACCAAAGACTCTAAAATGGAACCTACTGCCGTTGTGCGTGATGCTCCGCATAAGCAATGGAGTGGAGGAAAACAAGCCAGTAAACCACAACTGGAAAAAGGCCGTGGCCGGCTCGACTTGAACCAATAGCTTGGAAACTGGGCCGTAAAGCTCTAACTCTCTGCGCAAGTTTACAAAAATAAAACTCATAACTCAAATTTCTTATTTTTGCCACCAGAATTTCCCTCATGCAGTTATAAATGTTCCTGTTACGTAGCAACCGAAATTGTTCATAGTTTCAAGATAGTGCATATTCATAGTACAAGTACCAAACACCTGTTCTAGAGTCTAATCTCCGCACAGTTCGTTTACCTCTTGCGAAAGAAAAGTTGCCCCATAATGTCTGTACTAATAAATTTGTATGTAGTATTCTACACAGACGAAACCGTAGACGGGTTGTTACAAATGTTTGGCTTTAACTAACAGACATTGCCCGCAGAATCACCGAATACGTCACTGACGACAGTCATGTATACGATAAGAAGTCAATTAAAGGTCAAGGGTTACGGATTTAAATGTGTACTGTGTACCAAGCAATTAAGTTATCTTGCAGTATATGAGCTCTTATTGGGCAGGTTATCGAAAACAACGAAGTCAGGCAAGATACAAGACTTTGCTTTTGCCAAGGTGAAGAAAAGATTAATTCCAAGAGAAAGAAAAACGGCAAATAAAATTATTAATCATAATTTTGACCACGACTGTGGCCAGAGTCAAACCCGGCAACGAGAAATTGCAGAATTAATTACAAAATCAAAAGTCTTGGATATATTTTCTATTTGCATTGTATTTTTGACATCATCAAACGAAAAGCCTAACCTTACGAGGCGAAGATGATGTATGGAGATTAATGAGTGCTGGTGGACTTAACGGGAAGGTTGTAAAGAGGAGTGCACTCTTCTTGGTTGCCAAGGAAGCGTGATTATCCTGTATCAGAAAAGTCACAAATTAATCAACCGCTACGGCTTATACGATTCTGGTCACCTTAGAGTAAAGTGTCCCGTTAAATCCTAACATGATACAGATAATTAAAATAACACGTTTAATTAAGAAACAGTCTTTGCTTCCTTTAAAAATTATTTGCATTGGAAGCTCTTGATTGCCTAGCAACCGGTTGTAGATGGTTCTCCACATTAATTTAGATAACATTATCAACTTCTCCGTATTTATAGAAAGACAAGAGTGGCTAAGAAGTAGGTTCACTTTATCAAAAGAGAAAACTGTCACAAACGAATTAAAATACACGTGAATGATGGAGCGCTAAGTGGACAAACTATGAAACGGCTACATAATAGGTGGCGCTGTACTAGTAATGCATGGTGTGAAGAAGTAAGTAACCATTAATGCTAATACAATTTACACCTTCCCTTCAAAGTTGCCTTATTTCCATGTTCATTATGAAGGAAACACAAACAAAGTAGCCCACAACCCTTCCCACTATACTTTTCGATGCTTGAAAATGTCCTTTCTGAGCTACCACAGCGAACAAACATTACAACACTGTCTCGAAGCGTACAGCATATTGTTATGTATTGTTTTCCTTTTCTCCATACAAAGTCCATGTGCTGAAAATGCCCTAACTTTCATTTTTTGATTGAATAATACTTCCCAATTTTGACAAAAAGGGGAAAAAGGGAAAGGCAAAACGAAATACGATGTGCAAGCCTATATTGTATGTTGAATTTATTCCTTGAAAATTTTCATTATCATACGACCTATGTGACTATGATGCTTTAAAGCATTTTTTATTAAAAATCCGGGCGCGGTCGGAGTTTTCTGTGTTGTTAAAGATATGCAGGATTTTTTAAAACTAAAATGGCTGTCCGACGTTTTTCAGACCCCTGCAAGAAATTCAAATCTTGAGAAATGATTTAGGGCAGTCTTACCCCAACTACAAACTCGTGCACCAGTATAGCTAATAACCAGCACGAATTTGGACTATGGAGCTTGACTTTCCAAGTATCTAAGCGGTGTGGGACCATCTCGTCCAGCCAAATCTTTGATGAACCTGGAAATTGTTTACACTGGTTTTTCTTGATTAATTTCTATAGGTTGAGAAGTCCTTTTACAGAATATGTCGAGCACTCGAACTGTCGAGTAACATCGCCCTACCCTAGAAAATTCAACAAGGCGTCTGAAATGACCGCCACTTAATGTTTTCCTCCAGAACTAATTTTCTGTTCAGTCATAGATGTTAACTTTGGTGTCTATTAGCATTTGGGGATCAAAAAATTAATTTACCTCAATTGTGGACGCTTTGGAGAAGCACGTGACAAGAAATCCAAGATGGCCACCATTTTAGACGCAACTAGGCCTACATGCCATTCAGTTTCTCCTTTAGCAGTTTCACTACGTTTAATAGTTTATAATAATACCGCGAGCGACTTATGCCCCATCCACACTATGGGACGCGACTTATTGCACCAAAACTTATTGCCGTGGTAAGTGACTGGCGACGAACTAGTTTTAAGAGCGTCTACATTATGCAACAAGTCGCAGGTCCACGAAGCGATTCACACAAAATTATTACGTTTAACATACTCTTTAATTGTTACGTTGAAGAGACAAGAATGTGTTCTGTCCATTTCGATTCACTGATCTTAGCGGACTTCATTCCAGAAGCCCGTCATTGTTGTCAGTTGAACGTTTCAGTCTCATGCGACCGAACATGTTCGGTCGCATGAAACTTGAGTTGCGCATCTGCTTACAACTAATTGCGAAGCATTCCACACTTTGCAACGCGTCTGAACAATCTCGTTGCGATGGATTGTGTCGCATCGAATCGCATGGTGTGGACGGGGCTTAATAGCATGTTTTGGGGTCAAACATTCTGTTCTGTCGCATTCACATTGTACGTCTATGGTGGTTACGCTCATAGTGGCAAGGGCGGCGATTTTTTCTCAATATGGGAGAGGCATGGGGATGTAGGAAGCAGTACCTCATTTAAAAAAAACTGAAATAAATCAAATTCGATGGGCCATTTCTAAAATAAATGTGGGGAGTCCCCCGTTTCCCTGTATCGCCGTCATGTTGGATCGATTGTAGCTAGTATCAGCTTATATATGTATCCACGTTAACTATTTAATTGCGGAAATGCATAACGGTACAGTATGACAAAGACAATGTATACATAACCTAATCACCCGCACTTCTGTGTTTTCACCCCTACCCCCTCCCCTCCAGAACAAAGCAAAGTAAAAACCAAGGTCCAACTCAACTAATGACGCATTAAAGGGGAATGGTTCTCCAAAGTTCTCTAAATATAGCGAGAAATCTGTGAATAATAACACGTATAAGATACGAAGTGAAATAATCACCTTAATTTCCAGTAAAAAGGACTTCGAGTCCATTTCCAGAAACAGCACTGTTTACCCAATTGTATAATTCTAGTCCGGAAAAGTTTTCGTCCGAGTGAGGGAGCTATAAATAGCCACCGTACATTACTACACGTTCTGTGTTGGTATATATGTGTGTGTGTGTGTGTCAGAACCTTCAAGGTCATCGTTTCTCTGACAATGGTTTTCTTACGTCCAGCTTTCACTATTGAGACACAATTTTGTTGCATCAATCTGTCTGCAGAGTGTCAACTCCCTCTTTCGACCATCTCATTGACGTGAGACGGTCTGTTGCAACCCCGGCACAATTACATGGCTTTGGCGACACCCTATGGTAAATGGCAAAAGATTAATTTCACGTCAACTGATGAGTATCACCAAACACGAAGTCTAAAATAAGACAAAAATTAGGCCTACAAGAGGGGAGTAATGACGGAGAAGGGCATATTCATCTTTTCGTGACTCAAATCGAACAAGGTCTTACAGTCTCTGACATTAAAGTATCCCCGTACATTTATATTACCTTGTTTAAACATCTTTCAAGAAATTGTAACTTAAACAACATTCGATTACCCGTCATGCTGCCTCTGAATTCGGTAAACTTCCCCGAGGTGCTTTGTGGCAGCCTCTGGCGTTACGAGATATCATCACCAATTGATTGAATTTCAGATTTCTGATTTCCCCAAAGAGATATAAATCCCAACAAACCGGGGAAATCACGAATGCCAGCCGACTCGATTGGAGGTATTTTGAAGTCAGACAGAGGGAAGGAACGAGCGGGACTTATAGCTACATCTACATCTAACTTCGAGTCGGTTGAAGAATAAACAGCCAAAGAAGACTGTATGAACCGGATAGTAATGAGATAAAGTATTACCTCAGTAAACACAGAGAATGTCGACAAATATTGACTGGAAAAGATAAAATATATATGAAAATCGATTTGTGGCAACGGAGAAAGGAAAACCGAGGTCATGGAAAACAAGTTGGTAAAGTTTTATTTGGTTGTTTTTTCTCATTTGTTGATAGCCCGCACAATTTTGGAAAAGAATTCATACAGGATAAAATAAAAGGTTTCGATTTCAGTTCTACTCTTCAGGAAACGAGGCAGGGAGCTTAATGAACAGAAGTAATGCAGCAGGTTTGGAGGCATACTAGCAGTCTGAGTTGATCGTTCAACACCAAATTGAATCAGTGCACCTTGGTGTCCTAATTAATGAATGACCTCTTTCATCACGTCACATTATTTTTTTGTGAATGACTGTTAGAATCATGTAGAGTAACTCCTTGATTCAGTTCTTAGTATTTTATAAGTGATTTGGAAAAGCGTTTCTCTCTTTAACCTTACCTCTTAAGGTGAGATTCCTTTTCGATTACAGTAAAGGCCCTTAACCAGACAAAAAGAGTGGAAGTGTCAGACAGGAGAGTGGAAGTGTCACCGACGTGGGGGATGGGTATGAGGAGAGGCCTGGGAGAGGGTTTCCCTCCCTTTGAGAAATTATTGCCTTTTTTTCAATGAATCTAGATGCAAAACGGCGAGAAACTTTCGATTTTGATAGTATTATTCTTGGAGTTGTTTATTCATTTATTTATTTCTTTATTTATTTTTTTTTGGGGGGGGGGGGGGCACTGGAGTTACTTTTTTTTTTGGGGGGGGGGGGCACGAAAGGGCACGTGTCCCTCGTAGCCACGGGCTTGTTGTAGTATGACCACTTACTAGACCAGCGAGCAAAGCACACATTTCAGTCGGCATGTGTAACAAATGTTGATATTAGACATTTCATATTTTATTACCTCGAACCTGTCAATGAAGATGCAGACACAAACGTGCATAAGTGTTCAGTTATTCGTTCCAAGAAAAAAAGTAATTAAAAATAATGGGATGAATGCAGGGAAAGCCCAGTAGGGATGGGTAGACACTACAATTTTGATGGCATGTCGATATATCGCCAAATATCGGTACCTCAATGTTGCAAAAATAGTTGTTATTGCGCTCCTTTTGGGTACTTCATCTTTTGTTAGGAATTTTCTTCAAACAGTGGACAAAATTCAAAATTAAAGTGTGGGCGTTCACTGAAGGATTGCAGCTCAGTAAAAGTTTCATGGTACGTTGATGGATCTGTCATCGGTAAAACATTAATTTGTACAAAATGATATTAATAATTTGGATTTTCCTAAATGCCCGATATTGTATCGTGACATTGTGATGCTAATGTCGATGCGGGCATTTAACCACATGTTGTCATGTATAACGATGTATCGAACTTCTATGATAGTAGACGTTACACCAATCGGGTTATTCTATTGAATTCCAAAAATATCGATAAACTATCGGATACCATCGGTGAAACTAGCGAAATCTCGTTGTACTTCTTTACTAAATTTGGTAATTATAAGAAAGCTTTTTAATCTAGTCAGCGACCCCGGCAAAAGTTCTTCACGACCCTGAGATTGGAAATCTATGCTCTAAAGGGCACACTCGCCCACAAGTCGTTACAATAAAATCAGTTCTCATAAATTTGAAAAGAAGAATGTTTAGATACATTGCTCTTGTACATCATTCTCTCGACACAGACATCTTTTAATGGTCGTGCAGCGAGACAAAAACATCGTAGAATTATACAATGACTGACGTAAACTATTGATGTACGAATTTCGGGAAACCTGCTGATTGCCAAGTGGCTCGCTGACATTACCAAAATAGGACCTACTCACAATAATGACGTCAGGTGAAACGCTTTCTATTGAATTTATGCATTAACGCCATCCTGACGTCATTTTGGTGGAATAACAAAGTGCCGGTGGCTGCACCACTGGTCTTAGTGTAGGACATGTACAGATTGGTGGGCAGCGTCAAGCAGAATTCAGTGACACAAAGTTTAGCGCCGATTGGTTGACCAATCAGCTGTCTGTATTTATTGGCGTTGGCAGAGTGGCATCCAGCTGCTGTGCCCCAATGTGTGGTCGAGCTGTGAAATATGAGCTTCGGTACTCTTCATTTTTTGAACTAAGCCTATTATCGGTCAATCAACGAGCTCTGCTAACGGAGAATTTATGTGGACTACTACAAAAATTGTAGTTTGAAGTGAGAGAAATAGCCCTTTAACAGAAAAACCGTTGTAATAAGTAACTTCTCAAACTGCGTGGTACAATTAGAGTGCTAGGATTAAAGTGAACATTCAAAGTTTTCAATATTATTGTATTAGAGTGAAACTGTATTCCGAAACTTCCATTTGCTTTTTTGTGAACTTTCCTATCATGTCTCGTGTTAACACGGGTAAGTTGCACAGCACCCCACTCAAAATAGGGACCTACCTACGGTCTCTAATGGACGATCTAAAATAAAAAAAACTTGCGTGACGAGGTTAGTGAAAATGAGCGTATGACATATGTGAAGGGGCGTTTCCTATAAAGCCACGTCATTGCGTTCGAGTTACAAGAATGCAGTCACGGTGAGCACAGGAGCATAACCGTAAGGCATTCTTTCTCTCGGGGATGGGGTGGGGTGACCTTTTTCCCGACTCCAGATCCCAACCAGGGCATTATCTCTGCCCGACATAGGCACCAACGTCTGCCCAAGTCAGCAACGAAGATTTAGGTCAAGGGGGGGGGGGGTTGCACCCCCATCCATGCACGTGGGTGGAAACAAAATAACTTCATAGATTACCTAGATGTTCATGCTCATGAAAAACTGACAATTAAACTTATATACTCATTTGGCCTGGATGAATACGGTAAACCTATCGTCGCTACTTTTGGTATGAATGGTTAAAAGGGATTGGCATACATCCAGGGAGTTGTAGCATCTCCCTGCATTATCATCCGCCCTTAGCAGATGTCGAATTTTAGTTAGACAGTTCACACATGTTAGGGTCATATCCAATTTTGTTACACCATGTGTTTGACTACCGTCAACAGCCAATATATCAGAGTGAATCCTGGGACCTAGAAATGGAGTAAAAATGACTAAAATGTTCAATATTAATATCCACTAAAGACACATAGAAAAATAATTTGGTTCTCATCACCGGTCAGACCGTTTTTGGACGAAGGGAGGATTTTTTGTATGAGTGCGTATAAACCCTCGCTGGCCGACGTAATCGTTTCCAAATATATTTGTTTGAAGATGACCTGTTGTCTCTTAAAAATGCAATGAAATCTGTGCCGATTCTTTTAAGACGTCACATATTAACTTTGCCGTAACTTCGATTGCGAACCGATTCGATACATCATCGATAGTATCACATTAGTGGCAGCGTATCGACAAAATTCGAATTATCGACAGTGACTTGAATCAGTTTGCAACGAAGTTAAGACAATGGTATTTTGTGCCGTCATTCAGAATCAAGCATAATTTTTATTGCATTTTAATGAGACGACAGGTCATCTTTAAAGAAAATTTGACCTATGACATCGCTTTGGGCACTTTTTACCACTCAAATTGCTTTTCAATAAAACATAAAAAAGTACTTAGTGATGTATGTTTTCATAAGTCAGTAATGAGAATCAAGGTATTTTCTTTATGAGGCCTGAGCATTACACACTAGACAGGTGTTCTTTCATATTTTCCCCAAAATTGTTTTAAGAAATACCGCAAAAAACAATAAACGTCACACAGAATGTTGATTTCCACGATATAATTTTCAATACAATAATTTTGAAAACAATGACATTAGACAAAAGATAAAAGCGACCAAAATTATACATCTCTATTGTTAAAACTAAAGACGGTATTCACATAGTCAGCAAACATATGAGATTATGCATAATTCTATGGGCATAAAAACAAGACATTCAACAAAACTCATGAAAAGAGCACAATTGAACTTTTCAATAAAAATCTTAAGGACAAAATAAAGACAAATATGTAAAAATTCTAACAAAATTATAGTAGTTAAAAAATGCCTTCTTCAGCATTTCAGATATGAGATATTGTAATTCAGTAACTAATTAAGACCGTAATTACAAAAAGGAAGATTTCATGCTTTATGGGAAAGTTAGATCCCTTAATCAAAGAGGATAGTATTAAAATGCAGGGGCAGAGCAAGTAGATGGACCAGGTCCAGGGACCCGTGGGCTCAAGTTCCTCCAGTCAAACCAGAACTGAGGCATGTAAGGTACTACTCTTACCTGTATCTCATTCAGATTTTAGGGGCATTAGGTAAATGAGTTTGAGGGTCCCTCACCATGGGTTCCTGAGGGACTTGCTACATCACTTGTGACACTAGGAGAAAGTTTAAACAGGAGCTTCTGCCAGGGCGGAAATAAATCGACTGTCATGAGCATGCACCATAATGAAAGTGCAACAGTCAAAATAACATTGGATATTGAGAATGATTGACATGGTGTCAAGTATGGATAAACCAAATGACTGGGGGGGGGGGCATCCGCTATGAAAATGAGTACCCAAAATGACAATGGCTACCTACCATGGCAGTGGGTTGCCACAATGACAATGAGTAGCCACCATGAAAATGGCTACCAATCATGACAATGGGTACCCACCATAACAATGGATACCCATGATGACAATGGGTAACAACCATACCAATGACTGCCTACCATAACAACAGGTAGCAACTGTGACAATGGCTACTCATCATGACAATGGGTACCCACCAAAACAATGGATATCCATGATGCAATGAGTACCAACCATGACAATGGCTACCCAACATGACAATGAAACCCATTATGGCAATGTAAAGGTGATCAATGACAACAACTTTTGTCACCATGTAAACCAATGAAACCATGGATTGAACAATTTATCTTTTTGGCAGTATTTCTGGGACAGTGGCCTTTATCTTGGCAACAATCCATAACTGGTGGTAGTCCACTTTCAATGGTTTCTCCCAGCCCATTTCCAAGTGAATAAAACTTGGGGCATATACCTATTACCACCTAGCTCTAAGGCTGCCACTATAGTGGCAGACAAAAATAACACAAAGCAATTGCAATGAGTTAGTATTGCCCATGTTAAATGCACATAGAACTGAATTCTGCACATTTCAACACACACATATTCCTAAATAATTCTCACATGTTAAACCATTGAAAAACCTAGTTTATACTTCACTACCTAAACAAAATAAAATGAAGTTTGTCCAAAGCAATAAATTTTTTTTAAGGAAACCGTACCCCAAGACCCACAGCCTGACAAGGTACTGAAGGGAGTAAACCATTTTTCAGGGATGAAGTATGAAAAATTGTATTATGTCAAACATTAACTTCAAACTTCCTTGGAGCAAAAAAGATTCAAGAGATTAACCACCTTTCCCCCTCCCCTTGGCTAAGGGCCTGCCTACTCCCTGCCCTTCTCAAAAAGCCTTGATCAAATGGCTCCTGCTAAAGAACAATAGGCTGAAAAACTAATACAATATACACAAAGGAAAAAGATAAAAGAAGATATGAAATGACCAACCAACTGATAAAAATTAAAAATATTCAAAAGAGTAATATCGATCAGAAAAAAGATGTATCATTGTGTTGTCAAGAGTCGGTCCATTAATAAGTGTGTACACTGTGAATGTGCCATACATTTTGTATGTGGCGACTCAAGATAGGGACCGACTCATGACACAATCACTATATAGTTAAAAAGCTACCATGCACTATGCATATGTTGAACTGCACTTTTGTTAGAGTTGCCTGCTCCTGTGAAAGGACGTATAAATATATATTTATGTATATATATATATATTTTGTAAAGCTACCTTTTTTATTGTATTCTACTTGTGACAACTTGATATTACACAACTGTTTCTGTGGTTATTACACATTTTACTGAGTAAGCCTTCCTTATACACGTCTGATAACAGATCACACAGTATACTGATTTTCATTCCTCAATCATACATCTTCATTTTTATTGATGTATACTCTGCAACGTGATTTTGGTTTCTTCCCTAAAGTTAGTTCTGGATTGAAAAGGCTACAAAATATATCTCCCATAAATAGGATTTGATTGCAGAGATATACCAAACTAAAATTTGGGTGCCTCACCTAGGTTTTGATTGCTAATGCCACAAAATATGTCTCTCATACTTAGGTTTTGATTGCAAAAAATAAATTTGTGTGCCTCACCTAAGTTTTGATTGTTAGGGCTACAAACTACATCTTTCATACTTAGGTTTTGATTGGAGAGATATACCAAACAATAAATTTGGGAGTCTCAGCTAGGTTTGAATCACTAAGGCCACAAAATATGTCTTTCATATATAGGTTTTGATGGCAATAACATACTAAAATCTGAATTTGGGTCAATCATGTAATTTTGAATGCAGGAGTTTGAATAGACCTGAATCTGCATGCCTCCTTAGTTTTTGAATGCAGGGGTAAACAAGACACTGCATTTGTTTATTTAGTGAATTCTAATGTAACTCCTCCCTGAGAAATAGCCCTTTCATCCCCTAGTAACACTTGATAAAGGGAAGAACTTGACTTATCAAGGGGGGGGGGAAATTAGTGAAATAACATGGCATGGAGTTGTAAATGTTGAGTTGATTGCTTCAGAATCGAACTACTTCCCTCGCATATTAAAAGGAACTCTGGGCAATTTTGGTATTAGTGCTTCCATTCAAACAATTCTGTGTCAAGTTTTATATGCTTCATAAAAAGTCTTTGAAAATGCATAGTGCATGCTGGCTAAAATAAAACCATTTCTGAATTACGTTAAAAAAAAATATGTAATGAAATTCATTTTTCTAATTTTTCAATGAAATTCATTTCATGAAGTTGATTCGATGTTATTTTGTTACGAGTAAGATATACTAATGAAACACACATCATCTTCACTGAGTTTATCTATACTATACTATACACATACATATATATAGATATATATATTACTATTAAGAATCAGTCAACCAAACAGTTTAGTATATTTCACAACAAGATATTATCTAGATATATGAAGTAGCACAGTTTATGGATTATTTTTGTACAAAAAAACAAAAGCACCATGCAATCAAAATATAGTTCACATGCATAGTCCCTATAAAAATCCATAAATATACAAAAATACTGGTATGAATACATGCAGCTTTCTGTATTAATTTCAACAGACACAGGCTATAAGACCAGCTCCCAACCAGTGGTCCTAGGCCTTTTACAACACCTGGTCCAATAAAAACACAAAACAATGGCAGCTACTAACCAATTATAGAACAATTGTTTGATTCATTCACCTCCAGGCCTCCAAATGATGAGAAGAGATAAATGCAGACTTCTCTATATTCTTCTGGTGGGTGAAAATTTGGTGGATGATATTTTATAATGTGGGGTTTTAAAATTTTAGCTTTCCATTTGTATATTTCCCAGAAAGTCTGTCAGACACTGATTTGTTTACAAGGTGTATAGATTGGTACATTAAAACTTTTTCTTCTTCCTCAACCAAATTATGTCAGCTTACAAGAAAATATTCTACAACACTTGACTTATACTGACAAATCTTTTCCAAAAGACATTCTACCATGCTACCATAGCAAAATGGTATATTTTTTGTTTTAAAAGGCCTAATTCCATTATTTTTAAATGAGTGGTTAAAAATACAAAATTGGTTTATTTTCGTAATTAAATTTGAATTCCGTGTTTCTAGTTTGGGGGTTAAAAATCACGTATCACAAAATAAAATTGAATATGTGGACGACTCCTTACCAAAATAAAGCTGTGCTTTCCCTTCAGTTTGACTGTTGCCAAGGAGAAAACATGCTTTTCCATGATTTTCAAACTTTTCCATTTTTTCTCAAATTCAGTGTTTTTTCCTGTTTTTCAATGGCAGAAAGAACTTACCACTTAAGAATATAAGCACATGAAAACTCGAAGAACAGGGATTAGCTATAGGTGTATTGATGACCAAAGAAATGATTCATGTGTAACCCTTTTTGGCAATTTCATCTGGAAAGAGTGAATTTATTTCTTCAAATTACACCTGTAATAGGAACTTTTAAATCCATAGCACTGACAACAAATTTTACCTAAAATATCTTCCACTGAGGTTAGATTAGACAGAGTTTTACAGTCTCCATGAGAGAGGAAGCTTTACAAAGTGTCATATTTCAAACTTACCCCCCACAATAACTTCCCACCCCTGTACACCAACAAAATAGATCCACTGAATATAAGCTAAAAAATAGGATATTAAGGAGATGTTGTGCCTCTGGATAAAACTAACAATTTTTTTTTTTAGTTTTGCATGGAAAGTTACATATAAATAGTTCATGATAATTTATATATTATTTATGTATATATACTTGTCATAAAAGATGCATAGGAAATTAATATTGTTTTACCTTTTGGCCAAATTTACAATTATTGGACAAATGAACCATCATAGGCCAAACGTGCAACTCTTTGAAGAAACTTAGTCGTATGAAATATAGACCTACCCCACAATCTGCACGAGGAACATATAAATATAAAATGTACCACAAATGGCCTGGGTTATACCTGTTTAAGGCAGAGTCATAATAAAAATAAAATACCTCTGACCATAATGAATAGTTTAGTGCCTTAAACTGCTTTTCTTTGGAAAATATCTCAATGCTAAGAAAACAAAGTTATGAAGTTGATACGGAGCAAACAAACAGTGTGGTATGAGCGATTTGCTGCATAAAGAAAAGAAGCATTAAATTTACCTCATAAAGAATGTGACAGTGTTTCACAATATTTTAGTCTACCAAAAGCCCTTTTTTATTCAGTTTTAAAATGTACCTCAAGTCTACAATTATTAAAATATATACGCTAGACATTACAAAATGGATCTTATTTATCCAATTGCCATTGTAACAGTTTGTTCAATTGTTGTGATATAAAATGTAAAAATTTATTCACTTTTATCAAAAAGGTCCATTGCACAATAAGTTGTGACTTTCTTGTTGTACAAGAATGAACATTGACCTGCTTTGTTTGTCTTTGTAATTAAAACATGCTTTTATGACCTTGAATGCTTCCTGTTTTCTTTCTTGGCATGATGTTTAGGGAGGACTTGTTTAGTCAAGTCACCCCATAAAGATTGGAGGGCGTAGTAGCTTCCCGAAAAACAAAGAAATACAAAGAATATGATTTGAGTAGTACAACAATGACATCACAAATTATTGCACAATGCACCAATTTAAATTAAAGGAATAAACTTCAATATTTTATATTTCATCTCAAGAATGTTTTACCATGATGAAAGTTGAACTGTTTGAATTCATTTTTTTTTTGTGCTCTGTGATACAAATTTTTTGAAATTTCGGAATTGGGGTGCACTTTTTAAAGATGACACATACATCAAGGATTGCAACCCAAAATTCCATCCATATTTGGTTAAATACTAACTGATGTTAACTGATGCTAACTTTTTCTCCCCCCAAAAATGAGAAAATGTGTCTAATTTTCCTAACAGAGACAGGTCTTCACTTTCTAACCCAGTTTCAATGGCCTCCTCTTAAACTCTATTCTTTTACCAGTTAACTGTCTATATCCATCTTAAAGAGCACATGTCATAGTCTGCTGTTTTGTGACTGTAAACTGTTTTGCATAAACAAATTTGTGCTTTCCCAGCAAAGTTAAGCATAGGATTTTTGAAATATGTATATACTTTTTGCATCCTTTTAGAGCTTTGAACTCCTTTTGAGACCTTACATAACAACCTTCATTAGATACTCTCCAGCTTAAAAATTAGAGCCCTCTGACCAGACCTCACAGAGGGGAGGTCCAATGATAAATCCTACCTATCAGTAACATTTCTTTGTTATGAGAAACCACTATCACTTCTAGAATTACACTTAATCCCAGCTATTTAGGAACTTTTATCCTGTTGGTTACACAACAGATTAACTCCCAGTGCATGTTTAAAAACTTTCATTTGAATATATATCAGGAAGTCCAGGACCTAGCTCAATTGGATTTTGTAAGAAATATACATTTTAAATGGTTCTAAAAATAGGATCTGAATTTGTTTAGCAGAGGAGTTGCTAAGGTCATTACATTTGGAAAACTTAGTAAGAAGTTTGGAAAATGTTCTTCAAGTTGCAAGTTCTTATTCTTGAGTTGTAAGTTAGATATTTAACTAGTGTAAACATTTCCCAAGATTGCACTTTGTCACAATCTTTCTCAAAATGTGATTACATTAAAGGCCCAATTGTCTCACCCCAATCAGTACCAATTCTCATAACCTTTTTACTTAAGCCCCTCCCACATTTTCTGAAATTCACCCTCCTCCTGACACAATCTCAGTTTATACTGCTTAAAGGTGAGTATAGAAACACTTGAATGTGTATAATGAAAACACTCTCAGTACAATTCATGCTGTGTAATATAAGATTTGGTACTCTGCATTGTTTGAATTAGCAGTCAATCAAAAAGCTGAGCCAATTGAGAGTTTCTGTTACCCCCTAAATAGAAGTGTAGTTTGATGTGAGAGGATTGGTCCTGTAATATGTATCTCTTCATCACCATCAGAAGCATTCATGAACAGTTTATCCTGTGGTGCTACACAACTCTAAAGCGTTGCACTGAAATACTCTCAGTGCAATATTACACATTAGTCAGGTAAGAAAGAGCAGTCACTAAACAGTTAAGGCAGAAATTTCCAAAGTAATGACTTCCAATTCTTAGTCACCATTGCAAAGGATAAGACATGACTATCAATTTGCTGGTTATAGTTTTCAGCTTTAAACCAACAGATTTGTTAATGTGAACCAGTGGTGTAGCATGAGTACATAACCTTGAGTACAAATAAAGGTATTACGCCATGAGTATGGGTACTGGTATGAGTTCAGAGAAAAAAATCACAGTACTGGTACAAGGGCATGCAAACTGGTATGAGTACAGGATCTTTTACTCGACTGCAAGTCAGTCTGTAATCATTAAAAGCCTTTGGCTTTTTGTCATCATAGCGCCATTCTCAACTAAATGGGGATGATCCTATGTTGAGAGGGTGGCGCTTCAAGATACATTCAAGGTAAATACCGGTACAGTACAGCATGAGCACGTAGTGCAACTCTGACACGACCTAATCCCAAAAATATTTTGGAGATGTCACAACACTGTAAAAATGGCAGCCCTCTTGTGGGGCGATTTGCGGTAAAACTTAAAATGAAGTGATACATATGATATCACACCAAAAAGAGTACGTTCCTTTTTTAATCATTTACTATGAGGTAGTAAAAATTCACTCTGTACTAGGTAACCAAACCTGTAATTATCAGGCTTGCAGACTCATTTGTGGGGCATTGCACAAGATACGCACACAGACAATTCCTAAGACTCTCCCTTCCCCCAACCCTCTCTCTCCCTCCCTCACTCAAGAACTGTGATGAAGTGTTTAAAATGTGGAAACCATTTATTCAACTCGTTGGAAGATTGGAAGGAAGCAACTTGTCAAACAAGAATAAACAAACTTGTCTAAATATGCAGAATGCCATAATATTTATGGAGACAAAAATTGGTGTTGAGTTGTTGCACCCCCAGTCAGATCTTCTTGCACATAGGGGTAAGGAAGAGGGAAAAGGGAGTGTTTGAAGTACAAGAAAGGGAGGTTCCATATAGGAAGAACAATAAGTACCTGAAAAATTTCAATAGAATTTAATTACCTTCACAATAGTCCAATGAATGAGACAATACTGAAGCAATAATTAAACAGCCTATTATTTCGAAATTGAATTTGATAAACTTTCCTGAAACTTGCAAAAAGTTTCTGGACGAAACCAATCAAACTGTCTCTTTTTAACATTTATTTGAAGAGCAAGTTTCCACAGTCCACAGTTTCTACAATTTTGGTTGATGCCACAAACTAGAAACACCAAAATTTAAAAACCAACAAAGCTCTGATAAAAGCAGTGTGGTAGCAATGTTAGCTCACTGTGTTATCTTGTCTAAGCAGGTGCACCGGTAATACATATAAAAAATAATAAACTTGACAAATTACCCATTATCAAAATAAAAAACTTTTATATCAAATCTTTATTAGGGTGCTGTACAGATGTTTTGCCTATTATACGTATATGCTTGTAATTTTATTGCTGTTTCGCATTCATGTTTCAGGGAAAATAACATCTATTAAAATTCTCAGCCTTCTGATTTATAAAATTGAATCCATTGTGCTACAGTTTCCAAGAATTAAAGAGTGATCGTTTGAAAACAAAGGGAAATTGATAGGAAGACACAATACATGGTACCATCTTTGTGATTAGCAGATGGCTGGATATCCTGGTGAGAGGCGGGGGTGGGCAAGAAGAGATATCATGGAAGAAATGGGAAAAGGACAGACATTTTCAATGTGGTGCAAAAGGGTACAGAAAAAGAATGCTGGTAAAATCTTTTGGAGTGACAGTATGTTTTGTTTGTTTGTTTATACCAGATCCTCTCTTGATGGAACTTCTCAGCAAGCAACACTTCATTTTAAAGGGGTACTCAAACCAAGATGGTGATGCCAGTCTTGTGAGGCAAATTCACACTTTTAATGTCTATGATTAAGGAGTGGGATAGCAGACAAACTGCCAACCAGAAACTACACGGCAGTTTTATTTGGTCTACATGAGATTTGAAAACAAGACCTCATGACTGGAAGAAACAGCTACCATAACTCCTATACCACTAGCTTATTTCTTTGTCAGGGATACAAAAAAAAGACTATTAGTTTACTACTTTAGGATTTTACTAAGTACATGTTGCATTGTTATATACTTCAGTGTATCTTTTGAGAGCCATCTCTGATAAAATCCATGTGAAAAACAGTAATTTCCAAATTAATGTTAAGGTAGCAACTGACGGTTGTTTAATGGCAATTGGACCATTCATGGTTGCCTCACTGGTTGGCACCAAGTTAGCATAGAGCATACACAGGATCATGTGTGCATGTTAGGTTCTGCGCTGGCAGCAAATCTTGTGATTGTAAGAGAATGTAGAGAAATAAAATCTACATTTCATTGTGATGAAAATGTAAAGACCAGTTTACACTGCTACAACAACTAATGACAACAAGCGACAAGTCGTCCCGTCGGCTGTAGTCCTGGTGGTGTGGCCAGTTTCACCCCTAGGGTTCCGTTGTGTCGTAAGCCATCCATCCGATTGAGCATGTTCAATCGTAGTTGGACGCAATCAGTGCGTTTTAATTCCGGGTCACATGGCCCGACTACCAAAGGAGTGTCTACCATTTATGCAAATTATCTATGATGGAGAGTCGTCTGTAGTCGTGGTGGTCTGTACCAGGCTTAAGTGAATCTCACCAACTCTGTTGTTAAGCAGCTATGATGCCATTTATTTGTAAACATGAATGAATGACTCTATCGATAGTTCTCATGTGATGTCACAGGAGCTTTCCATGTGGCATATTTCAACCGTGTTTGGAGGGCAACCCCTATATGTACATACAGACTTGCCCACAGACATAGTGGTTGCTTATGTCTAGTTGTGACATCACTAGCAATTACCATCTTTGTTTAGGACATGTAAGGTATTACTATATTGTGTGCAACCACTTAACTACTAGAGCAGATATTGCAGCATGCTTAAGATTCCCAGGATAGTACAAAAATGATATAGGAATAGTAAATCCGGTCGAGTGTAAACATGCACACACTCATACCAATTAGGCAATTGTCTGAGTACAGATGACCTTGTGACCCAAAATGAAGTGCCAAATTTCCAAACTAATCCTTTGACTTAAACCTTGTGTAAAACCACAGCAACATATAGCCACAGTACCTAACTCCTACAAGGTAACCAATTATTCCAGGACAATACATTTCCAGGGTAGCTCTGAGCTACACTGGTGCCTAGAGGGCAAATACCACTTCATGGGCCTAAAATTTGCATCCGAAAATAAATTTGCGTTTTTATGATGTTATGATTTATGATTCAATGGACAACAAATAATGGGTAAACTCCCATCTGTAGCTCCATGATTAAAACATGATTACTTAATCACCATATTCACATGATTAGGTTCAAAACCATGGTTGGAAAAACTGACTAGAGATGAGATTTTATCTTGAGTTAGAAAAAAAACCAACTCCCCATCAGGGGAGAGCTACAAAATCATGAATACATCAGAAAAGAACTCTCAAACAACCATGGAATTCTTCGATGTGGGGCCAAAATAAAACAACCTGAGTGGTCCGTCCACACAACTTGACGATGAATATTTGGATCTTTTTTCCGCAACCATATCTGGTACATGCACAGCCTCGTTACAAAGTTCTGTTAAACCGAGGTCTCGCGGTAGATGATCACTTTCTTGTTACTGTTTGCATTGCTGGTTACAACGTTCCTCTTAGAAACTGTGAAAGAGAAAATTTATTCAAACATTAGTGAACCGTAGCTAGTTACTTGCAAGATATTGAAATTTATAATATTTGAAACTAGTGAAGCATTTTCGTTCCTTACCATCCACTGGAGAAATCTTTGTTCAACCCATACTACAACATATCTACTTGAGCGTCTTTGTTTACACTGTTATACCCCATACCCTCTTGGAGATATTTTTGTTCACCCATCACCAATCCAGAATACCTTTGCTTACCCTCTACCAATCCAAACTCACTGTGGTATACTTGATCATCTCAAACCAACTGCACTATTACCGTTCACCCATCATCACCCCACATGTTGAAATAGGGATATCTTTGTTCACCCCATATTACCCCATACCCACTGATATATCTTTGTCAACCCCATACCACCCCACACCTACTGGAGTATCTTTGTTTTCTTCTTACCATCCCATACCTAGGAGTTTCTTTTGTTAACCTAATACCATTCCACAATTACTGGAGTATCTTTGTTCACCCCATATCACACCACACCTGCAGGAAAATTTTTGTTTACCACATACCACCCCATACCTACTGCAGTATCTTTGGTCACCCCACACACCAACTGAAATATCTTTTTTTCACTCCATACCCCAGCACTGACTGGAGTGCCTTTGTTTACTCCATACGGGTGCACCCACACCTCCTAGGATATCTTTGTTGACCCCATACCACCCCAGACCTACTAGAGTATCATTGTTAACCTCATTCCACCAGCCCACACCTACTGGGACATCTTTGTTGATCCCAAATCATCCCAGACCTACTAGAGTATCATTGTTAACCCCATTCCACCAGCCCACACCTACTGGGGCATCTTTGTTGACCCCATATCACCCCAGACCTAACTAGAGTATCATTGTTAACCCCATTCCACCAGCCCACACCTACTGGGACATCTTTGTCAACCCCATACCATTCAACACCTACTGTGACATCTTTGTCAACCCCATACCATTCAACACCTACTGAAGTATCTTTGTTCAACTTAAACCCCTCCACATCTCCTTAAATACCTCAAGACAACAGATGCAGCTGATTTAAACAGACTTAAATTAGGTAGACGAGGAAATAATATACCCCCAAAAAATGCTTTTAATGAAAAATTGTAATTCCCCACACAGGTAAAACCAAAGTAATGACGAAACAAGTCTGTCATAGCACTACAAATAACTTAGATTTGGGATGAAATTCTTTGTAAAGGAATTCTGTTTTCAAAATGAAATTTGATATAAATCTGAAGTTCTTTGTGTAGTACCCCACAATTCTGCAGCCATTTCCTATACATGCTGTACACTGCATTTGCAAATCAATAGATATAACTGGCAAAATTAGCCAACCGACCGACCGACCGACCGACCGACCGACCGACCGACCGACCGACCGACCGACCGACCGACCGACCGACCGACCGACCGACCGACCGACCGACCGACCGACCGACCGACCGACCGACCGACCGACCGACCGACCGACCGACCGACCGACCGACCGACCGACCGACCGACCGACCGACCGACCGACCGACCGACCGACCGACCGACCGACCGACCGACCGACCGACCGACCGACCGACCGACCGACCGACCGACCGACCGACCGACCGACCGACCGACCGACCGACCGACCGACCGACCGACCGACCGACCGACCGACCGACCGACCGACCGACCGACCGACCGACCAAAAAATGTAAGATTTCATTATCTCATTATCAATCAATAAATCAATCAATAAATGACTTACTTCCCTGTCATCTGCAGGCCTAGTGTGATTGTCTTCCTAAGTCAGTACTAACACAATTGACATTTTGGGGGAATCAGCAGTATGCACGTTATAGACATTGTCCTAGCACACATTCTGTAAAACATGTACTTGAGGCCGACCATAAGAAAATACTCTTGTTATGGCATATAGTGTAAGGCCTAGTAGTACCAAAGCCTACAGGTCACATACTACAATGCACAACTCAGGTCCAAGACAAGAGGTCACTGTAGCATGAACTGATTCATGTTGCCCTCTTGACGAAATTCTGGAACAAAAGTTGTACCAAGAGATCCTAGGCCTTTTGTTCAGGGAACAAAAAGTATATGGGAACTAGACCCAAGCACCCCAGGCTAGACTAGGCAACATTCCCTGATGATGATGACTGTATCCAACGTAATGACAATTTTCATTCTGTAGTTTGAGCCATCTTCTGACAGTTCTTGATATTGTATAGGTCTAGTTTATCCAGGCCATACACCATTTTCCAAAGATCATTTTCAAAGGATTGTGGGATGAATATTTGGTATGCACCCCTTTTGTCGATGTCATTTCACTGTGACCTGAAAAGATGCACACCAAGTGGTATGAATAATTGGTATGTTTTGTCGATGTCATTTCACTGTGACCTGAAAAGATGCACACCAAGTGGGATGAATATTTGGTATGCATTGCTTTTGTCGATGTCATTTCACTGTGACCTGAAAAGATGCACACCAAGTGGGATGAATATTTGGTATGCATTGCTTTTGTCGATGTCATTTCACTGTGACCTGAAAAGATGCACACCAAGGCACTATCCCACAATCCTTTGTAATTGTTTTTTGGAAAAGGGTCTGTAGCAAAGCCTCCTTTAATGGCTATAGCCATAAGGAATGGAGTAGGAAAAACAAGCCAGTGAGCCACAACTGGAAAAAAGGCTGTGGCAGGCTCTACTTGAACCAATAGGTTGGAAACTGGGCTGTAAAACTAATTCATGGCTATAGGTGTGTTGATAAACACTCATAATGGAATTAAAACCCCAGTTCTGCATCACGCCATGCTGGGGTGTAAAAAAAAAACAAAGAAAAAAGGTTACATGACCTTGAAGGGAATGTCAAGGGCAAACCAACAATTTTTAGGGGGCCACAAGGGGCCGTGGGCCTCAGTGAGCTAATAGGAAGAGGTCTGTTAACTATTAGGCCTTGGAATAACTTATGCATTTTGTCACATTCACCTAACCCATGTTTCTACCTAGTGATGAAGCTTGAACAAAATTGAAAATAAAAAATAAATAAAACTTGACACCTCCAAAACATAAAACTGAATCAATGCCTGATTTACATGTTTAGAAAATCTCCCTGAACCTGCCACAATTCACAGCTTCACGAGATCAAGTACAACCCACTTGAATACCAAAATTCTCTGGTAATCAATTTTAATATGACAGAGTGGTTGTGTTATTTGACTATAACACATCGTTAGATTTATAAATGGTAAATATTAAATGAAAAATAAATTTACAAAAGTGTTCAGCTTCCCAGAACCTCTCTAATCCACATTATATACTTGAAATTGTTAAAGCCTAAAATTGATCTGACTGTGATTGCTCAAACAATGAACTTGACACAGCTTACTACAGCTGTCTACCATTGTAGAGTACCTCATAATATGTGCAAGACAAGGCAGGGATAGATCTGATGACCCTTGAATTTAGTGAGTACAATCACAGCTGTCTGAGAGCAGGGTATGTTTCAAACCTACAATACAGTTTTATTAATATTTATGACTATTTTTGACACTTAAATTTCTTTCAATGCTCACTAGTTTGTACTTTTTCAACATTTCTTCATCAGACTCTTTTCAAGGCATCAAACAACTACTGACTTTAACAAGTGTATGCATACCTCTCCCCAAAACATGGAACAACAAAAAAAATATTCACACCTATGCATCCTCTTGGGGCATTGCGAGCACAAATATGGTGGCATCCATACAAAAAAAGCAGCGCTTTTACGGAACCAGTACATACCTACTGTGTGTATGTATTATAATACATAGTGCAGTATGGGGGAATGGACCCCCTTCCATAGCAAAAGGGTTAAAGTAAGGTCTATTTTCATCTACTTCTCAAGATGGAATACTACAACAACCCACAAATGACCCACTTCTATAGTAAATCATAAAAATATGAAACTAATATTTTAATGCAACCTCTATTGTATCCCTTTATCAAAGGTGAGATACTACAACAACCCACAAATGACCCACTTCCATAACAAACCAAAGAAACATGAAGAAAATATTTTAAGCATGGTTCATCATCTCCCTCCATTAAGGGTGAACTACAACCACCAAAAAATGACCAACTAACATAACAAATTTGATATCAACATGAAACTAATGTTTCAAGCAAATCATATTGTCTCCTTTTTCTAATAGTGAAATACTACAACAACTCACAAATGACCTACTTCCATAACCATAAAAAACAATATTACAAGCAAACAAAACCTACTGTATTGTCTATGATTAAGCACACATTGTTTTACAATTTGAATGTCAAGGAAAGTGTTTTTAAGTAGTTGATCCTTCCCTATCTTATTTTGGTAACATTTCATTTTTCTGCTGCAGAGGACAAGATACAATCTTAAAGGGCCAATTCTCTCACCCCAAACTACAATTTTTGTAGTGATTTACAGAAATTCTCAATTGGTTAAACTCTTTGATGGGCAGCTTGTTCAAAAAATGCAAAGTACCATAGCTCATATTACACAGCCTGTTCTTTACTAAGAGTGTTGTGATTACACATTGGGGTCTTGTATACCCACCCTGCAACAATAACCTAACGAAAATTGTGTCTGGATGAGGATGAATTTTAAACAGTTGTGGGAGAGGATTAAGTATGTAGGTTAGGAGATTTATAACTGTTTGGGGTGAGAGGATCAGGCCAAGTTTTTTTTTTTTTTATAAAAGCATATATGTCAAACTTCATTCGCTCCAACATGAGTTTATGAAGAAAGAGTGCATGCGTCTGTTGGGGTTGAGATTTGTACATAATGTAAACAGGACGTGAGGAGCGGCAATGTAGATTTTGTAAAAACCCATATCACCCCTGAGGGTCTCCCTAAAGAGCCTTTATGCACAACCAAACTTGCACTTGAACCATCTTTGAGACTGTATTTACACTTTGCCTTTTTCTGGTTGACATTAGGCACGAAAACACCACCATGAACACATTCATGGTCATGGGGGGGGGGGGGGGGGTTTGGTGTCATGGGGGAGATTCTGGGGCTCGACATGATTGAAAACTCTAAAGACAGAGAGAAAAAAGTGCTATTTTAGGTGTTTTTGCATTGCAAGGTTGGTTCAGGGGGGGGGGTTCTTCCCCCTCCCCCCTTGGCTACATCACTGTTCGTGGTGGTGTGTTGCTTATTCTCATCTAACTTCTGTATCCACAGAAGTTGGTCTATAAAGTATTATTCTTTATTTCTCTTTAATAGAACCACAATATCATTCTTTCATACTTTTCTGTCTATTAAAATGCTTCCATGAACTGCAGCTGAAGAGAAATACTAAAATTCCCAGAAGTACAAAGGTCATAGCTCAGCTCTTTTTTTTTCATACACCTTTTGTTTTTATGGGACAATTTATTATAACTTTTGTTTACTTTCCTTACCTGTCATACAACTCTTAACTTCAAACTAGTTTTATATTATGACCCTTTGTGGTTTTGAAATTTAAATAGTCTGACTCAGGTGTCAACGTGTACCTTGACTACACCTTGACATCTTTTCATAACTCCATTACTTAGCTATTATCATTAACTTCAATACAGCAATATCTTTAACTATTGGTTAAGTACCACTAATGAATCATACTAGACCTCTTGAAAACTGTTAAGCTCCTAATCACCTACTACTTCACACAAACACTCAAGGAAGGCTCAGTCGAACCAAGTGGGAACGTCAACAAGCCTGACCACTTGAGGCAATAAATTATAGATTGCTTTGGTAGTCCTAATGAGCTGATCTTTAGCAATAGTAAACTACACCTTTTTGAGTACTCTATTAAATATCTTTTGAGGGAATGTATTTGTATGGAAGGGAGGTAAAACAGCTGAACCAGCAAAAAACATCACCTGCAATGACAAATTTGCGAGATGACAATGAAGGTTTGGTTGTGTGATTTATTGTTTCAACTGTGTAATTGCAGTTCTACTGTATCACCCGCCAGACACAAGCTGACATTAAAATCCTATCACATGATTTACAACTTTTTACGACGTTGCGATCCAATTTATCAAAACTGCTCATGGGGAAAAAATAATATTTGTGAAACAATCATTAACTTTTATTTCAAGTGGCAATAGTGACGTTGAGACATATTGGATTCTGTTTGTTCCCCTCCACGCAGAAAGCAGAAAACAGGTTGCCTAAAAATCTTCATTTGGAAACAAAAACTACACTGGAAACAATGTAGTTATGTAGTTGAAATGGAGACAATTGTTGCTCTATGGAGTATGGGTGGAAAATTACAGTTATTTAAATCTCTGTTAACATTCCAGAAAATTTTAGTTCTGGAACTACAAGGAATGTCCCAAACCTTTCATTGTTTCTTTTACTCATTTCAATAACAGGTGTTATGGCCAAAGCAAACAAAAATAATGGCATTTGAAGCAATGAAGCAAAGCAATCAGGACATGTTGGGTTTGATATATATGGCTGGGTCAAAGTAAGTTGAATTTTTCAGCCAGGAGTAATCTAAAATCTTCCCATTTAAACTGGTCTTTCAAAAGATAGCAAATTTGATCTAAATTGTTGAGTTGGTTGCCATCCGCAATGAAGCTGTAATTCATACATCACAGGCTTCTCCCAAATTCATGGTTCGCTCATGGTTCATTGGAACATAACTGCTCCTCAAGGACTGAAATGTTCATATTGTGATTTCACTGAAAGAAAACTTAGTGCTTGACATGGTTTTTAACTTGACAACTTTGTAAAACATAATCAACAAAATAAAAAAAATCCTCTCCATAGCAAAAGAAATCATGCTGGCAACCAGACCGCAGAGCCAGCCATGTAATATTCCATCACCAGAAATAGAATGGATGTAGTATACAGAGGTGTAAGCAGAGTGATGTCTATTTCCTGAAAATTTGATATTCAGGATTGTCTATGGTTTGAGGTGAAGAGTTCCCCTTTGAGAAAACTTCTCAAAAAAGTTATATCTTATTCTGTTCTTCAATTATCTTCATGCAAGGAAAATTAAAAATATTCCATGACCATTTTAACCACAGTGACCATGGCAAAAATGTTTGTCTAGCAAAATTGATTACCTTAAAATTCTGCTCAAGACTTCCCATTTCCTGAAATCAGGAAATTTCCTGAACTCTAGCAGCTCTGACTGTATATCTAAAGGTGGCAAAAAACATCCATAACTGCAACTTACCAAGATGTTTGAATCAAAAACAAAATTGCGCTTTCCTCAATAACTGAAGCAATGTTTAAGTAACATTAAACTAACTTCTAAAATTTAAAAGATCAAGGGTGCACAGTCAAAACAGGACCTCCATAGAGCCTTCCCTTCACTGAAAGACACTATCCCCATTTTCCATCAAGAAAGATTAAGAGATCACCTGAACCGTCACCGAGTCTAATTTGCGTAAAACCTTTGGTCCTCACATAATTAAAATTTGAAAACAGTCAGCATGGATCAACAACTAAACAGAAGAGAACATATTAATTTGATATATATATATATATAGAAGATGGGGTAAAAAGGAAATGGGAATTTACTAGCACCATACAGCAGTGTTATCCATACAAATAGCTGAGCAGGAAGCAGACTTTTCCTATTTACAAGGTTATCTGCTTCTTAGCAACAGCATACATATAAACTCTAAGAAAAGCTACTGCAGTTAAAAGGATAGCAGGACATGTTAATCATCAAAAGCCTATCAGCTGACACAAGAACAATAGCCTAATAGACAGCATCTTTATAAAGTATTTGATGTTTCATAAAAAGAACCATCACAGAAACAAACAAGGACAACCAAGGATCAATCTACAAACAATATACAAGGAAGCATCCATATTATTTTGAGAAATATCCAATGACTGTATAGCAGTAAAGTATAACAATACGTTTTCATTTGGAAATCCTTAACAAATTGCCTGCATTTCAAAAGGCAAGAAAGGGTTGCACCTGCAGAGCTGCCAACATTGAGGTCTTGAAATCATGAAGATTTACCTCATAAATCAGGAAGATTTCAGGGATGTGTGTGTATTTCAATGGGGAAATTCTGTTCTTAATCAAGAAGATTTTATATCTTGCATGTTTGGAGGTGAAATTTTCAGGAAGACTTGGCAGCTCTGCGCTTGTCATGTCCAAGACAATACTAGAAATGTTTAAAAGGGCTTTCCTAAGAAACACTTTAAATCAGGTCTGCCGCTGGTGTACAATTTTGAAAAATAGTATTGATACTTCCTCTGTCCTTCTCAATAGATACATCTAGAATGAAACTGTAATTGAAAGCTATCTTGTGATCATACAGTTGGAAGATACAACAAAATGGGGGAAAACATTCCCATGTGTGACGTCTTCAAGAGGAATGGTTACCATGGGAAGCATTGCTGTACCAAGTCACCCATGACATGTACTTCCAGTGGACCAAAACACCACCAGAAAATCTCCCAGGAGGCCTTTACAGGATATTCTATGGGGTTTTTTTTTGGTAAAGATTATTGTATCTTGCTTTGGAATCATGTTGGACCCAAAACTGAAACAAACTTTTCTTGACCCAGCTGTGCTTTAAAGTTGTAACAGCACATAGAAGTCAATATATACTTCAGGATAAACTTTACTTTTCTTTCATTCCTGTGCTTGATTGACAATATCATTGTAAGCTGTGACCACTTTGTATGTTCATAATGTCACCACAATTTAGTAGACAGACAACTGTGACCCCAGATACCATACATACAGTGCTTAATGAAATGGACTGTGTGTTTGGTCTGATGGTAGAGCATTTGCCTCTACAAGGTAGGTGTGGGTTCAATTCCCAGGTTGAGTTACACCAAAGACTCTAAAAAGGAAACCTACTGCCATTGTGCATGATGCTTGGCATAAGGAATGGAGAAGGGAAAACAAGCCCGTGAGCCACTTCTGGAAAAAACGCAGTGGCTTGCTCGACTTGAACCAAGAGATTGAAAACTGGGCCGTAAAACTCCATCAACAAATTAATGAAATGGATTGCACATTGTAGTCATATACACTGTAAGATAATGATCTACCACACACCACCACACAAATGAGAGAGCAGAACTGGACCAAGTCAATTAGCAGCCTGGGGGCAATCAAACCAGGATCCACCATGTTCCCTTACAGGGCAACACAGCCTTAACAGTACAACCAACACATGAATATTCATGTCAATTTTGTTTATCAAAAGCAATAATATAGAATCAAGAGAGGGGAGGGTTAAACAGTGTTCATCACCAAGAGGGTGAATGCACTTTAATAACAAAGATTAGTGCCACTCTGTACAAATGAATGGGTGTGCTCGTTTGCACACAATACATCCTTCATTTTGTTTGCTTACTTATAATTAAATGGTCTCATTAAAAAGAATTCAACATTCCCACAATGTTGACACTTTGTAAATTATTCAGAAAAGTAAATACCAATTAAAGCTTCTCCCCTATTAGCATAGATCATTTTCAAACAGATAACGGTCATTAGTTGATTAAAATGTATCCGTGACATCATTTATTATCCACTTCACACCTTTGTGGAAAGGCTCCCCAAAAGGCAGCATTGCACTTTAAAACCACAAAGCCAATGCCTAGTCATTCCTTGCTAATCTTGGAGAATCTTGGGAATTCTTGGGAAATTTTTATTTTTGACCTTTGGTGACTCCAGATGACTATCTTGGGAGCTTTGGAAAAATTTCCCTTTTTGATAGAAGTACAAAGTTTGATGGATAATCTAACAGCTCCAGAAGTACTTGAGAAACTATTTGGATACAGTATTCTTTCCTTTCACATTATGACAATGGGACAATGGAGGCAGGGTGGGGTAACAACAGGCCTATAAGGAAGGGTGGGTCTTGCCCACTCCTGCCGGGTGAGGCATTGCAATACCCTTGCTTTAAAGTTAAAGTTGAGAAATTAAACTTAGGAAGAACTATAGGTACACAATGAGAAGAAAATTTTGAGGTGCTGCAGTATAGTTTCACATCAACTTTGCAATATTATAAATATTCATGATCAAAGCTGAACTAATAACTTTACAGAGTCTAGAAATAATTTCAAAGGACACTTTTTTAAATAAATTTAGAGGAATGATCTCTCTTGCTTCGAATGCACACATTGAATGTTGTCCACCCTTGAAACCTACTGGGATGAATGCAGTACGGTGTGAGAATTACCCCAACATAAAATTTGTCACATTTTATACTTACACATCAGCATTTGATGCCTAATGGAGACATATCCCGTAGGCATACCCTGAACCAACCAGCATGTTTCTTTAAGCATCATTGCATCTTGTAAAACCAAATTCAAGATGTAATATACAAATTGATGAAATAACAGCAGCAGTTTCTGATCTAATACTGAGAAATTCTTGACACTGTCAGACCCCACTCCCTCCCCCCCCCCCCGAAAAAAACTCCCTTCCCTCCCCCCCCCCCCCCACTGAAAAAAAAAATGAAGAACAATTTTTTCCTTAAGGAGATGCTTACTGTATCACTTCTTTGGTAGGTCACATGTGATAAAAGTGCACACACTTCAACTATGCAATTACTGCAACCAGTGGCATTACCTGTACTTTTTCACAAGTAGGTGAGAGGTTTTCCAGGAGAATCAATTTTCATGACATTGTCAAGACTTTCCTGGAACCAAGCAAAACTTTCCATGACATTCCTCCTGATATCTCACACAACTTTTCAAGCATTTGGCACATTCTGATTCAAGAAAAGGATAAATTTTGATTTTAAGGAGAACACACTTTAAAAGCCTAATCCTCTCAACCCAAACAGTTCCAATTCTCCTAACCCTTTTTCTTAAGCCCCTCCCACCACTTTGTAAAATATGATCCTCATTCTGACCCAATCTCAGTTTTTGTCAGTTTTGGGTGATTATACAAGACCCCAGTGCACATTTCAAACACTCTAAATACAGTACATGCTGTGTAATATGAGCTGCAGTACTCTGCATGTTATGAATTAGCTGTCAATCAAAAAATGGGCCAACTGAAAATTTCTGTGGACTACTACAAAATTGTAGTTTGGGGTTAGACGATTAGCCCTTTAATATGAGTGAGAATGGACAAATGCCACTTTGAGAAACATTATGTGACCTTTTCAGGACTTCAATCAAATTTCCATGACTTTTCCAGGTTTATATCCATGATTGCATGAACCCTGGATGAGGAATTTTGTCCTTTTTCAAATAGCAATTACACTTATCAATAAGAATTTCCTAGCTGGACGCTACAAAACACTCAATTTAACATCTCAATGAAAGTGAATTAACAGATGTTATTAGAGGTGATAAATTGTTCCTGTCTTTGAGCAATCTCACCCTTGGCAATGCCACTAATTGCAAGTGTTTTTCAACAAGCACTTGGGTATAGACAACATATGATGCACTTACACAGTGTTTACTCATCTCCACTATGATGGCGGTGTGCAGGAATCGACTGTGCTCAAAAAAAGAAGAAACGAACATGCGTAACAAAAAATGTTAACATTGTCATTTCACTGATTTGTGCATTAACATGATAATGTGATATTACAATACATTTAAAGCATCGCATCAAATGTAAACTGCTCAGTCCCATAAATCAAGTGCAGTACGGATAGAAAACAAGGAGTTAAGTAAAACAGTCATCCACACCCCCATCCCAACCCTAACCCCCAGTGTTTCCTGCAGGGGAAAAAAGGGAAATTTGTCCTCTCCCCCCTTTCAAAAAAGTTTCCCAGGTGGATAAAATCCCCCCCCCCCTTTTTTATTTCCATAAAAATTAAAAAATTGTCAATATCTTGGGTTTTTCTTTTTAAAGAGAGGAAACTTTTTCAGCAATGATTGAACTAACACAAACAAATGGCCTTTAAAAACCTTCAAATTGCACCTTACAGGGGCCTTGATGCAAGCTTTTGTCCCCCTGAACCCACTTGAAACTTTAGCCTAGGACAGAATAAAATTGGACTTGGGGCTTAGCAGTAATCAATCCCCCCTATTTTGTGTTTCTGGCAAAACCCATGACCCCCCCCCCCAGCTGCTGTTTTCCATGAGTCAATAAGAGGAAGAGGACCCTTTGAATAAGGGGTTCATATACCCCCTATCAAAATTATAAGGTTAGGTGATGGCAATAGGACCGTTAAAACTAGAAGTCAGTTGATATTCAGGAAACTCTCGTGGTTTTGCCTTGGATGTAAGTTTAGCCTGTTTAATGAGCTGCCCCTAACCAGATCTACCAATAACATCCAACTGCACCCATTGTATTCAGTCGCACTGCATCCAAGCTGGATGTTGGTGACTGAGCAGCCTACCTTTGACACAGTGCCTATTAACCATCTAAAGCACAATATGGACCTCAAATGAGAGCAGCTAAGGAGGATGACATATAGTGTGGAGGAAATTACATGTGTATACATTTTAAATAAGCTATTATTTAGCTAAACAATTGCAATCAAGTGCTGACAACAATCTATGATTTTGTAAAGAGATGTGATGACCTTCATCTTGTGATGGTATTCGATACTAACAGTTGAAATGCTATCATGAAACTAAAACTATCATCATTTATTGAGTTTATAAATGAATTAAAAACAAAATGATAAAAAAAGAAAACAACTAAATAAAAAAAAAATTTGAACATAGCATAAAGGTAACTATTAAATAGAATACAGAATAAAATAAACTACAATAAATCAAAATAAAATAAACTGAAATACAAAAACTGAAATAAAAAATTAAAAAAAAAATACAATTCAATAAAATAAAACTTATAAGATAAAATATTACATCTACTGGACTTGCACTCATGTACCTTTCCTACACGTGAGATGTTTTATCCTTTTATCACAGTACTCTTACTCATTTACATGGTAAATACACTAATATATTAGTGGAAACATATTAAACACAGTTTGAAGAGTCCTCCCAAGTTCCCCTCACCGTTTAACTTGGAATAATTTCCTTACAGGCCCAGCTCTCTCGCCCCAAACAGTACCAATTCTCCTAACGTTCTTACTGAAACCCCTCCCACAACTGTATGAAATTCATCCTCATCCAGAGATTATCTCAGTTAATTGCTTCAGGGTAGGTATAAAAAACTCAATTTATGTAATCAAAACACTCTCGGTACAGTTCATGCTGTGTAATATAAGCTTTGGCAATCTGCAATGTTTGAATTAGCTGTCAATCAAAGAGCTGAGCCAATTGAGAATTTCGGTACCCGGGTACTAAAATTGTAGTTTGGGGTGAGAGGTTTGGCCCTTTAATGTAGTTCAAGGAGGTATTATAGTACATAATGCCACACCTTTAGCAATGGCATTTCAGTATGAACTAAAAGGTAAAGAGCAGTCCCCCCAAACTTATTTTCAAGAAAAAGCTCAATAACACAATTTTCATCTTATTTCACTTCAAAGTATCTTTCATTACATTTTATGACTTTACTATTGCATATTCAAGGCAAACCAAGCAGTTATTTCCAGTAAATTTCACATTTGAAGAGAACAAACATTGTCACATGACTCCCAACAGCCAATCATAAAACTGGACAGACTACTACACTACTTCAGTTTGGGATGACTGCTCTTGCCCTTTAAGCGAATAATGAATTTTCATCAATCAATTAAATAATGGGAGCCCATCATAATTTGAAAACTTTTTCCAAGTTTATAAAGATTTCCATCTCTTTAAACAGATTCAAATATCCTATTTTCTCTTCAATAACCATACCCACTTTGTTACAGTGAGTATACTAACATACTGCATGCCTTCAACCATACCAATAAAACCAATCCTGCACCAACAATACGCATTCCAAAATTTGAGTTTACGTCAAAATTTTATGAAATCATTCTTCCTAAATCCATCTATAACATTCAGAGAGATCTACAGTGTGGTTTTGTATGGTGGATTGTGTCTAAACAATCTTTTTGGTGTAGAAAATTGCATTTTAATCGGCTGTATAGTAGCACTGAGACCCCTATTTTCGATTGAGTTGGCTATACACTTAAATAGTGTTGCATGTACGTACTGATCTAAACAAGTTCTGACTGCTGAGTTCAGTTTGTGAATCCCAGGCTGTGGCCCACAATTCCATGGAGCAAGGAATTACTGAACTAGCTTATTAAGACAAGCTTTGTTAAACCACATGACTGTAAAAGGGTGACCCCACCTACTGCGGCTACAGTACCCAAATAAATTATCGATCCAAAATTATTGGGCCCATATTGGATCAAAAAGTCAACTTAATTCACTGCCTATACAAATCACATGAAAAACATGAAAAGGCAAGCATTTTCATTTCATGCAGAGCATTCTGATTTTCAAATTTTCAAAAAAAGTCTTTGAGGTTACTATAAGTTAAAACCAAAAATTGCACCTTCACTTCAATTAGCAAAAATATAGACACAATTTTTTAAAAATGCATCAAAAAATACATGCTAAAGCTTATAGAGTTACATTATGACCCTTGAAAAAGAAAGTGTAATAACCATTGAGTAGCCAGAGAAAGACCATGACCCCCTTGCCAAAGAATAAGGATTTTTTTTTTTGTACTGGAACAAAGGAATTGACTTCAAATGATGCTAAATGTTGCACCAGATTGCATCTGTGGGGAGGGTACTTAAAGAGACGGGGTATTTACCCCAAACATATTTTGAAACAACAGCTAATCCTCACTAATATCTCCTTCTTACTCTTCCTCAAGCTTTTCCTTAAATATTTTAGGACTTAATATTGCATATCCAAGGCAAAGCAATGAGTTGTATCCCAGAAATTTTACATTTCAGTGAGAAAAAAAAAAATCTCACATGATATTCAAGAACCATCCAGAAAAATGGATACACAACTAGACTATTGTTGCCTTTTCAATATTTTATAATTTCTCAAGAATCAGGACCTCCAGCTGAACACTCAAAATAAAAAATACTGGCTACGTCAACAGTGACATCGTAACAACTAGCTAAAAGATTGAGTCAGTTTGATTATAGTTATAATATGAATTACTTGACAGAGGAATGGTGAACCTACAATAGAATCAGGCCTCAATTTTCAGAAAAATTTATGGTTGTCTTTTGGGCAACCATTTCACTCATTTTAGTTGTCCACAAGGAAATTTGATTGTCTGAAAATTTTTTTTGCACAATTACAAAACAGGAATTGTGTTCATGTTTTATTGGTCTTGAAAAATAAAAAAATAGGATGTTTGAGAGACAGAAATACTTGAAGTCTGGAGTATGGTATGATGAGTTGAAAGAGTTGATCAGTCAGCAGTGTACTTCTTCAATCTGAGAGGGAAAATGGTTGTCCATTGGACAACCAACCTTTAACTATTGGTTGTCGGTATGGAATTTTAGTTGTCCCGGACAATAGGACAACCACAAAGATCGAGCCCTGAGGATGATGGTTGGACAGTGGCTGTATCATTCATTGTCAGTGTGTATGGATTTCAAATATGACAATGGGACACAATGTTTTACAAATATGCCCCCATCCCAGGAAAATATCCTAACATTTAACATGTAAATATAACCTGGTATACAAAATTAATATCTCCATTTGAGCTACATAGAAAAAGACTCAATTATCAATTGTACTCCTATGAAAGTGGTTGTCCTAATTTGCTCATGACAATGGGTACATGAAATGTAAGCCATGGCATACTACTACTTAGTGGTGAGGAAAATCTGTGAATGAGGGACAAGAAAAGAGTAGACAACCCACAACGGCCCCCTTTCACCCATTAAAGTTCATTTTTCTAAAGCTTTTGTGTCCTTACTGTAATCAGCTGTTGCTTCATTTTTATGAATTTTACCCAACATCGCTGGTTGGTAAATTATAATGTCTTATGCACTAATCTTTAAAGTACTGCCACAGTCAAAACTTTTTGAAGTCATAACTGCATTCTGGGGGAAGGAGATCCATTTAACTGGATTTATTTTTGGCATTACTGTACCTTTTGGTTAATATCTCTAAATGAATATTTTAAAGAAATCTCAGACACAAAATGAGCAAATAAAGTGAAAGAATCACATCTATTATCATTAAAGAAATTCTGTAATCTTAAATTTTTGTCCCTATTCTAATGTTGGCTAGCTGTGAAAGTTGAAAAAAAAAAAAACTCTACCAATCTCTAGCGTCTACAATTCCACAGTCTCAAATCTCAAGACACTGCTAAACACTAATCTATTCAAATCTTAAAACGTCTTCTCCTGGACCCACTTCCAAGGCAGAAAGAGACTTTAAGGGCAAAGCAGTCACTCCAGACGTATTTCAAAACAACAGCTAAATCTTGTTAGTTTCCTCCAATTTCTCTTTCAAGTATCCTTCATGATATTTCAGGAAACAAATATTGCATATTCAGAGTCAAATATTGCATATTCAGAGTAGATGAAACAGTGACTTCTCTCAAACTTCACAAATGAGTAGAAAAAACATTGCCACATGACTCTCAAGAGCCATTCATAAAAAGTATTCCCTACTCCACTAATCTGAATTGGGGGGGACTTCATTTTCCCTTGAAATGTTTTTGTTCTTATATTAGAGCTGTGATTTTTTTTTTGTACAATTTTCAAACATTCTCAGTACTTTGTAAAATACAACATTAAGAAAACAAATGTCAATACCAAAATTTTATACAATAACATTTTGAAACTTACACAACCACTAAAATCACACTGTGAAACTTTGCAAACTTAAAACGTTGCACTGGGGGACAAAAACTGAAGAAAAATCTACTGACAACAGACTGCAGAAAACACAAAATGAAAAGTGCCAGCAGAGGCAAATCTGTAAAATGCAATAGAGAATGCTGCAAAAAGTGAAGAAGGTGATGCAACGAATACTCACATTTAGCGGTGTTAATCAGTGCAAAAGGAGTGATGTACGGGAATGAAAGCATAGGTTACAGGAGGGTACAGGAATGGCGGGGGCGATTGGAAGTCGAACTTCCATGGTTACCTGAATTACTTGGGGGGTGACTACTGGATGGATTGACCTTCAAAAAAACACGAAGGTACACAGGCTGAAAAATAAAAGAGAAAAGAAAGCAATAACTAAGTTGGTAAAAAGTTATTGGTCAAATATGAAAAATACACAGAAATATTCTGCAAAATGGATAAAGTTGTTTATCAGACTAATTACTACTACAAGATCACTACCATTTGAAGAAAAGCTTTACCTGAACATATCATGCTGCAAAAAGGCGTCTTAGTTAATTTGCAAGCACCTGTCAAAGCAGGCAAATGGCAGGTGCCTTGGATAGAGTCAAGTCAATAGAGTATTGTGCAAAATGAAGCTGTCCAGGGACCAAAACAACAAGCTAGTTCAGAGTTGTTACTGCACATTTGCTATGACTGCGTTTTGTATCGCTAGGGGCTATGACCTAGTAAAGTGGGGAGAGTGGGGAGACCAACCATGTGCTATGCATAGGTTTGTGCACTGTACACTCTGCATTGCTATAGCAACGTTGACTCATAGAAAGAACTCATACCATTATCACCTTTGACCTTTAGAACAAAACAGTAACACCGAACTGGCTTATAGAAGCAGCTGACTGTATGCTTCCATAAAGCTAAACCTACTGTGGAGATTTATTTCTTTTCCAGTTTGGGCACTTCAAATTTTTCAAACAAACTAATGACATGTTCTTCCCATGTTAAGTACTTTTAGAGGGGTAGCATTATAATACCAACATAAAACTCCAAGAAGCTGAACTTTGACCTCTCTGAAAATCCACGAGATTGCCCCTTCAAGGCTTCAATGCACCTTACTAACTAACATCAAATACAGTACCAATTTCAGCATTACAAAGACTTGCAAGTTCTACAGTCATAATACAAGTCCAAAAAGGGCTTGTATTTCCTATGGTGCATCCTAAAAATAAAAAAAAAAAAAAAATAAAACCAACCTTCTGAAGGGGATGGAACAAAGGATGAGTTCCTTTCAAATACAACAACAGCACTAGTGATCATACTGCCTCATTTCTACCCAAAGGGCTGCTCCTGCTCTTATTACTACAAAGTGTACTTCTCCCCATTTGCACAAAGAGATTTATGAACAGAAGCCAAATTGTTAAGTGCTAAACAAGCGCAATAATCTGTAACACTTCTCGAACTACAGGAAACCCATTCCGCCTAATAATTAAGACTGAATGTCATTTTCCTCCTTAGAATAAACAAGGTTGGCTCATAAAGGTCCATCACAAACCAAGATGTGTTAAAAGGCTGAAAATGGATGCTTTGTTCTTCTTGATTGGCCATGTTTACAACCAATCTCTGGCCATTTTCACAGCAATCAATTTTGAAAATGATTTGAAAATTGCCACCATTTACCTTAGCATTTGGCTTCTTTTTCCTTTTGTTTTAAACTTCCAAAGAGGAAATGAAATATTATTTGAGAAAGCAATTGTACTCCACTTCAGCCTTCCATTGGAATTCTTCTTAAAGTCATTAAAATTACTCGGTTTCCTTTTTTTGTTTACTTCAACCGTCAGAAAACCTTTCAATGGCCTTTGTTCTGTCACAATACTGATGCACGGCTGGGAAAAATTTTCCTTAAACAACAAAAAATTAAGATCACCGCTTCCTTTTTTTCTATTGCTGTCAACATGTTGACACACTTTTAAAGGTTAGCAATAATGCAAAGGGACACGACCTGAACTAGGAACTTAATTTACAGACGTTCTCTGCACAGTGACAATCAACTAACTGTTGGCAAAGATGAACAGCTTAAGCTTAACTCATTACTTGGGGGAGGGACCTGAACTAGGAACTTAATTTACAGACGTTCTCTGCACAGTGACAATCAACTAACTGTTGGCAAAGATGAACAGCTTAAGCTGAACTCATTACTTTGGGGAGGGGTGGGGTTCTATGGTGGTGTTGTTACTCTCACAAATATGCTCAATCCATCTGCTCACATCTAATAATATATCTAAGACATTTCATTATTTGAAGTACAAAATCCCATAACTGGAATATTGGAATAAATGGACAGTTACATCTGCTGGCTAAGCAATTACAGCATCACATAAAAACACTGTGTACACTTCGCGACAGCAGACCACCTAAATTCAGATATTTTGATGTATTTAGCATCAAAGCATGAATGGGGGGGGGGGGGGCAACTGCAGCCCACATTTTTGACAAGGGGCAAAATTTCTAATATAATGTAAATGACACTTCACACAGCACACTACATAACCAAAGATTTTCTGAGATACTTTAAGATGATGTGATGTCATAACCTTCAGCTAACTTTGACACAAAACCTTAAAACTTTACACTGACTTTAAAAATTTATGGGTACCATTCATGTATACACTTTATGAACATGGCAGCATAGTACAGGAAAAGCGCCCACTAAAAATGGAGGTTGGGATATCGTTGCACTTTCCACCAACCAATACAAACAACAGATTTGTGTACTGGTTGGAGACGCACATTTTCTTCAATATGAATATGAATCGTCTATTTCACGCATGCAGAGGGCTTTGCTGTTTTGCCATACAGTATGTGTTGTGTGACGTCAATGCAAACTTCTACAAAACACACTTTGTAATTTATGACTTTGAGCCACCCTGGATGCCCACAAATAATGAAAAACAAATCCCTTAGGTAACAATTACTTAACCTTTAAAGGTGTAATTAAAAACGGTGAAAGATAAACACTCCAGGTTAATTAAGAAGAACAGAGTAAACACAAAATGCTGAAGGTCAAAAGCCTTCTTTAGACTTTTACATGGATGAACAAAAACATATTGTGACTTCACCTAATTACATAGTTTGTTAGGGAATTATAGAAGTATTATACATGTTAGACAACTTACCTTCAGCAGCTCAGTGGCTACGTTGCCTTTATGCTGGGGAGGGGGCAGGGTAAGGAAATAGGGGACACACTCATGAGTGGTAATTTTTGAGTGTCATACACAGATGTGTATGTATTTCAGGTAACTGTTTATCTACAGCTTGGCCACTGTGAATAGGGAACAGCTCAGTATATAAAAGGCAACAGTGGAAGCCCAAAGGTGGGTGCAGATGGGGGGGGGGGGGAGGGAGGGATATGAGAAACAAGGAGGGAGACAAGAATTAATCACTTACATAACTTTTCCCATTTGGGGGAATAACTGAAAGTTCTAAAAGTAGGTTGATGGGTCCCATAGGCTCCCGATGAAATGACTCAGCTTCTTCATACTCTACACCAGTGGTTCTCAAAGTGGTCCCTACCGCCCCATGGGGGGCGTTGAAAAGCTTCAAGGGGGTGCTGAGGAGTTTGCAAGCAATAGGAGGCGTTGGCATTGACTAGGGGGTCCCTGGAGGTTCTCATACATTCGTGCAATAAAGGAACCTAGGAGGTTGCAGAGTGGTTGACACAGACTGTCTTCTCAGAAAGGTTTAGCTACTACTGACAAAAATTTACCCAATATAAAACTTATCTGGGTTATTTTGGTGCTGGAAATTGAAAGTCAAAAGCTCAAAGTCAAAGACTCATGTAAATATGATGGCATGTTGGAAGGAAAGGGGCGTTGGATCAGTCATGGATGCCTTATGGGGGCGGTATTTTGAAAAAGTTTGAGAACCACTGCTCTACATCAATGTAATACTAGCTGCTTAATAGGATTACTTTTAAGAAACCTTTGGCTGAAAGTCAGACAAGTTGTCCCAATATCTTCCAAGGTTTTCTCACTATTTTCAAGCTTCAAAAAGGAGACCACGACATTCAAAAATGACCATGATGTTCATATTTGCCATCAGCGTTCTGAATTTTTTTTGTCAACAATCACTTTTTGTTGACATAATGAATGGCGAAATCATGAGCTTATTTGTGAAACTTTAGCACTGAAAAATTCCACACTTATACCATACTTTATTTACATGCCACCATATACAACTGTGCAATGCAAAGTTGTGTATAAGATGAAAAACACACAAAGGCCCATTTTGCAGGTTAGAGGCAGGGCTTGTGCCTCAGAAATCTAAATCAAATGAACAGGCAATCTCATGGTTCCTAATGATTAATATTCCTGCACACTGATTACTACTTCTTGTCTAAAAGTTACTTCAAAAGAATCTGCAAATGAAATTAAAGGTATGTTTAACTAACTCCCCAATAAATTCCCGTACTCTCCAACTCCTGACTTTAAAATTGCAACTGACATTAAGTGTATGATGTCACAGACCCCAAAATGTTTCCTCATTTGCAGGAAAACATGTGCTACAGCAACAACAACTGGATGTGCACATAAGTCTACTACATGTTTAAAGGTGTGAGGTGAAATATCACTGCTTGCGGCCACATGTTTCATTGTTTTCATCCAAAATAATGTCATACATAAGTCCCACTCTTGAAAGTTTTCCAAAAGGAATGTGAGAAGTGGCTTAATTATGTAGGGTAAGCACCAAGTAACCTAAGTTTCATTTTGGATAGTTAGAAAACAAGGTTTTCAGAATGCAATGTGGCCAGTGTGAATCCTATATGTGTCAAAACCGAAGCAAGCTTTTTGCCATTTTCGCGTTTTGGAACCTGTGAAAAGATTACACTAGACATGCAGAACAGGAAACCCTTGTCCCTACAAGGATTTTGGCAATCCACCAAGCCATGTGTTAGAGCCACGATGTTCAATTCTTAACCCAGTCAAGTCTTTCTTTTGAGAAACAACCCACAGTATGTTACCGGCAGTAAAGGCCTCAAATATTTGGGCAAGAAAGTTAATTGACTTTCCGACTCTACTTGATTTTAATGATGCAATATTTTTTCTAGTCTCACCATGAACGTTCATTTACTAAAATAAAATTTGCTGATGTCGTTACACACAACAAAGTGTGTTTCACATTGTACTAGGACACCTCTGCAGATCTTAACTTTTTCCCTCCAGCCTCTTACCACTCTCCCCACTACACAAAATCTAACCCCCCCCCCCCTCCCTCCCTTTAACTGAATTGAGCTCTCAGCCAAAATAATTTGTAAGCTTGAATTGTATTGGTGGATATAATGCTCAATAAATTCTGTGAATGCCTGTAATTAACATTTGAGTGATCTCGTAATTTGTCATTTGGATCCTACTTGACCTGATTTAAAGGAAGGAAGTGTTCCAACCTCAAGACTTTCATCATCACTTCTGTTTTAAAATGTGTTTTTTTATATTGATATATTAAAAGCCCCGCTTTGTGAAATAGGTGATCAACTCTGCCACTGGATAGCTTGGGAAAACAAATGTCAGTATTGGAAAGTCGACTGAGCAAAAGTTCAGAACTATTTGTCCCAAAATTTGTTACTTAGATAGGGATTGAAGCCTAAACTTCTAAATTTTGGTGTAATTTAGTGACATTGATGGCATGTATCACAGTTGTAAGGCACTACATTGTGTTCCCTCCTCCACTGCCTATGCAGAGCATCATACACAACAGCAGTGGGTTCCACTTTGGGGGGTGTTTGGTATGACTCGACCTGGGAATCAAACACAGACCTTCCGGATGAGAGTTGAATGCTCTAGCACTAGAACACACACCATTATAGTAGACTTTACAATAGGTGTGGTGGCGCTATTTTACAATGGCAGTAGGTTCCATTTTTGGGGGTCTTTGGTATGACTCGACCTGGGAATCAAACCTACCGCGGTGAGAGTCAGATGCTCTACCATTAGAACAGACACTATCAAAGCAGACTTTACAAAAGGTGTGATGGCGCTCTTTCACAATGGCAGTTTCGATTTGTAAGTCCTCCGTATGACTCAAAGTGGGAATTGAACCTACCAGGTGAGAGTCGGATGCTCTACCACTAGAACAGAAATCATGTCAAAGCAGACTTACAATAAGTGTGATTGCGCTATTTCACAATGGCAGTGGGTTCCATTTTTGAAGTCTGTGATATGACTTGACCTGGGAATTGGACCTGGGTCTCCTATGTGAGCAGCGTATGCTCTACCACTGGACGAAACATGCAATCTTATTTGTCCCTCATAAAAATAATTTCAATTGCTTGGCTTTTTCCTGTTTAACTTGGGGTAGAGGAGCACTCCACCATGCCTGTGAGGGTTCTTTGTTCCACTTTCTTCACATTTTTAAAGATGGTTACTAGTAAAAGCATTCTGCTTCCCCAGCCCTCCTCCACTTCCTTGTCTTGTTAATTGTTAATGTCTTATATTTTAAAGTGGAAATACATCTAAGTGAATTGAAATTATTAAGGACTATGTTTTATTCACATAAATTGTTGTTTATGTAAAAGTATGATGTGAAAAAAAAACAAATGAAATGAAAGAAATAAATACAAACCTTATGATCTCCCATACAGACATCTTCACCAAAAACACTGTATATTGGCTTCTTAGAGGGGTCCTGTAAAGAATGAAAAGAAAAAAAAACTGGTATTAACTGAAACATGGTCAGTGAGATTTTATTACTGAGCTTTCATTCATTTGGTTTAAGTCTGGCCACAGACTTTTTTCCAGTTGCGACTCACTGGCTTGTTTTCCCTACTCCATTGCTTGTTCTGAGCACCAAGCACAATGGCAATTGGTTCCATTTTTAAAGTCTTCCGTATGACCTGGGTAGAGGTTGAACTCCTGGTCTTTTGACTGCAAGTCTGATGCTCTTACTTGACCATGCAGTTGGTTGATAACTAAAACATGGTACTTACATGTCTGTGTCGTATGGGTGGAAAATAAGTTTTCTTTTTAAAGAACTGCCTGAATTTATCACATCAAAATCTTTCTCCATATCTGCAAATTATTGAAGTGTAAAATCTGGGTTTCCACACTTTTAAAATACTGAAATTCAAGAATAATTCAAGAACTCTTGAAGTCTAAGATGGAAATATTTATTACTGAAAAGTAGAAAATTTTGTAGGAAGAAGGAAATGGCCTTTAATTTTATACATTTACCCAAAACGCATAACACGTAAATGAACACATTTACACATAGTTAACATGATCCAAATTTCCAAAAGCGTTAATGTTCGCAATTTCAAGACCATATCGGAATTTTTCCAGACCAAACACCTAATATTCATGGACTTTCAATACCATGATAAAATTCCAGGCTTTTTTCATTTTACCTACTTTGTTGGAAACGTAAAAATTACATCAAGAAGATAGATCATTGTATCAAAACTTCTTAAATTTTATGGGGTAGTGATGTAATTGAAAATGATAGGACTTTGATGTACTGAACTGTGATTCAATCCCATAATCCTTTGTTATCCCTTTTTTAGAAAAGTCACTTGTGTAGATTTCAATGATCTTTTAGGTCACACTTCACTACTAGTTGTAACTGGTCACAATAAGCTTGAAAAATGACAATGTTTGCAATATGAAGAAAGATCACTTGGTAATATCATTCGGGAAACATTAAGAGCAGGACCAAAAATAATACTCTTCTACAAATGGTCTGATTGTTCCAACCAAATGTTTTGGCATTTCATGGATGCCTGCCATTTGGATGATACTGACAGAGGGCAACATTTACAATCTTCATACTTTCTATCATTCACACATTCAATTATTCATATCACTAGGGAAACTTGATGACAGTAGTGTACTGGTTTATAAATGGTCCTATAAAGGGGAAATGCAGTCACCCTAACTTCAAGTAGTGTAGAAGACTGTCCTGTTTCATGATTGGCTCTTGACAGTCATGTGACAATATTTTCCCTCTCAAATTTGATATTTACAAGAAGTAACTACTTCCTTGTTTACCTTGAATGCAATATGTAAGTGCTAAATATTATAGAAGAACTATGAAGGGAAATTAGAAAAAATTGTAGGACTTTGCTGTTGCTTCAAAATAAGCCTGGGGCAATTGCCCTTTCCCTTTTTAGGATGTAACTATTTGTTTTAAATTCTCTTATTTCTGAGGAGAAATACTATTTAATAATGAGCTGTTAACAATATCAGTGCCCCAGAGCATGATGTATGTTTAGGTGACAACCCCTTCTTTGTACTTCGACTGATACTACTTTTTATGCAGATACAACTACTTAGCAAAAGGAAGAAATCTCTTGTTCATTGCAAAGTACTTCAAAGTTTTCTTACTTTTTCCAAGCAACATGAAGTTAAACTTGAACTAAGTTATGTATCATGTAGAAACTTTTCAGGAATCATTTCTTTAGGGGCTTACTATTCCATATCCATAGACCCATTTCCAAACAGCTATTACAAAGGATTGTGGGATAGAATGTTGGTAAGTGTTGAATTTTTGCTATAGTAAAATGCTATTGACAAAAACAAGTACCAAAACCCTACCTTACAATCCTTTGTAATTGGTATTAGGAAAAAGGGTCTTTGGTCACTTTAAGCTTTATTGGGTTTATATTGCATTTTGATGTTTACCTGTCATACATTACACTCCATTTCTTTTAAAGTTTACTTCAAACTTACTTCACTTCTTTAAAGTTTATTTCAACTGTATGGTCCAAATTTTTCATTCTTCTTGTACAGGCAAACTTAAGCAGAATTTGACAAGAAAAATAGTTTGATCAGGAGCATGCACCTACATATCACTGAAACTTATTTAAAAGACTTTCTAGATAAAAACAGTCCTTCCTGATTTGGACCAGGAGTCATCAGAAATCCTACAGACTGTTCTTTACGAGTGCTAATCCTCACACTCCAACACAAAGAGCGTAACACAGCTCTGTGTGAAATGTAAACATTTTCTGTGCATGCTGTGTACTGTGAGCTACTCTACAACTTCAAATTTTAATGTCAAGCAAAGAGCAAGTACCAATTGGGAATTTTGCTCTCCTCTTGCAAAATAAAGTTTGGGGTGATAAATGACATCTTTAAGCTTTCTTGTATACCTGATACTTTACTAATTTTAAAAAAATTTAAACTTCAAACAAATCTAAAAAATTTGGTCCTAGAAATTAAAGGGGCATATTCAGTTTATATCAATATTTTAAGGAGGGTGTTGAAGATACTACCACATGACAATACTTATAAATAGCATAATTAGTCAAGTTTCATATCCAACAGTTAAATGGAAAAAGTTTATATTATGAATTTTATCAGTTTCGTCTACAATTTGAAAAAGCGTCTGGTCACAAATTTTTGAAAACCCAATTGGTCACTCATGAAACACTTGTTGTACGTAGGATATGGTTAGGTTTGGTTAGATGGAGTTTAACGGCCGAGTTTCTAATCAACTGGTTCAAGTCAAGCTGGCCACGGCCTTTTTCCAGTTGTGGCTCACAGGCTTGCTTCATCTACTCCACTGCTTATGCTGAGCACTAAGCACAATGGCATTAGGTTCCATTTTTACAGTCTTTGGTATGACTCGGCCAGCACCTAAACTACTGACCTCCCAACTGCAAGTCTGATGCTTAAACCACTTAATCATGCAGTCCATCAGGTAGGATATGGTAACTGTCAATGTTTGACCATTTGCCATTAACATGTGAAAAAATCATTGCAGGTTTTGAAACTTCTGGTTCGTTTCATGCAGCACCTCTATGCACTGCTCTAGGGTATTGCTTTATGTTTTACTGACCTCTGACATGATCTTCTTTGCTAGCGGTGACAAAAATATCCTGTCACACCAGGCTGGTACACGAGTGTCCATATATTTATTACCATTTTCCATCTTTTCACTGTATGGGTAACTGAAAATATAAGAGGACGAATAAGAAAACACTCAAATAGACCGTTGGCTGAAGTAGATCATCTTTCAATATCCTTGCACTGGAGAGAGAACTAACAATGCTTCACACTTAAATTATGAAAATAGTATTAATAATACCATTTTCATACAATATTACTTATTATATTTACCAAATTCAATCGTTTTCAGTTTCATAATCTGCACACTTTTGAACTTACAATTTGTAATTGTCCATATTTCCATCAAATTTGAAGGGGTACAAACAGATCAAATACAGCCAATGACGTGATTAGTGAACCATATTTTACAATTGAAAAAATTTTGTTTAATAATAATGACAACCTCCGGTCAGGCTTAGCTTATCAATCCTGTATCCACAGCTTTTATATCCCTTGAAAACGAAGGTGCACTTGTCACATTTTTGTTGCCAAAGGCACTACAATGAAATGAAATTACTCAACTGCCAATTAACGGTTACTTAATGGCAGTATCAGAGATGCCAACATTTAAATCCACAAAACAGGGAGGTTTCACACAGAAATCAGGTAGATGTTTAGAATTAAATGCAACTTAATGGGTAAACACCTTCTTGAATCAGCATGTTGTCATATTTGTTGGTTAAAAACAGACAGAAATTCTTTAATTTTCAGGGAGCTGACCAGAGAATGGCATCCCTGCAGTATAAAAGATGCTTTGGGACAGATATACCTTAATAATAATGTCACCACATAAAAAGGCCTTTAATATGTCCATGCTTCTAGCACTGGATCAAACACAAGGTCTATTTTTCTGGGCTAAATGGGGCTGTGACCATGAGTTTCAACCCCTCCAAACAACATGCCATTTGGTCAGAGGAGGTTTTAAGGCTGTGTATCTAACTAACTGGTTTAAGTAGAGCAGGCCACTTTTTTTTTTTCCAGTTGTGGCTCACTGGCTTGTCTTTTCTTACTCCATTGCTTGTGCTGATCATCAAGCACAATGGCAGTATGTTCCATTCCTAAAGTCTCCTGAATAAACCAGTTGAACTCCAGACCTTCCAACTGCAAGTCAGATGCTCTAACCACTTGACTATGCAGTTGGTCACCAAAACAACAGGCTGTGTTAAGGGTTAAAATTATGGTTTGTTAGATGAAATTTTACAGCCTAGTTTCTAACGGATTGGCTTAAGTCGACTGATTAAAATTATGAAGATCTCAGTGAACAGTTTCTACTGAGTACAAAATCCAAGATGGCCACCAATTAGGACAATCCCTCTGTAGGACACCTACATCCTTTCTTAATGATCATGTCACCATGTTTTTCTAGCCCTTGCAGTAAGTCATGTTAAGCCTCCATAGTCAAATTTTCATGCTGTCTTAAGAAGCTAAAATTAAACTATGGTGAGGATATTTCCATATCTGCCAATTTCTAAATCTAAGATGTCTGCCAGAAAAAAAGCAAAGAGTATTTCAACACTGGAATTTAAATTTCAAGTTCTTTCCAGCACTTACATAATAAAAAGAAAAATTACTGCAAGCTGACTGACAATTTCCTCTTTTCAAATTGAAAATTTTTTCACTCACCTTGGGGGAAATGTTCTCTCAAATTCATAGAGACGTTTTTTAAAGCTGTCATGTTCTCTGTCATATTGCAATAACTGAAAAGGAGAAAAGAGAAGCAAGTACAGGAATGATGATGAACATTTATTCATTTTTAAATCAATTTGAGGTATCTTCCAAATGTGGCAATATTTTTTTCTTTTACTTTTTTGTGTGAAACTGTGTGAGCCAGTTCAACTTCCACATAATGAGACAATTTTTTAAATGAAATTGTGCCAAAAAACCACCATGGGTGTCTAACCTTAGACAGAGAACACCCACCCTCCGTGTTAATCAGCACCTAGGGTGATGTGTCCAGCAAATTTGTAGTAATCCAGCTCTAAGATGAGCCAGAGGGTGAATTTTCTTTGCTCTCTTCTGCATTACATCACTCTGATAAAGGTCAAAGAAGGTAGCATTTGAGGGGATTTACCCAGAGTAGCATATGTTTCACTTATAATTACTTAGTTCAGGAAGTCTTAGAGTTTCAACTCTTTAAAGTCCTAATCCTCTCATTCTAAACCTCAGTTTTTGTAGTAGTCCAGAGAAATTCTCAATTGGCATATTTCATTGATTGGCAGCAAGTTCAAAAAATGCAGAGTACCCAAACTCATATTACACAGCATGTTCCACACTGAGAGTGTTGTGATTGCATATTGGTGTCTTGCATACAACAATAAACTGATACAGTATCTGGATGAGGATGACATACAGTTGTGGGAGTGGATTCAATCAGTAGGTTACGGAGAATTGAAACTGTTTGAGGTGAGAGGATTAGGCATTTGTGACAAACTGTCATATGAAACTAACATAACAAGACTCTTTGGAGAGAGCAGCTGTGACTCTCTGCCATCAGCTAGGTTTAAATTACAGTAACACTATCAAAATCTGACCACCTCCAAATCTAGATTTATCCTGTCAGGCAAGCAACAACAAGGATTTCAATTCCTAGAACAGCAAAATGTGTAAGTGATTTTAAGCTTTGGAATCAGTTGTGAAGTGGAATGTTCACTCAAAAGAGTTTACTAGACATTGGCCACAATGGAACTAAGGGGAAGATTTTGTTGAGAACCTGGTTAATTCCTTACATAGCTATCACAAACTACCTTTGGGATGTTGAAATGGCAGATGCCCTACGCAAATTCAATTATGAAGTCTTTCAGAGTTGTGGCAAGTCAAAAAGGAAGGATAAAGAAGAATAGTGTGTGATTGTTCAGAAAAAATTTGAAGAAGGATGAAGGTCTAAAATGAGGAGAAAGTAGGATAAGTAGAAATCACTGAAAAACTTGCAGTTTGCTTTCATACTAACGATTTAGAACTTAGCTGAAGATTTTTTCAAATGCATACAATGAAATTTTATTAACTACAGTTGTCCCCACTGGTTTATACATAAATTAAAATTAGAAACATCCTATGGCAAAGACTACTCTTTGTAAACACTACTGCAAACTTAAAACATTTACAGATTGGAAAAGTAAATGGGAAATGAAACTCTGAGAAACTGCTATCTAAACAAGATTGTGTTTGTCAGACTCATCTACAGGGCATCATCAATGCAGCTGAATAATTACCACCAAACACTGTAATAGGTGTGATGGATTTCAACAAAGGCAATTTTTTTCCTCCTGTCTAAAGAAGGTTGCCAACTGATGCTGATACAAACTGAGACTTACCCACAGGGCATCAGCACTGCAGTTGAATAATTCTTCCCGTAATGGTTCAAACTTCTTCTGCTCGACGCTTAGAAGAACCTGGAAAAGAATATTCATGAATGTTGAATTCTGCAATATGAAATCAATAAGAATATACAGGTCCAGAGTTTTTAATTTTCCAGTTGTTCCACAAATCAAACTCTTCAGGAGTATTGTGGGTGTGTTGTTTTATTAAACTTAAATAAATTAATTTGAGGTCCCATTCTTCAACTAGGTGAGCAAAAAATCATGATCCTCCTTAAAAGGCAGAAAAGCCTTTTAGCCAGACAGATTGTCACTTATGATTAAGTCCCCATGTGTAAGTTAAATGAGATTTAACAACACGCTAACACCAATTTATTACGAAGTGTCATCTAGATACAAAGGTGAAGGTTAAATACGTTTTCAAATACAGTTCAAATGCAGAGCAAGTCCTTTCCTTTCGTGTCCTCTAACAACATGTGGAAATAAATACCGTGGGCATAATCTACAACCCCCTGCCCACAGGGGGCAAGACCTCAATTGGAAACTATTGTTTATACTTACTCTACTGTCCCCACCGTTTTCTGTATACACTACTTTTGTTATTGCACCAACTTCATTCTTTACATACTCAGGTTTTGCTTTTCCCACCAGATTCTGAAAAAGGAATTGGACACATAAAGATTGGAAAACAATTTGCAAAATTTCTGAGACACAATAACCACAATATCCATTGGTATATGTTAAAGAAATCATTCACACAAAATGTTTGGAAACCTGTTCCCCTCCCCCCAAAAAAACCTATTTCCCACTCCCTCCCCCCTCCCAAAATCCCTATCCCCCACCCCCTCCTCCACTCTATCCCCCACCCCCTCCTCCACCCTATCCCCCACCCCCTCCTCCACCCTATCCCCACCCCTCCTCCAATGCATCCAATATCCTCAGAAAAGGAGAACAACAGGAGGTTAAAAACTGATGGTACTACATAGCAAATAGTAAAAAGTATCCTAATTTGGAAGTGATTGACCCTTATTGTTTTAAACTTTGGGCAACACAGGATCTCTACTTCCACATTCTCACAACATTTAACAGTTGTTTAGATTTACCCATCCTGTGAATCAGCCAAGCTCTCATTTCACTGAGAGAGCCTGTAAGGGGACAAAAGGGCCCCTTTCCAGAATGACGGCAAAGTCCCCTCCCTTTTCTTTTCCATAAATATGAAACAAACGTCAGCATCTTGATTTCTTATTAAGATGGGCACCTTTGTGGCAATGTTTGAACTAACCTAAATAAATAGGCTTTAAAACCCTTCACATTGTTTCTTGTCAAGATCTTGAAAGAAAGCTTCTGCCACACTCCTCCTGAAACCACTTGTAATGTAACTTTGGTCAAGGGCACCATCAATTTGGACAATTTGAACTTGGGGTTTGGCAGTAAACCTACTTATCCCTTCTTTTGAGTTTCTGGCAGAATCACTAACTGTGTATAAAATGGTTCTAATTACAAATGGTTTTAAATATGTAAAGCAAGAATAAATCCAAGCATTCCTGTAAAACTTGGTTATAGTTAAAATCAGCACTTTGTATTTATTTGACCCTTTTATCAACTCTAAAAATTCTCCTAATTTTTTGCTTTTATATTGTTTAATACTGTGTGGATCCCTTCACAAAAGCATTGTTTTCTCTGGGAATTTGCACTATCATCTTGCTTTTGTTGGTTGTTATTGTCCCCATAAATTTTCAGTTGACTTTCTTTTCAACCAAAGAATATATCCTCAAAGCCTCCTCATGTGTGGTGCAACTCAGTACTCCATCCGAAAATGAATACTTCATATTTTCAAAATTTCTACCTGTTCTTTGATTGGTTCATCTTAATTCTCGTCAGTGGGCTGCCATTTGGAAGGAAATTGCACCATCAAGGTCACACAACATCACTGGTCTCTGTCTTTCAAATTCCACAAGACTTAAAATGGATTAAATAGTTCATATAAAATCAATTTGTCACCTGCTACATCTCACATTAGTCTGAAATTTTTGGCTGCATCCATAACATCACCAATTACTCAAAAAATAAAAAAAAAACCTTTTGCATCTAGTTTTGCCTAGTTTCGCAGGTAAGAGTGTATCACTAATATTGTATCTGAAAATGTGAACATGATGTGAAACTTGATTATTTCAGGAGACTGCAGGAAATCTTTTCAGGAGATTGCTGGATTTCTCTGAATTGAAATGATAAAGACTCCTGCCTCTGAAGCTCACTTGCATGAGGCTCATTCTTTAGGGATAGATGAGCCCAAGTGGCTAAATTCAATCATTTTTAGTTTTTTTAGCACCTGCTTCTTAATTGATGGCAGTGTTCACCTACCTATCAAAACATTATATTTGCTGTTCTTTTTTTTTTCTGAGAAAGCCAATTGTGATAGGATTTTGGGAATTGAATGACACTGTTAGCAATGTGTGTTGATATCAAATAACAGATAATTGAAAAACGAAAGGATCAAATTCCCTCAGCCAAATAAGAAGCTTATGAAGGCTGGATAATCTCCTCAGATCTTAGAGCATTAGCCTAAATTTAATCAAATTCCTTCCAAATGACAGCTCCCTGTTCTCATAAACCATGAACTATCCAAGTTGCTGTGACCCAAATTCACTTCACTAAGGTTAGTTGAGCATAACTTCAATTAAAGCACACCTCATTGAACACCTCACACTTTTAATGAAAAGATAGCTCGAAGGCTGGACGTAATGTTTCCAACATGAATGTTCTCCTTCTCATAAACAGACCCTTCAATTGTGACAGCTCTTTCAGACACTGTGGAATAAAATTGCTTCAAAGGGAAATGCAGTTGCCCCAATTGGATATTGAAGTGTAGCATTTTGCCCTGTTTCATGATGAGCACTTGGAGTCACATGACAACATTTTTCCAATTAAATAATGAAATTTAGAAGGGCAACTCATTTGTTTACCTTGAGCATGACATGTTGAAGTCCTGCAATATTATGAAAGATACTTGGAAGGGAATTAAGGAGAAATTTGCAGCATCTGGTAATTTTTTTTCAAAATAAGTTTTGGACCATTCCTTTTGTCCTTTAAGATCCCCTCCGCTTGATGACAGTCCAGCATGTAAAAATTAACCAGTAAACTGTGTATTCATGGACATATCTTTCCGATGCTAACTCTATGCTCCTGCATAACACAATTATGTGACGTGTATTATATGAACTACACCAAAGTACATCACATAACGCCAATAAATGCCCTCAAAAGATTCTTTGGTACACAGCTAACATTCTGGCCATATTGTAACTTGTCCACTGTTGCATAGCACAGAATTATCCCTCTTCATATTGGACATTGAAGTAGCACATGGAAGCTAGAAGTGCTCCTTGTACAGTACTCTTAATGTGGTACGACAAGTTCAACGACAAGTTAAACTGAAATGGTAGGTGCAGTCTTTCGCAGTCTTTCCAATTTTACTGTTTAAGAGGCTACATCCAAATCAAAATTTCTACTGAAGAGCCAAATTGTATTGTTATTTGATTCGGATAACAAGTCATAAGGAAAGAAGACATTTTTGTAAGAATTAATTTCACAGTTAAGTGGTTAAAAGGAAAAAAGTAACTTTCTTCATTTTTCTACATACTTACTTTGACTAAACTTCGAGCATCTAACCTAAAATTAAAATCACCAAAGATGAAAAGGGGGACGTTCTCATGCTTATCCTTGGCAAATCTGTGAAAGAAGGCAGAAAAAATTCTATTAAAACAAAATTCTTCTCAACTGCTATACAATAAAAGAACAGGGGATGCTCACAGTAAAATATCTATTTGTTCACAGCATACAGAAAAGTTATTCAAACTGCTGCCAACATACAGTGCATGAATGAAAATCACATTATTTCAAAGTTAATGTTGGCAGTTCCTTCAAGTATGAAAATAACCCCATGGATAGGTACATACAAACCTTAGATGAATTAGAATTCTCCTCAAATGCCTTTAAAATAATTACAGAACAATGGATGTTCATAGAAAAAATATTTATTTGCTCACAGCATACAGAAAAGGCATTCCCACGGCTGCCATCATCCATTATGGCCAAAAGCCACATATTTTCAAAGTCAATTCTAGCTGTTTCTTCAAGTAAAACAACTTCATGAATAGTAAATAAGACTTTTTTTTACCAGAACACCTTAATTATAAATTCATGGTGAGAACCTTTGCCAAACATTGCTCAAAACTAATCAACTTTGTAAACAAATCTATGCAAAAAGTCAACTTAAAATGAGGTAAGAGCCAAATAAATCGATTTCGAAAGTCATTAAGTATGAGAGTTGGGACACTGATGCATACTGTAAATCATTTGAACAAAGCTATAAACGTAAGTCACTTTTTTTTAGTACAATATTGTAGCAATATTATGTCAGTTTTTGAGTGGCAATTTTAATACAACTGCCAAACCCCACAACCAAATTGATGCTGGCTTTGGCAAAAGTTACATGTGGGTTCAGGGGGTAAAAAGCTTGCTTCATGGCCAATATAAGGTGCAATCGGAGAGTTTCAATGGCTATTTATTTATGAAAGTTAGAACATTGCTACCAAGGTGTCCTCTTCTACAATCAGTAACCCAGATACTGACACTTTTTATTTTTATGGAAGTGAAAAGGGGGATTTTACCGTGATTCTGGAAAGGACGAACACACCCTTTATCCCCCTTGATAGAAGCCCTGAATGGAAATTTTATTACTGCATTACTTCAATATCATCTGGTACAATTGAAGCAAAGATGCCTTCAGAGTTTATTATTTCAATTCTCATGCAAGTTGCAAAGTAAAGTCTTTCTCAATACCAAATCTACGACTTATAAACTACAGGTAATGGTATCTAAAATACTTTCCTTTCAAATTCACAATAGAGGACCGTCCAAAATGGGCGTCCAAAAAATACCTCAAAACATAATATAAAGTATTCAATGAATGTAATGGAAAGATAATATGTCAAAATACTTTGAATGATTTACTTCATTTCAAATGAAAAATCCTCATACATTCCCCTGAGTACTATTATAACATCACCTTTTAACATAAATAACAGATTTTTACAAATGGTGACACAAAGACTACAAAAGAACCACCCTGAAGGAGATCATGCATACATATCTCTGCACCCTTTGAATGGAGCTATGTCAATGTTCCCAGGTTTCCCTGTTCCCAAGATGGGAACATGTAGAATACATACCTGGGAATATTTATTCCTGAGAATAATGAATCCTGTAATCCACCAACCATTGAAATAATAGGAAAGAGTGAACATCAACCTTGGGAACAATGAACCCCAGGAAGTTCAGGTAGACCCACTAAAATTGAACAAAGGTCCCTAGCTGTAATGGAAAATGCTATAAATGTGGTTATCTCATCCTACGTCTGGAGTTCCGAGTCCAGGCCAGGTCGTAACAAAGACTTTCAAAATGGAACGTGTGCTTCATGCTCAGCAAAAGCAATGGAGTAGGGAAAACAAGCCAGTGAGCCAGAGCTAGGAAAAAGCTGTGGCAGGCCAAACTTTACTACCAATTAGTTAGGACCTGAGCTGTAAAACCTCATCTAAGTCTCATCTTGCCCCAACTACGGTCATCTACACTGTGTATGGGATTTCCATCTTTGCCTAGCCTACCAAATGCTGAAATAAATTGCTCAAACACCCTCTTCACATTATTTTATTTTGTAAGCATGTACTTACCAGAAAGCCAAAAGGCTTAGTGATTCCTTGCCGCTGAAATACTCTTTTTCTTTCAAATTGACAGTGTTTGATAGATTTGTCTTTACAATTTAGGCACAGAAAGTCAAGGATTCATTTAATAGAATTGTTCTTACAATTAAGGCACAGAAGGTCAAGGATTCATTTAACAAAGATCAAAATACACTTATATCATGTTGATAACCTACAGATCCCAACAAGCACTGACCCCAAGAAACACTAGATGACCTTTGACCTCAAACAAAATCAAAAGGGTTCTTTGATTCTCTCATGACCTCTGAATACCTGACGTGACCTCTGGTCTCTACCCGAAAACAAGGTTCTTAGGGTGTTAACCACCCATTTGAGAAGTTTTTGTAGTTTAACCTCTGGTGACCTCAAATGACCTTTGATCTGCACCAAAAACAATAAGGTTCTTCCTCTAAACATAAAAGATCTTTATACCAAATATCAAAAGTGTTGGTCACTTCTATCTTGAGATATCATGTTTACAAGCCATTTTCAATGTTTTCGCAATTTTACCACAGGTGACCTAGGATGACCTTTGACCTCTACCAAAAAAATAGGATTCTTCCTCTCAACATCACAAATCTATGTACCAAATATAAAGTGTATTAGTCGCTTCTATCTTGAGATATGTTTACAAGCTATTTTGGATGTTTTTGTAATTTTACAGCACGTGACCTCAAATGACCTTTGACCTATACCAAAACACAATAGGCTTCTTCCTCTCAACATCACAAATCTATATCCCAAATAAGAAAAGTGTCGGTCACTCCTATCTTGAGATATTGTGTTTACAAGCCATTTTCGACATTTTCGCAATTTTACCGCAGGTTACCTCAAACGCCCTTTGACCTCTACCAAAAACAACAGGGTTCTTCCTCTCCATATGACTAATCTATATACCAAATATGAAAGGTATTGGTCGCTCCTATCTTGAGATACCGCATTTACAAGCTATTTTGGACATTTTCGCAATTTTAACGCAGAGGACCTCAACTGACCTTTGACCTTAACCAAAAACTGCAGGCTTTTTCCTCTCAACATCACAAATCTATATACCAAATATGAAGTGTTGGTCACTCCTATCTCGGCAGAGAATCAATAATAAACCTCCTTCCTCCCCATATCCCCTTTTTTCATTCGGATTCTTTACACAGAAATTAAAAAATGCAACTAATTACAAAACCATAATGGCTGTCCATAAAAAAACTGGGAACTTAAATCCTTGCCTGCATTTTCCAAGTATACATTACTTCAGTGAAACAGATCAAAGCACAAAATTGAATCTATCTCATGGTGTACAAAATAGCCACATAAACATGTCTGTAATTACCATCAGTCCTCTATGTCTTTCACCGAGCTGATAGTGGATAAGTACTAGATCATTGGGGCCACTCATGACTTTGTCACTACCTCAAGTATCCAACCTTGATGTGTCTCCTAAATACCAGCTCTTTTAAAACCGGCTGTCACTGAGACACTTCTACCGCCAAATGGAGGACAAAAAAATATGTTGATTGATCACTACTCGGCAAACATGAAATACCTGACGTATGGGGGTTTACAGTAATTTCAACATACTGCAATAGAAGAATTATGGCACCAGTATTTCTGATGCTTGGTACCTTCAGTATTTCACTACGATACATTCCTAGCCAACCCATCTTTTAATTGCTGTCATAAAGCCTCTTTTGCATATGTGGGGGAAAAAAAAGGGTGACTGATCACCACTCGGAAAACATGAAATGTTCAGCTCAGAGCAACATATTCAAAATAAACTGTAATCTCATTTCCAGGATAAGAAAATGTAATCATTTTGGCAGACTCAGTCATCCAAGGAAACAGCCTCCACAATAATGTACTGTTGCCAAAATGACATTTTTTATTCTTAATGTGATGTTTCTCTATCTTCATTTACATGATTTGTGGGCATTTCAGACCAACTTTACTATGCCCAATATTAAAGTGAAAAATAGTTGTCCAAAGTTATTTTGAAACAACAGCTAAATCTCACTATTTTCTGCTTATTGCTTTTTCAAGTACCTTTCACTACTTTCATAGGTCATGAATGTTGCACTTGCAAAGAAAGCCAAGCAGTTATTGGAGTAATTTACGGAATTGAGGAGGGGGAATATTGCCACATAATTCTCGGAACAGCCACTTATGAAAAAGGATTGAGTACAACACTTATTCAATTTTGGGTGACTGCATTTCCACTGTAGATCTACCATCACAACTTTAAGTGCAGATCACACTACAGCAATATCGGATTGGACTACGCTCTGATTTTTGCGAGTTTCACATAAAATGTCCTCCATCTTTGGTCAGAAAGAAACAAAAATATGCCAACCTGTTGGAATATATATTTATAATAATATTTAATAATATTTTTTTTTGCCACTGAAACATGAAAGTCATATATCAAGTGATATCAAGAAACTTTGTAATCACAATTTTTGGCCTGGGAAGGGTCTAATGGGAGAGTTCTCCTTTGACAAAAATTTTCACAGAAGTGTCCTAGAGGCAAAATGGTGACAATCTTTTAATGTTTCTTAAGAATGTTCTTGCAGTAAAATTTATTTTATGTAAAAATATTTCAAGGAGCCCTCATAATTCTCCCCACCTATGGCCAATCCAACCATGGTGACCAAGGCAAAAAAATTTTTTCATCCAAAATGAATTTCCTGAGAATTGGTTCAAGACTTCCAATTTTTGCCATCCAGAAAAAATTCCTGAACTCTATCTTTGAACAGCTCAACAAAGACAGATGGCTGTTACATGCAATATCTCTTTTCTCTAGCATCAAGAAGGATGCTCTTACATATTAAAAGGAAATTTTAAGAGAAATGGCAGATGTTGAACCTGAAATTGCAAACTAAGATGAGGTAACTAAGATTATTTCCCTCAGTAGGAGGAAACATTGTTGATAATAACTTGCCACCTTCGAATAACAGCTCTGTTGTGTTGGAGAGCTTTTAGTACCTCTCAAAAGAAAAGTGATCTGTGTGGAAAAGTCTTGAAGTAGAGAGCTGCTACTATGACTTACAGCAACATTCTGATAATGGCATTTATCACAACATTCTTGCCATTCTTGATAATCTTTTCGCTATTTGTCTTAAGCAACCCACGGCTACTACTTGGGTATAAACACATATCAATACAACTTGCCGGAAACGTCCCCGAAGACTTCACAGCTGCAATTTCTCTTTATGGCAGTTTGGAGAAGACCTTTTGAAAAATGTCATGAATAAATTTCCATATTTGTTTATCATACTGAGTAAAGGTCTGTCTCTGCAAATGAAACTAATATGGTTAAATAGTGTTTTGTCACACATACATAGGGCAGGAAATCTACTGAAGATAGTTTATTTCAAATGTCTAGGACATATTCTTATTTGATTGGAAAATAATTAGGGGGGGGTTAATTTTATGTTCCACACAGGGTCTTCCACAATGTTCTTTTTTTTCCTTTTAATCCTTTATAAATACTATGGACCTTTTTTCCAAGTAGACTAAACCAATAACTGAAGCCAGCATATGACTTGCAACCAATCCTTCCAAATTCTTGTGTCCTCCTCTGACCTGGAAAAGACCACCATCATGGAGAAGACTCACTCTCAACTGACTGCAAGAGCTCAAGGAGATCACAAAATATTAAAACATTTTTTTAAAACCTTACATTACCTTGCAACCTTGCCAGCAAGGTACAACCTCTTGCAAGAAATACTCTTCCCCTACACAGGCAACCATCTCACAGTCACAAGAGGTTGCAAGGACTTGCAAGAACTCACAGGCCATTGGCTGTTGTTTACGATCCATAAGTAGCTAGCTAGTGCAGTTTCCAATAGGGATCTACCCTCTGACCCATTGGCAAGGTCTGCTGATGATTTCAGGACTGTCAAACATTTTTAAGCATTGATTCATCCAAAATTTTGAGGCATGATTTCTTTAGATTACAATGCACCTTGGTTAGTTTGTTAGATAGATTTTTATGGCCTAGTTTTCAACCTATTGGTTCAAGTCAAGCCAGCCACAGCCTTTTTTCCAATTGTTGCTCATTGGCTTGTTTTTCCCTACTCCATTGCTTATGTGGAGCATCATGCACAACAGTAGTAGGCTCCAATTTTAGAGTCTTTAGTATGACTTGACCTGGGAATAGAACCCCGGCCTTCTGCATGCACGAGCGGCGGATGTTCTTACTGTTACACCAAACACGCGGTACAATGCACCTATGACGCACCTACTAGGTGTCTTTGACACAACATTTGGAGCAGTTTGACACATTCCTGCATCACAACTTGAAAAAATCATTCAAATTTGACCCCAAACTGCCTGGGTCAAAGATGAATGCAGAAGTATATAGGTGGCAGGCTTCATTTTACTTACTTATCTAATATAGATTCCAATGCAGCTCTTCTTTTGCTACTGTAGAGGGATGGACTCTGTATAAAAGAACAAGAATATGAAATATTTGTTACAAAACTTTTTTGAGAAAAATGTTTCACTTTACAAAATAAAATGAATAATGATGTTTTAGAACTTCAACTAAAGGACATAATTTTATAATTTCTTTGAAGATAGTGAATGTTCAAATGTTCCATTGCTGATGAAAATCCGTACATGCAAATATTCCTATCAAGGAAATACAAGAAGATAATGAAATATCCAAGCACATGACATCGAGGCGATTATAGGGGCCTAACCCCAACACTGAAACAGAGGCTATCATATTTTTGCCCCCCCCCCCTTCCAAGTACACACCTGTTTACAAACTTAAAGAAGTATCAATGTCATATGCCTATTCTACAGTATTGAAAAGGCAAGTCTAGTATGGCTCTAGAGGCAGAAAAATGATCTACAGTGCACTTCACAGAAGGGCTAAAAAGCAGACCCTGAAACCAGTAATCATGACTTTACTCCTTGATATTCCTTGTTTTTCTTATTTAATTCTGGTTAAAAATGACTCTCCTTGATAAATGCTATTCCTGGATGCACTCCCCACAAATCCCTGGTTTGGAGATTTACAAGCCCCTATAGTTACCTCCCTACTTACATATGTAATCCCTACCTCCCCACAATAAGTCCCTGGCAAGCTTCTAATAGCACAGTGGCACCGGTTGATCTCCAACACAGGTCACCCGATGACGTCATCATACCGCTTACATAGCCAAAGATTCATGCAGAGCCCTGGGATGGATTCCATATGTAAACAGGAGGTAATAAGGAGCAATGTAAATTCCAGCTACCTTTTCGTGCATAACCTGCATTAACCCTCCAACTGTACATTATCCTGCACTGATGCACACTCCATGGTTTTTTAACCTCTAACTCAGTGACACAAGCAAGATGTACAGAGTAAATGTTCCGTCTACTATTATCAAGCTTCATCATTTGAGTATATTAAAAACAGACACAAAATATCACTTCCAACAAAACAGTTTGTATTATTAAAACCATTTAATGTCAGGAACGTGTCACTTGATATCCCAAAGTAATAGAAGTCGAGCCAAAGGAGTGATGTAACCATTGATCATGCCTCTGTACCTCATAAATCATGCTCTTTAGATGATCATCAGCATGCCCACCTAATCAAGGGTTGTCATGAGTACCAAACAGAATTAATATAAGTTCTATGTTTTGGCAAACTACAAGTGTCAAACATCAACATCGCAAAAGTGAGCTTAAGCAGAACAGACCAAAATGTTGCAAGCAACAAAAGGACTAAAACATGTTGCTTTTCCTGATCAATAAGAATAACAGCTCAGGATGACTATGTATAGGATCTTTCTAAATGTCAGCTATGGGTGTTGAATCAAAAAATAATGACATAAAAGAAATCTTCTCTCTGCTGGCAAAATGTCAGAAAAGTCACTCGCCTATCTCTGGCAGGATGTTATCGCAAAGGGTACCCCATATAAGGAGCTACTGTGTAAAGATTACCACACTGAAAAGGTGGTGAATTTGTATAACCTTTGCTGAAGTCAGATGTACAAATAAATGATGGACATAGAAGAATATAGGAAATATATATAGAAATATAGGTTTCCAAGCACATATCTTCTATCACCTTATTTTATACTGCTGGCAAAGTTTGACATAACATGCTGACATTTTGTTCCAAAGTTTGACAAGAATGTGGTCAAGGGAATGTGAATAATTAGAAGGAAACTTATTAAAGCTTGTAATTAAAACCAGGTACAATACTATTCATTTGTTCCCTTTCTAAATATATTTATATATAGGTTTGTTGAGGAGAATATATGATGTTAAAAAGAATGTCCAAAAATATGGGTAAAATTTTGAACTCCCAATAGTGCTCAAATAATAACCATAATTTCATCACAAAAATGTAATTTCTTTCTGCTTTATACATAAATCGTATTGTCCCATAAATCACAAAACTTTTCTTTTTTAAAGAGGTGCCACTGACTTACAGTTTGACCTTACTTAAGTTACTTATAGATACATACAGATATCTGTGGTTTAATCATTATTGTATAAAGAAATAATATTAGGAAAATATTAGGTTGTTAAGTTATCCACTTTAAATAATGGCACTCATTCAGCAAACTGATACTGTACATAATGTAGTACTGATCGTATACCTTATTCTGCCTTTGAACTAAATCCTAATGCTTATTCTGACCCAAAGGAAATTTTTAGTCTTGAAGCAAATCATTGGGTGAGCCAATATTCTATTTAGTGAACCCATTAAATGTAAAGGGGGTTGTTCCCAGCCTGTCTAGTAACACCACTCAAAATTATTCTCAAAACAAGAACTAACTTGTGGCATTGGTACTGAGTTAAGCAGTACATTACACAACTCCCAAATTCTGAGAAGGGAGATGCTGGTCCTCCAACTTGTCTGTTGGTGGATTGCAAAATAGTAGAACTTTTTGGCAGATCTGTCATCATAATTTCTCAAAATTTTCAGGAAAATAAAGTGCACTGATACTCACATCCTCACAAACTTTAAAACCTCTCCAAATTAATTTGGGGTTTAGTTGAGAGGAACACTTGTGAAGACAGGGTATGTTTTATGACTCTCCATGGGGATTTGAAATGCAAGTTTCTCAAGGGTAGTTCAGGTATGTGGTTTCGAGTGTTCAGATGTGGGTCATTTTGGTGGTATGCACTACAGTAGGTGTCTCAGTTGCTAAAGATGGCAAACTTTCAATATAAATCACAGGACAGCAAGAGGGAATCCCTTAAGTTGTGTTGTCAAAGCCTGCTAATTTTTTCCACTTGTTTTAATAACCATCACTTCTTTTATTTCAAGTCTGGGAAGCACATCCATTTCAATTTTGACGGTATGCATTTCACTTCACCAGTCTCAGAGACAGCTAGATGCATTACTGGCTGACAGCCATCTCTGAACAATTACTCCAACAAAATTTCTGAATGTCTCAATCACTAAACTTTAAGTATAATTAAAACAAAAAAATCCCACACAATATTTAAGGTTTCCGAATGACTGTTCTGGAGCATACTATGACTAGCAAGCTCTGTATTTAAACCTTCATGTGTCATATGCCTACCCTATTTCAACTACCCATTTAGTCTCGTGTTTCTTATCTTTCTGCAGAGATCTACCTGCAAACCCTCTCTTCAATCAATTTCATTCATTGCCTTTAGAAAACATATAAGAAATAAATTATAAGAAAATGTCTGTTGCCATGGGAACATTGCCCAAATTGAGGACAGACTTGATTAATACTTACTTGAAGTGTATCTAATGCTATAAAATTTTTAAGCTAGAGAATATGAAGTACTGAAATGATGAAGCTGTCTGCCTAATTAGCATAATTTGAGTTGCCATAGAATATTTAGTAAGTTTCACTGAAAAAAAAAAAAGGAACAGTTTTCCATCAACAAGGCAGAATCCATCAACCACAATGGGCATGCACAAAAAGCTTCCACTAACCAGCTCGCTAAAGAGTATTTTATGTCCTGTTTGCTATGGCTCATTCAATTAAAATTATGTGGACAAATGAAGTTTTAGGGAGATCATGAATAAATTTTGAATTGCGAACATTTTCAGGGGGGGGGGTGGGGGAGGATGGATGAAAATTATTTCAACACGATCTTAAAGAGGTCTCAATAAAAACATTTCAGAGAGGTTTCTTCAGTTTTTGTACAGGTGTCATATAATGACGAAAATGAAAATTGAAGAGATTAGTTACAGAGGAAGGTGTAAAAGATGGAAAGGAGAATGATGAAGTTACTCCTGGAGGCAAAAGAGCAACAGTTGAAGGAAATGAAATGGAGGACTGGAAATCTATGGAACTGAAATAGACAAAGGCTCTTTACTAATAACGAAGTTTGGGTACTGAGAATTTCTAGGTAATACGTGACAGAGCTGCAGGTTATTTTGATGTAAGGAAAAATTGCCAAGTCTGTTTACTGGTTCACTGGGATGAACTTGAAATGAAAGAGACTCTTAGAAATACACTTACATTTACTATAAAAAAATTATTATTGGCACGGGGGAAGGGTATAAGGGGGAAAAAAACTTTTTTAAAATTGAGTGTCCTTACACGCAATCTGGTGCCACATATTCTACCTTTATTAAATTTTTTTTATGCGTTGTTAAGATCATATATACATATAAAATAAGATAAAGAGAGGGGGGAGGGGTTGGCCATATGACCCCTAGCTAAGCCACTGCATTTGAATTTGAACCATATTTTAATGCAATCTTTTTGTTCAGTTGACACCTTATTACACATTCATGTTGGTGTCTCATTACAGTTTATACAACTATACATGTCAAATTTTAAGAACATTTGCAATCTAGCCAAACGAAACAGCCAAAATTCAAGAACATGTAAGACCATTATAAAATTCAAGACTACTCCCGTTTTCCCTAGCAAGGGGGGGAGACCTGATGGAGGCAGAAAAAAAGCTTTTTCTTTTGGTGGTGGAGGGGGAGGGGTGTGGGGAATGCTAAGTTTTTTCCTTACCTCCTCCATAGCTGTTAAATTACTAGGATCGTGGAACAAGTGAACATTGACCAAATCAAAGGTGCTGTAGAAGAGAAAAAAATAGAGCCAATTACAGTATCTATAAATCATTAGAATTAGAAAAGAAAGAAAAGGAATAGTGACAAGGAAATGGCTTTCAACTGACCTTTATTCATACTACAACAATGATACATGGTGTTAAGTATCGTCAGATTATGTTACACTTTTCTTTTCGAAAGACCCACTTAAAAGGTACTCATACTATATGATTTGAGGCTTAATATACTATTCACAAGAAAATTGTAATGAACACGAAAGAGGAACCATATTGACTTCACTTGAGAGTCATTCTGATTTATTTAAAGTTCATTTTACTTTATGAAACACCTTTGTTCACAAGGGAACATATTCACATTTAAGTTCTTATATAATCACTGGCAAAATGTTACATGTTTTGAATGGGACATTTTTATCAGATTTTCAGCAAGTTTATCATTTTACACAATAGGAAGAATTAAAAAACTATGTACCTTTTAAATTCCTTACACATTAAAAATAACCTAAATATAATTTGACATCTAAGTTTAATAACAGTTCATTTTTAAATGCTTTCTTATCTTTGAGCTAGTGTTCTATATAAAGCCTACTCTCAACTGACTGGCACTAATATTTCCATCATCACAATTTAAGAGCATTTCGTATAGGGCTAGTTTCTGAAAACACTTATTATTGCTAATACTGTAATACTGCGACAAACTATCATTGTAAGTCTTACGGTGCAAGTTTCCTCCTACAATCTGGACTTCACATTTTGAATTAAGCAGACACTGCTGAAGCTGTGACTCGGCCCCTCTCCTGCATAATGCCCCATGGGTAACTCTCAGCCCCCTCTCCAAGCTACTTTTTGCCAAGACAATTTCCCATTCAAAGCCTCACTTTGGAAAATTCTCCCTGACAATTCCTAAACAGCCAAATAAACCTTGGACATTTTCCCTCACCAAACAATTTGTAACTGTCTGGAACAAAATCTACTGCAAAGAACTTTTTGAGGTAGGAATTATTTCGATGAAATCATCCATGTAAAAAAAAACAGCATTGTATTAAAATTTTGTCAACGCTTCCTGCCTAAAGGGAACAGACCTATAATTTTACAGGTTCGTTTCAAATACTCACACATTCTCCAACTTCCACCTAGTCCTCAAGTACCCTTTTCTGGACCATTTTACCTTAGAAACAAAGAAACAAAACAAAAGTAAATTCAGACTGAAGCAGCACTTGACTTTCTTGAGGAATTTATACTGAATTTTACAGGTTTTGATGATGGATACAACAAACTTGGGGAGTTAATTCAAAATACACTATCTATAATGCCAAACACAAAAGGCTGCATTCAACTACTGCATGTTAATACTACTATACACCAAGTTCAGGGAGTTATTCAGTTTATCACACTGTCATCATGTTATCTCTTTAAAATACCCCTAACATTGACAATTCTGTCCGACAGATATGTTTTCCTTTAATATGTTATCCTTTGTCTTTTGGCCCAGTGTAAGCTGGGGGTCGTAGAATAAATTGTATCCATGGTATTTCCAGCCTGCCATAAGAGGCTGCTGGGAAGGATTGGCACCATATTTGAACTGTATTTGGAACCAATCGTAAACTTGAACCATAACTAAGACTTTATTTTAACTTTTTTTTTTTCAAGTTTTTATCTAGTTGACACTATATGAAACATTCCTGTTGGTGTGTCGTTAAATGTCTTTTCACTAACTAGCTAACCTATGTTTTTTGGTCTACCATACTGGTATTTATCATTTCTTTAATTTTAAATTCAACATTTCAGGATCTCAAAGGCTATTGGCTAACCCAAGACCCTATACCAGAGTGACAATGGATGAAAACAGGTGAGATTTGCCGCCTTTTTACAACTAGTGCTCTGAGGTTAAAGAAGCTGCACGTACAAATCATTCTTACATCGTTCCTCTGGGTTTAGTTAGTTATACAGATGAGGTTTTACGGCCCAGTCTCTTGCCAACTGGTTAAAGTGGAGCTGGCCACAACCTTTTTTCTAGTTGTTGCTCACTGGCTTATTTCAACTCTTCTGGTAAAACCACTTATCATCCCCATCTTATGAACATGAGTGTATTTCCCATCTTCAGCTACTTTCCCAAAGGCTGGGATGGGTGTACATACCTTGCTTTGAACAACTGCTAGACATCTGATCTGTGCAAAGTGGATGACTTCCTGATTTAAACAACTCTCCGACACTGAATAATCAGATTCCCCAATTAGAATGCACCACTTTAAACCCCTCAGCATTACAACAGCTTAAAGGCCCTGTTCTCTCACCCCAATCAGTACCAATTCTCCTAACCTTCTTACTGAAGCCCCTCCCACAATTGTCTGAAATTCATCCTCATACAGACACAATCTCAGTTTATTGCTTCAGGGAGAGTATAGAAAAACTTAATTTATAAAATCAAAACACTCTCAGTACCGTTCATGTTGTGTAATATAGGCTTTGACAATCTGCATTGTTTGAATTAGCTGTAAGTCAAAGAGCTGAGCCAATTGAGAATTTCGGTACCCGGGTACCAAAATTGTAGTTTGGTGTGAGAGGTTTGGCCCTTTAAGTGAAATTTAATTCCCAGAAATTTCAAAATGGTTTCAATGGGACTTCATCTGGGGTCTTCTAGTGTGCAAGGCAGTACACTCAGCCATCAGGCCTCCTTAGGGCAGAGTCATTTATCTAACTGGTGGTTATGGCCAAGTCACCTATGTATTTCCTTTGCCCACCTGCCCATACTGGCCAGTTAGAAAAATGACTCTCCCCTCAATGGAGACTGACTGGTCCCCACCATTCCCCCTCCCCCACCTTATTTGGGACCAGGGCACACTGAAAACTCTGTGTCATTTGTGCAAGGAAATCCCACATTGAAAATTGTAAAAACTAAACATGTACTGTCCAATTCACAGTCTGATGTCTTGAGTGCACATGGTCAGTGATTCAATAAAGTGGAAATTAAATGTCCCTTTCTCTGAAAGTGCTCTCTCTAAAAAATGGTCAGTTCTCTTACAATAAAAAAAAAACCCAGCTGAATGAAGTCAATTAACAGCCATGGGAAATTGAAACCATGATCCACTCACAGAAATGTTAAAATTGCCTCTAATGAAATCTTCTTCATTAAAGATAAAGAGCAGTCCCCCAAAACTTATTTTGAAGAAAAAGCTAAATAGAAAAATTTTTGTCTTATTTCTCTTCAAAGTATCTTTCTTTAAATTTTATGATTTAACTATATTGCATATTCAAGGTAAATCAAGCAGTTATTTCCAGTAAATTTCACATTTGAAGAGAAAAAACATTGTCACATGACTCTCAACAGCCAATCATGAAACTGGACAGTCTACTACACTACTTCAATTTAGGATGACTGCTCCTGCCCTTTAAGAAGAAACCGAAAACAAAACTTCCTTCAAGGATGAAATACCCTCAAGGTATGTAAAGATAACCTACCTCTTGAAAGTAGTGTGCAGCAAACCTCTCCTTCATATGAGTTGTCACTTCCATTAAATTGCCCTGATGTATATTTCTGCCAGATAATGTTCTATATTTGCACTCTGGAGGAGAGAAAGAAATATCCAACTTTTCTTTCTTTTTCTTAACCTAACTTTGAAATTAGAAGTTTACAGTTGTAGGTAGCAATGGAAATCCAAACTTGACTACTACAGACTTTCAATTATGGACTCCCATCTTGAGGGGGACGGATGGGGGACAATATTTACATATAAAATGTAAATATCAATATCTGAAAAACTGTAATTCAATTTTTCACACAGTAATTTTTTTTTTTTGAAAATAAGGAAATGTCCCTGTCCCTTCCCCGATGTTAGGAACAAACCACCTTGCTTTCAAAAAGATATCATGTCTAACTACAGAAGCAGAGGTGCCTAAGCCATGCTGTATAGCATTGGAACCATCCTCAGTGATGTATGCATGGAACTTGTTGGACAATATGATTCCTGTTTTAAATTCAGGTAGCAATGAACCATTGCTACAGCGCCTGCCATTTTGCTGCATTCTGCAACTGCATTCTAAGGGTTAGGATGTGATGTTAATGAGAAACATTGCCAGCCAAGCTGAAGAATTCAAGCTGTGTTTTTATTCCATAACATTATCCCCAAAATTTAACTAGATTGGGAGTCTGCGAGAGATATTTACCTCCTATTAACATTACGCATTTCCCTGTTGTCTGCAATTTCATAGGCAAAGACTTCTCAGCATAGAGGGTGCCCCATTCTACCAAAGACATGTAAACAGGAGGTATAGGGGAATAAAGTACACCCTGAAGTTAGCAATACTCCCCACTTACTCTATATTTGTTCACAATACTGTTATCAAAAGCTGGTTTTACTTCCATGATTTTAACATACTGAATTTCATTCTTCATTCTTGCCAACAATTTTGGGACTCATGTGAGATAAGGAGGTATAAATTTCCTACTTACCAAACTTCCGTAATAACTTTCCATCTGCACTTTGGAGACCCATATTTCTGAAGATATTATCTCTTAAGATATTTTCACACAAAAATCCCATTGTGGGCACTAGAAAATGTAGAATTATACCTATAGTATTCCCTACTTGTTGTAAGATGTGACTAAAGGGGAGGGAAGACTTGAACCATTTTTGAAATCTTGAAAAACATAAACAGTATTGGAAACCACATTTGAACTTAATGTATTCATCATGCTCACACTACATAACACATTCATGTTGGCATGAGAAAAAGTGAAGGGCCCAAAAGTTGCGCTCACACAAAGTCTGGGAGTAAGTGAGAAGGGGATTGTAGAGGGCAGCCTTACTCCTCGTTGAGGGAGCAAGGGCATCCTCATTCTTGGTGCTGTTGGGTTACCAGGGTCAGTTGCGGATAAGTGGGAACTACATGTGAACAGGAGGTAAGTAGAGGGGAATTGTAGATTTAAATCTTACCCGAAAACTACCTTTCAGACAGTGGGGTTTTTAAAGTGTTAATAGGAGGTAATGAAAGCTGAGATGTAGATTCTCCAGATCAAGAGAAAAGTCCTAAAGGGAGGACCCCATCTGTGAAAGGGCGACCTATACCACTGCTATAACTTTGCCAGGATGATATTATACAGAAGTGAGAGCAAGAATTAGGAAGCAATTAAGGAGGAGCAAGGTAGATTCATGAAAAACTTTGAAATCAGTTAAATGTCCATTTAAATGTTACTGTAGGCTGTTCAGGTTGCATACTTAAAGCGGCTCATTGAGTTGGTTCATGAAATTCCATTTTTCCAAACCTGTTAAGTTTTCTTCACATACCAATGACAAATGGTCAAACTTAGACAATCCCCGTACCCTAAATACAAATAACTGTCTTATGATTGCGTAATTAACAGTTCAAGACCGTTTTCAAAAATTTGTGACCAGACACTTTTTCAAATGATGTATACCGTTACAACTTAGGACACTAGAAAATTCAAAATCTAATGTTTTCTGTGACTTTTGGGCTTGAAACTGGATTTGTTATGCTAACTTGAAGCATTGTTTGGTTATCGATATCAACTCAATGAGCCTCTTTAATTGGAATTATTACTCCAAATTTCTATCTAATACTACCACCCCTTCCCAACTGGTATTTGGTACTGTAGTTCTTAAAACCAACACCATCTTTTGAAAAAATTTTAACACTGCCATGTGAATGTACTTTCAACCTGTTCAATGCTATACTGTTAATGCTACCTTCAATTTGAATACTATAAAGTAGACCTAAAGCAGGCTCTTATCAGTTCTGGGCTGACGGCAAATATATTCTAGTAAAATAGGAAAAATCCATTTCCATTTTTAATTTACTTATCTTACCATACAATTTCACTTGTAAAGTTTTCCCATAAATATTTTAAAAAGATTGGCAATTTAATAGTTTTTGTGCTATCTGTTACCATGGGAACCCATAGGGATGGGTATCTATGATGCTTTTAATCATGAACCATGCTTTACAAACTGTAAACAACAGGAAGAAAGTAATTTTTATAGTATTTTCATAAATAGACAAAAAAGTACAAAATTATAAAAGAAATGAATAGTTATTCACATAAGACAGAGTTTTTACTAGAATAATGGATAAAAAAATTAAAAAAAAATATTAAAAAGAACCCTGGAAGCAATAATGAGTAAGGAGAGACCAGACCTATATTGTATAGGTTGAATGCTTCTGTATTTCATTATGTAAAGGACAAACTCGTAGCTGTGCTCTCGTGCTTATGTATTTGTTGTCTCCACATGAAAATACACTGTACTGTAAAACCAGACACTCCTGTATGTAAGGTGCTTGTGATGTGCGGAACTTTTATTCATAGGCATATGGGATCATTTTGAGCCAGCAGGGGAGTGGGTGCAAAAATTTAAATAGCGAGATCTTTAAGCCAACTGGCAAGTTTTGAGAATCTTGCTCAAATTTTGACAGAAGAATTTCTAAGTTTTTACAAGTGCAGAAGGGCAGAGGGAAGGAAGGGAATGCACAGCTCTCTATGCGTGGTGAGCCTGGGTTACTTAAACTTTCAGGCCTCAAGTTTTTCACTTTTAAGGTGTGCTTCAAATCACACTCATTAAAGGGCCAATCCTATCACCTCAAACTACAATTTTTGTAGTGGTTTACAAAAATTCTCAACTGGCTCAGCCCTTTGATTTATAGGGAGTTCAGACAATGCAAAGTAAAGTACCATAGCTCATTTATGCAGCCTGTTCTGTACTGAGAGTATTTTGATTACACATTGGGGTCTATACTCGCCCTGAAGCAATAAACTGAGGTTGTATCTGGATAGAGATGAATTTTTCACAGTTGTGGGAGGGCTTTTAGTAAGTAGGTTAAGAGAATTAGAACTGTTTAGGGTGAGAGGATCAGGCCTTAAATCAATTTAGGAGTTAACCTTTGAGGTATGGGTGCTGTTTTATTAAACTTTCTAGTAGTCCCATTCTTCACCAAGATGTACAAAAAGTTTTCCTCTTCTCAGTGACTTGAGGCAAGTTATGGTGTGCGATTGCATTGGCAAGGCAAACCATGTCTAAATGTTTGGTCTACCTGTGTGTTTGGTCCAACGATAGAGCATCCGCCTCTTACGCTGAAGGCCCGGAATCCATCCCCAGGTTGAGTCATACCGAAGACTCTAAAAATGGAACCTACTGTGGTTTGTGCTTGATGCTCCAGGTCATCAACAATCGAGTAGGGGAAACAAGCCAGTGAGCCACACACAACTGGAAAAAAAGGCAGTGGCTGACTCGACTTGAACCAATAGACTGGAAACTGGGACGCAAAACTCCATTTAATTAACTAACTCATCCATTTGCATGGCTCAAAATTCAATGCTAAAATTTCAGATCTGCTTAACAGGGCTCATAGACGTCATCTGTTGACCTCATCACCTGCAATATACTGCACTTGAACACTGCCCTCACTGGAAGAAAAGTTTCACTACTGGGTGCAAAAATGTATGCATTTCCTCTTGAGTGTTTGCACTTTGATTTTTACATTGTTCAGGGATGCCAAATATTTTGTAAGGTAATGGGCCAAATTACTAATAAAATAGTAACGGGCAACATTAAGAAAGTACATTCACTGGTTTTACTGTAGCATTTTAACTGATCAAAAAATCATGAACATGATGTGAAATGGTGCTTTTATAAGACACTAACCAAGTCTATCTCTTCAATTCTGCTCTAAGTGAAAATTTTGGGCCAAACAATACAGTTGTTTACAAAAACTTGTGGAAAAACATCCAAGTCAAAGGCAAACCAGCATATATGAAAACATTCAGAAATGTTCTTTGATCATAGTCTTCCATTTTGTAGGCCAATGCTTTTCTCAAAAATGCCAGTTTTCATATTATGGTGTTTGAAATATCATTTGACAATGTTCCAAGACTATCGTGCCATGTGCATATTTACAGTAAAGATTTTTGTTTTGGCAACAATCAACCAAACAACAGTGTAGAATACTACTACATTCACTTTAAAGTTTGTTTTTAAATTTGCAGGGTCAAAAAATCGTACTTTATGCTGTGAGTTTGGCTATAAATAGTAATAAACAAGGCAATATGCTCAAAGAGTACTGTAGGTGATAAAGCAATTAGCAAATAAAAGTTATTTACTTCAAAAGGTATTGTGAGTGTACTGGTCATTTTAACACCAGATCCAGATGTTGTTTACACCGAAGAGATTGTACCGTGTTTGCGTGCTCTGTCCAATACAGGAGCACCGATATTGCATGAGTATACATAATGAATAGTAAGCGTACAAAACCCTTCAAAAATGTGATAGCACTAGTGAAGTGTCCCAACAGAAGGACAAGTGGCTGTTCTAACTGAGGTCATATTTAAGACTTTTCTACCCTTACAAAAAATTACACGCATCAATTCATTCCAAATCCATAACTAAGTTACAGTACTTGCTCTGCGTCTTCCAGGGCAATTCACAGACCTGGTGTCTCAAACTGCATTTTTTCTGGACACTGCTTTACTTAAGCTCATTTCCAGGTCCATAACCAGGCTAATTTGATGGGAACATCAGTGTGGTAGTTACAGTAGCCTGAAGAAAGGGTCTACAGGAGAGTACTCTTGCATATTTGAACTACCCATCAATGAAAGTGATGGACCAATTGTCAATAATTTCTGTAGACTACTACAAAAATTGTAGTTTGGGTTTAACCCTTTAGGATTAGACCTTTAAAGACCTTTACTGTGGTCTCATGTACCCTCCCCTTGAGATAACACCATGTTACCTCACGCTCGAGTAACATGGAAACGCGAGTTAACGCAAGGTCGGTATTTAAATTTCGATCCACCTCAGATTGCAGGAATAAGCTGTTTTAAACACCGTGTTTCTTTTAATCAAGCAAAGTAACAGGTGTTTATGACACTGATGACAGGTATTTTCTTACATTTTACAGTAATTGGTATGCAAAATATTTGACTTTGTTACAATGGTAACACTACCCAATCAATGAAACAGTGGGTACGTGAGAACACAGACTGGAAAACACAGGGTTAACCTGCGCTTTTGTCTGATTGTAAACACGAGGTAACATCAAGTGGGGCAGGGTATGTGAGACCAAGCCTCTAGTTGACTGGTGAAATTTGAAAGCCCTTGTTTACCAGACCAATCAAAGAACGATACATTGAGATTGGCTGGCATCAACTGAGGCTACCTAGCTAGGGTATAGCACAAGATAATACTGTAGTATAGAACTAACTATTCTTCTACTCTGGGTGGCTAGGGGCAGCCCTTGAACAGTTCAAATAAGACATTGTTAAAAGGTATAATAGGCCTACACTGTACATTGTTGGGGTATAAGCTCCTTTACCAGCTACTAACCATGTCACATTTCCAAAGTCTATACACTTCAAGCCTACTGTGTTTTCATCCTTTTTTTATATAAGAATAACTTCGATCAGTGGAGTTGAAATATTTTGACTCTGACTGCCATTTTAAAGACTGATGTTCATCATCATGCAACCACAAAAGTGTTACTACAACCTACAGGCCTAGGCTAAGTCTGGTGCGTGGGTTTTATTAACAAAGCACTGGTATGTGATTGTAAAGGATACAGTGTCATGCATATCAAATACGGTAGGATGAAAAAGTTTATGTGCTTCTCAATTTTTGTGAATACCAACCTAAAGCAGAGTTGCTTAAGAGTTAGTGCTAATAATATTTTCTGTCATAAATTTTTTCTTGCAACTTATTATTTTGTGACATCATATTGACAGACAGCATTTACACACACAAAACAACCAGACTGATTTTCTAACAAATATTGCTTAAAGGTAAAGAGCAGTCCAGTCCCCCCAAACTTATTTTGAAGAAAAAGCTAAATAATGCAATATTTGTCTTATGTCTCTTCAAAGTATCTTTCTTTACATTTTATGACTTTACTATTGCATATTCAAGGTAAACCAAGCAGTTCATTTCTAGTAAATTTCACATCTGAAGAGAAAAAAACATTGTCACATGAATCCCAACAGCCAATGAAGAAACTGAACAGTCAATTACACTACTTCAAATTGGGATGATTGCTCTTGCCCTTTGAGCTATACAGGTAATAAAATCATGGCAGAACAGTTTATCATGATGAAAAGTATGATCAATTCTTGATTTCAACAGCAATCATCCTAAAAGGAAAAGTATGAATTAGAAATTATTGGTGAGAGTAGAAAAAAATTTGGATCAGATTTTGGATTGAAAACTGCAGTAGTGTGACTGGCCCTTTATGCAAGAATTTATTGAAAATAAAATAAGATTAAATAAAGGTAGTCAACTCTTCCTCCAAAATGCAATTTTTGTAGAAGTCTACAGAAATTCTCAATTTGCACAGAGCTCTCTAATTGACAGCTAGTTCAAAAAATGCAGAGTACTGTAGCACATATCACACAGCATGTAGATTTCAGTACAATACTGACCAGTGTTTTGATTACACATGGGGTCTTGTATACTCGCCCGGAAGCAGTAAACTGACATTGTGTCTGGATGAGTATGAGTCTTAGGCAGTCGTGGGAGGGGCTTAATAGGAGAAAATGAACTGTTTAGGGAAGAGGATTAGGCCTTTAAACAAATTCAAAACTTCTTACCTTTAAAGTCAAAACACTGGACTTCCTTTACATCTTTATGAACAAAATGAATATTGCCAAGAGCCTGTGAAGCAAGAAAAGAAACAACAAACTTCTGTAAGTTTTGTTTTAAAACAAATGTAAGCCATTTTGATCCAATAAATAGTTGGTTGAAAGGGCATGTATTGTAAGCTGTCACCCAAGCATTATGTTGAAGCAACAGCTAAATAGACCAAATGTGTTCTTACTTCTCTCCCAAGTAGCTTTCATGAAACTTCAAAACTTAAATGTTGAATATATATAAGGTTTAAAATCAAGGAGTAAATCTGTTCAGAAATTATCCAATTTAGATAAATAATTACATTCTCTTACATGACACTCAAGAGCTGCAATATGAAATAGGTTAGAGTATTTCAATAATCCAAAATTCCATGACTGCAAGCCCCCTTTAAGTTAAAAAAAAAAATCTCTCTTTGAAGTATTTGTATCATAATTCTGTTGTAGAAACTGTTATCACAGCAACATGTCTGAGGCCACACTGTATACATACTACCAGTATTTACTGGCTTATTATCAATAACTGAGTATATATTTAACAAATATGTACTGTAAGAACTCTATTATATTGATCATAAAATTTGTTCTCAGGAGTTAAGTCAAACATGTGCAATAAATTATACAAAGCCAACAAGAGCCTTGAAACTGCAAATCCGGTTTTGGAGTTAACTGAGCATGTAATCAATCAAAAATGCAGCGAGTTGCAAAAGGTAATCGCATTCAAGAAGCAGAAAATTTAATTTGTCCTCAAATGAGGCAACATTTCTCTTGCTACAGTGGATCCCAGGAAATCTAATGGCTTCGTTTTTAAATGTTACAAAAAGCCAATGAGTTGGTCAGTCAGCAGTATTTGTTTTCAGTCCTAGAGAAAAATGGTTGTACCTTTAACTTTTGGTTGCCTATATGACATTTTAGTTGTCCTGGACAACCACGAAAAACGAGCCCTGATAATAGTAATAAACTGTTAAAGTAGTCAAACCTGTTGTACTGCATCTAGAGATTGCCATTTTTGTGGCTGGTATTGTATGTAGTTGAACTGTATATGTGCATTCATACTGTTAACAGCAGGGTTCAAAATAGTTAACTGCACCAATAGCCATGGCTGTTGCATCTTTAAAAGGCCATGTCCCTCAGAAAGGTCCATAGGCTTATAGCCAAATTTTTCACATTGGTTGCATCATTTTCCAAGTTTATTTCAAGCCCTAGAACAGTCTTTCTTAAAATGTATCCTTCAGTATACTGTTGCGGTACTATTATTATTCAGTAATACTGTTGTTACATAGGCATATACATTTTACAAGTTTACATTAGGACAGCACAGATGATGGTTTCAGTTGCACTGAAAAATATATATTGCAATGAAAGCTTCATAAAAAGCTTAATGTAAGATATTTAGGCAGTAATGTCTCAGTGTTTGCTTAAAGGCCCAGTTCTCTCACCCCACACAGTTCCAATTCTCCTGACCAATACTTAAGCCCCTCCCACAATTGTCTGAAATTCATGCTCATCCAGATACAATCTCAGTTTATTGCTTCAAGCTAAAAGAAAAACTCAATTTATATATTCAAAACACTCTCAGTACCATTCATGCTGTGTAATATAAGCTTTGGTACTATGCATTGTTTGAATTAGCTGTCAATCAAAGAGCTGCTGAGCCAATTGAGAATTTTAGTATTCTCCTACCAAAATTGTAGTTTGGGATGAGAGGTTTGGCCCTTTAAGGAGCTGGCTCCATATGCCAATCTAATACTTTTGGTAATTTATGATGCATCCATTTCCTGGATACCTCCCACAATCTTTGAATAAATCCCTAAGCCAACATAAAAACTGAGTGTGAACAAATCGTAGCTGGTGAAGGGTACAAAAATTTAAAAGACACAATATAGCCAGCACGAGGAGGTGATGTGTAATAAAATGTAACCTACATATGGTCCACCCATACACAATTTCAAGAATAGACTCTCTGGGCTTTAAAAGCTTAACCCTCTCACCCCAAACAGATCCAATTCTCCCAACCATTTAATACTTAAAGGGCCAAACCTCTCACCCCAAACTACAATTTTGGTACGGGGTACTGAAATTACCAATTGGCTCAACTCTTTGATTGGCAGCTAATTCAAACAATGCAGAGTACCAAAGCTTTCATTACACAGCATGCACAGTACTGAGGGTGTTTTGATTATATAAATTGAGTTTTTTTATACTCACCTTGAAGCAATAAACTGAGATTGTATCTTGATGAGGAAGAATTTCAGACAATTGTGGGAGGGGCTTCAGTAAGAAGGTTATGAGAATTGGTGCTGTTTGGGGTGAGAGAACTGAACCTTTAAACCCCTCCCACAACTGTCTAAAATTCATCCTCATCCAGACACAATCTTAGTTTACATAATTGTTTCAGGGTGAGTATACAAAAACTAAAAGTGTAATTATAACTCTCTTGGTACAGTGCATGCTGTGAAATTTGAGACTTGGTAATCTGCAGTTTTTGAGCTATCTGTCAGTCAAACAGCTGTGCTGACTGAGAATATCAGTGGATCAGTAGACTACAGCAAAAATTACAGTTTGTGGTGAGAAGATTAGCTCTTTGAAGGGCTATGCATTTTTTTTTTCCGTTGTTTCATTAAAGACAAAATACAACATCAAAATACAGAACTTTAACAAACATAAAGAATAATGCAAATTTAACCCTTTTGTACTGTATGGTACATACAGTATGTAAAGTAGCTACACAAATAAGATTACTTTTGGAATTCCTTTTTTCATGAAAAAAACCCTAAAAAGCATTATAGAGGCCTAATCTTCACAGTATGGATTATGGACTAAAACCTCATGAACTACAGTATTTAGTACTGGTATAAATCCTTTCAGTGCATGAGTTAAACTTAAGGATTGAAAGAATTTAAACCATTACAAAGTAAATGCTTGACCTAATTTACTGCTGTTACACCCACTTTATGCAGTATTGCATGTTACCTTCAGTGATCACAGGGAACTTAAAAATAAAGGAAAAAAACAGTCACTTTAATTCTATTCTAAAATATCAACTGAATCTTACTTCTTTGTTATCTCTTACTTCCTATTGAAATACCTTCAATTTTTTTTTTAATTGAAAAAATACTGAATATTGAAGATGAGGCAGAGGTTTTGTACAGAAGTTAAAATCAAAACCAAAGTTTTATCATGATTTACAGGAGCCACAGCTGAATTAGAATAACAAACATAAAGAATAATGCAAATTTAACCCTTTTGTACTGTATGGTACATACTGTATGTTAAGTCGACACATAAATAAGATTACTTTTGGAATTCCTTTTTTCATGAAAAAACCCCTAAAAAGCACTATAGAGGCCTTATCTTCACACTTTGGATTATGGACTAAAACCTCATGAACTACAGTATTTAGTACTGGTATAAATTCTTTCAGTGCATAAGTTAAACTCAAGCATTGAAAGAATTTAAACCAGTACTAAATAAATGCTTGACCTAATTTACTGCTGTTACACCCACTTTATGCAGTATTGCATGTTACCTTCAGTGATCACAGGAGACCTTAAAATAAAAGAAAAAAGCAGTCACTTCAATTCTGTTCTAAAATATCAACTGAATCTTACTTATTTGTAATCTCTTATTTCCTACTGAAATATCTTTATTTTTTTTTTTTATTGAAAAACTGCTGAGTATTGAAGATGAGGCAGAGGTTTTGTACAGAAGTTAAAATCAAAACCAAAGTTTTATCATGATTTACAGGAGCCACAGCTGAATTAGAATACCAGCATACTGTTCTAGGGAATTCAAATTGGAATGACTGCATCTTCTGCTTAAAGGCATATTTTCATCATCCCAAACAGTTCCAATTCTCCCAACCTACTTACATCTAGCCCCTCTCACATTTATCTAAAACTCATCTTTATCCAGACACAATCCTAGTTTATTGCTTCATGGCTTGTCCCAGTGGCCATACAAGTCCATAATGTGTAATCAAGACACTCTCAGTGCCCATGCTGTGTAATTTAGCTATGATGCATTGTTTGAATGTGATGCCAATCAAAGAGCTGTACCAATTGACAGTTTTGATATATGCATACTGAGACTGTAGTTTAGGGTGACGAATGACTGCCTTTAAGCCAAGAGTACTTGAGATTGCATCTTTTACAAAAATTAAACAATGTTCTAGTTGTAGGGTGAAGGGTTGGAGAATTGTTGGTAGTGCACTGTGGTGAATGCTACTGCCACAAATTAAGAGCTTTATGTATATACTATACCTACAGTACCAATTGTATTGTGCAATATCCAATGACATTACGGCAGGTATGGTGATAACAAAGGGAACTGAAGGGTACAGTATTTGTGGAGGGGGGGGGGGGGTTGCAGGCAAGTTACTTAAAAATTATCAGTCAGTAACAGAAATATTTGTGTGCTTCAGTACAGTACCAGAAGATCTCTGGTCAAGGGTCATCTAAAAGTAGTGTCTCTTCAATGCTCGCTGACTTAAACTGGGCGGCCTACTTTGTACAGTAGGAATGCAGGATCAGTGCCAAGGTTGTTTGATTTAAAATCAAGTTGTTTAAAATCATGATTGAAATCATGATTTTAGTTGCAAAAATCAAGATTAAAATTGCTATTTTTAATCATGTTTAAAAACAAAAAAAAAAAAAACTCAACAACCATGATCAGTGACAGGTTGAGCTTACTGTGCAAGTCTCTCCATCACTTGGTTGCTATCAATCTAGACAGGTATACTCTACTCCCAAGACATGATCGATCTCCTTTAATCATGCCCGAGCTGTAAAAAGAACTGCTATAGGTTTTCTCTAATTCCAAGGACAGTGGCTGAGTGGAATTGTCTACTTCCAGCAGTTAGGGATACCCCTTCTGTTGAAACTTTTAGAAATCAAATATCTAATCTTGACTTGACATCCTTGAGGAGATCCCAACATAGCAATCTGCAGTAATTTGTAAGTCCCCTAGCCATTTGTTTATTCCCTAGCCATTGCACACCTACAACCATTTCACCTGTTTGCAGAGATCTATTTGAAGTATCCAACCAAAACATAAAGCAATCATTCTACAGATCATACCACACTGAATCAAAGGAAGGAAACTATGTGAAAATCTCATATATTTAGTTTGAATGCAATATGTGACCTCTGACATATTAAAAATAGTCAAAGAACATTTGAGGTCACCAATGGCAAAACTGTAAAAACCTTGTAAACATGATTTACAAAGCAAAACATGCTTGGGCCTCATATCATAATCAACTTTCCAAAATTAAAATCAAGAAGCTGATTCCTACCCTTGCCACAGCAAACTGAAACTAGTTTGTTTCTTTTCTGTACCTTGCTGGATCTTTAAAGGGAAAAATGCTTGTTCTGCCCCTTCTCCCCCCCCCCACCTCCTTGAATCTCCAAACTCCCTGCTTTGGGGAACTATGAACCCCAATTAAGACCTACTTACAAATGTAATCTCTACTTGCCTCAACTGGAGTCGCTTGGTGCCCCTATGCTATTGAAAGCTTGCCAGGTAATTACTACTGGTAAGTAGGGGTTACATGTAAATAGCTTACATTAGGTTAGTTCAGATGGAGTTTTACAGCCCAGTTTCCAACCAATTGGTTTAAGTCGAGGCCATCACAGCCTTCTTTCCAGTTGTGGCTCACTGGCTTGTTTCTCTTTCTTCACTGCTTATTATGAGCACCAAGCACAATGGCAAGAGGTTCCATTTTTGAAGTCTTCCAAATGACCCGGCCAGAACTAGAACTCCCAACTGCCCAACTGCAAGTCTGATGCTGTGGCCACTTGACTTTGCAGTCCATATGCAAGTAGGAGGTAAGGAAGGACAACAACATAGATTTATTGCAGCTATCATATTGTACTAATAAATGAATGGCTTCTTCCAATTATGTTACAACACTATTGTTACTTACTGAATTCAGGAAGAATATAAACTCCCTTGTCACTATGTCCAAAAACATCAACAAGGTAATAACTGCACCCATATTTACAAAAGTTTTCAACTAAACTTCCCTTCACAATTTTGGAGAGACTACTTGCTGCATTTGACCTCCTAAAATTCACACAGTTAACTCAGGGGCAGCATCAGGGTATTTTGATAGGGAGACAAAGCATGGGTTGAGTATTCCTTTTCTTCTTTTTCCCTTATTCTTCTTCTCTTTTCACATTTTCTGGCAAATAGGAGGGGGCAGTCACCATTCTTCCCCCTTCTTTCTCTCCCCTCCCCCAGATGCTGCCCCTGCCTTTACTTCACAATTTAAGAATAACCTTAGAATTATATAGCAACTGCATTCTAGCCATAGTGCTAGGGTATCATATAACCTGCTCTCTGGCTTAGACATTGTAATGACAAATGATCATCTCTCCTGCACAATGTAATATATAACATCTCCACTCTAGCCAAAGAGGAAATGTGTTGAACTAGTGAGGTACTGTACAGTAGTGTAGATTGCAATAAATTCCAACAGGTGAAAGAGCTGTTGTATATAAAATAACAGGCAAACAACATGTGTGTCAGAATAACATGAGTGAGAAATTTTGAAGCTATCATTAAAAAAACATTGTAACATTATAACTCTAGAGGTTAATTTTATTAGTGACTTTGTTTGGTGAAAAGGATTGCATTCTGACAGCTCATCATCTACACAGCTGTACCATTAAAATAAATGACAGTCAGTGCTAAACATACTATATGTAGTTGCATCAAATACAGGATACAGTTTCATGGAATAGTACAATATGAGGAACTCCACTTATAATTGCCTAGGTTACAAAATGGGGATGAGAGACGGCAGGAGGTCGGGGGAAGGGGGAAAGCAGAAAAATTGCTCCTCTTCTGCATAATGAGCAAATGATGTGTCAGGGCGATTACCCCTATAAGCTTTCCAAGCATCTTGTAATCACTCCTCAGGCTCTTCCTATTCTTTTATTTTGTATTTCTTTACACTTGTCTGTCTATACATGTGAATGAGTCTGAAATAAAGTTTTGTGAAACTGAAACTGAGTGATAGCATCACTATGGAAACACTTTGTCAGAGTTAGAACTCTTACATACTTGCATGTTAACATACTTGACAATATGTATTGTCATCCAAGAAATTTGAAAATGAAGACTATGACCTATTGCGTGCAGAGAGTGCACATGCACCATACCTTGAAGGTCAATGGTCTAGCAGGGCTGGACTCCTTTGTCATCTTTAAATCTTCACAGTGTATGTGGAAATCCCTTTTAAGTGCAAATATTTGACATTATTTTGGCCATTTTTTTTTTTATTTTTGCAATTTTTGGATCATTTCATATACCAGTGTAAAATAAGTTTCAACATGCAATGCACGAGAATAATGCAAATAAGATGTAGCAAGGGGTAAGTATATGACAGCGAAGTGAATTCTAACAATTGATTTTAGTCAGGCCGACCTGAGTCTTTTCTGCTGTTGAGGCTCATTACAACTACTCCTACTTCATTGCTTATGCTGAGTGCCAAGCACAATGGCAGTAGGCTCCATTCTCGAAGTCTTCAGTATGACTTATCAAGAGTCAAACTTCAGACCTCTGGCTGCAAGTCGGATCATGCTTTGACCACTTGATCATGAAGTCAGAAGGAAGGTCAGAGGTAGTATTCACACCATGTTCTAGCACCACCAGACATTTGTAGAATATTTTTACACTGTAAGTCCCATATCACTTCCCAACTTCCTTCTGGTCCCTTTTGAGTTGGGGGTTGCAGTTTATGTCCACAGAATGTATTCCCTGCATGTTGTAAGAGAGAGGACTTGAAATTTGCACTGTATTTAAAACCAGACTTGAACCTGAATTTGAAACCGTAGACTTACACCTGACACTACAGTGTGATAACACTGTGTTGTTATGAGGTTAAATCCTATCTCACCTAATACTTCCTACTCACCATCACCATTTCACCTTTTGCTATGTACATACCTACAGTACATAAGCCACGAGAATTCATGTAAATCTTCCTGCAGTATTTAGGTATTTACAGTTATTTTTGCATGAACATATCCCCTTTAACCAAAAAGAACACTCTACCAAGGACATTTACTAAAGAAAGTCTGATTTGATAAAAATAACAGTTTTTACCATTGTTTTGAATGACAGCTGGCAAGATTGTCACAACATTAAGTGGCAAACATGAAAGAAAATTTTGTTTGACCATGACATATCTGACAAATATACCAAGGCTGTTTTTAAAAGTCTTCAGAAAATTGACAGGAACTGACCTTGGATTAAACAGAAATGCAGCTGTATTTTTGGCACAGTTCTTTCATTTTTGACTTTGACAGAAATCAATACTGTGCCTACTCCTTATAGTTGCAAAGCTGACATTTAAACAGATATATAGTGTGGATGTGTGTAAACTGAATTGTGTGAATGCTATAGTAGTGCTGTATATACCATGGAAGTCCGAGGTAGTACTTCCATGTATATACACTATTCAAGGGGATTTATTGACTACACAATTAGCAATGCATCAGCTTTGGAGTGGTAAGTTATTTGGATGGGTACACTTGTATGGCACCTTACGTCCTAGTTTTGACAATGTGAAGGGATGAAGATGAGGGTGGACCTAGGATGAGGAAAAGAGAGAAGAAATACAATGGGATGGTACTGTATATTCTCAGAATGTCCCCACCTCCATCTTCTTGGGTATATGAGCTTTGCAAGTTATTACAAAGCCTTTGAAAATTGTGTGAGAAAATGAATGACTAAATTGTGAAATTGATGGGGTGTAACTCATGCTGTGTAACTGTCATACAGTATTGTTACTACGGGGACATCCCTATGTTCCGACATCTCTATATGTTTCGACATCTCTATGTTCTGACAATAGTGTTCTTTGGTACCGACAAATAAAAATGTACTTTGGCGCCGACAATAACGTACTTTGACGTCGATGAAAATGAACTTTGGTGCCGATGAAAATGTACTTTGGCACCAACAAAGTGTACTTTGGTGCCATTTTGTCGGAACATACAGTAGTGGTGTCTGAACATACAGATGTAACCCTTACTACTAACTTACTACTGTAGCAAACTGATTTTCAACAGCAAAGTGCAAATGGTATGTGAAAAACTACAGTACACACACCATAGAAATTGATGGGAGAAGCTAGTCTGAAAAAAAGACTCTAACAAAGGAACCTACTGCTGTTGTGCATGATGTTCCACATAAGCAATGGAGTAGGGAAAACAAGTCAATGAGCCACAACTGGAGAAAAGGCCATGGCCGGCTCAACTTGAACCAATAGGTTGGAAACTGGGCCGTAAAACTGTATCTAACTAAATAACTTAAATAAGCCTTGGCAATTGAACAAGTTCACAAAATTGGTGAAAAAAATCACACAATCACAAAAAATCTGAACATTGAATCTCCGTGTACATGTACACACCTTTAGAGCTTAAAAAGGTCTGTTTTGCTCGAAAGGACAGAAGGTAACTTCATAACAGAGATAAAATATTATAATGATAATTCTGCATTTATATAACCCATAAATGTTACAAACATCTCGTTTGGCTTAACATAGAATGGAAACACAGCTAATTTTAACAGAAAGCTCTCAAGACAGGCTTTAAAGGTATTGTTGATAGGAACAGTACCTACAAAAGTAGGATGACATGCAGTTCCCAAGACTACAGTAGCTGAGGAAAGCCATTTTACCTTCAGAAATACAGGCAGGTGATACCTTCTTGGCCTTATGGCTGAGATAATGTGTAATGTCTGCTCTTTTTATCCAGTTTAAGTTTTTTTCCTTTAGTGGACGTAGCTTCCTTGGGAAGCCGTTCCATAGTTTGGTTTTAATGAATAGCTCTTTGCCAGTGAGTTGGTAGGGCTTAAGAAAAAGTTATAATTTACACGGATGACTTGACTTTTTCCTCAAAACATAATTTTACCCATGACAAGAGCAACGAGAAACTGCTAGTTGTTATGTACAGTACCCATCCTAACCTAAAAGCTAATCCAAAAATCTACACTGCAGCCATGGACACTATTGCACAAGGGAAATTACATTATCCAACATGCTGTATTATTCTAAAATTAATGAAGTCCACAGCTGCATGTTTTGGTGATTTTAACACCTGAATGCAGCATACTGTAGGCTTTCAAAATTTATGTCCATTTTACAAGGTTGAATATGCAATATGTGTAATGTTTGTGTTACACACTGATGCTGCAGCTGCTGTATGTAATATATAGATCAAGTGACTATGGTTCAGGTGCAAGGACAATCATATTCTCATTAATGGCTTGCTTCAATTTCCACGAATGTTGGGTGGGCAAATCTACATTTAAATAATTAAAAAAGAAAGCAGAACAAGGACATCCACCAACCATATCTCCCACCTCCAGACAACACAGGCCGTAGTTCCATGGCAGCAAAATGGCATGGGGACAAATCTTTTTCAAGGGCCAAGGATTTGCCCTCTTGGAAGCATTTTGACTATGGGAATGCAAACTCTGCGGTGAATATGCCCCTCACTCAAAAATTGCAGGCATATCCCTATGATTTGACATAAAGGCTACAGTACATATTGAAGCCTAAGCATAAGTTGCGAAAAAGAGGGTCCATAATTGTGTGAAGATTTAATCTGAACACACATTGTTTCTGTGGTTATCAAACAGTTGGTGAGTCTATTAAAGTGTACCTAAAGTCAAAAAATTAAAAAAATATATATTTAAGAGAATGAAAAAAGAATTCTAATAGTCCAACTCCCATCTTCATATGACATTCCTGTGCTGAGATATAAAATGCTGAAGTTTATTTATTTAAAACAAATTGGTCTTTTGGGTAATAATTAGTGACTTTCTTGTTGTAAAACTCACAAAACATGCTTTGTTTTCCTTTAAAATTAAAAATGTTTTTATGACCTTGAATACTTCCTGTTTGCTTGTATAGCATGTTGCACAAGGAGGGTTTAATAAATTACATCACCTCATAAGAGTAAGAGTGCTATCACACCTCCGTACAAGGTGCAGTAACGTTTGGAAAAACAAAGAAATACAAAGATTGTAATTTGAGTAGTACAAGAATGACATCACAAATTATTGTGCAATGTACCATTTTAATTTGAGTGAATAAACTTCAACATTTAATATCTCAGCTCAGGAATGTCCAACAAAGATGGGAGCTGGACTGTTAAAATGTATTTTTCATGCTCTCTAATATATATTTTTGAATTTTTTGACTTTAGGTACACTTTAATTAATGATTCTATCTTACTTCTCCAAGGGGATTTGGTTACATTTACCAGATATTGTTTTGAAACTTTGAAATAAATTACAGTTTGTCTAACTTTAACCAGGGCCACATATTGGGTATGTCATGTCTTTGTTATTGTACAAAAGCTGACCTTCATAGTGTTACATCCCATGTATAGTACAGTATGTTTTGTTGGCCTAATTTTTAGTCTGACCATTTGGCATGAGTGAATTATAATGTATTACTGTATAGCTTGTAGAATAGCAATCATGTTTACGCTTCTGTTGGGTGCATACAAAGTGTAGGTAATGCGCTAAGGTGATCATAAAAAGGTTGCAATTGTAAAAGAGATAAGCAGTGGTCAAATCAGTGGTCAAATCCCATAGTTAGCATAGGAACATTACTAGGGTGCTGGCCATGTTATGTTCCACTGTCTGAGGTCACAGAGTCACGATCGTTTGGTTCTCCCAAGACAAAGCACTATTGCAAAATAGTTCAGAGTTGTATTTGTTACACTTAAAGCGGAAGTGCTGATGGAAGGTGAGATTAGTCTGTGACATTTGAGGAATATAAAGTCACCATTTATTTTATAATTTTTTGTCCATGTTTTCCAATAAACCCCTCACTACCGAGAAAGAAGGTCTCATTTCAATGAGTTGAGACACAAGATGATCTTATAAATAAATATTGTTGGTCATTATTTTGGTTTGTAGGTTTCAGCTGTTGACCTAATCAAGTAGTTGCAAAGGTACTGCTGTACAGTTAGCAACCGTTAGGTGGGAGTTTTATGGCTCAGTTTCTGATCAACTGGTTTAAGTCGGGACAGCCACAATCTTTTTCCAGTTATGGAATTACTGTAATAGATGGGAGTATTATTTCATTGAGGTGTAAAGCACGTGGTGAAAAGTAATTGGCACTCATGGTAGACAGGAAAGAAGTACGACCTTTGCATGAACTAAGGACAGTTAGTTATATTGATCGCATGGTTAACTCCTACTGTACTGGCACCCAAATACTGTACAGTTCAGTGGGTTTATAAACTAGTTGTGTTTAACAGTAGGAAAACTGACCAAATTAAACTATATGACAACAATCTTGTCTATGATATTGCATTCATGTACAGGAATAATTTCTGCAGCATTTGTAAATCCTATTAAATGCTTTAGAGCACACAAATTGGGTATGGTCATATGATAGTGACCAAGTGCTGGTAGGAAATTTTGTACATTTAGTTTGTACTGGGCCATAAATTTCTGAGTGATGACCAAGACTGATTGATGCCAGTTTGAGTGTGTACTGTATGGTAGTTAGTCTCCCCTAGCCTGCAGTAGCACCACCAAGCCAGACAACGTACTGAAGGGGAGGAAGCCCGGGGGTGGGGGGAAGGGGATATTTTGAGGATATCCTAGAAAATTTTTCTCATAACTCTTTAAGAATATTTTTCTTGCATCAAATGGGTGTTACAGTATATCCACAGCCTAAAAAATTTTTTTTGTTTTCTTGTTGTCCCATTGGGTAAACTGTCTTCTGAAGTACTATAATTTTTGGTTGCCCAGTATATTACTTGATTATTGCCCAAATAAAGTAAATAAAAGATCAAGGGAAGCTTACTCATGTTCATGCTCTCTGCAATGATACCCACTGTAGCTTAACTTTGAGAATTCTAGAAGGGCTATATCAATGTTCCCAAGGATCGACGTTGCCAAGGTTCCATGTTCCCAGGTTTCTATGTTCCCAGGCCAGGAACATTGAATATCTTACTGGGAACATTAACCATGGGAACAAAGAACCTTATAACCATCACCAACCATTGAAAAAATACAAAAACGTGGAACACCGAACCTTGAGAGCATTAAACCTTAGGAACATTGAATCTTGAGAACAATGAACCTTGGGAACATTACATCTTGGGAATAACAAAACTCAAAATCATCTACAACTATTAAAATATTACATACAACAGGGAACATTGAATCCCAGGAACATCAAACCTAGGAAACATCGGACCTTCAGAACATTGGATAAACCCCCTATGAAAAGATAATGTATTGGCTTTAAATAGTTACAAGCAACTTTCAACACATCCTCTTAAGTGTTTTAGACCAAGACTTGTCAGACATATTCTGCTGTGCAATTGATGAATTTTAGTGTTGGAATAATTAGAAAAGGATGCAGAAGGCACTTGGGCACTCTATTTTGTGAGCACTGATATCAAGATCTCACTGGACTGTCTGCCAAAACCTCATCCTTACAGTACCCAAAACTTTTCCATTGCAAACACTAAAACTGCAAGCTGGTACCATCTACACTGCACCGGATACAAATCAGTAATCATTACTCCTGGTATTGGTGGAAGTTGGGAAACAGAAATGAAATTCAAACAATGAGGAATTGTTCCAGAAACAGTGAAAAAATGTCTCTTTGCTAAGGGTTGTTAGAGTGGTCATTTCCCAAGACCCTGATGACATAACAGAAGGACAACTTTAGCTGTTATGCAAGTGGAGTTGTTACAGTAGATTGATCAGGTTTCATGACTCAATTTCCAACCAACTGGTTTAAGTCAGGACAGCAGTGGCCCTTTTTCCATTTGAGGCTTACTCGCTTGTCTTCCCTACTCCATTGCTTATGCTCAGCACCAAGCACAGTGGCAGTAGCTTCCATTTTTAAAGTCTTTGGTATGAACCAGCAAGGAGTTAGCACTCCCCACCTAGTACTGGCTACAAGTTGGATGCTCTAACCACTTGACCATGCAGAAGGCAAGTGAACCAATTTTCTTCATGCTATGCACCAACTTATGGTGGTACTCACTACGAATGTAGAGCACCCCTAATAAGTTTGGGGCATGCCATACCAGAAAATTTTTGGCTCCAAAAAACATTCTTAGATGGTGAAAGAGTAGGATAAAAAAAATTGCCACACATATGTGCATTTTGTAATCAAACTTAACACTAAGTTAGGATGATAATACCACACCCTACCTCACACAAAATTTGGCAACCCTGATATTGTACTGTACTTCAAGTCTATAGAACAGAAACATTTGAAAGTATTTTGTTTTTCCCTTATTTTTGTGTATATCGGGGTCATATTACAGTCAACTTTCAGTTTGTTTCTTTTTCTTTAAACCTGAGTTTTAATAAACATCCAGGTACTAAGAGTTTTCTTAATTTATAAATTTATAACTACAATTGAAATACAAGATGTGAACCAAAGGTTATGCATTTATGCTGGTTTCACTGAGAATGATACACAACCCCGCTTTGACCGGTTTTTCTCTTTCTTTTGTATGTGGTATCTTTTTCTGCTACAGGAAACAGTATACAGTAATCATTTATGCACAAATTTTACGGCCAGACCCACATATCAGCAGACTCTAGTGGCACCACTGTACCAAAGTTGAAGGATAATGTACTGGACATAGCTCCATAAATACTCTTATACATCCAATTTGCTGCACATTCGTTATAAATTCTAACTACTACAACAAAAATTTGTTTCTCAGATAAGAGAGAGACCTTGTGTATATGATGTCACAGAGCCAAAAGTATGCCCTCTTTTGGGGGCAAAACAAACCAACACAGACAATTGCATGCAACACAGACAAATGCAGACAGCCCATTTGTCAACCAGTTGAATACACGTACAGTCTGCTACAAGTGCAGGGGGAATTCTTATGCGTGTGGTCACGTGTTCCATTGTTCTGTTCAAACCATGAAGTCAGAATGTTGTCAAGGTCTATTGTCTTTGTTGTGCTTCAGGGATTAGCCAGAAAGTTACCCACACACTGTACAGGTTTTGGATGTTGAGTTAGTGAATTAGGTGAGGTTTAACGAAAGACCAACATGAAAGTGTTTAAATAATGTATAGTGTCAACTAAAGCTAAAGGTAAAGGTGACATTCAAGTTCAAACTTGGTTTCAAAAACAGTTCAAATACGATGCAGGTCCTTCCCTTTAGTGGCCTCTTATGACAGGTGGGAAATACTGTAGGCATATTTTACAACTCACTGCCCACAGGGATAATTATGGACATAAGAATAACAATATACTGAACTTGATATTGCACCAAATCAGGAACAAAAGTGTAGCTGCTCTAGGCGCTTGACAAAAAATAAAATCAAACAACAGTTTCATTTCAACCAAAGGAGCAAGCAAAATAAAATTGGGGCTTGAGATTAAGCTTAAATGTAGAAAAATTAGTACATAACCGAATATGGTCAGGTTACTGGTACCACAAGTTGGGAGCAACATATGCAAAGCATCTGTAACCATATGATTTCAATTGTGGGTTAGGAATAACTAGGAAAGCCCTCCCAGAGGAATGAAGAACAAGAGCAGGAGTATAAGGAGAGAGAAGCTGAGAGATATAAACAGGCTGCCTTAAATGCTGAGCACAAAAAGTAAGCAGCGGTATTTTATATTTAATTCTGTCACTAATAAGAAGCCAGTGAAGTTCCTTTAAAGGCTCATTACTCTCACCCCAAACAGTACCAATTCTCCTAACCTTCTTACATAAGCCCCCTCCCACAATTGTCTGAAATTCATGCTCATCCAGATACAATCTCAGTTTATTACTTCAAGGTGAGTAAAGAAAAGCTCAATGTATGTAATCAAACACTCTCAGTACCATTCATGATGTGTAGTATAAGCTTTGGTACTCTGCATTGTTTGAATTAGCTGTCCATCAAAGAGCTGAGTCAATTGAGAATTTTGGTACTCCCTTACCAACATTGTAGTTAGGGGTGAGAGGTTTGGCCCTTCAAAAGTGGGGTTGTGTGACATGGAATGAAGGGTACAGATTTTCAAAAGGTACAGGGTGGGATTGTTGTACAAGTCCTGCAAGTTCAACCGATCATTAAAATGAATTTACAGGTAAGTATGTTTTTAATCAGGATTTAGGTACAGGATACAATGTAGCAATACTGCAAGTGTGCTAAAATCCATCTGAATGTACATAGATCACTTCTAATTAAAGGGCAAGAGGGGTAACCCCAACTTGAAGAAGTGTAGTACAGTGAACTGTCCTATAGTTTAATAGACTGTCCTGTTTCATGATTGGCTGTTGAGGGTCGCTTGTGACAACTGTTTTACTCCTCAAATGCTTAATTTTCTATGAGTTATTGCGTGGTTTACATTGCATATGCAATTTACTGACGTCATTAAATATTTAACACTTGAGTAACCACTTGACCATGCATCGGTGAGTTTTATAGGGTAATGCAATTAAGTTCTCTCTGTGCATCATGCTATGCAAGCAAATAGGAAGTGCTCAAGGCCATAAAAAACAAACCAAGTAATGTGAGTTGTACAACAAGAAAGCCACAAATTATTGCACAAAATTTGCTATAAGTGAATAAATTCAAACATTTTGTATCTCAGCTCATGAATGTCATCTGAAGATGGGAGTTGGACTGTTAGAATTCATTTTTCATGGTGTTTAATACATAATTTTTAAGTTTATGACTTGAGGTACACTCTAATACTCATATAATTTTTTTAAAATTACTTAACATTCTAAAACATTCTTCCTGCATACCTTATCCAGAGAAAACATTAAACCACCCATTTATTAATACTATATATTTCTTTAAATGTTCATAAAATAAAAGAACAGTACAGAACAGTATTCATACTTCTAAAATTTCTTTATAACTCTTCCCCAAGGCCTATCACTTTTGTTATTGATTAGCTCTTCAAATTAACTCACTTCTACCAGAACAGGGGTGATTACCATTCAGCTATGCGGTCTCTCAAGGGCTTTGGGAAATGCTCTACTCAATCCAGCCGCAAGGTATGATGTCCTTACATGCCAAGCGTAAAAGAATTAGAAACCTGCTTTAATGAATACATTACTTCAGCACTGATGAAAACCGAGAGGATGGCTTGGAAAAGGTCAGTACTGTAGCTATATGAAGTACTGATATAAACTAATTTCCCAACACACAAAAGGCAAAACACTGTAGTACTGTAGTCTACATTTGCATGATGCTTGCAGCTTTGGACACAACAACTCACTAAACTGCTTTCTTCACCTGATGATTCAATTTGTGATTTCATAATTTCTGAGACACTTTAATATTCAGGACTGCATTCAAGTTCTTGTTTTTTGACAATAGTATTTCTTGGCAAGTCTACTTTAAATAAAGCATTTTTAAAATTTGTTCTTACAAGCTACGTTTGACAAAATGTGCCTTGTTTTGACATACGCTGTAAGCACTCACTACATTTCTTGTTAGTGGCAAACAGATCATTCATTACAGTGTGCACAAGTGCTTGCAATTATTATGAATTGATTAGCAATCCCCAAAACGAGTGAAAGTTCCCTTTAATTGCCCTCATGTACTCAAGTCAACATAAATGACTATGTGCAGTATAATGTTACAGGGAAGGGTGGACTATTTCCTGCTTTTGTGATGTTTGTGACAGAAATGAATACTCTCTTTCTTTTTCAATTTCAGTATTTTAAACACAAAGTTTTACCTAAAATTAAGGGATGGACATTCCTGCATCAAACTTATACCTACACATTTTATTCATGTACAAAGAATGTGAAAAATAAATGCTGATGGGCCCCAGTTATGCCTGGCTAAATCACACTACCCCTTGACTTTTGAGATTTGTTTGTAAGAAGTTGATGCTTGTTGCTGTACCTCGTAGGGCAAGGATTTTACACCAGATGGACTGGCAGGAAAGTTGGGAAATTACACGTGTAAACGGGGGGGGGTACAATCACAGCATTCTGGCAGGGTTTCCGTCAGAGGGGGGAAAGGGGGGATTTGTCCTTCCCCCCTCCTTTCCAGATGAAGGTGGGTAAAATCCCTCCCTCCTTTTCATTTCCATAAAAATTAGAAAATTGTCAATATCTTGGTTTCTTACTTAAAATGACAACACTTTTGCAGCAGTGTTTGAACTTACACAAATAAATGGCCTTTAAAACTTTCAAATTGCACCTTACAGGGGCCTTGAAGCAAGCTTTTGTCCCCCTGAACCCATTCATAACTTTAGCATAGGACAGCGTCAATTTGGACTTGGGGTTTAGCAGTAATAAGTCCCCCTCTTTTTTGTGTTCCTGGTGGAATCCCTGTCTGGCAAATCAATACTGGCAATAATACCACACGATGACCACCAAACTGCAGACCTTGAATTTTGAAGCATGCCACTGCAGTGGCACACCATTGCTAACCTCAAATCACTGTGAGGAGAGTGATTTCTTTGTACACCTACATGAAAATTTGGAGTTATAAAAGTTAAATAAAACAGCACACCTACCACACTCCTCAATTTCCTAAGGAGTGTGATTTGTAGCACACCTGGACAATCTGAAATTGAAGGCCTTCTGACATCAAGTACACACGAGTGCACAGTACATAACACAGTACTTACAGTAAAGCTATCGTCCAGCGTATAGTCTTCATCCAGGTACATTGCCGCCCTGTCATAATCTGCTAATGATGTGCTGTGCAGCATGTGACTGTTAAAAGAGCATAACATGGATCAGTCAAACATGATAAAAACTTTTAAACCTGTTAGAAAAGGCAGGAATATTTGTCAAGATTATTTACTCACTTTAGAGAGAACATTTAAACCACATAATTGAGACTAACGGAAGCAACCAATCGAAGTTCTGTGTGGTGTTGTTCAAACACTCTGGTCATGTTCCCATTTAAGTGAGTACAGTGGATGTTTTTTAATACCGTGCTGTACCTATCAGATCAGGTGTTCTTAAACTTGATCCTTAAACAGAACTTAAACAGAGAGTGAGTGTGGGAGATTAACATGCGATATGATCACAATGCCCAAGCATCAAAATGTCACCAATGTCAAGTTGGCTGGCCAGTTCATCACCAACAGTCAAAACCATGCCAGCACTGGAAATGTAGGGCTTAATACTTCATCTATTGGTTACGTTCATGTACAATATAAACGAGTGAGTGCTTTTGATTTGCCATTCCATTACATTCTGACCTAAAGATCATGACCCACAAATGGGACACGACCTACATTGTAGGACAACATGATGCAACCTGATGAGATTAAATATTACGCCACATGGGCTACTGTATTTATTGCCCCGTTTGTTCCATCAAACTTTTCATGGGCAATGGAGAGTCCCACTGGTTTCCACAGGTTGAAATACATGATTTCAGGTAAGGAAGACTACAAAACTGGATGGCCTTGGTACATAGGTATACAGGAGAATCATACTCAAAGGCATGGTTTATGTCTGACCCATCAATTTAGAAACCAACAAACAAAATTTTTATCATTAAGAGGGAATCAGAGTTTGTTTTTACAAGTTTTTTCACAATGCTTGTTCCACACCACCATGATTGTACATTGACTTAAAACTAACAAAAAATGTGATCACAGTCTTACTTCCTGATTGGTTATATTGTAGTGGAGGTTGTCTATTCTTGTACCTACGAGTCCTGATTTTTTTTCTTAACCAGAAAAATATTCAGACATTTTTATTCCACAGTTTTTTTAAAGGGCAAGAGCAATCAGCACAAACTAAAAGCAAGTTACATTCACAATCATCTTTTTACGTACACTTTCTCTTCAAAGTATATTTCATTACACATTACAGTAGGTCTTCAATATTGAACATTCAAGGGAAATCAAGCAGTTACTACTCAAAATTTCCACATTTGAGGAGACAAAATATTGTCTCATGATTCTCAAGAGCCAATCATGAAATAGAACACTAATTCACCATGTTGGGATGACTGCACATGCCCTTTAACACAAAAATGTTTCTTCTAACCTGAAAGACCTCGTCCATGTTTCCTTATTCTAGCAAACAATCAGTGCAGAAGGAAAAAGAAGGTGCTACAGAAGAACAAAAGGTTCATATTTTGTTTCAAACTCTGACTGTCCCTTCAAACATCTACCTCAAGCCAAGAATATTGCACCATCTTGTACATGTATGTAGGTTCGCTACAGTATACATGTCAACTGCAATAACTTTGAAGAACATGTGCAAAACATTGTAATCAAGTTTCAAAGCACCTGTATAAAAGGCAAATTTTGCATTTAAAATGTAGCAAGATGGCATACAAAGAAAATAGCTGAAATCATCATTTAACCAATAAACACCTGGGATAGCTTCATGTCCTCAAACCAATATGCATCAAAAGAGGTGCAGAGGTTGCATCATTTGAAATTTTAAAACTTTGGGTGAACAAATTGTTCTTAAATGCATTTCTATCTGTCAGAAATTTGAAAAAAGGGTACCATACTGCCTGATCTTGAATAACCCATCATTCGGCATTCATAAAAGCAGACTTTAAAACCACAAATTTTTCTGTAAAAGCAAATTATTCCCCTTGCACTTGCCTATGTTTTATCACTTCCTATGGTACAAGGTACTGTAGTTAAATTTCAGGGATAATCCAGGCAGTGCTTTTGTCAAACTATACAATGACAAACTGAGGATTGAAATACCTGCAAATAATTGAAAAGAGTGTATTCCTGACCAGGGTCAGACACTTTAGGCTTGATTTATTATCTTAACGTTCACACTAATAGCAAATATTGTCCTGTACAAATGTAGGTTTGTTCTACCAGTAACTTTTGGTAACAAATACTATCTTCACCGAAATACGGACATGCAATACCATCAAAGCACGCATCAGAGGGTTTGTCAGTTCCATGTATACAGTTTAAAATGACAGTCTATTCTACAGAGTTTTAGAACTATTTCTACAGTATATCAATGATCAAGCAGACTCAATCTTATTAAAAGTGTGGTACTTACTGCAACAATGTAAAGTGTCAACTTTTTGAAACTTTTATTTTCTGAGGACAGACGTAATGCACTGTACATGAAAAAGATGTCATACTCCATCCACAAGAATTTGAAAAATTTTTTACTGGCATGAACTATACCACTGCAGGGTTTTTGTCATTGGGATATATAAGGGGGGATTTTGTCTCCCCCTTTCCAAAAGAAGAGTGTCCAGTCCCAGCCTCCCCCCATTTCATTTCCACAAAACATAAAAGAACTGTCAGTATCTTTGCTTTTTATTTCAATGATAAGAGAAACCAATCCATTCATAATGGTGTGTGTGTGTATGAATGTATGTTTTATTTAAGAAGAGGACACCAAGAGCACACCATTTTTTGCAGAACTTACATGAAAAAATAGCCTTTACACCATTCAGATTGCACTTTATAGGGGTCTTGAAGCAAGCTACTGCCCCCTCCCCGGTACCCACCTGTACAGTAGCTTTTACCATGAACACCATCAATTTGGACTTAGAATTTGGCAATAATAAATCTCTCCCCCCCTCCTTTTTTTTTTTGACTTTCTGGCAGAATCCATGCCATGGACTTCTGATGAATGAACGGATGGAGAGAGTGTCATCTATGACCAAACATTACCACTTCAAGTTAGGCCTAAGGTACCACACAGTGACACAGGTCTAAATTTTCAGAAAATTTCAAGCTTGCCCTTTGAGCACCCACTCTCTATTTTCTTTGTCCTCTATGACACTATTATGTTGGAAACATTTTTGGCAACTACAAAACTGTGTCTTGCAATTAACTATGCTATTGTAGTGTTTTGTTACTGTTATTCAATAAAGTGTATTTGTTCATGAATAACTGTATGTGTCTTCGTTACCAAATAAATACATTTGATGTTTGAGAGACAAAAGCTTTCTTGGTAATGAAATTTTATGATAAAAGTTGCCAGAGTTGTTCAGTAGGCAGTGGTCTTGAATCAGATAAGAGCAAACTCCTCATCATTCTTACTGTCACTACAAAATGGTTGTCAGACATGGTTGTCTGTGGGACAAGCAACTACTTTTGGTCCCTGGACAACTGCAAAACCACAGAAATCTAGCCTTGCTGACAGTCATTTAATAATTCTAAGTGATTAACAACACTTCACACAAAATACCAACATGAATGGAAAACAATCATCACAGTACTTCATTCATTTTGAATGGTTTAAACAAAACTTGAACCATACTCCTCCAAAGCTAATTAAGTTTCTCTCTGACAATTTGTAGATAATGAACCCTTGAGCAAGTCTGAAATTTTTTTAAACAAGTCCATAGTGCGTAAAGCAGCCATACTGGTATTCAAGTCTAAACTTGCACATAGATTGCCAACTACAGTACTTATCTAAATATGAGCAGGACATGTGCAGTATGCTCTATCCATGGACGAGCAGTCAGCCTGTACTTAACAGTATTTACCAGCCAGGTCCCACAGATTTCTTATTTTGCTTCAAAGTATCTTTCATGACATTTAAGGACATCAACATTGCATATTCAAGCCAAAACAATGAGTTATTCTCGAAAATTTCATTATTCAGTGACAAAAATAATGTCACATGACTATCAAGAGCCAATCATGAAACAAGACTGACTACTTCACAAAACTAAATCAGGGTGACTGCTCTTGCCCTTTGAACTTTGAAGGGAAATATTGCACTTGGTTTACAAGGAAATTTCTTCTTTTTAAAACCAATATTAATTGGCAAAGAGTGATAAATTATTACAAATAAGGCAGTATGGTAGCCCTCTTTTCAAAAAATAAGTTTCTCTCAGACAGAAACTCAGGAATCTGTGGTGCAAACATGAAACATTCATTTGTTTCATTATACCATTTTTCCATTGGTCTACAACTAATTTATGCACTTAATATGTAACATCTTTGAGAAAGCCCGAGTTGTGTGTGTTGCTAGATTTTAGCCTTTGCATCTGCTTATTTACATTACACTGAAGTGATGTTGGTCAAAATGATTCACAGAGTGCAACTTCAACTCAAGTCCTTTATAAATAGTTGATGCCTGTCACTGCAATTAATTAATGACATTTTTGTGATGAAAAAGAAGTCTAGATTTACAGTATTTCTACATATTTTGAAATAAGGTCAGAATTAGCTTTACGTATACAGTCCCTTGGAGTACACTTGTGGTGGCTGGGTTGGAAAAAAATGGAAAGTTGGGAAGCTATTCCCAGGAAATTTGGGCATCTTCAAGAAAATTTTGGCAACAGGGGAAGGGGGATTTTCCTTTTCTGTACAAGAAAATATTGGGAGAATTGTGGAAATTTAATATCTTTGATACTGGGAAATAATTATACTCCCTTCCGAAGAAATAAACATGATTCCCAGTGTTCAGAATGTGTAAACTTACTAATTTACTGGACAAGTTTTCTCACACTTTGTTCTATTTCTTGCTTATGTACTAAAGTCACTTCTGGTCCCTCCAGGGAAGGGAATTAAGTTCTAGCACATTTTGAAGTATCTGGACTGTGAGAGTGAAATTTCAAGTTTTTGGATAGAAAAACAGACAAAATGAAAGTGAAGAGCCACTATGACATCAACATTAACATACTCATGTCCTACAATGGCTGTACTAGTCATAGGCATCAATGTAGTTTGGGTATGGGGGCGGGGGGGGGGAGGGGCAAAAATTTTTCCAACAGCTAGAACCAAGGATCGTGTCCCAAACTGGATTTGTGTATCATCAATCCACCTACATGGATGCCAGCACACACGTCTACCAATACGTATGCAAACATGCACAATCACAAGACTACAGTATACTCAACACAGTAGTGTAGATGGAGCATTATAAATGCTGTATTACCAAAAAAGTAATAGCCTCAAATAAATTTTAGCAGCCATGAAGTCATACCAAAATTCTATATTTTGTTTATTCTGCCTGCTGTTTTGTTTAATTAACCTGAATTATTTGGGGTCAAAGCCATATGTTTGCAGACCTGCCAGCCTCTAGGGTCACAAAACTGTACTATGAAACTCGGAAAATTGCATTTTCATCTTAAAAGTCGTATTTTTATGAACATTCCTAAATGGCCTAGGGCTGAGTTATTTATCTAACTGGCAGTTATGGCCAAGTCACTTACGTATTTCCTTTGCTCACCTGACCATACTGGCCGGTTAGACAAATGACTCTTCCCTTACAGTCTTCAAACAAACCATCATTTACCCATCGTTCCTAATACTGTAGGTCTAGGCTACATGCTATGTCGGGCAGATGCATGACTTAACTGGTGTTTGTTGTCTTAAAGTTTGAGCTGTACCAGTTGTTTTTGTATGACAACATCAAAACTGTGAGGTTATTTTACATCATGAAATGTAATGCAGCCTGACACACATACTTTATATGGTGTGCAGATGTATGTTTACTTACTGTACAGAAGTACTACATACCTACAATGAGACACTGGCTTACAGCATAGTGACCATGATTCTGTTTACTGAAATTTTTTGCTCATAATGTATCTAATATTAGCTCTTATTTAGGTGACGAAAGCAAGGTCTCAACATACACACATGATGTGTCACCGGTTATTGTGCCCTGATGTACTGAACACAGAGTTTCATACACATTCAAAAGTTGTGTTGTACATTAATTGCACTGGAAATAACATTGTGTGGGATATTGTGACTCTAAGGGTTTTAAATGTAATCTCATTTTAATTAGAATTGTATTTTGTGCAATGAAAACTGTAAGGTAAAATTTTCAACATTTTATCGTACTACTGTAAGTATAACAAAATTGTACAAGTTGGCAGGTCTGTATTTCCCCTCCCAATATTTTCATTGGGACCACTGTCCCCTGCCCCCAGGATAATGCCCCTGGTATAAGTACATTGAGAACTTTACATATTAAAATCAAGCAAAATAAATACTGCATGTACAAAGTACCTGTAGGCTTAAATTTTGAAAGATGCAATGAAATGTTAAAGTGAAACTAGTTCAAAAACAGAGAAGCAGCAAATTTCTTCCAAGTACTGTTGTTTTAACAATCTATTCAAAATAAATAACCTTTCTGTCTTTCCCAGTCAGAGTAGGAGAATATTAATGGACTTTTGTTTTTAACAGTATAGTAGCAAGAGGAAACTGTTGTTTTCACTACTGAAATATGTGTACAAAGCTGCATGCCTATATGAACAGCATGAACTGACTGTAGCACAACGAACTACTAAACAGTGTAGTATTATTTGCATGTATGCAGTACTGTGCAGCAATTTCCACAAAGCTAGTGTACTGTTTCTTGTACTTAAATCATTAATAAAGTACATCCAGTAACAGTAGTTTTTACTTGCAACCCTAATGCATGCCTATTGCACTACTGCAGCTTAATCTATCTCATCCTTCTGTGCATTTCCACAGAAGCAGTCTCATCCCTGAAAATTTCATATATCTGCAAAATTTCCTGCCTGGAGAGTAAGCAATGCTATTTACACTAAATTGTGTTAACTGGTCACCGGGTCCAGTATTATACCTGTGGGTAGCCTGTACAGGTATGTTAATGCAACTGTCATCAATTTTTCAAGTTCTCGTGTACAGTAGAAACTGTAATACATACAGCTGAATGGAAATTAAATGTTAATTTGTGTTATCTGTATGTCCGACATACCAATAACTGTCTCATAAGTGAGTACTGTATTTAACAGTTCAATTTGCTTTCAAAAATTTGTGACCAGACATTTTTTTCAAATTACAGTATACACAAAACTGTTACAAGTCAGGACGTAACAAAATTCAAAATTTTAACTTTTTCCATAGCTACTGGGTTTGAAATTTGACTTACCATGCTAATTATAACCACTGTCATGTTGTAGTGAACCTTACGCATTCTCATTAAGTTATCAATACCAACTCAATGAGCCCCTTTAAGAGATACCATATTGTACATGTGTGTTCCTGAAATGTTGTAAGTTTGTCCAATCTGCTTTAAAGCTGATTATGAATGGAGTAGGTGGGGGCAGGGTAAGGTGGATAGGGTTGGGAGTAAAGTGTGTCTTAAATTTACTGCACCTAGAACCAAATTTCTACAACTCTGGGAAATGTGGACATTTATTATAAGTAAAAGTATGATGAGGTTATACAGCTCAGTTTCCAACCAACTGGTTTATGACAGGCTAACACTGTCTCTTTTATCTAGTTGTAGCCTGCAGGCTATTGTGTTTGCGTTTCAACTACTACATTCAAATATCAAAAATCTTACTTTCGCTATAAATAATACTATGAGTCTTTCAACGGCTTCACTGTTGAACAGCCTACGTTTCTAACTAATTTACATGGCATACCTATGGTATACAATAGCCTGCCAACTTTCTAGTGAATCTCATTTACGACCACCAAACATGACGTCAGGACAAAAATTAAAATACTAAATTATATCTCGCGTAATAGGTAATATTTATGCATCGAACGTATGGCCTGGTACGCATTTTCCACATACAAAAGCTAATTAGGTTGTTCGCCATTCGTTGCATCTGTTGCATGTACCAAAATACACTATTCATACTTGCTTCGTGCACCAGGTGACCATCTCATGTTTACCAATTTGTCCCTCAAAATGCAGGATTCCTGTAAATGGAAACTGGACGAAGGTTTGCAGACTCTGTATATTATACTGTTTAGAGAGGTGTATCATGGTTTTGAGAGAGCGCCATCTTTCAGCTACTATACAGTCTGCTCCACAGGCTAATCTAGTTGCAGCTCACTGGCTTGCTTTTCCTACTCCATTGCCTCTTCTAAGCACTAAGCACAATGGTAGTAGTATCCATTTTTAAAGTCTTCTACATGTCTTTAAAAATAGAACCTTCTGCTATTGTGCTCGTTAAATAATGCTACCAAACCATACTGTACAGATACTCATTAACAACAAGAGAAATTTTCACATACTGTACAAGAGCACTAAATGCTACAAGATGAGGAAAAATAATCTGGCTTTACATTAAACCAGAATGCAAAAATGCATTGAGGTTTCGATGATATATAAATTTTCCATTTCAAATAATGCCATCATGCACCATTATCTTCACAGTCAAGTGTTACACTAGCATGTTCAAAAAATAATTTTGTTATTCCAGATGACTTTTGACCTCCATTAAAGACATACATAGACAGACAAACATGCAGACAGAGAGAGACAGACAGCTATCTTGAAAGATCACATTTAAAAAGGTTTCAGACTTTGATCCCCCAGCTGACCCCAGATGACCTTTGACCTCTGCCAAAAACAATGGGGGCCATCTCCTGACTATAACGCATCTACATACCCAAATATGAAATCTATCCAAGCTTCCTATCTTGGGATATCATGTTAACAAGATTTTCAGACTTTGACCCCTGGTGACCCCAGATGACCTTTGACCTCTGCCAAAAACAAGATGAAACCATCCTCTGACCATACGGCATCCATCCACATATACCAAATATGAAGTTTATCCAAGTTTCTTAGATTGAGATATGGTGTTAACAAGATTTTCAGACTTTGACCCTCTGTGACCCCAGATGACCTTTGACCTCCACCAAAAACAGCAGGGACCATCTCCTGGCTATAACGCATCCATGTACCCAAATATGAAATCTATCCAAGCTTCGTATCTTGAGATATCGTGTTAACCAGATTTCCAGACTTTGACCCCCACTGACCCCAGATGACCTTTGACCTATGCCAAAAACAAAAGCAACCATCTCCTGACCATAATGCATCCACATACCAATTATGAAATCTATCCAAGTTTCCTACCTTGAGATATAGCGTTAACAATGTTTTCAGACTTTGACCCCTAGTGACCCCAGATGACCTTTCACCTCCACCCAAAAACAGAAGGGTTCTTCCTCTCAATATGTTGCATCTATGTACTAAGTTTAAAAACTGTCAGACATTTCTATCTTGAGATATTGTGTTAACAAGCAACATGTCACAAACACACACACACCCACGCATACATACATACACACGAACGCCACTATGATCCCATTGGTTTCTCTTATCATCGAAACCAAAAATAAAAAAGAAAGCATTCACCACTGCACAGCTTTCCCAGTTACTAGTTAGGATATTGCAGATAAACATCATATATAGGAATAGGTTCACAATGTACATAGGCTAGCCTAGGCCTATGTGCTATACCTTAGGCAATGGCAAAAGTGCCAAGACATGCTGAAGAAAATTATATCGTAGAGAAAAACTTTAAGCCTTAAGCTCACAAAAGTATTGCACATTGTTGTATGAGGGACTATTACACACGCCTTGACAATATTTTAGATGTTCTTGGCCACATGGATTTTTATTGACCCTTTTCGGTACTCGATCCTGCTTTGTGAAAGGAATGTAGGCTACTGCTGACTAGCACAAACGTATGCAGAAAGTACTAACGTTAGCTCACTTGCTGAATCAAACCATACATTTTGGGCTTAAATTTCTCAGTTAAGGGAGGTAGACACTTGGTGTTTTCAATTTTTCCAAAAGCCAAGAATTGACACTGTAGAATATCGTTAATTTATTTACCTTTTTCCCCTTTTATAATGGCGAACTTTTTTCCGAGATTCCATTGTCGAAATTTGCGAGATCCTTTACCTAAGCTGTACACACTGAGAAAGCAGTGAATGTGCATGCAGTAGTTGCTGTGATTGCGCTTAAAGTATGTGATCGATCATTGGTGTATGAAACAATCACAATTTCCACAAAAATTTCCTGTTGAAGTTCACCTTGTCTTCTTGGCAGGTGTCGAATGTGCACTTCTCCTTCGTTATTACGTTGTGCAAAATATTGAAGCAGTTGCCAAACACGCCCGCCAAGCAAGCTATATTTCAGCATGCATCTGCTCAAATCTTATGCCATCCACATGTGTTCAAACTGCTAATTTTAGCTTTAGGCTTAGTGCAAGAGAATTTTGGGCCGGGCGGCCAATGTTTTTGTTTTTGTGCCAGGGAGGGAGTGGGGGGGGGGGGGGGGGGGGGAACTCTTCAGATTTTATCCTGGTTGTGCACCTGTGGTCAAAAACAGCTAGTGGAGAACACTGTTACCTAAAAATGACATTTATTCCAAGTTTCCTATCTCAAGATGTCGTAATAATTAGGTTTTCGGATTTGACCACTGGTGACCCCAAATGTACTTTGACCCCACCAAAAGTTATATGGTTCGTCCCTTGACAATATTGCATCTACATACCAAGTATGACATTCATCTAAGTTTTCTATCTCAAGAAATAGTGATAACGATGTTTTCGGATTTTGACCCCTGGCGACCCCACATGACCTTTGACCCCCACCAAAAACAGTAGGTTTATTCTCTTGATAATAATGCATCTAGATACTAAGTATGACATTCATCCAAGCTTTCTAACTCAAGATATCGCGTTTACAAGGTTTTCGGGGTCTGATCCCTGGTGACCCCATACGACCTTTGACCCCCAATAAAAACAATAGGGTTCTTCCTCCCACTGTGGAGCATCTATGTACCAAGTATGGCATTCATCCAAGTTTCCAATCTCAAGATATCGTGTTACTTGAGGTTTTCAGGGTCTGACCCTATTGACCCCAAATGACCTTTGACCCCCACCAAAAACAATAGGGTTCTTCCTCTGACAATAACGCACCTACATACCAAGTATGACATTCATCCAAGATTTCTACCTCAAGATATCATGTTAACAAGGTTTTCAGAGTTTGACCCCTGGTGACCCCATATGACCTTTGACCCCCACCAAAAACAATAGGGTTCTTCCTCTCACTATGGGGCATCCATGTACCAAGTTTGAAAACATTCAGACCTTGCCTTCTTGAGATATCGTGTTAACAAGCAAAGTGTCACAAACACACACACACACATACATCCACACACACACACACACACACACACGCACATACACACATACATACACACACACGCCATCGTGAATGCATAGGTTTCTCTTTCATCGAAACCAAAAATGCCTGCATGGAAGGTTTGATCACTAAAACAGCTTCGAGTGCAACTTTAAGTAAGAAAAGGTACAAAATGCTAGTTGTTAATAGAGTACTCTGAAAATCATATTAGCATATATTGAGTGGATATCAAAGACTGTATGAGGGTATTGGACAATACTACTACATGGCAATGCTTTATTAGCTTAATTTAAGTTTCAGATCCAATAAATATCAATGAAAATAATGAATTACTGTAGCTGATCATGCGCTGTACTGTATGTGTGTTTACCGATACGCATGCACAACAGCACCTTACTGTTGTAACAATTGTTGTACGTTAGACACCTGGATGACAAATTAGAAAGACTTGCAATGCAGTGAGGTCGGTTTGTATTAAACCTCTATTCCATTTTGGTGCATTCTGAAGGCAATATACCCCTTTAATTGACTCATGGATTGCTCTGAAGGTTGAAGAATTTTACTGTGGAATATAAATGTTATAACTTGGTAGTCAACATGACTGCATGTGTTCTGTGCTCTACCAATCTACTTCGCTCCTACTTACCTCACCTGTTTCACAAATGGACTGTTCCATTTACCGCGGAATACTCACTGGCATTGTCTTCTGTAGGTGGCGAGATGTGCTAATAGGAATTGTCCCTGAACACACCCTTGTTTCATTGCCAGCAAAATGCTCAAGTCACGTTTTTTTTTCAGCTCCCTCGTACAGAGGAACAAGAAATGCGATATGTTTCCAAATACTGTGGTTTTAAGCTGAAATTTACAGCATACTGTAAATAAAACTGCATATTACTTAAAGTTGTGCATTGAGTTGGTTTGCAAAATTCAAATACAAACGGTCAAACTTACTCAATCCTCATTTCCTACATAAAAATAAATGTTTCATGAGTAAGGCATTATTAACAATGTAATTTGGTTTTTTAGAAATTTGTAACCAGAAACTTTGCAAGCCATTCCCAAAACCATTTCAAGCCAGGTTCCCCAAAAAGAAAAAGTTATCTGAAAAAATTAGGAGTTTTATAGCCCAGTTTTAAACCAATTGGTCAAGCCAGCCACGGCCATTTTCTTACAGTTCAATCCAGTATACCAGACTGAAATGCGCTGATGTCATGTGCATGACCTCATTGACCTCTTTACAAACAAAAGAGCTGTTCCCAAAACATAATGCCTTAGACAATTTACAGGAGATGAATCGTTCAAATTTTTGAAAGTTTGGGTGAACAAATTGTCCTCAAGCAAATATTAACCAAATTTCCACCTCCACGGAAATTTTTTTCTTGAAAAGAAGGTCACAGTCCAAGTCCATACTGCTTTATTTTGAATAAACTCTCATTCTATGGTCTTTTAATGATGATTTGGAGGGGGGGGGGGGGCAGTTTATGCAATATTCCTCTTTAAACGTACAGAACACATTAAGTGTACTGTACTGCAGCTAATACATTACGATTGGTACATTTATCTGCCATTCCAATATCTTCTATATAAAGTAACAACATTGCATACTACAATCCTTGAAGGATAAATTAAGTGGAAATGGCTAACAGCATGTTGCAAGTATTACCCAATTAGTCTTCCCCCAGAGTTTCACAAAATGTCAAATTACAAGGTCAAATTAGCTGGCCTAATTAAATAAGCCGACCTATGAAATTTTCCTACAGTGCCAATTATTGCAGAATTTGACAAGCACTTTGACATTCTTAAAAATAGTTACTAAGCAATTTAGGTGCCCTACTGGGCACAGTATTTCTAATGTCTTGTTTTTAGGAGTGAAATACACTGGACGATCTGCTTCAATAACTAATTCCAAACAGAGCGGTTGATACTGCAAGAAAGTTACTTAGCTCGAATATTACTTTCACCTTAATACCACATACACTGAATATCCTGCACATTTTACTAAATGTACAGTGCTGTACCATTACATTTTACTGTTACCATCTAGAGAAGTCAGCATTAATTCATTCAAAATGGGAACAAAAGATACCAAATCCATGGGGGAAGATCCTGGGGGGAAGGGGAAGGGGGTGCATGTCTCCCCAGAATTTGAGGAAATGCCCACATACATGACTTTAATTTTTCACACAGTAACCCTTATGAGAATGAGGTTAAGTCCCCACCACTCTTCCATACTGAGCAAAATTGCTTGACTGTCGCTAGCTAGTGCTGCATCTTTTAAGTAAAGCTGGGAACTTAAAATTGCCAGGGCTTTAAAGATCTAACAGTGAAACTAAACTTTGATAAAACTCTTAAGGTGGTTAACATTTTAACATGTCTTCTCTGGAAAAATTTTTCACTGTTAACATTACCTTGAAGAAACTCAGGATTCCTAAGTTCTGAACATAATTGTATGTAAATGCATATACACACTGCCAGCAAGAAGCAACAAATTTCTTCCAATCCACTATAAGCTCAAAACAACTGCCCCTCCCTTCTGTACTTTTTTTATCACTCCCATCTGTTTTTAGTTAAAGGGCAGGTGCAGTCACTCCAAAGTTGTTTTGAAGCGATATTTACTGTAAATCTGACAATTTCTCTTATTCCTCTACATTATATCTTTCAAAATATTTTAAGACTTCAATTTTATATAAACTTAGCAGGTTACTCCCAAAGTAGACATTTTAGGGGAAAAAATATTGTTACATGATTCTCAAGAGCCAATCATGAAACAGGACAGCCTACTTCACTACTTCAAGTTGGGGTGATTACACATCACCTTTAATCTGATGAAGGAACAGTTCAAACCAGATACTCATCAAAAAATCTTTACCCCAAATAATGTGTCATGTTGTCACTTCCTCTGTACAAGCTAAAGCTACAAAAATGAAAAAGAATTTACAGCACAGTCTGTAATTACATTACACACTACAGGAACAAATACTGCGCCAGTCTGTACATAAATCCTGTGACTAATTTTCACAAAATGCAATGGGATACATATAGGCTTACTCTTTGAAGTCTTTCCACGGCAGGCAAAGAATCAACTTAGCTTATAATACTGTCACAGTTTCTGAAAGAGGGGGTACAGGGGAGGGGGGGGTGGGGAGATTTGTCCCTCCTTCCTACATAAAGGTGGACAAAATCCCTTCTTTTACATTTCCATGAAACCTACAAAATTGTTAATATTTTGGTTTCTTACTTAAAAAGAGGCCACTTTTGCACAAATGTTTGAACTTAACACACATAAATGGTCCATAAAACCCTTCAAATTGCACTTTATCCCAGTGAATCCACTAGTAACTTTAGTCTAGGACAGTGTCAATTTAGACTTTGGGTTTAGCAGTTATGAATTCTCCCCCTCTCCCTTTTTTCTGTTCCTGGCAGAATACATGACTGTACCTTGTTTTTTCATAAACATTTTGAGATGCGAAAATGGTGTTGAAGGCAGTGATGGCTCCGAGAGGCACCATTGAATGATTCCCACAATTAATTCAAAAGTCCCACTGAGAAAATACACTTCTGTGGGCAATTCTTACACAGTTTTCTACACGTACTGTATACTACAAGTACCTGAAATCTGCTACAAAAATTGTGGAATGATATATTTCCCAACATATTTTCAACTTTAGCTCAAACACTGATGGGAGGTTGTGAAATGCTACAGCAACTATTCCTCCTGTGGGCTGGGGTTGAAGAATATGCTCACGGTATTCCCCGCCTGTTGAAAGAGGCAACTAAACGGGAGGAATTGAACAGTTTTTGAACAGTATGACATTACATAACACATTGGTGTTGGTGTGCCAATAAATATTATCTAACTAACAAATCCAACAACTGTCTACAGCTGCAATTTCAGGACTGTGAAATGGTTGTTTAGTCCTTCATTTTTCAAAAGTGCATGTTTTAGAAACAGACAGTGCAGTACTTGCATGAACATTACAGATTATCATGCAGGGCTTTCAAGTTTGTCATGAACTTTAGCCATTGGTGAAAAACAATTTTGACCACTGAGACCTAAACTTTGAGTTAGTTAACTTTGCAACAATTGCACATGTATAATTATTTCTGCTATGGGCAGGGTATGCACCTACAGGGAGGGGGAAGTGAGGGTCTTGCCCTTAAGCTCAGGTCACACTACAGCAATATCGGATCGGATTTTTGTGAGTTTTAGTTAAAATCTCCTCCACACATTGATGGAAACAACCAAAAATTTGCCATCCTGTGTAAATGTATGATCGGTATGAGAGGACCATAGAAATGAAGTGTTACCTATTTATTTCATGACATAATATTTACAAAAAGCTTTAATCGGACTATGCAAATCCGATAAAAGTTGTCTGCAGATGTGAATATTTAGTGTAACTTAGATTTTCACATACAAATCATATATTTGCACAAGTTGGCAAATTTTTGTCTTTTTGCGACCAGCTATGGAGGAGATTTTAAGTAAAATTCACAAAAATCGGAATGAAATCCTATCCGTTATCGCTGTAGTATGACCTGGGCTTTAATGATGACAAATAATATTACCCCCCAAAAACCACCACAGTTAACTTTCAAGATTAATCTTGTCAAAGTGAAAAATTTTGCACCATTTCATATCTACCTCCCTGAAAAAGGAAAACATTTTCAAAAGATGAGGCAGGATGCTATATCTCCCTTTCCTTTAGACCCCCCCCCCGAGGGGGTGGGGTCTAAAGGCAAAGCTCCCACATTATTCCCCCACAACCCCACATTGATTACTCTGGGTACAGGGTACAGTACTAAATGTACCACATGAACATTCCAATAAGATAAATCTCAGACCATCCTTACTGCAACAGTAAAGAAGAAGAAGACTCAAATCTCACTTAAATCAATTCAATGATCAACAATTTCAGCTCATTATAAATTCTCACTTTTACACATGTATACTTACTTAACAAAACTCGTCACTTCATTCATGAACTTCCTGAACTGCTTTCCACCGACCTCTTGACAGTGAAGGGTGATGAAGTGTGGCTTTAAGTGATCAACAGTCTGTTAAGAAAGGAAAATTCCATTTAGATATAGTACTTTACCAGTTAAAGCCAAAAAATATTCATGAGGAAAAAAAAATTTGTACAAAACATTTTGTGCCAAACTATTTACCAGACAATCACATATTGAATATAATACAAACCATGATAAAATTTTTTTCCCATTCTTATGAACTTTACACTACAGTATTTTTCCTTCACCCTTGCCCTCTATTTACAGATGGAGAAAATACTATATACTGGGCTTATCATGAGTCATCACCTAATAAAGTTCGTTACCACAAAAATATGAAAACATCTGCAAAAATCGACAAAAAATTTGACAGTAATATTTTGTAACATGTCTTCTTCTTTGTGCTATATTTTGGTGTTGTCTGGACTGAGTAATCTTTAGAAAATGAATTTTGAAATGTAGGAGGCAGTACAAGTAGCAATGCGTATGAAGTAATCATGAGTCTATCACTTCATAAAAAACAAATAAAATCCTATAAATTACTACATTTAGAGCCAGATTTTGACATATAAATGATACAGAATAATCTCCTTTCTATCAGAATTCTCCTTAAAACTTCATAAAAGACATTCTTATAATCATTTCTACTGATTTTTGCAAATTTCTGGCTCATACTTTTGCTGAAACTTGAAAATCTGGCCATGACTAACATTTCTGCTTCAAAAAATCAAAAACATGATGACAAATAATTGGTTTTGATGTTGTTTGATGAATTTGCATCGCGGGTTATTCTGGCATTGCAATCACATTGCACCTACTCCCTGCAATGGGGTTTAGAAGGCAGTGATCGACTCATGATAACATACTATACATCTCAACATTTTGGGGTTGCTGGTATATTCTTCATGCTATGCACCAATGTGATTCACATGTGCATGAGTTCACATTACCTTTGATGAATGTGGGTTTTTTCCCCCAAAGTAGGTAGGGGACGGCATGGGGCTTGCCATTAAAACTGTTTGTCCCGCTGAATACTGCAAGTGGGTTCCCTGATAAAATTTGTTCACATTTTATCCACTTTACAGTACTGAACCTGGTACTGTAACACTATCTGAAGCACCCTTTGGGCCAGTTAACTGGCTGCCTTGGTTTACCACCCAATACAGTATCTACACTGGTGACACGAAAGTAATCCATTTCTTCCTCTTACCATAAATTATGGAAAGCTTTCAAGTTTAATGAACAATACACTGACAAATTGAGACTCACAGTATTCCATCAATATTTCACATCCTACGCATTAATTTCACATACTGTACTGTATATTATACTGCAAAGAGCTTGATTAAACAGAATTAGCACTTTGCATAACAAACATCAAAATGTATTGTACACTTGGATTATGTAAAGCAATCTACTGTACAGTATTCAGCTTTTCTATCAAGGTTAGGTTAGATAGAGTTTTACGGCCCAGTTCCAACCAATTGATTCAAGTCAAGCTGGCCACAGCCTTTTTTCCAGTTGTGGCTTAATACTGGCTTGTTTTCCCTACTCCATTGCTTACAGTATGCTGAGCACCAAGCACAAGGGCAGTAGGTTCTATCAATGGGGGAGGGGTAAGGGGAAGATTTATCATCCCCTTTCAAAAGGAGAAGGGTAAAATCCCCACCTGTTCATATATTAAGTAATATTGGTATCTTGGTTTCTTTAATACTGTAGTTTATAAGAAGATGACACTCTCTGACCTGCCACTTGCTATTGCTTATTTTAATACAGTAGATGAAAAAGATGGGAAGATTGAAGGTTCCCTCCTGGATAATTTCAGCAATTGGAAAAAAATTCCTTTCTCAAACACTGAAATACTGAAAGATTTTTCGGAAATTTTACTCCTTTCCTGGGAAAATCAGAGAAACATTTTCCAGGCCTACTGTATTTTCAAAGGAGTCTCTGTATTTCTACTCTATTGCAGAGGTTTAAGCATTCCAAAAGAATCCACCCTTCCATCATTTCAATTTTAAGAAGTGACTAATTTTCTCTTCAGTTGACTATGATTTTTCTCTGAGATGGTGCAATGCTCACAGAGTATACTGAAAATATCACTACAAGATGACATACCTTTAGCCAGACAGGTACAAGTAATATACAAAAAAGGGGCAATACGTAGCGGCTAGGGACCAAAAAATCCTGTTCATGGGAGGGGGGCCATACGTGAAAAGGCATTTAGTCAATAACAATTTAAAATTCTTACAAGTACTGTATGATTGCCTTTGCTACCAGACTTTGTTAAGTGTTAAGTAGGCTTACAGTGCATCACAATGTTAGAAATGGTGTCATTGTACTGTAGTCATGAGAACTATGGCATTGATCATGAATTCAGTTTAGTAGTCCGATAAGCTTTTACAGCTCAGCTTCTAACCAATTAGTTAAATTCGGGTTGGTCAGTGGCCACAGCCTTTTTTCCCCCTTGCAACTACTGGAACTGGCTTGTTTTCCCTACCCTATTGCTTATGCTGAGCACCAAGCACAGTGGCAGTACAGAACTGTAGATTCCATTGTTAAAGCCTTGGTATGTATGACCAGGTCAGTAGTCAAACACCAGACCTGCAGACTGCAAGTTGGATGCTCTAACCACTTGACCATGCAGCAGGGCCCCTGGTCATGACAACATTCACAGCAACATTATGTTCACAACCCTTTGGTGATGCAAAAGATTTTAGGAAATGGCATTGTACTTTACAAGCACAGTATGCATGTTCAGTATAAAAGTATTGTACAACATTCAACATTTTTCTGATCTCTGAGCCATCATTTGTCATATTAAAGATTTTTATGACAGTGCAGTTAGGTCCTAAATTACATGGAATACTGTAAACTGAGTAAAAAATGAGGCACTGTTCATCCATGTTATTTCCTTGGGGTGGGGGAGGGAGCTTGGATAGGGTTTGGGCCCCATGGGGTCCAAATCCCCAGAACTTCATTCAAAATTTGTAAGACAAAATTGTAAAGACTCTGGTATCACTACAAGCAATAGAGACTACTATACATGGTCAAGCTGGAACAGCTAGAGCATTAGACTTGCTGCCAGCCAGGAGGTCTAGAGTTGGACTCCTGATGGGGTCATATACAAACCACAAACTTTAAAAATGGAACTTACTGCAACTGTGGTTGGTGCTCAGCTGTCAGCATTTATGGAGATCTAAAAACAAGCCATTTAGTCAAAACTGTAAAAAGGGCTGTAGCTTGCCCTACTTCTGCCAACTCGTTCGAAATTGAGCCACTGATCCTTGTCTAACTACAGTAACTAAATACAACAAGCAATGTTAACACAAGAATCATTTTAAAGTAATTCTACTTCTGAGTTCACCCCACGGATGTCATAAAACAGATTGTCAAAGTGATTCATGCAAAATAGCCAATAATCACTTTAACATTCTTACAAAGACAGTTTAAGCAAAGTAGGTAATCATTTTCGTGTAAATATTTCATCTTTGTACCCCAGATATTGCAAGTAAACAGAGCGGGTTACAGATGATTTATTGACATTTAAAATGAAGAGGTGTGTGTTACTGTATATTCTATGATTTAGCACACTCCCCATCATGTGATGAGAACTGGAACATAAAATACTTAGTAGTCCACCCATTACTAACATTTAGCTCCCTATCAATTTCGTTGCTATGCAAAGGTGAAACTAAAATTTCTCAGTCTTGACGTCAATACTTATCTGTTATTAGATTTACCAGGTAAAACAAACACTTTAATCGCATTTTGGTGTTGACATTATGTTCCTTATCGGGTGTGTAATGACTTCCTCAAAGTCTCTGTTTGGATTTTGCAATTGATCAAATTTTTCCATGTACCTCATGTAGCAACTGCCACACTGTACAACACTGTTGCCTTCACAATGTCTTTGTAATGCTATTTGTACACCTGCATTTAAAGGGCAAAAGAGGTTGCCACAAAACTTGTTTGGAAAAAACACCTAAATTTTACAATTTTCCTCTTATTTCTCTTCAAAGTATCTTCTGCAATATTTAAGGACTTCAATATTGCATTCAAGGTGAACCAAGCAGTTACTCCTTGTAAATTTCACATCTGAGGAGAAGAAATATTGTCACATGACTCACAAGAGCCAATCGTGAAACAGAAAAGTCTACTACACTACTTCAAGTTGGGGGACTGCTCTTACCCTTTAGAAGGCAAATTCATCTCGGCCCAGAAAGGTCTGGCCCTGTCAGATTTGTTGATCCCCTGCTGGAGATTTCACCTTCTCCTATGGGTAGATCGAAATCCATTCCCATTCCATTCTCCATTCCCTGCTTTTTGTACCATGTTCGCACACAATATAATACTAGCCCGAACAAAAATATGCATTTCCGCCCTACAGTACTCTAGGGCAGATCAAAATGCAATTTTTTGCACCAAAAAGGCAATTTAGACATTGTCCACTACACAAAACAACACATGTGATTTCTCCTTATGTTTGGAATGGATTAAGAAGGAATGAATCCACCTAATTTTCATGTGAACTCAAAATCTGGAAGATATGTTGTACTGTACCTGCAGGTACAGAATTGGTTTGTTTATTCTGACAATTCGCAGGATGCAGGCAAATGCATAGCCCCAAAAGGATTTACCCCACACTTGCTAATTTGTGACTATGTTAACTACTGTACATTTTCAATGCTGTTTACATCAAATACTGTAAGGTACCCAACTTTGTCATTTTCATTATGTCACTAGACCTTTAAGTAACAATGAAATAAAAGTAAAAACCTTGACAAGGAAGAGGCAAGAAATTAAACACTGCTATTTATTTACACTACCAGAGTCGGCTTCGGAAATGTTTGTTCGTTTTGCAAACTTAAACTGTGCATACATGCATGGCACTGGGTTGTGGTAATTCTTTCAAAATGAATATGAAATTTTTTCCGAGCATTAAGAGAAGGACTCAACCATATTGTCTAGTACACTGATCACCACACAGTTTAATGACTTCCATGTTAGGGCAGGGTCATTTATCTAACTGGCACTTACTACCAGGTACCTTATGTACACAGCATGTCATGTGCCCAACTGCTCATACTGTCCAGTTTAGATAGATGACTCTCCCCTTTGCAAATGTCTTTGTTGTAGTTTTTACCTCAACTTCTAATCCTTAGGTAGAAGTGGTGAAGTCGTGTCCGTGGCTCAATGGCTTCTACTGTACCGAATTTTGCGGAACTTAAAAGAAGGGTTTTAGGTCACATCAAGTGTTGATAGGTTAGAAATATTAGAAGGATACTTATTCTAAGCATTTTGGTGAAATTTGCATTGAAATCCAATGTGCGGTTCTCAAGATATGAGCAAGCAAAGTTGTCACACTTTCAACAACCACTAAACTTGAAGCAAGCTCATATGTCATCATATCCCCATATAAATGGACAGTCTTTTGTTTTCTTTAAACTTTACAGCATATTTTCTCTTCAACAGTCCCATATTATCAAAATGTGATCGCATAAGTGGCATGTACACATTTCAAACTTTGCAATCCACATCGGGAGGTCCTAATATTCCTATGAAAATAAAAGTCAACACAACAGTCTGAAAAAACAAAGGGACAACAAAGCAAGTGAAGAAGTGATATAATCTCTGCTTCCCTCAATCTCTACTTGGAATCCACAAATCTAGTAACTTTATTTGTTGATATCTCAAGAAATATAAGTCCCATTTGAATGGAAATTTCACCACACTGTGCAGATTTAGTTCTTCCTTCACATGTGAAAATTCGTTCTTTGCTTAAACTTTCCTTTTAAAGAGTATTCCACTTTCTATGAATGCTATAATTTATTACAAAATTTTGTGGCACCACAGTAAAATTTATCAACAGTGACAAAGTGCTCTTGTTGCAGAATCACACGATGGGACATAGCCTGGCAAGTGGCAAGGCATGTAAGTGGGAGGCAAGATGGCTAGAGGAGGAAAAACTCCGTTTTGGACAGAAATGTGTAAACATGTATTGTCAGAGACAACTTGAAATTTTTGGGACATCCTTATCCTCCAGATTGTGTCACAGTGCATAAATGGAATGTGATCTGGTATACAGTAATATTTGGACTGTATACTGTCCTTTTCTACATACTACATTTCGAAAAAAAAAAATTCACATTGTCGTGTACATTTAAGTTTCTGAAGCAGCATGCAACTTGCACAAAAGAGCCCTGCATACACATATCCAGGCTTAATATAAAACAAGGGGTAATCACAATTTAGGGCTTATCATTTCCAGCGAAAAATACTGGGGCAGGTATTATAAAATAACATAAAATCTGAGGGGGGAGCTCATTAAATTTGATTACTGACAAGACGCTGGTAACCATTAAATGTACATGCAAGTACAGTATGTATCAAACATAGTAACATTAGTCCTGTGCAGTAGTAACAAACCAAATTTTGGTTTATGATAGTTGCAAGTAAAGTCAAAAATGTCCTTATCCTTTGATGCAACTGTCCGATTCTCGCAACTAATTTTAATACTTCTGCCCCCTTCCCAAAAGCTCTTAAAAAGAGAACTGCTTCACAGAAGGGAAATACAATGGCATTTTGCTTTCCATGGATAAAATTTTCATAATTTCATTAACTGTCAAATACACGGAGGAAAAAAAAAACCAAAAAGAAATTTCTACCTCCAAGGTAGGTACAGTACTGTAGTATGGTAGTTCAAATTTCACCACCCTGTGAGCTTGCACAAAAACAGTACACAGTACACACATAATGTACTTTGAAATGTACAGTAGCTTGTTTGATGCATTTAATATGCAGATAATGTAGGCATGGTGTAAGCTGCTTAAAACCAGAAAGCAATCCTTAAAAGGAATGAAACTTTTCAGTATTTTATTTCATTGGCTAATACGTTCCAAGTAGCGTGAGGTCCTGCTCGTGCATGCTTGATAAGCTCGTTTGCTCATATAAAATGTAATTAGTCACCCTTGGTTACTTCAGAGAGACCTCTTCAAAATCTACTACGATCCAAGTTTTAGTCATCATTTACAGTACTTTGTAGCCTTTCCTCAACATTTAATTCGAACTGTTACTTTACATTGTCTTTGTTGTCTAAGTTCAACAATAAAATAGGTACAATAATCTCGCCAAAATTACATTTAAATCCCTTTTAAGATAAACTCTGAAGCATAGATTACACAGTTAATCATTTAAGAATGAAGTAGTTGTGCACTGTTAAAGCTACTTGAGAAGAATACATATTTACAGTTCACTGTTTATAGCAACCATAATTCAATATTTACAGAATGTACAATGTATGATATACAGATACAATACATAAGTGGTTTCGATGATACATAAATGTTCCATTTCAAAGAGTGCCATCATGCACCTTTATCTTCTCATTTAATGTTATACTAGCATGTTCAAAAAATAATTTTGTCATTCCAGATGACTTTTTGACCTCCATAAAAGCCATACATAGCTAGAATGACAAACAACAGACAGACAAATGGACAAACAGCTATTTTGAGAGATCACATTTAAAAAGGTTTCCCGGCTTTGACCCCTGGGGACCCCAGATGACCTTTCATCTCTGCCAAAAACTATGGGGACCATCTTCTGACCACAATGCATCCACATACCTAAATATGAAATCTATCCAAGTTTCCTATCTTGAGATATTGCATAAGCAGGATTTTCAGACTTGGACCAGCAGTGACCCCAGATGACCTTTGACCTCCATCAAAAACATTAGGTACCATTTCCTGACAATAAGGCATCCACATACCAAATGTGAAATCCATCAAAGCTATACTTAACTTGAGATATCACATAAACAAGGTTTTCAGACTTTGACCCCTGGTGACCCCAGATGACCCTTGACCTCCGCCAAAAAGCGAAAGGGATCATTTGCTGACTATAACGCATCCACATACCAAACATGAAATCTATCCAAGTTTCCTTTCTTGAGACATCGTGTTAACAAGGTTTTCAGACTTTGACAACTAGTGACCCCAGAAGACCTTTCACCTCCCAAAAAAATAAAAGGGACCATCTACTGACCATAACGCATCCACATACCCAAATATGAAATCTATCCAAGCTTCCAAACTTGAGATATCGTGTTAACGACATTTTCAGACTTTGACCCCGGTGACCCCAGATGACCCCAGATGACCTTAGACCTACACCAAAAACAAAAGGGACCATCTACTGACTATAACGCATCCACATACTAAATATTAAATCTATCCAAGCTTCCTACCTTGAGATATCATGTTAACAAGGTTTTCAGACTTTGACCCCTGGTGACCCCAGATGACCTTTGACCTACCCCAAAAACGATAGGGACCATGTACTGACTATAAAGCATCCACATTCCAAATATGAAATCTATCCAAGCTTCCAATCTTGAGATATTGTGTTAATAAGGTTTTCAGACTTTGACCCCTGGTGACCCCAGGTGACCTTTGACCTCCACCAAAAACAATAGGGTTCTTCCTCTCAATATGGCGCATCTTTGTACCAAGTTTGAAAACTGCCAGACATTCCTATCTTGAGATATCGTGTTAACATGCAAAGTGTCACAAACACACACACACACATACATACATACATACACACGCACGCCATCATGATTGCATTGGTTTCTCTTATCATCGCAACCAATAATATGGTTTCAAGCTAGGGAGCAAAGCTTTTTTTAATTCCCCAGCAGTCAGTCAGCAGATTGCTACTCTACCCACTACAGTATGCTATTGTACTGAATATTCTGAACAGCCCACTGACCACAACCAGACCACTGGGCAAGTTAAAGAGAAAGCCATGGGAAGAGACTAAAACCAGGGAACAAAAACCTTTCATTCCAGAACAGCTGTTGGGCTCATTTACCCACAATGCACACAGTTAAAAGTGGCTATTGTTCCCTTGACTGCTGACTGATGGGGGCTAGAGAAATTTATGCTCCCTTATAGTCCAAATTCTTTGTCAAATACATCCCAAGTCCATTTCAAGGCCTCCCCAGTACTTGCCTCTTACTACCTTGTCCAGGTAGAGAACACTGTCGAAATATGTTGAACAACATAATCCACAGTGCTACCAGCATCGTAGTAAACTTAAATACAGACTGTCTGTAGCCTGCTTTGCTACTTTGATTAATGCCAGAAAGTCTAAATGCACAAAAGAAACACCTGAGATGTATTAGAAAGATGCTTGACTAAAGGCTCTTCACTGTGGGGTTGACCCCCTGCCCGACCCCCCACCCCAGCTACAACACAGGAGAAACTAATGACAATAAGCTCTTGTTTCAAAGTAAGTTCGGGGTGACTGCTCTTGTCTTACAGTTTAAACAAAGTTCCAATACCAAAATGGATTTCCAAATATGTTCTTTCTTTCCTGTCATGAAATTTACCTCTCCCATTTCTTTTGGTATAAAAGCTCAACTTCAAATTTTTCTCACACTCCACCCCACGACATTTCACCACTGACGTTTTCAGCTTTTTTCTCAGAACACAACAAAAATGTGGGATGTAACACATGAAGAGCTTTTCATTTTGGGATGGAAAATTCATTTTGAAAATAGAATTTGTCTTTTACTGCAAATAAATGTTTCTACTCTCAAGGTGTTTCACAAGTATATGCCATTAAAATTTGTTAGAATTTTTACAGAAATTATACTAAAGCTGCATAGTCTGACTGTATGAAATCACAGATTTTCCATCTGCTGAAGGGCAATGCACTACTTTGAAATGAATTTCTTTTTGAAAATTTACAAAGTAAATTCAGCATGCTATTGGAATGCAATTTGCAAAGGGTAAAATGTTCTCTCTGATATTTTGAAACCCTCATATTTTGTCCAGGGATACCCAGTACAAGGTAACGCTCCATAGATATACAGCACTGTACTGTGTCCTACGTAACGAGATATGACAGTCCTGTATATGCAGTACCTTAATCTTCAATTATAGTACATTTTTTACTTACATGTATCTTTCCCTGTTATATACATGTTTTGTTTACATCTAAGCAAACTTATACCCATATTTTGATATAAATGATTTCATACCACCCTGGCGGGTTTACACATCATTTTATCAAGGTAATTTAAAGGATTTATCACTGGAACTGGCTGGCTGAATGGAAGATAACATGTATTCAACAAGCTTTGAGTTTACAACTTTCCAGGTGTGATACAAAATTATATTCCTCTGGAAATTAAGGGGTGTTGTAGATGTGCTGTTTCATTTAATTTAACTGATATTGTAAATCACATTAGCTGCCATTCTTCATCTAGTCACTTGTCACTGTTATCTGATGTGAGTGACGGTGTGCACTTGCACACCTACAATTTCAATGCCTGATTCAGACTAACCAGCAACTGCAAGTTTGACACAAAAACATGTAGTTTTATTATGCAAGAATGCATGAAAATATATGTCATCCATGAAGTACAATCCAAAATTACCATCACTGCTATACATCTTTAGGTACACTACCTGGAATTTACTGATGACATATTCTACATCATGGATGAATTCCTTCATAACTGGAATCACAATTTCAATTCTCAATTAATTTTGCCTTTCATTCCTTAAAATATTTAATCCTTTCCAAGAAAACGAATTCTCACATTCAGTAGTTTTATATACAATACCTAATGCAGTACTGCTTATCATGGAAATGGCTTGTTTATACTTCCACATCTCCCCCATCCATTTCCTTAGAGAATAACTTCCTGTTGTCTGCAGTCCCAGCAACAGCTGCAATACTCTTCAGTGGTGTGTCACTGTACACAACTCATGCTTCTGTGTGAGGTACACAGTTATTGCAGTATATCAAAAACATATAAAGACCTCAATAAAGGAAAAATCACTGCCTGAATTATAAACATGATTGGAATAACACCTGACTGGAATTTGAATGATCCTATTACACATTCATCATTCTAATGCATGAGTCAAAATAATTGTCAACTTTATATAATGAAATCGAATGGAGTTGAAATTGTAGAATGCAGTCAAGGTTTTACGATTCTTATCTTGCCAAGTGTGTACGGTTGTAAGCTTGCATGAACTATGTGTTCAAGGTTGTGTCTACAAGGTAGGGCCAGCAATGACCGGCAATGGTTTTGCCAGCCCATACTTGGGCTAACATGAAGTCACTCAGACCCTCTTCAATTCCCACTTTTACCACCAGTAAGTTACAAATTTATGAGCAAAATCTGAACCAGTTATTATCAACTTGTCCAAATCAAAATTTGCGCACAAACTGTACAGCACACTTCATGCCGACTGATGGTGGCACTACACTTTTAGGAAGTTATTGATGCAATTTGCATCCTAAACTAAGGTCTTTCAGCTACAACCCTGCATGTGTTTCCCATACAAATTATTACTACCGTATACCAAATACTAAAACATCACTCTAAGGCTAATTTCACACATATGGTACAGTTCATTATGACCTTCCCACTGTTTTTATACTGCTTTTTTCAGTGACTTAAAGAGTACATAAAATATTATTTGCTGATACCTTGTATCCAAGATATACATTTACAATAGTATCATGAAGGGTGGGAGGCCATGAAACTTGGACATGTATTTTTGTCAGGTTTTGTTGTGCTGTAACCTTTCCCTTCCCCCACAATAATAAAAAGCCCTTCCCCACAGTAAAAAAAAAAGTGAAAAAAAAGAAAAGATTGCAAGAAACTGCATGTCACAGTTCACAAATCTGAGTTAGGGAGATGCTTTCTAATGTTACAGTGGCAGAACTTCCTGTGCACTGCAGTTTCCCTTCAGTACATTTAAAAATATTGAAATTCTGCACTCGAATCAAGTCCATGATGAATGGAATATAAGCTAATCAGGTAATTTGTTGCCGCATGGAATTGTGGGGCACAGCCTGATATATACACAAATCAAGCTCAGCACACTGTGTGTCACAGTGTTCCCTTTTTTCATGCAGTTTGTGCATACAACACTACTGTAAGCATAAATCTGACTTTCAACCCGTATGAAAATAGGGACACAGCCCTTCTTTTGAACAGATTCAAATGCATATTTTTTACACCAAAAGACAATTTAGACATAGTCCAGAACCACATGTTTGGAAGAAGCAAGAATGATGTAACCAAATTTTCATGCCAACTCATATTTTGGAACATGTGTTGTACAGTAGGTGTAGAATTGGTTTGTTTATCCTGACGATTTGAATGATGTGCCCATGTGCATAGCCACCAAAACGAATAAACAAACTCGATCATTGCTAACACCTATAACGGGTGAAGTGTAGTCTACTGTAACTAAGAGTGACACATTACCAGGGCACTTCGCAGATCTATGACCGAACATTTATATTTCAGAACTAATTTTACTCTATTCAATAATCACACCACATCAGTTAGTACTAATTTCTGTGAAATAGCACCTACACTGTTTTTATCTACAGTTATGCATTGTGAAATTATGTTTAATATTCTCATTGACAGCACCAGAATGTCAAAATTGGGGGAGGGGGGCAGGGAAGGCAAACTAAGGGCAACGGAAGATGTGGGGGAGGGGGGGCAGGGGAGACAAACTAAGGGCAATGGAAGATGCGGGAGGTGCAGAAATTTTCTTGTGACAAGCACAAAGCATGAACTCCAGCAGGCGTCATCCAGGGGCCTGCCTTAGGGTCCTTGGGTGGGGTTTAGAGTGAAAGTTTAAAAGGGTCCAAAGGAGAAAGTCCACAGAAACTCTGAGGTTTAAACATATCATTGGGGAAAAATTAAGTCTCAGGAGGGATACAACACTTTAATTTTCTGCTCACTGAACTTCTAAACTGATCTAACTTAGGGGGCAAGCATGGGGGTAAGAAAAACATCTGACTAGCAAATGCCCCCTGGTGACCCCCCTTCCCACCTATAGCACTGTCACTACACTTTTGCTATTGCTTTCCAGGTATTGTTATTTAATTTTAAAAAACAATATTAACTTGGCTATGGATGGCAAAGGGTATTCAGGTATTTAATAACCGATTAAAAAAAGTTCATTTCCTTGCATTTAAGTTAAATTTTCCACAAATTTGACATGATGTCCTGTACATAAAGAGTCAAATTTCTCTCCATATGCCCAAATTTTCATTGAAATACCTTGATTTCCTTGCAAAAAGCTTCCCAAATTGGTGTTTTTGGCACAAAGCTTTGATGCATTCCAAACTTTGCAATTGAAAAAAGAGAGAAAAAAGTACAAAAGCAACACCAACAACCCATGAACACCAGAATGTTTCAAAGCCAAACACTTTTCTATTGAAAAAGTGTTACAAGCAACAGCAACATTATAGTCTTGTATACTGTATTATAGAAGGTAGGGACTGCAAGCAGAATTCAAGTCTTTAGTATGAGTACACATCCATCGAAATGAGTATATGAACCAACCATTTGGATGACCATGAGTACAAGCAGATACTACAAATCTGCAATGGTTTTTCATGTACAATAAACTCAGCATGTCTCTGAAATGATATGCTGAATGTGCAGTAAGTGTGTCAATGATATGTGCCAAGTAAGCACCTTGACAGCAATCATGGATGACAAGAAGAAGAGACTGGCAACTCAGTGACATCAGAACATATGAAACTTCTACAGCATGACCTAATTTTACATGAAAATTTGAAACAGTGCAATTTTACCTAAAATTCTTCCATTCCTTGATAGCTCAATAAAATTAATTAGTTTTTTTACTTACCTCATAAAACTTTGATAGCCAGACATCCAGCATTTCTTTTGGCTGTGAAAAGAATTCAATATGTTACAAAAAAAAAATTAACATGAAATATCTAATGTACTATTGCATGCAGTGTTTGATTTCGTACATAAAAGGACATAACTACGAGAGTACACATTTATACTGTTATGGCAATACCTGTAAGCTTTGAAATTCAAAGCATTATTCCCAATATGGTACTGCACTCAATATCATGAATCTGTATAATTCTACCACCTGGAGGTTTTTTTTACAATGGAGGATTAAATTTGGATATACAGTAAACCTGCCAACAATCTGAAAAAAAAAAAAACTACCATTCCACATAAAATGTGAATGATAGTTGAATGAGCTTAATTCTTACAGAATTATGTGTAATGATTGGTAAAAGAGTCAGATACTGTACATGCAGCAAATGATTCTGAGGCCATTTCATCATCACCCCCCTATACATTTTTAGTGTAGGGGTATGAAAATTTGCGGTTGGTTAGTACCCTTTGATAGACATCAAATTTTGAAAATTCAACAGCATTGATTGGGACAAGTTTGGGGTTTTGAGGTAATAAAATCTCCTATTTTGTGTTTCTGGCAGAATCCCTGAGTATTGTACATTTGCAAACATCTGTTACCAAATGACTCTTCTACAAAAGAATACACTCCCTGCAATAAAGTAGTAGAAAGATTTCTCCACCCAAACCCACCTCTCCTCTCACCCCTAGAAGAAAACAAAATCAAAATATGATGAACCAGAAAAGTTTTCCCAGGGTCTGGCTGCAACTTGCTTTCTTTCAAGTTTTGTATGGAGTAATGTTAATGTAAAGATAATTTATGACTTAGCAGTTACAGTACCTTCTCAAAGAGAGTCCCAAGGTTTGCCGTTATAAGCAACACCGAAGGCTCCATCTTTCTGGAAGTGACCTTACGATTCACTGATGGCAAGGTTATGTAATTCTGGCATAGACTGCTGCTACCTGCAATGTGAAAAATGGGATCTGACAATTTTAAATTTGCAATATTGCACATTTAAAGATAATATAGCACCTAAATGGTTGTAACTATATGTTTATTTTATTGTAAGCAAGCCAAATTTTTTACATCATGTTGGTCCTGTACAGAAAAAAACAACTTTATTTCCAAATGCCAAAAATTCTCTCCAAATACAATGTTTTACTTCAAGGAGCTTCCCAGATTGCTATTTTTTTCAAATACAGGATTTTCCTTCCCTCTCCCTCCTGATAGAATCCTGGAATGGTGATCTGCACTGAATGGGTATATACAATCTAAATACAGTACATACTTTTACTCCGAGTATCTCCAGCATATGTACATGTGATGAAGCTGCTTCCACAACTTAGTAGGGAAATATTCCATGGACTACCATCTCATGCAAACAGGTGAGAAAAAGGAATATGGAACTCACTGAACATGAACGGTAACTGGACAGGCCTACAGCACAACTGGACCATGTCTTTGAGTCTTGGTGGTGGGCAGAGCCATTAAAAGTTGCATGCACACTCTATGGCTGTCAGTGATTAGCAATTAACTGCCACCTAAGTAATCGTCTAGTAAAATGTCACATGGGATTAATCGCATCTCATGCCCCAGGGCCGTTGACTTGCGTTAAGTAAACATTGTGACATTGTCCTTCAGAAGTTTAGATGCATTGACAAAGCATAAGATGTCTACAGTATGAACAAGAAGCTCAAAAATTGCGCAAAGCTATGATATGAACCTTTTCTCCACCCAAACGGGCTAGTTTACATGTGATTAGGTGTGGTGTCATGGGGACATTTTAATCCGTGAACCCCAAACACAGAAACTGTTGTAACATGTTTTACTTCAACACCACCAATACATTTATAATGAACATGATTATTTGTTTAATTTACAATGAAATTTAAAAGAACTAAATGTATGCATACATTGTAGTGTCTTTTAAGAATCTGAAGCTCCACTGTGCACTTCACTATAATAGTTCAATTCCAACTGTCACTTGTCAATTCACTCTGGCGTATGTCTCCAAAAATTTCAACTTTAAATTAACATTTTTCAAGAAATTACAAGTTCAGCTTTCAAATCATATTATTCCTGTCCTTATATCACATATGACCGTTTGTAAAGCATGAATTCAAAAAAGTTTCAAAAAAGATCACTGTTTATTAAGACCAACAATAGTAGCAGCTGTACATGGTAACAGTCAGCTGAAAATCATTACGCAGCTGCTTTGTGCTGTCCATTGATGGAACCTCTGTTATAGAGAAGCGTGCTCAGTCACTGATTGGCTACTTGCCTTTATGAATGAAGCCGCTTCTTTAAAAGTTTGGGATTCCCCACTTCTAACGTTATTATTGAGGGAGGGTGTCATGTTATTGAAGTACACCCACTCTCTGAGTGTTCTTCTAACGATAAATGCAGAGCAGCCAGCTGAAGGCAGTGTGTACAGTGTGCATGTAGCAGTGGGTCCCTGTTATGTTCTGCCTACATGTCTACACTGGCAGTAACTTATACAATCAATGACGACACATGAAAACTACTTAACTAAGATCTAGATTTGATCTTAGCCTATTATTGATACCTCTAACATTACATCTTGTAATGTAAACTTTAGGTGGCTAAACCCTAGGCCTAGTTTTTGCTGTGGCTTCAAGCCACACTATTTTTGGGGGCAATTAGAAATGAAACAAATGGGTAGATGGGGAAAGTGTCAAAATTAAATTCATCAAAGTCGGTCCAGCAGCTGTCTGCATGGGGAGCACGGCGGCTACTTTCCTTCTGGATTCGGTACTGTGGCCTACCTTACACTTCGCGAACGATCGCGGCTTTACAACACAGTTTACAATACTGAAACTTCATCTAGCTACAGCACTGGTGTGAGAAGGCCTAGCCTGGCCTAGGTAATAGTTTATCAGTGCACAAACTGAGCTGTGTAATCTGCCTGGGGTAAATAACATCTTTGTACAGGTTAGGCTTTTTGGCATGTGGTTAAGACTGACATTCATCATCATCTGGTATACTGTAGTGCCAACTTCAAAGGTAAAGACTCCTGCACTGGAGAGGAGTTTTTGCTATGTGGGCATTTAACTATCCTACTTGGATTTTCTTCTTAAAATACACTCAAGGAGTGAGCCTTAATGAGCCTCAGGTACTGCAGACAGTTCCATTCACATATGGTTCGAGGGGAAAATGATATCTTATAATAGTCTCTGGTAGAGCTAGGAATGAAGTACACTTGGGAGTTTTCATGACGAGTAAGGAGTTTATGATTTTTAGAGATAAGATACTTAGTTGGATCAATAGCAACTAGTTGATTCTGGATCTTGTAAAACATTGACAGTCTAGCTAACCTTTGTCTCTCAGCAAGGGCTGGGCAATGCAAAATCTGAAGCATACAGCCAACACTAGAAGTACAATTGTAGTGGTGGAGAGCAAATCTTGCAGCACGTCTTTGAACCATCTCAATTTGGTTTATCAAGTTGCTAAATGCATCATTTTCTTGCCTTTTTGCATATATGCACTGTTCCCTCCTGGGTACAAACAAATTTTCAGAAAATCATGGTCGGGCACCGTCTCAGATTTTGCTTAAAAAAATCCCTAGAGTAGTTCAAGTAGAAGATAGAACACACCAAAAATTTCAGGTCAAAATTCCAAGTCCTTTGTGAGTTATGGCCTGTTGAGGGCCTATAACTTCCCAGAAAATGAAGATGCAAAACTTAAAGTACCTACCTGGGATATTTTTTGCCCAAATTTTATGAATATGGCATCAAAAACACTGCATCTGGCTTAATTATAAAGATAAAGCCCCCTAAACATTGCATTCCATTTTGAGCGTCCATGGGATTTTTGGTATTTGGAACCATTTGGTTCATCAAACTTCCATCACATCAGTACCATTTTTCAGAAATATAACATCTAGTGGGTGAACTTTGCTCTAGCAAAGGCTAAAGATCTTAAATAACTACCTTGAGAAAATGGTGGGGGTTCAAACATGGTCACAGAGCCCCAAAACCCAAATTTTGATGATTTTTGGGTTGACCTTTGACCTTATTTATCACCTCTCATGAACTTGAAAAAATTTCTATGATTAGCTCTAACCCCATGCTATCTTTGGTTGAAATTTCAAACACGGGTTTTTCCTCACTCTTGCCAAATCTTTTTTGAGTTGAGGTAGAAGGGCGGTCATTGTCACAGCACACATAGCCTTTACGGCATGCCTGTGTATATAAAACAATTTCAAGTACAGATGTGATTCATGTAGTTTCTGTATCTACCTTTGGGAAAGACATTTTATGTGATAACCAGCTTGTAATGCACTACTGTATCCAGAAGCACAGCACTGCATTTACAGTATACACTGTATATGGTAGTATACTGATATACAGCAAACACAACTGCCAAAAATAATGATTTTATGGTCATGTCCACATTGTAATAAAAACTGAAAGCCTGCACTTCAGTGGTATTGTGTGTAGTTACTTAAGTTACAGTTCACCTCAAAATATCCACATGTAGTTCTTCAACTAGGTATGTGAGCTTGTGGACCACTTGTGGTACATCATGCACTATATTGTGCATGCATACAGTATATACACTGTACACTGCCATGTGAAATGGTGCACCACCTACCTAACTCGAAGATTCTTTATTTTAAGATGGGGAAAACCTCTATTTGAAATTTCAGCCAGATATAGAAAGGGATAGTGATAGACAAAAATTCAAGTTCATGGGAGGTGATAAACAAGGTCAAAAGTCAACCTGAAAAATGTCAAAATTTAGGCTTTTTGGCTCTGGTACCATGTTTGAGCCCTACCATTTTGCCATGAAAGTTAACATAACATAACAGGTTGAAGGGCAAAGGAGGGCCAAGGCCCCATAAGATGCCCTGAAGACCAAGCCCTAATCAAAAGTCAAACCACCAAAGCTTGACTACAGCCCCAAACAATCAGATTCTACCACAGCCATGGAAAAACCTGTCAATGTTAACCTTAAAGCAGTGAACTGAGGGGGAGTTAACTACCCAATCTGGTAGACAATTCCACTCGTTGACAACTCTATGGGAGAAACTAAACTTCCTAATGTCAAGCCTTGCAAAAGGCTTTTCAAGCTTTTTACAATGCCCACGCACCCGAGAATTACCTTGAACCCTTAAATAACTACAAGTCAGCAGGGGATTTCTTTCACAAAGGAACTTGAAAACCTGGAGCATGTCTCCCCTAATCCTTCTCAGCTCCAAGGTGGTAAGCCCAAGATGTTTAAGCCTAGCATGATAGGGCAAATTTCTCACCTCAGGAATGAGGCGAGTGGCTCTCCTCTGAACCTGCTCTAAAACAAACTTGTCCTTTTCATAGAAGGGACTCCAAGCCTGAGCTGCATAGTCAAGATGGGGTCTTACCAACTGCTTATACAAATTAAGTACAATATCCTTACTAAAATTGATGAAATTCCTCTTGATCAATCCAAGCACTCTATTAGCCTTTACTGCAGTGGCTGCACACTGCTTTGATGACTTTAAGTCCCCAGTAATTACAACACCCAGATCTTTCTTAGAGGTGACATTACTTAAAACACAACCATTCATGTTATAATCATAGCTAAAACTTTTGGGACCAAAATGAAGGACCTTACACTTATCTGCATTAAAAGACATTTGCCAGGTCTGAGACCAAGAAAATAACCTATCCAGATCTTTCTGCAGCAGTAAGGCATCATCCAAAATGCTAATTTTCCTATAAAGCTTAGTATCATCTGCAAACTTACTTATACGAGATGTAAGAGAACTATCAATATCATTGATGAAAATTAAGAAAAGAAGTGGGCCAAGGACAGAACCCTGTGGTACTCCACTTGTGACTTCTTTCCAAGAGGAGAAGTTACCATTGACAGCAACTCTCTGAGATCTACCATGAAGCCACGAATTTATCCAATCAGCACAATTGCCCTGAACCCCTAACCTATGCAGTTTAACCATTAGCCTACCTAATGGAACTTTATCAAAAGCCTTTGAAAAGTCAAGGTAAATGACATCAACGCCATACCCAGAATCAAGAGATGAAGAGACATCTTCAAGAAAGCTCAGTAAGTTAGTAACACAAGATCTGCTTGGCAGGAAACCATGCTGTGACAGATTAAGTAACTCATTATCTAAAAGATACTTAAGTAAACTATCCTTAATCAAAGATTCCATAACTTTGCACACAACACTGGTTAAACTGACAGGCCTGTAATTGCAAGGATTACTTGATCCCCCTTCTTAAAAATTGGAGTAACATTTGCTACCCGCCAGTCAGTAGGAACAAAACTCGAATCCAGACACTTCTGAAAAATGATGGAAAGAGGAACTGACAAAATCTCGGAGCATTCACGTAAAATGGCTGGGTGGACCCCATCTGGCCCAGGGGCCTTACTAGCTTTCAAACTCTTTAACTTTTTACAAACTTGTTCCTCTGAGAAAATGACATAACTGATTGAAGAAGAGACATCAGAACCATTACATGTCCCCAACAAAGATGATTCCTCGGTAAAAACAGATACAAAATAGTCATTTAACAAATTAGCCATATCCTGATGGTTACTAACCAAAGTATTGTCATCACCTTTGAGAGGCCCCACACCCTCCTTAAGCTTCTGCTTAGACCTCACATAGGCATGAAAAGTTTTGGGGTTTATCTTAACCTCCTTGGCCAACTGCTTTTCAAACCTAGTTTTAGTTCCATTTACCAAATTTTTAACTAAGAATTCCTGCTTCTTGTAAGCTGCTAAGTTTTCTGGACTTTTACTGGCCCTATAGCGACGCCAACACTAACGTTTCTTCCTAGTTGCTCTAAGGACTTCTCTAGAAATCCAAATTGGCCTATTTTTAACCACAGCTTTCTTAAGTGGGATACACAACTTTGTTGTGTCAGAAACAACATCCCGGAAAACACCCCATGCCTCAGCAGGACCCAAGTGAGACAAACGGGCCGCCCAATCTATGGTTAAAAGCTCCTTAGCACGAGTAAAGTTAGCCTTGCTGAAATCAAGAATTCTTTTGTCACTACTAGCATGATTGCTGAAACAATGTAACTCAAAACAAATAAGGTCATGGTCACTGGATCCTATCTTGCCACCATTAGCTACATTTCTGACCATGTTCTCATCTGCACTTAACACCAAATCAAGACAATTATCCTCACGAGTGGGAAACAGAACATGCTGGGTAAAGAAACCATCAGTCACAACCTCAAGAAAATCCCTCCCATGTAACCCACTAGTACAGGAATGCCAATCGATATCTGGAAAGTTAAAATCCCCAAACACAACAGCCTTTTTGGAAGAAATTTTTCTAAAAATTTGGAACAAACTCTGATTATTCTCAGCGCAAGAATTTGGTGAACGGTAAACAATACCGACAAGCAAGGGGGTGCCATAATCATTGCTACAGCTAAGTTCACACCACAAGCAGTTAGAGAACCCACAGGAAAACTTGGTTGTGACTTCAACACAATTTAGACTATCCTTGACAAACAATAAAACCCCTCCACCCCTACCACCCACAGTATCAATCCTATCTTGCCTGAAAATTTTGTACCCGGGAACCTGAATTTCAGAGTTGCTTACCTCACTATGGAGCCATGATTCAGTAACTCCAACAATGTCTGGATTGTCAATGGAAATCTGTGCAAGGAATTCATCGAACTTGTTAAGAATGCTCCGTACATTAGCAAACACAACTTTGATCCCAGAAACTGCCCTGTCAGTTGAGATATGGTTAAAACCTCTGTGAGCTTGAATAGGACCCTCAACACAACCAACATCAGAGATACTCCTAGCACCATAATCCCTCGCCCCTGAAACTAGTTTGACAACTGGGATTCCACAGCCCTAGTAACCATCCTTCCCAATTCATTGGCCCCAACGCCTGACAAATGCAGCCCGTCTCTAGCGAATAGATCCCGTCTATTATGAAATTTGGCCCATGTATCAACAAATTTGAAACCCCCCTGAGAACACTCGTTTTGCAACCACTTGTTCAAACTCGCAATTTTACCCGAAGAAACCTTTCTGTCAAACTTAGGGAGAATACCACAATACCACAGTTATTAAAGGTCTTTAACTTTGTTTGAGCACAGTGCACCCACCAGATATTTTATCAAAAAATGACACATACCTGACAGAAGTTGGTTGAGCCACAGGTGTCCAAGTATCAAAAATCACATGGATGCCCAAAATGAAAGGCAATGTTTCAAGCTATTTATCTTCATAATTAAGCCAGATACAGTGTTTCTACAGCCAGGTTCATAAAATTTGGGCAGAAAATATCCCAGGTAAGTACCTTTAGCTTTGTATTTTCATTTTCTGGGAAGTTATGGGCCCTAAAACATGGCCGAAATGGCATATGCACAAATTGAATATGAAAAGATGTGGTCCAGGCCATTTTTCAATGGGCCATAACTTCCAAACGGCTAGGAATTCTGAGCTGCAATTTTTGGTGTGTTCCTTTCATAAGTGGAACTAATCAACTATGCTTTGTAAAAGTTTCAACAAAATCTGAGATGGTGTCCGACCGACCCATTTGTTGAGTTGGCAGAGAATGACCCTCCTAGCTAAATGCATACTAGTGTGGTCCAGTCTAAGCCTATGGCAATTTGGGGGCATGAAGATTAACAGATAGGCTGTCTGGCATAAAAATTCAGCAGCTCAAAAGTCAAATTAGTAAATTGGCGGTACTAATTTAGTTTCCGTACCCGGAAGTGGACATAATTTTACTGACTTCACAACTTCAAAAGAGGGCGCTGAAACTTTAAAGTTTTTTTTTTTCCTTTTTTAAGTAAAAAACCCTTTTCTTTTTTCCTCACTCTGCAAACAGAGCTATGAGAGTGTACTGTGGAAAGAAATGAACGGTTAGTGCTGTGGAAGAAAGAAAAGCATTGTTAGTACCGGGACCCGAACCCTCGACCCTAGCGGTATAGCGATTCTAGCATGAAGACCAGCACACTTGCCTACTGCGCTACAAGCGCCGTTGCCGATGGGTTAAAAATAATATTAGTACTGTCTTATAATACTATCTATTACATATAGCTATAGGTATGCGTATATACGTATACCTAAAGCTAAGCATGTATGTACTTAAGAGTGTACATATATATGTACAGTATGGGATACGTATACGTATCCCTACGTATACAGTTCCTATGCATGCATACACCTGCATATGGCCCACCCTAACCCTATACCTATGCGTACGTAACCCTAACCCTATTACTATGCATACGTCACCCGTAACCCTAGAGCTAGTATGACGCAAGTTCCGGGTACAGAAACTAAACGAGCCAAATTGGCTGTATGGGCCTGCCCTTACAGAAGTTATGGTAAACTGTACCAGCTGAGCGGCAATTCAAACTAGGCTATAGCCTACACTACAGCACCAAACAGTCACTGCACAGGAACTCAACTCTGACACTGTGACAGCCTTAGTGTACTGTACACGTTATCTGTACTAGCGTTAGTTTGGCCTCTACGTTAGATCTCAGCCTCTAACTTTATAGCCTAGGCCTAGGCTATTTGTTACTAGTGTCAAGTTGTTATTACTTTTATGCCCTAAGGCTGGTAAAGTTAACGTTAGGCTAAGTAAGCAGTGAAAAAACCCACCACAGAAGACAACCAATAAATGATACTCTGGCAAAGTTTATTCCATTGCTTTTTCACGATAACACGATGACGACAGCTTCAGTCTGTCTGCTTCCCTGCTAGCACATGCTGTAATTCTGAACCTATTTATTCCAAAGGTTTTTACAGTTCTAACGTTAGTGCAGTAGTAATCGCCTCTCACTCGCGGTCGACACTCGATCGGCTCAGTGTTGCATATGCAAGCTACACATGCACGGTGTATGAACAGTTTGTACTATGTGTATGCTACAAGATCACCACAGTTGGTGCGGCTTATCTGCAGTACAGTTCATCTCGTACGTACATATACACTGTAAAAGTAGACCCGCCTACTAAGCTTGTCCGTTCAGTTCGACAAACCACAACATACCGTAAAATAGTTCATTTTACTAAATGTCTACTTCCACGAACAACCTATGTAATTATTATTTAGAATTAATTGATTCCTGTATACATCAAATATTGCATTAGAAACTTGCATTTGGTTTCAAATGTTGTCCTTTTTTCATATTCATTATGGTTATTCGGCTGTAGCGACTGTTAGCCTGTTTACCGGGAAAGGGAAATATTTTTTAGTACAATGGTATTCTACGTCAGATTCCCTTACCAGGCCAATCGTCAAATTGACGTCATATGGCAACAATCAGACAGATAGCTCACTACAGCAACCAGATTGTGATCTTGTCTACATTGAGGATTTGATTGACAGTTTATGGTAACGTATTTTCATGCTAAGATTTGGAGGAGACCGTGAGGGAACCTGGAGAGGGCTAGGGAACAATCTCATCAGCAAAGGCGGCGGAAGCGAGGGGGGGGGGGGTGGGGGGGGGCAATATTTTTTGATATTTTGGGGGACATGCTCCCAATAACTGAACGTTGCAAAATAAATGTTTCACAAAAATAAGTTGCTTCTATTACATTTCGGCTATTCTTTGGCTCAACTATTACTTTTCAGAGTGCAAAAGTTGCAAAGCTCCCGGTCGCCCGGGCCCCCAACTGGAACCCCACATTAATGATATCGATGACCTGTAGGAGAGTTTATTTTCGCCCTTAAAACAGTAAAAACAAACTTTTGCATGCTATCTTTTCTTTTTTTTTTTTTTTTTGAAAATATCTTTCTTCTTCTCAAATGGGCCTTTTAACATACTGAGCGAGGGAGGTGTCCCCAGTCCCCTTATTGGCCCCAATGACACACATTTGCCCCACTAAAAATGACCCTTTAAGAAATATTAGTAATACCTATACAAAGGTACTTTTAGTTCCCTAAAACGTCAGAGCTTCCAGGGCCCTGTTGCAGGCCCCTGGGCCCCACGCATATTTCCTCAGGATTTCAAATAGAACTCCCTTTTGAAAGAATGCTCCCAAACATTTTAGATCTCTTAAAAATGCTCTGTCTCAAATTATCATCAATCACGTTCAATTTTGAGTAACTCCAACATTTTGGCTTTGCCTCCTAAAATTATTGTAAATTACATTTTTCCTTAATTAAATGCCATAGTACTTCCCATTTCATTCTCGTCCCTTGCCTCACCCCACTCCTGAATTAAATTGATAGTTTAGAATCCTAAATTTGAATATGGTTTTTGACCATTTTGGAGCCTCTAAAATCTCTACAATTGCTAAGCTTCTAGTGGGGGTCCAGGCTTCGGCACCTGGACCCCTACTGGGACTTTGCCCTTGGAATCCACGAGAGGTTCTTCCCCTGGACCCCACGCCGATGGGGTTTTGCGCGTCACCTTTCATCGTCACCAATATGTCGGCTGCCGAAAACTTGTGGCCCCCTAATAAAAAAAACACCTTCAGTCGCCTATGATCAGGAGCATCGTGTCAGGAAAAGAAAGGGCACGTTGGGAGAACGTTAGTATTATCAAACATGGACTGATTACGGATGAACTCATTTCCTCAGTCGGAATGGCACTGGTGTATGCGACAAGATTTTTGTAAAGTTGGGGTGGCTATAAGCAAGTAATACTACCGGTACAGTAAAAATCTTGGACGCAGGTCTGGCAGTTTGTCTGAGGAGTACCCTCAGGTGCAATCTGGTGCAATCAATCTTTTTGCTCCATTCTATTTTTCACAATTTGATTGAGGACAGGATGCCTTATTTTTAGGATCTGAAAAGGGAATCCGTGAGGGGGCATGGTCCAGTGGACCCTGCTCACGCCATGCACTGCCATGCAAAATTTCATTAGGTTGAATACCATTTCTTAAAGTCTCCGATTTAACTGACCCGACCAGGAGTCGAGCTCCAGACCTCGGGGTCCAATGTGCATTTTAACGTCATTTCGAATCGGACGTCTGCAAGGAAACTACAATACTTCCGGGCCTCCATCTGATGTCGTATTAAAGTCGCAAAAGTACATTCCCTAGAGCTAAGTCAGTCCCGAGTTTTCAAAGAGGCATTTCTAGTATTCTTACCCGGAAAATATATCAAAAACTTGCAATAATCCCTTAACATTGCCAGAAAGCTTCACCAATCTACGGCTGTAGACTCGGGGACAGTTAAAATACTGACCACATAAAGCGTCACCATCATTTAGCATGTGGAGTATTAACAATTTGGAAATTCCAGGGGGAACGGCTGTAATTGCACATCTTAGGACCCTAAAACCATTGTTGCATTATTGCACAGTTGTAATGAGTCAAAAAGGTAGACAGCGATAGAGATATCACACAGTCCATGCATCAGTATGCGTGGGTTCCCTGTGCAACTATCTCTTTCCTTCCTTTGCGACTCTAAAATCAAGAAATGAATACATATCGATCTAACACAAAAAAAATTGTTTCAGCGAAAAAAGACGACCCTTTCCATACTATTCACTGAATGTGTCCCTCTTCTTTTAGAAAAATGTTTGCATTTTTAAAAGGGTCTAGATGCACAATGGTGCTTTTGAAACATACTTCGTTTTCCCTTCGTGTACTATTTTTCAATTTAACATATACATTCAAGTAAACAGTATATATCTTAATATATCTTAAATTGCGAAGGAATCTATTGTATATAAGTTACCAAAAGGAAGAAGTGCACAATGGCTCTAGTCTAGAGGGCTCAAGAAAAGTGCTGAAGCCAGAATTTTTCTCAAGTGGGGGGGGGGGGGGCATACATTACCTTGTGTGATTATCCAAAGAGAGCGTCACCATAAGTTGGCGCGGAGCGTACAAAAATTTTGAGGAAAATCACGGCCCTTTAGATGGCCGGGAATGCCATTTCCAGGCTTGTTTAGGCAACGCCGTACACAGGTGGTTTTACCAGGGTAGAGAAAAACGTTGAACATTACAGATCTGATCATCTGAGACTCAGGGGAATTGGTAGGAGGAGGGGGTGTCCCATTTCCTTTGACGAAAAGTGTAATTTTGGAAGGTAGATCGCAAACGGTGAAATGTTTAATAGGGTTCAGCTTGAAACCAGGCCCGTAGCCAGAATAATCAACTTGGGGGGCACATCAATATTGGAGTTTCGCCGGCCTGGGGGAGGGGTCTAAGGGGAGGGGTTGTCCCCCTCCCCTTTGAAAATTTTTGCCTTTTTCGAGGACTCTAGATGCAAAATGGTGCGAAATTTTGCATTTTTCTTTGATATATTTGTACTCCGAAAAAGCTGGTCTCATAACAAAACTTTGACCCTTTTTACACTAAAAGTGAAAATGAAATAGAAAAATATGGATATTATAAAAAACAAGTTGCCAACGAGGTTGTCAAGGCTAATTGGTGATGTCAAACTTAACTTAAACAAATCATGAAAATCAATCTTTCCTGTAGCTTTATCAAGTATTTTCTTGCCTAAAAGAGTTTGATTCTGGTTCTTTCTCGGTTAGAAAATTTCGAAACAACTTCAACTGGGTTGATCTGCATTTGCTTACCCCGTTCCCCGGACACATAAGTAACTCCTAAATCAGAAAGACGTTGATTTTACTTGTATTTAACAGCTTACTTGTTTTTTGCGGTATACGGTAATTCCAGACACTTTTTCCTAAAGCTGTTCTTAAGGAATAAATTTTTATGATAACTTCATTACATTATTTTGTGCCTGAAGTCTCTCTTTTTGCACTGCCTACAACGCCGGCCCAGAAACCAGGTAAAATGTACATTACTCTCACGTAAGAACTTATATGACAGCTGAATGATACATTGACGTGCGAAATTAGGCTCGAAACAGTACTAAGCGAAACCTCCTCGACCTTCAGGGAAGGGATCTCCACGCGCCATCCATGACTAATAATTGACAGTAACTAATAGTTGTGTACGCCGTTCATACGCTCCTTACCCGAGTTAAAGTGTGTTTTGTTCGAAAGTGGGAGATATTTTGACAGAATTCAGTCTAGGTATTTTGAAGTTGTGGTGATTTAATGGGGATAAATTTTTTCTCCTTCTGTGCAAGACCTTTTATTGAAAACTTTGGGGGGGGGGCACGTGCCCCCTGTGCCCCCCCCCCCCCGTGGCTACGTGCCTGCAGTTGAAACTAAAGATGAAAAGGGGGGGAGAGGAGCATACATTACATTGTGTGGTTATCCAAAGGGATCGCCACCATAAGTTGCTTCGGTAGTCGGTAGTGACGCCAATGTTGTTATGAAAAAACATAGCCCTCTTTTTCACGGACACAAAGTTAAGAACATCAACCGAAAGCTCAATTAATTTTCGCTTCAAATGTAGGACGGGGTGGGGATTCTCTGCCAAAATATGCAATCATTCGCCTGAAGATCTACGAGGAGAGCTAACATCGGTTGGGGGAGGAACATACAGAAAACTGTGACTCTTCGCAACACCTCGGATAGTCGGAAATGGCATTTCACAGGTGTTTGAATATCTGGGCAGTCATTATTTTGAGCTTTCTATAAAATCTTCACTCCAATAAGAAATGGGCAAATTACAATGCGATAAAAAAAAAAATACGAGAAAAAATGTACCACTATCCAGGGGCCGCGGAGCGAATTTTGAGAGGGGGGCTAACCACCAAAGGGCCCAATATGATCAACAATATAATAGCCATGTAAGGTTGCCCAGCTTGAAAAGAGATCAGCGTGAAAATGCAGCTCTGCGGTGCTAACTTGATAAATACTGATACATGGAAAAGTATACAGCACTTGCAGAATATATACTAAGTCGGTGACAAATGTTCTGAATCGAGTATAACAGCATTTCAACTGGTATTTCACATTTCATGTATCGTCGTATCATATGAGAAGACAATCTTGATTTCTACATAATTGTGGTCTTTTTGGACCATAGGGGCAGTATAATTTCAATAGTAAGAGGGACCATTAACAGCCCCCTACCTGGATTATCATTTACACAGCTCCCACATTTTGGCGATGGCGCAGTCACAAGGGGGGGGGGGCGGCATGTGACATAATAATATTTCGACCGAGAGAATAACTAGAACACGCATTTAAGCAACATTTAGGTGTCACAGCGTTGAGTGTTCGCATCTACAGAAAAAAAATCAATTCCAAATATCAATGCAAGCAGGTGATACCGGAGGTTTTTTCAACCAAAACATTTCTGTTACGCTCCACCCAGATCAGTGGTGATGTTTAACTCAAATAGTCTTATCACAAATTCCAGCACCCCAACAGCGACGTTTCTTGGTTCACTTGTCGGAATGGGAGGGGAAAAGGAGCATATTCTTCGGCTGGAACAATAACGTCCCTTCCCCGTTTGCAGAGGCCCGACATATTATTCAGAGAAGGTGGGTTATTCATGAAATAAACAGGTAGGTAGGCCATAGGGTTGAGAGGCAGGCAATAGCGAGAGGTATACCAGTTTAAAAACTAAAGTGCTACTTTCATAGCACTTTCTGGGTGCTGAATTTAATTAGCACCAAAAGCGCTGTTTCAGCACTTTTATAGTGCTAATTATACAGCACTTTCATAGTGCTGCCATAACAGGAAAGTGGCCGGAACTAATTTAGATGAAAAAATGTTCAAAAACACTTAATTCCTAGCAGAATTTCTGTATCTTTGGTTTTGTAACATATAACTTCCATGGGTTCCAAGAATAGGGGCAAACTAGTCTAACAGTCTCTCTGATTTTAAGATATATTATCTCCTCCCCTTTTTTCACCTTCCTTTCAGTTTCTCTTGTTTTTCTTTTGCCTTAGTTTTCCCCCTTTTCAACTCGTGGCCTTGTGTGTCTAACAGCACAGAAACGGTTGGGATTTGCAGACGGGTTCCAACTCATGACATATGCCTTTGCGGCTAGGCCTGTCTTAACGACTCCAGCGGCCCGAGCTTTGCAGACCACTAAGCTAATCCATGATTGCGTTTCAAAACGTAAAACCGTCGACCATTGACCTTAAATACCTGTCCGATTTAACACGCTTGACCCCGACCTAAGTGTCATCCATCCTACTGCACCATTGTTCCACACACCCTAAGCTCCCTGCATTACCCTACTCTATCCTGCCACAAAGGTTTATACAGTGCTGCGATCACTCACCAAGTGAATACTAACATAATCTACCCATTTTTTCTGGTGTTAAACTGGCATTTCACCAGCTGGAACACCTCGGTCGGCGTTCTTTATAGCAAGAACTCGATTGCATTCACTTTGATTTAAAATTCAGCGCCATTAGTTTACGCTACCGTGAACATGTTCAAGTGAGTGAGGGCGCTCTTCTCTTTTCTCAAGTCATGCTTGTTGAGTTTCAAGATTGTAGGGTAGGTGGCGGTTTATTGAAAAAGAAAAAAAAAAAACAAAAGCAAAAGATTGAAGCCAAGCGTTCAAGGTCTCTGGCCGGCTATGTGTCCTGTCAACTACAACAGAGAACCAACTCAGGCGCCTCTCTAGTACCCTTCTGCATACAGTGACGCTCAGCGTGCTTTGCATACGACAGCAATCTTTCCTCGGGACTCCCCTCAAGGACCGGCGATACATTGGGGAGGAACACTACTCGCCTCCCAGTGCAATCAGAGTAGGACCATGTGTGAACACTACCGTCCGGTTTGGCGTCAACGTGCCACGCAGTGCGTAACAGAGGATGTGTTATATAGCTTGAACATCTGCAGCTGCCACACTTTACAGTGGAATATTTAAAGTTAAATTTCAGCCAGATGTAGTAGGAGCATAAGAGGTTAGTGCTTATCAAACATTTGTACGTAAAATTTGGAATTAGCTTTGCATATTTCTTAGAAATTTTCCTCTCAGAGTGTTGCTTCTTCTTAAATATTTCACGTTTTCGGGAAATGGAGACCGATATCACAAAAACGTCACTGCAACGTCACAATCGCTTTGGTTCTTACATTTGAAACTCGGGTTGTTTTTGTACGATACATACTTTAGGATAACTTTTATTAAGGACAGTTAAACACAAGTGAATGAGTTGAGGGTTATTTTACTATCTCTCGAGGTTTATTTTATTTTATGAATGTAACATTTTCTGACGTAACTTTGATTAGTTACTTCAGGCATCAAGTACAGGTATCAAGATGCTGAACGCGGTTAAGCATATTTCTGTATTTACAGTACTATGTAACATTAGTACTACAGCAGTAATATTACAGCAGTATTGTTTTAAAATGGAACCTACCACCATTGTGCTCGGAAAAACCAACCATGAATTGAACCAAAGCTGGATAAAGACCGTGGCCGATCGACTTAAAAGAATTTATTAGAAAATAAGCCATCTCATTTGAACTATATTGCAGTATATAAAAACATTAAACTACACCAACGAAGCAACAACTAGTGGAACTCTCTATTTATATGTTTGCGATTGGTGTGACATGTAGTCTTAATTTCTGAAACATTTTTTCTAACTTACAAAATTTATAATTAATTTAATATTTACAAAAATTATATAACAGTATATTAAATATTCACCAACAAAGCAACGACTTTAAAGCTCTTTCCAATAATCATAGGGGTTCAAGTTGGTGTTCAAGTTAGGGAGTTATATCAGCTGGCCCAAGGCCACGTGCTTTCAGTAGCTGGTTTTAAAGAAGCAGTGGAGAAATTCTTGACAAGTTTGGTACAATATGATGAAAAGGGAACCACGAAAAACACCAAATTTTGTGGTCTAATAAAAAACAAGTTAAAGTATCTGAATTGTGGCAACAATGTTTTTCCAAAGTTATGTGGTTGTGAAGCATTATCTTTATGGAAATATGGAGGTGAAGATGTTGTGATGTGAATGGATTTGTCGGAATGTATAGGTCATAGTATACAGGGGGCCGACGCATTATATACCGGTAGAATGTAGGAACATTGGCTGTCGGAACATAGGACTGTAAATAAAGATTTTAAAAGTTTTGATCATATATATTAGACCTGATTTCAATATCACTTAAATGGTTTGTTGTGAGAGTGATTAATTAAGTAGGTCAGGAGAATTGTAACTGTCTGCGGTAAAAAGATTTGGCCTTTACTTACTCAGTCACCTGACTTGATCCTCATCAGCATTGGATCTGTGGATCATGCGTCAACACAAAATTACCAATTAATGTAGGGGTACTCTATAGGGGGCCATATCAAAGGTCCTCTTAGATGGGCAAGTGTGACTTAATCACTGCCCTCTGAGATTCAAAATGGCCTTTCAAGTTTGCCTTTGGAAGAGGGAAAAGTTTCCGGGATATATTTCATGTTATATTTAACACATGTTGAAATATTTTTAAATATGCTTGACAGTCAATGTGGGGACGGGGGTGGCAGATTACCTGCTGAACCCCCACTGAAACCCTCCTTATGAGTGCAAGCATTGTGTCAAGTGTTATACAAAAGTTATCAGTGTTGGTATTCTAGTTAGTGCATGGAGCTAATACTGTGTCAAAGTATTAGCTCCATAGGAAGAAATGCAGGACTTTCACAAGTTTGAGGGAGCGTCCTTGTCTAGCATTGAGGAATTTCCCGGGTAGATGCGCACTGTTTAACAAGGTGTTTCTTGATTGCTTGTTGCCATTGTTTTGTATCGATTGTATTCTTTGTTAGAGTTAGGGATTAGGTTAGGGATTAGGCTATCGTTAGCCAGTAAGGAAATTTCTTGTTAAACAGTGCGCATCGTCCCGAGGAATTACATCCCATTCAATGAGACATGCAATATTTCCAGTTAAGTGCAAGCGCTGAGTGGCAAGACAATATTTTGGTTCGGGATTCTCAGTTATCAATGACGATTAGAGTAATCCCTGGTTTGAGTATTTTATCTCTGAGCCTTTACACCTTTGTTTCAAAAAGTTAAATATCAGGTACTATAAAAGACTTCACTTTCAGAATATATTGCATTTAGCTCTTTAGCTAGTTGCTTAGCTTTTTGTTATCTCCTCACAGAAGAATAGCCAGACCAAATACCATACAGTATATTACCACAGCTTTAAGTTCAAACGTGGAGCTATTAAGTGATAGCTCCATAGCGGCAAGTGTATGTTTACAGCTTAGTGATAAAATTGCGGTACAAAATAAGCATAACTGAATGCGCAATTAATAGTGTTTTAAGTTTCAAAATACCTATCACATAGATCTATTGAATGGTGTATATAACACACAGCCATAAATTCCATCTATGGCTAAGAAAGAATGTATTCAAAGTTCTTCCTTAATTTCATGGACCATGCAAATCTGGTTTCCATCCTTCGAAAGGGCCCGAGAATAAAAACTAAGTTCAACAGGCATATAAAACCATGGCAACATAATTTGAAAATATGATACTAAAACAATGACAACTTGAAGCTTTCGAGGGGTAAATGTTTTAAGAAGCCAATTTCTCCCTGTCCCCCACCCTGTCGACTTAGGACCTAGATTGACAGGCTGATTGGAATAATATGGAGTTGTTTTGAAAAAAAAAAAACAGTTACCAAGAACGATGATACCTAGTGCAGGTGTAACAAGTCAGTAACAATTTGGGACAGGGAAGCAATAGGTCTCGGCCGGCCCTGTCAGCCTGTACAGTACGGTATTTATAGAAAGAACCGCCATTTTAGTTGACATGAATTCCAACACAGCGTTCCTAAATTTTAATTTTAATTATTTGGTAAAACATATGCCCAGATATTATAGGCCGCGGAAACGGAGGGGGGAGGGGGTGTCAGGGGGCCTGGCCCCCAATATTTTTATGAGATTTGGGGGCATGGTCCCCCAATATCTGAAAGTCGCAAAATAAATTTTGAGTTGCTTTTATTACATTTCGGCTATTCTTTGGCTCAATTATTACTTTTCAGATAGCAAAGGTTGCAAAGCTTCCGGGAGCTTCGCCCCCTGGACCCCCCACATTAACTTTAACTTGTATGAAACTTTACTCTCGCCCGCAAGTTATCTTTATTTTTCTTTTCCTCTTCTCGAATCAGGGCCTTTTGAACATACTGAGAGAGGGGCCCCGATGACACAGATTTGCCCCAGTAATAATGTCCCCTTTAGGAGTATTAATAATACCTATACAAAGGTACTTTTTACTTCCATTAAATCCACTAAAAAGCCTAAAATGTCAGAGCTTCCGGGGCCTTTTTGCGGACCCTGGGCCCCACGCACATTGCCTCGGCATTTTAAAAAGAATTCCCTATTGATTAAATTGCCCCAAAACACTTTGGATCTCTTAAAATGCCCTGTCTAAAATTATCAATCACATGTTCAATTTTATGTAGCTTCAACATTTTGGCTTTGCCCCCTAAAATTACTGTAACGTGAGATAAAGGGCCAATCATATTACGAAGGCTTGATAGGGGATCTTGCTGAGTGTGGCTCCAGACAAAAATGATTAAAAAAGTTCCAGTTGATTCAAAATAATTTATTCGTTGACTGGAGTCTCCATTAAAAACAAGATTAAGTTGATCAATAAGCCGGCGAAAAAACAGAATTATCTATGTACACAAAGATGACTGATTAATGACTACATGTTTGCTGCACCAGTTTCAGAACACGAGAGACCAAGGTTGCAGATCGGGGCTTGCAAAACCTCGTGGGACTGTGGAACCAACTGAATTCCCCTGATTGGTCAAAAGTTGTGAAGCACCGAATTAAATGAATGATAATGAATGTGCTGATCTAAATGACCAATGAGGAGGCTGTAGAACAGGCAACCTCAATTAAATTTTCTGAAATACCACATTGCTATATGTTACTGATATAATGCTCCACTGGTCGCCGTCCTGGGGGAGGGGTATAAGGGGAGGGGTGCCCCTCCCTGAATTTTTTTGCCTTTCAGAAGGGACTAACATGCAAAATGGTGCAAAATTTGTTCAATTTTCCCGGCCAAATTTTTCACAGACTTCACAATTTTTGCCGATTCACCGGTAACGGTGGATCGACAAAGCCATGACTCTCAGTGTAAACAGTGACGGTGATTTTACTTTCATGTGAGAACAAATAGGTTGTTATTATTTCCTTGTCGGTATGTGACGTCAGTCTCTGGGAAGTATTAGATTTATTTACAGTACCTATTTTTGAGACAGAACAATTCCTTTCAAAAAGGTTGTGGAAAAGATACATTTTTCAATATTCTCCCAGTAATTTTTTGCGCCACTCCAAACCACGTCGCGGGCCACAAGTGGCCCGCCCGCCGCTATTTAAGGACTCCTGCTGTAGAGGGTGAAATTGGACACACTTGAAAATACGGGATACAGCATACACGTGGAACTAAGGCGAGGTAGTTTGTCAGTTCACTGTTAACACGTGACGGGAAAGAGGAAGGTCACTGGGACTCTAGGACAAAAGGAAGGAAGAGTTGCTCGTAAACAATAAGATGGCGTTACTGTTAAAGGTTATGAAGGGTGCGCTATACTACAAAACATTAAAGTATGTTTCTACTCTCTCCTTAATCAAATGCCATAGTACTTCACGATTCCATTCTCGTCCTTTACCTCACCCCACTCCTGAATTAAATTCATAGTTTAGAATTCTTAATTAAAATATGATTTTCGACCATTTTGGAGCCTCTCAAATCACTAAAACCGTTGGCTTCCTGGGACATCGCCCCCCGGACCCCCACCGGAGCTTTGCCCCTAAACCCCACGCCTATGGGGTTTTGCGCTTCGCATAAAACCGGACGCCTTACGGCGCCACCATTATGTCGGCTTCGAAAACTTGTGCCCCCAATAAAAAACACTTTCTGCTGCCTGTGGATATAAATAAAATCTGTGGCAGTTGCATTGCTTTTTAAGGATTCTTTTTCTTCCTATTATATTATAATACATGTAATTTCAAAATTGATGGCCATTTTGCTATTTCGGTCATCTTGGTATAGTCCTGGATCGGGACAAAATATGTCCAGAAAAAGTTTGGTGTATGTTCTGTCTTCTCTTGATAAAGTTTAGGTTTATATGTGTTAAAAGTATGTGAGTATAAATTATTTTTATTTCATTGCAGTACATTGTATAATCAGGCAATTGACTAAGTCAATCACCTTCATTAATAAAATTGGCGACCATTTTGAAATTATGGACGCAATTGTTGTCACATTAGCAACATGTGTTCAAACATTAATAAGGGGTCTGTAAACTAGTCCAAAGTTTACGCCTGTTACGGCTAAAGCAGCAGTTCTTACGCACAAAAGATAAAAAATACGGGTGAAGCAACAATTAAGCCTTTTAAAAATGGCCGTCATTGCTCTTACTGGAAAAAACTCCAAAGTCCATATAGCCAAATGTTTCCCTTTGGTCATGATAACCTACTCTGGGTATCAATTTCATGCTTTCATAAAAAGCAAATTGGAAAAATCAAAGAGATAAAAAAAGGAAAAATCGCGACACATTTGGGAACCCTGTCTCTTAAAAGCAACAATTTTTCTTCGGCCTGATTTTTTTTAATCTTATGAATTTGTTATAACACATTAATAATATGTTATAACAAATTAATAATTTGTTATTGAAGATTAATTATTTGAAAAAAATAACAAATTAATAATTTCTTATTAAAAATTAATAATTTGAAATAAGAAATTAATAATTTGTTGTAAAAAATTAATAATTTAAAATAACAAATTAATAAAAAAAAATAACGAATTAAAAATTTGTTTCAACAAATTAATAATTTGTAACAAGAGATCAATAATTTTTATTTCAATGGCACTAACTTTCGTTCAAACCTGTGCAAACTTTGTGAAAATCATAAGGGTGATGTAGGCATGTATAATATCCATAGAGAAGGATAATAGGTTCCTATTCCTCTATGATAACATCTAACCTCATATCAGGTTCTATGGGTGGAAAATGCCAGATGGGTATCACAGTTCATTTCTTTTAGAAGTGTGAAAAACGACGCTGAGACCCGATACCCCTTCCCCTTCCCCTTCCCCTTCCCCTTCCCCTTCCCCTTCCCCCACCTTATCCCATTCCTACGCCTAGGTTTTATGTTTATCTGGGTCACTGGGTGTAAACTTCCTTTGAAGCATTGCACTTTATCTTCGACATCAACCATCATCATATCACATGACTGCAACATTAGAACGTTACATATATACATCGGCAGAGCCTGAACAGGCACAAGAGGTCCCTACCAAGTCTTTACAGCAACTACACAACATCAGAGCTTATCACCCAGAGCAGTATCTTTGGGGTATGTTTGGATTCTGGATTTTATCATGTTTGCATGAGGCAATATGTGCAAAGAATTTCATGTCAAAAAGCAGCTTTTTTGTGTTTATCTTTTTTTGCCAAATGTTCGTTATGCATAAAATGTGTGGATGAGCCAGTTCCACGAAATTACTTCATGAAGTGTTACGGTAACGTTAGTAAGTAGCCCTAACTTATGACTAACTTCGGCCCAGCCTACTGTAGGCTAGGTGTAAACAAGTGAAGAAGCCCTACATGGAGAGTAATACTTCAGTGTTTGGATGGGTTTCATGTTGACATCTGCTCACATCGCTTTTTATTTGAAATTTAAAGAAAATCAAAAGCTGATTTGTCTGAAAGTTAAGAGCAATAATTTTGGATTCCTTATCATATTTGGTTATGTGCAAATAGGCTTACCTACAATCCTCGACAAAATTGATGGGACAAAACAAGCAAAACAAGCAATGTACGGAACACCATCCCCCCACTTCCCCATTCAATGTTGCTGCAGACCAAGGCGTCCTGAAACTGCAACATTGGTACGGGGAGCGGGTTTTGTCCCATGTACTTTTGTGGAGGATTGTAGGCCTATAATCTTGGACAAAACTAGTTGGAACACCCCCTCCCCCGTACAATGTTGGAGAAAATAAGGAGTAACTATAGAATACCCCGCCACAAAAGAAATGTACCTTGAAAATCATGGATGCGGAGTCGCAGTGAGTTGACTCATACAGTCTATCAGTATCAGGGCCGTTCATAGAGATGTATAAACGGCAGTCTATTAGGGTTCCTATATAGAGATATAGGAACCCTACAGTCTATTATCTTGAGAACGAAACTTGCACAGGCTAACATAATGTACTTCCAATCATTGGAAATATTTTAAATCCAACCACAGTTATTTATAGCCTGTTACACGATTCTTTCCACATCGACTAAGCATCCATCTGGAGCTGGATGCTGAGTCGAAGCCGCAGTGCGGGGGAGTTATTTATAGTCTGTTACATAATGCTTAGCAAATTCACTTAGCATCCATCTGGAAATGGATGCTGAGTCGAAGTCCTAGTGAGGGGGAGTTATTTATAGCCTGTTACTTAATGCTTAGCAAATTCACTTGACATCCATCTGGAACTGGATGCTGAGTCGAAGTCGCAGTGAGGTAGACTGGGGCTCTTGGAGAGCTATTTATAGCCTGTTACACGATTCTTTCCCCATCGACTTAGCATCCATCTGAAGCTGGATGCTGAGTCGAAGTCGCAGTGAGGGGGAGTTATTTATAGTCTGTTACATAATGCTTAGCAAATTCACGTAGCATCCATCTGGAGATGGATGCTGAGTCGACCATCTGGAACTGGATGCTGAGTCAAAGTCGCAGTGAGGTAGACTGGGGCTCTTGGAGAGCTAATTATAGCCTGTTACACGATTCTTTCCACATCGACTAAGCATCCATCTGGAGCTGGATGCTGAGTCGAAGTCGCAGTGCGGGGGAGTTATTTATAGTCTGTTACATCATGCTTAGCAAATTCACTTAGCATCCATCTGGAGATGGATGCTGAGTCGAAGTCCTAGTGAGGGGGAGTTATTTATAGCCTGTTACTTAATGCTTAGCAAATTCACTTGACATCCATCTGGAACTGGATGCTGAGTCGAAGTCGCAGTGAGGTAGACTGGGGCTCTTGGAGAGCTATTTATAGCTTGTTACACGATTCTTTCCCCATCGACTTAGCATCCATCTGAAGCTGGATGCTGAGTCGAAGTCGCAGTGAGGGGGAGTTATTTAAAGTCTGTTACATAATGCTTAGCAAATTCACGTAGCATCCATCTGGAGATTGATGCTGAGTCGACCATCTGGAACTGGATGCTGAGTCAAAGTCGCAGTGAGGTAGACTGGGGCTCTTGGAGAGCTAATTATAGCCTGTTACACGATTCTTTCCCCATCGACTTAGCATCCATCTGGAGCTGGATGCTGAGTCGAAGTCGCAGTGAGGGGGAGTTATTTATAGTCTGTTACATAATGCTTAGCAAATTCACTTAGCATCCATCTGGAGATGGATGCTGAGTCGAAGTCCTAGTGAGGGGGAGTTATTTATAGCCTGTTACTTAATGCTTAGCAAATTCACTTGACATCCATCTGGAACTGGATGCTGAGTTGAAGTCGCAGTGAGGTAGACTGGGGCTCTTGGAGAGCTATTTATAGCCTGTTACACGATTCTTTCCCCATCGACTTAGCGGATGCTGAGTCAAAGTCGCATTGAGAGGGAGAAATAGCCTGCACTTGGCATCCATCTGCAGCTGGATGCTGAGTCGTAGTCCCAGTGAGGGGGAGTGAGCTGGATGCTGAGCCGAAGTCGCAGTGAGAGGGAGAAATAGCCTGCACTTGGCATCCATCTGCAGCTGGATGCTGAGTCGTAGTCCCAGTGAGGGGGAGTGAGCTGGATGCTGAGCCGAAGTCGCAGTGAGAGTGAGAAATAGCCTGCACTTGGCATCCATCTGCAGCTGGATGCTGAGTCGTAGTCCCAGTGAGGGGGAGTGAGCTGGATGCTGAGCCGAAGTCGCAGTGAGAGGGAGTTATTTATAGCCTGCACTTGGCATCCATCTAGAGCTGGATGCTGAGTCCTAGTCCCAGTGAGGGGGGAGTATTTATAGTCTGTAACATTATTCTCTCCACATCGACTTAGCATCCATCTCGAGCTGGATGCTGAGTCGAAGTTGTCATTCAGGAGTTACTATAGAATACCCCGCCACAAAAGAGGTCGTACCTTGAAAATCATGGATGCGGAGTCGAAGTGAGTTGACTATGCACTATGGCCTAGTTATTAGTTCTGACTTAAACGCATTTGTTGACTTTATCATCTCAGATGTACTTTATCACGTATCTCTCACACAGTCTATTTTCTTGAGAACGACACTTGCACACTAACATACTGTACTTCCAATCATCGGAAATGTTCATAAGCCCAACAGGAGTTATTTATAGCTCGTTATATTATTCTTTCCACATTCACTTAGCATCCATCTGGAGCTGGATGCTGAGTCGAAGTCGAAGTGAGAGGGAGTTATTTATAGACTGATATTTAAAGCTTCACTTAGCATCCATCTGGAGCCGGATGCTGAGTCGAAGTCGAAGTGAGAGGGAGTTATTTATAGACTGTTACGTAAAGCTTCACTTAGCATCCATTTGGAGCTGGATGCTGAGTCGAAGTCACAGTGAGGGGGAGTTATTTTTAGTCTTTTACATAAAGCCTGTCACATCCACTTAGCATCCATCTGGAGCTGGATGCTGAGTCGAAGTCGAAGTGAGAGGGAGTTATTTATAGACTGTTACATAAAGCTTCACTTAGCATCCATCTGGAGCTGGATGCTGAGTCGAAGTCGAAGTGAGGGGGGGTTATTTTTAGTCTTTTACATAAAGCCTTTCACATCCACTTAGCATCCATCTGGAGCTGGATGCTGAGTCAAAGTCGAAGTGAGAGGGAGTTATTTATAGACTGTTACATAAAGCTTCACTTAGCATCCATCTGGAGCTGGATGCTGAGTCGAAGTCACAGTGAGGGGGAGTTATTTTTAGTCTTTAACATAAAGCCTTTCACATCCACTTAGCATCCATCTGGAGCTGGATGCTGAGTCGAAGTCGAAGTGAGAGGGAGTTATTTATAGACTGTTACATAAAGCTTCACTTAGCATCCATCTGGAGCTGGATGCTGAGTCGAAGTCACAGTGAGGGGAAGTGGGGGCGTTCTCTCACACAGTCTATTTTCTTGAGAACGACACTTGCACACTAACATACTGTACTTCCAGTCATCGGAAATGTTCATAAGCCCAACAGGAGTTATTTATAGCTCGTTATATTATTCTTTCCACATTCACTTAGCATCCATCTGGAGCTGGATGCTGAGTCGAAGTCGAAGTGAGAGGGAGTTATTTATAGACTGATATTTAAAGCTTCACTTAGCATCCATCTGGAGCTGGATGCTGAGTCGAAGTCGCCGCACGGGAGTTACATATAGGTATGACGTCATGTAGTTGATGACTGCGACTCAGCATCCGGATGTTTAGTGGTATTACTTGATGAGGCGGGGTATTCTATAGTTGTACCGAAAATAAGGCCAATTTGGGACCCACCATTTTCTTTGGGACCCAACATTGTACTGGGGGACGGGGGTTTCCTAAATCACTATTTCCTGTAGGACACAACATTTTAAAGGGGGATAGAGGCCGTGTAAATCGTGCTCGGCATCAAAAATAAAATAATCATGTGAAGTGTTCCAACAGTTTTGTCCAAGATTGTAGGCCCAAGGTTTGGTCTAGGCCTAACGTTAGGACTGAGAGATTGGGATATAGCATAGGCCTACTTGGCAAATAAGTACCCATCATAAAAGTGACTCACCCTTTGGGATATAATTTGTTCCCTTTTGTTCCTGTTGCACAATGTAACTTTAATCACTCGTTTGGCATTCTAAGCTAAAGCATTTCTAGCAGTGACCATAAACTGTACAATTATAGCTTAGTGGAAATACTAACTTTGAATATTCTAAGTAAGGTTGTAGCAAAATGATTATGTTATATTTCAAACAAAAGTTAAACTTGAATGGGAAAAAATATCATATTTCTGAAATACATGTTGTGATTTTAACCTTACCTTGCCATTTTTCAAAAATATTTTAACTCTCTTGCAAAATATGGGCATACAGTATAGTTGAACCAAAGTCCAAACTTTCACACAAAACCATAGCAGATGGCCGTCTTGGTGCACTTTTTTCCCTTAATACAGTAGTGACAGTGTACCGTGCAGAACAGTATGCTCTGTCCATGTATAGGAAGTCCATGGCACAGATTGATGGGTATTGCAGTACTGTCATTATAGATGAATCTGGACAGAGTGTGATAGTCTGATTTTAGTCGGCCATTTTTGAGGTCCATCACCTTTAATCTTTAAATTTCCTTCCTTACCTGTTCCATGGATGATGGTTGTACACTAAAGTGTAACTTGATTTTCTCAACTCCACTGAACATGAGGATTTGAAATTCAGGTAGACAATAAATGAAGACGATTTTTAGCTGATGGACCCCACTAATGGCTGCCTACAGTCACTAAAAAAAGCGCTTATCGGATTCATCTATAAAACTCATTATTCAAAATTGCTAAACAGCACAAGAACTCTTCCCTTTCTCTCTTTTTTTTTTTTTGAAGTCATGTTTAATGAATATTGAAAATAGCTTCAGACAACCATGCAGCATTCACATTAAAATTAGCAAAAACCTTCTATATATAAAACTGAGATGACTGGGCCTAAAGCCTGCCAACAGTGTTTGTCATGGAAATAAATTATGATTTCCTCTGCAATAACATTGGCACTTATGATGATTGTTAAACAAATAAAATTGAATGAAAAAGCTAAATTCTAGGACACTCACAGAAAATTAAAGGCACATTTCCATCCTCTGTCAAGTGGAGTATAATAAAATGTCTTTTGAATGAATACAGTTCATCATAATCATTGTTTTCTATAGTGTAACATTGTTCTCCAAATTATTAAAATGTTTGTCCACTTTGCACATTTGAGTATCCAACTTTATTGTTTTTAGTGTCTTTTATTGTCTTTAATTCTATCTCAATCACATTCAGATTTTTCAATGTTTTGGGTTCAAAAAATTGTTCTAGAGCAAGAATTGGGCCTGCTTTGCTCACAAGTACCACATTTGCCACTCCACTCTTTTGTTTCACTGATGTGAGGTGAAAGAGTGGAATTGTCCATCTATAGGTGTATATATTCCTGTAGAGGTAGGGTGAGATGGGTTCTGACCAAGAATCAATTTTCACCATATTCTCTCACAAATGGTTATCCAACTATCAAAATTTCTGTATCCTCGCTGTGCTGCAGACCTTACTCAGTATTGCCATATGTACTGTACCTTATGATAACAACTCACACAGATGCAAGCAAGACCTGTACCACTAAATTACTAATTTTGGTTGTACCCTGAACTACCATTCATGTTGTAATTAAAGGCCCAGTCCTCTCACCCCAAACAGTATCAATTCTCCTAACCTTCTTACTGAAGCCCCTCCCACAAAATTCTAACATTCATTCTCATCCAGACACAATCTCAGTTTATTGCTTCAGGGGGAGTATAGAAAAACTCAGTTTATATAATCAAACCACTATCAGTACCATTCATGCTGAGCAATGTAAGCTTTGGCACTCTGCATTGTTTGAATTAGCTGTCAATCAAAGAGCTGAGCCAATTGAGAATTTCAGTACCCAGGTACCAAAATTGTAGTTTGGGGTGAGAGGTTTGGCCCTTTAAAGGTGAAAATAGAGTATCAGAAGGGGAACAATTTAACCTCCCTATCTCCCTAGCTTATGTTCCCCTCTGACTTTTCTTTATCATAGAAACTGCACTTAACTGACTTTGATTTGGTTCTGCACCTTATCAATATGAAGTCTCTGCCCATACCCCTCATCGCAATTCTACTGAGCTTAGCAGTCCTACAAGATCAGGTGGTTGTTGCCAAACAATGGGATCTGAAGGTGAACTTGAGCAGATCAACTGGTGAATTTTCTCACTTTTGGAAGAGCACAGGATTTTGGTAAAGAATTTGTTAAAACTGCCTACCTTATTTATCTGTTATAAAGTTTCTTGCTCATGCATTATTAAAAGGGCAAGTGGCAATCGGAGTTTAACAATGAATGTTAACATTTTGTTTCAACAGTTTTTTTTTTCTTTTTTTTTTAACTGATTGTTTACCAGAGTCAACACACACTGAAGAGGTCTTTTAAATGAAAATAAAAGTTAATTCTGTCTTAAGTACTGTACTACTGTTGAATGGATGTTAGATGGATAAGGGAATTTTGTAACATTTTTGTGGTAAAAAATTTTCACACAGATGCAAGATTAGACATTTTCATCCATACAGTGACCAATCACAATATCAGAACATGACGGCAAATGATTTTTTTTTGTTGGTTTTAACTAATTGTATGATTGTAGTGCAGGATTAAAGCCGTGGAAAACTGGTAAAAAAACATTGTGACTGCTCTTCATAGAAGAATTCCCATTCCAAGTTTCAAGTTACTGAAGTATGAGTAGATGGAAACAGATGTCATGTGGGTTAATGAATAAAGGGTTGATTTTAAATATACTCTAAAGTGGTACCTTGACTTGGTTCATGAAGTTCACCAATTTTCTTCCAAACATGTCAAGTTTCCTTGGCATACAGTATTAATGACACATGATCAAACTTGGACAATTTCCAAATCTCACCTAAAAATAATTATTTCATAAGTGAGAAGTTAATGCTTAAAAAATTCAGGACCAAACACTTTCAAATTAAACACACCACCATCATAAGAGTCAGAGTACAAACATATTCAAAATTTTAACTTTTCTGTAACAATTGGGAGCAGAATTTGACATATAATGCTTGTTATCAAGCATTGTCATGTGGTAATGCTCCTCAATACCATATTGTAAAGACATTGATATCAACTCAATATGTCCCTTCCATATCAGAGGACTGCTTACTGTAGAAAAACATTACAAATTATGCAGGAAATTGGTGGCACAATTTCATTTTTGAATTCTGTTTAGCACATCTTCGTGGCAATTTATATATCAAATCACTCTGTCCCTTTATTATTGGAGTACTGCTTAGAAGAGCTTACAAATTACAGTGTGCATAAAATTAATAATTTCTGAATTCTGTTTATGTGTTCATCCTGGTCATTTATATATCATTTATATATTGGAGTCAAATTATTTTATCTTTATACCAGTTATTATCTCTTCTAATCTTATCACCAACTGCATGGTCAAGTGCAAAGAGCATCTGACCTGCAGCCAGGAGGTCTGGAGTTCAACTCCTGGCTGGGCTATACCTGAAGACTTTGAAGATGGAACCTACTGCCATTGTGCTTGGTGCATACTGTAAGCAATGGAGTAAGGAAAACAAGCCAGTGAGCCACAACTGAAAAAAGGACATGGCCAGCTCAACTTGAGCCAATTGGTTGGAAACTGAGCTGTAAAACCTCATCTAATTAGCAAATGTAACAAACAAAATTTATGAATCTTTTTCATCCACTTAGCCCCCCAGATCCCCATCAGGAAGACTACAAATATTTCTTGAGTGACGACGAAAAGCAAAATTTAGCTTTGATTGGATCAGTGCCCAGGAATGGAATTGAGCAAGTCAGAATTCACTGGCTTCTTGATGCAGTTACAGTAATGTAAGTAGTAAGTCTGAATGGAAAATTTTTGTGATTTGTGCAGTGTCTGCATTTCAATAAGATTCACTAAACTAAGCAGTTGTTAGTCATTTATTTAAAAATTAAGTGCAGGATCACATTTTTTCATTCAACCTAGAATTGACATGCCATTTTTTAAAGACCAGTGATGACCAAAATCTACTAGTGGCCAAACTGGGCAGGGTTCACTAAAGCAAAGGTTTGTTAGGTCAAAAATTCACTAGGTTTAGACTTAAATCATAATGGTTACCAAACCCTCAACATTCTAGATTCTTATCATAAGCTTATTTCCGCATCTTACACTGTATCTAAACGGAATCCTATCCTAAACTCTTCCCAAAGCAGATTTCCTTTCAAGGGAATGTTTAATTTAAATAATGGGGAAACTTTGATCTACATTGTGAACATCCATTCTACTGTAGCAGTATCCCCTGCCCAATCCATCACATCCATTTCTTTAAAGACTAGATATTCCCTAATGACACTTAGAGAGAGCTACTTCAGGTTCTATCTAACTGAAGTGCCACCAGAGGTTTGCAAATAGCAAATCAGAAAATTGTTGACATCACAAACCCCGCAGATTGTCTAAAACAGCCCCCCTTCTTCCTGGGTGTTACAAACTGTATAACTAGATTCAAGAAATTAGTTTGCTGTGCATGAAAATGAAGTTATGTCAGGAAATGGATTAGGTGACATGCCATCATGTTTCTTCTTGAGAATGCAACATAGACACCCCAGTAGATCAAAGGTGGTGTTGGGTGTAACTGGCATCTTAGTTTGTTACATGATCTGTGCCCTCAAATGATCTATGCTTTCATTATGTTCAGACTGCATAAAAAGCAATTAACATATGCTTACTTACACTGTTAGCTAACCTAGGTTAAATGTTATGTAACTTTTTGCGAATTTTAGTATAATTGTTACTGTCAAACAGTTAACGAGATGTGAAACCTGGCTAAATCAAGTGTACATGTTGTGTGCTTCATTTCTTCCCTGAAGCAATATTAATCAAGCAGAGAAGGACGATGTAACAAAAAGTAAGAAAGAATGTTTCTTCGTGGAATATTAATCATCTGATGTAGGGAAAAGCCAGGCCAGCGATAGTGTAAAGTATTGGTGAAAAATGAAAGGGCTCTTTAAGTCATTACAGTATATTCTTTCAATTTTATTTCCTTAGAAAAAATAGAAGTCAGCTTAGCTACAATTTCACTCTGTTGGATGAACTAATCAAGAATCTGTGGATGCATGACTTAAGACCTGGCTTTGAAATAATGGGCAATCCTTCAAACCACTTCACAAATTTTGAGGACCCAGCACAGGTTCATGAATGGAAATCTTTGGTACAAACAGTAGCTGAAAGATATATTGGTGAGAATTTCATACAAGATCTGAAAAACATCAAACTGGTTTGGGTGAATCTTACTCTATTGTGCTTCAAAAGGATGCTGCTGGTCATGAGAAATTGAATCCACAGAACACACAGTCACAGTCCAAGTCGAAATTATTAACTCAACAGGTGCAAAATTATTGAGATCTTGCTTAATTCTTGTCCCCTTAATTTTAAAATGTTCAGGAAACTTGAATTTTTCAAAATTTACATCAACAAAGGTTAAAGTTCTTCATAGAGTTTGAATTAATTGATAAAAACATCAGTAGATGTGTTGTTTGGGAGAAACTACTATACCCAGTACATGCAACCTTGTAAATAAGGTGGCATTTAAGGGCAAATTTTCCAGTTCCTTGTCAGACTTTCCCAATTTCATTTCCTACTGTGAAGACCATCAGTTCTGTGGAATCATTATCATGGTATGTGTCATACCACATAAAAAGCGGACGTAGCCCGCCCTGCATTGGCTTCCGTAGGCCATTGACCCCGTGACCTTAAACTATTGTCTCTCTCGTTGTTGTGGCCAAATTTTCGGGTATCTACTCGCAGTTTCGAGCTCCGTGTGAAACAGTAAAGATGGGTGACAGCCGAGCTCTCCGCATGGGTCCAAAAGGACCCAAACAACGGTAAAGGGTTAAAGTATATTTTTAAGTTGTTTTCCAGGAGCACAGTGCATATTCTAAAACAAATTCAATTAAATTTCTTTACAGAGAAGTATGGCCTTGATTATGTTTCTCAGTGGAATTTTGAAACTTGGAATGAGCCAGATAATGGTGACTTTGATAATTTAAACATTACAGTTCAAGGTAGGTACTATTCTTCATCATTAAAACATTTTCAAAATGTCATTGAGCTGTATGCATTACACAGTGGACATACCTGTTAAAGGTATGGTGACATGAAAATGTCAAAATTGGGTGATTGATGTAAAATGAATTAAAAACAAAGAAAACTAGCAGCAATTTGCACCAACATCAATCAGAAATTGACCGTTTTACAGGAAAATGTCTGTTGTGCACTTAACATGGGTTAAACAAGAAACCACACCATTGTAGATATTCTATTTTTGATGTTCTTAGTTCATAATTTTTTTTCTTCATTTTGGGGAGTTGAACTACTTTTTAGGCATTTTAAGGCTTTTTAGACCACTTCCTTTTTTTTTTGTCAATTAAGTTTTTGTCACAAATCCTTTTAGCTTTATCTTGTATTTCATATGGAAAAAGAGCATCCTAAGTCACATTCTAAACCATTCTACGAGCAGTGTAGACAGGTCAGCATGTTTAAAGTCTTCCCTAGCCATTAATGCCTCTACATGTTCTTTCTAATTCATGCCCCTTTTGTTGCTCTAAATGTTTGCTGGACCGCGTGTTAAGTCTAACGGTAAAAGCATCCGCCTCTCAGGCGGAAGGTCCGGGGCCTATTCCCAGTTCAAGTCATGCCAAGACTTTAAAAATGGAATCTACTGCCGTTGTGCGAGATACTCCGCTTAAGCAATGGAGTAGGGAAAACAAGCCAGTGAGCCACAACTGGAAAAAAGGTTGTGGCCAGCTCGACTTGAACCAAAAGGTTGGAAACTGGGCCGTAAGACTCCATCTAACTAACTAACTCAATGTTTGCTAATAGTGATTGTCATTTGTAACAGCAACAGAAATGGTAATGCACAATCATATTTTTCATGACCTCTTATTTCCCTTTTTTGGACAACAATCAAAATGTCTTAGACAACTAAATATTATTTGGAATCTTACAGGATTTATGAATTATTATGATGCTTGCTCAGAAGGTCTGAAAGCAGCTCATCCATCTTTAAAATTTGGAGGTCCTGGTGGAAGCTGCAGAGACCCTCCCAAATCACCAATTTGTTGGACTCTTCTTCAACACTGCAGCAATGGTACTAATTATTTCACCAAGCAGACTGGAGTTAGGATTGACTTCATTTCTTTTCATCACAAGGTTTGATAATTTTCTTTAAATTTTGACTCATCGGTTGAAAGGTTTGAAATAAACCTCTTCCCTACTTTTTAATTCTCTTCTGTTCACTTCTTGGCCCTTTTCAAATTTGAAAAATAGTCCAGTCATTTAAGCGGACCTATAATTCCTATAAAGCTTATAAAAAACTTCATTAGAAACATGACATATATTTGTTGGAAGATGCCTTAAACACATATTAAAAGTCATATATTTTTTTTTTTAACCTTTCCACAGCCAGTATCCATTACTGTAACAACACCCATTTCAGCCAAGAGGTTGTAACCTAAGTAGCAATTTTACATAATAGTATATATGTGTTTGTGAACGAAAACTTTTCAGGATATGTCATATTACATAAGTGGCTGTGAAAGGGTTACATATATTTTTTGTCAAAATCAAAATTTTTGCATCATTTTGCATCTAGGCTTCCTGAAAAAAGGCAAAAAAATTCAAAGGGGAGGAGTCCCCACTTATACCCCTCCCCTAGGTCAGTCCCTTTATTTATGTGCCCCCTCCTCGATTCTTGACGTTTTAAGTCTGTGGGCCAGTTGAATTCAGAATTAAGTTTAAAGTACTACACATTGTGTATAAATGCATTCATGGTATGACACCCTGTTATTTTTCTGATATTCTGTCTTTTGAGTTCAATACTTGATGTACCTTGCATTCTAGCAATAGACATACACTCACTGTTCCCTGGACTTATTTTAAAACCTACAGTGGTTGTGCCTTTCCATCAGCTGGGCTCAAGCTCTGGAACTGCCTGCCCAATTCTGTTATTTCCTTTTCTTATCACACAGTTTAAGTGGCATTTTAATACTCATTTTTTGAGTTGGATTTTCATTAGGGTTGCACAGCTTCATTGAACACTTTGTAGATTTTAGCCCTCAATAAGTGTATTTGTTATTATTTTTGTTGAGAATAACTGTCTCTTGACACCTAAACAAAACATGTAGGAGCCATTTTGTACATTTTCTTCATGCTGCAGTTTTGTCTTTCTTTCTTTGCCAAATTTTAAGCTAAAAATGTTTATTTCCTATTCTTCGTTTTCATTGAAATAGGGTAAAGGGTCATCAAATCACATTCTTGACACGGAAATGGAAACAATAAAAAGAATACGTTCTGGCTACCCGTTATTAGCAAATGTACCAATCTTTAATGAGTGAGTATGGGGTTATTATCTTTACACATTTATCAGGGTTTTGCTTTAAAGTTTTGAGGGGGAATATTGCTTTAACAGTACACCAAGAAACAGCTTTAATCATTACAAACCCATCTAAAGGGGAATTCTTGGCATTAGTTCAGTGTTCATATGTGAAAGAGGAACACAAAATCTGCACAATTTGGTGTAAATTTCATTCAAATTGGACATTCTTTTCTCAATGTGATATCATGTTCTCACATTACAGTCGTATAATTTTTAATCTTGACTTCCGATTTCCTCCTCAATCCCATGTTTTCAGATTGTGATTGCATGATTGGTGAGAATTTTACAAACTTTGCATTCCTTTCAGGGAGGTTCTATCCCTTTTAACTTTAAGGTGAACGCAACAGAATGAAAAATTTTTAAAAGAAGATGTTGTTCCATGCTTCCAGAGAAATTTAGCTCAAGAACCAGGGAGAAAATTCCAGATCAGAGCAGCTGGTATTTGATGTTGGGTTCTAACAGGAGGTGCCTGACAGGTACCAATAAAACCTAGAAGAAAAGTTGAATAAAGAAACATTTATTGTTGTCAGGGTTTAACAGGTATCTGACAGAGCGAGTTATGACCAGTTCAAATCCATAAGACCAGACACACTATTTAACTGTTGACTGGAATTTTCAGCTGGGAAAATTGATCTTTTAGATGATTTAGACCTGGTGATGAAGTTGGACATTTGGTGTTGAGTTCTAATAGGTACCTGACAAAAATTGTGTCAATAGACATATATTTGGAGTCAGGGTTTTACAGATATATGACAAAGCCAGTTGAAACCACTTTATATCCAAAAAACTAGGTTCACAAATTTATAGCTGATGTTGACTGGGATTTTCAGCTGGGAAAATTGGTTCTATAGAGGAATTTGACCTGCTGGTGAAGTTGCATATTGGTGGGCAAATATTTGATGTTGGGTTCCAACAAGTACCTGACAAAACCAGTAAAACGAGGGAAAAAATTTTTGTCATGAAACATGTATTTGGAGTCAGGGTTTTATGCAAGCTAGTTGAAACTGGTTTATGTTTAATAAAACTAGATGCACTAATTACCTGTTTACTAAAAAATTCAGGTGGGAAAATTGGTCCTATAGAGGAATCTGACCTGCTGGTGAAGTTGCACATTAGTTGGCTGGTATTTGGTGTTGGGTTCTAACAGGTATTTTGCAAAACCAGTAAAATCCTGGAGAAAATTTGAGTGAAGAGCCATGTATTTGGTGTCAGGGTATAACAGGTATATGACAAAGCCAGCTTCAACCAATTTTTAATCCAACAAAACCGGATGCACCAATTACTTGTTGACTGGAATTTTCACCTGGAAAACTTGGCTCTATAGACGAATCCCACCTGTTGGTGAAGTGGGACATCAGTGGGGTCCATCAGCCTTAATTCCTCATAATGTTTTTGTCTTCATGCAATAAGCTAGTTCGGTAATTTGTTGCCGCATGGAATTGTGGGGCACAGCGTGGGATATGCAAACCAAGCTCAGCATGTATCATACAGTGTGCCCATTTTCATCAGTACGTGCATTCAGCACTAAGTGTCTAACCAAGTCGGACGAAAATAGGGATTTCACTGCTACTTTATGGCAGAATAAAATGCAATTTTTGCACCCAAAAGACAATTAAGGCACAATCCCCTGCACTAAACCAAATCTGAGATCCCTTCTTATGTTATGGATGGATTAAGAAAAACGATTTCACCAAATTTTCATGTAAACTCAAATTTTGGAATACATGTTGTAGGTGCAGGGTTGGTTTGTTCATCCCGATGACTTGGAGGACGTGTTCATGTGCGTAGCCACCAAAAAGGATTATTGAACTGGCTTATTCTAAACCCTCATACTGAGAATTCCTAATTAACTGCGCCAAACATTCATTATACAGTTGAACAAGGAATTCAAAAGATTAAGGCTGGTAGGCTCCAGTTATAACTGACTAAATCAGTCATCACTTGACTCTTTGTACTGATATGTACTGTTCGTTAGATTACTTATTTAATTATTATTCTGCTTATCAGTGAGGGTGATCCATTAGTTGGATGGAGCAGGCCACAGTGGTGGAGGGCTGATACTACCTATGCAGCTGTGGTTGCCAAGGTATGACATTATGCTGGTGTACTAATCCTTTTTATTAGCTTGGCAAGTCAAGCTTTTGTCATGGCAGTGCATTCCATCTGTCTGTCTAGTCTGTCTGTCTGTCTAGTCTGTCTGTCTGTCTGTTTGCTTGCCTGTCTGCCTGCCTGGATCTTTGTCTATCTGTCTGTTTTTCTGTCTATCTGTCTGTCAATATTGGAGAAAAGGCTGCTCTCTGCAGGTTCTTTGACCGATCCTTGTCAAAGTTGGGGCAGTTATACAACACATCTAGGGCTTCAAAATTATGGTAAGTAAGTAGTTCAATGGTCACTTACATGGCATGAAAGGTAAAGTGTAAAAGAAATGACAAAAGCTTTCAACTCCTCATGGTTATGCCCAATCTTTTTGCAAATTTGAATTTTTTTTTGCAAAGTAGGTCAAATGTCATTTATGGGTCAATAGCAAGCCAAACAAGGTCAAACAATGTTATCATACAAAATCTTGCAACTCTGTGGGATCAATTTTAAATTTTCTCAGATTTAGTTGTTTTTTAAAAATGATTGGTCATCCATGCTGCAACTTTTAAGGTGTGAAGGTCAAGCAATGAAATTATGCAGAGGCCTTCAACTTCTAGGGATTTTGCACTAATTTTATAATGTCTTCAGAGTGTTCAGTGGTTGGGGGAACATCAAAGCTGTGCTCTGGAAGTTGGTCAAAGGTCATTTGGGGATCATAGAGGGGTCACACAGTGAAATTATTTGTAAGCCTTTACCAATCTGGTCATATCAGGAGTTCTTGACCAACACTGAAATCAGGACTGAAATTCAACGGTGGTTGTCCATGATGAGTCTGATTGTCCATGAGGAGTAAGAAATGGGTTGGACTGCCAATTTTTCTTGTTTTGCTTGTCCAACAGATGAGTACATATCAGTAGTAAGCTACTACTAAGCCATTTCCACATATCCCACATACTTCAAAAAGTATTAACTCAAAATTTCCCCAAGAAACTGAAAGTTAGACCATGATATTGCCTGTCATTCATCTTTGAACAATAAAAGTTAAAAAGAAAATGTCTTGTATTTTCCACTTCAGGAGTGTTTGTCTTGGAATTTTCGTTGGTGAACTTTAATACAATAAAGAGCTGTTCTGTTTAACTCCTGGTTCATGATGCATTTACACCTACTGCATGGACAATCCACTGAACTGAGTGTGGTGTAATCCTTTAGTTAGTTTTGTGTTTATCCATCTTACAGCATGTAAATGTAATTCTCTTGCTTGCAATACCTTCCAGTGGGCAAGCAGGCTGTTCTTACACCTGCAATATTGAAGGCCTATTAAACCTCATGCAGCATTTAATGTGACATTATGGACTTAGTACTAGTAGTAGCATAGTTATGAAAATTCAAAATGTGCCTGGAAAAACTTGTTACTAATATTTTTTTTCTGGTTTTAACCCACAACCCACCATTTTTTGAATCTGCAAATACACATACCTTCACAACACTGCTGCTTATGAACACTCAAACCCCTTGCCAAAAATGCCATAAGTGTTTCAATGGCCATTCCATGGAGCAACTGTTTGTTACTGTAGTTCTAGCCTAACCTTGTGTAGACAGGTAAACAAATATGCTGCTCATGATTCTTAAAGGACTCTTCCATGTCTCGTTCAGGACAAGCCTAGAATTGTTTAAAGGAGAATGAAAGTCTTGTTTTGGAATTTGTCACTGACAAAGTATACCTTATGGGTAATTAGCATAAATGTGCCAGTTTTAAAGAGAAAGTTTTTTTTGATCTTTGAAAGGTATTTTAAAAACCATAATGACATCCCTAGGCATATGGGGCAGGGTTGCAAGGGGGCACTGGCCTTCCTAATTCAGAATCAGGCAAAAGCAGTTGGTCCATTTGGGCCAAATGTGTGCAAACATGGGCAAAACATGGGTGAAACATGTTATAATTGGTGCCATTTACCAATAATTGAGCAAAAATTGCTCTTGTCCCCACAAACAATTACCCCCTTATGGTTATGGTGACATAGGTGTGCTGCCATGCTTGAGAACTTTGCAATAACAAGGACTTTCCCATGAAATTGTTCAATGTTCAACTCCTATGCCTGTGTTACACAGGGTTCGACAAATCCCCCGCCGGAAAATCCCGGGGCAAGTAAAAAATGACTTGGGCAAGTGAACTGCTCAATATTGTAGCCCGCCGGGCAAGCAGCACAGAAGTCTTCTTCACATAGGAATTCAATGGCTAGTACTAGATAATTAGATATGGACTAGTGCATATTCATGAGGACAAGTAGGCTTTCGGAATCCCTAGCCCAATGGACAAGTAATAAAAACGAATTTGTTGAAGCCTGGTGTTACATAATTGCAAATATCAAGAATCATTTCAGAAAACTTGATTGAATAACTTGGAAAAATACTTGTTATAATTTGACTACAATATTGTTGTTTTCAAGGACAAATATTGTTTTTAAAGGTTGTTTCATCAAGAGTTTTCATGCGTTATGTACATACTGTGAAAATAAAAATTTCATGACAGTGCTTGCAGGATTCAGCTGTTTTCAATGACTCATCCAGTTGCATTTTCATTCTCTGGCCTAGGGGCATAGTATGGGAACTCTACAGTATGAGCATATAAAATCAGCCAGCCTAGGCCTGATGTTATGTTGCAAACCATACCCTTTCGGCAGTATGTTCTGGTCTGATCTGTTTTGGTGAACTGCCAGTTTTTGGAGCACATTAATAAGTCATTTGTTCATGTGAACTGTTATTTATCTTCTACTTGCCCTGTGACACATAAGTCACCCGCAGAGCATCTCCCGTCTCACTGCCGGCTCTTTTTCTCTCCTTTTGAACAGTACATCTCCAAGTGGTTTTTGTTTCCCTTCTAGGGTCCATGTCATTGCTATGTCGCTGTCATTGTTCTTGGCCTTTCTTAGGACTTGCCCAATCATCAGCTGCCATTTCCCTTCTCAGTTCCTCACTCAGAGGTGTGGCCCTGGCTCTTCCATCAGCTCTGTGGTAGATACAGATACATGATCCTGCCGTTTGTCACTGATATGCACTGGTTTTCCTCTAATGTCCCCTACAAATCACTAATTTTGTGAAATAATGGTCTTTGTTGACCAAGTTAGCTTCTTTAGTCTTTGGCCAGTGCCAGCTTTATTGTGAAACCTACATTACTTAATGGAGATGCCTCTAGTAACCATTTGCTTGTGAAGGTGTGGAATGGGAAAAACTTCCTATTGTTCCCTCTGGTGGTTATTCATCCAATTGCAAATACCTGGCATTCCAAGACTTTCTTTCAAACAACAAGTAAACTGGTCATTTAGGAATATTACTGTTGAAAGGTAGGTCACTACTGCTATGTGTATTATTGTCACAAGTACTACAGTACTAAATGTTAGGTACTCTGTAATGGTTTAGTGATTGGAACTGTGGAAGAATTTCAAAATATGTCAAAATGTAGAGGAAACAATAGAATATGAGCCTAAAATGGTCAAAAATCATTCATTTCAAACTCCTTTGAAGTATCAATTTAATTTTTTCATGCTTTCTTCCCATGTTGTTCACATAATTGGCATATGAAACTTGAGAGAATATAAAGTTTATGAATCATGTTAAATTTAAAAAAAAAATTATTGAAAAAGTGGCTGTAGACTTTCATTTTCCTTATATAACCATGTTCTTCTTTAAACAACAATATTTGGATTTAAAAAGAAAGGAAGAGGGGAGAAATTTTATTTGTAAATTACAACATTTAAACAGCTTAATCCCCCAATAAAATGGAGTAGCTTGATGTGAGCATGTTATTTGTATCCAAGAGTTTATTGCCAGATAATGCACAGTTTCTTGACAGTAATGGCCCAATAAATGATGAGGATTATCTCCAAGTAAGTGAAATTCATTTGACTAAAGAATTAGTGGCATTGCAAAGTTGGCTTTTCTACTTCTTTTATGTTCCTAAGTTTCACATTTTCTTGATTGTATCAATTACTAACAATTTACAGAATTAAGATTTTTTGCATCTAGTTGAACATAATCACAGAAAACAGAGGGATATGATGTTTGCATGCTTACAGTTATAATGTCAGTTCCAGATATTCACCTTGCAGGAAATCTAAAGAACATGTAGTATTGGTGTTTTAGCTGTGTGACATGATGAAAAATAACATTGAGGAGAAAAGGCCATGGCAAGCCCTACTTAACCCCTGTCACGAAGTGACATGGATTACTCGCTTTGGTGATGCAGTTTGAACTCACAAGACACAACAAATTACCCAACACAGCGTTTTAAGTCTTCTTAAGTCTATTTACATATTCTTACTTTGAAGTTCTTTCTTCAATTGCAATAAATGATAAATACGGGCTTTCAAATTGTTTTGAAAATAACAAAATAATAATTACTTGCTTTCAGAGTTCGGTCTTACAGTAACATAACAACAAGCTTGGCTTTCAGTTCCGTTTACGATAAAAAAAGTTGTGCTTCTGCCTATTCTTACACACTCGGCGAACACATTAGGGGTCGCCTTATTACATAAATAGTACTCCCTGACACTCATCGAGTGACTGTTCATGTCATGCCTACTCGGCCGACGAAGTTGGGTCTTTGCCGAACTTAGTGATGTTTTGTGACGTCAGACACGACTCGTGGTGGCAGTCTCCGAGTTCCACATCAGTCACACACGAATCACACCTGGTAGGATAACACCGCCCCCTCAGTGTCAGTCTTACACCGACATACCAAACCAAAAGAAACCCCTGTGGACTAATAAAGGAACAAACCGTCCCCAGTATTTTCCACATTTCAAATCAGGATTCAGTCCTTCTCTAGTAATACATTAATCAAAATACTTCAATTTTGTCGCAACATAACTTCACATTATAATGGCCAAATTCTCACAAAATTTGATTGATTTTCAGTTCAAAAACTCGACTGTCCCTTCAAGGGAATCTCAGTAGTACCTTTAATAATACTTATGTAAATATACATGATCAAGCGATTCCGAACTTTTATGTATGACTCTCTCTGATGCCTAGCACCAAATTACAGCTAGTTGTCAGACTACATCAACATTTAACTCTCTGAGAACACTTCTCTGCAGCAGTTATTCGCTGGTACTCTCATCTACTAACTTTAACGAATTTTGGCTATTAATTAAATCCACAAACGAAGTACAACTACAACTTCACTTTTCCTTAATCTTAAAAGTTCACTTGAAGTACGCTCGCTGGCGCCCTTCTTAAAACTCTATCCCGGAAATCAGCTACGTATCCCCTTTAATTCGGGTAATATCGCACAATTATACTCGTGGAATTTTACTTGGCCTAGGCAAACAGTAATAAGTATCGTACTCACAGAAAACCACGTTTAACTGGGTTTTGCCGTCAACCAAACACTTCACGAGCTCCTTCTGCCTCAATGCAGTAAGTTAAAACAACACACTTGCTCTCAATAACGAGTGATATATATAAAATAGCTTCTTCAACTTCCAGTCATTCATTTAGATCTCCATATCCAAATATCCTGGTTAAGACCTCATTGCCTTATTCGAAGAATAAACCCGCTCTCAATAGCGAGGAACTTGCTCGTTCTCTAGGTACCGTGGCGACGTGGTTGCAGGATGGAAAGCAACTGCCTTTCCTTAACATGCCCACACCCCAGCAATTAACAATAGATTGCGTACTCATGCATCCCAAGCATTTCAAACCGCGCGAAACTAATAAGTGACAGGTGACAAAACACTAGAATTTTTAAGACAGCTCCCTCAGTATGTGACAACCCCAAATAGTTCCAATTCCCCTTACCTACTTACTGAAGCTCCTCCCACAACTGTCTAAAATTCATCTTCATCCAGATGCAATGTCCTCTTGTTGCTTCAGGTTGAGTATATCAGACACCAATGTGTAATCAAAACACTCTCAGTACAGTACATGCTGTGTTATTTGAGCAAGCTGTCAGTCAAAGAGCTGTGCCAGTTGAGAATTTCTTTAGACTGCTTCAAAACGTGTAGTTTGAAGTGAGAGGATTAGCTCTTTAGAACAATTGGTAAGAAAATGAGCCCTAAAACCTCATTTAACTAACTAATGTGAAGCAGGGAGTTGTCAGAGAGGGAGATCCAACATTTATCAGTCCTTTAAAGCAAGGCAGTTGCTGACATAAGCAAGCTGCTTATTGTTTTGCTCTTGAAACATCTTTTAGGTTTGAAAGAAATTTGGTATGGAAGACAATGATCTCTGTTGTTTGCTACATCTACAATACCTATCATGATGGTTTTGTCCATTGCCATTACATCGCCAGCCATCAAGGGAAAAATAAAATTTTAAACTCTCATCACTCGTCATCATATATAATCTTTATTCAAACAGTTGCTACTGAAATTTTTTAAATACTCCTCCAAAAATACTTGATTCTGAGGTGGAAAATTATCAAAACTGTGATTGGTTTTGCTTGACTTGAACAATGTGCAAAGGTGGCAACTCATTAGAATCTTGGATAGACAAAAAGCGTACAGTAGATAAAAGTTTATAGACAGTCTTTTTCCATAAAATCTGCATTGAACCTTAGCACTTGTCAACAAAGACGTTGAACTTCAAAGAAATAGTTAACAATGACCTTTGTTTCTGGATTTCTTTGGTTTGAAAGGAGTAGGACATCTTTACAATGTGGAAGTCAGAAAGGGCAAACCAATGGGAATAAAAGGACCTGTCAATCAAATTAAGTCACTTGAGAAGGGATTAAAGAATTTCAAGTATATATTGTCTGATATATTTGCATGTTAGATCTCCTTCCCTGACAATTCCCTGCTTGAGGCATAATCAGTACTTGATACCATCATATCCTCATGTGGTACTTCTCATCATAATACACTTATCATTTGTAAGATGCACCCTCTGACAGTGTTGATCAATGTTCATTGAACATTTTTGTCCATTGATGCACCACTCCATCACTCAAATTACCCAACATTTTATAAACGTTGATGTACATTTCCTATAGAATATGACACACCAGTGACACACCTAAGACACACCTAATGAGTTGCTTTTACACAACATTTGGACAACTTTGACACAGCTGTGCATCACAACTTGGACAACATGATGCACATTTGCCTCACCACTGCCTGGGGGATCAGATGGTGCTACCTACAATTGATAAGTGCATAATGGTGAAAAGGTTTGGTAGTTTTTTGTTTGTGCTTGCATGCAGGTCTATTTATTGCTGGAAGTCAAAGCAAACAAAGGAAAGGCAAAATGCATATTTTTGCATTTTGATTTAGTAACCTTGGTCACATAATAGATACTCCTCTTCTTAAATTATCAGATCGTATTTTTGGTTCCTTGTGTAACAAAGGAACCTATGCAGTCACCTTGGCGTATGTATGTGTGTGTGTGTGCGTATGTGTGTGTGTGTGTGTGTATGTGACGGATTGGAATGCGAGGTATGTGGTGCGATAACTCAATAACAGAGTCATCAATTTTTTTCAAACTTGGTATGTATGTAGATGTTGTGTAGTAGATGTGCCCTATCGTTTTTGGTGGAGGTCAAAGGTCACTGGTGATCACCAGAGGCCAAAAACTGAATTTCTGTTAGTAGCTGTAACTCAGTATCCGTTGTTCAAGCAGTGGCATCATTTTAGGATAAGTTAGATTGGTAGGAGGTGAAAATGTTGGTACATTAACCAAAATAATTGGAAAGGGTCAAAAGGTCAAAAAGTAATGTTTTATTGATATCTTGCCACTGAAACATTTTAGAGGGGTGGTGTAATGGAGATTTGTGTTCGTCTAAGTGAAATGCACGTGATGACCCCCCTTGACCTCACTTGACCTCATTTGACCTTTTGCCCTTTGTGACTTTTTTGTGACTTTTTTGTGACGTCAAGATTTGTCTTGATCAGACGAACCAAAAAGGCTATTACACTACCCTCCTACAATGTTCGTTACTTGAGTTACTGACATTTAAATGACAGGCTAGTGTGTACATGTAGGTCATATGTAGGCCTATTGCAATGCCAGGTATGCGGTGCAATTACTCAATAACCAAGTAACATAGTGGAAATAATGGAAAGTTGTGTTCGTCTAAGTAAAGTGCACGTGAAGACTCTTTAGGTCTTTGTTCAATTGGTTTAAAAGTCCAGCTGAAGTTTAATGCCTGTAGACAAACGCAATGTATAAAAGAAAAGAAGAATTATAACCCCCTCTCAGTCTAAAAGCAGTTTAGTTAACAATCAGGACAGTAATGCAATTATTATTAAAAACAACCTTTTCCTCACATACAGTATTGAATAAAGTTATTCACAGTGCAAGCTAAGATTCCAATTTCAATAGTAAAATATGAAAGCAGTTTCTCTTCTTTACCTCTGCTTTTACCCTAGGGACTACAATGGTGTTTCTAACACCCTCTTTAGGTTAAAAGGTCAAGTTGAAAGTCATTTATTAGATTCTACAGAGCTATGTTTGTTTCTTGGTCTTCTAGCCAAATTGTGAAGAAGAAATTGGTGGTAATAAATCACTATCGGGCTGCCTTTAGTAGCAGAATTGTGGGCTTTTCCTTATTTTTGCTTTTCAGGCAAACACATTGGGTAGTCTAAAGGACAACCATGACATAATTTCTAGTCATCCATCATAAATTTTGGTGGTCAGGAATGACCAGATGACTGTTAAATTTCTTTGGTGCAGAAGAGACTGTGTTTATTTAAAATCAGTTTTGATCTACTTTGACTGTATTTGACCTTTGTGACTTCTTTTTAAGGTCTGGATTTGAATTGTTGAGATTGACCAAAAAGGCAATTAATTAACCTCCTATACTACCCCAAACTCAAGTAAATGACATTTAAGTGAAAGGTGATGAATGTATTTGTCACATGGAAGTGGGCAGTGTGCAGAGTGATAATTTGAAAAGTTTAGTGTTCCATTTCTCTCAAACGGCAAGTGCTTGTATGATTTTGAAATTTAATGTGCCCATATGTTTTTGGGTGATGGCCAAAAGTCATTGGGGTTAAAGGTGCAAATTATGCCTTACCTTGGGACTACCTTAATACAATATCATCTTTAATGCAAGGAACCATAGTGCCCTTGGGCTCTTGTTTTAACTGTTTGAAATGTTTTTCTCTTACCTAATCCAAATGAGCTTGTTCTTCCTGAGATAACTTATATGAAAGAATTTAACTGTACACTGGAAGTTTATTTGTTGTGCACTCAGAAGGATGAAAGTTCCTCACTGGCCAGGGATGAAGTGTAACTCTAGAAGTGATAGTGGTTCATTGTAACAAAGAAAGAATGTTGTTGATAAGTAGGATTTTACTACACCCAACCTCCTCTTTGTGAGGTCTAGTCACAGTGTTCTGATTTTTAAGCAGGTGCATTCTTAAAGCAGCAATCCATGCTCTCTAAATTCACAACAGTCTAATAGAAACAGTGAGTAAATGATTTTTTATTACATTCACAGGTTATTGTCCAGCATCAACACCTGCTCATTTTTCCAAATCCAAAATACCTCTACACTCTCATCAGCAACGACAACGGATTTCTCAACTTCTATCCCACCTTTTTTGAGCAACGTACCCTGAACACGAGGTTTCAAATGAATAATACCAAACCAAAAAGTGTCCAGCTGATTAAGAAACCAGTGTTGACAGTTATGGGACTCTTATCAAGGTTAGGGGACAGATTAGTGTATGTTGAAGACTTGAAGAAAACAGAAATGACCAACCTGGGCATCATAGCAACCCTAGAATTTGTGAATACAAGGTGAGTCATTGACACATTGTAGCTTACAGCAGTTGGGCAGGTGCATGTATGTTAGATTTTTATTCCCACAAGGTTAAAAAAAAATGTTTATATTTGTTTTAAAATCCTGTTCAGGGTTTTGTCAGCAGGGAATATTTGATCTTTTCATCCATAATCCAGTATCAGGATTAAAATAAAAGAAATAAAAACAAAATAGTCGTAAAAGCTGGCATTATGGAATTAGGGGCATGGTCAATTTCCAAGAAGTGGATTGGTTCATTCCATGATTTGCCCATAATCTTATGGGTTGTTACTGAGCCATCAAAGTGTAACATACTGTACTTGTGCTAGTTGCACTTTGCAACAGCCACATTATTTATTCACCTTTGTATACTTCCGGTTGTGCTTGTTTGCACTCACGAATCACATTGCAATACCCTGATAGTTTTGTCCAAGCCAGCGACCTGTAAATACATATCTGTTCCTTACTTAATAATAAAACCCATGTGTATGTGTCATCTTTACCAAAGTCCCAGGTCATCACAAAAAGCTCACCTAACTAATAGTTAGGTGAGGTTTCACAGCTCAGTTTTTAACCAGTTGGTTTATTGAAGTTGGGCACGCCACAGCCGTTTTCCCATAATCTCATAGGAGAAATACTGATGCTGCCAGCATGTAGCAACAGTCACTAAGCCAAAGACTAAAGGTCAACTGTCTGCTTGAACTTTAGACTGTGGGACCTTCAAACTACATGAGGATAGATTAGTCTTTGTTCAAATCCATCAAAGATACCTCAGTATTTAAGGTAAAACTGTAGTTCCCAATTTAAGTACCCAATCACTGGCCCACTGCCCAGTTTATAGTTGCTTCAATGAGTAGCTTTGATGGTCACTGTGTTATAAAAGAAACTCAACAACCAATTAGCTTACATCACAGCTTACAACAAATACTCAAGTTCTGAAACAAGTGGTAACAAAAAGGGGATCAAATTACTCATGATGTTTTGAAGGGTAATATCACTTTCTGAGTTTAATCTGAGATTGACTGCCTTTTGCAAACGTTTCAATAATCACCTAATTGGTACATTGATAAATGCTCTTGAAGAGTTTTGACGGAGAAAGAATTTTCAAAATGTACAGGATGAACATCTTCACAAAATATCAGTTCATCTTGGTAACCTTCAGTCTCATGGACCTTTAAAAATTTCTGCATTCTTATATTAGAGAAACTTACTCATAGAACTGTATACTCCATCAATAAATAGTCTGTATACATGTAGGAACGCAAAATTTCCCTTCTTCTTTTGGAAAATATTCCTGTGATTCACATTGCAAGGACCAAATTTGTTACATACTGTTTATATTTTCCAATTAACCTTTCTTGCATAGTGAACAAGAAGTTACTGAACAAAGAAGAAGAATACTCTTGTTTAAAATGCAGAACTCTCAAAAGTAAAACTTTGCACCATGTACTATAGTTGGAAGTGATTACAGAATTTCAAACTTTTCCAAAAGTTGCTTTATAATTGATGGTGTAGAATTGGTGCTGCCATGTTTTGTAGGTACACACTTGACAGCCTAAACAATGGTTGCCCTTAAGACTTCCTCAAGAAAACTAGAAAATCACATCATAAACCTGGAAATTTTATGTAAGTCTCATAGGTATTAGAAAAGTGTTTTCTCAGCACGTTGCACATATAAGGTATAACTGTAAAAGTATTGGTTAGAAAGATTACCAGATTAGAATGTCAATTTCAGTTTGAAAATGACCCCATGTTTGGTCTAATGGTAAGAGCATTTTCCTCTCTCGTGGAAGGCCCCCTTTCTATTTCTAGGCCGAGTCATACCAAGGCTCTAAAAATGGAACCTACTGCCGTTGTGCGTGGTGCTCCATGTAAGCAACAGAGTAGGGAAAACAATCCAGTGAGCCACAACTGGAAAAAGGACTGTGGCCGGCTCGACTTGTTACAGAAGGTTGGAAACTCCATCCAACTATCAAACTAACTTGAAACTGACAAATGGGAAAAATACCCTAAATATAATTATTCCTGCAGAAAATCCTAAGAGTAATCACATTTTTAACTATGATACATATACTATCCGGTAAGGAAAAAGAAGGGAGTTAAATACTGACATTCACTCTGCAAAAACTCAAAGTGATTTCCTCTATGATATCTGCATATTCATCCTAAGGTGGTATCCAAAACTGTGAAAGTGGGCAAGGCTGTAGATCGTTTCTATGTCTTACCCTGAAAAAGTTGTGGAAGCTTACACTTCCTTCTTCTTAACCTGAAAATGCCATGAAAGTGGTTAAAGACTTGACATCTTTTAAGTTATAGTAAGGTGGCATTTTATGGCCAGGTCTCTAACCTGTTGGTGTAAGTCAGGCTGGCCATGGCCTTTTCTCCAGTTGTGGCTCAATGGCTTTTTTCCCTACTCCATTGGTCATGCTGAGCACTAACCACAGTGGCAGTAGGTTCCATTTTTAAAGACTTTTGGTCTTACCTGGCCCGAAGTCGAATTTCAGACCCTTTGACTGTATTAAAATTGGATGCCCTTACCACTTGACCATGCAGGCAGCATCTTTTTAGAAACCTTTAGACAATGCACATGTTTATCCAGGATTTGTACACCCAAAAGTTTTATTGCCATATATTTTTCATCATTCAGTTTCAAAAATAGTCATGAAAAGTTATGCAATCTGGTGTCATGTTTTTCGTTGTTTCATTCCCACAGCTGGTCAGCAGCCATTCTAATTTCCAACAGTGCAGACACATCTCTTCTAAGGGGCTTTGACGAGATCTCTCTTAATGTGAGTGGCATCCCTGAAGTTGGTGAGTTGATATTTGAGGAGAAAACTTCAGCTAGGAGTATCTTTATCATTTTTATGGGCTGATGTCAGGATATCTCAAGGTTGTACTATCTGATTTGTGATTAGAACACTGCATTATGGTTCAAAAATAACAAAGCACACCTAACTTATAGTTTCATGGAAAGTAGGAACCTAGCAGTTTTAATGTGATGATGAGGACTTGTAAACAGAAGGATAAAAAACATGAACAAATTATATTTTTGGATACAGTTATATGTCCATATCTATTAATATGTAGATAAAAATGTTTTTGTTTTTAAATTTGGATAAATATTAAAAGTGTGTCAAATACTTCATATTAAACTTCAAACTTTAAACTTAAAACTTCAACTTAAAATTCAAAATTCATCTTTAATATAACAAACTCCTGTGATACCAGAGGCATAAAAATATTTTTTGCCATGGTCTGGTATAGATCTGAAGAATGTTTGTGACTTGTACATATAAGGGCTGATATATGTCTTAATAGGCAGGGTTCCTGGAAATTCTGGAAAGTTATGGGAAACTTCAATTTGAATTTCCTGACAGAAAAAGTCAGGGAAATGAGAAATTTTTGCAAAGGTCTTGGAAAAGTCAAGGAGTTCTAGAAACTGGATTTTTGTTCTGATTTCTCAATGTTCAGATACATCATTTTATGATAAAATGATGGAACAATGGGATCTGACTATTTTAAATGTCCAGGATTTATCAGTCAAGGTCTTTCAAAGTCATGGAAAACTCATGGAATTTTGATTGGGTCCCAACCGTGTTAGAGTTGGACTCAGATTTAAAGATATTTAATTTTGACACCCCAAGTTCATGTTTTGTTGGGGATGAGTAGAATTTTTAGTTGGTGACTGCTCTTTGATTGACATCAAATTTAAAAACTGCAGAGATAGTTCAAATTGGACATATGATTACACAATAGGACCTTTTATGCTTAATTGGATATGGAATAAACTTGACCTCTAACCTTGACCTCACCTGTTCCTACAAAAGGGAGACTGAGTTAATGAACTGTTTTATGAGAGGCTGCAGTTGAATTCTGAGGCATGTGGGCATGGTCATCATGACCATTCACCTCAAATGAATGTAAGGAAAGCAAGTTGTTGCACACCTACATAAAGAATGAGAACTTGTATAAATGTATTAAAGCTTAATAAAACAATATACTATTTAAAAAAAAATTAAATTTGTAGCACACCTGGAGAATCAAAACTTCAAGGCCTGGTATGAGGGACTTAGAAGTCGAGAGATTTGGAAATGTGTTGGATACAGTAATGAGATTTGTTGCACAAAGCAAGGAAGTGTCATGAAAATGAATCAATCAACCAGCTAAATACAAGTGGAACAGCTGAAGAGAATACATACAGTTGGAAAATTACTAGAATGGGCCAATCGGCTCTTGAACTAAAAGTAGATGTTTTTATTTCAATTGAAATATGATCACTTATCATAACTTTTCTTCAGACTTGCCCAAAAAAGGTTAGTATTTTTTGTAATTGATCATAGGAAATCATTGGGTCCATTAATATTTTCTCATGTATTTAAAAATTTTAATTTAGTGATGACGAATTACTCAAAGAGGTCATCCTTTTCTTTGTTTCCGCAATCATAAATTGCTATACTGGAATAGCAATGATTTTTGTTTGGGAGTGGCTTAATGCATGGCCTGATTGCTGCCCACGGCAAGGGAGTGTCTGCATTCTCTTTGAGGGATCTTTGAATATTCAAGTATCCTCACATGCAATCTGTTGCAGCATTAAGCCACATTTGAAGTCAGTATTTTTGTTTTGTTACAAAATAATTTGTTCAGAATTGGATTGGAGGGCATGCCCTTTGACCCCTGTCTAGCTACTGCAACAAATTGTTATGATTTACCTCATATTCATCTTGCTTCAGGTGCATACATATATGTTGTTTACTTACTGGATAATGAACATGGCAATCCACACAGAATATGGTCACTTCAAGGAAAACCCATCTTCCCAACCAGACAAGAATTTTATGAAATGAGGACCCATGAGGTATGTAATCATTCAATGTTCAATGAAGTTTTTTTTAGGTATTATTCATTTTTAATTCATTCTTAAGAGCATGATATATTCTTTCAGGTGGAATGAAAAAATCAAACATGTTTGCTACTATGCTTGTCAAAGTTTAAAATGTAGCAATGACTCATCACTACTATGGTGCACATTTTTCTTAGTATAATTTGGAAGGGGAAGGGTCTGAAGGAGTGTACTATGAAGGCTTGTAAAAGTGATGGAGAGTGACAGGTGACCCCTTAGATTGTTTTCTGATAAAGAGATTTTTTGTCGTATTTGATTCAGAGAGATATAAAGATGTAAATAATGTTGATTCATGCTTTATAATAATTCTCAACTTCAATTGGCCCATTATGGTCAGGTGACCATGCATCATTTCATGGTAACTTGCAGTAAAGAATAAGCACCTTCATCTTATGCTACCTTATTTCACTTATGGTTGTGCCTTTTTAATGTAGTTACTTACAACCTTTTCTGTTCTTTTTTCACTTAAATCAAAACATTTTCTTCTTTGAAAAGATAAAGTTAGTTAGTTTGTTAGTTAGTTAGTTAGTTAGTTAGTTAGTTAGAGTTTTACGGCCCAGTTTCCAACCTATTGGTTCAAGTCGAGCTGACCACAGCCTTTTTTCCAGTTGTGGCTCACTGGCTTGTTTTCCCTACTCCAGTTAAACAACTCTGGACCTGTGCAGTACAACAGAATTATGCACCATAATGGTGTAATGTTTTGCTGGTTGCACTCAGACTGGGCCCTCATGCATGACTTGCATTAGTCTGAATATAGATTGCTAATCTAATGCACTGTCAACAGTAATTAACATAGTATTAACTTTTCTTCTCATTTAAAAAAAATCTCTATAATTTATGTTGATCTAGGTAAATATTCAGTCAAAAATGGATAAAAAGAAAGGCTGGAACAAAAGGCCAATATTTGTTGTCAGAGTCTGATTGGCTCTTTAAAGGTAGCACAACACTTTAACTATTGACTCAATTGTCAGTTTCAAACTACATGGTATCATCCTAGATACCATTCCATCTACAATCTTAGACAAAACTGATGGAACACCTCATGTCATTATGTTGTTTATGGTGCCGAGTGCTATTTGCTAGACCTCTATCCCCCTTTGAAAGGTTGTGCCATGCAGAAAAAAAGTGACTTACGAAACCCCCGTCCCCCTGTACAATGTTGGGTCCCAATGAAAATGGTGCATTCTGAATAGGCCTCATTATCTCCAACATTGTATGGGGGAGCAGGGGTGTTCCATCTAGTTTTGTCCAAGATTTATTTGTCATTGGTTTATGGCATTGTCTAAGTCACATTGACCAGGACTTGATCTCCAAACCTCCCAGCTGCAAGTGGTTAGAGCATCAAACTTCAGTCAGAAAGTCTAGAGGTCAAGTCCTGGCCGGGTCATACCAAAGACGTTAAAAATGGAACCCACTACCATTGTGCCTGGCACTAATAGCATAAGCAGTGGAATAGGGAAAACAAGCCGGTGAGACATAACTGGAAAAAAGGGACATGGCTGGCCTAACTTAAACCAATTGGTTAGAAATTGACCGGTGAAAATCTCATCTAGCTAACTTCATTGATTGTTAACACAATGTACTAACCAGTTTCATGTATTCTTCTTTTTCTGTAAATAAAAAAGTGTTCTGAAATAACAAAACCTCCTTTGCAAGTAAATATATTATGTCTGGTGTTGAGTAGATACATTGAAAGGCAAAGAGGCCCATAAGCATAAGACTGCTTTCATGTAGAGAGACTGGGCAGGCTTTTTGGTCCTAAATTTTTAAACAAAAATGTGACATTTTTCAGGAGCTGCAGTACCAAATATTCTTTCTGGAGAAGCTAAAGGGGCCCTCAGACTTTTGATGCTAGGTGGAAGTGAAAATTTTTACTATCTCCTTTAAGTCATTTCCACCTCAAAATGCTGATTTTATAGAGGTAAAACTGTTAACACAGTTTTTTCAGTTGTTTTGTGCAAGTTCTGACTCTTTTGAAAGTTTTCATTTCAGATAAAGTCCTAAAGGCAGACAATTCTCACCACAAACTATATTTTTGGTTGTAGCTTACAGAAATTCTCTATTGGCACATCTCTTTGATTGACAGCAAATTAAAAAAATGTACAGTACTGCAGCTCTTATTGCACATCATTCCTGTACTGTGAATGTTCTAATTATATATCAGGATCATGTATACTTTCTCTGAAGAGTAGCTGAGACTGTGTTATGATGAGGATGAGTTTTAGACAGTTGTGGGAGGGGCTTATTAATTAAGTAGGTTTATAGGAGAATTGGAACTGTTTGAGGTGAGAAGATTTGGCCTTTTAAGTTTGCACATTCTCATGCTATAACAGTGCAAAGGTCAGTTTGGTCTCTTTGACATAGATGAAAAGAAATATATAGTCACATCTGTAATTTATGATTCCTAATTTATGTGATAGTTGTACATGTTTTTGTCTAATGTAAGATTAATGTTGTCTGGGAATGGTATCATAGCACCAAGACATCAAACGATTTGAATGTTAAAGATTATAAGATGAAGTGGATGTTTTTATAACCTTAGTACTTGAGATGTACTCAGGTTTGCTTTGTTTATGTTATGATGTACTGGTGAAACATCAGTTATGTAGACTGAGATAAGAATGTATCTTCAAATTCTCAAAGTCACGAGTAAAGGACAGTAAAAACTTAAGGCATTTGGCAGCACTCACATCGTATGATCCAGTTCAAAGATAATTGTTCTAATTGTTGGTTCTGTTTCCTTCCCATTCATCTGAGCCGTGTCTTTCCAACTTGGGACATTTGCTTGCTAAAGTACATTTGTCATGCAGTGGTACAGATATATGTTCTACTGACTTCACCCCCAAGCTTTGACAAATGGAGCTTAAAACTTAGATCTGTAATAGTCCATCACATCGGAGCAATTTATTGAGAACCTTGTACCCAAATTCATTGTTGATTAACGGTATTTGGATGAGCTCTGCTGAGATATTTTTTTATTAGACGCACAGGGATAAAGTCTTTCTCAGGAATATTGCAAAATAAAGGATCTGGAAAATGATTGGCAGAAATAAGAGAAGCTAGGTGACATAAATATCTTTGTATCTCCTCCTCCCCCTTTCTTTTTCTTGTCCTGAAAATTCACCACCCTGCCAGTTCAGTTTGCATCTTTTTTGTGGAAACATTGTAACATAACTTTTTTATGGAACATTTGTAGAGGAACTACACAATTACACCTGAGATAGTTTATTTGGCCCAAACACCCTTGAAATTTCAAAGGTAAGATAAAGAATGAATTAAGTTAGCTGGGACAGGCAGGGCTGAAAATTGTCTGGATGTGTGTCAAGTAGATTACAGCCCAACCATGTAGACATACTTGGTGGGCTTGAACATATCCCACTGTCTTCAGCAAAAACCAAAACACCATGCATGCTTTAAGGACAGTCATCTGCATCCACATTCGATCAGCAAGAAAGTATCCCAAGTGTTTTAATTCTTGGCCTTGAAGCTGGGAGGGATCAACAACTGATGTGCTGCAGCACTTCAACCCACGGGCATCAATCTGATTTGTGGATAGGGGGCAAAAATTTTCCAACAGCCAGAGCACTGACTGGATCATGTCCCATAGCAGATTCGTCTGTAAGCAATCCACCCACACTAATGTGAGCACATATGCACACAAACAAACATGCATGCACGCTCACATTGACACACACACATACCCAAAACTGGATGGTGCATTATAAATGCAGTAGCATACTTAAGTAGACCCAAATAGACATTTCTCAAAGTCACAAAGTAGTCATCTATACACCACAATGTTATATTTTCTTTATTCTGCCTGCATTGTTGGCGAGGGAAGAAAACAAAACAATGTGTTTGCCCCCCAATATTTTCACTGGGGAGACAATAGCCTCCCTGCCCCCCTCTCTCAGGATTGGTCCCCCTGCATCAACCTTTCTGGCTGAAGAAGTTGCAAGTTTCATTTAAAGGTTCAATCAAAACTAAGCTTCTGCAATTATTAAAATCATTTATTAAACTTATTTTTATTAGAGAAAAACTTATTGTTATTAGACAAAATCCAGTACACTTTCTTTAAATTGGTTTGCAATTACCATATTTATTTTTTGAAAAGGAGGACAGAACTTGCCAGCTTGGGGGGATGGGTCTAAAGGTGTTCCTCTCCCCCAGAGCTGCCAAGTCTTCCTGATTCTGCAGAAGACTTCCTGAAAATTTCACCTCCAAACATGCAAAATATAAAATCTTCCTGATTGAGAACAGAATTGCCCCCATTGAAATAAACACAATTCCCTGATATCTTCCTGATTTATGAGGTAAATCTTCCTGATTTAAAGACGTCAATGTTGGCAGCTCTGCTCCCCTTTAAAATTTCTTGTTTGGTTTTCAAGGGTGTCTAGAAGCAAAATGGTGCAACATTTGAAGCAAAATCAGGAAAACCTTTTAAAGCATGTGAGAAGTACATGGAATTCAGACATGCTTGGCTGCTTCCATGTCTGGAAAATCTGGATGTTTGGTATCAACCCTGTTAACAGTATAGCCTGCAGAACTGCTCTTTGAAGTAAAACTGCTACAGGTAAATGTTAGACTAAAACTTGATACATAGTGTTAAAACCTCAATGTTTTAAGGCCATGATGCATTGTATGGTCTTTTGAAAGCCTTTGTACATTGAGCAAATGCCTAAGCATTGTGAATTGTTTTCACAGGTAATATTGTGTTTCAACTTTTAAAGAGAGTCTATAAACATTGTTTTCTTGTGTTACAGGAAGCGGTCATAGTGGAAGGCCCAACAACTTTTACTCAGAAGGAGCTAACCCTGAAATTGTCTTTAAAGAAACCAGGAGTTATGCTCGTACACATGTGCCAGAAATCTTCTTCACCTCCAGGGAAGGTAAAAGGAACATCATTTTGTTCCATTTTTGCTTATTTGCTCCCCAAAATGGAATGGTGGCATTGTAAATCAATTGTTAGACAATGGTTGTGTGGTGAGTGTTAGCAGTAAACAGTCTAATTTTAAAGGGAACAAGCTACCACCCAAAATTTGTTTTGAAATATCATTTGGATCTTTACAAACCTCCTTCAGGCCAGTCAGCCCAAACTACAGTTTTACCCTGGGAATACCAAAATTCTCGATAAACTCTATGCATTGACAGCACACTGATGATGACATCCTTTTAGCAAAACAATGGAACACATGGTGGCATGCATAAGAATCTGCCCTGCATGCATAGCAGACTATGCCCGTATTCGACTTGTTGACAAATCAGCTGTCTGCATTTGTCAGTGTTGATTTGTTTTGCCCTCACCATACTTTTTGCTCTTTGACATCATATGCATAAGGCCTACTTATAGAGTTCTTTTATTTACATCAACTTAAAAAAAAAACAGAGAAGCTAATAGTACACATCATGCACCTAGAGTGTTCTGATTACACATGAGGGCCATGTATACTCAACAGGAAATGCCCTCAGTGAAGCAAAAAATAGGATTGTGATAGATGGGGAGAAGTGGTACTGTCTGGTGTCATGAATATTGACCTTTACATATTCTTCATGGATGTTCTTACCCTAAATATTTAATACAAATGTTAATTTAAGTAGTCATTTTGCATTAACAAGTACAGGAAGAAACAAAGACGCTATCACATGACTTGTTAAAAGAGTCACTTATGAATCAGTATAACAGGGTGATATGATTCAGGTTGGGGAGATAGGATTTTCTCTTTTAGAATAGCATCTCTGACATTCTCAAAGACAGCAGTCAGAACATCACCTTATGGTATTTTTACCATAACTAATGTGACCTTTGACCTAGATCAGATCAGGAACATTTGGTTTCATAAACAAACCATGCCTAGCAACTTCAGTTTACATTCAAATGTCAAATGTAATGACCTATCAGGTTGATCAAAGACTTTGCCAATTGTGTTTCATTAACCATCACAGTACAGATTTCACATTTCTGAGATGTTTATATTTCTTTTATCAGAAGGCATAGGAGTATTAGGAAGGGTTCTGGGGTTATCAGGACCCCTTGAAGTACAAAAAATTTGATTTTATAGCGAAAATTGTTTGTTTTCCCAGCAAATGTCATTGTCAGCCCATGTTTGGAAATTGTTCAGAGCAAGAATGGTGTGTACACTTTGTGAAATATCTCCCATATAGATATGACCTTGTCTGAGGGGAAACAGATGAGGATGTACATGCAAAATGATAAGCTCTTAAAGTACTTAAAAATGTTTGACAGAAAATAGAGGATAATAATTTTCAGAATGATGGTAGCTGGACTTAATCCAGGCGTAGCCTTCAAGTAAAGATTCAAAAAAGCGTGTGTCAGACAGCTTTTGCAACAGACTGTACATGGCGTTACGCCTAAATTTAGCCTATTTTGGTGCATTTTGATAATGAAACACTTGAAAACACCTGAAAGAATAGGTCTACTCATAATTCCCCTCAAAACTAGTTAAAACCTTTCTTATTGAACACAGTGGTTTCAGTAAATACAGTTTTTATACCTCAACTATAATTTTAGTTAATGATTCCCATAGCCCTTTTCCTAATTATGGATCACAGATTGTTTTCCCTACTCCATTCTTTATGTGGAGCATCATGCACAATGGCAGCAGATCCCAGTTTTTAAAGGGAAAGAGCAGTCATCCCAAACTTATTTTGAGGCAACAGCTACACCTCACAATTTTCTTCTTAATTCTCTTCAAATGTTTCTTTCATAATATTTTAGGACTTCAATATCATGTAATCAACATAAACGAAGCAGTGACTCTTAGTCAATTTACATTTGAAGAGAAAATATTACTGTCACATGACTCTGTGGAGCCAATCATGAAATAGGACAGTTTACTACACTAGTTCAAGTTGGGGCAACTGCTCTTGACCCTTAAAGTTTGGGTATGACTTGACTTTAGGATTCAACATGGGCCTCATGAGTGAGAAGCATATGATCTACTAGAAAAAACACACAGTTTGCATGTTGTCAGTCACAGCTTAGGTAGTCTAGTGTATAAACTACATCAGCTCTTTTAGTTTCTAAAATAAGGAAGGGTTTAAGCGTGATCATTGTTAAAATAAAATAGGTTAGCTGTTAAAATAAAATAGATTAGCTCTAATAATTGTTAAAATAAAAAATGTGAGTCATGCCAGGATTTTATCTCAATCCACAGGTTTACAACGTGACTTTCTATCGTGTTACAGCAAGTGACCTTCTTGTGACCTGGAGTGATAGCTACATAACAACACCATGCATCCTGACCTTTGAACTGGAACATTCCACTCAAAGTGAAGGGGGTCCTTTCGTTAGAGTCAACAAGTATGACATCACATTTACCTCCTTTGTTTATTCCACTGATACTTCAGGTTTGTATCTTGGATTTTTGTTTTATTCAAAGAATTACTTTCATGAATAAAAATTAGGGCATCTTGTGAGCAATTTATTGAGTATCAATCTTGCTTTAATAACTTTGGGAATGTATTGTGCAAAGTTGTAATAGTTCAGGAAATTTCTTGATTTCAGGAGATTGAAAGTCTTGAGCAAATTCTCAGTTAATTCATTCTGCTATACAAAAGTTTTGCTATGTAATGATTATTGCAGAACATGCTTGAAAATCAGGAAAAAATAGCACCTAGGCCTTTTCCTTATATGAAAAGATTTCTCAAAGGAGAACCGTCCCCCCCCTTTAGAACCCTACCCCAGGCTGACTATCTTGGGTGACAGTTTCATGAAATGGACCTATTCTGTGCTTACATCTCTGATAGTGTTTTGTCTAGTGACCCTCTAGTGACTCAGAGTGATAGCTGACTTCCGAACTGGAGCATTCCACTCATTGTGAAGGGGGACCTTTCATTAGAGCCAACAAGTATGCATCCCAAAGAGATAGCCTACAGTGTGCTTTTACATAAAAAGAGTATGTTTGGTAAAGTTGGCCTTATAAATTTGATTTCTTTTGAGAAACAGGTATGATTACAAACCAACTTCTTAGCAAAAAGTTGCACAAAAATATTGAAAAAAATTTGTGGGAGCTATTAAAAAGAAAATTATTTTTGGTGCAATCAATTCATAAGAGAAAACCTAATTTTATATGAGGACTGTACATATATGGTCTGCATGTACATGATTGTCATAAAGTCTCGTTAAGTAAGATGTATCATCAGTGTACAAGCTCAGTATTTGGGAATTTTTAACTTGTGTTTGCTGCTAAAGATGTTAATAATAACAGGTGTGATGCCAGGTCTACCCATGAAAATTCTGTGACACAAAACTTACAACTTAAACCCCGAAAAGGTGAGAAACTTAACTAATAATGGAAGCTTTGTATAAATTGCACCAACATAGCATACACGACGCAGTTTATGTCATTTCCAGTTTATTTGTTCATACTATTAACACCACCCCCACCCACTTCCCAATCCCTCCCCCCCCCCAAATAATACTTAAATAACAACATTTATGAAAAGTATACCATATTAAAGTGGGAAATTTTTGGTTCACAAAATTGTTTCCTATATCTATAAAGGAGAGAACCATCTCGTTGAGAACACTTTTTTGCATTTTGGAGGGTTGAGATGGGGTGTAGTGATGTTTTTTTTTTTTTGCCTTGCTTTTGCCTGGACATTTTAGTGGAAAACTGGAAATTGGACCCCATCTTTTACTCTTTTATGGTTAATTTACCCCAAAATTGCCCCATTTTCTTTTATTTGTGACACTGTTAACACATTAGTGTCGATGTGCTGTAAAATCACATTTAACTTACTAACCATGTGTGACAGGCCCATGATGGAGGGTTCCTAGGGTTGAGGGTCACAAAAGTGTTTTGTCTTTTCAATGATATAGCTCCCTCGGAAAGCAGTGCCTTGGGTAGTAAAGGTCGGTTTCATGCCTTGGCTTTTCACCAGAGAATGAAGTGAACTTTGAGGAAAAAACATCTCCATGTTAGAGTATTTCATATTAACAGAAAGTTGCCTAGCAACCTTATGGAGTTGTAAAACTGTTGCTATGAGTCATGAGTTCAAATGTTAAGCTTTCCTGATGGTAGTACAAGGGTCCACTCTACAGGCCCATGTTGTATCAGTCTTTCATATCATTGGTCCCCCTTTTAGCTTGATTAGTCTCACTAGTCCCACTCCCTTACAGATTTGACTCAAGGGTTAGGATTGGGGATTTGAGTTAGAGGTTAGGGTTAGGGATACTAATGAGTCAGGGAATTATAGACCTTATCCTTCATCTCTAAAACAATATTTGCATTCAGCTGTAAGATATGTCAAAAGTGGAAAGGTCCTTTTAACATTGAGGTACCACCTTGAAGTTAGAAAATCTGTTTTTATGTTGAGATGGTTGGTGTATGAAAGAAGACATTCATGAAGTATGTTAGGATTCACCATAATGAACTGCTATTTTTTACCACATCTTCAAAGACTGACAACGATTCTTTGTGTTATTTATACGTATTGTTTTTATGTTAAGTGAAGCCAGGGGATCACCCATTAATATACTGACATCTCACCACAGGGGAGAATTACATTCTCAACCCCTTTGAAGCATCCACCATTCCAAGATTTTGAGGGTACCAGAGGTAGCATTTCTTTTCCCGGTAGACTATCATTAACCATGAACTTGCAGCAACAGGATTATATTGCAGTATTGTGGCATTTAATGTGTTTTAATATTATTCAAATACTGAAAAGATCTTATGTAAATGGGGTTAACAACAAGATGGGCATAGAGCCATAATATTTCACTTGATGAGTCCCTTGGAGAGTAAAAAGGCATGTGCCGCTTGTATTTTGTGGTGAAGTATCTCTGTTATAAAATGTTTATTTATGTTGGATCCATATTGCCCTTTCATGAAATGATGAGCACTATTATACAGTTATCGAATGTTGGATTTGTACCAACTGTAGTAATTTATGCAACAGGGTAGCAGAAAAACAGTCTTGGAAAGTTCATTACTTTGGTAGTTTGCCAAATACAGTTGACTAATGCAGTTCAAAAAAGGTTTTTGTCTGAGAACTCAAGTATTTTGATGAGGAGGAACCTTTTCTTTCAAGGTTGAAAAAAGACTGTCATGAAATTGCCGTAGACCACTACTTTCAACTTATTTAAACTTTTTGTAGTTAGATGAGGTTGTAAAGTTCAGTTTTTAACAAATGAGTTTAAGTCAGGCTGGCTACAGCCTTTTTTTCCAGTTGCAGTTCACTGGCTTGTTTCCAATACTCAAATGCTTATACTGTGCACCAAGTAGGTTCCATTTTTAAAGTCTTTGTCTTGGGTATGACTCACCCAGGTCTCCAACGCCAGACTTCCAGGCTGCAAGGTGGATGTTTTTACCACTTGACCATGCATTCAGTTTAAACTATGTAAGGATGCAGTTGACAGATTATCCCATTTGGTAAAATGTCTTGGTTGGCCTTCATGGTATCTCTTTTTGCCAATCAGACAGGACTTAAATTTCTTTCCAAACTTTGCTTTCATTTCAGAAACAATTTCGGGATGGTACAGGGTAAGAGCTGTTGACTATTGGATGAGGGGAGGTGTATACTCTGATGTAGTACATTACACTACATAAAAAACAAATGGTGACAGTCACTGACAGTCTCGTTGATTATGGTAAGTATTTTAAGTATAAAGTATGGTGTGTGCAATAAATTTTCCAGCTGCTACACATGGGGACATATTAAAAATCTATGGTATATGTTTGTTACACAAGATGAATTGTTCATGTAAAATAGCCCCTTCCTTGCCTTATTACCGACACTCATGTGCAGCGATCCACTTGGGGGGGGGGGCTTCAGAGGTCATAAAGCTTTAAAGGGTTTTTGCTGGCTTTTGTTGTTCAGAAAGGTTTGTTTTACAAAAAGAAAAAAATACATGGCCAACATTATCATCTGTTGTGATCATTTTATCACTATAGTTCAGTCTTACTGGTTTGATGGGTTTGACTATCCTGCTAATGTGTGGTGGTTAAACAAGATTAGAATCTTTTATCATCAGTTGTGGGTGAGTTGTCAATATCAACACACAGATGAACACTATTCAAGAAAAATGTTTACAAAACATCCTTGAAATTTGTTGTTTGTCATTGCTATTTCATTAACATGAGGAGAAATCAGAATCAAATTTTACTTTTAAGTGCTTGTTATCATCAAAATCACCCTGATTGGTCAGTGAAATGCTCAACTAGTACCATCATATTGTCTACTTTAGTGTGGTAGCATTTTTCCAAAAAGGCAACACATTCAAATATTTTTAAGTTACATGAGTGCATAACAAAGAATTGTTTGCAATGAGCTTCCAAGTTGTTTGGTTAGCTGAAGGAAGCTGGTCTTGTGCAATCAAACTGCTCACCAGAAAGTGTTGAAAAAGTTGTTGAAATTGAAGGTGTGGTGGGCGGGGGCAGCTATCCTCTCATTGTTCATGTTACAAGTAAGATTGTTTCAAGCTTTTTCAAATATATTTGAATACCAGAAAGACATGGTTGATGTGCTGACATAGTTGTAGTTAGTTTGTCTGTAAGTTAAGATTTTTTTTTTCAGTTGAATAATACATAAATGAAAAACAGACACGAGTTGTATTTTTGATGGGTAATTATTCATTTAATAAGGATAAATGTATTAAAATAATGCTTCTAAAAATTCCATTAGGAATTAATTAAATAAATTAAAAGTGATTTGTTTCAAAGATTAAGAAAGTGGTCAGAAAAGAGTAAAATAACCTGCAAAATATAGCTGAGATTTATGCAAATACCAAAGTCCTATCAAAAATTTTACCAAAAGAATGAAAGTTTTCACAAAATCTGAAGTAGATGTTAGACCTTGAAGGGTATGATGCATCACTTTGAATTAAAGTGAAGCAGTTTGTAAGGTGTACACAAGTAAGGCATTTGGGTTGCATTCTCAGACAATTCATATAAATATTTTTTCCTCTGAAATCTCGCAATTTCGTGTCTTTTATGTTGTGAATGTATACCAAAAGAGAAAAAATAGGTTCACTTACATGAATGCCCATAAAAATCTGGGTATCTTACTTACAGCAATTAAACTTAAAATTGTAGAAAAGATGTTACATCTGTAGAAAATTAAAATTTTTTTTATCAAAATGTTATGAAAGTTTTGAAGTGAAACAGAAAAAATTAACAGATAATCTGCCCACTTATAAAAATTAAAATGTTCTACCTGAAGATACAGTCTTTCACATGGTAACACTGCTATCCTACAACACTGTTTATAGTGCATTACTTCACTTGGTATCAGTAACATATTGTCCTGTAGGAATTCCCATCATGCATCAGTCCCTACTCTGTTCTAATTGTCATTATCCAATCCAAAAAGTAGCATCTGATCCAACTACACAGTAGTTATCCCTTACGAATATATCATACTTCTCACAAAGCAAAGGTCGACTTATCATGTATTAACACCACAAATTTGTGAATCCTTTTTCTATACACTTTCAGTAAACGAGTTTGGTTATTTGATTTGGGGGCTGTGCACATGCTCAGATCCTCTAAATTGTCAGAATAAGCTTAAAAATTTCCCAGAAGCATTTTCTTAATCCATCCTTAATATAAGTTGGAATCTTGGGTGCAGTGTGGTAGTGTGGGCTGTATTTGAATTCCCTTTGTGTGAAACTTTGCATTGCAATCTGCTTTTAACGAGGGCTAATATACCTTTTTATCATTCATCAGGCTAATCACTTAGATTTATGCTTGTTTGTACATGTGGTAGTGAATTACCAAACTCACTTATTGGATTTTATCATCCTAGAGATAATTTTTTGATATATTCCACCTTCCTATGACTGTTTCCTGGGAGATCCCCACAGTTTTTGGTCTTTATTTTTTTAAATCAAATTTGGAAAAACTTAGGTGCTTTCTAGATGGGTTTGGTGTGGTGGAGATTCAGTTCTATGGGTGTGTCTCCATGGGTGGGGAATCCATCTTGGTCTGAAATGCGAGCCATTGGATCCTCAGTCATCATTCATCATTTGCTGGAAAAAGGAAAAATGTAAAAAAAATGAGCCAGTTTTGCTATCTCCAACTGTGCATTTAGGGCCCTAGCCTAGGCAAAAGCCCTAGGTGGTAGTTCAAACATCCTAACAATTACTGCTTTGTTCTAAAGGTCAAAGGTTATAGGAGTATGCACTCATCCAAGAACCAATATTGCTGTAGAGTGCTGTCACCGATGCCCCCAACACACCCACCCCTTTTGACAGGCAAAATCTAGTGTAGTACACATCAAGTGTAGCTATACATGTGTCTGTTGCATTCACTGAATCACTATTGTTTTTGGCCCAGCAGTGGGCGTGGCTTACCAGTTGTGAAGTAACGTGAAAGCACTTCATGCCAAGGCATAGGGCATAGTATAGGAACCTATTCACTAGTCTTGACAGGTCCTAGGGCTATATAACACAGTCATTGCACATGCACAAGCAACTCGGAACTTGCTTTATATTCAAATAAATTAATGCCATTGACTTGTTTTCTATAACTGTTCTGCACTTCTGTATTCCATTCGTTACAAACATTGTCGTCTGACGTCACAGTTTTGGGTGTCTTGCGTTCAACAACCTCCTATTTCTCTATATATCCCCAGAGTGAGAATGCCAAAGGCATATACCTTTTGACAAAAATTATAGTACAATCCTTGATGTATTTGTTAGGAGTATCTTGTAAGCACAAATAGCATGGTTTAACGAAAGTTTCAGGTATTCAAGAACTTTTTCGTCAATTCATTGACAACTCACCCTTCCAGTTAAAAAAGTTATAACCAAGCAAATTTCTCATTTGTCTGCTTTCTTTTTATAGAAAGCATGCTCAAGTGGGATATGAATTAAGGATGTGATGATTGATTGAAGTCCAATGCGCAGACTTTAATGTTATGTTATTTTTTTTTTTTGTCTTTAAAGGTTGTTTGATGTGACAGTGACAAAAGTGTTTTTTTGATGTAAAAAGCATTTAAAACCAAGAAAATCGCTGCAATTCCCATCAAAGTCTGTCAAAAATTGACAATTTTACAGGACAATATCTGATTTGCACTTAATCATTAATAAACATGAGCATAACATGCAAATCTTGTGATGTCATGAGAGGGACATGTCATATACGGCTAACGTTGTCCTTTGGTTGTTACAATCTTCGTGAAGTTCGTGTCAAGGACAGTTGTTACTCCTATTTCTGGGGTGTGCAATATTTACAGTCATTGACTATACTTACTGTATCGGCAGTTTCGTGTGTATATTTGATGCCCGTTGTAAACAAGATCGCATATTATTTCATTGTTGGAATAATCCGTCTCAGCCACAAATAAGTCAGGGTTTACATCAATCTGCAGAGAAAGGACAAAACTTTGTAACTTTGTGGTGGCTTCATTATGGGTTGCCATGACAACAATAACTGAAATTTCTCAACTTCAATTGGTCCATTATAGTCATCTGACTGTGCAGTATCCCAAGATAACGCATGGTAGTGGATTAACACACTCACCTTTAGACTAATCCATTTCATACTCGGGGTTGTGCTGTTTTAATATTATGAATGAAGTTTAGCTTTCCTTTGTCTTTGTAATCAAAATCTTGTAGTGTATGAATGAACAAGGTTAAACAATAATGAACATGTGCAGTTGGAACAAGATAATGTGTTCTGGGGATTAATGATATTGCTGAATGCACCCTGGTGCACAGTTCATCATCATGTTGTCACATTGCTTCTTAAAGCAACAAAGGCTGCAACTTAAATCTGAGTTTGTTACATGATCTATGCCCTAAGGTAATCTATGCTTTCATTGTGTTAACAGTGCATGGAAAGCAATAAACACATATTTGACTGGTCAGTTGGCTAACCCCAAATATTATGCAACTTTTTGTGCCCTTTGGCATATCTGGCTATGTCAATCAATTTATCAGATATGAAATCTGACTATATCAAGTGTGTATGTAGTGTGTTTCATTTCCTCCCTGAGGCAATAAAATGCAATCAGGAAGTGAAGGATGATGTTTCAAAAAGTAAGAAGGAAAGTTTCATCATGATTGTTTAACCTTAAAATATATTTCTTGAACAGGGTCAGTTACCTGTAAACAGAATTCTTACCTTAAGTACGTATCGACCTGGTTGCACACCAGTTATATCAATCCATTGGCAATCTATATCATTTCTGTATAGATCCACACAGTTGGGGGAAATTCCTTGTTCACCATTGCAAGTAAAGTACTTCTTAGCTCCAGAATCACAGTAACCATCCTCCAAGCAGAAGCTGGCCTTGTGACCCTCAGCAACCTTTTCCCCTGAGGGGGATGTGATATCGTAATGTGTAAACACATTCATGCTATGGTAGTGCCTGTAAAGAAAATAAATGCTTGCTTTCACTTTTCTTTTCAAGGTTTTTTTTTTCTGATTTGCCTTCAAAGTGGCTCATGGAGTTGGTTCATGAAATTAAAAATTTTTTTCCAAACTTGTTAACTTTTCTTCACATAACAATGACAATGTGGTCAACCTGAGTTGATCTTCATATCCATCATAAAAATAACTGTCTTAATTACTGAGTACCGAATGTTTCAATTCAGTTTTCGAAAATTGGTGACCAGACACTCTTTTCAAATTATGCATAAACAGTTGCAAGTAAGGACCCTACAAAATTGAAAATTTTAACTTTTCTTGTAACTATTGAATATGAAATTTGACTCATTATGCTAACTATTGGCACTGTCATGTGGAAGTGACCCTTTAACACTCTCAAATACGTTGCTGATATTAACTCACTGAGTGCCTTTAACATGGCTGGCAACAGCAATGTGGGAATGTCATTGCAGGGAAATTTTGGTATTTTGAGTCTTGGTATTTGGAAGTCTTTGGGAAATTTTGATTACCTTGCAGGGAAATTTGATTTGTTTGCAGGGAAATTTACATTTTTTCCAGCCCTGCCCTTTAGAGGTAATTATTCCTCATTCCAGCCAGTTACACTTCTACCAACCTACTTAATTCTAGCATCTGCTACAGCTGTCTTAAACTGACCTCATCCAGACACAATCCTAGTTTATTGGTTCAGAATAGACCCTGGTGAGCATATAAGGTCAAAATGTGTAATCAGAACACTCTCAGTGCATACTGTGTAATATGAGCTTCTGTGTAATTTTTGAATTTGATCATTGATAACTTTGGTAGACTCCAGGTGAAATTGCAGTTTGGGATGACAAATGTATGCCTTTAAATGAGTGATAAATACACAGTTTGAATGAATGGTTTTTGTTTACATTTGCTGCAGATACAATGACTGGAGGGATGCAGTACTGATACGATTGGCAGTGATCTAAGTAACTGATGCAAATCATTTGAATGAAGAAATAAGCTATGATCAGCCAGGAAGATATTCTCATGGATTTCAAGTCAAAGTAATGGAAGGATCCACCAGATTTGTACTCAAGGTAGGGAGGGACAAGGAACAGGAGCCCCTCCTTGCAGCCTCCCTGACTTGTAACATTTCCTTTCTAATGAAAAGTTTTACAAACAATAAGTATTTGCCTAAAACACCCAACATATCTTGCTCTGAAAATACAGTAGATGAGGGTCACCAGAAATGCAAATTTGTCTTCCTTCTACTGATTCACAGTGGCATTTGGGAGGACGTTCAAAATTCTCCAGAAAGTCTGGATTTCATGTATTTCTCACATGATTTAATAGGTTTTTCTTGATTTTGCTTGAGTTATTGCACTGTTATGCATTTAGACGTCCTTGGTAACCTAAAGAAAAAACTTCCACAGGGGAGGGGGTTGGGGTGGCTCACCCCCTACACTTAAACCTCTCCCCTAGGCCGGCAATCTCTGTCCTCTGTTTCAGAAAATAAATATGGTAAGTCTATGATACAACCCTGGAAGAAACTCTTCCTTCCTTAACTTCTTGTATGGGAGTTATTGCATATCTCATTCTTTTGTAATGGTAGCAAAAGTTTTTCATCAACACAAGCAGTTTAAAATGTGTTTTAAGAAGCAAGATTCTCCTGGCGATTCTTATAGAGTCAGTGGGAATGTATTGAGAAGGGTTCACATGTAACTTGTTATGCAAGTTGTTATATATTTCAGCACTGGATTTGTTTGTTGCTGGAGATAGCCAACCTTTCCAGGGATGAAAAATTTTCTTTCAAATAAAAATTTACAATTTCTATACTCTAATTTATATCTATGGCTCACTGGTGCCTCCCCACCTCCCTTTTCCCGACTGATTTGTTTGGTCAAGTGGTTAGAGCATCCCACTTGCTGTCGGGAGGTCTGGAGTTTAAGTCCTGGGCCTATGATACCGAAGACTTTAAAAATGGAACCTGCTGGAATTGTGCTTTGTGCTCAGCATAAACAGTGGAGATGGGAAAAAATGCCATTACTGGCTTGACTTAAACTGTTAGACTTAGACTGTTTGTTAGAAACTGAGCCTTAAAGCTCCATCTAACTAACAAAATTCATCAAAATAACATATGATAAGTAGAATCTTGGTGAAATGTTATCATAATACAAAGATATGTGGAGATGGGAAAAAATGCCATTACTGGCTTGACTTAAACTGTTAGACTTAGACTGTTAGTTAGAAACTGAGCCTTAAAGCTCCATCTAACTAACAAAATTCATCGAAATAACATATGATAAGTAGAATCTTGGTGAAATGTTATCATAATACAAAGATATGCAATGCTGGATAGGTTCAATATTCAGTTGGAGGCAAGACAGTGTTACCTGGAATTCTCACCATTCAAAAAGGAACCATATCAAAATAGCCAAGTGGCAGCTCTTTCAGCCAACCTGCAGCAACTACAGCGGTACCTGGTGACTCTGTAACATCATGATAGCAGACGATTTCAATCCTGCCATGGCAATGTGTGTAGTAACAAAGCATGGCCTAGGCAGCTGCAGCTTAGCTGAGGCAGCTGCAGCCTATACATGAATCTGGACAGCAAGTGATGGTCTGAATTCAGTCGGCCATAACGGGGGTCCATTACCTTTTAATATTACAATTTTGTTGCTTATCTGTATCATGGATGGTTGTACACTAAAATTGTATCTTGATTCCTTCAATTTCACTGAATATGAGGGTTTAAAATTCATGTAGACAATAAATGAAGACGATTTTAAGCTGATGTATCCCACTAATGGCCACTTACAGTAACTAAACACAAGAGCTAATCGGATTCACCTATAGTTTTATCTTGAGGGGCTAAAAACATTCTCTGAATTTGGTGGTTGGCATTTCTGCCTTTTGTCTATGTCTTGTGTCTAAGCAGTGTCAAACACAGGATTTCTACAGATCCTGCAAATCATGGAAAGCCAGGGAAACTGAAATTTGAATTTCCAGACCTGAAAAGTCAGCAGGGGTGTAACCAGGGTTAGGGTTGTCATTTTGAATGTGTATGAACCCTGAAACTGCAGTGGCAAATCACTGAAAAGAATGGAACATGTATGAAGAATTAATATATTAGGAGCTCCTCTCCTTGTAAATCTGGACACTTTTACCCAACCTTACAAGGGGAGGACAGGTGTAATAAATCCTTGTGATCTAGTTGGTAACACAACAGATAAACTGTTGTCATTTCTCCCATGCATAATTAATTTTTTTTGAGTGAAACCGTAGGGAGTCCAAGACAAAGTAGGTACAAGTGAAAAAGTTTAAACATTATTGCAAACATTACAAAAATAGTTTCTCAATTTTTAAGCAGAGAAGTTCCTAATGTACTGATAAAGAGCATCTCTGCTAGTGAAGAGGGTAGAACTTACATGTGACAGGCATGCCACTCCCAGTCTCCTCTTGATAAGAAAGGTTTGAAGGGTGCAATACCACGATTCATGATGGCACTCGAGAATCGAAGGAGCCTTCGAATGTTATGTCGGCTGGGTACGGAGGAAAGACAACCTTCTTCCTTGGCACAGACGAGGGCTGCTTCAGGGTAGTCTTGGAGGTAGATGGATGATTGGAGGACGTATAGGTCCAGAACAACATCAGGAAGAACTGTCAGAATAAATGTTTTAAGTGCAGTTTAATAGTGCCAAGGCTATGGGGTGATTGGGGTGGGGGTTAAAGGTCCAGAACAAAATCAGTAGGAACTGTTGTAATAAATGTAATAAGTGCAGTTTAATAGTTCCCTGGCCGAAGGGGGGGGGGGGGTAGGTGCAGAACAACATCAGGAAGATTAATGTATTAAGTATAGTTTAATAGTGAATGTGACCTGGATATGGGCTTAGCAAAATCAGGATGAAATGTAAGAATTAATTAATATAATAAGTACAGTCTTATGTTCCCTGGATATGGCCGGGGAAGGGGGTGGGGTAGCAGAATGATAGGTCCAGAACAACTTGAGGAAGAACTGTCAGAATGAATGTAATGAGTATAGTTTAGTAGTGCCCTGGGCTTGGGAGGGGGTAGGGGTAATTGGCCCAGAACAACATCAGAGGGAACTGTTGAAGAAATGTAGTAAGTACAGTTTAATAATGTCCAGGATATGGGCTGGAAGTAATAGGTCCAGAACAACATCCGGAAAAACTATCCCAATAAATGTCATAAGTACAGTTTAATAGTGCCCTGGATCTTGATATGGGCCCAGCCCCACATTTTTGCAGTACCCATCTCCAGGAAAAAGAAAATGCATAAATTTTTTGTAGGCTAATGGTGGTAAAGGCACAGATATGCTCAGAAAATAATATTTATCTGATGTTAACCTCACCTCCCCCTCAAATTATGTCTGGTACCATGCGTGGGGATTTAATAATCTTTCATTTGATAAACCCTTTAAATTTGTAGTCTTCTGAAGTTCAGGAGAGAAAGGATAAAGTTTACAGAATTACAATGTTGCAGTTTCTGATATATCAATGTGTATTTATGTTTGAATATAAGAGGTTGGGGATTCTTGAAAAAAAATGGATCCTTTGGAAAACGAAATGTAGCATAGTGTCACAACACATAAGCAAGTCAAAATAAGACCAACTTACCATTTGTGCACACTATCCCAGCTCTATGTTCGGTGTCACATGTACAGGTTTCATTGCCTACCATGGATTTGTACTTGCAGTCCTGCAGGCTCTTTTCCGTCCCGTCACAATCCATTTCTGTCACAACAAATGGTGCTGAAGTGGGACGGAGGTAATGTGTGCTCTGCAAAGGAAATCAGTCTCTTTAGTTTAATAGGAATGGTAATATGTTTTGTGGTAGGAATATGGCTTTGTTGTAGAGTTATACATTTTATACACATGATGAACATATATTTCATTGTATCCAGGTTAACTCACATTGCCCTGAACTAATGATTGATCTAAATTGATTTTAGGAAGGTATTTTTGTAAATTCTCAGCAAATACTTTATCCATAAGGTTTGTGATAGTTGATAAGCTGGGGTGATACTCCCTGAGGTACTTTCAGTCTGCATTTCATGTTCATGTGAGAACTTTATACATGTCTTGTGCACATGTTGGCCCTATGACCACAGGTCTTGTAGCTATTCTGGTACCATCATCAACTCTATTGTTTGCATGTTGGTACCACCAACTACCATCTTGTGGCACCCATATTCATTCCGTCAATCACAATCTTGTACCCATGTTGGTACCATCAACCACAATCTGGTATCCATTTTGGTACCACTAATCCTGCACCCCTTTTGGTTCCATCAACCACCATCTTGATCACATGTAGGTACCATCAACCACTTTTTTCTACCCATGGTGATACCATCAACCCTGATACTGACTGCATAGTCAAGTGGTTAGAGCATTATACTGGGAGTTGGGAGGTCTGGAGTTCAACTCCTGGCCAGATCATACCAAAGAGTTTAAAAATGGAACCTGTTACCAGTGTGTTTGGTGCTCAGTATAAGCAATGGAGCATAGAAAAAAAATCAAAGACCCACAACTGGAAAAAAATCTGTGGCCAGCTCAACTTAAACCAGTTAGTTAGAAACGTAGCTGTGAAACTCCATCTTGCCTTTAGACGAAATGGAAATGTTTAATAACACTTATATCAAGACATAAGCCAGATCAGAGTTACCATTTTGTTCTGAAGGTCAAAGGTTATTAGGGTATGCGCTCTTCAAAAGAGCCAGCACTACTATATAAAGTTAGCAACGCATAACGCACATTGCACAAACCTACACATAGCCGTGACTCCTAAGGTCATACGTTATAGGGGTATAGAACCCATTCATAGCACATGCGTAGTAACAAATCTGAACGAGCCTGTTGCTTGTTTATTTTCTTTGGCCCTCCCATGTGGGAAATCGGCAACGCCCCCATAGAAGAGTACTAACGCCAATCTGACCATTATTGCTAAAACAGATCCTCACTTACCGGCGGTGCAGATATTGCATATCCCAATCCAAGTTGTCTGCATGCTACCGAGGCATCAAGTATATCCCAGCCTTCCCCACAAATGGTTCCCCAGTGATCGTCTGCCAGCATCAGTATGCGACCGTCCAGCTCGTACCTACCATCAACGAGTTCAATCTGTGAGGGAAATTTTATAAATTCTAACATTTTTCCAAATCTTTGAAACCACCGTCACTGAAGCTTTTTTATGAAAATTTCTGTTTTGTACGAAATAGTTTATCATATTTATATAATCTAATGCAATAATAAAATATGAAATGTTCATGTAACGAGCTGATGTTCTCAAGCGTACAATTTTTCTTTGCAATGTTGCTAGGTGCAGATTTTGCCAGTTTTGCAAGGTTTGCCAGTCTTTGTTTCTACTCAAAAAACCGTTGAACTTTCCAAAGAATTCTCCTGATAAGAATGTAATTTTCATAAAAATAAGTGTGTAAATAATATATATATATATAAATGACCAATGCCCAAGAATATTACATCTGAAATGTACCATTTAAAAGTCTTCAAGTGGTTTCAGGGACACTTATACCCAGGAGCTTCCAGAAGTATTACCTATTTACCCCCGGGAATCCCCCTACCCCCCACCCCCAACCCCACTGAACCACCACTAGACCACTGGACTGTACCCGAAATAGAATCCTCTCCCACCGAGCGCGTATCTAGTGCACATCTCCTAGGCACGTGACCACCTCCCCATCCCCACCCACAGACGAAAATATCTAAGCCCTACATATCACAGACAGTTTTTTCATTGAAAGTCCACATTGGCTCCTGTTGGACAGCCTAGTGATTTAGAATTAGTGAGCCACATCTGGAAAAAAGCCGTGGCCGGCCTCGACTTAAACCAATTGTATAGAAACTTGGCTGTAAACTCCATCTACCTCATTCGTCCTTAAACATCCATTTTCCAAATTCAAACTCTCCTCATCAGCAACCAAACGACAATTGGTCCGAGTTACATTAATAATAAATTGTTATGTTTTACCACTTATAATGGCCCGAAGACTCTAAAGCTTTTGCACTTTTCACTTCACAACGCCATTGTTTGTTTCAACCTTTTCTTTCTTATGGATAATGTCCTGATCGGCACCAGACAGTCTGATCCGTCAGTTTTTCCTAGCTGAAAAATGCCGGAATCTCCACTCTCGAAAACTGTTAAGAAACCCAGCTAACCTCCAATAATTTCTTGCAAATAAAACTCTTCCTTGCATAAGTACATCCATCACCCTGTCAACGACGCCTGCTGAGCTAGCCTTATGTGATAATCGGAGCAAGGAAGCAACTCCCTGATCAGAGAAAGTAGCCTAGTTTGCAAATGTTACTTAAAAAGAACTTTGGTCTCGAGAAAAGGTTCATTTGATCCAGAGAACTCGTCTTAGAGGGTGATCTTGCCTTATGAGCAACGTACACCTCAGTTGGCGTTTACTTCAACAGATCGTACCTACTGCTTGACGTCATCGTATCAGGCGCATAACAGCCATAATAAAGGAGGAAGAATTAGTCCCCGTCCCGAAAAATCTCCCGAAATGGTTTCTCTCCACTAACTGAGAAGTTTCAAGTAAGTGGAATTAAAAACACTTTAACACTTTTCCACTTGAATAAATCTCCCCCAAACCATTTGGTCAACCTCAGTACCTTGTTTGGCTACTAGTCTGCATCACGTACGTGGGATAAAGGCCATTTTGAGAGCATAGCGCTCGACTGGGTTGGAAAGTTTCTTCTAAACATGCTCGCCTCGGTGCATTTGACTGTTGTGACACCATGTGCATGAGGTACAAGTTCTTTTTGAAGGAACTTACCTTGTCTCTCACCCCTAAGTCAGGTGCGTTGCAAATGATGCCCAGATCATTTGCATGGATACAGTCGCTTCCATTGAATCGTCCGTGTGGACAATCAAAGATAGTTGCCTCGTTTCCCCGACATTGCACATCCCATAACCAGATTGGTCCGACACCTGAAAATAAAAGATAGTTTCTTATGGTCGTAACTGGGACAGGGAAGACAAACTTAAAACAATAGGAAGGGGAATTATTATCCACACCTCTTTTGGAATAAAAGTTAGGCTACGCAGGCTACTTGCATATGTTACTTTCTCCAGGGGCTAACACCTCCCTGCTTTCTCTATACTTGCTCAACATATTACCTACCTTGCCCCATAGAGCCATTATTGATTATTTCTCGGACCGTTCCGAATCCCATCTCTCGGCATAAGACATTTGCACTCTCTTTGCTGAAGCCCCTCGAACAAACAGTACCCCACTGCCGACGGTGGAATACTTCTACACGACCCTCGCCAAACGCCTTGCCTGCCTTGAAACGGATCAGGGGATGAGTCTCATCGGGTGGTGGCTGCAAGACCATGAAACCATTACCAAAATGAAATGATTTGTCGTTAACACAGTATCAGTGGTGTACAGAAAGAAAAGTTTCGAAGCTACTCAGGACTTGGAATAAGTTTAAGCCCTACTAACACTCATACTTTCCTCACGTTCCCCGCCCCTACATAGGACTCAGAACTTAAGATAAGTTTAAGCCCTACTTACACCCATACTTCCCTCAGGCCTCTCAGGAAAATTCCAGGGTTACCTGGAATTACCAAAGTTGGGTGAACCCCCCCCCCCCCCCCCAAGCACTCCATAGAAGGACCCCTAATAAAACGTCAGTCGAAAGAACTTAAAGGGTCAACCAGAATTTGTTTCACAAGTTTCCGCGATTTCAACTCTGCACCCCAATCATACATTGAGTTAAAATTATCACAAATGATTTTTAATCGTGATCTGACGTTGAGATTGGTCACCGTATGGATGAGGTTGGGTAGCATTGCAAGTGAGTGGACTTTTTCTCGATATTTATTACAAAATTCCCGTTTAACAGTTATTACAACAAAATAAACGTTTCTTATCACTTGAAAGACCTCTTCAATGTCTGTTGAACAGTTAAAAAAGAAAAGCGAACTGATGTGACAAAAGGTTAATATTCGTTGTCAAACTATGATTGCCCCTTGTCAAAGGAAAAATGCAGTCACCCAACTTGAATTAGTCTAGTGGATTATATTGTTGAGTAAATAGCTCTTGAGAGTCACCTGGTCACATGACAATGTTTTCCCTCCCTAATTGTGAAATTTACCATTAGTAAGTGCTTGGGTTACCTTCATAGGCATGCGGGGGTAAGAGCATTTTTTGCCCGAATAATGTCACCGTTTATCACGTTTTGTCCATGTTTTGCCCGAATAGACCAACTGCTTTTGCCCGAATTGGGAGGGCGAGTGCGTCCCCCCCCCCGCACCCCGCATCGTACGCCTATGGTTACATTGACTATGCAATGTTTCAGTCCTACATATCATGAAAGATACTTGGAAGAGGGAGTTGACAACTCCCTGCTTGGGAAGAGAAATAGGAACAATGTGAGACTTAGCTTTTTTCCTTATTTTTTTTTTTTATTGGGGGGGGGGCGGGGGTTACTTTTGCCTTTCGAAATTAAAGGAACTGTTTGGATTGGAGATGACCAGGAGTGTCCATCCTGAAAGGGAAGGGGCCAATCTACGGTCAGATGGCAAAATTGAGGTAAAGCAGGGGACAAACACAGTGCTTTTGATTCACTATCTGACAACCCACCATCGACTTTCAAGGAAAGAGGTGAAATGGCGAGTTGCTGGCTGACAAAGAAATGACTTAAAGATTTTTACGGTATTTTCTTATCAACCAACATTGGAAGTGCCATAATCACCGAAGCTGTGTGAGTAAAAGTAAAATGAAATTTGCCACCGATATCTACAATTTTGCCATTAAGTGAAATAATTATTGACTGACCTGTCAAAAAGCGAATTGAGTGGAAATTTACTTAATTTACCATCCAACGTAGAGTTGTAGTTCGTAAGCAAGCCAGATGTGTTACGCAGGCTAGTTAAGGCCCGAACAGGAACGCATCCAGGAAATTCCACAAGAGGAGGTTCGAAGTTGTATTAATTACTGCACTGGGGAGCATGGTCGTACGGGACAGGGCCGGGGCTGCTACCCCCACCTCCCCCGCCCCCCTTGGCCAAAACATTGCCGAATCGGGCAAACATCAGTGCTTCAGTCGGGCAGTGATTATGCCCTGGTTGGGGATCTGGAGTCGGAGAAAGAGTCATCGCCCTTCTGACAGGAAGGGTCCCGTATGACATGCTCGAGAGAGTATTTTTTTCTTTTGGGAGTGGACAGAGAAACAAAACGGTGCTGTGTCTTACACATTTTTATTGCATCAATTTTCTTTCACGCATGACGGCCAACGGACTCGACGCCTGTTGCACCAAGCCTAGATCTGCTATGATTCAAACTACCTATAATGAGACTTACCCTTGATGCTGAAGCCCTGGGGTGGCCTTCTGGCAAGTCGCTTGGAAATCCCGGTGAGTCTATAACAAACGTTCCCCTCAAACACTGGACGTAGGCAGCTTTAGAACTCTTACATCGCTTATAAGTAGGCATTTCGTTGACCCAACACTCCCCAAGCGCACTTTCTTTGCCAGTGCACTGGAAATCTCTCAATAACATGGTTTTCTTGCGATGAAAAATTTTCCTGTGGAAGAAAAGGGAAAATATTACATAAGCATCCTAAGGTATAGGGACAAGGGGATGCAAAAACTTGAAGAAGATATTGCTAGAAAATTTCCCGGACGGGTTTCAAAACAGGAAAGGCCCTAGAAGTGCTATTTTCGGCGATCTGGAAAGCCTTTGGGGTAAATTTTTCTTGTCTCACGGCGCCGAATCGTGGTGGGGGTACACATAGCAAGTTTGCCTTCATGTTTCATCCCAATGTTAAATTCCTGGCCACACCCCTGTAAAAGGACCAACATTTGGCAATGAAGTTCTTTTCCAGGAGGAAAGAATTTTCCCCTCATTTGATTAACCAAAAGTTTTGAGTTTAATCCCCCCCCCCCCCGCATTGATTTTTCTTCCCTGGCAAAAATAATCTTTTAAAATCTTCTGAAAAGCTAACGGAATCCTTCTTAAGTCCTACTGAACTTGCCAAAATTCCGTATGAACTGTAACCTATCAATGAAATTAAAGGTAAATTGAAGGACCAACCTGTCCTTCATTTTCCTGAATTTTTCATGTCAAGTCCTACAGGTGTCCTGAAATTTTATACGTGTTATGCAGGAAAAGTGAGTGAGATTTTGTTGTAAAATCATTTTTGCAAGACTTTGCTGCCTGAACTGCGGTCATCCACGAAATGTTACGTAATAAATTTGCTGTCTGAACTTTAAAGGGCCAATCTTCTAACCCAAAACTACAACTATTGTAGCAGTTTATATAAATTCTCAGTTGGCACGGCTCATCTATTGACAGCAAGTTCAAAAAATGCTGAGTAACGAAGCTCATTTTTACAGCACGGACTGTACTGAGGATGTGTCTGCATGAAGATGAATGTAAGACAGTTGTGGGAGGGGCTCACATAAGTATTTTAAGAGAATTTAAACTGCTTGGGGTGAGAGGATAAACGCCTTCATAAAAAGTATTGTTTACTTTTGAAAGATTTGCTTAAGCAGATTTCTTATCAATCAATATTAACTGATTATAGTACAGCACTTGCTTGCTCTTAACTTTAATTGTAGTTTCCCTTTAACCATTCACTTTGGATCTTTCTCCTTCAAGAGGCGTGTCGTGGGGGGGGGGGGGATGTAATGTAATGTATGGGGTCAGGGTAATGTAGTGTGTGTAATGTAATGTGTGTGGGAAGGCTGGGGCACATGTAGCATTTGGGGCAAGTGTGAGTGTGAGGTAGATTGGATTGTATCTAGAGAGGGATTTAGGGTGTGACTTCGGACAGGTATTCTTCATCTATGTGTTTTGTTATATCCTGCCATCATATACTTTTTTAGTTTGTACTATCCTAGTTTTTTTTTTTTGTTTCTTTTTCTGTTTCCTGGGAGCACTCTACTCGACAAACCCTATGGGTTTTTTGAAGTGCTTCCCTTCACAATATTTTGATTTCATGTAACACTCTACTTTTGTTTCTGTGTATTGTACCAATTACCATCGAATATTGTGGAAAAACAAATAAATGAAATGAAATGAAGATGTCGTAAGTGGCGAAAGGAACATGCTTGAGGCTTTCGCTGACGCCGTGGTGTTTGAGGACTAACTTTCAAGCCTACAGTGATGTCCCTGCATGGGGTAAGTTCAGGCTACATTCTAAAAGCAGTGCTAATGAATTAAGCAATTTTCTAAACATTTTTATCCCCGTTTGGGAACTATTTTTACTCACTTTTTTAAACTTTTCAACAATCTTAACACGCTAGTAAAGAAAAAGTGTTAAGGAAAAAAAATCACTTAACGTTTACTAGGAATTGAACAAGTGCATTTAGGCTCATTGTGAAATGCTTCAAAGTTGGGGCCACAGTATGTGTTTTTTATTAAACACGTTTTTAAAGTGTAGGTCGCGGGGAAGAGTACATGTAAGGGCAGCCTGGGTGGCGCCTCTGTGGCTGCCGCTCCTGGTTTTCGTAGCGATGAGCTGAACGAAAAGTCTTCGTCCGCTCCTCGGGCTAGCGTTCGGCCTGCGTTGTGACAGCAACAAGAGCTAAACCATGGAGCTATTTCGTAATACGAACTCCATGGCTCAACCATGCACAAAGTCATCGTTTTGAATTATTACTATAAGTGTATCTATGCAATTCATTTGTATATGACAGACACTTCACCAGTGTGGGGATGTTTATCCTGAATTTTTTCCGAACTAAAAAACTGACATGACACATGCATTCGGGAAATTAATTTGAAACATTATCAACATTAAGGGTAATCAGAGGGATTGTTGTGGTGCCCCCGCCTCAATTAGGACCATTTAGCGATCTGATGGACACTAATATGTTATACTGTGAGTAATCATGATTGTCTATCATGATTATCTTTTGATGTCATGTTTATAATTTTTGGTATTTATGGTGGAAACGCCATAAAAACTATATAAAATGTTGGAACTTCACACACGGTCAGAAAATGCCCCAAAGTTTTGACTGTTGTATGGGATTTACGGAATGAACCTAATTTTCCCGTAATAAGATAAGCATCAGTATGTTCAGTGGATAAGCATCAGTATGTGCAGTGGTAGTCTTGGTCAAGACGTTAGTAAATTTTCCACTTCTCAGATTTTACAGAATGAGGACGCTTGCCATCTAGACCGTAAGTTTCGTTCATTATGGGTTGTGAACAGTCAGAATCAGAAATTTGAATGAGGGCGGACTGTAGGGTATGAGGTTTAATTGTAATGAGGGCGGGTTGTAGGTATGAGATTTTACAATAAGTTACCGGAAGATACAACATCATCGTCTTAACACATGCAGCACTAGTTCAGTGGCGGCGTCACGGCAAGAGGGGGGGGGGGGGGGAGGCATTACGGGCATGCATGTAACCTCAGATTTCTTCCTTGCTCCCCAGTTGCACCCAAGTAAGGTCAGTTAGGAGTTATGTCAATCGAATAAATAAATAAATAATATGTCCCTCCTGAGACTTATTCTGAGGAATTAGCCCCCGCACAATTCGCGTTCAGTTTCGCTATGCGGAAAGTTTTGTCCCCACCATTTTCCTTTGCTTCTATAGTATTCCCGAAATTTACATTCTGGTGCGCCACTGGGTGTATTTCAGCTGATGTGAGCTGTTTGACAAGGTGTTTTTTGATTGGCCGTTGCCATTTAAATGTATCGATTGAATTCTTTGTAAGGGATTAGGTTTGGCAATAGTTTTATCATTAGCCAGTTTAGGAAATTTCTTATGAAAAAGTGTGCGTCGGTCTGTATGTTTAACATTGGTCCTTGGGGAAAACGACCCAATACCACGAAATCGCATCACTGAAGTTGCCTTCTCTAACGTTTCTTTAACAATTAAAGCTGCGGTCACACCACAACGAATTCGAATCGGATTCCAGTCCAATTTTTGTGTTTTTTTGTTAAAATCTTCTCCATCTCTGGTCGAGAAAAGCCAAAAAATTTCAACCAATGAAATATGTGATTTGCATCTGATGTCCATGAAAATAAATGCCAACTGACTTTCTCGTGACGTCACATCGACGTACATTTTCTGTCGAACAGCGTTGTCAGACAAAATCTGTCTGTCGATGTGACGTCACCAGAACATAGTCCTACTGTACAACTCATACATTTACACAGGTTGGCCAATTTTGGGCACATTTCGACAGAGATGGAGGGAATTTTAGCAAAAACTTACCAAAAAATGAATTTGAATCCGATCCGAAATTCGTTACAATGTAACCGCGGCCTTATACTCACTCATCTGCATTTATCGTGATGACGTCAGGGAAGCCAGCTTGGCCACAAGCGACGCGAGCATCGTCCATATCCCAGCCATCTGAACATATGGTTCGCCATCTCTGGTCCATGAACACCTCGACCACGCCTTTTGAGTGAGGATAGTGACGATCAAAGCGGTCGTTGATGCGAAACTTCCATGACAATTGACGCTGTTGAAAATAATACGAAAAAACAATGATGAAACGAAAGAGAAGAAGACGTTACATGTTAAGATCGGTTGCAGACGATACCTCTAAATGAGATTGTCGAAATAAATTCCTCAACAGAGAAAGTAGGGATGAATGCATAAAGACTGGGACTGATTCGAGAACACGACCAACTCTTCACATCGCTGTAGATTCCTTATTTTGTTATGTGGCTATAAAAGCCATAGTCCCCCTCCCAGCCCCCCACCTTCCCCTACAAAGTTGAAACAGTAGTAGCAGAGTGGCACGCGTTATGAAAGACCCGCATGGCACGCCACTTATAGTTACCAATGAAAACGTCAATGAATTTTGATGTATGTAACCATGGTCAGCAATTTGGGCGGGGAGGGGTATTGAGAGTAAACCGCCGCCAAATATAACAAAATAAAAAATAAAAAAATAAAATTAAAAACTCAAAATATCAGAGGGTCGACAAGGCACCTTATTTGCAAGTAGTGTAATTCTGTGAATTGAGTGAGTATATTGTTCTGAGTAAAAGTAAACAACAAGGAGTATTCCTGGTTGTGAGTACGAGTACGAGAACACCTGTCTTTTCATTATTTCGAGTACAAAAAATTCTTTTACTCAAAAGGCATAACTGTAACGATGATCCGTGAGAACGAGTACATGTCCATCCTCAAGCTTCGTACACTGTAAACGTGTTTAGCAATTCGGTAAACACCGATTCCCCCACCTTGCAAACACGACTGTTCAGCAATTTAACCCCAAATATTAAGCAATTTAACAGGTTTAAAGCCAAATGCTTAAGAATTAGACACGCGTGTTTAGTGTTTAAACGTGTTTACAAAGTGAGGACATAAAAGTGTTCCGGGAAAACGTTCAATTCCTAAACACTTTTTATAGTGTATGGTTCGAGTACGGTACAATTTTCTCCATTGCATCATATAGATTGACAATGACGAGATTCTTGTAAGGGGCATCAAGCAGGCCTGCAGCCAAGAAGGCACCCCTCCCCCCTCCAAAAAACGCCCCTAAAGTTTCATGTTGCCACTAACTTAAAGGGCAAGAGCAGTCACCCCAAATTTAAGTAGTGTAGTAGACTGTCCAGTTTCGTGATTGGCTGCTGGGAGTCATGTGACAAGTTTTTTCCATTCAATTGTGGCATTTACTAGGAATAACCACTTGGTTTACCTTGAATATGCAATAGTTCAGTCATGAAAGGTAATGAAAGATACTTTGAAGAGAAGTAAGACGAAAATTGTGCTCAAAATAAGTAAGGAGGGACTGCTTTTTACCTTTAATACACTTTTACACATTTGGCGTCCTGTCAAAAAAATACCCCGCCTTATAGTCATTCCGCCCCGCCCCCTGAATTACCACCAGTATGTCTTCGCCAATTTCAGTACTCCGTCTGGCTATGGGCCCGAACATGTAACACGAAAAGCTCCTGTTGTGAAGTTATCTTGCAGCGTCCCAAGCATTTATTTCGCCGGAAATTTTATTCTGAAAAACTTCATCTTTACCTATATCTCGGTCTACGTGCAGTCCCCTCCTGTACTAATACTCTTGCCTGGTATAGCTGTTATTATGCAGCTACTTCGGCGCCGATTGACCCGGTTACTCGATTTTGCTTGAGTACGTGCTACGCAAATAACAGTGCATACGAAAAACAGATTAAGGTTTCCATTACGTAAGCCAGCTCTCTATCTCAGCCTGTCTTCGTTAGGTCACGTATCTCACGTCACTTGGTTCTTAAAAAAGTGATGACTTCTTTAAGCTTTTATTGAGTGAAGCAACACAGGAAGGTTTCTTGAACTTTCAAAAAGATGACACTTGGAAGTAAAACGTGAAATTTATGAAAGAGACAAAAAAGAGGTGATCGTGATTCATAAATCAGGACCGGAACTACTGAAGACGTAATTCATTTCTTGAACCTGACATGACTGGTACAGACTGTAAGGAGAAAACATTTCATCTAAATTTTATTGAAGAAAATGCTAGTGTCTCGTGACTACGAGTTGTTAATTGTAAAAGGCTAATCATGTCAGTCGCATCACACTTCCTTCAGCAAATAGAGGGATCGGTTCGTTCCTAACGGTGACCTTGGGCCTGCTGAAGTACATAATCAGCCTCTAAACGGCCATGACCGATGGGCAAATACAATTGAAATGTTGGTAGAGTGCGGATTGTCACGGACATTTCTCCAAATCGTACAACATTCAGACATTTTGAGTCTCTGAATTCACCGTATTTCTTGGCTTCTTGGGCAGTTTCCCCGCCCCTTCCTCAAGTCAAGACCTTGGTACGGTATGGGGAATAGTGCTCATCAGTTTCATACGTTGCAATTAAATGCCCTAACAATCTGGCGGTTGCTTGGCTCTTCAAGGAATCAAACGTGTTGGTGTCTTAATTATTGTTGTCTTCCTAATCAAACAAATGTGAAACAAAAGATGAAATCAAAATCCAATCAAATTAAATTTCGAGAAATCAATTTCTTACATTTCCTTCAACCAATGGAAAGGAAAGCTAGAACCCGCTGTGTACCACCTAACATTGTGCAGACGCGACACAAGCATAAAGGCTGGAGAACAGTAGCCGTTTAGTTACCAAAATTAGTTGGATGGAGTTTCACGGCCCAGTTTCCAAACAACTGGTTCAAGTCGAGCTGGTCACGGCCTTTTCCCAGTTGTGGCTCACTGGCTAGTTTTTCCTAATCCATTGCTTATGCTGGGCACCAAGCACAATGGCAGTAGTGGCCTATATGGGATTGAAGCTCTCCTCATATGTACTGGATACCCTTTGAAAAAAATAAACCCCAAAACGCACCTTTTCCCAGTTTTCAAAAAATCGATGTATAACCTGTGTTGAAAGGGAAAGGTCTTTTTACTTCCGCAGTAGTGAAATAAACTGCCAATACATTTTGGAACGATAGGTGTAGATTTTACCAAGGGCGTAGCCAGTATTTCATCTAAGGGGCGTACAGTATATGAAATGATGACTGGTTGCTGTCCTGGGGAGGGTCTAAGGGGATGTTCATTTGATCGGGAAATTTAGGCTTACGTAGGGTGAAATAGATGCAAGATGATGTTTAAAGGGCCAAACCTCTCACCCCAAACTACAATTTTGGTACCCGGGTACCGAAATTCTCAAATGGCTCAGCTCTTTAATTGACAGCTAATTCAAACAATGCAGAGTGCCAAAGCTTATATTACACAGCATGAACGGTACTGAGAGCGTTTTGATCATATAAATTGAGTTTTTCTATACTCACCCTGAAGCAATAAACTGAGATTGTGTCTGGATGACGATGCATTTCAGACAATTGTGGGAGGGGCTTCAGTAAGAAGGTTAGGAGAATTGGTACTGTTTGGGGTGAGAGAACTGGGCCTTTAATTCGGTGGTAGATTTGAATTGAATATCTCCAGGAATTCCTGTCTTTTAAGAATAATTTTACCGTCCAACGGCAGTGGTCTCATGGCCACGACAGCTGCACTGTACCACTTAACAATGTACAGTAGTCTTTTACATAGTTCAACGAAACGATGCGCTCGTAATTGACTAAAAGCAAGTTTGAGGGTCCCGTTGTAAGATAAATAATGATGTGTTTGTGCAATATATATGGAGTTTCTGAGCCAGACAACGCTGGCCCAGCTACTGTTAGGAGGCACGTGTTCCTCGCCCGGCGCCCTTCCAGTGGTTACTTTTGCCCATAAATGAGCCGGAGAACTACCACAACGGTTCCAAACCTTTTTTAACTCGAGGACCATTTTGAACCTCAGAAATTTTATGAGGTTTACATTACAAAACAAGAAGGCCTACAACATCACCTGACTTTTCTATTTGTTATATTTTTCCTTATTTTATAGCTTTTCTTGGGCCCACCTGAGTGGTCTTCGAGAGGCACATGTTGAGAACCCTGCTGGAACATATCACACGTAGAGTAACGTGACCACATTAAGTTTAGACGATCAGCCGCTCGTCTAAATAAATGACCTTTTCACAGTTCTATATCTTCCGGTAGCAACTTTTATTTCTTCCTGATCAGCTGATTTAGTTCTTGAAGTTTCTAAAGTTAGCACGAAGGCAAATGTAAACAAATGAAACTCGTGCTCTCGATGTTAATCCTGATGTAACCCTTGCTCGGAGTGATACATCGATTTACATAAATAATTCAAATTATTGCTCTCCATTTGCAGGACCATAATATCTTTGCATGTTATTCTTTAAACAAAAATATTCCAGTATCAATGTTTCATATGTCCAAAAGGAACATATCTTAAGTATTTTTATGAATTTTTTGTTCATTTCTTATATTAAATTCCTGAACTGAAATTGACACATTTTCAAAACTGAACTTGAAGCAAGAAGGCAAGATGTCATGGATTCATCATTTACATCGGTGGTACCATGAATGAATCCTGAGCAATGAAACTTTGAAGACTTGAAAGATGACCTGTCGTATCGTGAAAATGCAATAAAAATTATGCTGGATTCTGGATGACGTCACAAAACACCCTTGTCTCAACTTCGATTACGAACTGATTCTATGCACCGTCGAAAATTCGAACGTTCTCGACACTCTATCGGTGATGTGAAATTATCAATAGTGTATAGAATCGGTTCGCAATTAAAGTTACCACAAGGGTAATCTGTGACGTCATCCTAAAATCCGGCATAGATTTTATTGCATTTTCAAGAGACGACATGTCATCTCTAAATGCCTTAGAGGAAAGATAGCATCCCTAAAGAACAAACCTTGCAAGGTCAAAATAAAAGTATGACTAAATGAAGGTCACATGACCTAACCTAAATAATAAAATGATGCTACAAAGCTATAAAACTGTGGAACTCATTACCTAATTCATTAATTAACAGGCAAAGTATAAATTCTGTTCGAAGAGGTTTCACCCAGTACTACATAGCTTTGTACAAATTCTTCAGTAGTCTTCATCACCATTTTTTTTATGCAAGGTTTATTATAAGATTAAAACTTCGTGGTTGACTTATCATACTGTTCAAGTGCATGCATTATATGTTTTTGTCACTATGCGCATTTTGTTTGTGGGAAGCCTAGGGCTTTCATGGGTGGGAGGGGGCCGGGTTGGTAAGAGGGGTTTTGTAAGGGTTAGTCCTGGTCTTGATATCTTAGTTATTACCTTTCCCTTTAGTTTATTGAATTTTCCGTTCTTTTTTCCTCTTATATTCTTTTTCTTTATGCTTATTTGTGTTTGCAACACAGCTACTCTAGGTAACTTGCTTTTGTTGTTTTGGGGAGTAGAACTCTCGACAAGCCCCTCAGGGTTTTTTGTTTTACTTCCATCTACTTCAGTCTTATGTATGTACTGTATTAATTACTTTTGTGTATCCATACATTTTGATGATGTAGAAAAACAAATAAACGAAACGAAACGATTACTGAAAACTTTATTACGTTTATGACCCAAAACATGACATTTCACATCAGGAGACTACGAAAGCCTAAAAGTGCCATGTATGTATGTATTTTTAAACTGTAATAACAGATTATTTATCTGTTATAACAGATAAATAATCTAAGAATCAATGTAAACAGATTAATAGTTTGTTATTACAGATTAGATATTTATGTGCATGACCCCAACAGGCTTTCGTAGGAGACCGATTATTGTTGTAATCTCCAAAGTGAAGGGACACCCCCTCCTATAGACTCGTTCCCGCGTCACAGCCAACCACCTTTCCTAAGGTGAAATCCCCTGACAAAAAGCAAACGTCGTATGACGTACTGTGCATATGAAATTGTTGTATGATATCTTCCTATACTAGTTGTGGCACGCCATATTTTCATATTCCACACGTGCTTATACACAACACAAGTGCCATAATTGCGGTGATGTGATCATATTGAATAAAACACATTTTTCGATACGAAAAGATGAAATTCCAATTCATTCACATGTTATCTAAACATAGCCTTAGTCAGTGAAGGTTTACTCTGTTTGATTCATGAATTGAATTTGACCTTCTTGTATCTGTGTGCGACCTTACAAGGTATATCTCGTGTCATTACGTCACCTTTGCCCAACTACATTGAGATATACAATCCCGAAGGGAGCAATTTTTCGATATGTTATGGATTAATATGGGGTCTTTTATAACTATTCTATTTAAGGATGGTTGAAGAAACACCAGTGCTGAAAATGGGTTCAATTGAAGTAATTTGGGGGAAATTACGGTCTTCAGAACCTGCCGGTGGTACACCAAGTTTTGTGTGTAAAAGAAGGCTTGGATAAGGGTGATTAAACTTTGGGCTGGAATAGCAAAAATCTTCAAGGTCATGATATGGTTAATTGTAGGTGTCATGAATGGTCACTTTGTCAGTTTTCATATGAGTGGCAGCTTGCACTTGGAGAAAACTTCGACAAGCTTTTGGAGGTCAGTAAAGTTTTTGGATTTAGTGTGGATGTAGATCCATGGAGGTATTCGACCTGAAAAGAGTCAAGAAGGAAGTTCTGGTTCTGACATCTTCATGGGTACCTGGTTTGGGGTTTTGCTTAGTACCGCCCCCCCCCCCCCCCCGTTTGTCATTTGACAACTTAAGAAGGATGTATCAATGTGAAAGACAGATTAGTGGTCAGGCGAGGAGGGACAGAAATCCCCACCCTGCTCCACATCAGGACAGGCTGTTCTCTCCTGTCCGTGAATTATTCAATTTCGTCGGCGAGTCCTAACCGCTAAGAAGTACGGTAGGATATGCAGCCTTCGGCTACGGCCTGTCACTAGTTATTTACTTGAGTTTGCCAAAATTAGATTGAATTCTTTGGTATATTTCGAGCTTTCCCCATTTGTTCCCACGAAAATACTGTTTTCTTGCAAGTCCCTTTAAAGCGGCTCATTGAGTTGGTTCATGAAATTCCACAAATTTTTTCAAACCCGTTAAGATTTCTTCACATACCAATGAAAAATGGTCTATCTTAGACAATCCCCATACCCTACAAACAAATGTTTTATGTATGAGTACTTAATGGTTCAATTCGGTTTTCAAAAATTCCTTACCAAACACTTTTTTAAATTAGGCTAGGGTTGGGTTGATGTTGATACTGAGGCTAGCAAGTCCCGGGGCTACCCCTGATGATATTATAGGACAATACGTTACAGGTCATTACAATGCATTACAAATCTTTGGTATGAAAGTACCACCCTTGGGCCCATTGAGAAGTTCTTATCTGTCCCGTCGAAAATTTCCACCGTTACGTCTACTGCAACGACGAATTGGCATATGCGTACGAAGGTAAATTTTTATGAGGGGACAAGAGCATTTTTTGCCTGAATAATGTCACCGTTTTGCCCATATTTTGCCCGAATAGAACAACTCTTTTGCCCGAACTGGGAGATCGCGAGTGCCCCCCCCCCGCACCCTAGCTCGTGCGCCTTAGCGAACTGGCATTTTTTAAGCATCACATTTCTTCTTTTTCACATTAGGAGATGGGATTCCTTTTTTACTTCTTTTACCTACGTCATGGAACAATTCATGCGTTTATACGTTTTTATATGTTCATATGTTTGGAATTTCATTCTTGGACATCATATCCATATTTCTTCTTTTTTGTAAATTTTTAAGATCCTTTATTACTTCCATTCATTAATTAATCTTGAACAAATGGTTATCATGTTCATCCAGCATGCCCCCCCCCCCCCTCCATCTATCGGGAATAACATAGGTGATACCATCCGCATGACCACCCTAACAGGTTTGAGAGATTCTCGTCCTACAGTCCAGGACAAATGAAAAACCATTCAGTCAAGTACACTGCTTAATTCATGGTCAGAAGTGCAAGAACCCTAGTTATGTCCTATTCACATATATTTTAAGGCAGTCTAGAAAATTCGTGCGCACAACTTAGCATCATAATGATGTGGTATCAAAGGCCGGTGAGTGACTATGACGGCGGTTTAATATAACGCTTCACGGAACGGAAAGTGCGCCCTTGGACCCTTGAAGACAAGCGCAAATCTTTGCAACCCGTGTCAGCAAATGCATACAGCTGATTTGTGTACCTGTCTAGTACGCACGTTAGGTTTTAATAAGCGTGTGCTCGAGAAGACCGCATGCATGACGTCGCAGTGACGTCATGGTTGGAGACAAAATGTGTACCTGGTCGTACCACTGTTTGTGTAAGACAGAGATCCAATCGCGTGTTTTAAAATCTTAGCGCGTATCTGGACTTGTTGACCAAACGTCTGTTGTCATTTGTTGGTGTTGTTTTGTTATTCCTCTAAAGGAGGGCGTCCTTTTTGCTCTGTGAGTTCATATGCATCTTTCCTACGTCATGCCAACAGAACTTGCAGTGCGACGTCGATACAACAGGTTTGTACGGGGAAATGTCGCCGAGCCTTCGTTTTTCTGACTTTTTTTAATTCTCGTCTTCTAGCCTAAATTAGATATGGCACAATGTGCGAGTTTGAGATTAAAGGAGTTATCAGCCGTTACCTTACACCTTATGTATGCTCTATTATCTTATTTTACGTAGACAAATACCCGCAAAACTGAGGATGTGCTTTATTGGTGACTATAGTTAGATGCGACACCATGCAACAAGACGGTGTTTGTACCACTGTCTGATCATGTAGGTAATACCTCCATGGTCTGATCTTGTCTTAAACCGTCAGCCCGAATTAACTTGTTCAACATGGGTACAGTATTGGATGCAGTCGGTTCACCAGAACGTCTACGATTAATGTAAATTTTTAACGATGGAGAGTCGCAGGTAGTGGAGTTGTGATCCGAGATTTAGAAGTAACGATTTATTAGTAGAATCGTAACCTGCCTATAGGACGGAGGGAACTTTCCCCTGAGATTTCAAATCTGAAATACACCACGTGCTTAGGTAGAACATCCAACATGCAGCCGGGACGTCTGGGGTTCGACTTCTGATCGGGTCATACGGAAAACTTTGAAAAATGGAAACAACTGCCATTGTGCTTGGTGCTCAGCAGAAGCAACGAAGTAGGGAAAACAAGCCAGTGAGACACAACTGGAAAGAAGGATGTGACCTGCCTGAATTAAAACAAATTGGTTGTAGACGAATCCGCTTAGCGCTTTTTTAGTGACTGTAGGCAGCCATTAGTGGGGTCCATAAGCCTTTAATCGTCTCCATTTATTGTCTACGTGAATTTCAAATCCTCATATTCAGTGAAGTTGAGATACTCAAGATACACTTTAGTGTACAACCATGATGTAACATGTAAGGAAAGAAATTTAAAGAGTGAAGGTGATGGACCCCAGTTATGGCCTACTCAAATCAGATCATCACTTGCTTTCCGAATTCGTCTATAGAAACTGAGCCGTAAAGCCTCATGTAACTAATTAACTAACCATGGAAGCTAAGTGATGGTTTCACACTATGTAGGCCATGTTTGAACTGTCTCTTAAAGTTTTTGACCAGGACACCGCCTTGATTCATAGCAAGGTAGGCTAAGTAACTGCAATTTTAGGGAAGATAATGTAACATGTGAAGCTTGTAACGTCGCACTTTGTTAGTTACTCGTCAAGAAATCTAATGTCCAACTTACCTCTTGTTTGGCAATTCTATTCATCTCTTTGATGGTGAGTGAGTTGCATTTGATGGAAACATCTTCTGAGTGAGTACAGTCATGAATGGCTGCCCCGTTATGTCGACAATCCCATAAGCTCGACTCGTTACCATGGCAATTGACATTGTCTAGCAGAATGGGATCTGAAAAGAAGCGACCAAGAAAGGTAACACTTAATCGTGATAGGCCTTATGCATTGACGACATACTGACGTCATGTTTGGAGACAAAGCAATGAAGCACGTGGCCGCATGCAGCAGAATTCGCGTTGTCAATTGCATGGCATAATCAGTTATCTGCATTTATTCGTGTAGCTTGCAATGGGTACGTTTCATTTTCATCTGTTAGAGTTTTTATTGAAATGACTACAGTGACGTCGCCCAAATGACGTGACCTCCATGGCAATCAGTTATGTGGTCAACATCTAACAAACCAACATCTGGAGGTTGTTAGTTCTGTTAGAAATAGGTCATGCCCATTTTTAATGCTACAGACGACAAAAGCGTACCAACGATGCACGTGTTGCTCCAAAGGAGGGCGTACTTTCTGCATTGTGAGAGCATATGCATTATGTCTATTGACGTCGAGTGACTTCATCGCACACGGCTTTTACAGTGCAATAGACACAACAGACAGCAAATAGCCCGCCATCTATTTTGAGTTCTCTTCTCTGATTGGCTGCTGAAAACGGTTAGTGACGTCACTCATTGAAAAAAAACCGTCTATCAACACCGTCTGTTGCGTATGCATAACCATATGCACGGTACAGTTTGCCATTGGTTGGGGATGAACGTATTTTAGAAAACTAACAAATCACAGAGAGTTGAAATTTTACGAAGACCTTTAGAAATGAATATTCATCTGCGCTGGATAAAAAAAATCACCACAGCGATGACGTTTACTCTGGTTAATGTTGTGTAAGTTTTAAGGTAAGGAAACAAAGCTGAATATGTCCAAAATTCTCTATGTAACAGATATATAATAGTTAATTAGCGCAGAAGAGAATTTTCTCTTTTTTCGTTTGGTATGAAGCTCTTTTAGTGTTCTGATGTAGTTTTTCTGATATTGTTTCATCCTTTTAGACTACTATTTTTGTTATCCCGAGTGTTTACCTGGGTCAGCATATGCTGTTATACGGTCCCGTTGGGCGAATTTTTTCGTTAACCATATGTTCTGCGTAGCCTACATGGTACATCATACATGTATATGTTCCGTTTACTATTACGAACAGAGTTAACGTTAGTACTTTGTATTACGTGAGGAAAATGACAGAACTAACGTTAGTATTCTAAGTATTGGCCGTACAACTGTAGCATACCCCGTCAATAATAAACCTCACCTCGCCTCCGGAGGTGCAGTCACAGTGAACCACAAAGTGACAAAATACTAGGCTTAAGTTAGGGCCTAGCCTAATCATGTTAGCCTAACTTGGGCTATGCCTTGGCCTAATTTGCATTATTTTAAAGAATGGCCAGTGCACGGGACTGCGTTTGCCCCTCCACTGAAAACTAGCTGGAGGCTCAGTGGACTTACGCCTAGGCTAGGCCTAGGTCTAGATCTTTTTTCTAAAATACTTGTATAAATTACACATAGCCTGCTAGTTATTGTGTTGCAAAATAACACCAACTCATCAAACGCTGATGCGACTGTGCCTCCACATGGCAGTTCATAATGAAGTTTTTACATGCATTCAAGTTTTTCTCAGGAATGGGGCCAAACTTGTATTCCATGTCAGGCCCACACCGAATTTACGCAAAGAAAAACAAAAGAAAACATAGTGGTACAGTAAGGGAAATGCCAACTCCACACTAAAGATCTTTGGTTGTGAATGCACAGAATTCAGACTGGAAAGGGGTAGGGGTATCTTGAGGTAGACAGTACTGGGAAAGGGAGATTTTAAGGCAGTTTCCAACAGATCTGTGCTTGCAACCGTGCACAATATTTGGTGATCGTCAAATTTGATAAATTTGTTGTTCAGGTATGGCACACATACTGTGTGACAATGTCATTTATTATTGTTGCATAACCCTGACAATAATTTAATATTAGCCTACACTCTGTACGCACTAACTCCCCTAGGCCTAAGCCAAATACACAGTACTCCCATAGAACAAACAGTTGTGAACCCTAAGACTTCTTCTTTCTGAGACTGGGGTGTACTGTAAATTGAATAAATTGGTGGGGCATCTCCCCTCGTTGCACAACATAATTTGGCATTTAATTCTGTGGTGCAGGGTGTGAGGCATGAGCCTAGGCTAGGTAGCATTAGTGTAGAGCTTGGCCCATCTATAATGCACTAAAGGTTCACAGAAATTTTAAACTGTTTGCAAAATGTTGTTCTTTCACAGATGTTCATCTCATTTTGACTGCTGTCATCGAAATGTAGGTGAAGGATGATCTGAGATATTTAAAAGCACCACTCCAGCTTGCCTGGTAGTGGGTGTTGGGTTATGTACTGTATTAACATTCATACAATTAAAGGTTGCAATTTAGATAAAATAAAATTGGGTTTCATTAGCAAATAACATGAAATGTACAGTAGAAACCAAAAATTTTATTTCATTAGCACAGAAGACCAACAGTTTTTTTGCCCGTGATAGCATAGAGGGTGCTTAATTGTAACATGGACTGCACAGTGCAGGTCCATGCTGAATAGTTTATAAAGATATAAAGTATGGTATGTAATGCTACTACCAATAGTGAGTTGGGTACTGTCTCCTGTATTTGCAAATAAAGCATTCCAAGTTCATTCAAGAAAATGTCTAGCTACAAGGGTAAGAGTTTCGAGGCCAAAGGAAAATCTGGCCAGCACAAACGATACTACAAGGGCAAATCATCTTCTTCAAAGAAGAGAAAAACTGCTCTAGAATTGTCAGTTGGAGAATATGTAGTTTTCCGTCAGGAATCCAAAATTCTGTTAGGGGTAGTATCTAGAAAAGTAAAGGATGGAGTGTATGAATTAGCATCTTGTCAAAATAATTCCTGCACAGAAAAGCATGTTGTAACTAAACACAATGCCCCAAAGCCTATAGAATCACTAAGCATACCAAAGGAAAGGTTACAGCCCAAGTTAGATGTACTTACCATTTGGGACTTCAGTGGAGAATTTTTGGCCTTAGTGCCAGGAAAAGTGGTTCAAGTAAAACAAAATAGCATATGGATGAAACCCTCCCAGGAATTTTGCAAACATGCTGTGCATGTTAACTTAAATGACTTATGTCTGAATCCATATCAAGAGTTAAAATTTACTCTAGAAAAATGGAATGATCAGGTTGACGTAGGAGATATGTGTTTTATTTCAAGTATTCTAACTATTACTCAAAAAGAAGTTGACAAACTAGAGAGATCATACAGAGAATCATTAATGGCGATACACAGTACTGAAAGAGAAAAGTCTGACTTGGATGAGAAGTTTCACAAACTACAGGCAACTTTTGAAAGGGCATCAGGCATTGTGTTGGAACTCAGAAATAAACTTCTGAGTGTTCAGACAGAGAATGCTAAGAGGGTCCAAACACTTGTTCAAATCATTTCAAAACAGAAAGAAACCCTTGATAGGTATGAAAAAGAACTCCTTGCCTTCAACAGTTACATGATCTCACTCCGAACTGCCTATCAAGAACAAGAAAATAAACTGAAAGAAATTACACAAAAATGGATGGCTGATCGAAGAAAGCTAAAAAAGTAGAGTTAGAAAATGAAAGTTTAAAAGGTCAAGTTGCAACCTTATCTAAAACTGTCGAAATTGAAAAGCAGAAACAAAATGCAATGGCATCATCACTAATGGAAATACGGCCCACTCCCTCTACCAGTGCTTCTGGAATGCTTTTGATGTCGAGGAAAGCTGGAAGTAGCAAGCGGCCATCAGCATGTATTCCAGTGGTACGCCCAGATGTGTCTGCTTGCATAGCTAGCGCCAAGTCGCTAGAAAGAAGAGCCAAACAGATTGGACAGGTGAGTTTACCAGTAACCTGGGTCTGCAATAGCCAGTACTGCATCACAACTTGCGATGCAATTAACGCACAATAATGATTTGTGAAACAAATCTGCAAATTAATTGAAATAAATTCAAATCATTTGGAATTTGTGCAGGAATTCCAGATGGCTTCCTGACAAGAATGGGATTTAACTTCATTTCATACCTTATATTTATATGTCAATTCCAACCTAAATACTATCATGAAAATGAATAAATTCTCTCTACTGGATGTTTTGAATAATTCATAAATTACACATGCTTGCTTGGGCCCGTCTCGCCAGCCTGAAGTCTTCTGTGGATGTGTACAGGTATGTGTACTATGATCTATCCTGTATTGCACATGCTCTGAATTAGTATATTCCAGTATGAATTGAAGTAAGTGCATATACAGTATTAATGTATTTTCATGTAAGCTCGGTAAGTAAGATAGGCAGGAATTTAACACAGTTTGTTTTAGGAAGAATCATGTAGGTGTCTCTCAGCAGTGAATAGTAGCACAAGCATATTGTATTGAATGTTCACAAACTTCTGATCGTAATTTTTTTCTTTTCGTGTGTGTAAAGATCCTTGAAGTCATCGCTTGCCAGGACCAAAGTACATCAGATGAAGACATTGTTGCTGTGCTTGCTGAATACTTTAAGCGAAATCCCAAAATTCTGAGTCTTACAGCTGAAAGAACTAAGTCATTACTGACAATGAAAGGTAAAATGGCTTCTGATTCAGCAAAGTTTATTCACCGTAGCTCTTTTTTTTATCTCTTACCATTCCTACTCATTTGCTTTTTGTACCCCTCCTGCTGGTAGTGTTTTGTAGCCCTGGGTGGTCATTTAAGGTACAAAAAGGATGTTGCAACACCCACCCAGAAGCAAGACAAGTGCAGAAATATCAATGTGGAAAAACCACAAAACAAGCATACTGTAATAGCCTATGTTTGATATCATTCATGAGGTACTGTTGAAATTGTTCCATGAAGCTTGTTTTAGTAAGTAGTTTGCAGTAGGAAGTTTATTAATTTCTACCTTTAATTGAAAATGAGGATACCCAGCCTGAAAATCAATTTCACTCTTTTATGTAGAGTATTGAAATGACTGGACTGATTTACAACTATTTAAATTTATAGTATTTATAAATTTTTTCCTTGCACAGAACTATCCCCAGCGAATGCTGCAGACCTCAAAATTCTATTGCGTTTGCCAATGCACAAGCTAAGAATGCTCAGGACACTATTGAAAAATGCAGGTGTCAACATCATTCCAAGTGAAAAGTCAATCTACCAAGAACTACTGGGTATGTATGTACTTTTTTGTGCCTCTTTTCCCTTAATCTGCTGTTTACAGAAGTGCTGCAGTCCACTCCACTCTGTCCAAGTCCAAGGTATGGTCATACCCAATGCTTGAAAAACAGGGGCAGAGTGTAAATTCACCGCCGAAATGCTAAAATTGGCCCCAAAAATTGCTGCGCTGGAGCAGAAAAAAACAAAATTTCAGCAAAAACATCCTTGTACATTGCCCAAGAATTAGGAAGTCAAATTGTGCTTATGGCGACATATTCAGACTCGTTTGAGCATTTGATTGTCATGTTTTCATGGTTATTTTATGTTTTACATTTTTTTGTGTATTGCATGGAATATGGTGAGTATTGTCACTCTAAAGCAAGTACTTTTCAAGTGAAGACTAGAGCATCGGACTTCCAAATAATATATACTCCCGACCTTTTTTTTTTTATTTAGAAAGACGGAAAGCTTATGATGGAGGAAGTTTGGAGGTTGGTGCTGCATCTATGAAGCAAAGGGCTGGATCTGCAGATGAATCCGAAGTTGCTTTTGTTCGTGTCAAATCGCTAGTTGATCACTTGCATAGAACCATTCAACGCCATCATTCTACTCCCTCTTTCTCAACAAATGGCAGCTACAAAGGCAAGCTGTGGATTAAAATTGGCGTAAGTTTGTCTTAAAACAAGTTTTACAAAGGACCCAATGACAAGAGATGCCGATGCAGGTCCTTTAGCACATGTTTCTTCCTTAAGTAAACCCATCCAATATGGCAAAATATTGGCCCAAATACCCAATTCAAGCATAGATATGGAAGACATAGGCATTGTTCACCTACTTTTGGTAGAATGCAGACTTTTGGTAGAATATATTGGCTTACAAAAGTTATATGGATGGTGTGGCCTAGCCAGACTTTCCAATGTAAGAGAAAGTTAAGGTATGTGAACCCTCTCCTGGGAGTGGGTGTCTAAGGGGATGGGTTGTCCCTCCTTAATAAAGTTTTGAGATAGTAAATGCAGTAAAATGTTGAATGGTGCAATATTTGCAATCTTTGAATGTAAATTTGTTTCCACAGATTTTCATTTTTGTCTGTCAATTTTTATATTCGTGATGTTTTAATGTAATTGTGCATTTTTATGGCCGTATTCACCTTTATAGTACAGCGAATTTAATGGTAAAATTTCTTTGCTGTAATGGTCGTTGGCCTTTTTGAGCGAGCAGTTTCAATTGAGGCTGTTATGCATGTGATAAGTAATGAATACCCATATGCAAAACAGCGTAGAAAAAATTTGTGTTCTCAAGTCAGTATTTAGATGGCCTTGCAGTTTTTAATACACTTTTCAGTACACTTCAAAAAGCAAGTGGCCAGAGATGCTGAACATAGTATTTTTACATAGCTTGGTATCACTTTCCAAAGCTTAGAAAAGGTCATATGGTTTATTTGCCATTCCTGTTTTTATCCAGGGCGACAAAGGAGGTAACTCTACCAAACTGGGACTACAGGTTGTCAACTTGGAAAGCTGTAATTCACCGGACAAGACTGACATTATTGCCTTGTACGAAGCCTATGACAGCATTGAAAACCTCAAAACTATCTTTGGTTCTTTCACAGAGGACTTCATCTCGCTTCAAAGGGAAGGTTTCACAATAACTGCTGGAGAGAGTAATTATCCTTTAAATGTTTTTATTCGGTGATTACGAATTTCTCTGTAAAGTAGTTGGCCATATGGGGGCTTCAGCAACCTATCCTTGTTTGTGGTGTTACACAAAATTATCTGACCTATGTAACAATAATGGGCCACATACTCCTATGCTTTGGAGTGAAGAGACACAAAATTTTCATAATAATCCTTCTTGGCCACCTAACCGAACTGTTACTGATATGCAACAGGATCTTGTTAGAAATAAAGAAGATCCGAGAAGAGGAGGGGACCCCAGGGCTAATGGGGCTAGTCATCATTCCATTGCTCACGATCCCATATTACCAATTTTAACTCATGTTGACCACATCATTCCTCCATCCCTCCATATTTTATTGGGACTTGTTGTGAGATACTACAAATATTTAGAGACTTACTGCCGCAGCGTTGACCATGGTTCTTTGGGAGAACGAAATGAAGAGTTGTTTAAGGAGTGGGAGGAAGCCTCTACTCTTACAAAAACTACTGAGATTGATTACCTCAGACTTAAAGACTGTGTTAGAGAAGAAGAGGAAATGTTGAAAGCTTTCAAAAAAGCAAACAGTTATGGAAGTGTGCCAGCTAGAAATGTAAGATGTAGTTTGCCTTTATGTGCAGTTTCAGCAAGTGATATAACAGGTAATGTTGATTGGATTCAGTGTGTGCAGTGTGGAGTAGATGGTGACAGTGGGTGGTATCACTTGAGTTGTCTAAGATTAACAGAACAGACAGCTGCTTCATTCTCCATTTGTCCTATGTGTAAAGGAGATGTGAATGATGAGGAGAGTGTGCTCACATGGCAAAAGGAGCACATTGCTGAAAGAAAACTTGAGATGAAACATTCCAAATTGTCATATGATAAGGCAAAATCAAGTCTTGATTCTATCTATGAGAACGTTTTAGCAACCCGTGGCCCAGTAGAAATGCGTCTTAATGAAATCTTAGAGAAAGATGTTGGAGTAGTAAAACAGGCCTACCATTCCCAATGCTTTGTAGGAAACCATTGCAAAATTATTCTCAAAGAGATTGACAGATTATTGGTAGTTATTGAGGATGAAGGTATGAAACAAAAGTTGGGGAAGTTGTTCAAAAGTCTCAGGGAAATATTTTTGTTTTTTGAAGCACGGTTTTTCTCTGCAGATGAGGTAAAAGAACTTTGTTGTTTATGCTGGAACCTAGGACAGTGGTTTCCAGTTGAATTTCCAGAGGAGAGAATTCCTCCAAAGCTACATTTTTTAATTGCCCATATACCAGAATGTGCAATGGCATGGGGCACAATAGGATTGCTCGGAGAGCATGGACTGGAAAGTGTTCATGCAACCTTCAATGCAGAGGAAAGAGTTTATGCCTGCATTAGAGAAAAAAGAGAGAGGTTGCTTCACATTTACAACCAGCATGGCCAGAGATCAATGGTAGACAAAACTTTAATATCAGTTGTGAGACGAAAATGTGTTTCACCACATTGTGATGGAAGGTATAAGGTATTAGATGGCGTAAGGAAGTGCCAAAAATGTGGTCAGTCATGTGATTAAATGTTAAATTAATACTGTTCTTTCATTATTTTAGAATGTTTCATGTATTCAGGGCATGCTTATTGCAGCTTTTATTATTAGAAATTTTCATCTTTAAGCAAATGTATGTCAGGATGCTAAATAACTTGTAATTGCCTCTTTCCGGTATTTTCAAAATTGCAGTTGTCCGGGGCTCATATGCAAAGTATATGTTTATTCTTATTCACAGTCAGCACTTTATAATAGGTTGCTTGCCAAAGATTGACCTGCCAAGTTCATCCTTTTTCTGAATAGGTAAATTTATTTAAAAGGTATTAAACAAAGGAAGCCACTAACATTAACTTACAGTATTTTCTTAGTTACTGTTGTAAGGGGTTCATATGAAAAGTATCTAAAAAATGTCCGAAGTTTGTTTATATACACCGTCAGTACTTAAATAGGTTGCTTGCCAAAGATAAACCTGCCAAGTTCATCCTTTACTGAATTTATTATTTTATACTGTTTAGTAATTGACAGCCTTGAGATGTTAATGAGATGGTCATTCCCCAACCTTATTTTCAATAAAAATTTGGTTGAAACCAACTCCGTCCAGACTCAGAACTAACTTCAGCTATCTACATATAGGGGTTTTTAGATTTCCAGTTGGGAGTTAACTGTTTAAAGTATAATGCGGTTTTTACAAACAGAGTCATTTCTTGCCAGACCTTTGACTCACAATCTTTAACCCTTTACCGTTGTTTGGGTCCTTTTGGACCCATACGGAGAGTCACTGTAACCCATATTTACTGTTTCACACGGAGCTCGAAACTGCGAGTAGCTACCCGAAAATTGGGCAACAACAACGAGAGTGACAATAGTTTAAGGTCACTGGGTCAATGGCCTACGGAAGCTGATGCGGGCGTGCTACGTCCGCTTTTCCGCCCACTCCCGAGTAGCGCGCAAATATGCCCCGATCGGAGCACAACGGTAAAGGGTTAATGGGGTGACCATTGACTGCACATGCCTATCACATGCGATTGTAGCCTTATATTTTATACAATAAACCTGCAATTGTACGAGCTTTTGGTGCTTGTTCCATGTTCATCACACTATGCATTCCATTTTTCCAAGTCTTTCCACATTTTCACAAGAATTAGCTAAAGAAAACAGCCAAGTATTTTTTGATGTGTGCTTTTGCCTTTTCATGCCAGAGTTTGTTTGCTTTTAAAAGGGGCAATATTTTGTGATATCTGACAGTGGATTCTATCAAAGATTTTACTTTCAAATTTTTGGGGTATATTATATGTTTTATATTGGTAATAATCTTTGAGCCTGAAAAGTGTTTATTTTTTTGTATTTTCTTTTAAGCCACCTTACTTTCTACATTATATGGTATACTAGACAAATGCAATAGATGAATGTGCAAGGCAGATATTGGGCAACACCTTGTGTACCTTGTTCTTGTCACATAATTGTTCAAAGGGATTGCCTTTTACAGCTGATTTTATCCACAGTTATTCTGCTTTTTTACATTGCTACCTCATTTCATACCTGTAAAATGTTTTGTTATTACTTTTTTCAAGTTTTCAATGGCAAAATGTGTGTGAGGAATTGAAAAAGTTTTTAGTGGAATTTGTATTATTAAATATGTTGTAGTGTTGACTGCTGACACCCTTATGAAATATTTATTTAGTGTACATTGTTGAATGTAAATTTCCATTTGATTTTTTCTCACCAGAAAATATTTTAAGCAGTGTTTCAATAGAAAATTCGATATGCAGATTAATGCCTCCAAATGTTACTGAAAGTTGTGCAGCTGCCCTTTAAAAGCAGGTACGGTTTTAGTACAGGGATGACATATTCTTACTTTGGATTGGAGCTGCCCCTCCAATGATGTACACATATAATAACACACACATGGTCCTGTGCTGTGTAACTGTCTCTATACATGGAGTATGTTGAAATTTGAAGTGCTCTTATATGTAGACATCCAACCTTTTCACTCCATGTGGTAAAATTTTTGCTCGATTTTAAAGTTAGTCATTTACATATAATTATACGTGTTAGCCGTCCTGAAAACAAGTTAGGCAATATGATGTCATTGCAAGGAAGGGTTGGGTAGATCCTCGCTTTGTAAGTAAAGTTTGTCACCCTTGTTTGTTTCAAATTATCCAACTTAAAATGTATTCAATTTCCCTGCTGTGCTTATTTTATACTACACACAGTATTTAATTTGCTAGATAGGTATTCAAAAACGCTATTAACCGTAGTCATGAGACTCTGAGATTTGGGCTGACAGTTATTGTGTCTCTCTAATCTCGTTTGCATTAGTGATTATTCAGACAATATTTTGCTACCAGCTTCACAAGTTAAGTATGCAGTGGTCCTTGTTTAGGGATTACTGTTTTATGTCAGAGGAGATATGAAATCTGAGCAGTAAGTTTTATAGTTCTTGTACTTTAGACTTTCAAAATAACTGCATCCAGCAAGAATGAATTAATAGTTGGAGTTTAGTCTTGTTCACAGGAATTAAGCACTTGAATCTTGTGCACATTTAGTATAGTTCATGCTATAATGTTATGGTACTGTAAACAGTCTGAAGTATCATTTTTTTTTTTGTCAACCTTGAAGTTGAATCTGTTATGGAAATAAAAAGTACTGCACTGCATGTGAGTATTAATTGAATGGTTGCTTTTCTGGTACTCTTTTGTCTCATTTTGCAAATGCTAGCCTCTTAGTATGTGGTTTATTGATAGTTTGCAAGACCAAACGAATTATTTTCTCAGCTTCCAGAGTTATAACATGATCTGATAGATTAAAAACTGTCCCCACAGTTTTCTTACATGCTGCCTTAAAATAATTTGTTGAGCAAGCTGAAACATCTTAAACACCTTATATTTGTAGGAACTGGAAAAGGGTGTGTGTGTGTTTGGGGTGCTTTAGCCCCCATCCAGTCGGTTTTAAAGACATAATTTTGGGTATTTTTTTTTGGGAGGGGGGGTTAAGTTGCCATTGACCCTGGGCATATCTTTGTCTTCACTACTACCAGCCTATAAAAACTGCACAATTTTGGGGGGCTACAGCTCCCCTAGCCTCAGGCTTTGAAAAATTTTTCTTCGTCTCCTGTCTGACGGGCTAGCTGTTTTCTCAATCTACTTGCCCCCATATAAATATCTACTTGCCCAATTCAAATCTGTTAGGTACAAAAGAAATGCCATTTTGCGCAACTCAAAAATTTAAGGCTGGGGGTGCTTGCCTGGCGGGCTGCAACATAGAACACGGTAGTTGCCCGAGTGATTTTTTACTTGTCCCCGGGCTGTCAGGCAGGGGATTTGTCGAAAGCCTGCTAGCCCACCCGTAGAACTGCCCCTGGCCCCATCAGTCTAACATGGTGCATCCAACTCATTAACCGCAGAGACGCTGGGGGGGGGCTGTGGATTTAGCTCACACCTGTGCCGAGGGCATTTTGGGCCACCTTAAACTGCATTTATTTCATTAAACATATTGGCAGCTTCAATGATTAGTTCCCACACTTAGGCAAATTTGGGTCTGCGGCCCCTTAAACTATGCCTCAACTAAGGATGTAAACCATTTATTTGTTTCCCCAGGAAGGAATGTAAAATCACGGTGAGGCAATTTACCTTAGCATTTGTCTAATGTTGCACCAAATTGCATATAATGACCCTCAAATATTCAAAAAATTTTCCTAAGATGAGGGGGGTGATGAGGATGGTTATCCCCTCCCCAGGCTTGAATACCTTCCTGGCTCAGACAGCTTCTATGTCCCTTAACAGATGGTCAGTTTACTCATAGCCCAAGATAAAGGATGGCAAACTAGACATATCCTGCTTATCATCCTCCCAGCAACTTGCCCCCTACAAATTTTGCCAAGTCTATTTCCGTGCAGCTACACTGCATGCGGAAGCTCATCCCCTAGATCTATGTTGAATTCACTATACGTGAAGCTGATGTAGAATTAACGCTGCACATATTTCGAACTTAACATAACTATGACAGGTATTATTTGTTTGCGAAAAAAAGCTGAAAGGTTTAACCTATGTTTGATCAACCAGGCCGCAGTTTAGTTGTAAAAAGCAAACGCGATTGGCGACAAAGTCGTGGAACGAATGGGTTGTGCATGCTGAATACGTTACGCATCCCGTAACGAACTATACTGGAGTACCACTGAGCTGCATATTCGTATCATAGAATCCAATTTCGCGAAATACATTTTGATCCGGAATTAATTGCACAAGTCCTTTGAAAACTTACAAAACAGTCCAACACGACCTAGTATGACAGATATGAAGATTGTTTGTAGTGCTACTGTTGCAAATAACGCGGCGCAAACACTAGTAACTGTGTACGACGTAAGCTAATGTTGTATGAATTCAAGAAGCCATTTGTAGGGAAACGGTTTACACGGCGATATATCGCCTACAGTTACTATGGGCAGACGTCACAGGGAAATGAAAGTGAGGGCGGTGTATTTTCTTTCCGTTCTGTAAAAGCCGTGCGCATAAGGTCTAAATTCATAAGGTCTAAAACGTATAACCTTAGGCACATGATACAACAGAGAAAAACTTGCTCCCTCGTTTGGAAAGAGAAACCCTACTTTGACGATTTCTCTGAATATGCAGGAAAACTGAGGAATCATTGCAAGTTACATCATCAAATTATGTCAGGTGATGTGTCAAACAATTGTATACGCCCATAAATCCATCTCATGTGGAGCGAAGTCTTCTGCTTGCGGCCACATGCCTTATTGTTTTCCTCCAAAACAGATCATTTGACAGACTCCTGATTTTGATAGATCCTTTAGAGTGCTTCCACTGAAGTCACAAACCCCTCCCTTTTTACGGGCAAAAACTAGTTTCGCTAGCTCATTGTAGCTGGCTGAGGAGCAACTGACGATTCACGTCTGACTGATGCACTAAAACACTGTTGATATTTGCCCAGCAGTGGGCGTAGCGTACCAATGGTGACCTCACGTAAAAATACCCTATTGATTTACCTACATAGTCAAGTAATGGTCTGATTAAAGCCCCGGTTCTCTCACCCCAACCAGGACCAATTCTCCTCCCACAATTGTCTGAAATACATCCTCATCCAGACACAATCTCAGTTTATTGCTTCAAGGTCAGTATAGAAAAAATTCAATTTATATAATCAAAACACTCTCAGTACTGTTCTTGCTGTGTAATATAAGCTTTGGCACTCTGCATTGTTTGAATTAGCTGTCAATCAAAGAGCTGAGCCAATTGAGAATTTCGGTACCCGGGTACCATAATTGTAGTTTGGGGTGAGAGGTTTGGCCCTTTAAGTTAGCCATAACTGGGGTCTATAAGCTTTAATCTTCATGGTGATTCTTTGCATAGGCTTATTCATGTTTAAAAACAAATAACGTTATGGCTGCTTGACACCAGAGTTAAAGTGGTGCGCTGAGATTTCCGTCGCAATGACATGTAGCTTCTAATTCGTCTACATTCTGCTTAAAACCGCGAGATATAGCTGCGCGTGGCGCAAAACCTAACAGGCACGCATATGTTTCTGCGATTGCTCTATGCGAACCAGTGACGTAGCTGTGAAGGAATCTATATCAGTATCCTAAACAGAGAAGTGATTGCACAATGAAAATCCCTCTCACTTTACTCAATATCAGGATTAAGATTTGCTTATAGACAACAAAATATAAGAATTAAGGCTGGCAGATACCACTACTGGCTGGCTTAACTAACGGCTCAAATTACTTTTCGTATGTAACTGGGTTCCAGATACGTGCCATGTAATTTCTTGCCACTTGAGCTTGAAATATGTAAGGTTGAGATGAAGGTCGTGCCCCACACATTTTCAAGTTGTCGATACTCCTGTTACAAAGTACGTAGTCCCAATATTCCCAATAATACCGAGTTTAAATTTGTGTAAAGTATCAAAGGTAAGAGTTAAATCTCCACATGTCTTGACGTCACACACGTCATATTAGCGGACAAACAATGATTCGAGCAAGATAAGGTGCACGTCGGCATTGACACGGGGTAACGCGCACACAAATTTAGCTTTCTGCGTTTATGTTGCTGTAAAGTGTGGTGCGGAACTTGAGACGAATGTGAATAATGCAGTGATGGTCCGATGATTTAATCGGGCATAACTAGGGTCCATCAGCTTTAATCTTTCAAATTCTTTGCTTCCCTGGGTCATGGGTGATTGTGCACTAAAAGCTCCTTGATTCCCTCAATTTCACTTAATAGGAGGGTTTAGTATGTAGACAATAAAATTAAGACAATAAAAGGCTGAATGACCACTCCTATCGCCGCCTTCACTAGTTGCTCGGATTCGTCCAAACGGCGCCTACTTCGATAAGTGAACAACACTTTATCGTCTAAGCCTAGCAGATTTTAATTTGTACACATTCTTTTCATGCTTCACTAACAAATTAAGGGAGAGGGGTGAAACCGTATAGCAACTAACTTGGTAGTGATGAAATATATCACATCACGTGTACGATAGGAGTTGTGGGAAGAGAGAAACCTCACCCCACCCCTACCGGGCAAGAAATATCGACTTTTAGTTCCCTGGCAGTTTACTTTCAAACAAAAATTTCTTGCACGAGTATTGCAAGATGCAGGAAAACCTTCAGTGCCCTTGGATCCTTCTAAACCTTACCATGTACTACTGCATACAACTACCAATACACAAGTGTAAGCTATGCTATAGCCTACTAACACTTGCGGAGATACGCATTGGTGTCATCGCCTACTTAGTTTCGACTTTTTGATTGCAGTGTTTCCATATTATGAAAGTTATATCGGAAGTAATTACACATGGTTATTTGCGTTAGTATTGCAATGCAACTGTCCTTTCAACGATAGTACACATAGATAGTTCACTGTGATACGCATAGTATACTAGTGAGGCCTCGGTATGTGTGTCGAGCTTTTGGATATTGTCATGGTAACTTTCCACACCGGACACAGAGTCGAAGATACTTCACTGGTGGGTAAAGTTTACTTCACAAACTATATATACATATATAAATATATATATAAATCAAATTGATAAAGCTGGAAAATCTGGCTGAGGTGAAAAACCGATGCTGACTCCACCGGGATTCGAACACGGGACCTCCCGCTTTCTAGTGCGGACGCTCTAACCATGGAGCCAAGTTGGAGCCAAGCCAATATATATATATATATATATATATAGATAGATAGATATATATATATATATATATATATATATATATATATATTTATATATATACATATATATCTATATCTATATATATATATATATATATATATATATATATATATATATAGATAGATAGATATATGTCCATGGAGATTCTGTTTGATTCTGTAAGGTTCTCGGTGACTCGATCCGCGAGGCGGCGTTTGGTCTCTCCCACATACAACGAGTTACATCTCCCACAAGCTAAAATATAAACTACATTAGAGGAAATGCAGGAGAATCTTTGTTTGACAATAAAGCTATTGCCGTTGGGGCCTGAAATGTTGACAAGGTCGTGTTTGCCAACAACTGGACATGTATTACACCTCGGACGGTTACATGGAAAGGTACCAGCCGTGTCGTCGAAAGAAGTTTGTGGGTGGGAAGCCCGAACTAAATGGTTGGCTAATTTTTTCTCAACTCTAAAATATATATGTTGACTTCCATTTTGTCGTTGACAACTGAGGAAGAGCGACGTAGCTTGAAATATATTGTTTTCTATGATTTACTGGACATGACGAAGGCGTCACCCTCTCTTTTTTCATTATATTGGAAATCCAGTACGCGTACTTCAACATGTATATATATATATATATATATATATATATATATATATATATATATATATATATATATATATATATATATATATATATATATATATATATATATATATATATATATATATATATATATATATATGTATGTATGTAAGGAGCTGGACATCGGAGTGTCGTCATTTTTCCATTCGAAAGATACTTATTCGACGTAGAACATTTGTTTTTGGACCGTCAATTCACTTTGTCAAAAGAAGATGTTTTCTTTGGTTATTGTAGATATATTAAACATCCATTCAACTTTCTCATTTTGCATTTGAAGTACTATATATTCCAGTGTAAACAAAAAGACATAATCCCTAATATTAGCGAGTTCTCTTATAAATTCAAGTTTTTATTGGAGGTTGAAAAGCAGATATCTAAGAAAAGTAAAGGTAAACGTTTCTTTCATTATGATGTTTTATGCAGATCGTTTAACTTATAGGTTACTTAAATAAACAACCATTTCAGTTTGTATTTGGACGTTGCTTGCTGCTTGTATGCATATTTGAATGTTCATGTATATACTTACTATTAATAATTTTAAAAGCGATGATCAATAAACAGAGGTGTCAATAAAAAAAAAAAAAAAAACTTTACATTTAGGCATTTATTAAGGAGACTACAAAAGACGTGATTATAAACAGAGCACGCAAAAATACAAATTGATTCATTATACAACTATAAAGAGCCGAAGGAGTGTCGACAAGACATTTGAAATGTGCACTCTGGTATGCACCGACACGCCTTGAAATAACTAAAAATTACTAAATGAATGGAAGAAATACAATACAATAATATATATAATAACCTCACTAGCAACAACGTTTACTGAACGGCATAAATATAATTACCAACAAATTTGTTGATCTTTTATCTTTTATTTGATGCACATGTGCAAATTAGTCACATGATTCTGCAAGTAACTTTTGAATAAATTCAGTAACAGCCTAAAAAAAAAAAAAAAAAAAAAAATATGTATGTAAGGAGCTGGACATCGGAGTGTCGTCATTTTTCCATTCGAAAGATACTTATTCTCGCAGAATTTAAATTTAGTGCAGAGGCCTTGGAAAAATCCAGGCAGCCATTTGAGTCTGGCATATTTTGAATAACACAGAAAAAATCACAAGAGTGCCCGAACAATAACCCAGTATCACAGTCACGGAAGGCCTAAACTTCGCAATAAAACCAACAAAGTTTGCAAAAAATAGCCACAAATTTGGGGCAGCTAATAAAAGGGAATTGTTCTTCAGTCTCACTCCAACAAGGTCTTGCGCGACACAAAGATCTTGTAGAGCTTATGCGGACAACACTTTCAAAAACGTTGTGGAATGCACAGGGATATCTTAAAAGTTTGCATAAATATGCCAGTGGAATATGTACTCATTGTTTCTTATTATCTTGTAATTTGCTCTTTTTCATTTTATTGCCAACAAAAACTGAAAATAAACGACTACTTAGATTTTACTTACGAGTCTTCCAAAGTTGCTTGACAGGTAGCAAATTTTTCAATATTTTCGACAATTTATTGTTTACAAAAATCAAAATCACGACTCTTTTGATGCCACTTACCAGCCTGGGAAAGCCCATATACGGTTGTTCGAGGGGTCGCGATTTCCAAAATTTTCTGCACGCTCCGCGCCAACTGATGGTGACGTGCCGCGTAGATGGTCTTTGGCGCATTATTATATATTTTGCACAGAGAATCCCCCAAACTCTGTAGCATGGTTTCGCATGGGTGACGTCATAATTGTTTACTCAGGTCCACTGATGGCTGCTGGGTAAAAATTGTCATCACGACGGTTGACAGCTGCTTGTCAGCTACTCGTACTGCTCTATACATGGAAATGCGTTGCAGGCTTATGACGTCAAATAAAGTACTCCATAAGGCTTAGGCAATCAAACTGGAAAATGTAACTCAGAAATGTGTAGCCGCGCCCCTCCACATAAAAAAGATTTATTGACGCACGGTACATCTCTCGGGCGAATAAGACTTGTTCCCCCCAGAGGTGGCGCCAGGATTTGCCCGACAAGGGGGCCAAGCTCCCCGACAGGGGGAACAAGCATTTCAAGGCCCCGACAAAGGCAATCAGTTAGTCCCGGTCGAACATGACTTGGCAGAATTTGAAGCGCGCCGAAATTTTTGGCTTTCTTTTTAGCAAATACCACAAAATCTGGAGTTTATTTTGAGGAAAATTTAAAGTTTTTGAAAGAAATTTGGCTTTAGTAAGGACTTTTAAAAATTTGGGGTGTTTATCGAAGAATCTCTCCTTCATATGGTCAAAACAAAAACGTTTTTTAGGCGACATATGAAATTCTTTTGGGTTTATGCATTTAATCGTACTAGGCCTACGTGTTAATGCTTTTAGACGAACCTGGAAGTTTGCCCGAAAAGTTTTCCCTTTTTGGAAAGAAGATTTGAAAATTAAGAGCTTATTATATTGGAAATGTTTTGGAATTTAATGAAAGAAATTTTGGTTTTTGGTAAGGGTATAATGAAAGATTAAGGTTTTCATTAAATGATATGCCTTTCAAGAGCAAAATAAGGTAGAATGTCGGGGTGGTTAACAAAGTTGGCTTTGGATATTTATTTTACGAAGCATCCATAGAAATTGGAAATTTTTCCACTTAAACAATCTGAAGTTTATTTTGGAGCAAAATTTGTAAGTTAATGACAGATTTTGGGGGTTTTTATGGAAAAATCTGACCTTCTTTTAAGAAAAATCAAGTAGAAGGTTATCTGTAGCTCAGTGTTGGAGCTACTGAATATCATCTTGCAGATTAATACCCTCGGACCATATTGGAAGATTTTCCCCGGCAAAAAAATTGGCTTTCCATATATTTGAAGTATTATGTTTTATATATTTACATAGGTGTACGAGAGCGTTTCAGTGTAGGAGAAGTAGAATTGTCTTTTTTTGTCCGAAAAATGTAATCCTACCCGAGGTACTAAGTAGAGGGCACAGGATTTTTTGAAAAATTGAGAACCCGCAGAGAGCAGGAAATGGCATTTTCCAGGCTCTTTACTAGAAACACAGCAGTCTTTATTTGGAATTTCTTTCGGAATAATATTCCACTCCATAAATTGCCCCAAAACGAAGAATAATTTGCAAGCATGCATTTTTCTGTTAGGTAATCTGTTCGACCAAAACACTATCTAAGCGTAGCGCCACCTCATTTGGCGCGGAACGTACAGAAAAATGTTAAAAAATCTGACCACTCAGACAGCCGAAAATGGCATTTCCCAGACTTGCAACTAGGAATGAAGCAGAAGTTATTTGAGCTTTCCTTTCAAAAATAAAATTTTCACAAAAACCCAACTTGCTAAGCGATCAGAAAATTACCAGATGAAAGGTACTGCTACAATGAGATGTAACATTTTTGTCTCTTTTCGGGGGAAAACTATGCAACGGAATTGAAAACATACTCATGTTTGACTCTATATGAATCTTCGTTCTATTCAATTGCAAAGTCCACTAAACAGATGAAAATTTCTACGTGACTGCCCGAACTTCAGACTTTAAATAATTCTACTTCCAACGTATTTGAAAATATGTCCCGTTACAAAGTGGCTTCAAATGAATTTTCAGTCAGATTTATGGGGAGACATTCTCACACTGGTGTTTATCATCACGTAGGTGTAGCTGAAAACGGCCTGGCCGATTTTCATTGCCGTTGCTAGAATTCGGCTATCGGGGCAGGCCAGATGGCAGAACGTTTGGCATTGCATGCACATGATCAACCTCTGGTCCGTTTTTGTAAGGAAAATTCGGAATTGTGAGTTTCCTTGAAAAATATGGTCTTCTAGGTAGCAAAATTAAGACGATCGTCTGGGTGACTGAAGTTTATCAGGCTGTAGATGAAGGTTCCCCGACGAAATTGGATTTTCTCAGCAACAGGGGGAGCCTTTCCCGACGGGGAATGATCTTGCACGCACGGATTGAAGATGGGATGAGGGATAAAAGAGCAAGTAAGAAGTGATTAAAAACCGATTCAGGTATGCATTAAAATAACGTTACAAGAGAAAAAAAAATATTTCAAGATTATCCATTCAGTAACTTCAGTCCTTCACGTTTTTCATTTTTAGGCCTCCCCGAAAAAATGCCGTCCTTTCCCGACGGGGAGGGGGGGGGGGAGATAGGACAAAGTCCACGGATTGAGGTATATCAGAGCTAAAAAGAAGTGATTGAAAATTGATTCCGATATGTATTAAAATAGCATTACACAACAAAAAATATTTTCAAAATCACCCATCCAGTAACTTCAGTCCTTTTTTTTTTTTTCATTTTTTAATCATTTTTGGGCCTCCCCGACGAAACAGCCGACCTTCCCCGCCGAGGTGGGGGGGGGCAGTGTTCCACGACGGGGGGGGGCATGCCCCCCCCCCCCCGCTGGTGCCACCCCTGACTCAACTTACCGCTTCCTCGTCCATAATAAGCACTAAAGTAGTAAGTTTCGGCACGCACGAAACCAAGCTCCCTACATGCAACGTTTGCTTCGGTCTTGGTGAATCCATCATCGCATACTGTCCCCCAGAGCACGTCACTCCCCAAGGTTGCCTCAAGACGACCCTCATTTTCGCTTGGACCATTAACAAGTCGAAGACGGAAATTCCTTGGTGGTTTTCGTTTCAAGGCTTCTGCCGCACATGAGCACAGAACAACGAAAAGCAAAAGTTGTAATCTTGCCATGACCCTGCAAGATAAAAAAAAAAGTACACCATTAATACCACCGTTCCTTAAAGGGACAAAGGCATCCAAAAAATGTATTTAATGTATTTAACTGTTTGAGCGTCCCCGACTTTTAACCACATTAAGCCACTCCCACTCACTCGCTCAGTCCCTCTCTTGGACAATATGTCAAACATAAACAATGCACCGTAGCGTATAATTGAAGCAGATTCTTCAGTGAATGGAATGTACGTGTATCTCAGTGGTTATATCACAAAAGTGACCTTGTACCTTAAGTCTATAGAACTGCAATAAAAAATATTTTAGAGGTTCAAAATTAAAGGGCATGAGCAGTCATCCCAAATTGAAGTAGTGTAGAAGACTGTCCAGTTTCATTATTGGCTGCTGGGAGTCACATGACAGTGTTTTTTCTCTTCAAATGTGAAATTTACTAGAAATAACTGCTTGGTTTACCTTGAATATGCATTTAGTAAAATTAAAAAATTTAATAAAAGATACCTTGAAGAGAAATAAGACAAAAATTGTGCTATTTAGCTTTTTCTTCAAAATAAGTTTGGGGGCTACTCTTCACCTTTCAATATTATAAATCCAACTTTCATTGTAATAGCTTGTTCCGTTGCTGAGGCATAAATACTGTAAATTAATCACCAAAGTGTTCAGTTCAAATTTATGTCATATACCTTTGAGTAAAAAAATTCTTTCACAACCGATCTCATAGGCCATGCACTAATATCAAAACCACGATTTTAACTCAGAAATTTTGTGGGCTAATACATAATACAACAGAAAATCACTCAAAAAGTCTCTTTCGTTGGCATAACCAAAAGCTGAACTCTAAATCGAAATGGCCTACTTAGTATCAAAGATAAATGTTTTGTTTAATCATGACGCTATTCGGTACGAGTTCCATAGTTTATTGAATGACGACCTAACAGATCACATTTTAACAGTTCTGGAATACTCTTTTGTATGGTATAATGGTTTGCAATGTACACGCGTGATTCTGATAACAGCTCATATGATCGATAGTATATGAAAATACAAAAGGAATTCCTGATAGCCAACAGGAAATTTAGCGTCTGTCAGAAAGATTAAAACTCGATTGCTGTGGAAATGTCAAGACTTCGTGTCTGAATCTTTCTTTGTTTTTGACATAAAGCACTTTTCGTTTTTACATAAGGCATACCATCAGTTATGTAAAGATTACAATTACCGGTTCTTACCGGTTGCCCAAATCGTTCTGCTGTACCACCTATTTTCTATATGACTCTGATGACGAGTCCGCAGGTATTAGGTTCGAAAATTAGGCTTATTCTGGTCATGTTTTGTGAAGTGAACCATGCCCACCATTTTTAGAATCTTAGCGTAAAATTCGCTCTCACATGCATATTGCAAAGGGCTGACTTGTAATTGAGATAAGAGTGCATTGCAGCATACGAATTTTCTGGAGACAAAATTCAATGACAGCATGTGCAAAAAAAATTTCTCTTTCAGTAGCCTGCTTTAAAACTGCATTTCAATAGCATGTGGCGTTTGGAAAAATACTGATTACAAAACTAACGCAATCTTTTTTTTGAGATTGAGTGCATTATGGGAAATCTGTGATGTCACATTTATTTGTCACTGCATTGTATATATATATATATATATATATATGCATATGTATATATATGCATATGTATATATATGCATATATATATATATACAATGCAGTGACAAATAAATGTGACATCACAGATTTCCCATAATGCACTCAATCTCAAAAAAAAAAGATTGCGTTAGTTTTATAATTAGTATTTTTCCAAACGCCACATGCTATTGAAATGAATATATATTAATTGAATATATATATATATTGGTCGGAAGTGTTGTATTAATACATTCGATCATGAATTTTATACCGATGCAAGATAGAGTATAAACTCTTATCAAAGAAGGAACGGTTGAAGAAAAACACCAGAGAGAAAAATTGAGCCGCACGGGGGACCGAACCCACCATTCTCCGCTTTCCGGGCAGAGTCTATGACCACTACGCTAGAACAGCTTGTGATTCACAGAAGCGACAACAGGCTATAAAATACCCCGAGTGAATCAATTTTCTCCCCTAGTTACCATGGTACTCCCAAGCGGGATGAATAATCAGTAGGTCGAAGTTGGTAGATCTAAGTCATTCTAACTTTAATCTACCAACTTGGACCTACTGATTATTCATTCCGCTACCAACTTCGACCTACTGATTATTCATCCCGCTTGGGAGTACCATGGTAACTAGGAGAGAAAATTGATTCCCAGGTCTAGTCATACCAAGGACTCCTTGTCTTATGTAGACGACATACTGACGCCCTATTATACTGACTAACACCAAATGTTGAGATGGTTATCTGTGACTTCTTTTCTCGTTTGTACGAAAGGGGGCAACAACTTAATTGTTTAATTTGAATCATATGAATATTTTTTGCTAGATCATTTTACGACATTTAACTACAGGTTAGACCTTTTCAACTTTTAATGCGCATTTTCACTCAGCTCAGTCAGCCGTGGAACAATACGGGCTGGAATCCCACTTCAAGTGATATTATTCACTTCAGTACCTCAATTGCAACAAAAACTTGTCACGATACAGAGCATTACCTGATATGTTTTGACGTGACCAGAAAGGCAATAGGATTGGACATCGGAAGGAAGAAACAAGTATTGGGGAAACACTTGACAATGCATACGGGAAAGTGTTTCCAAAAATCAAAATAAACTGTTCCAATAGGAAGCATTTAAACCGTTGTTACTATACGCGACCATCTTTGCAAACTTTCTGCTACCTGTGTTGTTGAATGCCCTTTTAGTTTGACTAATTGTGTAACTATATCACTATAGGCCAGGTGTTTTTAACCCTTTTTGGCTGTCGATCCAAACTGGTGTTTGTGACTGTAACACGTCCACAAGTATTAAATTAAAGGTGTGGCGAAAATCATAGAGGGCTTAATGGGGTGGATGGTTCGTGAGTTGGATTTCCCCAATTTGGACAATTTTGTGTAAAAAGAAAAAACACTTGAAACGGTGCTTGTAGAAGCAAAAAAGGTAACAAAGGCGGAAAACAAGTGATACTACGGTACTCTACAATGCCGCACATTCCTTTATTTACCACAAACAACATTTCCTAGCCACCAAAACGAGCACTGTGACATAAAAATTTTGTTATATATACTGAGGCAGTGTGGTAGACAGGTAGTTTGGGCAAGGTACTTGTCTTTCCTCCGAAATGAGTAGGCCGTACTGTCCCTAATGAGCACTCCGACCCGGATCGAAGCAGACCTCTTAAAGGCTTATAATCATCATCTCAGACGGTTCAAAAAGTTCTTTCAACCGTTACCTGCATCCAGCCCCTCCACAGACTTATATATATGGACAGAGCATGTAACGTGTACGTCCTTTCCGTCCTTTCCAGCCACCGGCTGGGACAAAAAAGACGCACCAAGATGGCCGCCATGAACCTATAAATCGTCTGATTTGACGACGACTCTGTGATATTTAAAGTACAAGTTTAATTTGAATGGGAAACAATATCATATTCCTGCAATACGTGGAGTGATTTTGACCTTAACTTGCCATATTTCAAAATATTTTAACTTTCTTGCAAAATATGGATATATAATTGAGCAAGTCCAAGCTTTCACACAAAACCATTGCAGACGGCCATTTTGGTGCGCTTTTTCTCCCACTACGGTAGGGACAATGTACCGCGCTCTGTCCATGTATAGGAAGTCTGTGAGCCCCTCCCACAGCTGTCTACAGCTCACCTTTATCTAAACACAATTCTAGTTTATTGTTTAGAGGCATACGCAGATGAGAGAATAAGGGTGGAATGGTCAGAACTCTCTCAGTGCATACTGTTTAATATGGGCTACTCTCCTTTCCAATTTTATGCAAATCAAGGAGCTATGCCAATTGACAATTTTGGTAGACCCCGTGCAGTTTGGGGTGACGAATAACTGCCTTCAACCCCACGCCGACACTAAGCTTAACCACATACACACCCTTTTAGTAAGATAATCTTTAGCCCTGGTTATATCAAGCAACAACAATAAACTGGATACAATTACTACTTTATCATAAAAGTAGATGCAGTGCAATTTCAATCTAGGGGTTAGTCACGATACAAATGACCATTGCATTAAAATTTTGTAAAAAATAATTTTTATTCAAAAATGGTTTTCGTATCGAATTCGTTATAGTTGCTTTGTTTTCATGGAACTTTAACCTTCTCATGTGCCGTTCGCGCCCGACTCCGCGGAGCGGACTCGTTTTTTCAGCTCCTGATCTTCCAAAACCACCAAGGAATATGCCATACAGCCTTCTACGCAGGTAAGTTTCAAGTTTGTTTTACACATGGTTGTATGGTCTGTATGTGTCTAAGTTTACATCCGCCTAATCAAGAGAGATCCTTTGAGTGACAGCCTCAATTGGTTCTTTTGAAGTGTGACACTAAAGAGAGTGTCCCTCGCTGTATCCGATCAGTGGGTATCAGTGGTTATAGTGATTTATTCTAAACTGATAAATTCAATTATACCTATCCTAATACACAGTCTGTCGCATCCGTCTTTCCTGGCCTTATATATGCCAGCACTTAGGGTTATAAACGATTGACCAACTGGGGACGATGGTACGGTCACAACTGGTCATTGAAACGCGCGATCATTCATGATCAGTTGGCCTGATGTGAAACGTACGATAAATCTAGTAAATCCAGGGACCTCCACAGTACGTGTACGACATTTTCAAGGGCCTGGGTTCACACAGCCAAATTTTCGGATCTATTTTTCAATCTACGTGAACAATGTTGTATTAGGCAGAACACATGTTGCTATGGTATGCTGGCGAATTGAGACTCTCCGACGAAATGTGAAACTGACTTTGTTGCCTACTTTCGACAATTTTTGAAAATCAAGAGCTTATATTGCAGAAAATTTGGAATCACATCAAAACAGCACAGTTGTTGTTGGCTGGTGTCACTCAATGATCTGGCGGGTGTCACTTTTGTCAAATATCCAAATTCTTCATTTTTCAGAGCCAGGGGCCTTAGTTTGCCCCAGGCTCCTATTGCTACTCCACTGTGTACGAAACGAATGTGTACCACAAACGTGACTGGTTGAACTACAATATAACACTTGTTTTCAACGTCTTTTATCTGTTTATAGTCTCGGCCTTTTGGTTATTTTGATAGACATTAGCCTATCGGTGGTGCTAGCGATGGGGCCATTCCCCCTGTCGGGGAGGCACGGTGGTTTAGGAAGATTTTTTAAACTTTTTTTTATTAAAATGTTTGTCAATGTTTCCAAATTGTTCAAATTGTTTTGAAATAGGCCTAGCATATCACACAAAATTTCCCATCCGTCCCTCCAGCGATATGGAAATGTTGATGTGGCCTTATGTTGCACCCCTTCCAAGTTGGGGGAAACTAACCCAGTCGTGTAACTCCTTCGGCAATCCCTCTATGAGGGCTGCGGCAGATAAGACAAAGTTGCGGTTTTTCAGTGGGTTCCTTGTGTGGAAATAGGCCTATGTCTTTTCGTCAACCTTTACTAACGAAGTAAACGGGTTCTCAGTACACAGAATTAGCCCTTCTATTCTGTTCTTCAAACAATATCATTCCCGATTCTCAAAATTAAAGGCCCAGTTCTCTCACCCCAAACATTACCAATTCTCCTAATCTTCTTACTGAAGCCCCTCCCACAATTGTCTGAAATCTATCCTTATCCAGTCACTATTGTAACGTGTCCTAAGACGGCGTACTTAATAGGGTCCTTAATATTCCTTATTCGGCGGAGGGCGGGTGAGACGTTGCCGGAACTTAGGGTAAAACAGTAAATAAGAGAATTACACGATGCCTTGTGTGCATAACGAGTGCATATATTTCTCGGCTGTGTCTTGGTGGAAGCCCGGCACCAGAATGCCAGCTCGTGATCACTATTACAAAACGATCAACTAACTACAACTCATTTACATAAATAACAGAAACATCATACACATACACAGGTGTCTAAACAAACATAACATGCAAATTAGGTAACTTAGAATAACCGTACATACGTCACACACATTCTTACATCACTCCCCCGCCCCTCAGAAAATGTCCTCATTTTCATAATTTCGCTTTTACAAAATATAACTTATTATCGAAAATATATTTCATGGCATGCTTTTTATGTATAAATTCTTTTTATAAAAATAGTACATATATACGTAGTATTTCATTTAAGTACTCTTCAGAAAAATTTCACATATTAAGTCTTTCATTGCACGAGATGGGAGGGGGGGGGGGTTACCACTATATCCTTCTAACTTCGTTATTGTGCCGGGATGAATGTCGTTCAAGGACTTTGGCAATTTTGTTCTCGTTACACATCATACCACTTTAACATTGAAAAACGAAAAGACTCATGAATACACACGAATGCATATATACATATATCATTCTGCGCTACCTCTAGTAATACTTAAAACATCAAACTTCTTTCGGCTGCAGTAATTGTGGTTACGAAAATGAAAATTTTTAATAAGATTCGACTTCATTCTACAGCAAGAAAGTCTCATATAATTTAAAGTACATATAAATGTAAATAAATCAAGGGTGATACAACTCAAAATCTTCAAAACGAGCAGGAAGCACTGTTTGGCGCCCTGACCGTGTTATTCTTTGTACCGGGTAGGTGGGCTCAGCCTGCTGGACATTCTCTTGAGGAGGGGTGGCAACAGTTTCTTCTACCACCTGCTTATCAGGCAATCCAAGGGGTAGAGATCCTGACAAGGCAGAATGAGGTGGATTTGGGACGCCCTGTTGATTCGTTTGATTTGATTTTGCCTCTTGTGGCTTTTTGTCGGGCATTTTAGATTTGTATGGTTTTAACCTATTATAATGCACCGTTCCAAGAAGTTTTAAAGGGTTCTCTAAATTACATACTTGATATACAACAGATGGATCTTCAGAGTCATTTTGAATTGCTTTCATCACCATGAACGGTCCTTCCCATTTAGGAGCCAGTTTTAATCTGCTGTTTCTTGGCAAGTCAACCCAAACTTTATCCCCAGGGGAGTAACTTTCAAACTTTACTTTTCGATCATAATTTGACTTTTGGCTGTTTCTTGCCTTGTCGCTAAATTCACCCACTTCTTTAAAAGCTTGCCTAAGCCGTTCATGAAGGGATAAGGCATAGTCGGAAGGACTGAATGTTGGAGGAACCGTTGTCACAGGGGGAGACATTTCTAACCATGTAGAGGCAGGGGATCGGGGTCCTCTCCCATGAACAAGAAAGAAGGGGCTAAATCCGGTACTGCTATGTCTAGATGTATTGTACATACATGCAAATTAGGTAACTTAGAATAACCGTACATACGTCACACACATTCTTACACTATCTCAGTTTATTGCTTCAGGGTGAATATAGAAAAGCTCTATATGTATAACCAAAACACTCTCAGTACAGTTCATGCTGTGTAATATAAGCTTCGGTAGTCTGCATTGTTTGAATTAACAGTCAATCAAAAAGCTGGTCCAATGGAGAGTTTCTGTACCCCTATACCAGAAGTATAGTTTGGGTGAGAGGATTGGCCCTTTAAAGAGAAAGAGCAGTCATCCCAAATTGAAGTAGTGTAGTAGACTGTCCAGTATCATGATTGGCTGTTGGGAGTCATGTGACAACGTTTTCCTCTTCAAATGTGAAATTTAATTGAAATAACTGCTTGGTTTACCTTGAATATGCAATAGTTAAGTCATAAAATGTAATGGAAAATACTATGAAGAGAAATAAGAAGAAAGTTGTGTTATTTAGCTTTTTCTTCAAAACAGGTTTGGGGGGACTGCTCTTTACCTTTAAAGAACAAAGTGCTGTTGTGTACATGCTTCCCCTCTAGAGAATGGTTTCGTCTACGACGGAAACCTCATTTGAAATTTGGTCCGACCAAAGTTGCCGTCAAGGTGAATTTGTCCCCGCCCCCCTTCCCCTTGTCAGAAGAAGGAGGGTAAAATCATTTCCATTAAAATGAAAGAGTCAGTATCTTGGTTTCTTATTCAAAATATCATGGGAAATACTTTTATGAGAGTACAGACGAATTATGTGGCATTTGCTACGGAAATGCAGTCGCCCAAATATGGATTAGTGTACTATATGAGTGCCATGTTTCATGATTGGCTCCTGTGAGTCATGTGACACTATTTTTCTCACTAAATTACGAAACTAAGTGTAAAATAACTCATCGGTTTACTTAAAATATGGAATGTGTAGTCATGAAATGATACTTGAAAGCGAAATAAGGAGAAATCTGTTGTACCTGGCTGTCCTTCCAAAATAAGTTTTGAGCGACTGCTAATGACTTTTAACAGTAAAATGTGTCATCCTAGACTGTGGTCAATGCGGTTAAAACCTCATTGCGTACAGCACTATTGTCTGACCCAAAAGGGAAGTCCCAACGGGTAACCTTGCTCGCCTCGTCCGGTAAAATGTTTTTGATTATAGGCAGTGTTGGGTACAGAGACCAGACAAAAACAAAAATAAAAGTTATCCAAACAAATATGCAAGCAGCACTAGTAATGTTACGGTTCTATTTTAACCGGCATAGCAGGCGTTGAATTCGCAATTCTCCTTTGACGTGCATACTTTACTACTGCAGCCAGTATCAGGTGCGAGAGTAATACACGCCCGGCAAGCGGGCAAGTACTATAAAACCGTTAGTTAGAAGCCGATGTTACCGATTCCGATATTTCGGTTCTCAACATTGGCCAGAGGGACACCGATATTCTTGCTAATTAAGCATAGACTATCTGGTTAAACTGGGCACTTCACCTACCGAGGGTCTTCTTTTTTGATGGTCTTCTTTTTAAGGGGTAAAATAGCCTATTTGAAATTTAATGTATTCATTCAATTAGCGTATATTTCTTTAAAGGAAGACCCGATCGATAGATACTATCTTGTATTCAGTTTAATGTCATCTACACTCAGATAAGACGAAAATCTGCACTCATGATCGAATGATAAACACGGGTAATTGGTTCTCGATTAGTTATGATCTACGCAGCGACCTTGAAAACGTATAGAGCTCGTCACTGTTGGAAGGAAGTCAACACTCGATATATGACTAAAACTGACAGGTGTGTTTTTGTCCAACCATCAAAAGTATTCTGAGAAATTTGGTTCACAAAAGCAAGTCGTCGAACGCTGAATAAGAAATGAAATATTCCTTTTCAACAGAGGCACGGAAATGAACAAATCAACTAAATATTTAGGGAATATCAGATTGATATGATTATGTTCCTTACCGCTAACATGTGTTTCTAATTCTTCACAACTTTTACTATGTCTAGACAAACTTCGATTTGATGCAATCAGTGATGTTTTATTGAAACTTTGTAGTGAACTTAGGCCATTTCGACATTTTGGAGTAAGGAACCCACGGCCTAAATACTCGCCACTGCTATTTGGTATTGAATTTAAATTTAATGACGTTACAACTGCCACCTAAACATATTTCACCTTATATTTTGACCAGGAATTATCATGTACTCCCTAAATATAAGAGCATGAGCTATGTCACTCTTCAACAGAATCAAAACCATGAATTCACTCCATCAGAGTGTTAATTCACTCCAAGAATAGTGAAATTTCAAAATCTCTTTTTAAGAGGGATCACTGTAGGCACTCCATCAAGAGTGACACATAGCTCTTTTAGAGTGAATTTCACTCTTTGTGAAGTGAATTTACACTCTGCTTGAGTGAATTCACAGTTTTCGTTCTATTAGAGAGTGACTAAGTTCATTCTTTTACGTTTAGGAAGTAGACAATGTAGGACCCCAAAGACACCATAGAGTGTTGTTGATATGACCTGGAGTCCTTGTTAATAATCGAAAAAACTTATCAGACAGTTTGTTCTTAACGTTATCACTAATCAAACTTGTACAGTTGTAAAAGGTGGTACATTGAAAGTTTTATAAGCAGACACAATCCATATTCGTGAATGTTATTTCTTATATAGTATCTAAAAATTCCACGTGGGTCGTCGCGGCTCCCAGCCAAGTCGCGACTCTGAACTAAAATCGGGTAACCCACCAAAGTCCATACAGCAGGGAGCTGTAACTCCCTGTATATAGCAGGGCTTAGGCGTGTACATTTCAATTAGAGTAAAGACATCATAGGCACAAACCAATATAGTTACTTTTCCGGGGGACGGGGCGGACCCATCTTCCTTCAAGCATCTGTGACGCTTAAATAGGATTGCCCAATTTTTTGCAATAATGATACTGAAATTTCCCCCACCTTGAGAGGTGCTGTAACTCAGTGTCCCCCCCCCCCCTTATCTGCAATGTTATATTAAATTCTCTGTCAAAAAATCACCAACCGAGTCAACAACGTAAACTTTTGGACTAGGCCTACTCGAATGTCTGTGACTGCTGTAAAAAGCGGTTTTCGGGAACGGACAGTGTATTGTCTCACGGTCAAATGCAGTAAGTTAAAATGATTGCTGTATACTTCATTGGAAAGAGAAGTTTCTCATTCAGGCTACCTTTGGCGCCCCTCTTGCATGACATATAGATACAAAGTTCCAAACTATATCGATCGCAGCCTTCCCCACTATTTTCTAAACAGCACATGCTACACGGCCCAGTCTCCCAGGTCTGGATGCTGAGAAAACCACAAATAATGAAATTTTGGGCATACAATTTATACGAAAGGAAATCAGCTTCATTTTCTATGAAGATTACAGACCACGAGACCGAAGATCTGTGGGACCGAAAATAAAAAAGGGTTCATGAGACCGAAGGTTGACGAGACCGAAAAACAGGGTTTGCGAGACTGCGAAAATGAGAAAAGATTCCCGAATTCGACATTAAAAACCAGCTGACGTGTGTTGTCCTAGGCCTATCCTCATTTTCGGTCTCACCTGCGGGATTTTTTCTAATTTTCGGTCTCGTGAACTTCTTCACCCTTTCAGTCTCGCGAACCATTTCTTACATTCGGTCTCGCGGACCTTCGGTGTCGTGGGGTGCCCCTCTATGACGGAGACGATTCAGTACTAAATTTTTCTAGATCATCAAGGCTTAGATAAGACTACGACCTTTAGAGACGACGACACGGGTTAACATCGTTAACGACTAATGTAAAAGTTCAAACCTGGAGAAAACATGAAGGATATCCATATAGGAAACGGAGACACTTTCAGATGAAATAAAGAACTCAAAAATCAATCGGAGACGCTCGGTATCCATGGTAACACTCCCTTGAGACATAGTATTGATACAGGACGAGACATTGTACAAGATCGCAAGGTGTTAAACATCTATGGCTCAAATAAATTGCATTGACAAGAAGTTTCTGGAAATTTTTCTTCTGGTTTCATGTTTTGGTCCGGTGAATTGCGACTTGTGAAACTTATCGCCCATGCAGTTACCAAACAATCACTTACAATGTTTTTTTTTTTTTTTTGGGGGGGGGGGTTGCAGACTTTGAACAATGTACAACAGTCTGCTGTATACTCTCACGAACGATTTTTACAATTACAATTTTGAACTATAGAGGCTTTTCATATGACGTCATAATACCCACTGGCGCCATGTTGGAGTACATGTACCTTCGTAGCAGACCACACTCGACGCGCTTGCTCGATGAATGTGTACAAACCGCGTATACCACAGGACGCACTGTGCAGTGCGTTCAGTGTACGACTGGTCAAAACCATGTGTTCTTGGCATGAGTGTCCTCCAGCATGACGAATCTGTGACGCAGTTGCAAAGCCTCTATAGTGACCACGCACTGACGTGGGTAGGGAGAGGCAGCCTGAGCAGAGGCAGCACCCAAATTTTCTTTTTTTTTTTGTTTTTTTGTTTTTGTTTTTGGGTTTTTTTTTTTTGAAGTGTGAACACTGCGGCGTATAAGCTGATTAGGGGTATTCTGTTTCAAACTCTAATTGTCTTTTTAAAGTAACACTCAGTTACGGTACTAGAATGTCAAAATTAGGAAAGGGGGCAAAATAAGGGTAAACGATAATGTGGGGGCAAAAAGTTAGGGGCCACAATGCGACACCCAGACCTGGTTGTGGGGTAAAATCTAAGGCACATGCCCCCTCTCGCCCGTTCCGCGTAGCACCGCTCTGACAAAACTTTCATCACGCAGTGTTGTTCATGAGACCATTTTCGAAACAAAGAAACCTGCCTGCAATTCTTGAACTTAGGCTTTTTTTTGCCCGCATAGGCCTTATATACAACTATTCTTCACACTAGGAAAGAAGTACAGAGGGTTCAAATCTTTGTGGAAGGTAAATATCAGTTCAGGAAGGGTCGAGTTGGGTCCATGGGCGTCGATCCTGGAAAGAGGGAGATGTCGCCATATGCGTCATATTCCCTCCACCATTCGGAAAAATAAGCAAACTATATGCCTTATTAACACCATTTCGCATCTAAATCTTTTGTGGCAGCAAAAATCTCCCATACCCCTTCTAGTTGTCAACTTCCGATATCATGTTACTTCCTGGTGAAACAATATCGTTGGATCAGGGAGGTGGTATACCACTTCTCCGACTAGACTGGGGAGGTTCTTTTGATAACACCTCCCTTGTTGAATGTATCAAATGTCCTGTAAAGAGTGGACAGAGAATATGGGGGCACCCCACGAGACAAAAGGTTCACGAGACAGAGAATTTAAATGAGGAAAGGTCCACGAGACCGAACGTAAGAAGAGGATCGGGAGACCGAAAATTTGAAAGTGTGCGCAAGACCGAAAGGACGAAGAGGTTCGCGAGACCGACAATGGCCGACAATGGAAAAGGTCGGCGAGACCGAAAATGAGAAAAGGCCGGCGAGCCATTTTCTCAATTTCGGCCTCGCGAACCTCGGTCTCGTGAACCCCTTTTGAGTTTCGGTCTTGTGAACTCCTGTTACATTTTCGGTCTCGCAGACCTTCTCTCTCGTACCTACGGTCTCGCGAGCTGTAACCGCCCTGGAGCAATAAACTGAGATTGTATATGGATGAGGATGAATTTCAGACAATTGTAGGAAGGGCTTAAGTAAATAGGTTAGGAGAATTGGAACTGCTTCGGGTGAGAGGCTTAGCCCTTTATTTTAAAGATCAAAGTAAATGGGTTCCTAAATGACCTTGAGTTGAGGTAAGAAAATTTGCCACCCCGAAGGTCTTAGAATAATGAAGTCGTGCCGTTATTGTAAAAAAGAAAGCGTGTTCCTTCAAAACCGTCTCCATGCATACGTAGTGATGCACCAATATTGGTTCATGGAGAGACTGCCTCATTAAATGTTTCCCTGCCGGCTTTACTTTGGACACGATTAGTCGCTTCCTAGACCTTTCGCGGGATTAAAATTTGCCCTCAACTTAAAACCTTTGTCCTCCACTAGACGTCTGTGTAGCCTGCAGTGACCAACCTTTTCTGGGGTAACAGGCTCCTAGGTTATTCGTTGTTACTGTCAAATGACAGGCCTTTTATGGTTGACGTTTAGCAAGCAGGTATACTTTCATTAAGCTCTGGCCGTCTTTTTCCATGTAAATAGCAGAGCCGTATTCGTAGCACACCGCCACATGCTTTTTGACGTACGCACTATTTCCCCTTCATTACCTGCCCCCACAATTTTTTAACATTCCGGTCTGGGACAGGGCCAAGGGTAAATGTCACGAGACCGACACTCACACCGTTCTACTTTTTCTTAAATCCTCCAGACTCTCTGGCAAAGAGCCGTTCGGCGAAACCAAACTAAGAAACTGCCTCCCAAGGAAGCTACATCCACTAAAGAACAACACTTAACTGACCAACCTCACGTCCCTCAGTTCAGTCAGAGACCTCGGAGCCAGTTTTGAAGTGTTAGGGATAACCATCGAAGTGCCCGAATATGTTCAATAGAATAAATGCATTTTATGGCGACCCAAAGTACAGTTTAAGGTGGTCCACAATCCCACGGCAGGAAAAGTGCAGAGGCTATAGCCCCCGCGTCTCCAAGGTCCCGGTCTGTGGCTTCAATCTCAGATCAAATTTAAGGGATAGCCATTTTGACACAGTTCATTTTCATCATCTTACAGTTCGTGGCACATAGCAGTTAAATTAAGTACTTAGGCTATATTACAAACATTATAAGACTGTCGAAGGCATATTCTATTATGATGGAAAAGAAGAAGACGGGAATATTATACTTGTAGGTTGTTTCCACTAATAATAGTTTACACAGTTTCCACAATAAATTTAGAAAAGGGAGTATTGAACACAATTTAGAAAGGTATACTGCTGAAGAAGACAAAGAAAAGGAAGAAGGAGAAAATGGAAAATAGAAAACAGGAGGGTCACACATCACTAAAGCTACCCCTCACATGAAAGTCAATAAGTTTGCCAATGATGGCACCACAAATTTATCAAAGCATGACCGTTCGGATTTGGGGCTACAGGAGGAAGAAATTTATACGCCGTACACCCCACCGCTATGAATCCGCAATTTGACGAAAATAGACTTTTTCACACAGCTAATGGTGGTGTGTTCCTGGACCGATCAGCGAGTACTTCCCATGGTGTGTGAATGTCTTATACTAGACTACGTGCAGTTTGTCATTCCTCATACAGAATGCATATCATTCCAGGGAAGTACTACGGTGATCATTCATTCCTACAAGTTCCTCTCTGATTTTACCATTGTCAAAATTCCACAGGTGTCATTGAGTTCAATTTCTCCAAAAGTCAACGAAAAACAACAAGATTATCTCGCATTCTGACCTCATGAAATGAATTAAAATCCAAAAATAGGTCAAAAACTAATTCCATGCTAGTTGCATGTCGTGAGGGTTGGTTCTCCATAGGTGTACTGAAATAATTTCCTCATTTGAGTGGAGTAAGTACAAAACGTTGTCAAAAGGAGGGCGTAGATATCTCTTCAACAAGATTTGGAAAATGCGTTGTCTGGTGACATGAAAATGACGACGTTGGATATTTGATGTAAAAAGCACAGGCTTAGAAAATACTCAGGAACATGGCTAAAATTCCCAGTTACCATCAAATCCATTAAAACTTGACCATTTAACAAAGTAATTGCTTCTTTGCATAATTATAAGCTAAATATGCAAATTTTGTGATGTCGAGAGACGGACATGTGGTAATGGTTCAGGTTTTCCTTTGTTTTCACAACCTTCATTTTAAGGACATTTGTTACATAGGGATGTCCCGAGGGTATTATTTTCGAAGTTTTGATTGTGTCCTTAAGAACCATCAGTATCATTTACCAAATCGTAAGGGGTATATCTCGAGAACGACCTAAGATATTGGCATATAATTTCGACAGATTTTTTAAATGGCAAATCTTACTCTTTAACCGTCAAGTTAAGCCAGGACATTTTGCTGGCATGTCATCATACCCTTAACAGCTCATTGGTTACAACAGACCGGACCGATATGTGTATGGGTTTTTCTAAAATCTATTCTACGAGGAAGGAAATCTGTTTCAGATATTGGGGGAACATTTCCGATGTTCCGATTTGTTCGCTTGCTCAGTTCAGCTGTTAAGTAACCCCTAGTATCCAGCCTTTGAGAAAGTGGCTAAAGACTAGGGATATACTCACGTTCGTCGGATGGGGACGTTAAAATGGCGGTCCCGGGAGCAGGGTTGGGAGTGATTAGTACACGCCTACCTCGTGAACCTTTGAACACTAGTCGAAAAGAGAGGTGACTACCGCCGGTGTTCATCCACGCTCACTCTGGCACAAGGTCCTTGATGAGCCAAAATTGGTTTCTGACCATCAAAATGTTAAATTAAAAAGTTCAAAGAACGAATGCTTTGCGTAATTGGTCATGGATACAGGTGACGACCTTAGGTCCCATATATTCTCCATGTGCAAGTCTCCTGAAAACCAAACGGTTTGGTTCTCTCTGGAGGACAAATTGACACAAAAATAGCGAGACATATTCAACCACATATATTTGTCTTCATTCCCCCGGAATATCGATGCATTTGATATGATGGATACATTTGATATGATGAACTCCACTAAAAGTATTGGGGTGGTCATGTCCCCTCCCACGATCGTCGCCCATGCTGTTCTATACACGAATCCGGATGGCAGGTGATGGTCTGATTTCAGTCGGCCATTGCTGGGGTCCATCACCTTTTAATCTTTCAATTTCCTTGCTTACCTGTATCATGGATGTTTTTACACTAAATTGTATCTTGATTCCTTCAATTTTACTGAATATGAGGGTTCGAAATTCATGTAGACAATAAATGAAGACGATTAAAGGCTGGTGGACCCCACTAATGGCCGCTTACAGTCACTAAAAACAAGCGCTAATCGGATTCGTCTATACACAGCTGTGATCTTCTGGTCGTGACATATTAAACTACATATATTTGTCTTTATTCCTTAAAATATCGAAATAGGGGCATTTGATATGATGACCCCACAAAAGATATTGGACGGGACATGTCCTCTCCAGTGATCGTCGCCCATGCTGTTCTTTACAAAGCTGAAGCCTCCTTGTCGTCAAGGTGCGTTCGACCTTAAGAGAGCACTAAAACACGTGACGTGTGCAAACTCGAGCAGTAGAACACAAGCTTCATACGTGCAAGGGGAGGGTGCACGATTGTGGAGCTGAATTCCCGAGTCTTGAAAAAGGACCTTCCGTTGTTTTCATTTTCGGTCTCATGGATCCTTTTGTTTGTCGGTCTCGCCTACACCTTCGGTCTCGTGAATCTTCGGTCTACTGGTATGTCCCCCTCCTTTCAAGTTGTTGAATTTGGGGGTTTGGGTAACCTTAAACTGTTTCACAGCCAATTCGGAGGGGACAAGAGGGGAACACAGATGAAGTTTTACGCCCTTCAAGAAAGTCAAATACCATTGTCTTGATGCATTTCAGTATGCCTCACTCCTTAGGATTTTCCCCCTGGACTGCCCAACCGTTGAAATATTATATCGAGCATCATCTTTCCATACCTTGTATGGTGATACGGACCTGCTCTGAACCACAAACTACAAAACACACATCTTTACAGGGGAAATCGGGACCGACTGCATGGTCAATTGGTAGAGTATCCTTCTTTCAACCGGGAGTCTGGAGTTCGACTTTTGGCCTGGTCAAAGGAAACTTTAAACTGGAACCTATACTGTTAGTTTGCTTTGCACTCAGCATCAGCAACGGATAAGGGCAGGGAAAACAAACTAGTGGACCACAACTGGAAAGGTGCCGTCACCGGCCCGACTTAAACCGGCTGGTTCAAACCAGGGAGTTGCTAGCAACTCCCTGTTCAAACTGAGCCTTAAGACCTTACCTACCTTACTACACGTGAAAAGTTAGAAACTGGGCAGTAACACTCCATCTAACCTAACCTCAGTGCAGTACATGCTGTGCAATATGGGCTACAGTAACGGTATTCTGCATTTTTTAAGCCTGCCGTCAATCAAAGAGATGTGCCAATCGAGAATTTCTGTGGACTAAACTACAAAATTATGGTTTAAGGTGAGAGTTGGCTTCCTTTAGCTCATCTCAACATTTATCCTTACTCTTTGAAAATTCCTTTCATGGTCCCTACACGAGGTTAAACGCCAACGGTGGTTTCTTGCGTCACGCCTTAAATTCATTAGACGACACTAGGACCCTCGGTGTGAGTTAGCGGATGGGAGGAGATGCCACCTCTCCCGCAAAAATCTCGTTCCCCAAATTCCCCGGCGACAAACACAGTTTCTGTATAATAGGGACCCTATATATTTTGTCTCTCCTTGTCCTTCCTCCTTAGAAAGTTGTCCAACTTCTGGAAAAGTACTTAAGACCGAGCATCTTCCCAATTTCCCTCATTAAAGGGCCAAACCTCTCACCCCAAACTACAATTTTGGTACCAAAATTCTCAAATGGCTCAGCTCTTTAATTGACAGCTAATTCAAACAATGCAGAGTACCAAAGCTTATATTACACAGCATGAACGGTATACTGAGAGTGTTTTGATTATATAAATTGAGTTTTTCTTTACTCACCTTGAAGCAATAAACTGAGATTGTATCTGGATGAGCATGAATTTCAGACAATTGTGGGAGGGGCTTAAGCAAGAAAGTTAGGAGAATTGGTACTGTTTGGGGTGACAGAACTGGGCCTTTAAGTTGCTTTCATTCTTGTAACTTTCTTTTAATTTCGCTATTGCTTTCTTCTTCAAGTTTAAGCCTTCTTACATACTTTTCAACTGTAGCTGAAACATAACACAAATGGGCACTCTAAATAAATCAGGAAGTTCTCTGCTTAGCCTCTTACAAGCAACCACATTTCACGTATAGACATGGACGACAAACGTCCGTGGTTTTAGGAAGTAATATTTCCAAAAGTTATCGAGAAGTCTGAACTTACTTTAATTTTTTCAGGTAATGATTCCTGCCCGACCCCCCACTCCCAACTCACCCTTCCCTTCCTTCTCAACCTTTCGATGTGGCAAACATTTCCGTCGTAGTAGTCCCTTTATCACCTTCACCGACACCAACTCCATGCTTACACTGAATACGGAACTTTTTATCCGATGTTCAGTTAGAAAAAACGTCTAAAGTTAACACACTCAATCAATGATTGAAACCGTGCTTGCATATCATCTTAAAATTGCGGAATGAAACTTGTAAAAACCCATAAGCCAAACTGCCAAGCCGTGTCTCTTTTTCCCCAGTGAAGGAAGACACCATCATTTCTCTAAAAAGCATTCGAAGTTTATTAGAGATGTTCAGTAGCTTAGCCTATCCCAAAATCCGACACTGCATCAAATGGTTTTATCGGGGAAGTGCTATTTGATACTCCCTGACATGACTTCCCTACGTACGTGATCCCCGAGTCAAGTTCATTATATCAAAGTTTCGGTTTTAGGTAGATATAAAACCTCCCTGGACCCAACTACCTCCTTGCTTGAACCAATCATTACAACCATGCGGTTTGAATGATTCCCACGGGTTTCCAAATTGGGCTTGAAATTGGGCTTCAAATGGCAGCTCCCTGGAGAGAACCGATTCCAAATATCACAATGGTGTTCCTGGCAAAGACCGTGGCAAGATAAGGAATGTTTGTTCATGTTCTAACAAAGAAGCACCAACATGTTTTCTCACTAAATTATGAAATTTGGGAGAGTTACTCATTGGTTTACATTAAATATGCAATATCTCCTGAAATAGCTTGAAAGATACTTGGAAGCGAAATTATGGAAATTGGTGAATCTGGATGTTGTTTCAGAATAAGTTTAAGACAACTGCTCTTGTCCTTAAGGAAGAATATTGAGTTTAAAATGCTCCAACGTAGCATTAAAAGAAAATAGCTCTAGTAATTACCAAATCATTTATTCTCATCAGTAAACACTTACAATAGCTTCATCTCCTCAAAATATTATGCACAAGAGGCGTTATGGAAGTTGCATCTTTTGAAATATTGAACGTTTGGGTGAACAAATTATATTTGAGCAACAAGCAACTGAATTCCTATCTGAGAGAAACTTATTTCGTGAAAAGAAGGCTACCATAACGCCTTATTTTTAATTATTTATCATTGTTGGCCAGTAAATATCAGTTTTAAGAGGATGAAATTTCCTTGTAAAACAAACGCAATATTTCCCTTCAAAACAAGGGGAGTTACAAACAGACTGTAACGTGAAATCTGTGGTTTAGAGTCAGCAGGAGCAATTTTCTGCAATCGCTTGATTACTCGGACGAAAAAGTTGTAATTTGAAGACAGGGTCGCCAACTTGAAAATTAGGAAACGTCAAAATTGTAAAAGCGGAGACCATCTTGAACTCACAAAAAATGTTTCAAAAGTTACAATCAAATAGGCTAGGTAGTTCAAACCGATGTTTCCCCATGCACATAAACTCAGTACTCGGGGACAGGGGGCATGTGGTTCCATCAGGCCAACATAGGCACCGTGATCCATTCGTGCACATGAGATTAACAAGAAGTATGTTTCTTTTGCATTAGCGTGAGGGCAACATGGTGCAAAATACAAAACTAGCCTAGGGCGAAATATACATTTGACCTCAGAAATATTGATGCCTGTACGATACTGAACGTATTTTTTCTGAACAGAGAGTTGTAAACTAGTCCTGACAACTCCCTGAATGCTCTGAACAAAGTTAGATAAATTCGTATTTTTAAGTCCCTTTTCCAAGTGATAAAGTTCGCTCAAAAATGGTTGCTGGTATCGTCCTCTACGCAAAAACTAAACAGGTGCTAGGCCTATATTATACATGGCATATAAAAAGCCGAAAAAGAGCGATAAAAGATGAAACGAATTTTCCGTTTCTGACGATGAGATCGTTAAAGAAAAAAAAACAAGGAAAAAAACTTCCATACCTCTTCTTCTTATGCAACTTGGTACTGTCGGAGTAGGCCTACAGATTTCCCCACATCTACAACAATCCTCTTCGTGACGGACACACCAGGCAACTGACTGTCGCGGCCAGAGAGCAGAGATCCTATGATTGTGCGATCTGGATCAAGCTCTCCAGAAGAATGCTACCGGCGGTAGTCGTCAAGCAAGTGATATACATTTAACTGTCACACTCACTCGTTGAATCCCTAACGATAATGCTAAGTCAGCCCCCGCAGTGTCAGGATTTTATGTCTTTATGACAGAGGAAATGACCGCGAAGAGGTCATTTCCACGCATACCAATGTTACACTTTTTCTGAAATGATATCACGAGTACGCACTCAGGAGTATCTGGAAGTTAGTGGAACTGGAAGGTTCTTTCGTAACGGAGAGCGCTGTTTAGCTTTTCAACAATCATAACCAACTAACTGAATTTCTATGACCAAGTTGTATCAGAGGAGAACGAGCACTGACTGGCTTATGACGAAATAATGTTCATATTTTCTCTTTCATGCTTTCATTCCAAAATCTATTTGTCTTTTATTCACAAAGCGTTGATTTGAGGAAACTAAAATTGGTATTTTCTGTTGCATATTTATATACATACACGTCAATTAACTTAATAAAACAGAAAAGTAACACGTAACATGGCAAAACTCTTTTACAAAGAGCAAAACTCAGTCTTTGAACTTGACACACAACTTCACAAGATAACGACCTGAGGACAATATCAGCAAACAATGTTACAAATGAATAAGATGTATTTTGCAGAAAAATTTCCATTCCGTTTATTATTCTTTTGACGAAATGTTAATTTTCCTTTTTTTGTATGGAATCTCAAAACTAAAAGTGTTTGGATGCACGTGCATGACTTTCTGTTTATTACGTATGGCAAAGACTTTTCCGTTTACTCGCACGTGCATGACTATGGGAAAGTGGGGGACGTATTTCCTGCCGATATGAGGACACCTGGGAAAAAATTAGGCATATAAACCCACTAATCTATGGTGGCGCTCAGCTTACATAGCGTCACTCCAACTAGGTCACAGTGAAAACACGTTCTCACTCTGCCTAACTCTAAAATATTGTCCTGTACCTATGGAAGGAAATCGTTCATAACCCAATTCGTATAATGTATTTCCTTAGCTAAGTAGCGCCAAAGATGATGCATTCTTAAAGCTTGAACGGTATTACGGTACATATTGCGATTTAGAAATATATTCCCAGTTTAGTAATCATATACGAATTGCGAGTGAAGTGGTGGCGCCGTTTCATATCCTGTCTCTTACATCGTTTTATTCTAAGGCGTGTTCTGAGATGATCAATTATCAATGAATAATGAATTGTAACTTTTTTCAAATCGATACAAAAGTTGCGGAAATATTAAGCGTAAAAGTGGATCCACTGTTCTCAAGTCTTCTCAAAAAGGGAAATCATACAAATCTGTGCAACTTAAGTGTTCATTCAAAAATTCACTTTGCAAGCTTTGAACAAATTAGCTTCGGTTTTACATAACGCAAGTCTAGCTTCTGCCAATTAAAGACGACGTTTTTCTTTTTCTCTTGATTTCCTGCATCAAACGGATGGCGTTTTTTGGTTTTTAACTGTGGGTGGGGGGTGCAGGTCACCCCATACCTCCCACCGCCATCTGGCTATACTAACATTATCTACAACCTTCGGGCCTCGTAGTGAGAAATAACGCTGTTCTCATTTAGGCGCGGATCCAGACATCTCTCAAAAAAAAGGGGGGGGGGGCTGAACTTAGAGAAAGCGGGTAATAGGGACGTACGGTGATTCTCTGTCTGAATATCTCGGTGGCGCAGGAAGCAATATGAAAGAAGGGGAGGGCGACGGGAGGAACAATTTTGGACCATGTACTTCTCCTTACCCCATTGACCAAAAGGTACATTTTTATGCTTATTTTCCCTTATTTCTACGAGCAAAAACATTTTTAAATTTAAAAAAAAAATGTGATTGTTTTCTCAAGTTTGAACACTAGACTGTACTGCGCACGTCGAAAATTTGGGTCCTTTTACACATTTGTAAATATGGAGCTGGTATTGCAAAAATAGTTCAGATTCAGGGTCAATGAGACTAACGTGCCGACAGTTCACAGCCACCACGGTACATTGCATGCATGGGCTGATGTGCGACTGCAGGCACGGATTCAGACATTTCAAAAAAAAAAGGGTGGGGGGGGGGGGGTAATTTTAGAGAAAGCGGGCAATGGGGACGTATGGTGATTCTCTGTCTGAAATATCTAATTCTGTCCGAAAGACCACCATCTGCATGGCGCGGATAGTACAGAAAATTTTGAAAAATCACGACCGCTTAGAAGGACGTGTTTAGACCTTTCTTCATAGGGGGCCAAAACTTATGCGAGAGAGCGAAGCGACCAGACCCGAGAGCGATTGCGCGCGAAGGGGGTGTGGGAGGGGGTTGCCCCCTCCCATGGTGTGAAACTTTTTACTTTTTCAATGTGAAAATACCTGATTCGACGCTTTGTGTATACGATATTTTGTATGCTTAAGGAGACCCATTACTATGTATTTTATGTACTATTTTCTAAGAATAACGGCATTGAATCAAATGCGCACCTATTGCCGGGAAATAATTGGGTTTGCGCAGAGCGCAGGAAAATTTTGGCCAAATTCCCTCCGCGATCCCGGGAAAGACACGTCCCAGGCCTGTTTACGGCATATAAGTGGGAAAACACTAGCAATGTTGTAAAAATAAACATAAAAATATAAAAAAAATATGTTAATGGGGGCGCTCCCCCTTCTACCATTACCCCCTGGCTACGCGTTTGCCCACTATACCCTCCAGGACATCTACATCGTTATTTATTTTTATTTTTACTCAATTTCCATTGAAGTGAAAAAAATAATTAAAAGATAAATCCAAAGGCCATTGCCCAGGAATTTCCGTGGTGACGTGACGAAATTTGGAATAATGAATAGCGGAACAGGGCAGTGCATCACAGCAGGCCCACTATCTAAGCGGAACGTCACCATTAGTTGGCTCGTAGCGTACACCATGGTTTTAGTTAAGATGCTTTCCAGATCGCTGGATTTAGCTGATTTGGCTTTGCGCCTTAATTTTTAACAGTCTGGTTTAACTAGCTGCACCCACGGCCTCTTTTCCAGTTGCGAGTTAGATTGTTTCCCCCTACTCTGATGCTTATGCGGAACACCACTCACAACAGCATGTAGGCTCAGTTTTGAAGTCTTTGGTATGACCCAACCAGTGCCCTCCCCATTGGAAACTTTTTGAATATTTGGGGGTCTTTAGATGCAATATACTGAGACAAAAACCAAGTTCTAAATGCATCCACCGTCAAAATGCAGTTCCCTGGTCCCAGGAAATAAATACTTAGAACCTAGGGGGGGGGGGGGGAGAACTTGGCATCTCCAACATCAGCTGGAGCGGGAAAGTAATTACCAAATACTTCTTCCCGATCGCAGGAAGCTATCACTTCCCACGCACTCCAACATGCATCTGAACCACCTTTGTCTTGAGATTCCAAGTTTAAAATTAATTCAAATACTGGAGCAGGAGCTGTGCGGTACAGCCATCAATTTGGACAGATATTTAAACAAAATACTTAGTTTAGCAAAAAATTCTCGCCGTCCGGGAGAAAATATATACTCAGAGGTTTTGGAAGCAGTCCATATCCAGTCCATATCAAAATAGAAATCAAAATCAACATACAGCCCAATTTTCCGTTTTCAGCATCAACAACTATCAAGGGCTCCAATTCTTACGTGTTGCATCACAATGAACACTTTAAGAACTAACGAAGTTCGTGTATCTGCATTTGTGTTTTGAGTTGTGAGGGAAATGACGAGCCTGAAATATCCCGCTTGAATATTCTCGTAGATCAACAGTATGCTTATTTTAGTGTATTTCTTATTGTTGATGTGACGAAAAAGGGGGGGGGGCTGAGGCCTTAAAAGCCCCCCCCCCCCCTTGGATCCGCGCCTGTTCTTTACTAGGATACTAACACTGAAAAGTCTCTGATAGTATAAGTGACCCAATCCTTGGGTGATTTTGTGTGAATCAATAAGAGTACTTTTTGGGTGAGCGTTCAACAGTTCCCCTAACCATTGACTGACAAGCATATTTGAACATTTTTAATTTCAACATGTGTCAAGTATAGCAAGATCATACGAACCAACCCTTCAGTTCCCCCTTCCAAAAGCAAAAGACCATTTTGAATCTCATGTAGAGGGCGCTGTTAATTAATACCTTGAACCGGGCCCCTTAAATCTTTTGATATTCACGGTAAAGTGCCCCTGCATTACTTGGAATTTTTGTGTTGATGCATTAGATCTGTCATTTTCCTGCATTCTACTGGTACATTTTCCGGAACTCCCATATAATATGACACCCTTACTTCCACAAATCCATTGCGTCCCCCAAACCCGTTTTATCCGACACTCCATAATCCGACAGTTCCTTTTGCCGACTGTCGACTGTACAGTATATTCCGTTAACTCGATTGCAGATGAACACAGGTATATAGGAGTGTTGGAATACAGGGCAATCACCTACTCTCTCACAGAAACCTTACTCTGATGACGCAAAATAGATTTGATGAAACCAGGCCTCTTTAATGGTGGGGGAGACAGATAGTCACGTTTTAGACCTGTGGACAAAGGGAGGGAAAGCTATTTTTCCTCCAAATGGTACTCAGTATCCCCTCCTTAGATCATCCTCATATCAAACTCCAACAACCAATCCCGTGATGCAATCCTGGCCATACGCCTGTCTCGAACATGCGTAATTATTGAGGAAAAGATTGTTTTAAGCTGAAAAAATGTTACACAATTCTGTAGGTTTGCTTTGTGCACTTCTCTAAAGTGATGTGCTGAAGAGCAGTTTTTCAAGAGCAATTTCATTATTATAGCTCAGCTTAGATAGTCCTGCTCAGCACTCGACACCCAATATTTTTCCAATTCTCCTCGCTTGTATATGCCTTACAAACATACGACATACCGTTGTGAAATTATGGGTTACTACAGTTAACTACCTTCTAGCATGCAACTGCCCCTGACAAATCCGTCCACTACATGTCGAACCTGATAGAGTCAGCCCTCTGCTGGCAAAGTTCTTCTCTAACAAAGTGTACCCCTTTAAAAAAAAACGCCCTCTGAAAACCCCCTCATGACAAACAAAGCCCCTAACCGAAATCCCCTCCCCCCTCCCGACAAAAATCATCCAATTTTGGGTCATACATTTTGTCGAACTTTCAAACAAAACAAGTGTCATGCTAAGTCAATAACAAGGAATTCTACTGCATTAGACAATTTGTAACCGCTTTATTGTAAAGCTGAAGAGAAAAACTACTACACAGTCACTTTTCTTACCAGGGAACTTTCCTGTATGCCAGGGGACACTTTACCCACGGATGACTTAGATTCCTTGGCATGACTAAGACGACTTAGATTCCTTAACATGTTTATTATTAGAACACAACCATAAAATTGTCTTCTTTTCGGGTTACCCTTTTCCCTCGTAGTATAAATCGGACGGGTCACGGCTTTTCCCACTTGTGTCTGACTTGTTTGTTTGGCCTGCTTCATTGCTTATCCTAAGCACCAAACACAATGGCAGCATGTTCTATTTTTAAAGTACTGCTATAGTGAATTGGCTTAACCGCGTTTGGTTAAACTTAAAAACTTCTTGTAATACCTGTTCTAAGCCTACAGTAACTAACTACAGTAACTAACTATAATCAACCTCACGAGATGGAGAGATTAATAAAACAAACATGGAGTCAAGTTACAGTAACCTGCGTTTAACTGTCCTCGATGAAATTTATCCTACAGTAAGTGCCGTACGAAAAACTTCCCGAGTTCCAAATGAACGAACCAAAATGATTGTGACGTTTCAGTGACGTAGCCTTCAATTTTCCCGAGAATATGAACATTAAGAAGAAACAACAATCTTAGAGGAAAACCTAGCTAAGAAACAAGCAACATTTATTTTGAATTTTACCTTAAAATGTTTGATAAATATAAATCCCCATGTGCCTGTACCACTTCTGGCTGAAAATATAATTTGAAAATTCCACTGTAATTTGTGATACCTGCAGATGTTCAAGCTATATAAGACATTCTCTACTATGCACTGCGTGGCACGTTTACGCCAAACCGGACGGTAGTGTTCACACATGGTCCTACTCTGATTGCACTGGGAGGCGAGTAGTGTCTCTCCCCAATGTATCGCCGGTCCTCGAGGGGAGTCTCGGGGGAAGGTTGTTGTCGTATGCAAAGCACGCTGAGCGTCACTGTATGCAGAAGGGTACTAGAGATGCGCCTGAGTTGGTTCTCTGTTGTAGTTGACAGGATACATAGCCGGCCAGAGACCTTGAACGCTCGGCTTCAATCTTTTGTCTTTTTTTTTTCAATTTACCGCCACCCTTTATAATCTCTGAAACCTCAAGAAGCACGACAAGGGAAAAAGACAAGAACGCCCCCAGTTTGACATTAAAAACTTTTAGAATGAGCTCAGACTAATGGTGCTATGATATCTGATTCCAAACAAATACGATCAAGTCCCTGTACAGTCAACTTCCGTTTCATGTCTCTAGATCGTGGACCATCGATTCTTTTTTGTGTTTGGTTCCAGGAAGATCCATACATATTTTATATGCAATCAACTGTACGCAAACCTATACATAACAACTGTCGACCCCTTTTTGCAATTTGGACACAGTGCTATAAAAACAAGTCAGATATTCCTTTGCACGTGACCCTTAAACTATATTTAATCTTAACCATGAATTTGAAGCATATTTAAAAAAGGAAAATCCGAATCTTTCTTCTGAGGCCCTTTAAAAAAATTACGCCTTCGGCGATGGAAGAGTAACAAGGGTTACCAGATTGGTTTGTATTTAAAGGAAGGGAAGGGGTTCAACCCAACTTAATGACCAAGGTGTCCCATCTAGTGAAATACATATTTTAACTTAAAAAAATTGTGGACTATGTAAATGACTGTGGTAGAATCTAATCTTTCTTGGCTCGTTAGGTGTTGGTGGTTTGCTTTTTTTTGGGGGGGGGGGGGGGGGGTTGGATTACAGGGCATCTTATGGGGCCTTCACAGCTCTCCTTTGCCCTTTAACCTGTTGTGTTATGTTATGTTATGTCATGTTAAATATTCATATCGTGAGTCATCTAAGTTATAAACCTAGGTTTGTAGGACAGGGGTGAGGTAGGATGGGTGTCAATTACGGAGGAATCAATGGTTTTAAATCGGACAGGTATTTGAGGTCGAAGGTCGACAGTTTTTCGCTTTCATATCACCTATCGTCCGGTACCTTCTCAGCTTGTGTAATATATTTTTTTATTTCTTTTTTTTTTGGGGGGGGGGGGGGGGTGCTACTCGACAAGCCTTCTGGATTTATAGAGTGCTTACCTTCACAACATCTTGGTATTGTATAGGGTTTTATCTCCATTTCTGTATACTTCATCGATTACTGTCAAATATTGGGCAAAACCCAATAAATAAAATACAATAAAATAAAATGCAATCGCGGATTAGCTCAGCAGTCTACAAAATTCGGACTTCGAGTGGTTAGTTCAGGTAGGTGTTATTAGCAATATCTCCCTGGTTAATTTATACAGGTCTATGTCATGAACCAAAACCTCTTCAATTCTGAAACTTTTCTGTTCGAAACACAAGGCCAGGTTTACCATCTTGGGTGGGGTTTGGAAAGAAATGAATGTGAGACCCTATCTATAATTCTCTACGAAATGACTTCATACAGCGGTATAAGTCAGGAGGACGAAATTCATTGATTTACGAGGTGGGGGTTCTGGGGTAGCAGTGAGCCATCTTAGAGCAGGGAAAATGGTGATATCAGGGCACTGAAACTAGTATTTTAAGGGACAAGTGGATAGTGCATTGGATAGAGCGGCGGGCAAAATGTTTGCAAATTTTCAGGGTAACCCTCAGGTAAACATGTTCCCGCACGGTTATGAATGATGAACTTTTTGGTGCTGGCACCCGCTCACCACACTCATAGACCACACAGACTAAAACGCGAACTTCCAATGAAAACTTCAACTTGTCTTTGCAATTAGTACATTTTCCAAATTTTTGCCGTAGTGTATGCGCCTTTCAAATAAAAATCAGTTCTCATTTTGAAACCATTTTGAAGGGAAAAGGCTCGTGATGTTTTACTTGGTCCAAATTAAGAAAAAAAGTTTGAACATGTCCTTTCTTCCTAATAAATGACAGTTATGGCTGTGATTTCATATTACACCATTCCCTTGGCCTATGTGATAAGTGTTTTGGAACTTATAGGCACCCATAATCGTGCAATCGTTTAGGCTTATTGTGTACTGTAAACATACACTTGCCACGATGGAGTACCATTCTTGTACTAAAAGCTGTGTCAAAATACTGTATTAGTATCGAGGTTCTCCTTTCAGGCTATGAGTGGAGAAAACAGAAAACTAGAATCACAGGAATTAGCGCCAGTAAGTACTGACATTAATAGCAATCCGAACAGCTAAATGCAACAGATTCTGTAACTGCTATTGTACATGGCCTACAGACTTTTGAAGCAAAGGCTCAGTGATAAAATACTCAGACCAGGGATTACTGTAATCGCCATTGACGATGAGAATCCCGGACCAAAATATTTCTTTGGCCAGTCAACACATTGTCCTCAACTGGAAATAAGACAGTAATTAACAGCCTGGCTCTTTCAAAGAGATGCTGATTCTTTAATTTCACGTAAGCTCATTTTTACCAGGATATTAACATTGATAAGTTTCTTATTGATTGAGCCATTGCACCTTAATGGGTGATTTGGCTAGATTTCAGCATATGTCCTAAATGTGTCAAACATATACCCTGACATACATCCCAGTTCTCTTCCATCTTCCAAACGCAAAAGATCCTTTTGAATCTTGTTCAGAGGGCAGTGACTAATCATTAATAGGAGGCACGGCCCAGTACTCTCCCGTCGCGACTTTCCTGTGTGATAGAGTTATTTACCAGTGGCGTAGCCACGGGGGGGGGGGGGCTGGGGGGCTAGGCCCCCAGATTTTTTGCGTCCTTATAAAGTAATTGAAAAAAAATAAAATGTTTGAACGGAAATAAACTTTTAAGTATTTTATTCAAACAGTAAATAAATAAAATTTGTAAAAATTAAAAAAAAATCATGGATGAATGTGTGTAAAACACATTTATTGTGCACGTATGAAATCAAGTAATAACTTCAAAATGCCTACTTTCACTAAATTAGATACCGTTTGTGATCTGCACTGTCGTTTATTGCATTTCACTTCGAAGATGAAACGAAAGTCTCGACGACAAAATTTTATGTGACTCTCTGCCTTTCGGATGGCTGATTGATTTACTGAAAATAAGGCAATCTTACACTGGAGACCACTCTTACACCACCATTCCTATACTTTATCATACACAAAATATGCCGTAAGCAGGTAAGGGTAAGGTACTGCCTTCGGATAATTCTTCCTTCCATCCTTAACAAGTAGGCCTATGTCGTGCCTCACTCCTGCCCATGACAAGTGCCACTGAAGTCCTCTTTTTACTAGTTGGCACTGGCGTCCGGGGGATTTGTGAAATATCCACAAGGTCCGGATTTCATGTGCTTCTCACATGATCCATACTTCTGCTTTGCGGTTCAATTATTTTGAGAGATTTATTCGTAGTATTTTAATTTTGACTACGTAATGTACCGATGAACAAATTTTGCACATTTTTTCTTAGGTAGTATGTATGTCTCTTGTAAAAACTCTACAAAAACTAAAGATATTTTGATATTTTTCATGCTCCCCAAAAAGGGAAAATCCTAAAACTTACGCCCATAATCAGTTCAAAGTTTTGCCAAACATAGCACCATTTTGCATCTAGGAAATCTAATGCAAAGAAAGTTTCTCAGAGGGGGACACAACTACTTTTGGTTTTCCTGTTAAAGGGTAAGGTACTGCCTTAGGTAAGCTGAAATCCATTCAAATATTGCCGCATTTGGGGCTGGGTACATCCAGTTTAAAACACGTGGGAAGTGCCGTTTCCGACCATCTGGAGGGGTTTTAAAGCCAAAACTTTTCTTGTACGCTCCGCGCCAACTGATGGTGGCGCTCCGCTTAGATTCAAATATTGAGGCGTTTGCGATCTACGTCCTGAAGTTTACAATAATTTTCCCAAGGGGAAGGGAGATACCGGTTCCCTTTAGTCTCATCCCCGAGGCCACAGATCAGAAGTGTTCAGTTTGGGGGGCCCTAAAAAGTGTACCTATTACCATTTTTCATAGATTGATTTTTTATTCTCATTATTTGAGAAGTCGCAGACATGAGATTCGTATTTCAAGGCTGGGTACATCCAGCTTAAAACACATGGCAAGTGCCGTTTCCGGCCATCTGGAGGGGTTTCAAAGCTCAAATTTTTCTTGTACGGTCCGCGCAGCCGATGGTGGCGCTCCGCTTAGATAGTCTTGCCGTGCCTGACCCTCGGAGGTACCAGGCCCCCCACTTCTTACCTAGGCCTCCCAAAAAAATCCCATCCTGGCTACGCCACTGTTATTTACTCTAGGTAGCGGGCCACTAATTTATAAGTCCCTTTGAGTTACACACTAAATTAGGCTACTTCCGTGCCCCACCCCGCCCCCGGCTCCCAGTAGAAGTTTTCAAACAGAACATGCCACCCCTGTGATCGAAGCTCACAATCTGTGTTTTTCTTGGCATTTTCAAATTTCCTTACCATGAGCATTGAAATTTTGAGCTAGATAGCCTTGAATGATAGGTTTGTGTTTCCCGCCATACTAACTACTCAAAAACTGCATTTCACAGAGCCGAGTAATACAAAAAAAAATGACACTGAAATTTGTGAAATTTCCTTGAATTTTGCACAATCTGTATTTCAACTCATTTTCTACAAAATCCAAATGCAAAAAATGGTCATATTTTGCAAGCAACACAGGCAGAAACAACATCCCATAAAAATTTTGGGGGCACTTTGACTGTCAGTAAACATTTTCAAAGGCACGTGTATTGGAGTTAGTGCGCTTCTACCTCTAGCCAAATACTACAAAAATACTTAATACTATATAAAACACTGTTTAAAAATCATTGCCTGCCATGCGAAATATATTAAGCATAACCCATTTACATGATATCGGGCAGTTGCGGCCACGGGGAGGGTTTGTGGGGTTAGAACCCCCCCCCCCCATGACCCAACCTTTGCTTTTACGGTTTCAGCCCCCCCCCTTTCGTCACAACAACAATAACAAATACACTAAAATAAGCATAATGCTTATCTACGAGAATATTCAAGGGGGCTATTTCAGGCCCATCCTTTCCCTCACAACATAAATCCAAATACACGGACCTCGTATGATATTAAGTACGGATGAGTAATCAAAAGGGAGGGGCCCATCCCTTATGCTCTTTCTCCGGCAAGCATAGACGTACGAGAGAGGGACACGGAGCGGAGGGTGTTCAGTTGCGGTGAGAAATAGTTTCCCAAAGACAGTCCTAGGCCCAGTTGCGGTGAGAAGTAGTTTGCCATTTATCACGCAAGAGATGTAAGGGGGGAAATAATTAACAGACATGAGTTCGAGCAGTCACAGACAATTTCATCAATTCAGCGGATCTTTAATTTAGCTAAGAGTTACAATGGAGAGGCATTAGCATATTTTCAATTCCGTTGTTTGGTTTCTTCGAAAATCAAAACCATTTAGTATAAATATGTTAGTAATTTTCTGATCGCTTAGCATGTTCCTGCAGGATTTTTCTTATATGGAAACAAAAGCTAAATTTATAAACTGCATGTTTGGATTCTCTTTAGAAGCATGAAAACGAAATTTTCGGCCATCCGAGGGATCGCGATCATTTTCAAAATTGTCTCTACGTTCCGCACCAACTAATGGTGGCGCTCCGCTTGGAAAGCCTTTCGGGCAAAATGGCATTTTTCGGGTCAAAGTATTTTTCTTAATAACTTTATAATCACTTCGCAGTTCGCAAACTTTTTTTGAAGTGAGCATTTTATCAAAGGGCAGGAGCAGTCACCCCAAATTGAAGAAGTGTAGTAGACTGTCCAGTTTCATGATTTGCTGTTGGGAGTCATATGGCAATGTTTTTTCTCTTGAAATGTGAAATTTACCAGAAATAATTGCGTGGTTTACCTTGAGTGAGGATGCAATAGTAAACTCATAAAATGTAATGAAAGATACTTTGAAGAGAAAAAAGATGAAAACTGTGTTATTTAACTTTTTCTTCAAAATAAGTTTGGGGGGACTGCTCGATCTTTACCTTTAAGCGAAGATAGCGACTATTTATAGATTCTTCGTATGAGTCTGGAAAATGTTATTTCCGACCATCTGAGGGTCGGATTTTTCAAAATTTTCTCTACGTTCCGTTCCAACTAATGATGGCGTTTCGCTTAGATAATCTTTATGGCAGAATAATGAAAGTTTTGTGGCCAAGAAAAAACCGCGAACTAAAATGCTCACGTTCGCCTTTGCCGATCGATGCTCTTTTTTTTTGACACTTATAGATAGGCGGAGGAAAAGTAGATTGATCCTTTTTTCCAAAGGTGTGTTTGGCCAGGCTCTAATAACTGTTGATTGTCTCCAGCGGCCTACTCGTAGAACCCGTTTAATGCATGACCTTCATTTCTGTCTCCCACATACCAGTACTAACTGTTATAAATTTAGCTTCCTGCCTCGAACTATAAAGGATTGGAATCGTCTCCCCCTCAATGTAATGAGGGTTGCCTCTGTCCATAAGGACCCTGTTACTTATATTACTGGGCATTTTTAGCCTCTCGACGCATGCGTGGTGAAAGAATGTCCTTTGGATGTGTCACCTTTTTTGAAGAAAGAGAAGAAGAAGATAGAAAGTATCTTAGTTAAATGACAAGTTTAACTTTGAAAGGTACCGTAGCGTAAATGGAATAAGACTGCATGTAAAGACACAAAAGTTTCAGTTTTTTCTACATAAATCACCACAATTCAACTTTTAACACTATTCCCATCAAAGTCTAAAATATTGCACCATTTTGCATCTAACTTACGTAGGCTCCTTAAAAACGCTTAGACCCCTCCCCCAGGGGGGGGGGCGATCACTGAACACACTGCATTCCCCCTTCATAAAAATCCTGCTTATGCCACTAGTACGTCCCCCCATTACCCGCTTTCTCTAAGTCAAGTCCCGCCCCCTTTTTGAAATGTCAGGATCCGCGCCTGAAAACCTTCCCCATGACAGAATACTGGCTACCCGCCTGATATAACGGGGAGTATATTTTACATGTATTGGTTCTTGAATGTCGAACGACCAAACGAGAAGGTAACCAACTTCACATCGGTTTGCCAAAGACCAGTTACGTTACCACATGATGGCTTCCAGCAGCAACTCTTCCGAAGTGAAAACACTCGAATTTCATGAAATGGGTCTAGACGATCGGCTCTTAAAGGTATATCCCATTATTACTTAGTACATATATCGAATCTCACGAAGTCTGGGATTGTATTTGGTACTGTTTCTAGTCGTAGTGTTACATCATGTGTTCTCAATAATCTTGACGTAGGCTAATGGTATTGGTAAATGGTGTAAGCCTAGGTAGGCCTAGGCCTTCATGGTTTGAAGTAGTTTAGCGATGTAAGTGTAAATGTCGAAGGCAGGGCCTGTTCGCAAAGATATTATATATTAACGTAGATACCAAACTCCTATCCCTACACTGTTTGACGCGCTGATTCCTCATGGAGACTCAAACGGAGACGTGGAAGGGTTGATTTGAAATGCGCACAGTTCTATTCAGTGATCCAGGGCTTTCATTAATTTTTTACCCCAAAGAGTATTTGACTGCCAGTCAAAATTTTGAAAGGATATTTGACAGCCAGCCAGAATTGTCTGTCAGGTCCTTCCCTATAAAATAAAAAATATCACTGTGTAAACTATAATACTGTACTATAGTGCACAACATAATGCAGGTGAGAAACCCTCGTGCAAAGGACGATTATTATTAAACATCTTAAAATGTTTTGAGGGGGCCAAAACCAAATTTTTCTGGGGGTTATCCATGATTTTCCTCCCTCCCCCCATGGCTTAGGAAATTTATATGAATGACATTTGGCGTTGGGTTCGAGCAATTCCATTCAGTTTGGATTGACTTGGAGTCATCATTTTGTTTACCTTCTCGTAACAGTAATATATAGCCTATGGTCAAAATTTATTAAAATATCAGTGTATTAAGTTTTGACAAGCACAGATGACATGTAGGCTGTTGATAAATCAGATTGACTTTCTATGCGTGCCAACGTGTGTGTTCAGAAATAAAACAACCTGTCTACATTTTGGAACAAACTTATCACAGGGAAAATATAAGCCCCTGCACTCCTGAAGCTTTACTACAGTAAGCTTGATTACTGATGAACTACCCATGTGGAGCCTGTAGGATAGGTTCTTAGTGTAGCCTAGCCTACATATATATTGTATGTTAGGCAATGGTCAAAGTGATGAGCTTCTCAAAAAAAATTGCCCATGTGAAATAACCTTCGAACTAATGCTTGCAAATTTATTTGGAGTTGTTATCTAAATGGCAAATTTGTTGAATGATTATTTTGTTTCTGTTTTTACCAAGGAGTCTCCTCTAGTGGGAATTGGTGGTGACTCCAGCAGTTCAATTCACATGGATAATGTTGTTTTCTCTGAGGAACTGGTACGTAATAAACTTAGGAGATTAAAGGCTAGCAAATCCCCTGGGCCGGACAGGATCCTTCCTGCCATTTTGCATGAATGTTCTGATATTTTGTTGGTTCCTCTGTGTATTATTTTTCAGAAATGTCTGCACTCCGGCTTTGTTCCTGCCGACTGGAAGATTGCAAATGTAACCCCTATTTTCAAGAAAGGGAGTTGGAGCCTTCCTTGTAACTACTAACCAGTGTTGTATGTAAAGTCATGGAGTCTGTGGTTAAGGATTGTATGCTTAAGTATCTTTTAGACAATGGTTTACTGCTTCTGTCTCAGCATGGGTTCCTGCCTAATAGGTCTTGCATCTCTAATTTGCTTAGCTTTCTTGAAGATGTCTCCTTGTCTCTTGATTCGGGTCATTCTGTTGATGTCATTTACCTTGATTTTCAAAAGGCATTTGACAAAGTCCCATTAGGGAGACTTATGGTAAAATTGCATCAGTTAGGCATCCAGGGAGATGTGCGGACTGGGTCAAGTCTTGGCTTTTTGGTAGATCCCAGAGGGTTGTTGTTAATGGTAATTTCTCCTCTTAGAATGATGTCACAAGTGGAGTACCACAAGGTTCTGTTCAGGGCCCAATCCTTTTTCTAGTTTTTATAAATGATATTGATTGCTCTCTCTCATCTAGTATTAGTAAGTTTGCTGATGACACTAATCTCTATAAGAATGTTAATGACGGAAAGGATGCTTCTCTGTTGCAAAGGGACTTAGATAGGCTAGTTACTTGGTCTCAGACTTGGCAAATGTCTTTTAATGCTGGTAAATGCAAAGTTCTTCACTTTGGATCCAAGAATTTGGGTCATAAGTATACCATGGCTGGTAGTGTTCTAGGTAATGTGACTTCTGAAAAAGACTTGGGTGTTGTCATTTCAAGCGATTTGAAGCCTTCTAGGCAGTGCACAGCAGCTGCTGCTAGGGCTAATAGGGTGCTTGGTTTAATCAAGAGGAATTTCAGCAATTGCAGTAAAGATATTGTGCTAAATCTTTATAAGCAGTTGGTTAGGCCACATCTTGATTATGCTGTGCAGGCATGGAACCCTTTTTATGAAAAGGACAAGTTTATTTTAGAGCAGGTTCAGAAGAGGGCCACACGGCTTATTCACAATGTGCGTTATCTCCCTTATCTAGATAGGCTCAAATGTCTAGGACTTACTTCTCTCGAGTTAAGAAGGATTAGGGGGGATATGCTTCAGGTTTTCAAGTTCCTTTCTGGTTATGATTCTCTGTCTAACTGTAACTACTTAGAGATTTGTGCTGATCCCCGTGTTCGTGGCCATAATAAGAAGCTGGTAAAATGTTTCTCTAGACTCGACATCAGAAACTTCAGTTTCTCTCATAGGGTTGTCAATGAGTGGAACAGTCTCCCTGAGTGGGTTGTTAATTCCACTTCAGTCAACTGCTTCAAGGTTAACATTGACAAGTATTACAGTGACAGTGGCAGGATCTGATTATATTGGGTTTGTTTAGTCTTTGTTTGGATTAGGTGTTGGTTTGGGTCTGTTCTATAGGGCATCTTATGGCACTTTTACCCTCCTTTGCCCTTAAACTTATGTTATGTTATGTTATGTTAAAGGTCTTTTGCACATGTCAAGTAAATATTTCTGGCACCTATGACCAACTGGTTCATTTGCAACACTTTTGACGATCGATCTTGCTTCCCAAAATGAGAGTAATGTCTGTACAGTACAAAGTGTGTGCAGAGAGTAGTAGCTCACAGAAGAGATCAACCAATGTATTTTGGAATTTAAAGCTCTTCCTTTTGCAAGTCAAAAACTGCGAATGTAATCACAAATGCCAAACACTATCATAGTAAGAGTAACAGTGGTTCATATAATTTTTCGAAGTCATTTTTAGTTGATACTATTAAGGTTTTGAACGAGATCTGTGGCGATCCATCAAGCTCATACTAAAACTGTAAAAGTTGATGCTCAGCTCAAGGATTGCCTGCGTGGCATATCTGTCTTACTTGTGATGACTGTGGCATGTGCTATGTGTACTGATTTACCAAATGATGCTATCGTGTTTGATGGGTTCATTAATTAGATAAACACAGAACACGGTACCTTGAAAGGCGCGACGTACGCCTATGTAACGTTGTACGAACATGTGGTCTACTGCGAAGTTAAGTACATGTAACTCCCTTATTTGTAAGTTATGAAGATCATGAACAGATTTGCACTGTTCAAATAGCATCCTTATTTGTCGTAAATTTACTGGCATACACTTTCCTACAAACTGAAAGAAGTGGATACAAAAATGCACAGGGGATTTATGCGATGGGTATATGACCTCAACACTAAAACTGAAAGAGTATGCATACTCTTTCCATTCATATTTAAATCCGTATTTGACTCTTTACATTACTGTTTTGAGGCGTATTTGACCATGTAAATACGCACAATACGCAAATACGCACATTAATGAAAGCCCTGGTGATCTTTGCAGATAGCAAACTATGATTGTGTAACAGAAAATTACATTGTGACGAGTTTTAGCGTCCATTAATTTTCAAATTGATTGCACGCCTGTCAAACATTTCTCCGTGTATAGTCTGGGGTAATTGAGGTGTACTTTTACATGCTTGGAAAACAAACGCACAATTTGATTTTTCGTTGTAAGTGCCTATAGGCCTAGGCCCTACCTTTGTGAAAATAGCAGAGAAACTGACCAATCAGTAAGTCCGTGAACTTTAAAAAAACAGCTGTTGTGCATTCATGTTTACTTGTTCTTATGTTGAAAGCCTCAAAGAAGCAAAAAACTTTTCCCAGTGAGTGGAGTTCATTGAAAAAGGGTGTTTGCGAGACTTGCAATGTTTTGAAATCACATGTATTTATACTACGGAAGCATTCCAATTTATGCCTACCTGTTGGCCTTCAAAATGACTGAACAATGATTAGCACTTCCGCCCCTCCGTTTCAGTCTTCATTCGAAGTCACAGTGCCATTATAAGTTTGGTATATATGCTTGTGATATCTTTGCCTGTTCACACCCCAGGCGCCCTATACAATGTTGTATATACACCACAAACTAACACAGAAAGGTAAGTCACACCACTTCCAGCTTGAAAAATTAAATCAAAGTTTCTCACATAATAAGCACACTTTTCTGACCAAATTTGTCTGCATTAAGATTTTCCGTCAATACGTACTTCAAGGCAGTCCTCTTTTCCGATATTTTTCACAGATTCCTGATAAATCTTACTATTTTTAATTTAGTAACAGCTAGTTCGGTGTTGGTAACTGATAAATGCTGTTGAGAGACCTGTACAATTCAGCACTCCCACACTCTTCGGCTAATGTTCTTTCAATGTTATCCTAAGTTTTCCAAACGTCAGAATTGTCGTTAAATTCATTGGAATTAATTCAATGTTTACAAAATTGTAGTCAAAAGACATAGACTATTTACTAATATTAACATTATATTAATATTGAATATTAATAGTCAATAAAATTTTTACACTTCCAAAGAGGTGGAAGTGTTATCATTTTCACGAAGCCAGTCATGGCTGTTGACCTATATTTCTACTATACTTCCAGTTAGATCAACAGCTGTAACAGCTTGGTGAAAATGATGACACTTCCACTTTTTTTCTAAAAATTTTATTGATCATTAATATTCAATATTTGTTAATCTTAGTAATGATCAAAAGATGCAAATATCTTAATGCAGCTGATTGTGCCCCTAGGATTTGTCCAACAGGTTCTGAGTGAAGGGGTGGGGCCCAACAAAGATGATAAGTCTTTAGAAAGATGAAGAAAAATAATTTTTTTCCAGATAAATATGACTCCTTGTATTACAAAACCATTGGAAATCTAAGGGCTTTATTGTGGAAATTGGGAAACTTGATTTTTCTGCACAAAATCTGAAACATTACTTTTTTTAAAAAAGACAAATTAATTTTGCTCTTGAGTACCTTGGTATTCACCTTTGAGACCTGTTCATTTCTTTCTTTAATTGACAGCAAGTTACAAAAATGCCGAGTTCTGTACAGTAGCTCCTAATACACAGCATGTACTGTAATGAGTGTTTTGATTTCACATAGACGTCTTGTTTACTCTCTCTGAAGCAATAAAATGAGATTGTGTCTGAGTGAGGATGAGTTTTAGGCAGTTGTTGTTTAGTGAGTATGTATTATCTGACTGAGTTTTATTTTAGCCATATAATCTATGATCCATTCTTAAACCAAATTATTAATACCAATTATTGTTTTTCTATTCTTCCAGGACATTGCAAATCAAGGTTGGGAGAAACCGACTCTCATCCAAGAGAAGGCAATCCCATTAGCACTTGAAGGGAAGGACATAGTATCTCAAGCTCGTACTGGCTCTGGTAAAACTGCAGCGTATGCAATTCCAGTCATACAGAAAATCCTTACTCGCAAAAGGGTGAGTACTGTGAAATGATATAACTTTAATTGTGTTTTGACATTTAAAGGTTAATCAACCATGGACCCAGGCAAGCATTAGAACAGGATGATGCATGTTCAAAGGGTTAATAGAAGTGAAGCTCAAGGGCGTCGCAAAAGTGTATCTAGTAATTGCACTAAGGCCGAGAATTTTTAAAATCCTGTCCTTATGCACAAGTCCAGAGTTGTTTAAATGTGTTGATTAATAAATAACAATATCTTGATATTGAAAAGATGTGAAAGAAGTTGAATTTCACGCATAAATAACCACAAAAAACAGATGAACCCAAAGTAAAGTGGAATAGCCCAAGATGAGTGTTATTCATTACCAAGAGATTGTCATGGGATAGTGCACAGTCACCGAACTGCAATGGATAAATAGAAGTTAAGGGGAACTCTTCACAGCAAAATTTACCCATGCACATCTCATCTATTGGTTTGGGCAACAGAAATTCAACAATTGCATAGTAGAACATGCCCAGCCTGGGCATCCTTAGCTAAGGTCTAAACCACTCTACTTTTGTAGTGCAGGCAGATCATTGCCATGTTGAAATTAACCTGAAATTAATATCACCCATCTGTATGTTCCCTTTTTGGCCCTTTGGCTAAGATTATGTGTAGTATCTTTTCTTTTCATCCATTTTGGAATGGAGCCATACATGGCAGATCAGTGATATAAATGGACTGAGGGCCGTAAGGTTGTTCAGAAGTGTTGTCCTTTAGTGTACATACATAGCTCCCTGGGGAAGCAGTGTCATACAGTAATTTGGTTTCACTGGTTTCCTTTACCAAAAAGTCAGGGTGACTAAAAATAAGTCTGCAGTATGTTCCCTCTAATACATACATTTCTTGTGTTCACATGGAACTTTACCAGTTAAGCTTCAGTTATTGCCAAATGCTGTAAAGGGCAACAGAAGTATTAAATGATATGCAAAAACATATTTTCTTTTGTTGATAATTTATTTCCTTCATTTGGGCAACAGTCAAAATATATAAAGCTATCAAACTTAACTAATTTTAGGAGATGGGCTATTCAACAGGGTAACAAGGTTTCAGAAAATATTTCAAGCCCTGTTAGGCTGTTACCAAGTATGAATGAGAAATAGATAAAAGAGAGATTGCAAACAGTGTGTAATATGTGCATATGTGACCTCATATGTTCAGGGTGTGAATTGAACATTTCCATATTATCAGTTGTCTCTATGGAATAAAATATAGAAGTCACATAAACTGTGATGTCACAAGAAAGAAAACTAATATAGATTTCTTATTCAGTATGTGGATGTGTTATGGTCAGAAGATAGTCCCTATTGTTTTTGCAGAGGTCAAAGGTCATCTGAGGTCAGCAGGGGTCAAAGTCAAAGTGGCATTATTTGAAATGGAATGTTCATGTTTCACATGTATCATCGAAACCTCAATGCTTTTTGCATTCTGGTTCTGTTTGTTACTCTTCATCAAATAAACCTTATCTCTCTTTACACAGGGAGCAAGAGAACAGGCAATCAAGGCTTTGATACTGGCTCCTTCGAGAGATCTGTGCAAACAAACATATGCAAACATTCGAGTAAGTGCAACATACATTAGACATGTGATTGAGTTATTTGTAATCGTATGCCCCCTTACGTAGCACTATCACTTTTGAACTTTGGCACAGTTTTTTGATGCCACACAGTACAGTCTCCATCACAGTGCTGATGTTTTCCAGAAATTGATTTTTTGAAAATTTTTGTTTGTTCTTTGGACAACCATTTAACTACAGTATAGATTTTTAGTCATCAACAAGAATAGTCAGTTGTCTGCATGGGTGGTAAAGTTGGGAAGTTGAGAGGCTCCTTCATGAGAAATTTAGGTATGTGGAGGGAAATTTGTTGGAGAGAAATTACCCTTTTCTTTTTATGAAACTATAAGAAAAGTTGTGGGTGATTTTAATGTACATATCACACCTGGTTGTCTTAAACATTTCTTGCACATTTGTATGTTTGAGAGACAAAATTAGAATTAAAATTGAAGTTTGAAATAAGGTAGGATGATTAAAGTTGAAAAAGTTAATCAGTAGGCTAAGAAGTAGAGTCTTGATTATTTATTTTATTTATTTCAACTTTCAAGGGTAAAACTCATTTAGCACAATAAAAGCTAATCTTCCATGAGGCCCTAAAACATTCTTGATTCAGATATAAGTGAGCTGTTTTTTAATTTTAACAGCATAGATTGTGTTTAACACTCACGCTTTTGTCTTTGTCAGGTAGAAATTGCATCAGACAACCACTTTCCCTCCTTGGGGTTGTCTGATGGACAAGTAGATTTTATTTGTATTTAACCAAATCTTTATATCTGCAAGGTAAATGCTGGAAAATGCTCTTTATGAAGAAATGGCATTGAAACAATGTCACAGTATTTACTATCATTTGTCATTGAAACATAAAGAAATAGAAAAGTGGATACATATATATTAGACTTAATAAAGTGCTTGATGTTATAGAGTCATTCACATGCTTTTTACGAGTAATGTGGTAAACACTATAGTACACAATCAACTGTTTTTCTATTTTAGAGACATCAAATCTTCTTTGTCAATTGTTTTTCACTTCCATTTGAACATCCAAAAATTTTTCTGTTCAACCTCATTTAACTCCTGCTTGTCAGATGAACAGCTTGAAAATTTCCTTAAAAATTAGGCCTGTTAACAGAGGTAAGATGGCCCTCCATTAGACATGCAGCTTTAAACTTCTGATTGTTAGAATGGAATTCTAATTGTACTGGACAGCCAGACCATCACAAAAATTGAGCCATATTTTCAGAGAAATTTTAATAAATTCCTTACCACTTTTGAAATGAATGAATCGTAAATTGATGTGTCATTTCTCTGTTTATAGGCTCTGACTCGTTCCTGCTCCAGAGAGTTGTCATGTGTTGATTTGTCTGGTCAAGTAGACATTGCGGCACAAAGGTTTGATATCTTTTCTAGATTTTCTATATGATACTATTTAACACATTTTGGTTGGTGTGTCTTTAAATCCCACCTTACTAACTTTATGTTTTCAGAAGTTTAGTATGTACTTTTACAGTGAGTGTAATTCGAGTCAGTCACTGTCGATAAATTTGTTAGTTAGTTTGTTGAAATTTAACAACACTCCAAGACGAATGTGTTAGATAGTGTCAATCAAGCTGATAAAAATTTCAAAGTTTATAATTTATTTTGAAGTATATTTCAAGTTCCAAGTTTGGTTTCCCTTAAGACCTCTTACGACAGGCAGGAAATGTAGTGGGCATATTCTACAACCCCCAGTCTGCAGGGGGATCACTGTCAATGAAAAGTACCACTGGGGTCCTATGGCCTATCAGCAAATGGAAGCTTCAGTATAAAATGACAGGAGCTTGATATCTAAGCAATTTGGTTCCATTTTTGTAAGAAATTTGCTTAGCCTAGCCTTCATTTGTGTTACCTCATTTGGACTTCAGACATTGCTCAAAATTGTTTTAATAATTATTTAAATTGTTTTGTTGAATCACAAATGTGATGAAAATTAATCTGTGAATCGAAGGGAAAGTTGGCAAGGATGTCACATGGCAATAAGGCATCTTTAATCTCCCTGAAGAAGAATGAAAGAAAAGTTAATCTGTAGGAAGGAATATGTCAAAATACAGGTAAATACTTTTCAGATTCCAACATTTAGCCCATTTTGTGCTATTTTGTATCCTACAGACCCCTTTTGATGGAAAAGCCTGATATTGTCATCAGCACTCCAAGACGATTAATGGCTCACTTGCAGGCTGGTAATATAGACTTGAGAGATTCGCTTGAGATGCTGGTTGTGGACGAAGCCGATCTCATCTTCTCATTTGGACATGAGAATGACATCAAAGAATTGGTCAGTTATTTGCCCAAGATTTACCAGGCCATGTTGATGTCAGCGACCTTAACAGAAGAGGTCACCTCTATCAAGCAGTTGGTGTTACATAATGCAGTACGTTTGATGTATTCAGTTTCATTTTTGAAAAAACCCAGTGTCTTATATTTATCACCATCAAATTTCAAATGTAGTTTTGTTTTAGGAGCATTAAGTTCAGTGCACTTCGGCTTAGGTTTTAGTAAGGGTTTCATATATGGTCATAACAATGCTGGCTCTTGAATGCACAATAAGTGCATAATGGCTGTAGTCAGCCATTAGTGGGGTCCAGTAGCCTTAAATTATCTTCATTTATTGTCTAAGTGTAATTTCAAACCCTCATGTTCTGTGAAATTGAGGGAATCAAGAGCCATTTCAGTGTAAAATCATCCATGATACAGGTAAGCAAGGAAACTGAAAGATGAAAAAGGTGATAGACCTCAGTTATGGCTGACTAAAATCAGACCATCGTTTGCTGTCCTGATTTGCCTGTACCCTTTCATTGTCGTATGTCTAGAGGTAATGAGAAACTACGCCCCCCCCCCCTTCCCTTCTTCTGTCTGGTGGTATTGGACTCTCATGAAGTGCTTTTTTTTCACTTTCTGGGATCAAAATGAGTAACAGCTGCAATAGCATGACTCTTATATCCTTTCCAAGCCAGTGAGCCATAATTGGAATCTACTGCCAATGCTTTGTACTTAGCATTAGCAATGGCATAGGGAAAACAAGCTAGTGAGCCACAACTGGAAAAAGGTAGTTGCCTTCCAAATCTGCATGAAGTTTGGTACATATTATCATATTTTGTCTTATTTTTTTATATTTTATTGGTTTTTTAGCTTTGGATAGGTCTGATTTTGATGTTAAATTCATTTTACATTGATTATATAAACAATTGAATTGAATGGAAACATTAAAATTAGATTTGTTTATTCTAAATATTTTTTTCATCATTCCATTTGCATACTTGTCTTCAATCCATAGATAACTTTGAAGCTCCAAGAATCTCAGCTTCCAGAACCAGACAGGCTGACCCAGTACTATGTGAAATGCCTAGAAGAAGATAAATTCCTACTTCTTTACTGTATGTTAAAACTCAATCTGATCCGAGGAAAGACAATTATATTTGTACAAGACATTGACAGATGTTACAGGTTAGGATTCCCCATACCATCTTTTTAGAAACTTTTTCTTCCTGCTGTGCATAAAACTCACAGCTTCCAATTATCCTATATTTTCTCTTTGTTGATGTATTATGAAAATAGGCATATATTTACCTGTCGAATGGGAAAACTTCTAGAAATGTCCTGTATGGGTGATGATCCCTGAAGGACATGTTCCCCCAAATATTCGAAAAATTGTCCATTGACTGTTTCTCACATTGACCATTTCTTCCTACAGTAATTTTCTGAAAATGAGATAATGCCCCCAATATGAAGAACAAATCGCCCCCTCCCTTGTTTCTTCACATATTTTCCATATAAAACAATTAAATTTTTTTTCCTACTTTTTTCCTTCCTGGAATTCTGGATACAACATTCTATACATTTGTCCAAAAGTTCCTACATTATTTTGTTCCTATGTTGAAAGCCCTGTAAAACTTTATGTGTGGTAAACATAGCAGCATTAATGCTGACGCAAGAAATGACTGAGTTTAGTATTGTAAGTGACATAGCAAAGTAGAAGTATTGTAATTATTGCACTGTTGTTTTATATTGGTCATAAAATAGAACTTTTAAGGACCATGACTGGCAATATTAAGTGGAAGAGTCCATATGGTAGAATAGACCTTATGCATATATTACATCACAAAATAGAAAGTGCGCTCTCTAATGAAAGGTTCTTACATTGCTAAAGACAGGCAAGGAATCTATGTGATGGTGATGTAGTATTTATTTGCACTTCCCATGAATGTGCTTTGACAGGAATGACAGCCATTTTTAGTCCAATATTTCATAAAGAGTCCTACATTTGGTGAATGCTTGATAGTAAGTTCCAATGTTTTATGCAATGAATATGACATAAACACTTACAAAGGTAGCCTATGATGTAGTGTCAAGTACCTAATCCTTTAGTATTGTTTTCTGATTGTTATCAAACAATGTAGATCTGAAAGTTTGTATATGTAGACAATATTTCAGATAAAAAGGCAAACTAGTTCATGTTCTGAGGGGCTCCTTCTGTTCACAAGAGGTCCCCTAAGTTTCTCTTTATGTCATTGAATTACACCATGTGATACATAAAAAAGTTTGGGTAGACATTTGGTATTAACCCTTCAATAACCAAGAAAATGAAGTCATAAGCTACATCCAATGAAGCCATATTTGAACCAAAATGTAGGGGTAGCGAAAATAAACCTGTTCATATTCTTTGAAATATGGGGTGATTTTCCTTTAAAACATACTTCACATTTATTTTTTTTTTATTTATTTTGTTTTTTTTTCTGCAAGGTTGAAGCTTTTTCTGGAACAATTCTCAATTCGTTCATGTGTCCTAAACTCACAATTACCGGCAAGTTCTCGCATGCACATCATTTTCCAGTTCAACAATGGTTTTTATGACATCATCATTGCTTCTGGAGATGCATACAAATTTAATGCTTCTGAACAAGAAGAAAAGCCGCAGAAAAAAGAAAAGTAATTCGTTTATTCTTGCTGTATTTTTCAGTTTTGTGCATCAGTAATGTCTGTAAGTTATGTAACTCTGCACTTATGTAGTAAAACCACGTCCTCTTATACCAGATCATTGGCAGGGATTCCACCAGACACTCAGAAAGGGAGGGGGGGGAGCAAGTCAGAATTGATGCTGCCCTTCGCCAGAGTGACATGTGGGCTTGAGGGACTAAATCTTGCTTCAAGTCCCTTAGAAGTTACATTCTGAAAGAGTGCAAATGCTAATCACCTATATAAGTTCAAACATTGCTGTAAAGATGTCTTCTCCTTAAATGAGAAACCAAGGTGCTGACATTCAATTTTATCAAAGGATAGGATGGAGGGGAGGTTTTACCTTCATTCTGGAACGGTGGGGGGATTCCCCTTTATCCCCTTCGTGGAAAGCTGGGTCATAGGGGCTGCTGAAGTGGGAATACAAGCATAAAGAATGTTACAAATGTGATAATATCTTCCAAAACCAAAATATTAAAGTTCCAGTAGAGTTAAGTATCATTTAGGTGTAAACAGGGACCGATAAATTTGCGAAGTTCCGGCATTGTTTGAAAGTAAATGCATAAAGTGCCCAAGCAATATGACTTCTCCATTCCATTCTTCACTGGGGGTGGGGGAGGGGGAAATATCTGATGCAGGGTGGAGATGCTGATTGGTTTATTGTTTTTTGAATTTATGTAATGTTCCAGTATTTTGAAAAGTCACAACTGACAATGTAGTATTTTCCAGTGAGTTCTAATGAGTTTTCTACAAACATTTCGTCCATCAAAACAGTATGGTATTTGGAGTCATTCATAGAAGGTAGTAAAAGATGGGTTGTAATTTAATCACCTTAATGGTTGTGAAGTGTTGCTTGTTTCAACTCTAAAATACCCTCTTCTTTCACTACAGGGGGAAAGGTAAAAAGATGCCCACAGATGTTGAATTTGGTGTTTCCAGAGGCATAGATTTTCAACATGTTTCCAATGTTATCAACTTTGATTTTCCATCGTCGATAAAAGGTTATATTCACAAAGTTGGAAGGTGAGATTGAAGATTTCTTCATCTCTATTGTGTAAAAATATTATCATATGAAATCAGGAATTTTTTATTCTCAACTGCATCCTTGAGTGCCAATTGGCTTTAACATGTGGAAATATTGATCAGCTTCAACCAAACAAGTTAGAGTTAGAGAGCAGTTATAAATCCATGACGATGCATGATTTAAATTTTGCACTTGATGTCACACTTTTCTGCTGAACTGGCTCCTTTTCACCCCCTTCGCTACGCATGGTTTTGCTGCGAAACCATAATTTACCATCACTGTATATGCATGGTTTCGCCGTAAAATCATAGCACTCAGTTGAGTTGTGGCATAGCAAATTATAATTCTATGGCGCACAATCATGTTTTGGACATGAAATAGGCTTGAAGGGTAGACGCTTAACATGTATGCATCCTCTCGGGGCATAGCCAGGACAAATATGGCTGCATCCATACCAAAAACGTAACATTTCACAGAACTGGTACACATGTACTGTGTATAGGTATTATAATACATAGTGCAGTATGGCGGGATGAACCCCCTTCAGTAGTGAAATGGTTAAATAGCACACCTGGAAAATCTAAAACTCAAGGGCTACCTTTTGCCTTTTGACAAGTTAGGCAAGTAACTCACGTTTAAAAAAGTCAGAAATTTTACAGTAATGGAATGAAATGTAATGAACTGAAGAATGGCAGTCTCTCCCGAAGGGGTTTTCATATTTTCATCTGTAACATACCTTTTGAAGGCTTACAGTCCTTTATTTGAAGCATTATTTGTCATGCCTTGTTGAATCAACTAAGTTCAATGTTTTTATCCAATCAGGACTGCTAGAGCCCATGAGAGAGGGACAGCTTTGTCTTTTGTAACTGACAAAGAGTCTGAGGCCCTGACAGAAGTGGAGGAATACCTAACAGATGGTGAGTTCTCTTTGAATCTAAAACAAGAGTGTGGTGACTTAACACGTAATTGGCAGTCTTAAATTTTAAGCCCCGTACACACTATGGGATGTGATTTACTGCAGCAAGTCTTGTCTTGTCACTGTGAGTAACTGACAACTATGTCATGCTAGCCAATTTTAAGAGCATGGTGTCCACACTATGTAACTATAAGCAGATTTCTAAGAAATGATTCTCCTGAAATCCTGAAGTTTAATATACTCCTTATCTGTTATGTCAAAGAGACAAGGGTTAATTCTCCACACTCAACTAACTGATCATCACTGGCTTCAATCCAGAAGTCCAACAGTTGCACATTTTCAGTTTCATGCAACCAAACATGTTTGGTTTAATGAGACTGGGTTGTGTGGCTGCTTGAGACTAGTTGATTGCCACACTTTGTGATGTATTTAAATAATCTCGCTGTAAGGTTAGGTCAGGTTAGATGGAGTGTTACGGCCCAGTTTTAAACCAATTGGTGCAAGTGTTCATATGAATTCTAGTTGCTTTGATCTTACCTGCAGACCACAGGCCTGCCTCATTACCATTTATTCCTGGTATTTTAACAGTACATTAATGATTAATGGAGTTGTATTGATATAATTTTGTGACAAGTTTAAAAGAAATAGTTGACTGACAATGCCTCTCATTGGTGTCATTGGTCATGCATCATTTTCTAGTGTTACCCAAAGGGTTAAGCCTTATAGTTTTTTATGGACTTGAGAGCTTGCAGTTTGGGTTTGGGAGGCTCTTCCAAACTCTTGGTAGGCCAGCCCCTTTTGAGTCTACACCATGATACACAACTTGAGCCTTTATCACAACCTTTTGCAAAACGAATTGTGAGTCGTCAGTCATGTTGATATAGACAAATCCGATCAGCGATTGTTTTTAGTGACTGTGGGCATCCACGATATGGGTCCATCATCCTTGAATCGTCTTTATATGTTGTCTACATGAGTTTAACCCTTATATCCAGTAAAATTGAAGGAATCAAGATACAATTTAGTGTAAAACCATCCATGATACAGGTAAGCAAGGAAATCGAAAGATTTAAAGGTGATGGACCCCAGTTATGGCCGACTGAAATCAGACCATCACCTGCTGTCCGAATTCGTCTATAAGCTTCACTCATTGGTTGTCATTGAACATGAGTTACATATCTCTAATACCTTTACTGTAGAAAGTGTCTGGGCACAAATTTTTAGTAGATGGTTTTAATAATTTATTGCCCTAACCAGGGCTAAAATTAAGAACTCATCTGTGACAGGTGTAAATTGCATTGGACAACCACTTCCTTTTGTTTTGGGGTTTTCTGATGAACGAGTAGATTTAATTTGCAATTGACTTGTTCACTGCATGAGCAAGAAAACATGCTTTGAAAACTCTCTTTAGATCCAGAAGCAGTCATGATACAATGCTATGGACTACCATTCATCATTGAAACAGATAAAATTAGAAAACAGAATTAAATATAGATGCATGTTTTCTATGGCATAGAAATTAGCTACTTAGAGGCTATTGTTCATTTACCATTTTTTTCCTTTCATTGGACAACAAAATTTTTCTGAAAACCTTAATTTGAGTCTAACTTGTCCAGTGGACAAGCTGAATATTTCCTTAAAATCCTGGCCTGTTATCCTTGCTGGTCCCATTCAGTCTTAAATATGCTGAATCTCCTAGTTTGACCATTTGCCATCCAGATGTGTGTACAACTTAACAAAATTTCCTGAAATTCATAAACCAACCCAATAAGTCCCTCCAGGGATGATAGCTGGTGATTGTTTGTGTAGTGGTGTAATTACAATAATGGAGTCTTTTATACAATATTATGACATTGCATGAAATTTTTGTCACAATTGTTATTATTTTATTTTGCTTTAAATGTCCTGCATTTGACTTCATTTTCTTTTGTTGAACAGAATCAGGAGTTTGTTCCTTGAAGCCATACCAATTTAAGATGGAGGAAATAGAAGGGTTCAGATACAGAACAAAGGTAAGTCTTGCACCCACATGCCGTGACGTCTCTTTCTGAGAAAGCAACATAGACACCCCAGTACATCAAAGGCGGTGTGGGGTGTAACTGATATCTGAGTTTGTCACATGATCTGTGCCCTAAAATGAGCTATGCTTTCATTGTATTCACACTGCGAGAAAAGCAATTAATACATGCTTGATTGACCTGTTAGCTAACCTTAAATGTTACGTAACTTTTATGTATTTTAATATATCTGTTACTGTCAATCGATTTATCAGACATGAAATATCAAGTGTGGGTGTAGTGAGCTTCATTTCCTCCCTGAAGCGATAAGAGGTAATCAGGCAGAGAAGGAGAATGTAACAAAAAGTAACAAGGAATGTTTTGTCATGCGCTAGTGTCGTTTTGAGTATGAAAGGAAAAAAATGAGTTTTTCATGGAGGGGAAAGAAGTCCTTATTTTAAGTTCAGTTTCATAAAGGAAGGGTTTTAAGGTTAAATCAAGGTTTGATATGTTAGAGGTTACTTACTGTAAATTTTCTAGTGAAATTTGACATGAAACCTGAAGTGTGGTTCTCAAGATATGACCAGATAAAGGTGTCACGTTTTCAATTAAAAGTGAACTTGAAGCAAGTATACATGACATCATATCCCCATATTAATGAATTGTCTTTTGTTTTTCTTTGAACTTTACAACCAATTTAGTTCTCACCAATCCCAAGTTATCAGAATGCAATTGTATAAGTGTTATGAGAGCTTAAATATGCTTAACTTAAAATTGTATAAGTGGTATGAGAACATCACAACCTTAATTTTCCCCATGGGAGGTGCTACCCCTATTAACTTTTTGGTCAACACAACAGACCAAAAAACAAAAAGAAAAAAAGTTTTTCTTGTCAATGTGAGGAAGTTGTATAACCTCTGCTGCCCTTAAGCTCAATATGGATGACAAAATGTAGTAACTTCTATTGCTCTTTTTTCGAGGGATAAATGTCAGATTTGAATGAAAATTTCACTAAATTGTGTAGATTTATTTCCTTGTTCACAGAAGGAAATTTTATTTTTGCTTTAAAAGGGAAATAACTGCATTCAAAATACACCAATATGGGATGCAAAGAAAATAGCCCTTATCGTTGTTAAACTATTCATCGTTAGCAGTAAACCAACATATTGCCTCATAAAACATTGTGCAATAGAAGAGTGTGGAAGTTGCAGCATTTGAAATTATGAAAGTTTGGGTGACCAAATTGGTTTTGAGAAAAAAATAGCTTGATAGCAGACTGTGAGAAAGTTATTTCTTAAAGGGAAAAGTTGCATTTAAAATGCTCCAACATAGCATTAAAAGTTAATAGCTCTAGTCATTTTCAAATCATTCGGTCTTAACTATAAACCCCAGCAATAGCTTCATCTCCTCAAAATATTATGCACAAGAAGAGTTATGGAAGTTGCATCTTTTGAAATGTTGAAAGTTTGGGTGAACAAATTATTCTTGAGCAACAAACAACTGAATTTCTATCTGAGGGAAAGTTATTTGTTGAAAAAAAGGCTACCATACTGCCTTATTTGTAATTATTTATCACTCTTTGCCAACAAATATTGGTTTTAAAAGGATGAAATTTCCTTGTTAAACAAACGTGCTATTTCCCTTTCACAAGAAGGCTATTGTCGCGTTGTTGGACCAATCACATTGTGAAGGCTGGGGGCGGTACAATAAAGTAAGGAGATTCCAGAAAGAAGACTCGAACCAAGTTTTACTGTCGATTAATGTTTATTATAAGTCAGAGAGAAATCCCTTCCTCTGATTGATCAAACAGGGTTGTTAGTAAACGGTAAACATTGTAAGAAAGTAAGAAGTACTGGCGGAGTCCAGTAGGCTCGGCTCGGCTCAGTTCAGCCAAGTTCCGCCCAGTGGCAAAAGCTGTGGAGCTTTATAAACTTATTTCGTGACCTTCACTATCTGGATGTCTGTTCTCAACTAACAAGGAAGGGAGTTCTCCAAGGTACTTGGCTAACTGTTGAGCTGTCTGGAAACCTGGGATGGGGAATTCTGATTGGACGAAGTCATGTACATGTCTAACAAATGACCAATTGGAAACGTTTGGAAGAAAAGAAGACTCTGCCTTGAAACTCTTCCTTTCATGCATCACTAGTTACACTTACCTTGATTGAAGAGGGAAGGTAGAAGGAATGTGAGATGAGGCCTTTATAAAGAAATTTATTTGGGGGAAAGGCCTAGTTGCTTTTACTGGTGTGTCCACTCCAAGACAATACCTGTGATTCAATGCATCAAAGCACAGTGAACTGAATGAGAGAAATTAGTCTATTCAGTTGAGATAAACTGTGTGTCATACAGGGTATCCTATTACAGTAGAGCAAGGACATTTACTGAGCATCAGCACTTTGATCTGGGAAGATCTAAAGTTGTTGTTTGCAAGCTTGTCCCTGAAGAAGAACTAACAAAGGGGAGGTAATTTAGGTAGCCATTAGCCTGATTACTTGACACTATCATGCTGCTCTATCTTTCATTCTGTGTCTATAAATACTTGTTTTAAAAGTACAGTATTTGTTTGTACAATGAAAGCAACATTTCTGTTATGTAGTATGTTACCAAAGTTGTGGGCAGATGAGAATATTCTTTATGCAATTTTAAGGGCATGTATATACTTTTGGAGTGACTTCATCATTCTGTAAGTTTCTCAAAGATAGATGTGCTTTGATGAGATGAGAATTAAGAATCACTTTTTTTTTAAGGTGACCTATAATCTATCATTTCAGGATGCCATGAGAGCAGTAACAAAAGTTGCCATAAGGGAAGCTAGAATGAAGGAACTGAAACATGAAATCTTTAACTCCAGCAAACTGAAGATGTATTTTGAAGATAATCCCAGGGACTTGCAATTACTTAGGCATGACAAGGTGTTACATCCAGCAAAAGTACACTCTGATCTGAAGAATGTGCCTGATTACCTTGGTATGTAACTGTAAAATACGTTGGTGTATGGTCTGGGGGAGGGGGGGGGCACTCAACTGCCCCCAGAAACTTGATTTGCAATTTTTGGGCAGAGTAGAAATCTCCATTGCAAACAAAAACTGAAATAGTAACTACCTATATTCTACCTGGGAAAATGCCATTTCTAGCTGTCTGTGGAATCACAATTTTTCAAAATTTCTGGATGCCTCACCCCAACCTGTTGCTTAGATGTCTTTCAGGCAGGACTACATATTTTGGGAAGAGAAGTCTTTGTACTCAAGCTGACAATGAAGTAAATCTTATATGTTGTTAAATAAGATCCATCAGACATTTGTTTAACTCATTTCCCTTGAACTTGTAGAGGTGTCATAATTTGCAGAAATTTGGGCAAATGCATTTTTTTCAGTCAGATCTGTCCTTGACTCCTTGCTGCCTCCCCCTCCCAACTGAGTGGACCCCATACACCTATGGCAAAATATCTTGAATGTAGAAAGATTTTTTCTTCCTTTGGTTTAAAAGCTCTGCGTCTTCCTATTAAAGTTTCCGATTTTTTTTTTGTTTTAATTTTTAAAATTTGTAAACCAAGAGTTAATTTCCCTTTATCCTTCTTAATAGTAAGGGGCAACTCATCAAAAGACAACTTAATGTGTCATGAACATTTAACCCCTTCACTATGCATGGTTTGGCTGCAAAACCATAATTAACCGTAGCTACATACACATGATTTCGCTGCAAAACCATAGCACTCAGCTGCGTTCTGGCATAGCTAATTATGAATCAACTGTGTGTAATGGTGTTTTGGACATGGGATAGGCTTAAAGAGGGGATATGTTACACACATGCATCCTCTTGGGGCATAGAGAGCACAAATATGGCGGTATCCATACAAGAACGTAGTATTTCGCCGAACCGGTACATACATACTGTGTATAAGTAATGTAGTATATAGTTCAGTATGGCGGGATGGGTCCCCTTCTATAGCAATAGGATTAATAGGCATCTTACCACTGTTATATGAACAAGGATATGAACAAGAACTTACCTCCTTGTAAAACATATGTTTGCATTATGTTGTAGTTATAGTTCAGTCTTTGTAAAGTCATTCATTTGAAAAATCTCTAACTAAACATGTCTGTACATTTGTTTTTCTTGCAATTGCAGTGCCAAGTGTCTTGAAGGGAGTTAAACCAGCAACACCAAAGGCAAAAAATAAGAAGTACACACCTGTTAAATCAAAAGCAATGAAGCACATGGTATGTCAAATTTTATAAAAACATGCAGAAGTGAGATTATTTTAGAAGAGCAGGAAAAACTAGATGATTTATGTTAACACTTATTCATTGCATAATGATAAATACTGTAATGTTGAAAATGTAAATCAAGTCTGGAATTTTATAAGTATAAATGAATAGTCTTATTCCTCTCACTCCCATTGCCATAGCTTGTGCCATTGCTGAGATATTCAATGGTGAAATTTTTTCACCTAAAACAAAACAGAAAATTGCACAATAATTTTTGACATTGTTGTAGTACAATTTACATAACATGCTTTGTTTTCTTTTGAAATTAAGAAGTTTTTATATGACCTTGCCAGTGCACAAGCTTTCAGAAAAACAAAGAAATAAAAAGATTGTGATTTGAGCAGTTCAAGAATGACATCACAAATCATTACACAATCTACCATTTTAGGTTGATTTGAATAAAGCTTTAATACTTTATATCTCAGTCCTGAAACATCCTGTGAAGATGAAGTTGCATCATTTGATTTTATTTTTCTAGTTTTGAAATATAACTTTTTTAAATTCCAGACTTTTTCTACTGTTTTAAAGTTGAAAGAGGGCTTGTTTAATCATGTCATCCTTGCTGTCACACGTTGGCACAAGCTTCAGCAGTTTTCAAAAAACCAAAGAAATGCAACACTGTAATTTGAGTAATACAGCTATGACAGCACAAATAATTGGGCCATGTACCATTTTAAATTGAGTGAATAAACTTCAACAATTTACATCTCAGCATAGGAATGTTCTGTGAAAATGGGAGTTGGATCACTGGAACTCAATTTTCATGCTTAGTAATAACTCTTTGAAATTTCAGTCTTTAGGTACACTAAAAGTCTTAAATATTAACATATATTTGTATTCTTATACTTTCTTCTAGATGAAAAAGAAAGCAGACCCTCTGAATAGTTTTACCTTCAAAAGACCACCAAAATCTAACTCCAAAGAAACCTAGTATCCTACAAGCAGTGTCTGGTGTTCTGACTAAAGGACAAATGACTTCATGCAACTGTGGATGTATTTCACAGGTTGTTCTGTCATCATTGGAAAGAAGTGGCGATCTGTAATGTTCAGTTGCTCTCTACCAGCAGAGCGTACTTACTGTAAATGAGAAATGTGAAAAGGATGTTTTCACTGAGCTTCTTTACTCCTTTCGAAGGATTGAATGGAGGTGGTAGGGACAACCAGAGGTCAAAGGTCATGTTCCAACAACAAATGATGCTGAATAATGGCTTCTTTTAACCCTTTACCGTTGTTTGGGTCCTTTTGGACCCATGCGGAGAGCTCGGCTGTCACCCATCTTTACTGTTTCATGCGGAGCTCGAAACTGCGAGTAGCTACCCGAAAATTCGGCCACAACAACGAGAGAGACAATGGTTTAAGGTCACAGGGTCAACGGCCTACGGAAGCCGATGTGGGGCGGGCTACGTCCGCTTTTCCGCCCACTCCCGAGGCGCGCAGATACGCCCCAATCGGAGCACAACGGTAAAGGGTTAATGCAGTCTTGACCTGAAGCTTTGAAACGTAGAGGGTGCATCCACCCATTTGTATACACAAATCCTGATACCAAGTGATCCTGATATTTGTCAGCCATTTTTGGGGTCCATCTTCTTGTTTCATTTGTCTGCCTGCCCCATGAATACCCTTATTCCATTCAACCCCTGAGCTTAATCTGCTTGTTATGGGGTTTGGGATTATTTTCAGTCATTTGTGGTAATGATGATCAAAATTTTTGCTAAAAGTAATCCAAATGGACCCTTCACATTTTCTCACAACTACAACAACTGCCAGATTTGTCAATAGGTAGATTGCTTAATTACCTCCAATGGACAGACTGCATAGTCAAGTGATTAGAGTATTTGACTTGCACCCAGGAGGTCAGGAGTTTGACTCAAGGCCAGGCCAGGTCATATGGAAGACATTAAAATGGAACCTTATGCCATTTTGCTTGATGCTCAGCATAAGCAATGGAGTAGGGAAAACAAGCCAGTGAGCTACAACTGGAAAGAAGGGTGTGGTTGGCCTGACTTAACCTATCGTAGTGGTATATTCCTTCAAACTTAACTAACCAATGGACCCCATCCTCAAGTAGTAATGGCTAAAGAACATGAAACAGAATTTTGTTGTATATTAATTTTTGTCAATAGACCCTTTTCCAGATAGAAATTACAAAGGATTTTGGTGTGCATTTTGGGGGGTCACAGTAAACTGCCATGACCAAAAACCATATGTTCCAAAACTACATCCCACAATTCTTTGTATTTGCTATTTGGAAAAGGGTCTATGGTGCTCCTTATGGTGAAACATGGTGCACACCAAAATTCCATCCAACAAGTCTTTGTAATTACTTCTTGGGAAAGGAAAGGGTTTTGTGGAAAGCATGACTTTTCTTTAGTTTGATCTTTGATGGCATCAGAAATCACATTGTGTGATAATGCTGATCCTATATAACAATTTACTCTTTGAAGATGCTATTATTGTCAGATATCATAGGATCATTTGTGAAGGACACTTGTCATTGCCTGGTAAGGAGGGCAAAATGGGAGGTGATTTAATTTATATTCATGTTCCATTTGAATCAAGCAAACATACATTATCATGGATAAACTATGGTAATGGATAAATGTGTCCATCATGGCAGATCAGGGATTATGTTGTCTATGGGCAATATTGAGTTTTTAACACTGGTGGAAAGAGCTCTGTGAATGCTTCATTGGTATTAAATTCATTGACACATGACATTTTAAAGTAATTCATACATTTGGTCAAAGTAAACAAATTTCAATGAAATACATAAAATTTAATGAAAGTGGCTGTATTTCAATTGTACATTATTGGCAGACATAATGCCTTATCTGCCATGGTGCATCACAAATGCTCTTATCTTTAGGCTACTACAGTTTACACAGGGGTTGTGCCATTTTATTGTGGCTATTCAAAACAAAATTTTCTTCTTTTTGGCCTTTTTAATCCAAATCTTGTGTATCTTTTTAATCCAAATCTTGTGTATGGATGAACCAGATTAAAGCAACTTTGGACTTGTGCATTTAATAGAACATGATAATGCAGTTTCAGGGATTAGTGCTATAGTTGGATGCACTCAAGCTTTGCTCCCATGCATCACTTGCAGTAACCTTCATGAACTCTCGATCATGCATTATTGCTCTCCAGATTTCTGACAATATTGAACTTTTGATGAAGTTTGCTATAACCTTAAACCTACAATGTTATTTTGAGATTTAAGGAGTGACACAGCTCCGCAACTGTGAGAAGAGTGAAAACCTCAATTTCAGTGAAGTGACTTAAAATGAATGTATCTGGCAGACAGATACAAAGCAGCCTATCTTCTGCATCTCATAAGAAAAATAGTAGCTATCTTTGTAACATGTTCTCTTTGGAGTGAGATCTGGGCAGAAAAGTAAATCATGACTTGCTGTTTTAATTATCATATAGTGATGCATATGAACCAACAAACGAAACTCTGAAAAGAGTACACAGAAAGATAAGTCAAGTACTATTTCACATCCATTGTTTGCTTTGCATACCTGATTGAAAAATGAATGTTTAACAGTGATACATTAGTAATATTTATCAACCACAATATTCTATACAATAAGAGACAATTGCCTTTATCTTTAAGGCAACAGCTGTAAGTTCTTTATTATATATACAATATATAAGAATAGGAACATCTAAAGAAAATATCCATGTCTGGTTTTAAACTTTGCTGTGGTCTCCATCTCCTCTTTCTTGTCATCAATACTGGGCATGTTATTTATTCCTTGTGGCTGGATTCATAAAGAGATTGATTTAAGCAGCCACCATTGTAATCAAGGAGGTCATTTTGAGCCCCCTGGTCCTTAGGTTCATTCCTCTGCTTGTGGGTATTTTTGGCCCCTTGCTCAGTGAGCATAGTATGGCCTTTGCAATCGAATGCTTTACCAAAAAGCAAAAAGTTTGGTTTGTCCTGCTCCCTTTAATCACATTTGTTTGTTACAGACCTGACAGTCATACATCTCAAATGATTTAAAACTGCCTATACACACTTGAAGGTATTCTTAATTTGATACTTTTCTAAAATCTGTTCAGCTACATTAGATTCCTCCAGCCTTATGCTAAGGCATAAATCAAAATGATATCTCCATAGGATATTCCTGAAGAAGTTTACTTCTATGATGGACTTAACATCCTCAGGAGGGAAAGTTGGACCAAACTGACAAACTGCATTCATCCCAGGCATGATGTGTATTGTATTGAATAGGTACAAAATGACCATACATAAGGATGGTCATATTTATAAATAGATGATTTACTGAATAACTGTCCCAAGTAAATAAATCATACACCACATTTTGGGAAGCCTAAGAGAATACTCTCACAGCTTCTGACCATACAGTATTAAGGCTTCTTACAGTTTTCATTATTAGCTCAGCTGTTTGAGCACCGTCACTCTGTCTATCCGTCTATCTATCATGTTTGTTCACAATTGCCTTTAGTGCTCTCAGGGGCAAATTATAAATAATAATTTTGATACCTTTCTGACCAATTTTGTTCCACTCCTCTATTTCTACCAGTCTCACAAATTCAGTGTTTCCCATTGAACTGAACTCCCTTTAAGACTGTCTGGGTGCAAGATTGTCAGTCATGTGAGGTTGATTAGGTTAGTGTAAACAGATTTTGTTTGATGAGAACAGTAGTTTTATTGTGAGTGGATGCAGGGGCTTTGTAGACATACTCAACTTCAGGAGGATTAATTAAGGGTGGAGTCACCTTCCACTGTTTCTAAACTAAACTTGCTTGAGGTAAGGATGAAGAGGGTCAATTTTTTTTTCTTTTGCTCAGAGAAGAAGCTCTTGCTTACTAATTGTGTTATCATAGCTCATTAAACTTGCTTTCTTCCTTGATAACTAGACTTTCTGATTTCTGTAAAAATAGAAAGCAAGGCAACAGAGGCCTCTCACTTTAAGACTACACCTAAGAGAAAGGTAATCATTCTAAAGAGTATTAAGTTCCTTGTCATTTTACCTCGGAGAAAATAAAACATTCTAAATTGTGGGTACATCTGTTCAAGAAATAGCCATGTATGACAAGTAAGGTCCCTGTACCCATTGCATGGGGAGTGATTTTCTTGGCACTGGAAGTCATCACTGTGCACTAATTCAATAGGTTTGAGCCATCAGCACTGATGGTGCTCTAGAACTGTGGTCTAAACCAGTCTAAATTTGAACATTTGCCGTTAGTTTATGAAGAAACCTGTACACATTTTAAAAAATTCAGCAAACTTTGCAAACCTGATCAATATACCACTTCAAATATATTGTCCCAAGTAAATAAATATCATAACGTGGGAAGCCAAGGAGAATACTCTCACAGCTGTTGACCGTACAGTGTCACCGTCTTCTTTCAGTTTTCTTTATACTGCACCTAGCAACATTCCTCTCAAGAATTCATAACCTCTGCCTTTTTATCCTTTGTCTAATGGTTTTTCTTAAGTCCTCCCGACCCTCTGGCAAAGGGCCGTTCGGTGAAACCAAAACTTTTACTGCTTCCGGAAGAAGCTATTATGTCCACTGAAGGGCAATACATGACCAACCTCACCGCCCTCAGACCATTTACAACAATGGTCTGTCATGTGTGGCTCCATTCTAGACTGGCCATTCGTCTACTGTTTTTACATCAGCACCGATAAATGATATCCGCATACATCCAATTCACTCACTACTCATGCAGAAATATGAAGCATATTTAGGCTGATGTGTGCTCTTTTCCCAATCTCCAACATAACCAAAAACTTTTGAGTACAATTCATCTCTTTTTGGGTTATCAGATCATTTCAAAATAACCTTTTCTTCAATATGTAAACTACTGTTCCTAAGAAAAATGCTAATGCTAGAAATATTAACAGCCTATCAGTGAGTTCTCTTCTATTGTACTTGGTTAGCAATTTTCTACTCGTTTGAGTAACGGATGCCATTCCTTTAAATTCTTCATGAACTGAGCCAAGACCATCTGAAGATGAATCTGAGAAAAAAGAAAGACGTAAATATTTTGAGTGACTGCAGAAAATTGAAACTATGTGAGGATTAAAATGCAATTTTGAACTAATAGAAGGCAACAAAACTTTCCTCAGAGAGTGAACATTCAAAAATGCATTTTAGTAGTGCACACACTACACAAAGTTAAAATAGTCTGTACTAAATTCAAATCACTGAACTTAGATGAACTGGGTGCATCCAGTGCAAAACTTCCATGACTGAGGTCCAGTGGCCTGCCTAAGGGCCCCTGGTGGGGGTCGATGCAACGGGACAAACCCTGGGTTTTGAGTAGTTTCAGGTATCTCTGGAAGACTTTTTGAACCCTCAGTGGCATGAAAAAATGTACAAACTACCCACAACTCACTTGTTAGTCCTGTGCCCAAACTTATAATGCATGGCAACCAAGCAGATTTCAAAGTCCACCTTTACATATAAACCTCTACTGATTGTACACCTTTACATAACCACCATTTAATTCATCAGGCCTGAAGAAAATTCTACTTTCAGTCTTTGTTATATCCCCAAAATCAAGTATTTCAATATGGGGAAAAGGGAAGGTGGAACTTATTACATTCAGTATACATTGATTCAAGAAGCAAATGAAAACATTATGTTTGATGATGATTCCAGTGTTACTGAAAATCTGAAAACCACATAGGAAAAACAGAACAGCAAATTTCAGCACAAAAAGGCTTGTCTGTTCCTCCTAAATTGGAATAGTTGGCCGCTGTGCAGATGAGCTACAACAGTGCAAAGCATCTACCTCCCACAAAATTAATGTACACCAGCATTATTTCAATCTTCAAATAACACTAATTTGAACTTACATAAAACTTGGTTTGTGACTTCACTGTTGGTAACGTTATCTGCCATTAGCTTGTTCAGGCTTGTCAAACTTTCAGTGATACTGCTTGCTGTTTTCGCTAGGTTTTCCCTGTTTTTCCTAAAAGATAAGAAGAAATTAAATATAGACTGACCAAATTTCAGTTTTTCAGTGCATATATAATGAATAATGATAATCAATTGAATGAGAAAATGGCAGGTTGATGAAAATCCCTGTTAACATAATAGATCTAAGTTGTAAAATGCTGACAGTATAGACAAAATGGACAAGAACAAAATGCATTATGATTATCTCAGCCCATAAGGAAATCTACCCAAGACCTGTTTTTTGGCCACAAATATTCATGAGGTTTTCCACCTTTCAGCTTAACTTAAAAGGGAAATATTACGTTTGTTTTACAAGGAAATTTCATCTTTTTAAAAGCACTACTTTTTGGCAAAGAGTGATAAATAATTACAAATCAGGCAGTATAGTAGCCTTCTTTTCAAGTTTTTCTCAAATAGAAATTCAGTTGCTTGTGGCTCAAAAATAATTTTTTACCCAAACTTTCAACATTTTAAAAACACAACTTCCATAACTCTTCTTGTACATAATATTTTGAATAGATGAAGCTATTACTGGGGTTTATTATTGAGACCGAATGATTTGAAAATGACTAGAGTTATTTACTTTTAATGCTACGTTGGAGCATTTTAAGTGCAATCTTTCCCTCTAAAAAACCAATCCTCTCACTCCAAACTACAATTCTTGTAGGGGTTTACCGAAATTCTCAATTGGCTCAGCTCTTTGATTGACAGCTAATTCAAGCAATGCAGAGTACCAAAGCTTACATTACACAACATGAAGGGTTTGAACTGCCCACTTGGGTATTTTGACCAGACTACAACCCAAGGCTGAATATAATTCAAATTGCTATGTCACAATATATTATTATCTCATACATATTGATTGCTGATGTCTAAATTTCTTCCCAACTTTGGTTCTAAAATCACAACAAGCCAATTCTGTGAAGTCTAGCCCTGAACATAAGAGATAACTGTTCCCAAGACCAAACATATTGACCAGCTGGTGTTTTCTTTATTAGTTTATTTCAGCTTGGAAGGTACTAACTTTGTGACTTCATCTGTGATAGCTATAAGACAGTTCAGGGTAACAAGCAGGCATGTTCAGTTCTAAGAAAATGAAAATGAGCACTGGTACGAATGAGACATTGTCCATAGAGTAATGCCGTTGAAGCTTTTACTCAGACCTTCACTGAATATCATCCTCCTAAACATACCCTCTTTCACATGGCCAGGGTAGCTATCACTTTAAGATTTTTGAGTCTATGGCATTTTACTCTAAACCTCACCTCTTTCTTAGTTCAGGATCTACTTGACTTGACATCAGTTCATCCCTCTCTTTTCGCTCCAATTCAAACATGCAAGAAAGATTGGCTTTCTTTACAGCAGTCTGAGTACTGAAATAAATGAAAACAAAATGTAAAAAGCAAAAATCTTTTTAGAAATTTCAATATTTTGTGTAGCAAATGAAATGCCAGGTAATCTATCAGAAATGTGGAAGACTATTTGACCTACGATTCCATACTTCACTCTAATGGGATGTTAACTGTGCAGCATTTCTAGCACAGATTATGATGGTTAATACATGGTTCATATCATCATATGGGTAATATGTGAATGTAAATAACAATTGATATAGCAAATGAAATGCCAGGTAATCTGTCAGAAATGTGGAAGACTATTTGACCAACAATTCCATACTTCACTCTAATGGGATGTAAACTGTGCAGCATTTCTAGCACAGATTATGATGGTTAATACATGGTTCATATCATCATATGGGTAATTTGTGAATGTAAATAACGATTGATATAGCACACTACACAAGCAAATGTCTTCTGAGGTCCTTACAGAAAAAAATATAAAAAAAACACTATTTCTATCAAAGGCTTTATTAGACAGGTAGATCTCTAACATGGCCTTAAATATTGCAATTCTTGAACTTTATTTGATGTTGTCAGGCAACGCATTCCACAACTTAGGACCAAAGATGGAAGAAAACCTATCAGCAACTGTGTAATCTGTCAATCTTACAAAAAGGGGAAGGAAGAGGGGGGGTGCTAATTGTGATCTTTTTCAAATTTTCAAAAATGAGCGTATGGTTGTCTTCAACATGTCAGTTCACTATGATCCACCAGCATTGTGTATTTTAGAACATGTTCACAAGTAATACTTGTCTGTAAAGCCAATAAGGCTACAATACATATTGTGCACTAAGCTTTATCAAAAGGACTGTCTGTGTAAGATTAAAGAATGGTACTGAGAATGAGATTGAGCACTGCTCATATATTGGCCGCATGCTTGGTCTAACGGTAGAGCATCTGCCTCTCACACAGAAGGCCCAGGTTCGATTCCCAGGTTGAATCATACCAAAGACTCTAAAAAAGGAACCTACTACCGTTGTGTGTGATGCTCCGGATGAGCAATGGAGTAGGAAAAGCAAGACAGTGAGCCACAACTGGAAAAAAGGTTGTGGGGGGCTTGATTTGAACCAATAGGTTGGAAACTGGGCCGTAAAACTCTATCTACCTAACTAATCATATATTGGCATTTACCTGCAGTTTTGTTTCCTTCCTCTCAAAAATCTTGTGTGCAATAGGACTGCATCTATTTGTGATTTATTTTTATTCAGATAAAACTTTTCACTGTAACCTCTCAGTGTTGCAATAAGTAAAAATGTATCCAACAACAGTTAATATGGGACAAAGGACGTGGAGAAAAGTTGGAACAAAAGTTCCCTATGGATAGAGAAATGATGTAACACTGAACTAGCACACCTTTATACATTAAAATGTAAAGCAAGCAAGATAAACTTATCCAAAACAATCCAGCACAATCTGAAAAAAGGATTTAAAGCCCCAATTCTCTCACCCCAAACAGTACCAATTCTCCTAACCTTCTCACTTAAGCCCCTCCCACAATTGTCTGAAATTCATGCTCATCCAGATATAATCTCAGTTTATTGCTTCAAGGTGAGTAAATAAAAACTCAATTTATTTAATCAAAACCATCTCAGTACCATTCATGCTGTGTAATACAAGCTTTGGTACTCTGCATTGTTTGAATTAGCTGTCAATCAAAGAGCTCAGCCAATTGAGAATTTTGGTACCCCCATACCATAATTGTGGTTTGGGATGAGAGGTTTGGCCCTTTAAATACCAAATATGCAACTGGTTTGCATGAGATGCATACAGCAAAAGGATCTTATGTCTTTAACAACAACAATCACCATATAGAGTACAACATTTTTGATGCATATATTCAATATACTGTATATTGTACAACTTTTAACATACTACGATGAAAAAGTGTACATTGAGGAAATGACTTTCCCAAATTATTTTCCAAAGGGAAAATAATTTCTACATACATCTTAAATCCAATACCTTGAATACTGCTTTCTGTATTTCTGAACTTCCTCTAACAGGCCTCTTCTGTCATCTTCTTTTTCCTGTTCTTTGGCAATTCTTTCTAAATCCTAAATAATAAAAAGAAAGTAAATTAGGATATTGTCCTTCTGAACCCAACTGGCATATTATGATTATTAAAAATAACTGTTTACAGTCCCCTGTCTCACTAGTCCCCCATCTCATTGGTCCCTCATCCCATTTGTCCTTTGTCATTTGTCTCCTGTTGCATATTAGTCCCCCAGATTTTAGGTGATTCTGTGACCATAAACCTAAACCCATTCCCTTATTCCTACACCTCTCCCACATAACCCTAACTTGCAACTCTTACCCTAATCCCAGTGAGTAAGGGGACCATTGAGATGGGGGGGGGGGACTAATGACATGGAATGATAAAAAGGGGGAAATAATAAGATAGGGACTTACTATACTATATGATACAAATCAAGCTTATTCGGAGACCAATGAAATGAGGGACCAATGAAATGGGGAACTACACAGTGGACCCTACCAGGAGAATCTTCATTTTCATTCAAAGCATTTTCCATAGAATTCTTCTTCATTTTGAACTCTTCTGCAAATCTGAATGTCTCATGAGATGTACTTTACATTACGAAGAACCTCTTATTTGGAAACCGCATGTGGTTTGGGGGTTATAGAATGGTTCTAAATAAAAAAAATCTGGGCCAAGAAGTATGAGGCCACAGTTTGAGGAAATTTCATGGCTGTCCAATGAGACAGACAGCACAGTGTCTGCCCAAGTGCAGTCAAATGAAAGGGGGGGGGAGGGAACAAAAACAATAAAAAAAAAAAAAAAACATTTAGAAAAATTGTAATAACCTTTTGCCTGGGTGAAGTAGAATTTTGTTAAGTTGTACCAAAACAAATTTTAAGTCTTTCACAGTTGCTTCCTACTTTTTATCACAATTTTGCTTTGTCTATAACCAATAAATACATGTTCCTTTTGGTTTTTTGTGAATTAATACGTAATTATACTGTATGCTACAGTGGAATATTTCTACATACTTCAATTTTCTTTTTCAGTTTCTGCATATGTACCCGTACTGTTGCATTCGCTTCATCCAGAAGGGCAAGGGATCCACAGGTCTTCAATTCCTGGCATAAAACAAGAGAAATTGAAAATGAGCTTGCCTTTAAATTCATAATGAAACTGGTCACAAAGAAATGTGCACAAATGAAGAAAAGTTCTTTGGGACATCAGATGGAAAATTTAACCAAAAAATCTACTCTGTGACTTCAAATTCTGCTCTGAAACAAATATATACATTTTACAAAGTGTAAGAATGAACTGGAAGAATGAAATAAAAATTGTTTGGGCATAATGTATTTAAATTTGTTTTTAATGCACAAAACTAATACCAATCTATTTTGGTACCTACCATGAAAGCTGCAATCATGTTTCTAGTTTGCACTTGAAATTGATATGTAATACATGGTGACATAATAACTACATTTTTTGTACAACAACAGCAGCCTATTGAAAGCCCTTGTCTTTGTAATACAATTGAATTTTTTGACTTGGGAATTGACAATAACAGTTTGTCACATTTGCAAAAACCTTAAAAAAGGCTTTCCACAACATTTTCTGATAGGCACACCAAATTTCAAGAAGCCTATAGTCATCTTCAACAAAAATAATGGAACAAAGCAAGCATTATGAATAGATCACTATACCCTGATTTTCCCATGTTGAAGCTAGCAACCTGTGTATTACAGTGTATGAACAACCATCAGCTTCACGTCACACTACGTCACAGTATTTTCCCTTCACCAATTCTGTATTCCTTTTGGTTGGTTATTACTTAGCAAAGTTTCATGGCTTAAACAAATGATGGACAGGACCAGATGGTGTTTAATACTGCATTTTGTGAGAAAATTTTCTGCACTTGATGTGAGGGCTTTTTTTTTTTGCATGGATGAACATTTATTTTCTTTTATTTGATTAGAAAAGATGATGAGAGCTTTGAAGGGGTATGAAAGGTTTGAAGCTCAGGTAAATATAAGTACATGGTGCAAAATCATGAATAACTTTGTGCAAAGTGCTTAGGGGTATACAGCAATCTGTCCTATCTTGTCCTTTTTATACAGACTATAGACGAATCAGGACAGATTGTGATGGTCTGATTTTAGTTGGCTATTACTGGGTCCATTACCTTTAATAAATTTGAATTTCCTTCCTTACCTGTTCCATGGATGGTTGCACACTGAAGTGTATCTTAATTTCTAAACATCACTGAATAAAAGGATTTGAAATTCATGTAGAAAATAAATGAAGACGATGCAGGCTGATGGACCCCACTAATGGCTGCCTACAGTCACTAAAAACAAGCGCTAATCAGATCCATCTATAGAGCCCTTTACTAGCCTATGTAGAGTTTATAATGCTAGGACAACCTGTCTTCAGAAGACACAAATGTTTAGCAACATCACTGCATGAATTTCCTGTATGGGCATGAGGTCTAGGCATGGCAAACAAGGAGACTGGGTCTTACATTTTGAGGTTATAGCCACTCATAATTCATAAGCTGTGGTCCCTGTTTGTATGCCATTCCACAATCATGCACACATTGTAGGCCCCCTATGTACTGTACGGTTCAGTGCATCACAACAGTACTAATACAGTAATGGTACACTTGTGCATTTTGGCCTCGCATTGCACTGCAGACTGCAGTAGCAGACGACGAGAACATTCAGTGTGTGAAGAACTAAAACCACTAGAGTTGGTCTTCGAAATAACATTAAACAAACCTCCATCATCGCATGAATCTCAAGATCCGTCTTCACAATTTCCTGGACACATGATTTGATTCGAATTTCATTTAAAGCCATCTCACTTGTCTAACGAACACAGCTAGCAACTTGCAATCCGAAGCAAACGTGAGGTACCAGCTGTTAATTATTGCCAGATACTGTTTCTATATGCTAAAGAATTTACTCATTAGTGATTTTATAAAACGAAAAAAAATTTAAAAAGCACTTAAAATATTGAAATATAGTATATATATATTATATTTATGTGTCAATCTAAGCAATACTTCAGAAATTGAGTTTTTAAACTAGTATTTTGAAGGCGTCACGTATCTAATTACACGTTGCTTATCCCACAACACCCAGTGGCTCTGTTGTGTTGGAAGCTTGGTTATGCACAGTACACAGGTAGGCCTAGGTACAGTTGCATGGGGTTCGTCGTACAAACGGTTCAACACAATCTTGCATATGTCAGCAACAGATCAAGAGTTCTGTCAGATCTATCGCATGCATCTATTATACAGTATGTTGGTAACTCACTGATCATACTGTATCCCCATTCCTTGTAGCAATCGAGGAAAGCTTTGCTCAACAAACAGTTAGCCCTCACCAATTTTGAAACTGAGGCGTGACATGGGGTGCTTATGGCCCGGTAAGGTTCATAGAATCATAATTTCATTGCTATGTTCATATCAAACACATCTCAAAATGAAATTGATTTTGCATAGCTAACGTTATTGTAGCCTAGCCTAGGTCTAGGCCTAGGCTAAGTTGTAGACTGACTGTGCCTTTGTTACTCTAGGGCCTTAGGCCCTAACGGCCTACTTGTAGGCCCTAAGTCCGAATAACGAAGCAGGCCAAGTTGTCCCCAAAGCAACTCATCCCCGACCAACTCGTCCCCAGGCCAAGTCGTTCCCAAGCCATGTCGTCCCCAAGCCAACTCGTCCCCAGGCCAAGTCATCCCCAAACCAAGTCATCCCCAAACCAACTCGTCCCTAAGCTAAGTCGTCCCCAGTATGAAAAATGGTGTGGTTTTATACACTTAAATTATGCAAAAAAAGTGACTTGTGTGATATTATCTCTCACACAGGTTCTACAACAGGTGTAGGCTTAATTTATGTTGGTATCTCAAGAAGTGACTTGTGTGATTTTATCTCTCACACAGGTTCTTCAGCAGGTGTAACGTTAGGCCTAGTAAGTTAATATACGTTGGTACAAAATCGTGATAATGTTGTAGCCTACGTAGGCCATGGTCCAGCTGTGTGTAACCAAAGGAGAGGACTGCAGTGTTCTTATAGGCCTAATTACCCCTTTCCCCCAACAAATTTATAGTTAAAAAATTAAAATTAAAGTAAACGACCTTTGAAAGTATTGACTTTCGTTGGGCTATTATAGGCTAATTGTTGTTTGAAATAAATAGCCGGCCATTGAAAGAACAGATTTAAGCAGATTTTCCCCCACTGAGCCTCACTAGTCCTCACTCCCCCAATTAAAAAGTCTGATCATACCACTGGGACCTTCCTCGATATTATTTTTGGGGCCTAAACAGGTGTGTCAAAGGTTTTTCGATGATAGTATTTGCCCCTCAGGAAAATTTGATCTTAGGGGTAGGGTTCATCCTCCCCCCCTCCTCTTGGCAAATATTTTTAAGGTGCAGTTACCTAAGTTGGATGCGATCTGGTGTTATATTTTTTCTTGCTTTTAATTCGTCACATTATTCGTAAATAATAATTTGTTCTTGCGAAGGGCCAGGCCAGTTCGATTCGCATGTCAATAGTCTGTCCTCCACATAGCCAATATGCCATCAAGTGCACGTACTGTGGACATGGTGATGTATTTTCCATTTCAGCTGTTGAATGTGCAAAAATCATTGGTTGCTCATACATAGCACACACTTATTTTTTTTTCTTTTATGTCTTTTCTTTTTTTTTTCACATTTGCAATTTTCCTGAAGCCTAACAAACTTTTGGTGTCCCAGTCCTACCTCCTCCCATTTCATTTTCATGAATGGTGCATGAGAAACATGCGACAATATTTTTCACACTGAACTGTGTCAAATTTATGAGGGGCAAAGTCATTGCTTTACCTTCGACATGCTTCCTCTAAGTCCTGGTATATAATTAAAGAAAATCTCAAGAAAGACATTATTTTCCATAATTTATAAGAAGAATCCATTAAAGTCACTATTTCCCACTAATTTTTCACTAATTTCTCATATTGGTGCCGACTTGGCTTGGGGACGACTTGGCTTGGAGACGACTTGGCTTGGGGACGAGTTGTCTTGAGGACGAGTTGGTTGGGAACGAGTTGGTTTGGGGAAGACTTGGCCCGAAAGCCCAAATAAGAGTAAGACTAAGAACCTAAAAGCCCCTGTCACATTACTTGGGAGAGGCACTGTGTGCAACTTGCAATGCTGGTGACAAATGTTTTGTTTGAAGTGGCTGACTTTAAAAAAGGGGTTTAACTTAGGCTAGACATACTCTACGTATCTTAGCCTCTGAACAGGGTTGTGTGCTCGTTACACGGCCTAGACGTAGGCTCATTCTTCTCACAACACATGAGCCTAGGCCATATAACAAGCACACAGCCCTATTCGAGGGTTAACTCTATCTGAACTTTGCAACAAAGCCTTGAGGGACCAGGCCCTTATGGAAACTGTCAGCACTGGCTGATTGTATTGCATCAATTATTCAATCTATGCATTCACGTGAGCTTTATCAGAAATGTGTTAAAATTAGGTCCAATATAATGCTATATTTCAAAAACAGGGAATACATCAAATAAGTGCCTGAGGTTTTTTATAATCCTTTACCAACTAAGTTATCTTATGATATATAAACTGAATATCCAAAGTTAAGTATTTTTTACAAAATAGACTTCTTTGCTTTGGTGTCCCCCTCATTTTGGAGTAATGGCTGTGACATACAAATATACAAATTTGAATAATCAGAAAAACATACTTATCACAGACTGAATTACTTTGCTCATGTGTCATGGTAAGGGTATTACCAAAAGTCAACATTCATAAAAATATGAGCATTAGCGCTCCACCCAGTTTTCCAAATAATACTATTGAAAACAACCCGGTGGACATAACTTTTTGGTGTCCCCTTAGTTATGTTGGTTTTTTAATTTATATTCCATCATTTCTACAAATATGATCATTCTCAGGTGGCCATAGTTTTCTTGATACAAAAAATAGGTCAAACTCTTTTAGATAGTAGTTCATTTGGAAAGAAAAAATCAAAACAAAAGATTTTCTAGGTAAAATTCGATATGGACAGAATTTTGGTGTCCCCCTTAGTGAGTTATGTTGGTAAAGTTTGATGTTTCACCAATCGCACAAACTAATTAATTTTTGGGTGAACAAAGGTACATGAATAGAAGGTCCCAGAATATTACCAGAAAAGTTAATCCCATGGTTTGAGAATCTTGTATTCATTCCTAATGAACATTTGATTTTTTTGGTGTCCCCCTTCCTGTCAGAGTTATGTCTGCCATAAGCAAACATAAAATTGATGAAAGATCCTGTTATTCTATCTTACAGTATACTGTATCTGCAAACAGTGGTTTTTGTTGTATTTGAAAGTTACCACCTCAACTTAACATTTAAAAATCAAACTGGCACTTTGAATGTTAGGTGTTATGGGGACACCAAATCTTGGTGTCCCTGTTACACGCGACAGATATAATGGAGTGTAATATCTTGCTAATATTATTTATGTCCATTAAGGGACAATAAATAAGATTTCAAATGTTAAGTCTAACAATCTTAGGGTGTCAAAGAGGAAAATTTGAATATTTAAACATCATTAATTGGTAAAAATCAGTCAATATTGTACAAAAATATGTAAATATGTAGACATTTTGGCAACTAAAAATTTTTGAGAAAAATGAAACTGACTTTTCTAATTTTTGGAGTATTTTTTCAAACTTTTACCATGTTCTTGTCACAATGGGTACTAAAACACATTCAAATAGGAATTTTAAACCATTTCAGATTTTCATCGTTCTTGTTGGAGAAGGTTAAAGACTGCTTTGGTGTCCCTGTTATGTTGGTCAATTTACTGGCCAAGTGTATGTTTGAATGAGTCTCCTCATGCATACATAATGCCTAATGCAAAAATATTTGTATTTTTTATAACTGCTGTTGATACTCTATCATGAGTGTAAATTTCAATCAGGTAAAATGATTTTTAAATTTTGACCTTATGTCACACTATTGGACCCCTAGTTTATGGATTGAGCCATATCAGGAACAGACAGCAGTTTCAATTGTCACTTGTTCAAGGAGAGTTTAGGCAAAAATTTAATTTTCAGTATTGAAAGAGAAACCAAATCTAGGCTACACAGTATGGTGAAAATTTTGATTGGAATCGAACATATGCAACTTATGCGATCATATTTTAGTAATATGGGATTGTTGAGGAGAAAATCAACTCAAAAATTTAAAGAAAAACAAAAGACTGTGCACTGATGTGGGGATGTGATGTCATATGTGCTTGCTTCAAGTTCACTTTTTGGTGAAAATGTGAAAATTTTATGTGCTCATATTTTGAGAACCACACACCAGATTTCTATGCAAATTCCACCAAAATGCTAAGAATAAGTACTCCTGTAACATATCAAATCCTGTTGTGACCTTAAACCCTTCTTTTCACAAGCAAGAAAGCCACATCTGCATGACAGACCATTTGCTCTATAACTTAAGTGGATGTTGTTCACCTTAGATGGAGCTTAAGATTAATATGTATCAAAATGCATGATTCTCAATCTGAATGCATGAGAATTGACAGCCCTGGGAACACCTTCTGGATTTGAATTTGAAGCTGAATGTGGGATTCAGAAGCTAGAACAGGATTCAGCCTCACCCATTTAGCCTCACGTTCAAATTTTAAATTTTAGACTGAATCCTGTGCTAGCTTCAGAATGTGTGACAGAATCTTCTGCTACTGTAGCTTCAGAATGTAAGGTCCAGTGTGAGGAATCCTGTGTCTGCTTCAGACTAATTTCAATATGTTGTCCCAAATTTTGGCATCCCTCGACAAATGACGACATCTTCAATAACTTGAAAATTTTTTAGAATTGATCAGCATATAAGATGTCATGTCATTACTTTTTTATTTGCTAATTAACCAAACCAGTTCAAACATTCAGTTTGTACAACAAATTATGTATTAGAGGAAAGTTATTTGTTACTCAGAAATGTGAAGACTTGAACTGCAGGTTTGGTTTTGGTTGGTTTCCTTTAAAAAATGCTTAAAAGGGGGAAAATCATGTTACTGCAGTTTACAAAAGATATTTTGGTACAGTATTATTAGTCCAGATATGATATTTATGAATACCTAGCCATCATCATATGCTTATTTATTTTTAGAGAGATCCTTGAAGTAGGGATCGACACAGTAGAATAGAATGCTATTCATGGCACCAGCTCGACATTCCACTCTTGTATTTGGTTACAGTATTTTTCAAGTAAAAGTAACCAAAGTTCTCATTTTACTGACCAGATTTAGTGACTGAATCCTTGTAAACTGATTATCTTCATAGATCTGTTTAGCTGTAGGCCTTTTTTTGCATACATTTTATGATTTAAAAAAAAACAATGGGATGTGAGAATTTCAGACACAAGGGTGCTGAAATAAGCTCTGTGATGCTGAAATTTGAGTCAAATATACACTTTTTTTTTATCAGACCTGCGTAATTCCAAAGCATAATGTAGTCATGCTGAAATGTGTGAAATTTTCCTTAACTTTTTCTGCTGAAATTTCTCATGCCACAGGTGCCAAACTTCTGTTTACTGTTCCTGGATTCTCCAAGTTTTAATACTCCAGTTTTAAGAACAAAGATTTTATTCCACTCTTTGATACACTGAACTGTTTAAAGTAGTTACATGCTGCATGCTAGGGCTGCCACGATAACCTTCTTCCTTTATCGCCAGCATTTCCACGTCAATATCGCAATATTGTACATTTAAAACTGTGGTCTTAATATTTGCCATCAGGATGGTAGTAATAACATACAGTGCCCGAATCAAGGACATATATACTCATTATACATAAACCAAGCCAATAAAATTCAGTTTGAAGCTCAAAGTTTCATCAGAAATACATTTATTTTACCACCTTTGCCTTTGAAAAAGTAATCAAAGTGAAACAAATCTATCTGCACATTATCAAGAAATTTCACAATGGTTTAGTCATATATTTGATTCTGTTGTGATATCACCTTGACAAAACATGGGTCAGTATTGTCGGGACAAAATTATATTGTTGATATCATGATTATTGTGGCAGCCCTACTGCAGGCCCTTATAAAACAAAAGCTGCTCTGAAACCCCTCTTGCATATTAGGTGAATTTTTTTACAAAATTCTCCCATTTTTTCCACCTTCAGAAGTTCAGATGAAGTGGGGCTTAAACCTATGTTCATGCTATATATTTTGTTGCAGCTGCTGTCCACGAATGTCATTTCCAGCCGTTTGGCGAATTGGTGGGCGCAAAGCCAGCACTCAACGACGTGTAGCACTATTAATCATAGTGGTGGGCCTCTTCATGATTTTTACTTACCTTGCCCATGAGACACTGTCAAGACACCATGAACAGAATGCTGCCCTCAGGGAGTATGCCAAAAAATATGAACACATTGAGGTGACAGACACTGATGATGAGAATCTTTACTATGGGATTGTCGTTGACATGGGATCGAGTGGGTCTCGTGTTTTTGTGTATTTCTGGCCACAGCACACTGGAAAACCTAATGAATTGTTAAATATTCAGCAAATGAGAGATGGGGAGCGGAAAGCTGTGGTTAAAAAGATTAAACCAGGTAAGTGCTGAATGTATGTCAGAGAACATTCTCCACTGGTTGAATTTTCCCTGGTGCTCCAAATGTTGAAGGTCAAGAGTGATCACTGTCTTGGCTAGTAGTCTAAAGAAGAGAGTACCTCTCTTTGGATAATTTTCAGGTTCCAGAGTCACTTGATCTACCCATTGTGTTCCCATTACAAACTTTGATTGGGTGAGCTCAATCTGATCTACCGGTGCCCCGATCAAAACGGGGATCTTGATCTTGAGTGAGAGACTTGTTGATCTGTGTTCCCACTGGAGTTTGATCTACCTTGGTAGATAAAGATCCACCCCGCTTGATCAGGTGTGAGACTGAATAGGAGAATACACATGTGTATGTGATAACATTACGTACACCAAAACTAGTGGGTGATACACTTAGGTTCATTTCCCTTTCAGAAACAGTATCCCTCATGTACAGTGCTACAACTAGGTCTACAATATTTAGAAGGATTATTTTTCCCTTAAATAAATGCATTATGTAAAGTTAGTTGTACACAATAAATTAAAATTAAAAGGGCAAGAGTAGTCACCCTAACTTGAAAGTGTAGTAGACTGACCTATTTTATGATTGGCTCCTGACAGTCATGTGAAAATATTTTTTCTCCTCAAATGTGAAATTTGCTAACTAGTAACTGATTGATTTACCTTGAATATGCATAACTGAAGCCTTAAAATATTATGAAGTATAATTTGATGAGAAAGCAGAAGAAAATTTTGAGATTTAGCAGTTGTCTCAAAATAAGTTGAGACAACTGCTCTTCTCCTTTAAAGGCGATTTTAAAAAATGTTTCTATCTGACTCAGGGTTTCATCATAGGTATTTGTAGTTCAGCATTATGCCATTGCTACATCCAGTGTGTATTGCTTTGTAGGAATGATATTTTGTGAAATTCATTTATTATTACTTGTCTTATGTAAATAAAATTTGTTCAAAGTTTTAGAACTTTGACCTTTACAGTACTTTCACAAAATGATGAGTGCCTAACAGCAAAAAGGTAATTGAAAGACGTCATCGAGTATTACAAAACAACTGTTACCTTAAAGCATCGGTTGTGTTTGAAAGGAGAACTTGTATTCTATTAGGAATTGTGACTTTTGATCAAGATAAAAGCGTTGGATTTGAAGACTTACTGCCTGTGGTGAATACTGTATCAATCCCCTTAGGAGGGTGTTTGTAAAATGCCACTTCTAATGTCAAATCCTCTCACTTACTCCTAACTCACTAACTTAAGCCCCTCTTACACCCACATAAAACTCATCCTCATCCAGACACAATCTGTTTTATATTGCTTCAGGGTAAGTAAACAAGACTCCAGTGTGTAATCAAAACACTCTCAGTACAATTAATGCTGTGTAATATGAGCTACTTTGTATTTTTCAATTTGCTGTCAGTCAAAAAGCTGTAACAATTAAGAATTTCTGTAGTGTGCACTACTGCAAAAATTGTTACTGCCTGCAATATTCTACACACTTGTTTACCCTAGCTTAACATATTGTATTTGCTCTTCTCGAAAGGTTTGTCCAGTCTTGCTGATACTCCTGAGAAAGTGGAGGTATATATTAGACCACTCCTGGATTATGCTGCATCAAAGATACCATCATCTAAACATCACGAAACACCTTTATACATTCTGGCCACGGCTGGTATGCGTATGCTGCCTCAAAGGTAAGATTTTATCGATTTGGCAAAACTTCAGAAATTCTTGAAATTCAGAAATATTGCATATTTTGCAGGTGTTCAGAGACTCTCATATTACCTTACACACAGGCTGTATCAGCCTTAGAAACCAGGGCTCAAAAAAAGTTTGAAAAAGGACATGCCAAAATGAGCTAAATAGCTGTTTGTCTATGTTATTTCAATGGACATTTATGAAGGGGCAACACTGCCACCAGAAACGGCCTGATGGCGATGGCTATGGTGCCTTCAGTTATTTTGAGCCTTGGATCTCTCTTATTGGCAAAATACTTTGCATGCATAAGCTTTTTTTACTTGCTTCATTTAAGTGAAACTTGCATTGTGCCAGGAATTGCACTTTTATGATATTCAAGGGTTGAAATAAATGTTTAAACTTTGTTGTCCAACCAAGCCTATGGACTAAAAAATGAGGGATCCATTTCAAAATCAAGAAGCACCAAAATAAGGCTGTATGTGCGTGAGGTGCCCATGAGTGACATCAGTGTCAGTTATCTGTCCATGTTTTGACAAACTATTTAGGGGCAATACAGTATGGAATAATATCAGAAATATTGCATATTTTGCAGGTGTTCAGAGACTCTCATATTACCTTACACACAGGCTGTATCAGCCCTCACAAATAAGATATTGGCATGGCAAAAAAAATTGCTGAAGTAAAAAGGGCAGAAATACACTTGACCTCGCCATTATAATCATGAGGTAACTGTCCAATGCAAACCAGGGCTCGATTTTTGTGGTTGTCCGATTGTCTGGGACAACTAAAATTCGATACGGACAACCAAAAGTTGGAAGTTGGTTGTCCGATGGACAACCATTTTTTCCTCGCAATGAATTATATTCAAGCTTACTTTTATCTGATTGAAGAAGTAGCAAGCCTATATATGCTGACTGATCAACTCTACAACATTTTCCATCATACAGTTTCAGACTTAATGTGTTTTTGTCTTGCAAAGATCAAATCTTTTTATTCTTCAAGACCAATTATACGTAAACACAATTACTGTTTTGTACTGTAATTGTGTGCAAAATGTTTCGGACAACCAAATTTTCTTGAGGACAACTAAAAATACTGAACTAATTGCCCGAAGGACCACCATAAATTTTTCTGAAAATCAAGGCCTGCAAACGGTGGTAAATGAAGTCAACTGAAGTTGTTTACAAAGTTGGTATTACAGTACTAGCTGTACGTAAACATACTTTGTTTCAGAAGCTCAGGAATTCTGTTGATAAAACCAATACAGCGGCTTTGGGAATTTTTCCCATTTAAATTACACATCAAAACCATAAAACAGCTGGTTCTTAAATCTAAAGGTCACTCTCTACCATGTCACATTCATGTGTGTGCAGTGATCACTTTTTAACAGCAGGTGGTGAGTTATGTATGCTCAGTAAATACAGATAATACTGAACTTTTTCAGTCAAGATTTTCTGTAAAAACTTGAAAAATTGCGACTGTTTTGGTTGTGAAGAAATAACACTGAATGCATTCGCTCAAATTTGGATCATGGTGAAAATTTTTATCATAAAAGGACTTCTGTTGAAGTCATTTACTCAAAGCTTAGAGGCCTAATTTTGAGTCATGTATTGTGTAACTTTTGGACCATTATACTCCCCATACAATGTCCCACAATCTATCACCTCAGCAAAATTTTTGCTGAAATGGAAGTGGATTTGCCTTGGCATTTATCTCAGCATTGCCGAATGCCGAGGCTATTTTCAAAGACTGCTGTATGGAGGAAGGAGATGTTTATGTAGATATCTTTTTTATCCACCTTACACTAAATAACACATTCATGTTGTTGTGTTGATAAATCCCAAACATAACTATTTTTGTCTTTTCAGCAAACAGGATGACCTCTTGGGCAGGTTACGTGAAGTTGTTCCAAAAAATTTCAAATTCCTCTTCTCTGATAACAATGTTGAAATTATAACTGGTAAGCAGGAAGGTGTATATGCCTGGATTGGAATAAATTATGTGCTGGGAAGATTCAGTCATGATGAATCTGGTAAGTTTTATTACAAGTGATTACCTCAACATCTACAGAGCTAAAAATTAGGAACAAGTGGTTAAAAGAAATCTGGTTGTCCCTTTGACTTTAACATTGTCCGACTATTAAATAATAATGAAGGCCTTTAAAATTCACAGTCTAGTTTAAAGGGCCAAACCTGTCACCCCAAACTACAATTTTGGTACGGGGGTACCGAAATTCTCAATTGGCTCAGCTCTTTGATTGACAGCTAATTCAAACAATACAGAACACTAAAGCTTATGTTACACAGGAAGAACCATACTGAGAGTGTTTTGATTATATAAATTGAGTTTTTCTATGCTCACCATGAAGCAATAAACTGAGATTGTATCTGAATGAGGATAAATTTCAGACAATTGTGGGAGGGGCTTAATTAAGAAGGTTGGGAGAATTGGTACTTTTTGGGCTGAGAGAACTGGGCCTTTAATCAGAGTAAGTCAGAGAGTTGCTTACACATTTCATGGAAACTTGCTAAAGGAAATTTTGACTCCAGATGAAAAGATTTTGTTCCATGAAGCAGACTGGCATGGTACTGTATGTAGACAAGTACAGGTGTACAATAGGTGGCTGTCCCATGGACTACCAGAAGATAAATGTTAGTTGTCCCAGGCTAGAATCACCTGTCTAGGGCAAGTAGACAACTGCCAATTTTGAGTCCTTACCTTAAACTTTGTGTTAGAAATGACTGACATAGGCTTGTACACATTCATGCATTGTGATTGGGGGCAATATCTTCATAGTTGCTACTCACAGTATGAGCATCAAATGAACAACTACATTTTAAAGATAATTTCTGGCATGTGCCAATCAAAACAAGCATACACAAAGTACAGCAACTTTTGGTACATCCCAGAAAATGGTTCCAAAACGGGAGGGTAGGGGGAGATCTGTGAAATCCCCCTCTAAATTTGGGTGTGCTATAGATCAGGTCACCTATGATATGAGGATGATGTTATTTCAAAAGCACAGAAATCTCTTTGTTCAAGACATTTGCAGGTCTGATTCATAAGAAAGGGATATTCTTGCCAAAATTTGCTTTAAAAACTTGAAATTGTGAATGCTTGCTTTTTGTTTTCTTCAGATCCTTACCGAGTTTCCATAGACATCCCTGGAGATGGAAGTTTGGTACGGAAACGTACTGTTGGTGTCTTGGACATGGGTGGAGGGTCAGCTCAAGTTGCGTTTGAAGTTCCCCAGAGGCTTGACTTTAAAGAGAAGGTAAGAAAATTGTGTCTTTCACTGACATTTGAGCAACATAGTTGTCATGTGCTCATTAGGTATTGGTTTCACTGGTAGGTATTGCTCTTGTAGTGTCATTTAAAATCAATCCTCTTACCCCAAAGTACCATTGTTGTAGGGGTTTACCAAAATTCTCAATTGGCTCAACTCTTTGATTGACAGCTTATTCAAACCATGCACAGCACCAAAGCTTATATTACACAGCATGAACTGTGCTGAGACTGATACTCACCCTGAAGCAATAAACCGAGATTGCGTTCTGGATGTGGATGAATTTCAGGCAATTGTGGGTGGGGCTTAAGTAAGAACGTTATGAGAATTGGTACTGTTTGGGGTGAGAGAATTGGGCCTTTAAAGATGAACATGTCCCCCCAAACTACATCTTAGCGAGTACGGCACCAGATTCTCAGTTGCAGGACGTCCACAGTCATGGAAACCCTGGCAAAAATCATGCAAATTTGGAAAAAATTCCCAGGCTTGGAAAAGTTTTGAAATTTAGTGAACTTGTGTGTGAAGTCATGGAATTGCATGAAAATTTCACAAAATGACATTTTTCCAATCTCCCAATCTCTCTCATGATAATTTGTAAAATCTGAATGTATTCTCCCTCATATTGTCCCAATTAATTGTTTTTTGAGAACCTCAAAGATCAGGTTATCTTACTGGGAAGTAGTATTGTGATCATGGCAATTCTTTTTTTGGTCCTGGGAAAGTCATGGAAAAGTCATGAAAATTAATTCCCTAGAAAGTTCAGGAATCTTTATCTGCATCTGGTTCCATCTGCAAGTATTGTTTTTTTTAGCTTCATTAATTTGATTAATTACAGACAGGTCACACCAAACTAAATTTTAGCTAGTGGGGGGCCAAATTAAAAAACTCTTTGATTGACATCAAATTTAAAAGAGTAGCTCATGCAAAATTTCTTTCATTATTTCTTCAGGAGATGTTAGCTAAAGGTCACATTGCTGAGTTCAACCTTGGTTGTCACCAACATGAGTCAGATCATGTTTACAGAGTCTATGTGACAACATTCTTAGGCTTTGGAGGAAATGCTGCACGAAGTAGATATGAAAAATCTCTTGTGAATGTTACTAAGGACCCTGATGAAAGGTATGAAAAGTGTTTGAACTGTGAAGGGGTCAGTTACCCTTCCTAATATGAGTTAAGTAATATCTGACTTTGCTTTGTATAGTTAACTGTCTTGTAATTTTTGAGCTCTCAAGCCATCTAACTGCTAATGGACATTTGTAACCCATTCCATTAGAATCAGGGACATGTTCCCAAAATGATAATTGGACTTATTTCCACATTTGTAAAGATCATTTGAATAGCTTCAAAATGATATCTAAACCATCTGTGTGTGGTACACACAACTAAGTTTTCAAACTGATGGCACTTTTCAGAATTTTAACATTCCACAATATTCAATTGTGAGGAAATAAATATTTCAAGTAGCCATTTTGTACTTGAAATGTGGAATAATAGTCATAACAAATGGGTTTTTTTTTTTTAAATTCTTGGACAAATTCCTAATTTGTCCAGTACAAACTATTGAAAAGTAAGCATCATAGAATAGTAGTATTCAAGAAACAATATTTCAAAATTTTCCACATTTTTTTAATTCAACTGCACTTTTTTCATAACTATATTTGTGAAATGCTTCTTTTTGCTCATGTTGTATTCATGACACACCCATGGGTACATTCTGAAATTGGAATTTTAAGTGAAAATTTCTGGCAATTGGAGGCAAAGGCATGAGTAGGGCATAAGCATGATAGAAAAAAAAAACAGCAATTGGGTATAAATATGGTAGAAAAAAAAAAACAATTTTGGAAGCTCCTTGCTTGGAAGTCATGGTATTTGGAGGCAAATTTGTGGATTTGAAGGGAAACTTGGCTTGTTCATTGTAGGATCTCATGTATGTGATGAATGTGGGAAATTTTACTTGCCTGACTGGAAATAAATGTTTTTCCAACACTGGTTATGAACAAGGCAACTAAATAAATGTTTAAAAGTGGTTGTCAGGTGTAATTTTGGAGTACTATGGCAAGGATTCTTTCTAAGAATCTGGTTTCCAAGCAAGTTTTTGCCTGGGTCCATAACCAATCATTGCCCGAATATCACTCGTTGCCCAGGAGGTTGTCTTGCAAATGGAATAAGGTGGGTGATACCCTTCCCAAAGATTTGACCAAAGACTTTAAAAATGGAAGCTACTGCCATTGTGCATGATGCTCCCCATGAGCAATGGAGTAGGGAAAACAAGCCAGTGAGCCACAACTGGAAAAAAGGCAGTGGCTCGCTGGACTTGAACCAATAGGTTGGAAACTGGGCCATAAAACTCTATCTAACTACCTTATCCAAAGATTTGACAAAATCCCTTCCAGTTCCAGTTGCTATGGTGAACATTTTGGAAACCCCTTCATTAAAATAACCTGATGGTTTGTGCCTCGGTGGAATTTTATTGAGTTGGAAAAATGCTGGGCTGCAATTATAACCACATCCTCTTAAGGAAGAAACTATTGTTTGTCCACTCTGTCATCTGAGGTCAGTGCTGGTTGGAAATAGCACTTTCTAAGCTAAGTGGTAGTCAGTATAATCAGAGTTAACCAGTACTTTATCAGCAATGGCAGACCAGTATATGGCAGGTGAGGTGTTATGTACATGTCAGCAACATAGCCCTGTTAACATTTTAGTATCCATGAAACTGTCTCAGTAAAAGCTTTGTTTCTTAAATAAATAAATAAAAGACATGTTATATCAATATATTCCACAGTTTGTGTTAATTTGGCAATTTTTTGTTAGCATCCAACATAATTATTAAAGACAATGAAATCAACATTGGCTGATTTTCAGAAATGCTCAAATGGTTCCAAAACAATCTTCATTTACAACACTCACCTGGAAATCTCCCCTGTTGTGAAGAATTCCCCAAGATAATGCCTGCCCAGTTTATTCTATCCACCAAAATCCAACACACAAATTTCAAAGTTTGTGGTGGAGGGGAAAGAAGTTATTTGAGGAATAATTGTCTGGTAGCAGCTGCCCTTGAGCAAATGTCGCTGGGGGAATTAAACCAGGGAGAAATTGTCTGAGTGAGACTTTTCTTTGGGGAAAGTCAAGTCACAGCCAGCATAATGCCAAATTTGCCATTGGACATCACAGTCATGCACATGACATTGCAATATTTTAAGCATATGTAAAATTCAATTGCTATTAACTTGAAAGTGTACTATCTTGCTGGTTATTGTGATTGGACTTGTGATAAAATGATTGCTGTTTTGACTCCTGCCTGGGTCATTACATTGTGACATTGGGCTTTTTCTCCACCCAGGGGTGAAATGGGTATTTGTGAGGTGAACTGGCCCTGGGTGTGAGATTGAAACATTGTACCAATGGGGGGGGGGGATTGTCTCTGGGATGATTTTATCATTGAGTGGACTTTGGACTTAAAGTGGAAATGCAGTCACCCCAACTTGAATTAGTATAGTAGACTGTCGTGTTTCATGATTGGCTCACGAGAGTCATGTGACACTATTTTTTCTCCTTAATGTGAAATTCACTATGAATAACTGCTTGGTGTATCTTGAATATACACGAAGTCCTAATGTATTATTAAAGATACTTTGCAGGAAAAAAAAAAGAAAATTGTGAGATTTAGTTGCTGCTAAAAAATAAGGTTAGGGTGACTGCTCTTGCCCTTTTAAAACTTACTTTTTCAACCTAAAGTGTAATCCAGATTTTCTTTTTTCTTTATGAGGAATGTTGATTGTTAGACATTAGCAAATAATGTGATTCTCTATTTTATATTCCAGTGTAAGGTCTGCAAATAGAGTGACATTATCGAGCCCCATTTTGGACCCTTGTTTACCCAAGGGTCTTGAAGACAGCATAACCGTCAGCAAGAAAGAGATCTTTTTGCGAGGTTCTGGTAACTTTGACAAGTGTCAGGGCCAGCTGAAACCTTTACTCAACCTTTCAGTACCTTGTGAAAAAGAACCCTGCTCCTTCAATGGAGTCTTTCAACCCAATATTGAATTTGGCAACAGCGAGTTTTACGGCTTCTCTGAATATTGGTACTGTATGGAAGATGTCCTTCGGATAGGAGGTGTTTACGATTATGAGAAATTTCAAAAAGCTGCGAAGGTAAGGCATATTTGTGTTAATCTTATCAAAAATTTAAGAGCGATATTCATACATTTTGGGGTGCTTCCAAAAGTATCAACATTTTTACAAGAATAAAGATAGTACTCTTATTTGGAATCCCTTCCCACTGGTACGCATCAGGCAGTATTGTTGCAATGTTAAAATTTAAAATAAGATTGTGGTGGACATATGAGTAAGTCCTTGGACAAGCAATCCAAGTGTTTCTGGTTTAGTCCTGTCAGGTTTGTAATTTTGTTTCCTTAAGTAAGATATGGCTTCCCTCCACCCCAAACTGACTGCATGGTCTAGTGGTTAGAGCAGGCGGGAGGTCGACTCCGGACCAGGTGGTAATGAATACTTTAAAAATGGAACCTACTGCCATTGTGCTAGGTGCTCAGCATAAGCAATGGAGTGCAGGGACCAAGCCAGTGAGCCATAAAGCCATAGCCAGCCCAACTAAGCCAGGGTTATAAACTGAGCTCTGAAAAAAAAACATCATCTTACCAACTAATTGGCTTACTTTTTACTGAGGGGTTAAGTGGGTACCTGTGAGGAAGCTTGTTGTGACACATGGTGTATGCCTACAATAACTTGAAGGAATTATCTCTGGGACAAGCTGTCATTCAAGCAGGGTAATAAGTGCTTTGAGGCCTATAATAGGTGTTAACTCCTACATGAAATCAAGTTATGTTGTTATTTTTAACTAGATTCGATTGTAGTCCATTGAAAAATAATCATATATTTCCTTTCAAAAGCATGTGTAGATCATCCTATCATACAGTCATACCCTTTTTCTTTCTTATGCTCTTTGTGTTTATGAACAGGCTTGATTTTAGGGAAACATGTGAAAGTCAGAAATGTTTAAATATTTGTAAGTCTAACAAGTTAACAACCAGTACAAGAACAGATTGCCCTGACAAATGTGCATGCACAATGACCATGTCTTCATTTGAAAATGGAACCTTCTGTCATTGTGCTTGGTGCTCAGCATAAGCAATGGAGTAGGGAGAACAAACCAGTGAGCCACAACTGGAAAAAAAGCAGCAGTCAGCCCAACTTCAACCAGTTGGTTAGAAACTCAGCTGTACAGAAAGACATCTAACTAACTTTATTTGAGTCTATTTGGAGTTCACGGAAAATTCAATTGCCAGCACAGGAATTCTTAGAAAGTATTCAATTTCTTCAGTCTTGATACAGTATTTTAAGTGTGTATAAGACACCTTTGATCAAAAGTTTTAAGTTGCAGTGAAAACAATGATTCTCTTGTTTTGTTTTAGAATTACTGTGCCACAAGATGGTCTCTATTGAAAGAACATTATGAAAAAGGCCTATATTCAAAAGCTGATGAGTTTAGGATAAAGTAAGTGATGTTTTTCAATCATTAACATTTTAACCAAACCAAAGACTTCTTTATTTTCTGATGAAAAAAACAGATTTTTATAATTTAATTTGTCCTTATCATCACAAATTTTTCATGAAAAGAAGAGTTAAAATTGTGATGTAGGTCATCAGAAAATGGATTTAGCTTCAGACTAATATATATTTAAAGTGCATTGCTATTAATCTCTTTTAAAGTGACTTGTTGGTTACACATCATTCAATGATCAATGAATATTTTTGGAAATGAAACAAAACACCAAGATTGTCAAGACAGCAGTTTTAATGATTGTGTTAGTTATTTAATGCACAGATTATGTGCTCTAGTCATCAGAGTCCCCAGCAATGTCAAAATGTAAATAACCACCAGCGTTCATCAAATGTCATTAATTATCATCCTAGAAACATGAAAGGTACTCAAGAAACTTTTATCAAAGAAGTGGTAACATTTGTGGAACTGAAATTTAATGAAGATGCAATTAAATGTAAAGGGATGTTCATCAATCCCTGAATTTTGAGGCATTCGACTGCAATCTTACAAAATCACTCACCCCAAATCACTGTGAGGAGTGTAATTTTTTTGCACTCCTACTAAACATGACTTCTTCAAGTTCATATACTGTAAACCTTATTAAATTTTATTGAAACATCACACCCTACTGTAATCCTTAATTTCCTGAGGTTTGTGATTTGTAGCATGCCTGGAGAATCTAAAATTCTGGCATATATGTAGCAGATGATAGGGGCATTGTGAGTCTTAATGGAAAGGGTAAGAAGGTTTTTTTAGGTTCCCTGTGGAGGGAGTAATGACCCATTGAAGGCTTTGGGTGCCAAAATCCACTGTGTTTTTGTAATAATTTACCATAATGGTACTTGCAGAGCACAAATGTTTTAAACATATTTAGATGTGCTTACAGAAGAAAGCACAAAATGTCAAAAAAGCTTTTAGTTTAAACATTAAAGACAGTTCTCACCCCAAATTACAATTTTTTTAGAAGTCTAGAGAAATTCTTAATTGGCACACTTCTTTGAATGACAGCATACTCAAACAAAACTGCAGCACATACTACACAGTATGTACTATACTTATACTTTTATTACACATTGGGTCTTGTATGTACTCATCCGAAAGCAATACACCAAGATTGTGTCTGGATGAGAATAAGTTTTAGATAGTTGTCAGAGGGGCTTAAAGGCCCAGTTCTCTCACCCCAAACAGTACCAATTCTCCTAACCTTCTTACTTAAGCCCCTCCCACAATTGTCTGAAATTCATCCTCATCCAGATACAATCTCAGTTTATTGCTTCAGGGTGAGTTAAGAAAAACTCAACTTGTAATCAAAACACTCTCAGTACCGTTCATGCTGTGTAACGTTAGCTTTGGTACTCTGCATTGCTTGCATTAGCTGTCAATTAAAGAGCTGAGCCAATTGAGAATTTCGGTACCCCCGTACCAAAATTGTAGTTTGGGGCGAGAGGTTTGGCCCTTTAAGAAAATTAGTAGAATTGGAACTCTCTGGGGTGAGAAGATTTGGCCTTTAAGAAGAATATGCTGTACAAGATAAAAAAAAATATTATCTTTAAAGTTTTCAGTTTGTTCGATTTCAGATGGCTAGAAATTGTTTACCCTTGTCTATGAATGAGTCAAATGGATATGTTTAATGTAAAATATTTTCTCACATAGGTATCAATGTTTTAAGTCAGCATGGATAACAACAGTCCTTCACGATGGCTTCAAGTTTCCAAAGGACTATAAATATCTCCGCACAGCTAGTTTAATTCATGATAAAGAGGTCCAGTGGACATTGGGTGCAATATTACATAGAACAAGATTTTTACCGCTGAGGTGAGTTCAAGATTTTACTCATTGTTGATTCCAGGAAGTTTGAAGTCTTGAGCAAAAAATTCAAGCATGGGTCCCTGTGGTTAGAATGGCCAAGGGTTATGAAAGTTTGTAGGTTTTGTTAAATCTTTTTACTGAAATGTGGTTTAATTGCATAAACATACTTGAAAAACAAAAGACTAAAACAAATAAAGATAGCATCATTTTGCAGCTTGGCCTATTGGAGTGAAAATTTCTCCTTGGGGAACCCTCCCTTTAGATTTTGTCTCCTGACTGACAATTATGAATGACAGTTTTAGGAAATGGACCTTAATTTTGCTTCTAAAAGACGGGGGAGCCTTACTGACAATATAGGAATGTTGTTTGTGTCAACTGAAGGGAACTATTGAGACTGAATGGATAAAAGAATGAAAGAAGAGTTGTGTTATGTAAGACTACATAAAAACCTTCTAAAACAATGCAAAGCTAAAAAGTGGTAAACAGTTTTGGAGATATTTTTACAAGGAAAATTTCCCTGATGTAAGGAACCTACTTCCGTTGTGCTTGGTGCCCAGCATAAGCAATGGAGTTGGGAAACAAACCAGTGAGCCGTAAGGGGAAAAAAGGCTGTTGCCAGCTTGACTAGAAGCAATTTTGGTGGGCCATAAAACTCCATCTAACCTAACCTGACCTGACCTCACCTTAACCTTAACCTTAACCTTAACCTTAACCTTAACCTTAACCTTAACCTTAACCTTAACCTTAACCTTAACCTTAACCTTAAAACCTTAAAACCTTAAAACCTTAAAACCTTAAAACCTTAAAACCTTAAAACCTTAAACCTTAAACCTTAACCCTTAACCCTTAACCCTTAACCCTTAACCCTTGAACCTTGAACCTTGAACTTTGAACCTTGAACCTTGAACCTTGAACCTTAAACCTTAAACCTTAAACCTTAACCCTTTACCCTTAAACCTTAAAACCTTAATTCTTAACCCTTAATCCTTAACCTTAAACCTTAACCCTGAAACCTTAAACCCTTAACCTTAAACCTTAACCTTTAACCCTTAACCCTTAAACCTTAGACCTTAAATCCTTAAAACCTTAAACCTTAACCCTTAACCTTAAACCTTAACCCTGAAACCTGAAACCTTAAACCTTAACCTTAACCTAACCTATCCCTGATGTAAGGGAAAGTGGAATTTGCTACTAGACCCATGGCCAAGAGTCACAACTAAATTAAACAAGAATCAGGATACCCCTTTGGGCCTCTTCCTCCAAAGAAACCTCTGCTCGCTCATGTCTATAGTCTTGTACAAAACTAATCGGGGCTCTCCCGCTCCCCCTCCCTTTGTTCACCATAATTCCATAGTGTTGCTGTTCATAGCACACAATTATTTATTTTGGGAGGGGGTGGGGGGGAGTGTGGAATTCATGTTGGCCTAGGAACTATGTTTTTTACCAAATATCATGACAAAGTGTCCCAAGAGTTATGTCCAAGATTATAAGTCAAAGTGTCATCCTTTTACTTTAGGATAGAAAAATTCATTTTGAGGTTAAATTGTGGTCAGTTGTGTAATAGTTGTGTCAAATATTTCTGTGTTATGGGATAGAGTGAACTATGTAATGTAGAATTAAAAACTTGGTGGAATTAAATGGGCATTTTAGCGTTGTTTGTTTTCTTGTTGTTTTGTTTAACAATATCACAGTATGCTGTTGTTACTTTGAAAAAAGGGAAGTTGTTCATGAAGTAGATTTTAAATCTCATGTTGGAGAACAGGACATTAACCACTCAGTACATGAAAATCTCTTCATTATATCCATGAAGAAGATTATTTAAAAAAGTTTTTTTTTTTCCTTGAAACAAGAATTTTAGTTGGATATGAAACCTTACAACACTTGTAAGGATTGTTGTTGTATGGTCGACTCGTTTGGATGAATATTAATTTGAAGTTTTTTTTTGGGTAATGTCTTCCCTTGATTAATCAATCCAAGGCCAAAATTTGTGATTTTGGCCTTGATGATGACAACAACAACTGGCGGCATATATTAGAACTATTTGTTGGCTTCATTTTGTTAGTTTAATGAAGGCTGTAGAATGCTGCATGATGTTGCATGACCATGTTTTATTCTGTTTAAAACGGCCTTTCAAACTAAGTGTTTGTCGCTGAAACTTTGGAAGGTATACAAAAGATTGGAAAAGGTGGAGTACAATGTTTGTCATGAAATTTTAAAATTCCTATTTCAGTAATCATTACATGTAAAGTTACAAGTTGTCAAAGTCTCCATGATTTGGCAGTTTGGTTTGCTAAGCCCTGCTCCTTTTCCATTTTCACAGAGAAATACAGCACAACTCTTTACAAAAACCCTATAAACCACCATGGGTGAAGGCAGCCACGCCTTTGCTCTCCAGTAAGTACCTGTTTGTGATTTGCTTCTTGATTGTCGGCGCATTCATCTTTGTGTACATTCGTTGGCTGAGAAGGATGAGTCCGCAGAGAATTGCCCTTCAACGAGTCCCCACCATGGCCTACTTCATGACAGAGGAGGGTCAAGTACAGGAGGGCATCTATGAGAGAGAAGAACACCTCCCAAATTAATGGTGCAGTCCAGTAAGCTTGTATTCTCCTGAAAAAATTCTTAATTTTCTGTTTTTTTTTTTTCCTCTTCATGTGAGACAAGGGGTTTGTTCAAGTTCAGTCAAAGACTCTGCCAAAGTACTTTTCTTTTCATATTTTCTGCAGAATTGAAGAAGTAGTAAAGGGTGGGTACAGGTGGTGGAAATCCTGAAAGTCAGGGACTCTGAAGTTTGATTTCCCAGGCCTGAAAAATGAGAGAAAATCAGCAATTTTTCAAAATGACATGGAAAGCTTTGAAACTTTAGGAAGTGGACACAATGTTCTGATTTACTCCATTTTCGTATTCAGTGTTTTTTTTGGAAAAAATTACTGAAATATGGGATGTGACTGTTTCTTAAGGTCCTGGAAAATATCAGTGAAGGTCCTTGAAATTAACATCATGGAATTTTGTCATTTGAATTTGCTTGTTTGATATCTGTTGTAACATTCCAACCTTAACCCCTATCTCAAGAAATAGCTACTTTTTAAACAAGTTACGTCACCTAGTAATTTCTGAATTGTGTCTCCTTCCCATAACAAAGTAAATCTTGCTACCCTTTTCAATTGTGCGATTGAGTAATATCGGGATTGTGTTTGCTCTTCATTCCCATTAAAAGAATCATTAATTAAAAAAACTTACTTTACTTTAATTAACTTTTGGGCTTTCAAAAACAATTTATACTGAAAGCACAATATAAGATTGTGGACACAAATGCTACTTACAGCCATTTACTTTATTTAAAGGCAATCATTCATCACCCCAAACTACAATTTAACATGGTAGTGTACAGCAATCCTCAGTTGGTACAGCTCTTCTATTGACACCAAATTCAAAATAATGCAGAGTAGCTCACATTACACACTATGGGCTTAAAGTGTTTGGATTACACGTGAGGGCCTTTTAAACTCACCAGGGTATGCTCTGAAATAATAAGCTAGGATTGTGTCTGGATGAGGATGAGTTTTAGACAGTTGTGGGAGGGACTAGAAGCAGGCATGTTAGGAGAGTTGGAACTGTTTGGTGTTATGAGTAAGTGCCTCTAATATACTACTATTTTCAGAGTTAAATTCTAACCAATAGCTTCCATGATTCCATTTATTTTTCCCTTTTTATTTCCTCTAGAATTGGGCAAATTTCGGAGATAAGTACTTTGTAAAGACATTTGAAAGATTTTGCAAAACAACTTTTTAATAAAGCTAGTTGACAGATAGTTAGTAAAGTATCTGCAGTTTTGCGTACAATTATACCCCCCCCATATCGCAACTGCATCTAGGTATAGCTCTATAAAATAAAAAAATACAAGTGTTGAAATTTGGCAAAGGCAATTCCTTTATTTTTACAGTCTCCACCCTGTGGCTCAGGTAGTCCTGACCCCCAATGGAGGCATGTTGACCTATAAATAGTCACTGCTTATAGAAGCTTACAGGCCCTTATATCTTTGAAGTCTCCACCCTGTGACCCAATTAACGTTTGTAATAGAGTCACTAGATTAGTGACTCGAGTCACCAGTTTTCAAACTTTTAAGTGACTTGAGTCAATGACTCAAGTCACTGTACTATTTCAATGGGGAAATTACTCCTGAATTTTATGGAGTCATTATCATTTTTAGAGGAAGTGACTCGAGTCGTGACTTGTTACAACACTGCCAATTAACCCTGACTCTTCAATGGAGTTAGGTTCTCCTATAAATAGTCACTACTTATAGAAACTTACAGGCACTTTTATCTTTGAAGTCTCCACCCTGTGGCCCAAGTAGTCCTGACTCTCAATGAGGGCACATTCTGCTATAAATAGTCACTACTTATAAAAACTTGCAGGCACTTTTATCTTTGAAGTCCCCACCATGTGGTCCAAGTAGTCTTGACTCTTCAATAGAGTTATGTGCTCCTATAAGACATCATTACTTACAGAAACTTACAGGAACTTTCATTTCACAGAAAAAAGATTGAACAAGTTCAACAATGAGTTGTAACAACCAGCAGGCTAACACAGCTGGCCCCTTTACAGTATAGATGCCAGTGATGGAGACATGACAACCTCTGAAAAAAAAATTTATAGAAGGAGAGCTACAAACAAAAGAGCCAGTAGGGTTATATCCATTACTGGCATCTTGGAAATCGACAAAATTTTTCTCCAGGATATTTTTGACAGAAGTAAAAAATCTGTCAGAGTCAGAATTCCCAGGAAAGTAAATTTACTTGAAACTTGTCAAGTTTGTGAATTTAAGTTGAATTTAGAGTGTGGAAGAGCTATTTTGCTTTTTTTTTTTTTCTAATTTACAGTATATTTACAGGATATGATTTGTTTCAGGTCATTGTAATAAGAAACACAGGCACAATATCGCTTGAAGTCTGAGGGGTGTCAAGCAAATTTTGTATTTTAGCTCAAAACCTGCCCTTTAGATTTTGCATAACAGCATTGTGTTATAGTTGTCTCTCACTCGCTTAGGGTGTGCTTAGGACTCCTTTTGTTGAAAGCGCAAATCCTACCCTTTTGGCTGTCCGTGCTAATTGCTTTTGGCTACATGTTGTAGAGAGTGTGGAGGAGCCCTTGCTATCCTAATTACACCTGCTGTCCAGTTTACTTTTGGTCAAAATTTTAGCTCTTCACGTATCAAATCCTTAGATTGCAAAAGAGATTGAGGCAAATAGTATAGAGGGCTTGAATGCATATTAGAATACATTATGCAAATTAGATGTGCCTTTTTTCAACCCTTTGCACACATGATTAAATCTATTGGTAAAAATTTCTCTGTGCCACAAAAGTAAAAATGAAGAGTCCATAACAGTCAGTGCTGCATAGGTTATTTTAGTGCAGAATCCCATATTTTGGTAACAAATGTGCAAAGTAATTTTTTTAGCATTTTTCTGAAGATATTGTATAATTGATTTGACTTGGAGAGTATGGGAGAACTTAAAGGAATATCTATTGCCATTTTTGTGTTCATATCCAATATTCTGACCTTAAATAGTAGTAAATGACTAGTCAGTGGGTTTATAATCAGTGTTGTCCTTAGAGGACTTCTGGCTTTCCTGGAAAAAAGAACTCCTCTTTATGAGTAAACATTTGGTCTAGCCAAATGACATTTTTCCAGTCAGCCAGAGAGCCTGGAGAACTTCAGGAAAACTATCTAGTCTTGTCGTGTATAGCCCAGATTCAACAGGTTTGCACCTTTTCTCACACCTGATATCAGGTGGCAGCCAACTTAGCAATTTAGATCAAATTTGGAATCTTCGGCAAGAAGCACAGGAGTAGCAAAAACAACCCAGTGCCTCACAACTGGGAAAAAGGCTGCAGGCACTGCTAGAATATAGCAAAAGGTTATATATTGAGGGATAAAACCCTGTCTAACTAATTAAGTAGACACCAATCAAAACTGAAATTTAACTTCATAAAATCTTAGTGCAAATGATTCTCTACATTGAGAAATATATTCAAATATTTTCACTTTCAAAGTTTCTTACTTGAAGTCAGTCTGTACCTGTTCTACTTTTCTGATGGACATACAAACAGTATATTATTGGCACAAAGACATTTAGGGGATGGGGAAAAGTACTTAGGGGATGGGGCAAACTACGGATAATTAGATGTAATTTCAAAAACTATTTTTTTAAGCACACTGAATGTTATCTCTAGTGTGGAAATATTTCTCTATTACAGAAAGTTTTCTAAATAAATACTTATTTTATAGTAAAAATAATCATAATTGTTATACACCTTGTTAGCAAACCAAGTTGCGATATGCATGTAATTGCCAAAGTATGTAGCTATTGAACCCACAGCAATTCAAAGTGCAAAGGTAGAACACCTTAACATTTGTGGGCATGTTTTTTCTCACTGTTTTGTTTTGTGTATAAGAATTTGTATGGAAGAGGTAAGTTTGTTGGTTTAGGTTAATATTTTCATATTTTAGTGGTTGCCGTAAGGGTAATGGGAAGATAATAGAAACAGTAATTATCATTTCCTGTAAGCATGTCTTGCATTCATTAAATGTAAGATGATACCTTTTGTTAACTCATCACATTTTGTTTCCAGAATTTTTATACATCTTGTTATATTTATTTCCATTTAAGAAAGCAGTTCATCATTTATTTTGTCAGTTTTACGTAAATTTGTCAAAGAAGCATTTTGTCACAGTAGATTTCCCATTGACTAAATGGGGATTCATTTACTCCTGTTTCATATTTACATGTTAAGTTGCACGTAATAGTCCTTATGCATATGATGTCACAGAACAAAAAGTGCATTCACCTTTTGAGGAACCCATTTATCATTGTAAGTTACACCAACAAATTAACCAAGTATGTGGTTTAGTTGGCAGAGAATCAAACTCTCTCTTGTAAGGTTCGGGGTTCAATTCCCGAGCCTGGGTCATAGCAAAGATTTTTGAAAAGTGGAAATGCAGTTGTGTGTGATGCTCCACATAATCACTGAATAGTGGTGGTGTCAGAATGTGGAAATGGGGGTGGGGGAGGGCAAACTAACTAAGGCAAAGGATAATGTAAGGGAGCAAAATTTACAGTGGGAAACTGAGCCAAAGCACCTCTTCATGGGGGTGGTGGTCCAGGTGGTGAAGTCTCTTAAATCTCTGAGGTTTGTGCACATTTCTGGATGAAAAATTATGTCTCAGGGGAGGTATATTATATATTTCTTTTGCTTAACCCAACTCCTAACTGACCTAACTTGGGGGAGGGGGTGGGGAGTGGAAAGGCAAGGACAAAATCTTGGCGGCACATGCCCCCTCTTGGTCCCCCTCCCATCTGTAGCACTGCCACTGGCAATGGAGTAACAGCTAGAAGGCACAGCTACATTAAATCAGAAGGCCATACGTTGTATGGTTAAACCCAGGCCTATCGAACCTAACCTATCAAACAATTGCAGACAATTGATTCTCCAACCAACAAAATGTGCACATAATGTAGTTCACATACGGCCAAATTCTACCGTGTATTAAAGTCAAGTGCTCGTTGTTTTTCCTCCAAACATAATGTCAGCATGACATCATTGCATAAGTTTTATTAATGTCTTAAGTTTCACTTAATAGAAAGAGATTTTTAGCCCTTTACTGCACATTGTGACACCTTTGTCTTAGGCAGAGAGCATGAGATCTATAAATTGTCATTGTGTCACTCAAAACTATAAATAGCTACCCAGAAACCCAGAAATTCGACCACAACAAGGAGAACAGCCATTTTTCACTGTTAGGTGGTCTATGAATGCCAGCAGATGGTGTTTTTGCTGCTCCTCCAACCCTTAGAGCATACAGATATCTCCTGATTGGGAATAAGATAAAAATTAAAAACTGTCTTACTCTTCTGTTTTCCTTTTATCCATAATATCATCAGTTTTATTTCTCTTATGTGCCATGCTCTTTCCAAGGTAATGAACTATTTATCGAAAGATACATTTACATTTCTGTTTTGTCTCTGTTGTCTGTCTTGTAGTGAAATCTGTTTTGTGGTTAAGTTCAGGAACTTTTCATTTTTATTTTGAATATTGCATCTTTACAATAGTTGACAGTAGAGCATAAACTCTTCCCTTATAGGGCAAAAACCATCCCCTCAAACTTGTTTAGAAACAGCAGCTAAGATGTCATAATTTTCTTCAATGGTAATATCTCTCTCAAGTATCTTTTATAGTATTTCAGGACGTACTGTAAATAAAATATTGCATAAATTTGTAAATTCCACAATTCAGGAGGGAAAATATTTTCAGATGATTCTTAATAGCCATTCATAAAATAGGATATTCTACTACACTAATTGTAGTTGGGATGACTGCATTTTCCCTTTAAAGTACTGTGTTTGGAAAAGTAGCTATTTGTGTATTACAAATAATTGGAATAAGATGCAAAATCATTCATCTGGAGGAAAAAAGGGTGAAAGGGTTGAGGACTAGTCTAATGTTAAACTCATCAAAATCACATACTTGACACCCATTGTGTCTTAATCAGAACTTTTTGTTTTCTGTGTTTTAAAATTGATAAAAATGGGAATATTTCGATTTTCTGACTTGAGGTTCTATACATGTAATAATCCTTCAATGCTCAGAAATTTGCAAATCAACAGCTTTGCAAAAGTAATGAAAGTCTTGGCCTGTATCTAAGTAATTTCCCTAAAACTAGTTTAAGCAAATGCCTTAAAACTGTGGACTGAGAAATATTTCGTGTTAAGCTAAAATCGTTACTTGAAGTTGAAAATGAGACAGTTTGCACCTGCTAACTACATCTTATTTTAGTGCATGGGTTGTGTTTGTAGCTACTTCATTGATATGTGATATTGATATGGCAGACTTAAGACGAGGGGTGAATGTGAATTGTTTCAGTTAGCTTCTCAGAGGGTTATATTTTACATTTCGGTTTAAAATGTTTTGATTAGGGTGATTTACCTTCGTCAAATTAATGTTGGATTGGTTATATCATTGGTGAGTGGTGAGGGAGATGGGAGATTTGATTGGTTGGATTTATGTTACACACCAGGATGGGTTTTAGAATGGACAGAGAAACCAGTGAGTTAACTGGGGTGGAAAAAAATTAGCACCCCTTGATTCCTAATGGTTGTCTACAAATTACAAAAGGTTTAAAAAGTAGGCCTTTATCACTTAAATTGACCAATCCATAGGGGCGCTATCGTCCAAAGCATTGTAAATAGCCTGAAGAAAATAATGTTTTTGTTTTAGAACATGCTTTCATTTAGTAAGTGTATGTGCCCTTTAAAGCAGTTGTATCTCTGCTTCTACTGCACTAAGTAATATCTTCACAGCAGAGAATAACACATTTTGTCATCAAAGTTTCATTAAAGTAACACTTGTTTTGTAATGTTTTGTTTCCATGCCAACAAGGTTATGGTTATTTTCAGTTTCATCAGTTCATGTTAGTCTAAGGCTGGATTTTCATAGAAATGAAGTTATAATAATAATTACAATGTATCAGGTGGTCAGGAGTCATATCTCCTTTTCTGTCTGCTATGTTAAATTTTGTGAATAGCATGTCAAACTTTCAAAACAGTTTTGATCATTTTATGCTGGTGAAAGTTCTGAAATGATATGAAGTCATGTAGTTGATGCAATGGATTTAGGCTATTGTCGGAAACTAGTGAAGTGCTGCATAATGTTTTACATTTGCCAGTTCAGCTTGTCTTATCAGAGAGTTCCTCCCTTCTCTTATAAACTTTGAAAAATGTCATAGTCAAATTTTAACAGAATTTAATCAATAGGAGCACAGAACTAATCTTGTCAAAACTTTGACTAGATTCGGCTCTTAAATGAAACAAATGATTTCGTTTTTGAACCTATTATAGTCAATTTTGAAACAAATCTTTTCAAATATTTGACAAGATTCCAGTTCATGTCCCAATTGACTAGATTTCATTTATAGTGTAGCATTGTCAACAAATGGTAATGTTTGTATGAACCATTGGCTGGCATATCTAAAAGGGGAAGAGGGACCATGCCCCCCTCCCAGTCCCGATTGGAGTCCTGAATAAAATTGTAATGGAACAAGAACAGTGACTTCAAATGATGAAAAACGTTTCACTGAATTACATCTGAGGGTTCTTCAATATCAAGAAAATTCCCAAAGTGGAGGGAGAACCCACTTTCCTTATCCCCTTCCCTAGGCTGGCATTGAGGACCTTATGTTGGCTGCATTCAAAAAAAAAAGAAAAACCTTGGCTATACCAGTGGTATAAGGCGGTTTTGACGTTGACACCGTGCTTCCATGACTCAGTGATTCTGCTGGGAGTTTTGGGCGTTGGTTTGGTGGTATCTTTTAGTAAAGGATTTGTACTGTAAGGTGTCATATTTGGTCTTAGCCCTCATTTGCCCCTCAAGTTGTTAAGATATGGTAAATATTCTTTTTTCTAAAGCCAAGCCAATAAATATGAATTGTTTGTCCTAAAAGACATTTGGGAACCCTCATTTTCATCTAGAAGCAGACTGACTATGGAAGGAAAGTGATATATTAGATAAATGAGATTTATGATTTTTGCAATAAAAGTTGTTTGTCAACATTCCACAACACATATGTTTGTTATTTTATCTAATTTTATGTGAAATATGTGTTAACATGCAAGTTTAAGCTGAAATTCAAGAGTTAAATGATCAAATCCTAGTTTGGAATGTCAGTCCCTGAATCAGGCTCAAACCTCAGCACTCTGTACTCTCCCAGGCAGGCAGTACAACCGAAAAATAACCTTTAACATTGCCATTGTAGCATGCTCCAAAGTACACGTTTTAAAGGATTCAACCGAGGTCTGCTAATGGCCTTCTCAGCAGCGATCCCACAAGTTCGCCCCCACCACCACTTTAGCACTACATCTTTCTTTCAGGGAAAACTTTTAATTAACACTTTTGTATTTCAATTTTTGGCCCTGTGTGCTTGTGGTTATCCTCAAAGCGAGCCATCCACTGGTGGCAATACGGGGTGGCCCAGTTGCCTCCTCCCCCCCCCCCCACCTAAAGTTCGGTCAGTTTGAAGTTAGGTCAACCGAAAAATACATAATTAACCTTTCCAGAAACTAAATTTTGCATCGAGACATGCTAAAAACTCAGAGCAGCGGGAGGGGGGGGGGATTCACCCCTGGATTCCAACCAGGCTTTACCCTTGGACCCCACCTGAAGGAGTACGCGCTTCTCGCAGGTAGGTGATATTTGTAACACCACCCCGCTTCTCGTTTGGTACACTCCGCGCCCTAACATTTTTCGCTTCCAACATTTTCCATTCCCTAAAGTCCCCCCCCCCCCCCCCCAATTTTGACATTTTTGCCCAGCCGTCACTGCAGTCATAATTTCACCGCCTTTTACACTTTGTCTCGAATCGTAGCTCCACATAGTAAAATCAAGTCCCAGGAGTCTCTTTTATGCGATTGCGATGTTTTACTGAACATTTGTAAAGTAATTGCAGTCGACCACACGGACCCACATTCTCAGTTTTGTTTCTTTATCCAGTGGCTCAGCTTTAGGGCGTGTCCCTCCCAGTGTTGTAATCGAGTCACTAGATTAGTGACTCGAGTCACCAGCTTTCAAACTTTTAAGTGACTCGAGTCGAGTCATTGACTCGAGTCACTGTACTATTTCAATGGGGAAATTACTCCTGAATTCTATCGAGTCACTATCATTTTGAGAGGAATTGACTCGAGTCGTGACTTGTTACAACACTGGTCCCTCCTCCTCCCATTGATTTAATATGCGTTTAATCTGTTATTTATGCAGGAGTGGGTTGGTGAATACTTCTCACTGAGCAATGGTACTAATTTACTAATCTCCCTACGCAAATCGCTCATGTACTGTCAAATTTTCGTTAATTCTTGTTCGTAAAGTTGCCATACTCGAGAAGTTGTTCGATTCAAGAAGTCGCTCGCTTTGCTCGAGTCAGCCTTAGTGCTTCTCGACACTCGGTGCAGAGCAAGGCACCTCTGTTCCTTCAGGCGTGGAAGAAAGTGACGGTCCAGTCAATGTGGATATACCCACATTCATCGGATTGGGTAATGAATTGTCTTCTCGTGAGCGGGATTTGGAGTGATTAGTACACGCTTGTCTCGTTAATTTCAAGTGAAACTCAAGTCTAAAATTTGAAAAATATTTATTTTAGAGTTTGCAAAATCCATCTAAGAATATTCAAAGAAGATCCATTTTGCATCCTCTAAACTTTATATTTTTAAAATTTTTAGCCTTCTTAGTCATCCAATTAACTTCCATAGTAATTGTTCGTTCCATTGTAGAGATTTTGTTCAAATTTATTAACTTAAAACAAAATAGTCCATTGTGCAATCCATTGTGCAATAATCTGTGACTAAGTCTTATTGTACAACCCAAGTTACCCGTCTGCTTTGTTTGCCTTTGAGATCAAAAATGTTTTGTGCAGATGGGAGTTGAACTGTTAGAATTCATTTAGCATGCTCTGTAAAATGTCTTTTTTAAATTTTAGACCACAGATGCACTTTAAAAGCCTTATCATCTCACCTCATACAATTCCAATTCTCTATAACCTGCTTACTTCCCATCCCACCACTGTCTAAAATTCATCCAAACACAGCCTCAGTTTTTTGCTTCAGGGTAAGTATACAAGACCCTGTGTGTAATCAAAACACTCTCAGTAAAGTACATGCCTTATAATATGAGCTTTGGTACTCTGCGTTTTTTGATCTAGCTGTCAATCAAATAGAAAGACCAATTGGAAATTTCTGTGGACTACGAAAATAGTAGTTTGGGACGTAAGGATTAACCCTTTAAGTGGTTGACAGTAATCGGGAAGAGGATGTGAATCTTCGCGTTGTTCATCCATGCTCACTATTGATGAACCAAGTGGCTTCCTGATCCTACATCATCAAAACATTAATTTCTTTTCTTTTATACCATCCCATCTCTTTCAAGGAGAGGTTTCTGGCTTATCATACTTTCTTAAGTAGTCTCCGACTCTATGAGACCCGAAGAGTGGAAACAAAGTCTCCCCGTCCTCGATAATATCTAGATGAAAACATGTCATCAATTTCCTATTTCTGAACCCAGCTGAGCGTAATGAAATTTTTAGGGAAATCGTTTGTCGAAAACTTTGCCTGGTTTCGAAGAAATCTCAACGGTTGTAACAAAACATGTTGCTTATTACGTATTCAAGTTGCTGCCATCTGTCGCTGGGGGATATTTTTAATCTTTCACTAAATCGGAACATTGTTCCGTCACGTATGTGAATTGCTTTAAAAACAATATGAGGGGCTTGTCACAAAATACAGGTCTTTTTCAATTCTTCCTTTCTTTTATTTTTTATCTACTATTTATTTTTTTCCTTGAAAAGTTATTCAAGTTGTCGTTTGAAGCATAAAATTTGTTATAAATGTTATTCCCGCTAACGGTCGTTAAGCTACCACATACGGTACCGTATGCCATATTTCATTTTCCATATGAGATAACCAATCCAATACTTTTAAAATAAGACATCTTGTTTCAGATACATCTATCGGCTTGTCAAAAGCGTTTGACACTTAAAGGACCAAACCTGTCACCCCAAACTACAATTTTGGTACGGGGATACCGAAATTCTCAATTGGTTCAGCTCTTTGATTGGCAGCTAATTCAAACAATGCAGAGTACCAAAGTTTATATTACACAACATGAACGGTACTGAGAGTGTTTTAATTATATAAATTGAGTTTTTCTATGCTCACCTTGAAGCAATAAACTAAGATGGTATCTGGATGAGCATGAATTTCAGGCAATTGTGGGAGGAGCTTAAGTAAGAAAGTTAGGAAAATTGGTAATATTTGGTGTGAGAGAACTGGGCCTTTAATCATAATATCTCAATCAGTGAACTTAAAGGACAAGATCATGCAGTCACCCCCAACTTATTTTGAAGCAATAGCTAAGTATTACATGTTTTCGTATTCCTCTTCAAAGTATTTTTTACAATATTTTAGGAATTCAATATTACATATTCAAGGTAAACCAAGCAGTGACTCCCAGTAAATTTCACAGTTGAGGAGAAAAAAAAACTGTCACGTGACGCTGAAGAGCCAATCATGAAGACAGTGTACTACACTACTTCAAGTTGGGGCGATTGCTCTTGCCCTTCAAATGCAGTCATCCTTCTCCAAAAACCACAATTTAACAAGCCCGTAGCCGGGGGGGGGGGAATCGGAGCGTTCGAACGACCCACACCAACTTGAGGGAGGTCCATTTTTCCAGATCTGTTTTTGAAGGGTCAGCTATGAAATATTTTTATCTTGACATATAGGACGAATTTCGGTTCACTTTTAGCAGGAAGATAAAACCTTTGAGATTACATGTATGATTTTTTTCTCAAAAAGTGGTGTACTGGTGTGGAATTCTTGGGGAAAAGAATTTCTGTTGTGTTCAAAAGTCCTCTAAAATGCTACAGATTGCAGGAGATCTGCAGATTTCAAACTTTTCCGGGGAAGCATGGCCCGGACCCCTAGCAACTGCATGCTTAAGGCACGCGCCAGCCGCCCCGTATTTGGAAAAAGGTCCACATCTTGGAAAAAGACCCACCCCTCAATATGGGCTGGCTACGGGCCTGTTTAATCCAGAGTCTGTTTCATTTATTTATAATAACGTCACTGAGGATAAAGCTCCGTAACTGAGGTAGTATCGAAGAGTATTGGGATCTTACTGTCGACGGCTTTGTTCGATCTTACCTAGGAAAGACTTGTAACTTTTTAAACACAAACTAGTCAAGCAGTGCCTGATTCGACTTATCACGTTAGACAACAATATTGATTAATATTTGACCAGAGTTTGGCTAATAATTTGCCAAGTCGCCAGTTGAATTAGTTTCTAACAAATATTAAGCTGTCTTGACTAAGTTTTGACGAACATTCTTTAGTCAATTACTACGAAATTAGTCCGATATGAGTGACTAACGTGGATAGTTACTTAAGACACCTCTTAACTAATTTGTGTTTGCAGTGATATAATATTCATGTTCCTTCAAAGAAGTTTTTTTTATTTTTACTTAAAATAACCATCACCGGTAACACACCTTTCTACTCCTAAGAAAATTATTTTTGCTTTTAGTGTACAATATTAATCTATAGATATATTGCACAGATTTTAATATTAAGATACTGGGCAAATGAAGTGATCACCTTCAGACTTCGTCACGAAGTTAGTTCGCACGCAATACAGAATCATATCAGCATACTTTACTACGCCTCTTTCCTATTTTTAAAGTGGGAATGCAGTCAACCCAACTTGAACTTGTCTAGTAGACTATCTGGTCTCATGGCTTGCTCTTGAAAATCACGTGACTATATTTTTCATCCTCAACTGTGAAATTTACCTAGGAATAACTGCTTGGATATCCCATGATATGTGATGTCCAAGTTCCGAAACATTATGAAAGAAAACTGAAAGAGAAAATAAGAAAAATGTGAAATTTAGCTCTTGCTTTGAAGAAAAGTTTCGGGCAACTACTCAACTGCCAGGTGCGGATCTAAGGTAGGGATTTTACGGCCTCCGTCCTCCCTTTTTCGCCACATCAACAATAAAACATACGGGAAATTAGCAGAACAACCCTACTTTCTCTTAGGTCAGTCCCCCTTTTTGGAATGTCTGGATCCGCACCTGACTGCGATTTTGTTCTTACGCCCCCCCCCCCTCCCACACGTCTCCACTTTCCCCTCCCTCCAAGTTAAGTCAGTTAGAATTTGGGTTTCCCGAAAAAAGCATACCTCTCCACATGCAGAGACATGCCAAAACCTTAAAGCCTCCGTGGGCTTCGCCAACTGTGTCGCCACCACCAGGGACGGGTACTGTGGACTCCGTTTCGCGCTGCACCCGATTTTTCCACCAACATCCTTCACGTCCCTACAATTTTGACATTCTGGCGCCGCTACTACTACTGCTAATGCCCTTTAAAGACTCACTCTACTGTGCATTATGTATATTGCAACACATATTGGGAATTCCCTTCCTTACAACTTTGATATCTTGAATTGCCAGTGTAATTAGTCTTACATAATACAAAAACAAAATTAAATCGTTTCCTCTCTTGTCAAGTATCCTGTTATGATGGCTCTACGCCAATGAATTTCTCCTGTTAACGTCAGATTTTAGTGCCTTTTGTTATGTCGTTTGTTATGGATTTTCTGTAAATTATTCAGTTGTACTTTCTATGTTTACAAGATTATCCTCCCTCAAAATTAAGTTTTGCTAGAATTTATTGTGAACATAACATTCTGTCTTTTATTCGTTTGTATATGTAGGTCTATATTACAAATATTTAAACAAAAGAACGGTGGAAACAAAATGTCGTTGAAACTTGGGCGTTTCACTAAAAGAAATCCTGTTTACCACAATCAGCTCGTGTGAGTTCACAGGAGGGATACACAACGAGACGCGAGCAACTCTTTGACCTAGTTTCAGACTAAGGGTGGCGCTAGCGGGGGAAGGGGCGTGCCCCGTCGGGGAACACTGCCCCCCCCCCCGGCGAGGAAGGTTTGCGGTTTCGTTGGGAAGTCCGAAAAATATTAAAAAATCAATAAAAAAAACATTTCTTTTGTCTTATAATGCTATTTTACGGCATATTGGAAACGATTTTCAATCACTTCTTCTTAACTCTGTTATACCTCTTTCCATACACTTTGTCCTATCTCGTCCATGTGCCTTGTCCTATCTCATCCCCCGTCGGGGAAGGATGGCATTTTTTTTGGGGGGGGGGAGGCCAAAAAAATGCTTATCCCTCATCCTATCTTCAATCCGTGCGAGCGAGGTCACGTTACGTCCCTGTCGGGGAAGACTGCCCTCCCCCTGTTGTTGAGAAAATAAAATTTCTTCGGGAAGCATTCATCTACAGGCCGATAAAAGATGTGCGCCTGATAACTTCAGTCACCCGGACGATCTCCTTGATTTTGTTTACTTGAACACCATATTCTTCTAGGAAACTCACAATTCCGAATTTTCCGTACAAAAAGGGCGAGCAGTTGTTCATTTGTATGAACTGTCCGATGGTCTGCCATCTGACCTGCCCCGGCAGCCGAATTCTAGCAACGGTAATGAAAATCGGCCAGGCCGTTTTGAGCTACACATAATGATAAACAGTAGCGTAAGAATGTCTCCCCATAAGTCTGACTGAAAATTCATTTGAAGCCACCTTGTAACGTGACATATCAGGCGCGGATCCAAGGGTGATGGGGGGGGGGGGAGCTTTTACGGCCTCAGCCCTCCCTTTTTCTCCACAGAAAACAATAAAACATTCGGGATATTAGCGGTGAAACTCCCTCACTCACCTGCTTTCTCTTAGGTCAGCCCCTCTCCCTTTTTGGAATGTCTGGATCCGTGCCTGCATATTTTCCAATACGTTTAAAGTAAATCATTTATAGTCTGGAGTTCGGGCAGTCACGTAGAAAATTTCATCAATTTAGTTGGATCTTGCAATTGAATACAACGAACATTCCTAGCAGAGTCAAACACATTAGTATGTTTTCAATTCCGTTGCATAGTTTTCCACCCAAAAGGGACAAGACCATTACATCTAATTGTAGCAGTACGGTACCTTTCATCTGGTAATTTTCTGATCACTTGTAGCAACTTGGGCTCTTGCAATTGAAGTTAAACGTTCATCTCATAGGAAAGTTAAAAATAACAATGGCTTCATTTCTAGTTACAAGTCTGAGAAATGCCATTTCCGGCAGTCTGAGGGATTAGTTTTTTTTTAACAATTTTCTGTACGTTCCGCGCCAACTGATGGTGGCGCTCCGCTTAGACATTTTTTTTGCCGAACAGATTACTTAATACAACAGTGCATGCTTGCATATTATTCTTCGTTTTGGGGCAGTATTATAAAGTGAAAAATTTGTTGCGAAAGAAAGCTTAAATTAATAACTACTTTGTTTGTAGTTACCAGCCCGGAAATTCCTCTTCCTGCTTTCTGGGGGTTTTCAGTTTTCCAAAAATATCTGTGTGCTCTTTCGGGCAGGATTCCACTTTTCGGGAAGAAAATCCGCCCCTCCCAAACCGAAACGCTCCCGTAGGCAAATTTCAAGATAAAAATATAAAACTTCAAATAATTGGGAAGCCAAACTTTTTTCCGCGGGAAAATTTTTCAATATGGCCCGAGGGCCTTAATCTGCCTTAAACACCAACAAAATTACAGACCACCCATACTTGATTTTTCTTATAGAAAGGTCAGATTCTTCCATAAAACCCCCCAAATCTGTCAGGAAATTACAATTTTCCCTATTATAAGCCTCAGATTGTTAAAAAAGGCAAACTTTTCCAATTTCGATGGATAGTCAGTACAACCAATAACCGAAGCCAACTCTTTAAATTACGCCGGCGACATTCTACCTGTTTTTGCTCTTGAAAGGCGTTTCACTTAATAAATAACCCAAATTTTTCATTTTAACCTTGTCAAAAAACAAATTTTCTTATATTAAATCCCCCAAATTCTGCAATATAATAAGCTCTTAATTTTCAAATCTTCGTTCAAAAAAGGGAAACACTTTTCGGGCAAACTTCTATTCTCGTCTTGAGACACTTTTCGAGCAAACTTCTATTCTCGTCTGGAGACCTCAGGACGATAACCTAGAGCAGTTACATGCATAACCCCAACAGAGTTTCAGTTGTCGCGTACAAAACGTTTTTCATTTTGCCCATATGAAGGATAGATTCTTCAATAAACACCTCAACTTTTTAAAGGGCCAATCCTCTCACCCCAAACAACACTTCTTGTTGGGGGGGGGGGGGTACAGAAATTCTCCATTGGCCCAGTTTTTTGATTGACTTCTAATTCAAACAATGCAGATTACCAAAGCTTGTATCACACAGCATGAACTGTACTGAGAATGTTTTGATTAATACTCATAGCACTTTTCTATACTCACCCTGAAGCAACAAACTGAGATTGTGACTGGGAAAGGATGAATTTCAGACAATTGTAAGGAGGGGCTTAGGTAAGAAGGTTAGGAAAATTGGTACTGTTTGGGGTGAGAGAACTGGGCCTTTAATGGTCTTTACAGAGTCAAAATTTTTTCAAAATTTTTAAATTTTCTTCTTCAAAATAAACTCCAGTTTTTAAGTACTTTTTTTAAAAAGAAAGTTAAAAATTTCGGAGCGCTACGTGCGCCTAAAATTCTGCCGAGCCACATTCCACTGGTTCTAACTCATTGCCTTTGTCGGTGCCTTGAAATACTGGCTTGCCCCCCCCCCTCCCAACTCGGGCAAATCCTGGCGCCATCCCTGTTTCAGACTTAAAATACTACATCATTAACATGGGTCTATCATGCGCGCAGTTGCCATTAGTGGCAATCCATGTATGATGGATTATATTTGAAATTATTTTATTCAGACCTATTTTTCGAAAACCAGAGTTTACTAGTCCAATCACAGAATTTCAGCAAGAGGCAATTTTGTGGCAATAAAAAAATTCGAATGTGTGTCTTGTAGCGGCATTTGGTCTAGATTTGAAGTATGCAGCTATTTATTGCACTCTCCAAGACTTACGAAGCATGTTTACTAATCTCTGTGGTACACCATCCTCTCATAATTGCAGGTTCAATGCCACAGCTTAACCTTTACCAAATAATATTAATTCTCATATAACCTGTTTAAAGTTTCACCAACTTGAAATTAAACAGCTTTTGAATCTATGCCACCTTATTTTAAGCGAACATAAGTTCTAACCTCACCCTCTTAGAACAAGGGCGACGCCTCCACCAGCTGACAAACAGTCACATCGCCAGACGTTGCATTCTGGACCCACTGGTGGGTACAAGGACTTAAAAGGGGCACTGCTATACACCATTATGGCGCCAGAGGTGACACCCAGCGCGAATTTCCAGTCCCTAACGGGTAAGGTTCAATGGTCCGCTCTAGGGCCCCTAGTGGGGTCCAGGGGGAAAACCAGGGTTGGGATCCAGGGCGAAAACCAGGGTTGGGATCCAGGGCGGAAGCCCTCTGAAGCTCCTGGGTTTTAGGGTATTTGTGAGGTATTAAAGTCGTCACTTTTAGGGCAATTCTTACGACTAAACACTGATCTAAAAGTTAGGTGATTTAAAGTAAGAATTTATTGGTAACGAAATTCCTACAGGAGAGGATCCGGCAGACATTTTGGAAAAGGAGGAGGTGAACTATAGACGAAACAGTTAGTGGACAGTCAAACGCGTTTTTCTTAATCCTGCCTGTAAGGCTACCTGAGCTGAGTGCCACCCTTAATTTGCGTAGAGTGTGTAGCAAATTTTGAAGAAAATAAAAACGCAATTCCTCAGAGAGCCGGAAATGGCATTTTCCTGTTGATTCGCCCAAGTTTCCATTTGCCTTTTCTTGTCCAAAGAATAACAAAACTAAACGAAAACTGGTAGACACACTGTCACTACAGAAAACATTTTTTGAAAATCCCCAATCTCAGTTGTTGGCACACGTGTAGCCTGACCCCCATCCCCTCTTGCGATTCCACTGCTGACAAAATATCTCACTTTTCACTGACCTAAATTTATCTGGAGGGGAATTATGACATTATCTTACTTATGTGGCTCACCCAGCACTCCATAACCGCACAGACCAGGAAAATTAGGCAAATATTTTTCTCAGTCCGGAAGAAGCTTGCACACTTAAAAACCAGGAGTGATGATAAATCTGAGTTACGGAGATGGGGGAATCATAGCCCGCGGAGCGGACGAAGTTTTTTCGTTCAGCTCATCGCTACGAAAAATCTGAGGGGCGGTAGCCTAAAGGGGGCTGCAACCACAGAGGCGCTACGCAGGCTAGGGGAATCAGTGACCCATCCTTCCTGAAAAAGTCTCTTACTGCTTTGAACCCCGACAGCCCGGGTTCAATCACGATCAAATACTGACACTACCATTGACCAACCCATCCCTTCCGAAATACTTCCTGAAATTAGCAGTGGTTCCAAACTTATTTTGAAGCAAAAGTCAAGATCCACTGATTTCTTTTTATTTCCCTTCCTAGAATCATTCACGAAATCCCCGAAATCAACATAATTGCATTTTCAGGGTAAATCAATGATTTATTCTCCTAATATCCACACGCAACTCTTTCAAACTCATGTTTCGAACTGCCTTGCACGTGTTTCTCTACGTCACCAATGATTCACGTTTACTCTCCTCCTTTCAATATTCTCATTACCGTAACGATCAATCTTCCAATTTATAAACTGTTGCTGACTTAAAAGTCACATTCAACTACTGTTCAGGGATCTTTGAGAAACAATTCGATTACTGCGTGGGTGGATTACGTCAATGGGATTTCCTCCAAAAACCTCATTTACCAAAGCAGCGTCACCGGCTAATAGAATGGTTTCTTGCATATTTTTGCTACCCCCACCTGCTTGACGTCCGACGTAAATCATAGTACAACATTTAAGATAAAGGTGCAATTAAAATAATGTAGTAATTATACACTCACAATATAAAAATGGGAAATCATACTGAAGAATGAAACATACGAACATTGCGAAGATGATTTTTATCCTTCTCGATGCCACATGACGTGAATAAAATTGACAAAATGTGAAGATGTGGAACACTATACATTCTCATACCCCCGTTTTGGCCAAAATTCAAGAAGTGAAGTCGAATGTGGCCTTTGAATTATAATCATGAGAACACATTGCGTGAGTGATGACTTACAACTGGTGTAATCCGAACATGGGTAGCTATCTGAATAGCATAATTACTTCCGCTCAATTCATATCAGTTTATTAAAAGTGTAAAGAACATGCATGCAATGACCCCTCCCACAGATTACCCCCTTGTAGCGGGAGGTTCGGCTTCGATTCGCATACAGAAGTTATTGAAGACTGGGGCGAAAAAGCTTCCTGAGAATTTTCGGAAAGGCAATACAGCACGATTTGGTATTACCTTTCATTTCGAAATCTTTGAATTTTACCCGCTACTGGTCACTATCATCAGGAGAGATTCCCGAAAGGACTTGCCCGAGAGTGGCAATTCCGAGAGGGAAAGGGTGGGAAGCGACCCGACAGAGACGTTGAGTCGATATATTGATGAAGAAGGAGACATTTTCTACATGCGATGACGCGTCGAAAATTTTCGATTTGTATTAAAAAATAATAATAAAATTCGATTCAATTATATTGTAGACAAGTAGAAAATTCGTATTGTTCTATCCTTCCTATTAGAAAAATCAAACATAATGTCTGCCCGACTGAGGGCTGCTGTTATTGTCGTACGGAATGGGATGGCTGGGGGCACCCCAATTGGCCAAAACCTTGCTGAATCGGACAAACTTCGGTGCCTCTGTCGGGGTTTATCTAGAGTCGGACAGAACTCGCCGCTCCGCCCGAGAAAGTTTCGTACGATCGTGGCTGCTGCGATTATCCCCTACCTAGGTACTCCGATCAAGGAGGCACCTCCCTGCTCCAACGAAATTGAAAAATTTTTCCGACATGGGAGATGGTGTCAGCAGTTGGGGCCATCCTTGATACAATTATTGAGTTTCGCCAGTCTGAGATAACTTCCGACGATATTTAACCACAGTTATTATTCCACATTCAACTCGTCTTGTGACCAACTCAATGGTCAAATGGTTTGAATATCCGACTAACAGTCTGGAGGATCCGGAGTTCGACTCCTGGTCTCATCATATAGAAGACTTTAAAAATGGGACCCTTTCCCTGCCGTGGTACTCAGCATAAACAACGGATCCATTGGGGAAAACAAGTCAATGCGCCATAAGTGAGAAAGGGCCGTGGTCGACCTGCCTGCCACCGAGCGGACTCGGTTTGTTCAGTCAGACTTCTTTAAGGCTTTAAAATGACTAAACAAGGGATATGCCTTAACAGCCTGCTACGCAGACAATGGTCGACCTTCCTTTACACGACTCGGTCACAAACTGAGTCTTAAAACCTCATTTAACTAACTACGCTTGTCACCTATACACGAATCCGATTAGCGCTTGTTTTTAGTGACTGTAGGCAGCCATTAGTGGGGTCCATCAACCTTTAATCGTCTTTATTTATTGTCTACGTGAATTTCAAATCCTCCTATTCAGTGAAGTTGAGAAAATTAAGATACACTTCAGTGTACAACCATCCATGGGACAGATAAGGAAGGAAATTTAAAGGTGATGGACCCCAGTAATGGCCGACTAAAATCAGACCACACAATCTGTCCGGATTCGTCTATAAATACCGGATTGCTATATGTTGTTCAACATTAAACAAACCCTTTTCCATCTGAGTCTACCACCGAACCTTTGGTATATCACTACCTTCCTCGAAATAAAATTAAAGGGCTGTTAGCTTTAGGCCAGTAGCCATTGTAATAGATGAGTATTTTCGGGAAGTAAACTCCAGAAACTGTATTTTTTTTATCTCGGAAAGGGCAAACAATTTTCCACGGGTTTTACTCTTTTTCAAGGGTTTGGTTGGCTCCAGTTATGAGCCAAATGACTTTCAATAAAATTATAATTTTGCCTTTGTAGTCGGGTATTCCCGTCTATTTCTGACTACCTCGATTTTTCCCTTTTTTGTACTAAAAACGTGTTTTATGCAAACAAACAGTCGCGCCTATTTTGAAAGTAACTCACTTGGCAGACTTGCATCATATATTAGTGCGCATATAGCATGAAGATAAATTTGATTAAACGTATCCCTGTATCAAAACAGATGACACTTTTAATCTGAAATAAGTACAGGTGGTACGGATAATGGCAGATGTTTGAGGACTTGTTTGTCTCTGCCTTTAATTTAAACAGCACCACTGAATGAAAGTTTTGCCAAAATGCTGCAAGGATGAAGTACGTTTAATACAGTAACCTGAAAGGGACACTGGCAGGCGAGTTTGAACCGTATGACGCTCCGCCACTGACCCCATCAAATATCCTAAGACAGCCTCAGCCCTCTCGCCGTTGGGGAAAACATTTCAGGCTCCGAGCTGGCAGGTGGCTCGTTTTTACCGTGTTTTATGTTTTAAAATTAATCTCTGCTAACTATATAGAACTTTGGTTTCAGTCCCGAAAGTTTACGAATGGCTTTAAGATGGAACAGGGAGGTGTTCCCTGGATGGAAGGTCTTGAACGAACGAAAAGGGTCACCTGACCGAAAATGAAAAAAGTTTTCCAAGACCATCGAGACCAAAAATTAAAAATCTGCTGGCTAAGACCATAACTATAGGCACATGCCTATATTTTTCTCGTTTATGTCGCAGGAGTCTTGTCCTACTTTTCGGTCTCGCGGACTTTTCTTATTTGAGTCATTTTCGGACGCGTGCTTGTACCTTACCCCTTCCCCGAGGACTATTGCAGATGGCATTTTTAAGATATGGTGAATATACTCTCTTCATTCCTCAGACTGAAGATCAATCAAAAAGAGTGAAATTAGCAATCGAATAAGATTGATTTTTCAATCAAAATTACAGATTGATCGATTGGATGAAATAGACTTGTATATACCTTTTGGGGGAAAAACCTATACAACGAAGTTAAAAACATGCTAATGTTCTTACTCTATTTCGACTCTTGGCTAAATTCAGTATATTGCATAGATGAAACTAAGGTCTTTATGTGACTGCACAAACTTTGCCCTTGTTTAACCTTGGCTGGCTTCTCCCGACTGGCTTAGTGTATTAACAGTGATCTCTGACCAATAAATGAAACGTGATAACGTCATCATTTGGCGCTTTTGACAGTTTGAAGAAATCACGTTTTCTTTCAGAAATTTCTTCCTTGTAACTCGTGAAAGATTTGTGAAAGATTTTTTTCCGAAGTAAGCAAAATTCTCACATTCTGGGGAAAGGTTTCTTAAAGTTTGGTGACCTCCTCACCACGAAAGCGTAGCGACGTGGTGGGTATTTTCCTCTCCGAAGGGCCCTGTTTCATTCCTTGTGCATTTACATCCCGTTCAACAAAATACCAAATGATGTACTCAAATAATGTCTTTGAATTAAAGGCCCAATTCTCTCACCCCAGACAGTAGCAATTCTCCTAACCTACTTGCTAAGCCCCTCCCACAATTCTCTGAAATTCATCCTCATCCAAACACAATCTCAGTTTTATATTGCTTCAGGATGAGTATCGAAAAACTTAATGTGTATAATCAAAACACTCTCTGTACAGTTCATGCTGTGTAATATAAGCTTTGGTACTCTGCATTGTTTGAATTAGCAGTCAATCAAAAAGTTGACCCAATTGAGAGTTTCTGTTACCCCCTACAAGAAGTGTAGTTTGGGGTGAAACGATTGGCCCTTTAAGCCTTCAACGCTGTAGACCGTAATGCCTTACACGATCAATAAATTTCAAACTGATACATGGCCTTATATCACGAAATAGCTAATTTTAAGATCATAAAGCGCCCGTGGGCGCATTTTAAGACAGTGAATCGCGCAAAGTAAGCTACTTTCGTGAACATCGGCAGATCGGTGGGCTCATTTCGTAAAAAAATCTTCAACCTCCGCTTAATCTTTATGCGCTTTTGCGTGGTTACAAGTATTTAGAATCGATTCCAAGTTCTAGGAGGTTGTGAGAATAACAGAAGATTAAGAGATTAAGCCGTTTTATAACGCAGATCGAACGTTTCACTATTTAATATGTCACAAGCTTTTTACAAACGCAATTTATTCACTGTTACAAAAAAAAATCGTTTTAAAAAATCAGAACCCTCAGAAAGCCGGAAATGACATTTTCCAGGTTTAGAAGGAGGATCTAAGCAATTGCTATTTTGATCAGATAATTACCAAAGAAAATGTACCACTAGCATTGGATGAAATTTTTGTATCATTTCGGGGGACAATTCATAAAACGGAACTGATGCCATAATTTCTTTTACTCCCTTGTGACTTTTGGCTAAATTCAATATATAGGCCTATAGAATTAATGAAATGTCTATGTGACTGTCCGAGCTCCCGAATTTAAATGACTTTACTTCTATTAGCAGCACCTTTTGAAAAATTGACACGTCACGAGATTGTTTTAAACCGTTTAAATGAATTATCAGGGAAACTTATGGGAAGATATTCTTACACTGTTTCATTAGGTAGTTGAAAACAACCCTACAGACCCAATTTTGTTTACCGTTGCCCGAGTTTCGGTTCAAGGGGTAGGATACAAACTAGTGTAGACACTGCAACTGAACGCCATCCCAACTGTCAGTGCCAACTAATTTGGCAATTGAAAACATCCCAGAACTTTTCAAACCTCCTACTGAGTATTTACCATTTCGGGCCAAAATTTTGCATGACTTCAGTATGAAGCGAGGCCGAGGAAAACTTATTTTTACAAACTACCGGAATATTTCGCAAATCTTTGTTATCATTTTTATTTTTAATGAAAACTTTAATTTTAGCAGAGCGTTTTCTCCTCTGGCAAAGATTTGGATATATTAAAATAATCGACCATTTCGGTCACTATGCAAGTTGCATAAGATTTAAAACAAAAATAGACTGAAGAATAATTGTTTATTTCAAGAGACCTGCTTCCCATATATGTTGGGATTTCTTTCTTATCTCTTTGATGTCTCATAAATAAGTTACCCTGGTTATGATAATTTTCTATTTTACGGGCAATTGCTTGAAAGGATTTGGACACTCGACCATTTCGGGTATTGTGTTGTAAAAGACTGTGAAAAAACTCTCGAATTATAGCTTTTTGGGCTGCCCGAATGTGTAGCAATTTTTGGAAACTCATTAAATTTTCATGAACATTTTTACCGTGGTTATGACGTTTTCTCTCTTTTTTGGTGTATCTTTTTTAAGATTTCGGGCAGGCTTAAAAATTTTCTGATTTTTTGAAACTCAAGTGGCTGTCCGAATTTTTTCCAAATTCCTGTTCGATTTTCCCCAAATTCCTGTTCGAATTTTTTACGTTAAGGAAATGTGGAGGGAAGCCTTCCCCTTACCTCACCGCCTCGTAACGCCTATAGCTGAAAGACTATCTGAGCGAAGCGCCACCATCAGTCGGAGGGGAGCGTTCAGAAAATTTTGGAAATTGCAACCCCTCAGACAACTGAAAATGGCACTGATTCCTTAGGACTTAAAAGCAGATTCTACGCAGTCATTATTTTTAGCTTTTTTGTCTCGTTTTGACATTAAATATTTAAATCAACAAAAAGAATGAAAAAGTGCGAAATGATCAGAAATTTGTGTAACGAATTGGTTACTTGGTGTGAGGAAGTGAAAAAGTCGAGGAATAAAATAAGAGAGGGTGCCATTAAGCAAATACCGGTACGACACACATCACATAGACCGATTTTAGTTTGAATATAGGGACTTGGAGGTAAAACAAAACTTCAACCTTTCTTGGAGGGGGGGGGGGGGGCTGGGCCCCAGAGCCCTTAAATCCACCCGTTTTAATCGCAGGAGTTTTAAAGGGAAAGTTCACATCAAGAAATGAAGAATCCTGGGTGTTTCAATACTGAATAGGGAACTGGGCAGTATTTTGCAAACTGTCACGTACATTTATCTTGACAGACCTAGAGCCCGGGGCAGTACCTCCTACTAATCAGGGGGAGTGGACTTATTTGAAACTCGGGGGCCTATGTGCTTGTTCACCTTGACAATGAAAAACACTCTCCATTGTCATAGCAGACTAAAAAGGTGTTTGCAAAAGTTTGTGACTTACCAGAGTTTACTCTCTCCTATTCTTCACATTTTTTTTTTTAATTTTTATTTTTTGAGAAGGGGAAGGCCTTTTTTAGACGCAAGGAGATCAATTGATATGAGACAGATGTACATTTCATTACCAGCTGTATACGGATTTTAAAAGTCTGTGATTAACAATCAGATGTTGTTTCACTTACTGACAAACCGTTTCCGTGAGGAAGTATGACCCCTCTCCATACACCAAGAAAGTTGCAAAATGGTTTTGCACTAATAACCACCAAAAGTAAACCTTGCAATCTGTCAAATTGAAATTTTTGCACTATTTTGCATTTAGGCTCCTTGTAGGGGGCAAAACATTTTCAATCTCCTTGACCCCTTCCCCAGGCCCATATAAAACTCTATATATGCCCCACCCACCCCCACTCCACACCCTTCAGAATTTTTCTGTAAAAATGTAATTTCTTGTTCCACTTCGCATGTAGGCTCTCTGAAGGAAGCAAAATATTTTCAACCAATTTGAACCCCCCCCCCATTCCTGTAAAATTCTGCATGTGTTTCCCCACCCTCACCATCCCAATTGTCTACCCCTCCCACCCCTCCATTGTGTCTATTCTGGCTATAAAGCAACATCAGTTTTAACTTTATTAATGTCTTACATCTAGATTTAGTATTTCACTATCACTCAGACTTATATGATAATTGAAGCAAGAGTCACACAGCCATGACTGACCAAAGACTCTCTGTTGTAAACAATTTGCATAGACACTTCTTTCCAGGAGTATAGCCAGGATTGTTTCGTGGGGAAGGGGGGAGGTTGGGAGAAGGACATGAGGGAAGAGTCTATGGATAGAGAGAAAAACACTATTTTAAGTGCTTTTTGCATTGCAAGGTTGGGTCATGGGGGTTCTAAACCACCCCCCCCCATGGGTTCGCCACTGCTTCTTTCATAGCCTTAAGTGCTACTCAGGCTAAAAATGCACCAACTGCATCCAATTTATGATCAAATATGTTCAATAGAGCCAACAGCTTATGACCCAACAGAATTTGAAGAAATTGTAATTGTGGAAGTGTTCAGGCAGCCAAGACCACACCTGACGCGATGGTGGGTTGCTGTTGTGTCGCGAAAAGTTGTGGCGGTGTGACTGGCTTAAAGAGAACTAAAAGAACACAAAGATTTGAAAAAAGAAGACGAAAGTCATCCATTACAGGCCAAATGTATTCTAAATATATTTTTTATTCAGCAGTAGCCCTAGTTGGTTTCATTTTACAGACCATCTCTCTGAATTTCTTTTTTTATTATACAAGATTGTTTTTGTATTAACCTCTCTCTAACTCTATGGGTACATTGTTCTTTTCATCACTGTACACATTGTGCTAAGAAAAAGACTATCTAAGATGGTAGTGCTGACAAAGTACATTCTGTAAAATCAGACGCTTTTTTTGCGTCCTTCTTTTGTCTCCACCCACTGTGTCATTAGGAACACTCGAAATAAAATTTGTTTTTTATTTACACACGAGAATTATTCTGATATTTGTACATATGTTTAAGTTTTTGCCCTTAAATGTGTTCCCACATGAAAAAAAAAATGCACACACTTTGAATAAGGAATATAGTATCTATAGGAAATCCGTGTTGTGAATCTCGATTACCCGTTTTAGCACTCCCAAGAAACCTATTTACAGACTAAATTCTACCAGTCTTCTTCAGTTCTCCCGTAATCCATATTTACAAAATTGACACAATAAATTATTTCCATTGGTCATATCTTACAAAGCTATTCTGCATATAAGTTTTCATTTTTTTAAACTTTGTCTCTATTCACACAAACTTTTCTTTAAAAAAAAATGAGAGAAAAAAAGGCAAAAGCTGACATAAGTTGGTTACACTACTATTGACTAAAGTCTTCTTCCTTCTTCACAGATGACTCCATGCTTCCACAAAATATGCTGAAAAAGTATGAAACTTACACTAGAACTGATTGGTCGATTTAATACAGACAATTATCTTTCCAGACAAATGAGGTATTGGCAGTCTAATGCAACAGTATGCTACAGTACTCTTAATACTTAAAGTAATGGACAATGTTAAACATATGCAAAGCAAACTTGAAAACTTTTCATTGTGCAGCAACTAAGAAATGTACATAACAATAGAGACAAATAACATTTTGAAAGAGAGAGATTTGTATCTGAATAAATTAGAAAAAAAAAGAAGAAGAAGAAGAAGAAGAAGAAGAAGAAGACAAATCTAAAAGTCAAATTTCACGCAGATTCCACCATCACCATTCCTCCCAGAAGCTTCTGATAGTGAGAGCTTAATTGATCACAGATTCAATGTGACAAACAGTTTGGAAAAAAGTTGATGAGAATATTTTACAGACATACAAACAACAATTGAGCATTATTCTTTAAACAGCCATTCTTTCTAGAAATTTTATTCTACTCCCTACACCTCATAGACTGAATGCATGGAAGCATAATACTATTCCGGCTACAGTTCATGACGGCCTGCATGCATGGCCAAATCAAACAGCACTGCATCTAATAAATAGATGTAAAACACAACCAGTGATTACTTATTTAATACAAACCAAAACAAAGTCCTTTTTTACTTGAATATTATACAACCCTGACCGACTATTTGGTAAAAAACCTTGAACAACATTACATCAATACTGCAAGTAAAATGCATTTCCCATTTTCTTTCTTTTTTTTTTTCTTTTTTTTATTATCATACAGATTCATTTCAAAGATGAATGTCAACATTGATGAAATGCAAGTTTTTGACGACTGGTTTAATAATAATAGGTACAGAACGTATTAACTAACAAAATAGTCTCTACACCGAGTCTGGCAAGAAAATTTTATTCATATGAACAATGCTATATGCAAACATTTATCCATTCACACACACAAAGAAACCCCTCTATTCCACAAACGAAACTAAATAGGTAAACAACATTTCTGTGGATATTCAAAAAGTACTTTTAACTGACGATTGCTTCTTCTTTTCTTCAATAAATTTACACTCTAAAATTTTCTTATTCCAGAATTATCATACAGCTGTTAATAGTTTCTAAGATAAAGTATTCTCGTCCCTCAACTGACAAGAACTCCAAATAAGAATCATTTCTTTACTAGTAAAATAAAAATTGTCAAGCCCACCACACTACTCCACACAGAATATTTGGTTTAAGTAGGTCACCCACAAGGAGTTTATGCATAGCTTTAGATAAATATATTTTTATGTATGTATATATATATATATGTATTTATGTACATTTCTTCAAAATCATTTTTGTACAGAGTTGCAACCGACGCTCCTCTTTTCTTTAATACCCACTACCCTTGTGGTGAAACCAAAACACTCTCTTGATGGGGTATATTGCAATTTAAATTTCATTTCACTTCATGATTCAGCCTTTTAAAATAATTTCTTTTGAAACTGAAAATACCACCATGGCACTGATGACCTTGACCTTGCACACTTGGGACACAAGCGCCCTCTATCTCAGGAAAAGAAAAGTGTAACCGGTCTGCAAGCCCTCACAAGTTCACTCCTTGTCATAGTATTTCTCTCAACTTAAGAGTCTGTGGCTTTGTAAATTGTAAAGAGGGATCATTGAAAACCTCTTTTTCAAGCTCCCTTTGGAAGCGTTCATTTCAATCCAATGTTATGCTTTGAAAGCAACCATACATCAATTTTTTTAACAATAAATCTTGTTAGACTTATGCCATTCTGTCTTAAAAACTGAAAGTCTCCAAAAACTTGATCTAAAAAAAATAAGAAAGGAAATGGAGAAAAAAAAAGATGAAAAAAGTTTTGGAAAAGAGAAGGTATCTCATTTAATTTTTTTCTGAAACAGAAATGAGTTGTGGTGTTGGCGAACCACTGAAGGTAGAATAGGCGGTGGGATGGAAGGATATATGAAAGGCAATGAAAAACCAGGCACTAAGGAATTCTCTCCACATAAAGTCAGTACAAAATGTACTCCTAACCAAGGAAGAGGCTAATACCACCATTTACTCTATACACTCACACTTAACACACTCTCAAATTAATCACATGACCCACTGAATGCTTTAAACACACTTTAAAGGGGCAATCAGAGTTTGACAAAGAATATTAACCTTTAGTTCCTGTACCTGTTTTCCCTAACTGAACTGGTTCATTAAATATCATCATAAAGAAACACTGAAGAGGCTTCTCAGAAGAAACGTTGATGTTGTGCAGAAACGTAGCCAGGATTGTGTCATGGGGGGGTTGGGCTGGGCTTGAGGGAAAAGTATAAGGATAGAGAGAAAAACTGCTATTTTAGGTGTTTTTGCATTACAAGGTTGGGTCATAGAGGGGGTTCTAACCCCCCAAACCACCCCTGTGGCTACGCCACGGATGATGTGTTAATCACTGTTGAATGAAAGGAATATTTGTCGGGTACCAAAATTCTACACCAGGCTTCCTCAAATAACGACGTGTTTGAATTGGCGCAAAAAACCACTGGAAGAATATTGAAAAATTTAACTTTTCATAACTTTTTTGACAAGAATTGTTCTGTCTCAAAACTAGGTACTGTAAATAAATCTAATACTTCCCACAGACTGACGTCACATACTGACAAGGATATAATAACAACCTATTTGTTCTCACAAGAAAGTAAAATCACCGTCACCGTTTACCTTCATTAGAGTCAGTGCTTTGTCGATGTAAAGTTTGTCGAAAATTTGGCCGGGAAAATTGAACAAACTTTGCGCCATTTTGCATGTAAACCCCTTCTGTAACGCAAAAAGTTTCATGGAGGGCGATCAGTGGCGCATTATATCAATAACATTTAGAAATGTGGTGCTCATGAAAATTTAATTGAGGAAGCCTGTTCTACACAGATGCAAGACTAGACAACCTCCACAACATTAACCAATCACTATAGACTGTGATCACAGCTCTCTTTGTTAATTTTATGTCAATGTACAAATGTTGTGCAGAACTCAGGTTGTGAAAAAAATGAAAAAAAAAATGACTCTGATTGCCACTTTAAGGAATACTGAATAAGGCGGAAAAGAGCAGGAAACAAAAATGAAAAATGTACTACACCCAAAATATGTAACCAATTATAAACTCATCCAGGCTTATCAAATTCTTTATTTTTCAATGATCTTCTATTTCTTTATCATTCAAAAGTAGGATCTGTTTGTCTGAATTAAAAGGGAAAAGGGAAATTAAGGGAAAAAATGCAATTGTCAGCCTTTGAATGATGGAAATTTGAATACAGAAGGAAGGGAATTCCTCAATGAATTTCTTTTACTAAAATGTTTATTTCTCTGACTTAAATGTACTCCTTTTTTATTATATTTTTTACATTACTTTAGTATTGCTGTCATAGCATAGATAATGAGATAGGTATAAATACATTATGAAATAACGGTCACACATATTCTTTACATTCAATCATTATGCAGCTCAGTCCCCTCTGTTTTTAGTCCTTCAAGGATTATAAAGAACTCATATGATATATGGACTGCCTACTAAAAGAATCAATGAAGTCACAATCTAATGTCCATAAAGAGCAAATATGATCCAGGGACTGAGATTTAGGCATCATCTTCCTTCTTTTCATCCAGTACAAGCTTGAGGCCAGTGGGTTCCCCCTGGGCAGTGCGGTCCAAGACCAGGTTCACAAATGAATCAGTCTGCCCGGCAACTTGTTGCTTTGCTGGAAACAAAGAGAAAAGAATTTGAGTTAAAGGGAAACACTGTGCTTGTTTCCACAAAAATCCCACGTTTACTACAACAAATATTTTATAGCCCAGAGTTACAGCCTGGGTTAGGTTAGGTTAGATGGAGCTTTACAGCCTAGTTTCGAACCAATTGGTTCAAGTCAAGCTAGCCATGACCCATGGGCGTCTGCAGGTATGGGCATGGGGGGGCACTTGCCCCCTCTGGAAAATCAAAAATTTGAAAAAACGTACAAAAACTCGAACAACATGTGTTTTCCAAGTGTCTGTGCGAAAAATAGGCTTTACAAATGCCATTTCCAGCGACCTGGGAGGCATTTTGGGCTGAAATTTTGCATGCTTTGTGTCAATTCATGGTGACTTGGCGGTTTTGCCCCTCCCTAGAAATTTTGCACCCCCCCCCGACTTTTTTTCTGTGGACGCCCATGCCATGACCTTTTTTCCAGTTGTGATTCACTGGCTTGTTTTCCCTACTCCATTGCTTATGCAGAGCACCAAGCACAACGGCAGTAGGTTCTGTTTTTAAAGTCTTTGGTATAGCCTATGTCATGGGTCTGATACCCCCAGTACCATGGCAATAGGTTCTGTTTTAATCTTTGGTATGGTCTATGTCATAGGCCTGATATCCCCAGTACCATGGCCATGAAGACAAAAGGCCAAAGCATTCAACACAATCAATTTATGAGGACTTACATCAACAACAAGGATGACTAAGGTTGCACTGCATATCATGTGGGTCCAGACAGATACTGGCAGGTGTTACATCCAGTAGCAATTACTGGTTTTCAAACCTAAACCAAGCGGAATCATAACAAATTTACAAATCTGAGGGCCCAACTGGAATTAAGTCAGAACATGTTTTATTCATGAATGTAGAAATTGCAGGAGGGTAGAAAAGGGAGGGGATAAGGAGGGGGGCATAAGGAGGGGGGCAAACATACAGTATATGTAAATTAAAATATATAATAACAGCTCTAAATGCCAAATACATTATACTGGAGGATTTCAAGAAATGTTTATATCATTTGGATTTGCTAGTCTAGTAAATACATACTATCAATAATTACATCTTGCAGGTAAGTTAGTTAGTTAGATGGAGATTTACGGCCCAGTTTCCAACCTATTGGTTCAAGTCGAGCCGACCACGGCCTTTTTTCCAGTTGTGGCTCACTGGCTTGTTTTTCCTACTCCATTGCTTATGCGGAGCATCACGCACAACGGCAGTAGGTTCCATCATGCAGGTAAGACCTGAATAGAAGCAACAATAGACTTCTCACATGAGAAAAACACCACACCACACTTGAGAGTTGTAATACATTTCAGTAAAGTGAAAATAAAAATAAAAAATCAAAATTTTGGCTTTTGAGGGTTTTTCCCACAAATATGACAATGACTCAATGAAGCTACACTGAAAACTAGCATTAGGTCTACCTACAAACAAGTCAACAAAAGGGCTGGAGTACAAAACTGGATACCATACCGGCATCTAAAGATACTATACTCTTTAATACCTACATTGCTTATGTAAATGTCCATACAGCACCTCACATCTAAACCTGTTTTTCTGATCTTTGGCCTTTCACATTTCAAATGAAACAGATTTCAAACAAACCACAATAAATTTCAGCAAAAATTCTATTAGCTTCAACAAGATGAACAACTAATTTATACATCATTTTGAATCTTGGTTTATTCCTCATACCATCTAGCACCCGTAGATAAATCAGTTGCAGATGTATTTTACAACCTGCAGGTTTTCCAGGCCCTTAATAAAAAAAAATAATGATAAGTTTTTGTCATTTGATATGCAGATGAAATTTTTTAATCTCTTGCTTAATCCTGCACTGCATAAATTTTGTTTGCAAAGTATGTCATAGCATGACTAGTTTTTCTGTAATGACTTGGCCGACTCAATTTGACTGCTTAAAGATTTTCCTGCTATTGTCATGGTAATTAATGCTTCTTTGTGAATGCTACAAATTTTGTGATGGGAGCTTTGACACTTTTATGTCAAAGTGATCAAGTATTAAATGTAGTGATGACATATCCTCGGGTTCAGAAGCCTCTCATGTATTCTTCCAATCCAATGTTGTCCTTGACTAAAACTCTGCCATCTTTGCTTGAGAAAAGCAGCACAATGTTTGCTGTATCTATACTTTCATGTCAAACCCTGAGTATAACTTTTGGGGTTTTCATCAGAATTTTGTGAAAATTAAGACAATCATTTCAGAGACAATTTACGCTATGAAAGCAGAAAATTTTGACTTAACTTGCTTTAATGGTGACGTTGATCAATTCACTGCTTAGCAAATGAAAAACGTCAATCAGAGCTTAATTCTTAATCATGAATACATTACTTAATTATAGCACAACTGATGATGACATTACTGTTTAATAAAATTATTGTTATTATTATAATTAGTGTTGCTATTGTCAATATCAGGAAACAATTGACATACATATTTGTAATTACTTAAATATTTTTTTCCCGACATTTCACAATTTTCAAAAACTTACCTAAAGCTTGATCAACCATGCGTTCCAACCTATTACAGAGCAATTTGGTGTCAACACAGGCAGGGTTTTCACGGAAGCTCTTAAGCGCCATTTTGACTTGATTTGCAGTTTCGGAAAGACAGTCTGCAAGACAAAATGATCAATGAGTGTTAAACATAAACAACAATGAAATGACTGAAGAAGTCCTTATTATTCAACCATCTCATTTTAATTTTTTTTCTTTAGTGTATATCCAAAATTTGCAGTTTCAGAAAGACAGTCTCTAAATATAAAATAAGCAATGTGTACAAATCAAATAGCACAATGAAATGACTGAAGAAATCCTTGTTATTCAATTATCTCATTGTAATTTTTTTAAGTGAATGTCCCAAATTTGCAGTTTCAGCTAGAAGACAGTATACAAGGCAAAAAGAGCAATACGTGCATAAAATAAATAGTAGTGTGAAATGAATGAAGAAAGTTCTTGTTACTCTATAATCTCATTTTAATATTATCATTGAGAAATATCCCACTTTTTGGGCTGCAATGACTCATAGTAGGTAAATTGTGTTTAATTTATTCATACTATCAGTGACAATATTTCTAAGTATAACATCATTAATACATTTCATATCCTTTTGGCTTTTCTTTCTTCTGAAATAAATTATATAATTATATTAGTAAGTAACACAAAAGCTATGTACACCCCAGGAAATTTCTGAATAATTGATGAAGGTCATATTTAGGTGACCCAGAAGCTTTCAACAAAGGGCCCAAATTTTGATGGATCTGAGTCTAGGGAAGGGAGAGCCAACAGCTACATTCAACCATCTTGGGGCATATCTTAATGTACATGATGGTCAACACAGGGAGAGTGCCCTGTTACACCCATAGTCTGTTAATTGGTACACATACATGTGTGTCTGGTCCCTTCTGTACCAAGTTACTTTTGCATTTATAATTGACCAAGCTACTTGACCAAGCCCAAAATGGACAAATGAGAGATAGACAACTTTTCATTTGCTTTTTCAAGACATAAAATAATTTATGGACACAGATCATGATATTTTGAAAAGTGTGGGGGGATCGATGGATTGTAAAACTGGATAAAAAGCGTATGTCTTTTACCTCTACTTAACTTACAGTATACCATATTTTGCCCTTTGTAGGGCTAGGAAAATTTGGAAAAGGGCCAACCCCAATCCCTGCCCCCCCCCCCCGTCAGATGCATACAAACTGTGATATTAAACAACTAAGCTTCAGAAATTTGTACCAAAAAGAGAATTTGGCTTGAGAAGACAATTCATAAACCACAAATGTACATATAAACCATAAGCCTGCCCAAATCATAGAAATTTGAATGTGCAAGAACAATAGTTTCTATAGCCAGGATGTATGCATACAAAGCAACAAGATAGACAATGTTAGACTGCATGCCAAGTTAAGTAATTATTTCAGGCAGTTATGAAAGTGCACTGTATGCAACAACAATAATGCCGAGGTCACAGAGCCGTAGTTGGAAAATAGATTTATATATTCAACTTGTCAATTACAATTGACAGATGAGTAGAACTTAAAAACCTGATATGGAAACAAAGATGAATGGGAACTGACCCTTTCCCAACACGAAATTGCAAAGGATTGTGGGATAAGATTTTGGTACATGTTGTTTTTGGCAATGGCAATTGACTATGGCAAAAAAATTACAACATTCCATCCCTTATGGCAACATTCCATCCCTTAACCATTCCTGAAAGCAATTTGGAGAAGAGTCTTCAGGAAAATGAAGGTACTTCCACATATTCCCTCTTATTTTCAAAAACAGGAGGGTAAAGGTTTTGAAATGGATAATGACAAGGTAGTATGTATTTATTGGATGGAACAAATTACGGGAGAAGTTCTACATGGTTGAAAATTTAACACAGGTATATATATCTACCATTCTTGCTGTTGTTCTTTTTACTTCTCTGTATTTATATCACCAATGAAAAAAAAACCTAATTTCCAAATAAGCTAATTCTTTCTGGCATTTTGCCTACGTACCCACCATCCAATCATTACAACAATAATTTGCAAGTTTTTTAAATGAAAATTTAGGGAGCTTTAAATTGGGGCAAGAGTTATTTACCATTAATCATCTTAATTTTGTTCAATAAATAGAAATATTTTTTTCCTGTTTTACTTATCTAAGAAGACAGCTTTGGCATTACATGAACAGAAATACTAAGCCTTGAGTTTGATGAGGTATTTTGGCTCAGTTTCTAACCGATTGGTTTAAATTGGGTTGGCCAAAGCCTTTTTCCAGCTGTGGCTCACTGGCTTGTATTCCCTACTCCATTGCTTACACTGAGCAACAAGCACAGTGACAGTAATTTCATTTTGAAAGTCTTTGGACGTTTAAGTATTTGGAATTCAGACAGGATCTCAAACCTCAGACCTCCCAGGCTGCAAGCTGGGTGCTACAGGCCTGGATGCTAGGCCTGGATGACAGTACTGATTCTAAAGATGCCACTTTTTGCTATGAGTCATGGCTTGACTCCAGCTTACATGGAATTTTTTACAATGTATAGGCCTAGATTTTACTTTTGTCTGCTACAAGGTTTAAATTAATCTTCTCTTGCAAACTAAATAAACTATGTTACGGAACAACCTGACTCTTTTTCTTTGCTTATCAAGGTCTAAGATCTCAGCTAGACTGAAAGCGGCTTGTGATTTTGAAATCCTACATCAAGTTTTATAGTATCAGATATCGGAGTCAACTAAGCCTAGCACATATGTAATTAATACAGATTACTTTTGAGCAAAGACTTACAGAGACAAGAATACTGCAGTAAGAACATACATCTATTACTAAACTGCTCATACATCTACTTTATTTTATGTAAGGACACACTCATAAAGATAGTTGTACACGGAGGTTTACTGCCCTTTTTCCAGTTGTCTCACACTGGATTGTTTTCCCTCCATTGCTTGTGCTGAGCACAAAGCACAATGTGCATACAGAAATATGCAAATAACAGCTTTTACTAATCTGTCCATCAAGAAATGAGATATTGCTGGGTCCAGCAGCCATAATCTTAGTTATCATTTTGATTACCAATTGATAGCGTAGCCAGGATTGTGTCACGGGTGGGGGTTGGGGGTTGATGTCATGGGGGGGGGGCACAACATGTGGGAAAAGTCTAAGGATAGAGAAAAAAACTGCTATTTTAGGTGTTTTTTGCATTGCAAGGTTGGGTCATGGGGTTTAACCCCCAAAATCAACCCCCAGCTTTGCCACTGTTACTATATACCAGATGGCTGCTTGCAACTAAACAACCCAATACCCCATAAAAAGCAGAATGAGTTCATATTTGAATTAAATTCAATTACTCATGGTATATGAGGAGATGGACTCTACAAATGGCTGAAAAATCTCAAGATCACTTAGTAAATGCATTCATGTGTAGATGAGTCTGATGAGTGCTAATTGTGTTTAGTGACTGTAGGCAGCCATTAGTGGGGTCCATTGGCCTTAAATCGTCTTCATATATTATCTACAAGAATTTTAAACTCTCATCTTCAGTGAAATTGAAGGAATCAAGATATTATTCTATGTACAACCATCCATGACACAGGTAAGGAAGGAAAATGTACAGTCAAAATAAATATATTTACCATACTCATCCCTTAATGCTTTTATCTTTAACTTGTTTGCTTCGTGCTGTGCCTTCTTCTTCAAACGACAAGCTCTGAAAAGACAAAAATGAATAAAAGGATTAAAACTCAACATCTATCTTTCTATAAATATACAATTTTAGACAAAAGACAATCAAGTCAAAGTAATGGGAAAGGCAAACCAATCTGAAAACCATTAATTTACAGTAAACCATTACAAAAGCCATTCCAAAACATATCCCCTTTTGTTATGACCAATTTGAAGGGGTCTTAATTAACACCTGTTAAGTTTTTTGTATACTTTAGTGAGGTTATACAGCTTTGTTTCCAACCACTGCCAACAAGTTTAAAGGTAATGAATGAGCAGTCCCCCCAAAACTTTTTTTTTGAAGAGAACTAATTAGCATAATTTTCATCTTTATTCTCTTCAAGTGTCTTTCATTACATTTTATGATTTAACTGTTGCATTCAAGGTAAACCAAAAAATTATTTCTAGTAAATTTCACATCTGAAGGGAAAAAACGTTGTCACATGACTCCTGAAGGCCAATCATGAAACTGAATGGTCTACTTCTCTACTTCAATTTGGGATGACTGCTCTTGCCCTTTAATTAAGCCAGGTCAGCCACAGCCTTTTTCCAGTTGTGGATCACTGCAGGCTTGTTTTCCCTTCTATATTGCTTAATAACCAAGGATATGATTCATTTTTCTACAAAAATACTGCAAATAAACCATTCCCCTTGGCACTTCCCTTATCCCCCTCTCCCCCTCTCAACAATGGCACTTGGATGGCATAAATTCAACATTTCAGAACATAAATGTAGAAGGATCAAGCCAGAGTTAGTATAAGGTGAAACCTTCAGAATGTTACCTTACATGGCTCCACCTAAAAACCCTATTTCTTCACCCTTCCTTCCTCTCCTAGCAACAGGACTGCATGTGAAATCTTACATTTGTTTCTCCTACAATTGTCTCACTACTCCCCCCCCCCCCCTAACTGCTTTCACTGAAAGCATCTTTACTATGTAGAATACATTCCAGGGCAAAACAGTCAACACCTCTCTTCTTTAAAATGATTTTACCGTTCACTTCTGAGCAACCAGCAACACAACCCAAACAGTAATTGTTCAGTTATTTTGCACCATGAGTCAAGCATTTTTTTTGTTGTTGTTGTTGTTGTTCAATTCATGTTTTCCATTTCTTTTAGCTAGGACACAGAAAACAAGTGCATCTGTCTGCTACTGTAGTGATATGTATACACAAACCATTTCTGTAAAAAGCAACCTATATGCTTCATATGAACATTTTACTGTCTACGGAAGTTTGGTCATGTGACCTCAGTCGATATTACTCCCCAAGGAAACACACAAAAGACTGACATGACACAAAGCAGCTGGAAATTCAAGATTTATTTTTCACATGCAGAGAGCAAAAGTTCTCAATTCCAGCACTGCCCTTATAACTATGAAACAGCACTATCACTCCAAGAAATAGCTTTCTAACTGAACTTGAACCCCAATTGTTTACATTTCTTGGAAAACAGCCCATTTCCTACCTACACATCCTTGTGCTATGACATTTATTTAGAATACGAGAGCGCCGTCTGTAGCACTTTGTTTTAACAGTCAGTGCATGCTGGTATAAACATATGCAGCTGTGAGGGCGAATCAAAGCTAGGATTGCAGTTTGTGTACTACAACATAATGAAGCTAGATTAGAATGACAAACACAATGACACATCTGGACTGGAACAATACTGATGTTATTCACATGTGCCAATCAACAGTGTCCTTAACAGCCATTACAATAAGCAAGTGATGGTATACATTGCTGAGTATTAAATGGTTGAAATCTCATTGCTCTGGCTGGCCCATTTTTATCACAGAAAAATCGGTGCTATTCAAGAAACTTCCATCTTTTATCAATGGAATTGGTTTTGCTTGTTTTAAATTAGTCATGGTCTCAAAACAATAGGTTGCAGCTGCCTTAGCTAAGCTAAAATTCTTTGCAAATTAGTTCCTGCCTTCTTAAATAGGTTACTAACTCCACCATGGTTTCTGTCAGGGGGAGGGGTATTGGGGAAATTTGTCCCCCCTTTCCAGAAGAAAAAGGTAAAATCCCCCTCTTTTCATTTCCATAAAAACACAAAAATATCAGTTTCTTGGTTTCATATTTATGAAGAGGACAAATGTTTGAACTAACATGAATAAAAGCCTTTAAAACCCTTCAGATTGCACCTTAAATAGGGGCCTTGAAGCAAGCTTTTGCCCCCCTGACCCCCACCTATAACTTTGACCAATTCAAGGGCACCTTCAATCTGGATTTGTGGTTTGGCAGAGACAAATCCCTCCCCCTGGCCCTTTTTGAGTTTCAGGAGGAATTCCTGCCCCCCCCCCCAAAGTGTCTGTAAGCTGATGTCCGTAGCTACTACAGTTGCAATGTTAGCTGACAACCTCACCTGGAAGCTAGTTTGTTCTTCTCTCTCCGTGTTTTGTTCCTGGAACTTGAGGACGGATCACCTGTCGGTTTCATATCATGGATGATATTGTTCAACTTTTGGAGTTCTCTGCCAATGAAAAGCAACTTCTCTGGATTTGGAGTGAAATCATCATATTCGCTTCTCCTGGATCTGACCTGAGAACTTCCAGCATGACTTCCTGGATCCACGATTTCTCCAGCTGGTGCTGCAAACAATGGGAGGAAAGATAAACAATGTAACCTATTAATATTTATAACATATACCACAGGGTTAGGATTATCATATGATCTAAATTGAACTGATATTTTGACTTGTGTTTGTGCAAGTGGTATCACCATTTCATGGGATTTACTTTAATAGTGGGGTGAAGGAGATGGAAGAAGTGAACAATTTATTCTTGCTGGCACTTCATTGGGTTTCACAAATTGCACAAACTTTGCCAGGCTGATAAACTGGTGGATTGTGGTACTGTATGTACCCCCCAATTCCATCTCATACATACAGTACTGTATGCCTTGAGTTTTACTTAGATGCAATTGAGAGGAACTAAGTTTGGAAGGACTATAAAAGCCAGAAAATGAGCCATGTGGAATATTTTCTGATCAGATCAATATCTTTATAGTTCACAATGATATAGCCAATCTACTGACTTTTGAAATTTTAGAGGGCAATTGGAAAAATTTTTGGAGGCATCCTAATTCTTCTCCCGTACCTTCCCCAAGGATTACATTTTTAAAACTTTTTTACCAACTTTAACTAAATCTGCTTTACATTTAGATATTAACTTCAAACTAACAAAAAAACGATCCAAACCTAGGTCTAACGTCATGATTGGTTACTGGAGGCAGTTTAGACTTGCATCTGTGTAGGAATTTTTTACCCAACAAATATTGAGAAATTTCAATTCAACTGAGTGTTTAACATAGACTAAACATTTCTCTCTATATTTTGGTATACAATGAGTTCTGAAGGGGGAAACAAGTGTTGGCATGAAAAGACTTATGTTCTATGTCAAACTCTGATTCTCCCTTTCATGAAGGTACCCAAAAATTTCAATGATGCAATACTATACACATGGGTCCACATAACACAACAGTTTAATTGGCAACTAATTTGCATCCAGTAGGAAAGTGCCTCTAATGCATGCAAAAATGCTGGTCTGTGTGCTTTAATACATCTATACAAAAAACTTCCAACCTCCTTTTTCTTTTCTTTCCATTATGCAAATGACATTTGATTTGAATTTGATAAAATCTATGAAAGATGTTAAAAGAACTTCAAAATAAGACCACATGGTGACTTGAACTAATCATGACACAGCTTTCAATAAATTATCATAGAAAAACTTCTAATAATAACAAAATGTGCCACGTCTGATATGACGCTGTTAAAATTGGGTCAACAAAACATCATCTTAATGTTACATGTAGTTGAAATTGCAAGGTGCCAATATTAATGATAATGGATTACAGCACATTCTGCATTCTCTAATATCAGTATGACACTGATGTTTCGGGAATGAGCATGTACTTGCCAGGCACAAAGCAAGGATTGTGTCATGGGGGAGGGGGGGAGGGAGTTTGGTGTCAACGTCATGACATGAGGGAAAAGTCTAAGGATAGAGAGAGAAACCTCTATTTTGGGTGTTTTCTGATACTGAAACTTGCAGAGCATGAAGTGTCAAAGGTTTTAAAGTAGTAAGCACCTATTTCTTCTGATATATCACTTGCATCATCTGCCAAATCGTCATCATCCTCATCGTTAAAGTCGTGATGCTCTTCTTCATTTTCGCTACCAAGGCCTTCATCATGTGATTCTGCACCATCATCCTCATTGTCTTCAACGTCTTTCTGCAAATAAAAACATACATGATATTTCCATACCATTCATTACAGTTTTGACATAGAGATAAGACGTAGTGTTTATGTAAGGGTGACATACTGTACACACTTCATTTACAGTTCCTACGCCTTGTACAGCATGTACATAATAACTTACAGATGTCATACAATGCACTCTGTACAATGCACACTGAGTGCATGAACACTGCAAACAATATTGCAGTAATCAAGATTCTGGTATTAAAACTCATATTCCCATTCAAATTGCATATGCGTGAAGTGACCTACTTGCATTAGAAATCACAATCATAATTACATCATTATATCTTTCGTAGATCGAATCAATATATATTACTGTTGACAACATACGCTACATATTAATGTCACTACAATTTAACTCTTGTAGATATCATGTTGTTCAAATGCATCCCATAATGCCCTAGGGTTTAAGTGATGTGCAATGCATCACTGCATCAATTAAAACTAGGACACATCCACTGTCCTGCAGAGATCTGTAAAGTGTCTGATCTAGTCCATGGGGAATGAACCTGCAACTGGAGCATCTTCTAAGACAGATTCTCCAGCAGCACATATACATGACAAAATATGGCTGCAGGAGTTCATGTTCCACAGTGAAACATATGTCTATTACCAGCTCACGCTTACAAGAAGAACCATGTTCTGATAAGGTACTGTACTTATTTACACATTTGCTATTTTGTATGCAAAAATGATGTACTGTACATGATCTACTTGGCATTTTATCACCACGTAAAATTAAAGAGACAGGGGCCCAGGTATGGATGTTCTTAAAGTTGGGTAAAGTTATAGCTTAGAGCATAAATGGAAATATAACTGGCAATAAAAATTACTCAACAATTATTCAACAAGGCTCTTCTCCCACGGACTCAACAATATTTAAGCAAGCAAAAAGACTGTTTCCTACATTTCTGGACCCCCACTGAGGCTTTTCCCTCCAAGAATTCAACAGAGTACCATAGGAATCCCTGAACCCCATCTGCTACAGCAAAATTTTACTATCCTGCAATTCAATTTGTCCAGCTGAGATACGTGCTTAAACCTTAGAATTTCAAGTGGATTTGTTCCCTGGACCCCCACAAGGCTGTTCTCCCAAGGAATCCAACAAGATACCTTAGCAATCCCTGGATCCCATCTGCCAAAGTAAAATAGACCTTTCCTGAGACTTAACTTTTTCACCCATGTATATGCTCTTGTAGACCTTCAAAACAGTTTGCCACCTGTAACCCCTATAGGGGCTTTCCCCCTAGACCTCACCAGAAGGTTTTTTACATTGAGGCACGAAACCTTATCTAACGTAACCCACATACCAGGAGCCATGAGCTTGGCCCATGGATCCCACCCAGAAAATATGAAGCAAAAACAGTAGTGTGATGAACTTATCACAGTGTTTTCATGCTGTGCCCAGTTGATTATGTTAATTTTTAGGTTTTGTAGATGATGTTATAGCCATACATACTTCCTTCATTAAATGATGTACTTTATTACAAGTTGATGCATACTCCTTGAGGAATATTTAATTGCTAGGTTCTTGGAGGGTTCAGGAATTCTAGATGCAAAAAGCTGACAATATTAGCCATAAAAGTTTTGTTGCAATGGTTTTTCTGAGACAAATTTTTATCCTTTAGTGCAAAAACTAATTGCAAAAGAAAACACACAATACATAATTTTTTCCCCGATAAATTGAAGCATGATTAGGTTTCCACGGAAAAGCCGGAGAGCCAAAAAGGATCAGTTAGTTATTCCTTGCTGGAAGGAAAATTTGGGAAATTTTGCTTTTTGACCTCTGGTGACCTCACAAGATAACCTTGGAAATTCTTGGGAAATTTTACCTTTTGATGGCTGGTGACCACAGATGACTTATGACCTCCTCCGAAAACAATTCTAACAGTTCTTTTCTTAACCATACCTGCATCCACTGAGTGTTATGAAATTCTTCCAACTTTCAATTAATATTTTATAAAAATTTTCAATTAATTTTGAGGATCAATCAACAGAAGTCACTGATTAACTCTAAATAAAACACACCTTGGTCATTCTTTCCACAAATCATTAAACATATTAACAGTACTGTACTTATCACTGCTCAGTTATTGCAAACTATGGTGACTTTTAAAAGACCAGAATGCAAAACTGCATTGAGGTTTCGATGATACACAAACATTCCGTTTCAAATAATCCCATCATGTACCATTATCTTCTCATTCAAATGTTATACTAACATGTTCAAAAAATAATTTTGTTTTCCCACATGACCTTTGTCCCCCCCACCAAAAATAGGGATCATCTTCTTACCATAAGCATTCACAAACCACACGTGAAATCTATTTAAGTCTCTCACTTTAAGATGTGTTAACACCTATTAAACAAGGTTGTCATTCACATTTTGACCACCAGTGACCCTACAAATCCTTTAACCTCTACACATTGCAATTTCAAAAGGCTTCGAGCTGACTTCAAGAAATGAAAAATAGGAATCATGCAAACCTTCTTTGAGACACTTTGAGATTTCAACAAAGATCCTTAACATGTGAAAAGAGCAATTTTTGGAGGATATTCGTAATTGCCGAATTGAGGGTGAAAATGGTAATTATTCCACCTAAATCAAGATACTTGGCATCTCTGTAGGGACCATCTCCTAACTTTAACCCATTCACATTCCAAATATGGAATCTATCCAAGTTCCCTACCTTGTGATATTGTTGTCCCCCCGTTGACCCCAGATGACCTTTGACCTTTACCAAAACCAATAGAGACCATCCTCTGACTATAATGCATCCACAAACCAAATATGAAATCTATTCAAGTTTCCTCCCTTGAGATATTGTGTTGACAAGATTTTCAGACTTTGACCCCCAGTGACCCCAGATGACCTATGACTGCCACCAAAAACAATATGAACCATCTTCTGACCATAACACACCCACATACCAAATATGAAATCTATCCATGTTCCCTATCTTGAAATATCGTGCTAATAAGATTTTCACACTTTGACCCCTGCTGACCCCAGATGACCTTTGACCTCCACCAAAAACAATAGGGACCATCTTCTGACCAAAACGCATCCACAAACCAAATATGAAATCTATCCAAGTTTCCTCCCTTCAGATATTGTATTGACAAGATTTTCAGACTTTGACCCCCGGTGACCCCAGATGACCTTTGACCTCCACCAAAAACCAATAGGGACCATCTTCTGACCAAAACGCATCCACAAACCAAATATGAAATCTATCTAAGTTTCCTCCCTTGAGATATTGTGTTGACAAGATTTTCAGACTTTGACCCCGCAGTGACCCCAGATGACCTTTGACCTCCACCAAAAACAATATGAACAATCTTCTGACCATAACACATCCACATACCAAATATGAAATCTATCCAAGTTTCCTATCTTGAAATATCGTGCTAATAAGATTTTCAAACTTTGACCCCTGCTGACCCCATATGACCTTTGACCTCCACCAAAAACAATAGGGACCATCTTCTGACCATAACGCATCCACATACCAAATATGAAACCTATCCAAGTTTCTTATCTTGAGATATTGTGCTAATACGATTTTCAGACTTTGACCCCCGGTGACCCCAGATGACCTTTGACCTCCGTCAAAAACAATAGGGACCATCTTCTGACCATAATGCATTCACGTATCAAATATGAAACCTATCCAAGTTTCCTATCTTGAGATATTGTGCTAATAAGATTTTCAGACTTTGACCCCCGGTGACCCCAGATGACCTTTGACCTCCACCAAAAACAATATGAACAATCTTCTGACCATAACACATCCACATACCTAATATGAAATCTATCCAAGTTTCCTATCTTGAAATATCATGCTAATCAGATTTTCAGATTTTGACCCCCGGTGACCCCAGATGACCTTTGACCTCCGTCAAAAACAATAGGGACCATCTTCTGACCATAATGCATTCACGTATCAAATATGAAATCCATACAAGTTTCATCCCTTGAGATATTGTGCAAACAAAGTTTTCAGAAAATGACCCCTGCTGACCCCATGTGACCTTTGACCTCCACTAAAAACAATAGGGACCATCTTTTGACCAAAACGCATCCACATACTAAATTTGAAATCTATCCAAGTTCCCTATCTTGAAATATCGTGCTAATAAGATTTTCAGACTTTGACCCCTGGTTACCCCAGATGACCTTTGACCTCCACCAAAAACAATAGGGACCATCTTCTGACCAAAACGCATCCACAAACCAAATATGAAATCTATCCAATTTTTCTCCCTTGAGATATTGTGTTGACAAGTTTTTCGGACTGTGACCCCCGGTGACCCCAGATGACCTTTGACCTCCACCAAAAACAATATGAACCATCTTCTGACCATAACACATCCACATACCAAATATGAAATCTATCCAAGTTCCCTATCTTGAAATATCGTGCTAATAATATTTTCAGACTTTGACCCCTGGTGACCCCAGATGACCTTTGACCTCCACCAAAAACAATAGGGACCATCTTCTGGCCATAACGCATCGACATACCAAATATGAAATCTATCCAAGTTTCCTATCTTGAGATATTGTGCTAACGAGATTTTCAGACTTTGACCCCCGGTGACCCCAGATGACCTTTGACCTCCATCAAAAACAATAGGGACCATCTTCTGACCATAACGCATCCACATACCAAATATGAAATCTATCCAATTTTTCTCCCTTGAGATATTGTGTTGACAAGTTTTTCGGACTGTGACCCCCGGTGACCCCAGATGACCTTTGACCTCCACCAAAAACAATATGAACCATCTTCTGACCATAACACATCCACATACCAAATATGAAATCTATCCAAGTTTCCTATCTTGAAATATCGTGCTAATAATATTTTCAGACTTTGACCCCTGGTGACCCCAGATGACCTTTGACCTCCACCAAAAACAATAGGGACCATCTTCTGACCATAACGCATCCACATACCAAATATGAAATCTATCCAAGTTTCCTATCTTGAGATATTGTGCTAACGAGATTTTCAGACTTTGACCCCCGGTGACCCCAGATGACCTTTGACCCCCATCAAAAACAATAGGGACCATCTTCTGACCATAACGCATCCACATACCAAATATGAAATCTATACAAGTTTCCTATCTTGAGATATCGTGCTTACAAAGTTTTCAGAAATTGACCCCTGCTGACCCCAGATGACCTTTGACCTCCACCAAAAACAATAGGGTTCTTCCTCTCAATATGGGGCATCCATGTATCAAGTTTGAAAATTGTCAGACATTTCTATCTTGAGATATCGTGCTAACAAGCAAAGTGTCACAAACACACACACACACACACGCACACACACACACACACATACATACACACGCCATCATGATTGCATAGGTTTCTCTTATCATCGAAACCAAAAACCCTATATCGTATGCAGCAACCTACTTACCTCAATGCTAATTATTTCAGGTTTCATAAAAACCATACATGTCAAATATATGCTACCTTATGCTTCAGGGTATTATTTTATGTCACATAAAGCAGGAAGAATGTTACAAAACTGATCACAGTCATGACTTTCATGATTTAGGTTATCTCATATCCCATCAGTCATCACCTCAAGATTTGATACATTCCTCCTCAGCTCAAACAAGCAACTCTGCACAAAAGCAGAACTTCATACCTGAACATGTCTTTAAAGGGAAGTTGTGTGATACAATTATGTCCACACCATAACATCCATGATATATACATGAACAGAATCACTAGCTGTACCAGTAAGTCAAAATATGTTATGTGCTCCAGGTAACAGGCCTTGAATTTGCACACCACTACTTGCTTGAGTTGCTTCAACTCAATCCTTGTTTATTGCTTCATGGCTTGTCCCAGTGGCCATACAAGTCCATAATGTGTAATCAAGACACTCTCAGTGCCCATGATGTGTAATTTAGCTATGATGCATTGTTTGAATGTGATGCCAATCAAAGAGCTGTACCAATTGAGAGTTTTGATATATGTATACTGAAACTGTAGTTTGAGGTGACGAATGGCTGCCTTTAAAACCTCCAAATGCATTCTAGCAGTATTTAGGCACGTATTTTAAAAGGCAGAGCAAAGCAGAAGATTCTTACAGAAGAATTTATAACTTTATACCAGTTAGCTGTGCATTGATGGATACAATTAACTGTAACATATCCTAACTTTACACTAATTGACAAATCTATTTTGCAATACTGGATTAAAAATACTGTACCTTGATTCCATGGTTGGAGACAAAAGTTCCCAACATTTTTATCTTCCCATGACACTTAACCCTTTACCGTTGTTTGGGTCCTTTTGGACCCATGTGGAAAGCTCGGCTGTCACACATCTTTACTGTTTCACGCGGAGCTCGAAACTGCGAGTAGCTACCCGAAAATTCGGCCACAAGAGCGAGAGAGACAATAGTTTAAGGTCACGGGGTCAATGGCCTATGGAAGCCGATGCGGGGCGGGCTACGTCTGCTTTTCCGCCCAATCCCGAGGCGCGCAAACATGCCCCGATCGGAGCACAACGGTAAAAGGTTAAGCTACAATATCTGCACCACTCGGCTAAAGGTTTACGTGCACACACGCAGAGACAGTGGCATCAGCTTTGCAGTAAACACACTCCACAGGCTTAGTTTAACCCTTTACCGTTGTTTGGGTCCTTTTGGACCCATGCGGAGAGCTCGGCTGTCACACATCTTTACTGTTTCACGCGGAGCTCGAAACTGCAAGTAGCTACCCGAAAATTCGGCCACAAGAGCGACAGAGACAATAGTTTAAGGTCACAGGGTCAATGGCCTACGGAAGCCGATGCAGGGCGGGCTACGTCCGCTTTTCCGCCCAATCCCGAGGCGCGCAAACATGCCCCGATCGGAGCACAACGGTAAAGGGTTAACATCCATTCTGTACTTTATATTACATTAAAATTTAATTCTATACTGAGATGAAAGTTACAAAATTTCAGTTTCCCAGTTAAGTGAGTTAAAGCTCAAAAATAAGTCACCTAAATATTTCAAACAGCTCTTGCAGTACTGTACATTTTGTGCAAGAAAAGCTACAGCAGAGTTTATCGATAAGGGACTGAATGGTTACAAAGAGAAAAGGTCTATCTAAGCCAGGCTGAGGCATTGCAAATTTAAGGCAGCTTTTCCCTTTAAACTTGTTATTGCAAGGTATACATGTGTCAATCATTCACGTGATAGCTAATTCTCACCATGGAGCCTGCAATTTTATTCAGTTTGACGCAATCTTCGGCAGAATTTTTTCATTTCTGATACAACAGATCAGATGGGTGTTATATGTCGAATATATAGAGGGACAGTTGGAGCTAAACCAAGAACTGTTTTAAGGAAAGGAATATCTTGATTAAAATTTTCTGAAAATAATCCATTCCTGCCTGAACAGTCTCATTTTTACATTTTAGTTGACCTGTAATGACTATTGCAGGTGTAACTCTTTACATACTGTCCAATATAAAGACCAAACATAGCATTTTTTTAATTGTAGTTAAGCCAAAATGTGCTGTAAAAATATTACATGGCATACAAAACGCTGATTAAAGAAATGATGAGATTTTGATTTTGAAAATGGGGAAATACGTTATGGTAATCATCTTTATAAAAGAAATAAGAAATTATGAAATTTAAATCTATATGTAAAAAAATTTTAGTCCAATCTCTTCCTTCTCCACCTTGTCTCCATCTCCTCCCCCTCCCCCTTTTTCAATGCAGTTCCTGCCCTTCCCCAAGAAAAAAAACCTAATGAGCTTCTTAAGCCTATACTTACATGAAAATGTTTGTTAGGGAATCCATCATTGACATCAAATGTGTGTCTTTTATTCGTTTTCTGAGGTTCATCCTTGCATTTTCTGATGGGTGATGGTGGTTCTTTCTTCACATCCTCCTGTAGCTTCACACTTGGTATAGTGGAAGAGAGAGGTTTTCTGCCTGGTTTGGCACCGTTCTGCTTTCTTGACCTCCGTCCAAAGAGATTTGCAAAGTCAACTCTAGGTTGTTCCTCCTTGTAAGCTGGTTGTGGTCTCAGCCTGTCAGATGCAGCCTGTTTCTGATCTTTGCTTGAAGAACCTACAACTTCACTTGTTTTAGGAACAAAGAGTCCGGTGTTGGACAACTCTTGTGAATTCTTAACACTATTCCACGTTGTTGGCGATATGGACAGTCCGGAATGTTCGTCTCGTATAGTCTTCCACCTGCTTTCCTGAGCAATAGGCATGCTAAGAGCAGCAGGCTTAATAGGCTTACTAACCTTTCTTGTCCAAGCAACTTTTGGCTTCAGGCTGAAAAGAGAGTCCAACGAGTCTTCCATGTTTAGTTCAGTGAGTGTTGGAGCAACATTTGACAGAGGCGGCTCTTTTAGTTCAAAGACTCTGTTCACGTCTTGGTTTTCTCCAACAGTGAAATTGAGTGCTTCAGCACCATAGCCACTACTATTGAGTGTGCTCTGGACCTGATCTTCATCCCAGTAACCATCAAGTAGACCACAACCCATGTTGTCTAACTCATCAAGGGAAGGAAATTCAAAGACACTGCTGGACGGTGATGAAACTGACGGGTAGAAATATCTGCTTCCCGATTGAGCTGACTTTGAACTTGAATCTCCTCTGCTGCATGAGTCAAAGAAAGATGGAGAACTGGTCGAGCATTTAGAAAAATCAAGTGATGTTAATTCACTATCCTTTTCACAAGATTCTGTGGGCAAACTGCCCATGCCCCCGAATTCGTACATGGTGTTGATATAGTCCTAGAAAACAAGAGAAAAACAGAACTCATTAATGATCAGAAGAGAACATAAAGGTGCAAAACAAACAACTTACACAAAATATATCGAAGATTTAGCTTTTTTCCAACTTAAAGGCAGTTTTTTCATCTATGTCAACCCAATTTTACCAAGAGTCGACAGAAATTCTCAAGTGGCACTGCTGCTAGCGCTTTGATCAACATCAAATTGAAAAAGAGAAGAACATCACATATCTCATACCCTGTCATAATGTCAGGCGTGATAACTGTCTGATGTGATGTCTGGGGTGATAACTGCCATTTATTCATGAATTCTTTATCATACTCAATATAACCTAAATAACTAACTTCCTGATTGGATAGCAAAATTTTTTCAATGGAGGAGAAGCTTCCTTTAAATATTCAGGTAATATAAGCCTCATGTCATCTTAGGCACCACATTGCAACTTAATTTTGCAAGCCTTCCAATGTTGAGTTATGCAAGTGTGATCACACACTATCACTATATACTGTAGCCTCAAATAGCTATGAGGGATGTGAATATACTTGCAAAACTACTGTAAATGTAAGATGGGACCTAATATTATTAACCTATAAACTAGTTAGACAAGTTGACAGGTCTGCTCACAAATCATTTAAAGTGTACCTCTTTAAAGTGTACCACAAGTAAAAAAATTCAAAAATGTATATTCAACAGCATGAAAAATAAATTTTAACAGTCCAACTCCTATCTTCATAGGACATTCATGAGATGAGATATAAAATTTTGAAATTTATTCACTCAAATTAAAATGGTACATTGCACAATAATTTGTGCTGTCGTTGTTGTACTATTCAATTTACAATCTTTGTCTTTCTTTGTTTTTCTGAAAGTTAATGTACCTTGTACCATGGTACAAAAGCACTCTTACTCTTATGGGGTGATGAAATTAATTTAGCTGTGGCTCTCCGTTTGTACAACTTGCCATACAAGCAAACAGGAAGTGCTCAAGGTCATGAAAACTTTATATACTTTTAAAGGGAAACAAGGCAGGTAATGTGAATTGAAGTCACAAATTATTGCACAATGGATTCAATTATTTTAAGTGAATAAACTTCAACATTTTATACCTCAGCTCAGAAATTTGTCCTATGAAGATGGGAGTTAGAATGTTAGCCTTCATTTTTCATGCTGTTTAGTAAATATTTTTGAATTTCTTGACTTGAGGTACACTTTGAAAACATTGTTTCAATCTCTTATGGTAATTGTACTTTTTATTTGGTAGCCTGGTTTCTTATTTCTACATATAGTCCTACTAATGTGAAAATGCTTTCTTATTTGTTTTCATCATGTAATCCATTATTTATTATCTATCAGTAATTAACGTTTTGGTTACACTAGCCCTTGGTTTGTATGTATCTCCATTTTTACCATATCTTGACTTACCATTTCTCTATGGGAATAGCTCTCTGTTTTGAAATCTCTTTGTTAACATAATTTCTCTATTCTGAAAAGTTTATATTCAGGCCAGTGTTATAGATTAAGGTTATGTTCAGTTAGGATGGTGTAAAAGGGTTACGTGTGAGGGAACATTGAGAGGTCAGGGCATAAAGGTATAACAATTTCTTACTCCTTTAAAATCACTACATTTTTATTTTATTCCTTTTTGTCCAAGTAGGTTTACTGTTCTGATTTTTTTTTTTTTTCATTTACAGTATAATTTTTCCTTACAGTCTTATTTTTTGTCTTGCAAATTTTTTCTTTACTTTGCTCTTATCTATCTTGAACTATTTTAAGCATTTGCCTGATAGATATACTGCATGGTGCTTATAATTAGGTTTTCTATCTAAATGCGCGTACCATACCCTTCAAAGGGCCAATCCTCTCACTCCAAACAACACTTCTTGTAGGGGGTTACAGAACCTCTCAATTGGCTCAGCTTTTTTATTTAATTTTTTTTTCTTATTCAAACAATGCAGAATATCAAAGCTTAAACTACATAGCATAAATTGTTATGCAAGTGTTTTGGTTAGCTTTTGTATGCTCACCCTGAAGCAATATAAACTGAGATTGTGTCTGAATGAGGATGAATTTCAATTGTGGGAGAAGGTTAGGAAGATTGATACTGTTTGGAGTGAGATAATTGGGCCTTTAAGTAAAACATGAAAATAAAACTACAGTATATGAAAAGGCAAAAACTGGCTATACCCACCTTCAGGTCAAGTATTCCTTAGAGTCCACCTTACATTATCACTAAAAAGGTAAAAAGACCTGCTGACACTTAAATTCTTCTGGCTTTATGAGTGTAAATATGGGTGTCTCTCTTCTGCTATGTGTCTTGTTACTAACAGATCACTTTTCAGCTCCAGTTGCACAGTATTCGTATTTCACATAATGCTGAAATCTGCGACTGGCAAATATGTTGAGATGAAGGTGGCTGTGCTTCGACTTTTCTTCGAAATATACTTACAGGACTCAAAAAGTATAAAGAGACACTTCACTCCTGTTAAAAAAAAGAAATTATGTCACAATTACATGCAATGAGCAATCAAATAAAGCCGTTTGAGTGTATGACATATATATACCATGACATGACATATTCACATCTTTAAACTTTAATATTCACATCTTTAAACTTCTTTGATACTTGCAAGTAGCAAAGACTGGCATTAAATCCAAGCTACCTACTCAAGATTTTATTTAATGTTCTAGTACAATCAAGTTTTAATCCTTGATATTTCTAACTGATATTTCTAACATTTTTTAATCTACAGTATTGTCTCCTAGCTGCAGTATTAAAGGGCATGATGAGCAATCACCCCAACTTGAGGTAGCTGCTCATAGTAGTCTGTCCTGTTTCATGATTGGCTGTTGAGAGTCATGTGACAAAATATTTTCACTTCAAATGTGAAAATTACTTGAAGTAACCACTTGTTTTACATTGAATCTGCAAAACTGAAATTTTAACAATATGATAAAGGATACTTTGAAGAAAAATAAGAGGAAAATTGTGAGATTAAGGTGTTGCTTCAAAATAAGTTTGTAGCGGGGACTGCTCTTGACCTTTAAGGAACACATGAAAAACAGTCGAGAAAATACGTGGAAATGAAAATGTTTTCAGTCTTTGATGAGAAAATCATAAAGAAATGAGGGTTTCTCATAGGGCCCTTAACTGAATTTGGTTGAAACACAAAACAAGTCGAAACTTTATTCCTGTCAGCTATCTGGCCATATACTTAAAGGGCCAATCCTCTCACCCCAAACTAAACTTCTTGTACAGGGTAACTGAAACTCTCAACTGGCTCAGCCTTTTGATTGACTGCTTATTCAAACAATGCAGAGTACTAAAGCTTACTGTTTATAACTGTACAAAGCATGAACTGTACTGAGAGTGTTTTGATTATACACATTGAGTTTTTCTAAACTCACCCGAAGCAATATAAACTGAGATTGTGTCTGGATAAGGGTGAATTTCAGACAATTGTGGGAGGGGCTTCTAAAGTAAGAATGTTATGAAAACTGGTCCTGTTTGGAGTGAGAGAATTGGGCCTTTAAGTTTCGTAGTACACATGGGACAAAGTGTTATTGTAACGAATATTAATAGTTTCCTTAACTGAATTGCTGTTGTAACTAATGAGTACTAGTTGATAATGATACATAACAATAAATATAATTGCATATATGAATTTCTGAAGCTTAACTTTAAATAAATAAGTTTATTTTTGCGTGAAAATACTGAGAAAACTGAGAATATTGCATGGTCGTTCCATTTGCTACCACTGCAACACACTAGCTTCTGTAAAGTGCTGTCTTAACACATATATATATGTACCTACATGACCTACAAATTTTCCTTCAACTTTGTCCTTTAATTATTAAAACGTGCTTTGGGTTATAATAATATATCCTTTAGCAAAGGTCAAATTAAGGTAAGATATAGTCTTCATCCTTGCTCTAGCTAACAAGGTCTGCCTTTTTCTCAAACTTAGTTTACATTGACAATAAGCTTTGTTCATGGAATATTTAGTACTTATGCACATTCAGATATTGATGACTGGGCAACCTCTGTAACCTGCAATTGTTCTTCCTGGAATTCTCTCTGCACTGTATATGATCAGCTGACTTGCATATAGCAGTCACGCATTGTAACAGCTGCCTACACTGCAATTTGGTATTCTCAGTATAATAACCAATGAACTCTATTTGAACTAGTGCCAACTCTTTGGATCACAGATAATAACTGCATAGAATTGAAATGATACTGAACATACACCCACACACTAACAAATTTATTGGTGAATCTTGCATGAATTTTCAAATAGGTCAAAAAAAAGTTTAAGGAGAAATTTTCTTATAAATTTGGGATCTCATCAACAAAACTTAATGGGGAAGAATGTTCATACATGAGGCCTACAATACTTTCAAAAGCTCTGTCTCCTGAGCAGTTCTGTTAATATGTACAGTAATGCATGTTGTGTAAGGCACACAGCTCTTTGGGAAAAATTGTAAACATGGGCAAAGTGCCAAGAATTCAGAAAGGGGAACTCCCACATGGTACAATGGGATAATATGGCAAACGGTTTGATGGTAGTGATGTATACCCTTATTCACTTGGGTAAAATTAAGGACCTGAATTAAGGGACAGTCACAAAGTAAAAGAAAATTTATTTTACACTGAAAAAGGTGATATGTGTGTTTAACAGTTACTGTACGTTGTGTACTTGCATAAGAAAACATAGCATCAATTTATGCTATTACAGGCCTGAACTGCAATGTTTGATATGAATGCTTGGACTGTTGCCAGGATTTATCTCAATATTTGTTATTAAAGGTAATAACAGGGGTCAAACAATGAACAAATAAAACAAATTATACAACAAAATCAGTTCAGAATGACATAAGGAACAGAAGAAAGACTTTGAAGACCAAAAAAAAAAAATAAACATTAAGTACATCATGTAATTACCTAATTAACTTAAATCAGTATAGTATAACAGCTTTGTAAGTGTCAATAGACATATTTCCAAATAGCAATTACAAAGGATTGTGGGATATAGTTTTGGTGTTTGTCATTTTTGTCAATGGCATTTTACTGTGGTGAATATTGATGCACACCCAAAACTTTATCCCACAATTCATTGTAATTGCTATTTGAAAATAGGTCTATAAAATATGACTCATAATGATTTACCTTCCAAGGTTTTTTTTTTTTTCTCTTTTTTGGGGTGTTTTTATTTTTTTTTCTTTTTTGTTCAGAAATATTTATGAGGAAGTGTTAAATTTTGTTCAAAATGCTGTATGGGAAAACATAAATCTGTCTTAAACTGTAATCTACAATTCCTGTGTACATGTTCTCTTTTGTCCCTTTGGCTTCTGCCAATTAAAGGGCAGGAGCAGTCATCCCAAACTGAAGAAGTGTAGTAGACTGTCCAGTTTCATGATTGGCTGTTGGGAGTCATGTGTCAATGTTTTTTCTCTTCAAATGTGAAATTAACCAGAAATAACTGCTTGGTTTACCTTGAATATGCAATAGTAAAGCCACACAATATAATGAAAGATACTCTGAAAAGAAATAAGATGGAAATTGTGTTATTTAGCTTTCCTTCAAATTAAGTTTGGGGGGACTGCTCTTTACCTGTAAATATCAGGGCTATTCTGCATATTAATTTTAAGAGTCCAGTATGCTGCTACAGTGAAAACTTACAACATGTGACCCAACATTTAAAATGAGCTTTTCCAATGATTTTAAGGGATATTCCTTTTTTTTAAGTTTCAAGCTTAATTCAGTTCAATAAGGGTTAAATATTCACAGGAAAACAGCTAGGAAAAAGTCCATTTGCAAGGATGACCACTGCATGAAGGGGTTCTAATTTCCTACCCTAAGGTAAATATAGATGTTTGAACATGTTTGATTAGACTAATTATAGTAAACAGGAAGTGTAATTTTGAGGCAATTTCCAGGTACTTAGTCCTTAGCACTACGTTTTCACAACACTAGAAGAGGAATTCTAGCATGTACTATAATGTGATAGAATATAGGCCTAAATTTATGCCAAAGCAAGCACCCTTTGTATTATGTTTCTGAAATCGCTGACTTTGGCATCAGTCAGCTATAGTCATCAAAGGTATCGGCAGAATTGCTGTTTTGAATAGGCCAGCTGCAGGACTTAAAGGCATATTCCGGAGAGATAAAATTCATTAACTTCAAAATAAGCAGACAAATTTTCTCTTTCAGAAGGTGAAAACTGCATTTCGATAGCTTAGATTGCATGTGGAAGATACAAATTTTTAAAGCATTGCAAATTTTTCTTGGGATTTGGTGCATCATGGGAAATCTGTGATGTCAGCATGGCACATTAATTTGACATTGCATTCAATTTATTTATAATTATGATGCCACTGCAGACAAAATCAAGCAACATTGTTGACTCTGCTCTAACGTACATGTGACGAAGGGTAATGCTAAATCTACAGAAAAAGACATTCAAATATTCAAGTATTCAATTATAAAGAAAAACAAAAGGAATTTGAAGCAATGTGTCCACATTACCCACATTACATAACCTTTCGTAGCTTTGTTGAAAAGCAGGTATTTTTTATTACCAATGTATAAAGTGAGATATCTTGAGTTAGGAAAATGGTATTGTGATAGGGTTTGAAGGACATGGTGTGGAATATTTTTGTTTTTCTGACAAGACAGGGACGAAAAGTCACCACAGAACATGCCTTTTACTACTGGCCTGGTAGTCCTTGGAGCAACTTTTGAATATTTATGTGTACCCTCTGATGCAGTCAGCTGGTTTTGCATTTAGAATTGTTTGAAGACAATATTTTGGTTCCATTACCAACTGATTTTTTAAGAATTTCATAGACCATTTAAATCACTGAGAGTGAAAATGACACAATCAGTCTAGCCAAGGGCAATGGGAGTCCAATTTGATTTAAAGACTTAAATAAATTTGTCCCAATGTGACTATAACTTTTACACTCTTGAAATGAGATTTAGCATCCATGGAGAGCCACCTATGAGCTTTTTATTTACTGCAGTTTTTTGTAAGGGGGAGGCTCAGGAAGCCTAAGTGTGACATTAAATAATATTCACAACTTTTCTTTCTAGTATTATTTCTAGTTACTGAAAAATCACCATTACTTTGCCCAATTTTCCATAGAAGTAATTTTTAGTTGGTGCCAGCCCCAACCTCCTAGGTTTTAGATGAAATTGGTTTTACTTTGTATGTTACATCACTCCAAATTTCCTGTGGATATGTTTGTGGTGTATGGGTATCTGAAATGTGCACTACCTGCTCTGGTTCTCAAGCTTTAACACTGTAACGGGGAAGAGGAATTCCACATCAATTAGTGAGGGGATGGGGGAGTGACATTTCTTGTCTCAGTAAGAAAATGTTCTCCCAGCTATGTCTAGTCTTAGCTCATTCAAGTACATTTGGGGGGCAATGATTATACATGTGTCTACCTACAGCTAAATGGTTTCATACAGTATCTTCACAGGCAAGAAGCATCCCTTCAATAATCTATTAACTTGGGTGTGGTCAATTTATGTCAGATTACAGGAAATTATCACCTAGTTGAAAGTATATCCTATATAGGGACAGTGCTTAGTTTTGTTCTATATAAATGTGAACTCTAAAATACCTGCAGGAAGTGTGCCATGTACAGATGCAATTGACTCACACCATGCACACTCCAGCAGGAAATAATTAGGGGGCATATATACAGATCAGGATGCTTTCACTGCAAGCAGATCTCATAAGAGTTAATCCCTTTAATGTTAAATTAAGGAGTAAGCAGGGTTGTTGATTTTTTTTTTAAAAAATCATGAATTAAATCAGTGATTTAAATCAAATTGATTTAAATCAAATCGATTTAAATCAGATTTTTTTACTAAATCATGATTTTTTTCAATTAAAATTATGATTTTAATCATCATTTTAATCAGTATGATTTAAATCGAACAACCCTGCGAGTAAGTATGCTGAATAGCTATTCCAAAAATTTACCCCTTGGGAGCATTTGGAACAAACCTTTTAAAAAATGCATCATCTATGTATGGATGCCCAGGTGCTTGCATCCTTGGGGGTGTGGGGAGGGGGGGAAATTGCTCCCCCAATTAAATATCAGGGGAAAATCAACAAATGGTTTTGCCCCATAATATTCCAGGTAGATTAAAAAAACAACAGAACAAGCAGATAACAAAATATAACATTGTGGTATATCACTTTAGGGCTTCCAGAAAATGTTAACTTTATGTATGTATGTGCTTGCATTTGTATATATGCTTATAAGTATATGCTTGGATGAGTCTGCTCAAAGACACAGGGTTTGACTGGCTGTTGGAAAATTTCTGGACCCTCTCCCCCCCTACAAATCAGACTACACCCCAACTGGATGTTCATGAGTCAATGTTTGGATACTCTTGCAGCTAAAGATAAGATCATTAAACAATAATTTCCACAAATGTGAGTAGTGAGCACCTCACAACATGCAGTATTTCTCAAAGGACTATCATTTGTACATTTTATCTCACTGGTCGCCCCCTTCTCATTGTTCACTATAACAGTTTTATTGTCAGCCCTACACAATTTCCCTTGACTCCAGTTCCCCTAACCCTTGAACCCTAACATTGAAATCCCTAACCCTAAATCCAAATCCTAAGAGAGGATCGAGACTTTAATGAGAGGAAAAGACTGATGAGACAAAACAAGCTACTGTACTGTAATTTGGTGAATCAATAAAACAGAATATGCAATATCAGGTATGTAAAACAGACTATCTGATGCATATGATCCAATATTGAAGCCACTAATTACAGTAATTGCTGGAATAACCTTGAATTCAAACAGAAACCTAAATGCAGGAAATAAAATCTGTTTGCAAATTTATTGACTTCCTTATAATTTCAACTTCGGTGTTTATTTAGAGGAACTTCTGCCAGACAATGTTGGGCATTGGGGGAAATGGGGCCAAAAACACTGTACAGTATAGTCCTACACAGCTATAGTAGGATACTGCCAACTGAAGTCTGTTGGCTCCATCATGTGTAATACAGAATGATTTTAATTATTTTAAAAGGATATGGATACTGTACAAAAGTGAAATATGCATTGATATATTCAATAACCAAACAACAGCTAATTGGAACAGCCAGTTTAGGTTGATTTGAATTGGAAAATTTATGGGAAGTAACTGTAACTCATTGCTATTGAGGTTAAGAATATAAAAAAAGGTACTTCTAACATGAAAAATCAGTGAGAATTATACTGTTAATTGTTCCAGATTTGTTCTGGACAACTCCCCCTTATCATAGGCCTATGCCCTAGCTATACTTAATTTCACTTTTTTGAAATAAACCCCCCCCAGTGAATGAGCTAGAAATCTCATGACCAATAAAAAAAAAATCCATTTTGAAAAGGAACTTGGTACCAAAAATTGCTGAAAATGCACTAGCTTAATATTCAATTGCTGAATATTCAAAATCTAACAATTGAATATTCATGAGGGAGTGATACTTGTACTGCAAAACAAGCCTGCTTTGATACACATCTGTGTCATCAATGTTTGGACTGAGTTCAGTGGCTTATTTTGACTGGTACCACCTTCCTGCTCAGCATTATTTATAGGTCAAAGTATTGCCTAACCATCACCCTCAACAATCTACATGTACCATTCTAATTAAATGACAGTCATGCTGAGTCATATACACTTAACTGAAATTGCTGGAAATTGAATTGTACACTCTCGAAGTGTACATGTCATTCAAAGGCACTTTGTTCTACTATATCTAGTGGCCAGAAATTGTGTATTCAATTCTTGTGTATAATGGCAATTTGGAACAGTTTAATATACAGTTGTATGTGGAGGAGTGAGCCAAAATTTGAATGATCAGGCCAAGGACATTCGGAGGGGGGGGGGGGGGTCACAATCACCTTTCAATGAGGGAGCCTTTTACATTATCAATATGCCCCATGGATCCTTACTGTAGCTTCACAGCAGTTTGAATGAATGAGAAATACATATTCTGAATGTGGGTGTTTACATAAAAATTATGAAGTTGGAAGGATCTGGAAAGGGGATCTGGGAGAGGGGTCTCAAACATCAGGGGCAGATCCAGTTTTTTTTTTCAAGGGGGGGGGTGTTTCCAAAGTGTGATTGAAGGACTAGGGGAGGGGTATGAGGGGAGAAGGAGTCTCCGGCATTGTAAAGGTCCTGAAATGCTCTATCTTTAGCATATGAAAATTCAGAATTTTTTGCAATGAAAATTGATAGGAATTGAGGAAAATTTAGCTGTAAAAAATAAAAAAAAGTTATCTTTTTGGGGGACTAAAAGATACTTAACTGCTCAACCCTAGCAGAGGCATAGATTTCAACTTTTGGGGGGATGACTCGATGAATTACATCAAATTTGAAAGTGTGCACACTTCCTGCACACAGCAAACGAAAAACCCAAAGCCTTTAACAGGTGGGGTCCAAGGGCAAAGCCCCCACAAGCTCTTGGGTTTTGACATGTTTAAAGTCCCTGGAAGACTGTTTTAAGGGGTAAATATCAGAGGTTATGTTGAGAAAGGTTATGATGCACAAGAAAATTTTGGTAGCTATAGTAGTTCGAAAACCATTTGTGATAGAACAAGATTATTACCTATTTATTATTATTACCTATAGGCCAAATTAACACAGTTGAAGACATTTCTCAGCCTACCCATAGAGGAATATCTATAGCTTAAAAGCATATTTTCATCATCCCAAACAGTTCCAATTGTCCCAACCTACTTACTTCTAGCCCCTCCCACATTTATCTAAAACTCATCTTTATCCAGACACAATCCTAGTTTATTGCTTCATGCCTTGCCCCAGTGGCCGTACAAGTCCATAAAGTGTAATCAAGACACTCTCAGTGCCCATGCTGTGTAAGTTAGCTATGATGCAATTGTTTGAATGTGATGCCAATCAAAGAGCTGTACCAATTGAGAGTTTTGATACTGAAACTATAGTTTAGGGTGACAAATGACTGCCTTTAAAGGCCTTTGGGAGTTGGATGGGAATGTGCACCCATTCATCATTCACGATGCGCTACTTAGACTACAGAGGGTAAAGGGTCAATTGTTCCCAATGACCAACATGAAGTTTTGCATTAGAACTATTGTAAAAGCCAGTACCCTTGAACATCCTTTATGCCATTGAGATGGATTTTATACTGTAATCAAAACACTCTCAGTGCTGTAAATGCTATGTAATGTAAGCTTTAGTACTCATTGCTTGAATTAGCTGTCAATCAAAGAGCTGAGAATTTCAGTACCCCTGTACCAAAACTGTAGTTTGGGGTAAGAGGTTTGGCTCTTTAAGCACTTCTGAGGTAGCTCTGGGCATGCTATATTCTTTCTTGGTTAGATGAAAAAACAAAACTGACTTGTAAAGCTTAGAAAACCTTTCCCGGCCGGCCATGACTGTGTGACATGTTTAAAATTGCGAAACTTTCTTTTCAAAATGTTTGGTGGCCAAAACCAGGGGGGTCTGGATCCCCTTAGGTCCCCTTCCTGAATTTATGCCTGAACTTATATGGAAAATTATTTAAAACTGCCAATGAGGTCTTTTTCATTAACTTACGTCTATTCTCAGCTTTGATTAGTAAATTGCAACCATGCATAAGAGAGTGTCCAGGTATACAGCCACAGTGCAAGGCTGTGAAATAATGGGCAACCTAACACTTACCCTATAATATCAAGGGAATGCATAGTCATTGAGCACAATGATAATTTGCGAAATTTTCTTTTCAAAATGTTTGGTGGCCAAAACCAGGGGGGTCTGGATCCCCTAAGGCCCCCTTCCTGAATCTATGCCTGAACTTATATGGAAATTATTTAAAAGTGCCAATGAGGTCTTTTTCATTAACTTATGTCTATTCTCAGCTTTGATTAGTAAATTGCAACCATGCATAAGAGAGTGTCCAAGCATACAGTCACAGTGCAAAGGCTGTGAAATAATAATGGGCAACCTAACACTTACCCTATAATCTCAAGGGAATGCATAGTCACTGAGCGCAATGATAAAATTTTGATACAGCCATTTTTAACTGAAATTTCACAAAAAGAATACTGTACATTTCGTTGGTATATATACCACTATCATATACAGCATACTGTACATGCTACTATGTCCACAGTCTGCGTAAGAAATGTTACCATGGCACCAAAGCTGATTGATGTCTGCTCAATCAATCCACACAAAAACTAAAACAGACTGCATAGGCCTCATGAACAGTGTTTATTGTAATACCAGCTCTGTGCAGGAAAGATTGCCCTTCAAACTAGAGTATCAGTTGTGTGAAATAAAAAGTCACAGCCAAAAAAAAGGCCTTTAAGAAAAATGTACTCTTGTCATTACATATATCACAAATTCAGTAGAATGTATTGCCCATTAATCACCGTATGTAAGATCAATACAAAATGTAAGCAAACATTTATTGTTTCGTAGTCTTTGACATTCCACTAATGCTTTGAAAATCACTGAGCTACTTTTTAATTTAGAGACTTTTCTTCACGGTTTTCACAAGGAGGTAATAAGCAAGAGAGGAAATGGTAAATTGCCCCTGAGAGAGTTCAGTTTCCCAATGATGCTACATATACATCTCTGTCAGTGGAAGCACTATGGTAGGGTTAGAAGGCCCATTTGTCCCAGAGATTTGGGCATTGCCCCTGTACTTGCCCCACCCCCAAGTTTAGGTCAGTTAGGAGTAGGGCGAAATGGAAAAATGAATAACTCTCCAGAGAATATATTTTTTATCTAGATCTATACATGCTAAAACCTCCGAGCTTCTGGGGCTTTGCCCCCAAATCCACACCATCAGGAACGGAAGCTTTGGGCTCAGCTTACAATGGGCTTGAAATTTTTCTTTTCCTGTAGTTTGCCCTCCCCTCCTCCCAAGTTTTAACATTCTGGGGCACTGGGGCCACTGATCCCTGCATGAAGGCCGGGGACAACAAACTTGACGAGAAAACTGTGATTCAAATGATACAAAATTATTTGCTTTTAGGGCCAAAAGTTCACTGGCTTATTGCAATTTAAATGCACATGCGATGAATGTTTAATCTGGTGAAATCTTGGAAATATGTTAATTCTGTTGTAGTTTTAACATGATCAATGCTGGACCCTAAATTTATTACTGTATTTTGTAAGAATTTTGCATGAACCTGAAACATTATACCTCATACATTGAATAGGCTATTCCATCATTTGAATAGTGATTTAATATTGGTGATTTCATTTTACAACCACTGGATTACAAGAATCATTTCAAATTTATTTGAAGGAGCTACATACATGATTTACAAGTTACATAGAGCTTCCCAAAATATCTTTTATAATGCAATCAATTGCTGAATGCCTCGCATACAGAATAAGGTAAGTATAGCCCTTTAACAAAAGACACAATGTACAACATATAGGCCCATGAATACAGGCATGTGCTCATAGTCTCACACATACTTATAGGCCTACTTAAAAGACATATTGGCAATGATTCTAATTTTTCTGGGGGGGGGGGGGGATTCTGCTTCAAGACCTGTCCCCCTCCCACTTTTCTTTGCATATATGTTTTTTCCAAACCACTTTGTTTTCTAGAGTGTATGAGCTACAAATGAACAATATTCACTGCAGGCCTCAATTTTGACTGTATACCACCAACCTCCTCAAATCACTGTGAGGAGCGTGATTTTTTGCATGCCTAGATGAAGATGGGAATTCATTCAAATCTATGAAAGTTCAGTAAAAAGGTACACCTACCACACTGTAATTTCCTGAGTGGTGTGAATTGTAGTACACCTGGAAAACCCAAAACTGATTCAACTAAGGCCTGACATTGCCCCTTTAAACAGGCTACAGAGTACAATAGCACATTATTTTGCCCACAAAATGGCTGAAAGCACTCTGCAAACAGTAATTACTGCGGCAAAAAATAAATGATGTAAACAAACATATATATTTATGGAAATAATCAATTTTGTGGCCTGACTTGATAATACGAATTCAAGTCTGAAAGTAAATATGTTACACAGACTATTAATTCCTATGCTTGGGTTGAGGTGTTAGAATGTCCCTCTAGCACACAACCATTTACGGAAACCTAGTTACTGTTGAAACTGCCAAGGACTGAAATATGTAGACCTATACACTTCAACTACCATTAGCAAAATTCTTAAATTTCAATACAAAGCATGTGTATTGCATATGTGTAAAGCATTACATATTATTCAGAAGTGCGCAGCTGTATATATATATATGGCCTTGCACATCCTGGTACTCAAAACTTGACCAAAACGGGAGTTGCCAGTATATACAAACAAAGAATGGGAGCTCAGAGAGTGTGCAGGTGCATTGAACCTTGCCCTTCTTTCCATTTAGCTTGATACTTTTTATTCTGATGACAGGTGAACCACAGTTCTATAACACAAAAGAACTAGTTTTAAATTCCACTAAGTGTTGTTCAATTCTACTAAGTGTTGTTCAAGTCAAACACAGGCTTTCATGCTATCATGATTTTTCCGCTACGAGGGGAAAACCAATACAAGCCCAAATTTCTTTAGAAATTTGTAAAGCTTCAGAATAAACATTTACTTTGCATTCACATTATTGTCACCTGGTGTACAGAGTTTCATTTTGCCACCATCCTCAAACTACTATGTCATCTTTATCTGGAATACTGACAAATGACTGACCCGATTTATATCCCTAGTTTAAGATGACCATTAAATCATAATAGTCCTTCATTTGAAATCAATAACAGTACTACCACACAGGCCTACTGCATGCTATCACAGTTGTGCCAGGGATACAAAACAACCACAACTGGAAAAGGCTGATAGCCATTCAGGCCTTGAAGTTTGAGGTGCTCAGATAAGATTGCATGCCACCACACACCTCCAATCCTGTAAGGAGTGCAACAGTATACCATTTTTTTTTGCAATTTTTGCACACTTAGATAAAGAATGGGACTGTCAGCTCTCACAACAGTGCACACCAACCCACACTCTGTAATGTCCTGAGGAGTGTGATTTGAAGCATACTTGGGTAATCAAAAACTAACTCAAGGAGGACATGATACATTGCGGGTCCTTTGGCACAAAGGTAGTCTGAAGGGACACAATGGGCTTTCAATAATCCAAGTTATCCAACAAAGGTGTCCATAATGGCTACAATGCTCCTAAGGGAGAAAAGGTAAAATGAATGGACCTGAATCTGTCAGTACAAGTCAGAACATGCTTGCTGTTGATCTAGCAGCTTTTTTTGTTGGTGGTAAACTGGGTACACTACTTAACAAAGCAAGGTAGTGAATTCTGTTCCTACCTCACCCTGTAAATGCCCTACTGTAGCTGGCTGAAGATATTTTTAATCTGGGATACTGTAAGTAGCACAACTGCATAGCATACTGTGTGCACCATAGGGCAGTATATATAAAGAAGAACATGTACATAATAAATGTGAAACCACCCAGAGAGCCATCTGTAATACCACTTCATATTCCCCATGCACAAGCTAAAAATATGAACTGTATGGTTTTGCTGTGCATAAAGCATTAAATTCATGAGTTATGCTGTTGATGACAGCCATTTGAAATCATCCGTCAGTTTTAGATTAAATGGAAGTTTTTTTTTCTTTCCTTTGGTTTTGTGTCTTGCATTAAAATTTACACCACCTTTTGGTTCATAAATTACCATCAAATCTGTAGCAAACTTAAAGCATTGGTCCACACTCAAATACTCTCATCTTTGTAACGAATACGTGACATTGCACTTACGGCACAGAATACCACACGATTCTGTGCTGTAATCGAAATGTCACGCAAATCTTTGTTGTGCTTAGCATGTTCTACTCCATGAAAGCAAATCCAAGCCTAACACATGATCTAGCAAAGGTTACCTGGGGGTCACAGAAAGTGGGTTATCTCAATATGATTCTACAAATCAAAGAATTACAAAGAATTGTATTTAGTGCTGGCATATAAATGGCACTTGTGGTAGCCTACAGGATTAATCCAGGAGCTTCTCTACAGATGAGAACATTGGTGTAAGAGGGGGGGGGGGGTGTAGGGGGAGTCACTAGCCTTACCAATTTGGGCAAAACATGATAAAAGGTGACATTTTTCAGGCAAAAATTGTTCCTGCCCCTCATAGAAAATTACCCTCCTACACCATGGATGAGAAGTTAACTCAACACAGTGCAACCAACTTTACATACAGTAGTGTTACAGATCAGATGACCAACCCTATCAGCTTGCCAGGAAGGTTTTGAAATAAGTCATTTAGTTTCATCAAAATAAATACTGCAGTCTTTAATGACCGAAAGTGCAGCCATCAATGCTTCTATCATGTGACATGTAAGATTATTGAGGCCATACAGGTGGGAAGTACATGGTGCATACAGATCAGGTGACCAACCATTCGATTACTCATTGTAGAAGTTACAGAACATACATCGATCATTCGGACTTGTCATAACCAAACACACAACTTTGTGCCCAGGACTGCAGTCACAAATGCAGATCTATCTGTCTGTTATGAGACATAATTGAGGAAATAATTATGGCAGACAGGAACAAAGTGTCTGTACTTGACTAAAGTAATCAAAATTTGAGTATAAAATCCTTAACTGACACACTTTAATAACAACATCTGGACCAATGTCAAAAGTTTGTAACTCACTTCTAGCTTTGAATGCAAAAGTACACTGGACTACTTAGTCGTGGATATGATCTTGCTCAGATTGGGCAATATTAGCAATCCCCTCCTATTGCAAGTTGATACAGTAGTTCTAACGACGGAAATCTGGCATTCTGCAGTACCGAAAAATGGAGAAAGATTTTAAAAGTAATTGCATATACGCAGGGAATAATTTATCCAGTATGGCATTGCAATTTTCTACACAAACAGGTCAAGTTGCTACACAAATGAAATATTGCGTGGCAACTTTTTGTGTTTTTGCTATGCAAAATTTGAATGCTAAATTATTCCCTGTATACGTACTGTTCATATTGAGTGAAATGTTCATTTGTTAGTGAAGGAAGAGAAGCAACAAAGGGCCTCCACCTTGTCATGTTTTGTCACAAGTGACCATTCAGCAGTTGATGGGCAGGTAAAATACTTAAAATAAAATAGGGGTGTACCAGACACCTGCCTGCACTATATTCATCCAGATAATGAAATATTATCCAAAAACGATTCTGGGCGGACTTTTTCCAAAGCTGGTTGGGACCAGATTTTTTGAGAATCATCAGTAGAAGACCCTAAAAGGATATTTATAAATACCATTCAAGATTAAAATAATTAATAACAAGGTTGCTGTCACAAGGGGGTATGTAGAAATTGGGTATGAAGGATTCTCTGTCAAAGCTGCTCTGCAGACAGTGGTTAAGGATTAAATACACCTTTTTCTTGCTTCTACAGCAGCTTTAAAACAAGTCCTACATCTTAGGTTCAGAATGGCCAACATGATGATATAGTTATCATTCTCTCAGCCCTCTGTAGTCTAGAAGAAGCAAACAACTTATAGTGGCATAAAGCTCAATATCTTAATAACAGCAAAGCATGGCTTCATTCCCAAACAGCATGTACTTGAGTTTATTGTTCAAAATTCCATTCTGTTGGCCATGATCAAAATAGGAATCCATACGTATTTAGCCAATAACTTACTAATGATGGCAAAAGGGAATTCAACTCACATGAATGTACTTTTTACAAGTGAACAACAATTTGTTGTCATGGTAACTTTACCTTGCTGATGCAATTTGCATTTCCATAAAAATCCATACAATATTTCCCAATGTATGTAGACTTTATTAAACTGTGTTTGACTGCACATGTAACTGTCTACTTTTATGCAATGGTATGACTGTGATCCTGTAACATAACAATCAAATGAAGAAAAGAATTTAAGCAAAAAGCTTGGGTTTAATGGCAACTGGTGTGTCCCTCACAAACCTTCGCACTCCTCTGTTTTCTACTACAGAAACATCACTGAAAATAGCCATCTTCTTTTCATATGTCTTCCAAACAAAATATCCCATTTGCATGCCCACATAGACAGTTATTTTAATAAACATGAAACACAGGTAAATCACCTGTCTATTCCAAAGGTTAAGTTTGTTTTCCCATGTGGGCACAGAGAGCATGCGGGGACGGATGGACATGTGGTTGTTACTGACTATTTGGAGTGATTTGAGTTAATGCTAGTTGCACCTTATTCTTAAACAATCACAAATGGTTTTGTGCTGTACGTAAATCTACAGAATTTTTTTATAGTTTAGGCCTGTGCAAAGTTTGATCCAAAGAAATCCTAAGCTTAGAGGATTAATCTGGTTTGACCTTCCATGACAGTAAGTTGTTGCTGTGATGGAGCCCCATGACAGCAAAAAGGATCACTATTCACTGTGAATATCTTTATAGAAGTGCCAATGACTAGGCCTATGTGCCAAGTACTTACAGTGACTGCTCAGAGAGTAGACCTACTAGAACACTGCAATCTTAAGTATTACAATGCTAAATGTGCAAATGTACAGCAGGGCTCAATTCAGTACATAACAGGACAGTCAGTCCTGACATCGTTATGGACTTTCGAATTCCCCCACACCTTCTATGCTATACACAGTATTCATCCAGATATCCACACCCAGCTGCGAAGGCTATTATTATTATTAGGCCAAAGCCAATTTTCTGTTCATAGCAGCCAGTGATTCCACTCTTTAAAAATGTCAGGCTACTTGAGGTCCTTTGCTAATGTTTGACAATTTTGTTAAACATGTTAGAAATTTTTTATTCATACGAGGGATGTATCTTAATGGATGTATCTTTTCTTGATTTCTAAAACTGTTGAATCAGTCAAATACAGAAAATGATTGTTGGATTTCAGGACACAGTTTTAACGTATTTTGTAAACTTACACCTCAATGTGGAAGTACTGGCAAGAGGTGATTGAGTAGCTATAATGTGGTTTCCTACCAAAAAAAAGTTGTCATAGTAATTTTTACCAATTCAAAGTGGTATTAAGGTAAAAATGTGTCCAAGGAGCTGATGGATACTGTTTGAGGTCCAACTTAAACTTCTGACTTGACAAAACAAAGTCATTCAAGGTTTACAGAAAGGTAAAAACATCCAAATAGGCCATGTATGCTCTCTGGGTGTTAGGTTTGGTTTGTCGAGTGTCTGTAAGTAGGCTATATATTTAGTGTATATCATATATATATCACTTTCAAAGCCTGTGGATTAAGTGACCGTTATAATCCACTGTGATCTTCCTAGTCCGTCCTTACCCATGCATGTCATGCTGGGTCCTATTCAACCAAGGGCCAGCCTTTGCTTAGGGTCTCTACTTGTTAGAACACACACTATAGTGTAAGTTTTCTTTAACAGGATACAACCAGCAGTATCATCACACTGTTGCTTAAATGCATAGGCCTAGACCTAACGTAAGGCCTACAAGCTGGACATTGTGGACCCAAGAATGCACTTGACTCACAGCTATCTAGCCTAGCTTAGTAGGACCTAACCTAGCCTACAAAGGCCAGTACCCCTACCACTGGGTCAAAAACGTCTTTGCCGTTGGAATTACTTACGTTAAGGAAGGCCTAACCTAGTACAGCTAGGCTACAGTACATTTAAGAATCCTCCAAGAAATATAGACAAGTTTGGACAGATATCCGGGCGGCAGCCGATTTTGCTCCGTTAATCCGTTAATCTGATTTCTTGAAAGCAGTGCTGTTTTATGTTATCCAATAGTACAGTCTTTCCAGAACAGTACGAATCTTGTAACAGCTGAGCCTAGCCTTAGCGACTGATATCATTTCCTCTTTGTGTAGAAAACCACAACACAATTCCGATGACCTCTGACCTTCTCGATTGTTATTGAAAAAGTTTGGCTACAAATTACGACAATTCTGCTACAAAAATACAGACAAAGACTTGAAAATAACTGGCTTCTACATCTTATAATAAGTCAATACAACAAGAACAAAAGATAAGTCAAAATCCTATTTACCAGTTGGCAAAATTCACCAAAACGATGATTGCTCTAGACCGGCGGAGTGACAGTATTTGCCGAGTCAACTTTCTAGAACCGAGTGTTGCGAAATACCTCTGACGACAAGTCGGTGCAAAGCGATATGAATTTTCTCTGCAAAATGATTCTTTTCTTCACAGTTCGTCTTTGATTTTTCTCTACAACAAAGATAAAATGTAGAATAGTCACTCGTTTTCAATAGTCCACTGCGTACGGTAGTAAATATCCCACTGATGCGATTTCGAGAAATTGATTCCTTTCGTGACAAGAAGGTTTGTTTTGGAACTGTCATATGAAGGCTCAAGGCCATAGATACACAAAATGATCTATATATCAACCAATCAAATAACAGTATTTGGGGGCTCGCCTTCAAAGCCCGCCTCTCTTATTCAATGCAAATCTAGGGAAGGTTATAAGAATTTATAAGTGAATTCTGAATGTATTTTATTTTCATACTAAAATATGCATTTTTTCGAATAAAAGAGAACATTTTTGCACTGAAGTGCTTACTCAATACACTTCAGGGAATTTTCACCTCCTAAATTAAAAAGAAGGGAGCATTTGAAGGGTTTTTATGTAAGATGAATACGCAGAATTTTCAAATTCTCCCTAGTGGACTACCTTACCAGCTGGATCGAGTTCTCTGGAAATAACTGTGATGGGCGGTCATACATTCACAAGATTGATGCAATGAATTGCAACATCAATCACAAGCCACAACAAAGAAAGCTGGCTTTAGAAGTGTTTTGAGCCTACTAGCAGTCGGGGAAAAATTACAATTAGTCTTTGTGATTCTTTCTAAACAAATATTAGCGTGAAAATGATTATGGCCGAATATGACCTTCCTTCATGTAGAGTGGGGTTAACAATTTTGACTAGGTTTCCATCAATACATGAACTCTTCATGTTTTGATAGTAATTCCGCTGTGCCGTTGTACGTGTTGCAAGGCTTTGTTTACAATAAGGGTGTAACGTTTTTTAATTATCATGTAACTGTGTTTCAAAATGATAAGGTTCACCGGTCACACGATGAATACAAACTTGTGCAGTTTAGTTTTGTCTTTCTGAACTGTGTGTAGATATGAGCCCTTACCTTACTAAACATGCAAACAATATCCAATAATGCAAGGAAATAACGAAGTGATAAACAAAATGATAAGAGGGGAATTTCGAGAGATTATTTTCTGAAGCACTCCGTTATGGTAGGAGAGCAGAGAAAGTGTATGGGTGGGGTGTCTTGTGGTAAAGAGTTGAGGTGGTGGTTTTATTCTCTTTGGCCACCAAGTGCCGTACACAGTTGTCATCCTCATGATTCTTTCTTTTTTGTGGAATTTACAAGAAGGCTGCAACATTTTGCAGGATTCCGAAGTATCTCCTTCCTCCTCCTCCCGCAGAGATACTGTGGTGTGTACGCTGCACCTTCCCTATTCGCCGACCGCGCAGACATCAATAAGTGACCTACAAACTTGTAACTGTTACGTAAGACTGCATGAAAATACTACTTATTTTTGCAGGGTGAAGGTCAGTGGTTACGTGTCTTTGCCGTAAGTACAGAGTAGTTGAAATCACATGTTCGACGTACAGACCTTTTACGTCGTACTCAGTCAATTTTCAGTTCTGAGGTTCGTTGTATTTTGAGTCAAGGGCAGACCCGTCAGTGTAGCGTATCTTCCGGGGAGGGGGAAAGGGGACGCTGGCAAAGAGCCTCCTGACGTTTTTCATCAGGGGCGATAAGCTCAGACCACCATGCTGAAAAAGAAGAAAATTAAGGGAAAATGAACTGGAGAAAATGAGAGGAAGGAAAGGCAAAATTGAGTGAAGGGGATTGTTTTACCTCAGATCAAAGAGACTGACAAGTTCCGAAGTTCCTTTCCTCGCTGTCTTAAAACCCCTGAAAGTTACAAGCTAGAGTACACAGCCTGGTGCACACGACTTATGACCGATTCCATATGCATTGGCAGGCGTGTACAGACGGAAAAAATGACCGATGACGCCGTATACCTTTGGTCACAATTAGACCCAATTAGTTTATCACTAGTCCCGCCAGGCGCGTCGATCCTAGGGATCGGAGAAGGGGAAAATCGTCCCATGAACGAAAATATTGGGGGAAAATTTATCGTACCTCCAATAATTCAGGCTGGTCTAAAATAAAAACAACAGACAGAATGAACAAATTGTAACATTGTGGTATACAGATGACTTTAGGGCTTCTAGGAGACGTCAATTTCATCCTGTTTTAAAGGGCCAAACCTCTCACCCCAAAATACAGTTTTGGTACAGGGGTACCGAAGTTCTTAATTGGCTCAGCTCTTTGATTGACAGCTAACTCAAACAATGCAGAGCACCAAAGCTTATATAACACAGCATGAACGGTACTGAGAGTGTTTTGATTGTATTAAGTAAGTTTTTTTTTCTATACTCACCTTGAAGCAATAAACTGAGATTGTATCTGGATGAGGATGAATTTCAGACAATTATGGGAGGGGCTTAATAAGAAGGTTAAGAGAATTGGTACTGTTTGGGGTGAGAGAACTGTGCCTTTAAAGCAATAATAATGCATCATAGTGCACCATTTATGATTTGTGTATATGCGTGTCAATGGGAGTGTGTATGTTTGTTTGTTTTTTATAGCTTTTGGGTGTATAGGTTGCTTATACACGGTGTCCGGTCATGGACACAATCTGAGGTTCCAACTGTTGGGAACCCCCCCCCCTCCCCCATCTATAAGCCAGATTTACTCCCCTGGTTCCCAGCGTATTTCAGGCGCTATCACCTGCCAGATGCCAGGTAATTTTTGTGACTCGGTCATGCTTCGCAGATATCTTGCCTAATTACATTCGGCTCTTGGGGAAACGGACAACTTGAATCGTCAAGCGGGGGTCTTGGGTTTTCCCGGGGTACTAGACCGGCACCCGACAGATTCATGGACTGATTGAACTAAAACAGGAGGGACCCTTTTTATATCCGAAAGTTACCTGGTCCATTTCGGCAGGCTTGAATTTAGGGCATTAAAATTCTGGGCAGATATTTGAGTCTGGCATATTTTAAATTGAACAGAAAACTTCTAGCGTGCCAGGCCCGAACTCTTTCATAAATTTGCCTAAACAATAAAACAGCATCACAGAAAGTTACAGAAAAATTTTATGACAAATAAATGTGTGTCCAAAAAAATCTCGTCAGATTTGGGCAGCTTATGAAGAACAACTATTCAGCATTACTTCAAGGTCTTACGTAACACTCTACCCAAAACAGAGTTTGTTTGGACAAATTTAAAAACCGTTGAAGAATGTTTTCTGTTCAACCAGTTTTCACAAGTAAATGGAAGGATCGAGGGTGTACACACTGTACAGGGCTAGCTTCAAATTTTGACCGAAAATGGTAGTCGTACATGATGTTTTGATCAGGTTGTAATTTGCTATTTTTTTAATTGAAGCGAACATTTTCAAACGAAAGCTCAAAATAAAGGATTGGGCCATTCAAAACAGTTGGGTAAACTGTTCACCAACAGCTGGTCACAAGTATGTGATAATACTGAAATTGGGTAAATTCTTCCAATAATTGGTCATCCAGGTGGATGGGTTACCCCTAGCCTTAATTTACCAGTAAATTCAATAATTTTGGAAAAGTTTTACTCAATTTCAGTATTGTCACATGCTACCCCAAATTTTTCTGTTCTTAATTCTCTGTACACCCCATTCTTAAATTGAAGGGACCGTGACGGAGATAAGAAGTTAATTCTACAATGCGGTCCATCTTATTATATTTGCGGAGAAAATTTTACTGCAATTTTTCATTTGTTTTATTGCATTAGGCCGTTTTGCTGTGTCTGTATTTTGCCATCACACATTTCCACTAAAGGCTTCCGTAGAACACTCAGTACGTCTGTCGATCAAACATGATTTCATAACGTTTATCACTGTAATGGAAAACATAGGAAACTTTCGCATTGCTATTTTGCTTGAGGTGAACGCATGCACTGGGCATAATAAATGAACGTAAACAAATGTAACCTTGCCCTTTTCGCACTGTTGTTGCGGCTGACACTGGTTGCTATAGCAACTGGAAGTATGGGGGAATTCCATAGCTGTCGCTTTCCACGAATAGCCAAGACGATGAGAGTCATCAATGAGCTTAGGATTTCTTCGGAGCACAGGCTAATTGTAATGAGGGATGTTCGAAAACTCGTGTACGTGGATGGTATCTCTCGAAAGCAGTGATGGAAGTAATCCTTAACGGCCAGATTCTTTTACCGAAAAAAGCAATTTTTGTAGAAGTCTACAGAAATTCTCTATTGGCACAGTTTTTTGCTTGACATAATTTCAAAAAATGCTGAGTACCGAAGCAGTTACTACAGCATGTAGTTTGTACTGCACTGTACTTTTTTAATCGCACATTGTTTACTCACCTCTGAAGCAATAAACTGAGATGGTGTCTGTCTGAGGATGAAGTTATGGAAGTTGTTTGAAGGTTCAGGGGAATAAAAACTGTTTGAGGTTAGAGGATTTATTAGGCCTTTAACTGGTACCGTAGCACTATTTTCACTCCTTCTTAATCCAACCCCTTCATAACCTACCTGGGATAATGATTTATTTTCCAGACTAGAACTTGGGTTTGATCGAGTTATCAAGGAGGGTTTTTTCAAGTGATTTTTATGAGGGTCCGTCCCATTGGTATTTCAAATATTACTTAGGGCGGCTGCATTGCATGTTCGACTAATAGCCTACATTGGAATGTCAAGATCAGTTTAATGTAGAACCCGGAGAAGTTGCGTTTTTTTTTTCTTTTTTCATTTTTTCACAATCTTCCAAAGCAGCTTGCTGAAGTAGTAAAGATGATTTCGAAAATCTGAACAAGTAGAGATGATGGACACCGTCAGGACCAAGAGAAATATTTCCAGTGCTCAAATGCCCTTTGACAATGCCCCTTTACCCCGTCGAGAGAACAAATGTGAAAAGACCAAATGGGGCACGACTTGTATGATAACAGGGCCGTTCCTAAACTCATTTATCAGGCAGTGACCAGGAACTGATGGTCAAGGGGCGAAACCTGTAATCACAGAACACCACCATAGTTGCAATGGGGCAAAGGGGGCAAGAAATGTTGTGCCAAAAATGCCCAAGATCACTGGAAATGGTACCGTACCGTCCTTTCCATACCTTTCAAGTTGCATGTAATCAAGTAAATAGGGTAAATATTAACGATATCGTCAATAAATATTAAAAAGGCCACAACTGTAAGGAGGGGGCATAGGCGCACAGGAGTCAGGAGCATTTCAGTTCGGGCAAAAGATGTTTCGCTCGAAAAATGTAATTCTGCCCGAAAGCCTATCTAAGCTTAGCGCCACTATTAGGTCTAGTTGGCGCGAATCGTACGGAAAATTTTGGACAAATTGGACCCCCTCAGACAGGATAAAATTGTATTTCCTATAGATTCTAAGCCGTTGATATTTTTGAGTCCTCGATTGCAATAAAAAAAAAACTAAATTATCAAACTGTAAAGTGATCAGAAAGTTATTTTTGCCCGAAAGACGGAGCGCCACCGTTAGTTGGCTCGGAGAGTACACGAGATTTTAAAAATGGGATCCCTCAGTCAGACGACAATGGTATTTCCTAGGCTTATAAGTAGAATCCAAGCAGTCGCTAGTTTGAGCTTTCGTTTGCGATACTAAAAGAAGGAGTCAGCAACTTGCTTGATCAGAAAATTGTCAGATAAGATGTACCACTACGACTGGATGGAATACTCTTTTACCTTTTCGGGGAAAAGCTATACAAAGTTTTGAAAACACTGATTTTTTGATCGACTGTGCCATTGTGCTTGATGCTCAGCATAACCAATGGAGTAGGGAAAACAAGCCAGTGAGCAGCAACTGGAAAAAAGGCCTTAGCTGGCTATTGTGGATCTACTTGAACCAATTGGTTGGAAACTGGGTCGTAAAAGTCCATTTAATTATCTATTGATAGTCTTGGCTAAATTCAAGATGTTGTAAATTCTGGCATCTTTTGTAAAAATGCCATGTTGGGTGGTGTGTTTGAATGAATTTTCAGGGGGACTTGCGGGAAGACATTTTCACATGTATAATATGGTATATTGAAAAACAAATTATCCGATTTTTATTAAAGTTGTCCGAATTCGGCTGTAGGGGCAGGAAAATGGATGGCAAACTACTGGGTGCTGCAGCAGGCCTGAACACCTTACTCCCGTCTATCTCTGCTTTTCATTCTTTCAATAATAAGGTACCAGTTCGGCAAAGTGATTGCAATACTAAAGAGTGGAGAGAAGCTGAGAAAAAACTTTTTCTCATGCTGCCCGAATGTGTCGCAAATCTTTGTCATCTTTTTTCCACGAAAACTTTGCCTATAGCATTATCTGTTTTCCGGGCAAAGAGTTGAAAGTATATCCAAATAATCGGCCATTTCGGGCATTGTGTTGTCAGGTTGTGCAAGATTTAAAAACAGGCTCAATGTGTCGCGACTTCTTATCTCTCGGATTTTCATATTTTACCCTCCCAATTACACTGACTATAATCAGATAATATTTTGCTATGTTTCGGGCAAATATTTGAAAGAATGAGTATATTCGACCATTTCGGGCAAAGCGCTGTAAAAGACTGTTAAAGTAAAGCTCACTGGAATAATATAAATATAGTTTTATTTTGCGGTGCTCGAAAGTGTAGCGAATTTCTGGATTCTTGTTGATCATAAACTTTTATCGCGTCAATGTTTTTTGCTTTCTTTTTCGATCATATCCTTTTAAGATTTCAGCTACGCTGAACAGTTTTCTGAAAAATCATGCAATTTTTTCTAAAACACAAGTGACTGCCCCAAATGTTTCCAAATTCCTGCCCTATTTTTTCCAAGCTGCTCGAATTTTAGATCTTGCGGAAATGTGGGGATATGCACGGATGTATATACATGGACATAGCATGAAACGTGTACGTAGTATCCGTAGATGATCCCCACCGACTGGGACAAAAAAGGCGCATCAGATGGCCGCCGTGAACCTATAAATCGTCTGATTTGACTTCGACTTTGTAATATTTTAAACAAAAGTTAAGCTTGAATGGGTAAAAATATCATATTCCTGCAATAAGTGAATGGATTTTGACCTTACCTTGCCATATTTTAAAAATATTTCAACTTTCTTGCAAAATATGGCTATATACTTGAGCAAGTCCAAACTTCCACACAAAATCATAGCAGACGGCCATTTTGGTGCCCTTTTTCTCACACGTAGGGCAGCGACAATCTACCGTGCAGTATGCTCTGTCCATGTATGGAAGTCCGTGGGGGGGGGGGGGGGGGGGGGGAGGTCTGTCCTCGCCTCGCATGAACATGAGAGGGATTCAGCTGCCCTCCTCACACGCCAATTTTGGCTACGCGCCTGTTATGGAGTCCAGCAGGGAAAGGTCCTTGAAAAAATTTCACTTCATGATCGATGATATGTATATGACTGGACGCAACATCGGTGAAGTTTCTATACAAAAATTTGTCAAGCCTGTGACTTTTCTCTTCACTGAAAAGGAAGGCAAGGGATAGGGCCTCAGTGGTGTAACTCGGACGCCTTTTGCGATGACCATCTGTTGCGATAATCCACGTAAACGGTGACGTAGATGGTAATTATTAGAACAACCATTCTTGTTATAAATCTTGAGATATCACATCACCAAACGGTTTACGGTCAACTCGGCCCCTGGGACAACTCGGCCCGGTCATCTCGGCCACCGAGACATCTCGGCCCCTGGACAACTCGGCCACCGAGACAACTCGGCCCCAGGACAACTCGGCCACCGAGACAACTCGGCCCCAGGACAACTCGGCCACCGAGACAACTCGGCCCCAGGACAACTCGGCCACCGAGACAACTCGGCCCCTGAGACAACTTGGCCCCTGAGACAACTAGGCTGCCACTGGATAACCACTACCCTTATTAATATTAGTATTAACCTTAAGAAATGCAAGTGTTGTCTTGCTTAGTAGTAATTAACTATTGTATATTCAACGTACTGTAACTTGAAACCAAGTGGTTTTTCTCTTGTAAACTGTTTCTCATTTGAAGAGGAAAAATGTTGTCACATGACTCTCAACAGTTAATCAAGTAAAAGAAGTTTAAAAGGTGCACCATCTGACATTATCATAGTCAATGAACCTTGCACATTTTTCAGGAAAGGTCCGAAATGAACTTGCGGATTTCATGCCAAAGATATTAGGCTTTTTTTCATAAAGGAAGCCGGGGTTTGAATTTAACGAGATTGGCCATTAGTATGACCAAGCTTCCCGAAGACTGTTATTACGTCCATTGAAGGACAGAGAGTATGTGACCAACGTCAGGGTCCTAAGACCATTTACATTATTGGACTGTTATATATGGCTCCATTCTAGACTGGAAGAAAAGAACAGATACTACGCACGAACTACGTCAACTTGAAAAGGCCAAGAAGCAATTGGTCTGTACATACTAAGTACCACGCGTTCCGGCCCCTTTAAAGAGAGGTTTGGAATGACATTGAATGAATCGATTTTGTCAAATTAAAAAAAAAAAATTACCAGAGTAAGAAACGTGATTCATTTAAGGAAATTTTCTTTTATATTTTCGAAATTGGGTTTACTTCTTCAAGGTGAAGGTAAGGCTGTGCAAATTTCCTCAAGAATACAATCTCACAATTCACTTAATACAGCATGCTAATAGTGGCCAAGATGTCTCGGTGGCCGAGTTGTCCCAGGGTCCGAGTTGTCCCAGGGGCCGAGATGTCTCAGGGGCCGAGATGTCTCAGGGGCCGAGATGTCTCAGGGGCCGAGTTGTCCAGGGACCGAGATGTCCGGGCCGAGTTGTCTCAGGGGCCGAGTTGACCGGACACCCACCAAACAATCCTGCCAACCTTAAAATATATATTTTTTTTCAAAATATTAATGGCCTCTTGACCAATCACTCGCCGTAATTGAAGAAATTAAGTTGAAGAATCTCCTCCAGTTTGTGAACAAAATAACTACAGACTTATTGATTACATTTTCTTCCACTGAATACATGCAAAGACAATTATTCGTCGCCCCTAAATAGTTCCAATTCTGGCAACCTGTTTCCTTCTATGGCTAGCCCCTGCCACAACTGTCAAAACACATCCTTCATCTATTACTTAGGAGCATATCCTGTTGACCATCGTAAACGGCCCTAATGTGTAATTAGAACATCATTATTTATGATCATATGAGCTTATGAGCATTTTGAGTTTGGTGTTAAAAGCTGTGCCAGTACAGGATTTTGGTACCCGGGTAAATCCGTGGGTTGCGGTGAATGGATTAGGTTAGCTCAGATGAAGTTTTTACGGCCCAGTTTCTAACCAATGGGAATGGGAATATTATATCATCACAATCACTGGAATAACTACTTACAGTGTGTTAGGTTTGTAAATACAACGTTTTAAAGAGAGATCTACTGAGAGATGATATCCATGCAGAATAGCATATGGACACCAAGAAATATACCCCTTTCCCTTAGACCCTCTGGAGGCCAGGGAAATTCCTACATACCGAGATCCCCCAAAGAGGTAGCTCTGCGGCGATGCCTGTGTCATCAGGCAAAACGGGCGATGTATGTTACATCATTCCAGAAAAGGCCAAAACGCCCTAAATTTGACTTCGTTTTGCTCTAAACAGAGTGCGGTGCATTTCTCTGTCTCTAGACCTATCCAAACATTTTTGTCTATAAACGGTTTTCAGCAGAAGCTTTCGGCAGATACGGTTTTACGCCTTTAACTTAAACCTTCTTGTTCACTTTGACGGCAACCACAGGCGCGGATTCAAGGGGGGTTACGGCCTAAGCCCTTCCCTTTTTCGCCGGCATGAAAAATAAAACATACGGGATATTAGCGGTGCAACTCCCTCACAAACCCGGCTTCTATTAAGTCAATTCCCCCTTTTGGAATGTCTTGATCCGTATGGCAATCCGTTTTATAATTTACCTAGCAATTCCACTTAAGTGAAATACATTTCACTTGTGGAATGCAATTCCACTTAAGTGAAGTGCATTCCATTTATGCGAAATTGTATTCCACTTGAGGGAAATGTATTCTACCTAAGTGGAATTAAATTCCACTTAAGTGAAATGTATTCCACTTAAGTGGAGTTCAATTTTACTTAAGTGGAATTGCGAGGTAAATGATAAAATGGCTTGCCATAGATCCGCGCATGAACTATGTTCTTTTTTCCAGTTTTGGGGAACTGGGTTGTTTTTCACGCTTTAGCATCACACACCGGCAGTGCGCTCCATTTGTTTGGTCTTTAGTATTACCAGGGTATTACTCGACCTGGGAATCAGCTCCTTTGCCTGGGCCTTCAGCATGAGAATGGGATACCCTACCTTTCACATGGGCTGTACGGCAAAATTTCAATGAATACATGTAACTCAGATAGAAAGGTGAGCTTCATAATTGCGTGATGAGGGGTAAGATCAACATGGCGAAAAATACAAGACTAAGAACAATGATGCGTTTCCTTTTTATTTCTCTATTTTGTTTATTCATATGTTTAATATAGAAATAATAGCTATAGTGTATCACATTCCCAGAATATCACATGTCAAGATTGCATTGATAATTCTATAAACCCATCATAACTCCCATATGTCGGATGTGAGAAAAATGGAGGGAGAATGAAGCCTCCAAACGAAATATGTGGGCATAGAAGCCTACTTCTTCTTACTATATACTTTGGGAAGAAAACTTGAGTATTTCTTAATTTTATTAAAAGATGACAAAAAATTGTTGGCACCTCTCTTTAAAATTTGCATAATATGTAATGCCAAAATGCATCCTAAGACCGTAATATTTCAAAATTTTTAACCCTTTATCCTTAGACCCCCTTGCCCAGGTTTGGGGTTCAGCACGAAGCTGAGTCTCCCATCTGGAAACAGCTCCCTCTGTTCTTATAGCTTAGCATCCACTGGTAAATCCCTATTAATTACAATAGAACTGAACCAAAACTTTAGCAAACTTTAACCCAATGTGGGTCAGCTGTCAAATGAAACTTTACTTTGGTCATCCTTTGGCCCAATAATTTCGGTCAATTTTTTTTTAACCCATATTCAGATCAAACTAACAAAACTGTTTGCCCAGTATATTGAGTGCCATAATTTGTAATTAAACAAGTATTAAAATACAGAAAAAGTCTAAACTAGAAACAAGATTCAGTATTAAGGGGACTCTTACCAAAATGTCTCAACATGAACCAATGGAAATCTTTATCATACAGATTTCCTTCTGATACCTGTCCACTGTTGACTCACCAGGGGAACACTCACTAGTTAAAACATGTTGGCACCTCAACAGGTTGCAGTAGGAATTTTCCTTTGTGGATAGTGCATGTTACAATGGAGGTTTGCTAAAATATTATGATACTTTTTCTCACCATCACTTTTTAATTGCCTATCTCCAAAGGAGTCCATTGTAATTTTGGCTGTCTAAATTATGCTTTGGCCATTGTAAAGACAGTGAGACATGTCGCTGACTAAGGTCTCCTTTACCTCTTCTAAGTTTGAAAACTGCAACCTCATTGAACCAGTTGTTATCCCTCTAAAATACTGGAAATACACCACTTTATCCAACAATTCAGTTTTAAAATATATGCTCCTTTTATCTGTTGCAGTATAATGTCATATCAAAATAGGGGAATCAAAAATGAACTTGTCTTTAGTAAATCACACTTTCAAACCCTTAGGTATGCTAGCTTACATAAATATGGTAACCTCTTAATTTTGAGAACTTGCATAAGGTTGCCTCCCTGCTGCTAAGCACCCATTGTCTTTCTTTGCATTTTTGTAGTCAAACAAAACAATGGTAACACCTGCATTTTGAATTTGCTTTTGGTAATTGGGGAAGCTATCAGCCCATGTTACACCTAATAACAACTTAAAAAAATATTTTTTTGTCTTTATTAAATTGCAAATTTATTTACCAAGGATTTCTGAGCAATTAAGGAAAGAACAATTCATTTGCTCTGTAAAAAAAAAAAAAAAAAGGTGAAAATGTAGAATTGCATTACGTCAAAAGGCACGATTTAACTCTATAACCTACCATTCAAGATAAAATTTATCTGTTTTTGTAAACATGACTGAAACAAATTCAGAGCATCCTGTGTGGGAATGATTTCTCAGAAAGATGAACATGAGTTTCTTTTAAAATACACCACACCTTGAGAAAGATTAACGAACATGATAAGCACTGTGCTTTGTCCTACCTTTTCCTTTATGCATGGTACCTTAAAGGGAAAGTGCAGTCACCTTAATTCAATATTTTGCCCACTTAAATATAATTGGAGTTGCTGCTTGACCTGGCATAAATATGCATCATTCAGCCCAAAATACAATGAATAATACTTAGAAGAGAAATAGGAGTCAATTTGGGAGACGTTGTTTTGACATAAGTTTGAAGGACTACTGCTTTTGCCCTGTAAGGATGATTCACAATTGGACAGAGCAATGTGAACAAGAAAGACATATCTTCATACATAATCAAACAAAACAATTTGGTATAAATGTAAAATGAAAAATGTTTTCACAATAGCACTTGATAAAATAGGACAAACTTCCTTAGTAACAAGGTTTACAAACATTAAACTTGTAATCAGGAAAATGCCCATTACTTTTACGTTTCAAAAGCAACATTTGAAAAATGACAAAATGTGTCCTTAACATCGCATCTACATTGTAATGTTGGATTACGTATGCACACAATGCTATGCAGTGACAAAGCTACGGGGCAGGGGGAAGAATCTCACAGTGGCTACAAGAGGGCCCTGGAAATATGTTGGTGAATCTTTGCCCCCCCCTCTCCTCCTTGCCCCCTCCTTCCCCCAAATCCTGCTCAAAAATCCTACCTATGCCACTTTCCCTGGGGGTTAATTTTTTTCTTTTGTTTGTCATTCTTTAAATGCAGATAACACCCATACGTACATTTTCTTAAATTGGGAATCATAGATTTTTTGAAGGTGACTTCAACAGAAAACAATTTAAACTGGATAACTGCTATCCTAAAATAAGTCCTTGGAGAGGCCTTCCCTAGTTGTTTTGGTTAGATAGTTAGATGGAGTTTTACAGCCCAATTTCAACCTATTGGTTCAAGTCCAGTGGGCCACATCTATTTTTCCAGTTGTGGCTCACTGGCTTGTTTGCCCTATTCCATTGCTTATGCTGAGCATCACACACAATGGAAGTAGGTTCCATTTTTAGAGTCCTTGGTATGAAAAGTTGTTTTATTTCCATGTGCACAAAAGTGCACCAAAAGTTCTCCAAAAATTATATCTACCATGTAACCCATATAACAGAGGCTGAGGGAAATGAACGGGGCTCATACAAATTCAAAATGATGAAATTCCATGACATTTCCATGACTTTCAAGGACCTTGGATGATATTTCCAGAACCTTCTAAAAACAGCTTTTTCCACAAGCTAATGTATCTGAACATGAAGAAAATCAGAGCAATAAGTCTACTTCCTCAAAATTCTCTGATTTTTCCAAGAACTTTTGAAAAAAATCTCATTTTTCCCTGATTTTCCAGCCCTGGAAATTAAAATTTCAGTTTTTGCTAACTTAACAAGATTTGCAGGACCAATATAGGAACCCTGAAATATTCGACTTACTAGCAGCCTGATTAAGGTTTACTGAGTTCTATTTGAAGGAATACCTACAGGATCATAAAAATGCTTATGCAAAAGTCATAAAAAATTTGCACCCTTGTTAGGAAGATAAAACAAACAGGAAACTAAAACTTGCAGTAATTATTTCATGTCAGACAATATGAAAGTTCATGGAGAAGAACTGGACCTGTTCAAACTTTTATCCATTAGCATTGTCATGCAAATGTATGTTTCTGACAGAATGCACATAAAGGGGGGGGGGCGATTCTCAGCAGGGGGACATATGTTCCCCCCACCCCAAATCTGAGAAATTGCCTTCTGACTTTACATTTTTCACACAGTCATCTTTTTAAAAAGAGATAATGTACCCTTCTCATAGGCATACTAGGTGGGGTGCAGGGGGGGGCACTTGCCCTCCCAATTCGGGGAAAACATGGGCAAACCATGATAAATGGTGACGTTATTCTGGGAAAAAGTGCTCTTGCCCCCTCTAAGAAAACTATCCCCATACCCCTACGCCCCTCCCCTCATGAAAACAAATCACTGTCCTTGCAAATGCATGATAGTGTAGTCCGGTTTTTAAGGCACAATTGACTTGAAATTTTAGTGGCAAACTTGCAACTTTTAAATCCATATACTCTTACACAAAACTACCCTGGCACCCCTTACCTTTGGTACAAATATTTTTAACATTTGTTTTAATTTCAGTGCAGTTAATTTTCAGCTACAAAAAAAACTTCCTTCAAGTCTCAACTATCAGGAAAAAGAATTTGAACCAATTCAAAGATACAAAAGTTTCAATGGACAACAAGCCTCTGAATTCTTGCACAATCAATGTTTCTACAAAATGGCAATAAAGGGATTTCTTTGTGGATATTTTTGAAGGCATAATCCTCTCACCTCAGACAGTTTCAATTCTCTTAACCTACGGACTTAAGGACTCCCACAACTGTCTAAAACTCATCCTCATCCAGATGCAATCTCAGTTTACTGCTTTAGTGTGAGTGTGCGAGACCCAATTGTGTAAGCAAAACACTCTCAGTACATGCTATGTAATATGAGCTACTGTACTCTGCATTTTTTGAATTTGCTGTCAACTAAAGAGCTGTGCCAATTGAGAATTTCTGTGGACTACAATACTACAGAAGATGTAGTTTGGAACTGATTGTCTTTAAAGAGAACACAGAAAACAGGATTGAAAACTTCAATGATTTGCATATTACAAGCATTGACAAAAGAAATCAATAGCCTGGTTAAAATTATACTGATTCACACGAAGTCTAGCCAACCTGATTCAATGCTAAAGGTTGAATTCTTGCCATAAAAGCCAAATCGTGTCTCACTGTCCATAGGAAAAGAAAAAGCAAGCAAGAAAAGCAACAAACAAACAGCAAGCAAGCACAAACAAACACTGGATTGAGTTGCTAAAAGGGTTACAAAAACAATGGAAGACATTCAAATTTCCTTGCATTTGATCTGCTATTTGATTCTGTCTTCAGCACATCATAACAGGCTTTCAATGAAATATTAGATTTAAACTCACAAATTTGTCTAACTTTGGCACAGAAGGTGTAAGCAATTAACATGATACCATTATGCATTACCACAGTTAAATAGCTAGATTGAGTTTAAAAGCCCGGTACACACTTCCACGACTACAGCAGACTCTCCGTCACAGACAATTTGCATGAATCTTAGACACTTCTTTGAAAGTCGTGGACATGTGACCCAGAATTAAAACGCACCAATGGCATTCAACTACGATTGAACATGTTCAATCCAACCAACCACTTTTGACATGACAGAACTACAGTGGTGAAACTGGCCACACAGCCAGAACTACAGCTGACACGACCTCTTGTCCCTTGGTGTCGTTAGTTGTTGTGGCAGTGTGTATCAGGCTTAAGGCCCAGTTTCTAATTAATTGGTTTCAGTCTGACTTGCTATTTCTGTATAACCACAGGCATCCATTTTAATCCAGTAACATTGTGCACGATGTGTAAAAACTACATTGGAAATAAAAGACTTAATAGTTTGATTTAATGTATGCAACTATCAAAACTAAACTACATTGTTACATTGCTGCAATTTTCGGGGGGTACAAAAGCTATATTTAAAGTTAGGTTTTCCCATATCAACAGTTACTCTGCCATTACTCTGGGACATACAAACAGAAACCATTTGTAAAATGTACCTTAAATCTGAAATTTCAAGTATAAAAGTTTTAAAGCTTAAGAAAATGAATCCAAATTGTCTAATTCACATCACAAATGAATACTTCTAAATTGATTTAGTTACTTAGATGAGGTTTTATGACTCAGTTTCTAACCAGTTGGTGTAAGTCCGGCAGGCAACTGTCTTTTTTCCAGTTATGGCTAACCAGTTTGTTCTCCTTCTCAATTGCTCAATGCAACAATGGCAGAAGGTTCCATTTTTAAAGTCTTATATATGACCTTGTCAGTAGTCAAATTCACAATCCTCCCTGGTAAAGTTGAATGCTCTATTTAACCAGTTGACCATGCATTTGGCAATTGCTGAGTTGAAATATAACTGAGAGAACCAACTTCAAGATTTTATATTTTGAGGTTGAGATATAAAATCTCTTAGTTTGTTCATTCAGTTTAAGATAGAAGATTGTGCAGTACTTTGCAATGTCGTTTAGGAACTTTCCAGTTTATCTTCTTTTTACATGCCATTGCATCTCCCTTGAAATTTGATCAACTTCACTTTGGTTGAAAAATGTTATGCAAAGAACAAGGATTCAACCAAAGTGGTGCAAGGAGGCATTGTAATTTGTACAAAAATTTGGTGAATACATTTTAACATTTTTTTTTGTATCTCAGCATTGGAACAAGCTTTGACAATTGTAATTGGCTGAATAAGATTCAATGCTTTAAACCTATACAATATATCTCCCTGTAATTCTAAACTAATGGTCACTGTAAGTAATTATGAGGGATGAGGAGGGGGGGGGGGGATCAAGTCACAATATGATGGATTCTGAGTTCCTTACATCCTTTTGCATCTACTTGTTACAAGTATTGCTGTGTAATCCAGTGGGTAAGGTTGTAGCCTGGAAGATTTGAGAACGGAAGGCAAATCGCATTAAATATGCATAGCACCTACATACTTCCTATACATGGACAGGGCATACTGGAAGGTACATTGTTACTACCTTAAAGTGAGAGTAGGTCTAGCAAGATGGCCGTCTGCTATAGTTTTGTGTGTGTGTGTATGTGTGTGTGTGAAAGTTTGGACTTGCTCAATTAAATCAACAGATTTTGCAAGAAAGTCAAGATATTTTTGACATAATGCAAGGTAATTTCAAAATCACTAAACATATTGCAGGAATATCATATTGTTTCCCATTCAACTTAAACTTTTGTTTAAAATATTACAGAGTCATCAACAAATCATGCAAATGACTGCTTCACGGCGGCCATCTTGCTGCACCTTTTTTGACCAAGTCTGTGGGGACAATCAACGGATTGGACGTACTCGTTACACGCTCTGTCCATGTACATAGGAAGTCTGTGATAGCACCAAAATCGATTGGTTCGGAGCATACCTTGTAGCTACAACCCTACCTGTAGGACATAAAATTATGCATTTACTAAGGCCATTAGGAAAAACTTAACCCTTTACCGTTGTTTGGGTCCTTTTGGACCCAGACGGAGAGCGCGGCTGTCACCCATCTTTACCGTTTCACACGGAGCTTGAAACTGCGAGTAGCTACCCGAAAATTCGGCCACAACAACAAGAGAGACAATAGTTTAAGGTCACGGGGTCAATAGCCTACGGAAGTTGATGCGGGGCGTGCTACGTCCGCTTTTCCGCCCACTCCCGAGGCGCACAAATATGCCCCGATTGGAGCACAATGGTAAAGGGTTAAAGTGTAAAAGGGGTTAAGGTACAAAAGTTGCAGCTATGGACACTTTTCCAAATAGCTTTTGCAAAGGATTGTGGGATAGAATGTTGGTGTGCATTATTTTTTGCTACAGTAAAATGTCATTGACAAAATTTATGCATACCTAAAACCTATCCCACAATCCTTTGTGATTGCTATTTGGAAAAAGGTCAATTGCCATAATCAAACATAACTGTTTTCCTGAGTATTCATTTTTTCTTGAAAAATGTCTCCATAGTTTTAGTTGGTTGAGATGAAGTTCCATTTCTCCCGGCATTTTGACCATTTGGCCTTGTCTGGGAACCAAAATGTCCATTCATTCCTGAACTGGTACTATCCTGTGACATCCAGTCCTTAAAATGTTGTTCCATGAAAGCACGTTGGTCAGGCCTTCCGACATTGACGGTTGGTATGATGTTAGTGGGTCCACTGGCTCGAATGAATTGTACAAAACGTTTCATTTCTGAGTAGCTGCTATGCTCGCTGTACGGAATACCTACAGAAATGAAAATATTTTATAAAGCTAAAGGTGTACATTGACTTGATATTGAAAACTTAATGAGAGTGTTAAAGGGTCACCACATCATACATACATCATTATATTCAAAGGGCAATCATATTTGCTATATACCACCTCACATGCATATTTCAGTAGAGCACCACCCCCTGCAAGATAGCAACCATAGCGACACAAAAAGTGATGAAAGTCATAATTATGGACTTAAGAATCATGATTGTGTATTGCAGACCCAACAGTGTCATATCCAATAGTTACAGAAAAAGTTACACAGTTCTGGAAAAATTTGTTGAATTCCATGAACTAACTTGATGAGCTGCTTTACAGAAACAACCAATCACAGCTCACCATTAATTACATTAGACCAGGGGTTACCAACCTTTTACCCAGGGCAACCCCCTTCATGTTACAGCATAAAGCCACAATCTCAATTGAAATAAACCCAAAAGAATCACAGATTCACCTCAGCACTCGTGTGTTAATGCTATTTCAGGATGTACTCTGGCTGTACCCTCAACGCACCCCTTGCATTAACCCTTGCAGCATTTTCCTGCAATAATCCACGGCTCATAATTGCCTAACCTTCAAGTGATCCCACTCTGTTAGAGTTTGGGAGTCAACTTCTCCCTGTCCACCACCAAACTTAATCCTTTTAATTGATCAACTTGTGCAAGACTATTTATGCATTTTTTTTGTCTGCAAGTGCAGGATATAGTGAGGACATCCCTGTTCATATTATTCCATATCATACTGGGAAAGAGATTTGAGCTAGTCTACTAGCTGATCAATAGTGCAAATCAATTAGCCTGAGCAACTAGAGGCACAGATGATCCAAAGCAGGTTCCCCATCATTTCTTTTGGAAACCAGGGCTGTTTCACCTTTCAAGGCCATGATTTTTTTTTGGAAACCAGGGCTGTTTCATCTCTCAAGTGCAGTAGTACCTGTAAACAGTTCTGCCAGTCAAAATACAGGGAATTTTAGAAACAGATAAAAACTCAAATAAAAAAAAAAAAGATTGGGTACTATTAACAATACATACAATTGATACACATTTAAAATGCAAACATACTCCTGCATTTTCCTGTGCATTTACATTTTCTGTAGAATTTAGAAATTTGAAATTAACTTTGCTATTTTAAAATTATGTATCAAAAGAATAAAGTGCACTAATAGTTCTCCTCAGAAGGTGAACCTGATATAAGCACCAAAAACAAAACACCAAACACCCTAAATTCAAGGATTTTCAATACCATAATAAATTTTCCAAACTTTTCCCATTTTCCCTACTGGCTGGAAACCATGCTGTTGGTATCCTTTTTATACCTACACACCACACTTGCCTTAAACAGGGCTTAGCCAAGTTATGCTTCATACCCTGCTAGATACCATTAATGGTGCTCATCATTTCCTCCTAATACTGACTGGGAATCATTAATCCCAGTTTGTACTGTTCCCATCTGTTACAGACAAATATTGCCCAGGTCCCTTCCCCATGGACTCCACCCCCAGGACAGCCTTCAATGAGCTCCCAACCAGCTTCCCTTCCCTGTATGTAGATCACTTCCTTCTTACATTACATTTGCTTCTCAACCTAACCATGTCAAGGAATCATTACAAAATTATCCAAAAATAAGTTAATTTCATTATGTATTATGTTATTTTTGCTGCATAATAATTACAAATTGCCAAGTAACTGAGAATTTGGGTACTTGCTGTCTTTTACAAAACTAGACCGACGCAGACTCGATACTAAGTCTTACGAAAAAAATCTCTCGATCAGGAATTACAAGTTTTAAGTGGAATACTCTGGAATGTTATTCTTCAACAAGTTTGGTAGTTTGAACATGGCACCCACCATATATCTGGATTCTTCCCCACTTGTTCGGCTTAATATCTGCAAGACTTTTCGCTTTTGAGCTGTGCGTCCATCCAGTTGGTTTAAAGGCGACAATGTTATCATACAAATTGTGGAACTCTTCCAGGTACAGGGATAATCTCTGCAAAATAATGCAAAACAAACGTATCAATTAATACAACTTACTTGAGGTTTAAGGACTCGGTTTCTAACCAACTTGTGTTAGTCTGGCCAGTTTCAACCTTTCTTTTTTTCCAGTTTTGGCTCACCAGCTTGTTTTTCTTTCTCCAGTGCTTATGCTGAGGACCAAGCACAATGGCAGTAGGTTCTATTTGTGAAGTCTTACAGAATTTTGACACATTGTGAGGGCACTTTTCTCACATTTTAATACCCTACATGACTGACAGCCACACAGCCACAACTGTCAGAACTTTACTTATGGCCATGGTAAACCTCAAAAATATCCTACTATAAAACACAGACATGCAGCCAAATTGTTCATTTTGACTGCCCCCCACCCTTTTTAAGCTTATTTCAAGTCCTGAATACCAAAGAACTGGTCCATTCTAGTTAGAGTCTTGGATTACATCCTCATTCTACTGGCTCTTAAAAAAAGGTTTCGAGAAAACTTTAATTTTATCTTACCATTGAAACCAAAAATGGAATATCATCAAAGTATGTGTCTTTGTGCTGGTATCTCAGTGTAGTGAGTCAATGAGGAGAGTAGTTAGTAGGACATGACAGCCTCATTTAACACTTCACCTAGTCAACTGTGAAGGTGCTATATGGAGTGCATCTGGCTAGTTTTTGTCATGACAGCCAATCAATTCTTCAGCATATGTCTTTGACTAATCAAATTCCATGATTTTTCCAGGATTTGAAGCGTTTTGCCTCAAATTCCATGATTTTTCCAGGTTTTCCAGGTAAAGCTGGGAACCCTGATGTGTCTTTTCCTGAATTTTTAGATCAGCTTCTTCTCCACAAATTATTGAAACGTAAATATCATTATATAATAACATAAGAAGAAATGGAATTTCATAGAAATAAAATTTTTTTCACATTTCTTGAGTTACAATCGCCCTTTTCTCATTTCTATAATTGGCAACAAGTCCCTGACATAAATATGATGTAGGAAATGCGTTAATTCCACAATGCATCAGAACAACTTTTCCAAGAGCATATGAGCCTCAATTATTTTTCCGTTTTATCTCCTGGGGAAAAGAAACCTTTTTCAAATGAGTTAATGAAGGGATTTATCAATGTAACATGTGAAAATTCTGCCCCTGAAAGCATTCGAAAGTTTGAGGACAATTGAGAGAAAATTAGGTATAAAACAAAACAAAAAAAAGCAAGGTTGCAGGGAGCAAACAGAGCTGGATATAATTGGGGGCAGGACAAAACAACACAATAACAAATTGGTCTCTTAACCATGAAAAACAACCAATTATGTCTACTAAGTTTGCATTTATCTTTAGAACTGTAGTATTTAACAACAGAACCAAGTATCAGGTAATGAACAATGGTTGGTGAGCATAAAGCGGTATGACGTTAGGCCAGAACTATAACATACGTACTTTCAAGTTTAATTTTGCCATGCCAACCACGTGAAGCCTAGTTACTTTTTTGTCCGTCACAATCTTTTTCATCAGCTGATCATCATTGTAGCACGAAAGTACTCTCTTTTTATCAGCTTCTACACAAATTTTACATCCAAGGGCATCTGATATGGCTGTAGAAATAAGATGAGAAGAAAGCTACTACTTTAAAAATTTGTAATGCTCATAAAATCAACCAATAAAATGCCACAGAAGGCCTTTTGTATTGTTTTTTTATTTTTTAATTACTTAAATCTTAAAAAGTATCTGTAATATTACAAAAATTTTGTACAATTATAGAAGAAGAAACAAAATACATAAAAAGTACTGTCAATCAGGTGACAGCAACTTTTATGTATTTCTTTCCTTTTTTGTCATTCTAACTTCTCTAAAAATACTGACATTTTTTACAGAGCAGATTATAATGGTGCCACACTATGCACATGTTTAGGCCAACAAATGTAGATACCTCCTTGACTTCTTTGGGTAAAAGTTTAGACTTTCCAAAGTGGTAAGGTGTTGGCAGATTTTGCAATAGGGCTGTGAACCTTCAGCAAAATAACTGAACGTTAAATCTCAAAAATTTGCCATCGTTTAGCGATTAATAGCGATCACCTTATCACAAAAAAAAATAATTTCAGTATGTAGTAATTATGATACTGAATGTAATGCAGAAAAAATAATGGCTGTTACCTTGCATGGAAAAATCAAATTATTCTGAAACTTTGAGGCCTACATGGTTCAAATATGCCCAAAATGTTCCATATTTAACAAGATCCAGGGATCATCAGGGTATACAAATGGATAAAAAACTGTCAAAAACAAGTTTTGTGATTAATTGCCTGTAGCTTTGTACCAAACGTTTATTCCAAATGCGATCGTTTAGTGATTAATCACTACACATTAACAGCTCTACTTTGCAAGAGATGAACAAAAGACTATGATATGGATCCTTGTTTGAACACTGGTTTGCATTATTCTTAGCCACAGTTAAAAGCCATTGACGAAAACAACACATACCAAAACTGTATTCTGCAATCATTTGCAATTGCTGTTAAGAAAAGAGTCCATTGTTCTTTTATCCCCGTTTTTGCATTTAACCTATAATGTAGCAGGTTCAACTTCAAACTATGCAAATGACAGTAGTCTGGCATCAACTTGGAGAGCCTCAACTTGTTCAAACCGCAGCATGCAAGTTCCCTTAGTTCACGAATGCATGAAGTCTGTGGATCACACAGACTGACCTCAGGCCAGCTCTTGTAAGACTGCAGCCTGCCTGATGCTACAGATCTTAGCTAACAGATACTCATCTTTCTTTGTTCCATATATGGTCAGTATGCAATACCAACTGTGGTGGCAGTGCAGTCTCCACTGGTTAGGCTGCAATTTCACCAGCTGTAACCAGTGGCTACAAAATGTTTGAGTACTTATATTTGAGTACTTATCACAGATCAATGGCACAAGTGGTTTTCGCCCTGAGGACTGACCAGTTTAACAATCTCTTGAACAGTAATTTACGCAGATTGTAGTTAGTTGATTAAGCTAAATGAAGTTTTACAGCTCAGTTCCAAACCAATTGGTTTCAGTCTGCTGGTCAGGGTCATTCTTCCACATTGTACTTGATTTCACACATCACAAAAGATTGTTGCACAGGATGTTATCTAGAGAGGACTCTTTGCACAGAAGATGATTTGACAGAAAACATCATGATTCACTTTTCCAAGAAGCCATCAAAAATAGCATTTATCACCTCATGTAAATGACAACTTGGGTCAAATATTGCTCAATTCCCACACTGATACAGGTACCTCTCAAACTGGAAGGGGACACCCCTCCCCATTTGACCCTTCCCGAGTCTGATATTTCAAAATGTCAGATTGGTGAATCAAATGAGCTAAATCACTCTTCATGTGCAACCTTTACTGCTAGAGTAAAGTTAGTGAGTTAGTTAGATGGAGTTTAACGGCCCAGTTTCCAACCTATTGGTTCAAGTTGAGCCAGCCACAGAATTTTTTCCAGTTGTGACTAACTTGCTGGTTTTCCCTACTCCATTGATTATGCTAAGCATCATGCACAATGGCAGAAGGTTCCATTTTTAGAGTCTTTGGTATGACTCAACCTGGGAATAGAACCCAGGCCTTCCGTGTGAGAGGTGGATGCTCTTACCGTTAGACCAAACATGCAATCACTGCCAGTGATAAGTTCATAACAAGACAGTAAACCCAAATGCAATCATTAACCAAATCTCCCCTGTGAACTACTGTTTACAGAATATCCCTTTGCTATTTTCCCCCCTGGAGTAAGAGGTGACTTGGGGGAGGGCTTGAAACAGGTTCAAACAGCATTTGAAACTGAACAAAGACTTTAATTGTACTTGAAGTTTACATTTTTTATCTAGCTGAAACTATGCAACACAATTGTGTTACGTGTCATTAAATCGCATCCACAAATAAATCATTCATACTATTATAGTCCCTTTTTTTTTAAAGAAAGTCCTGATAGGGTTAGCCCATTAGTTAGTTTGCTAAGATTTAACGACACACCAACACAAATGTGTTATGTAGTGTCATGCTGTTCAAATACTTTTCAAATCCTCCCATTTAGTCACCTCTTATGACAGGCAGGGAATAGCGTGGCATATTCTACAATCACAGCCCACGGGGAAGTCAAGATAGGGAAGTTTTACCTTTGAAAACCTTTTCCTTTCCAATTGTGTAAGTACCACAAAGTATTAAAGTCTTGGGACTCTCTTGTACTGCCCTCAATGCTGTATCTATGGCAAATTGTACCACACTCTCCTGCTTTGGAAAGTCATAACTGGGATCACAATACCTAGAGGAAAGAGAAAAGCTTATCATAAATATATTCAAAATTTAACTTTATATATGCATGGAAAGTTGTTCTCAGCTGGATGTGGGGGTTTGCCTTAAGTGGGGGTGAGGAGGGTTTTCTATGAGTGGGGGAGGGAGGGTGAATGTTCAGACTGCCGTCCAGGTGGAAAAGACTGGGTGGTTTCCTCACCCTTGGACAATATTTTTAATATTTGTTGTTTCTTGCATTCATCTTCGATGCCTCATTTCATGACCAAATATATGCCTTTATGAAAATTTGTCATGACTACAGCAGTTTTTAGGGGAAAACTGTGGTTCCCAATTTAAGCACTGGACCTCTGGTTCATTTCTGCAATTAGCTGCATCAGCTTTGATCACCAATCTGGTGCAAATAGAATTCAACAGCTTTGGGGTTTAAATTACATCTTACAAAAATACTGGAACAGTGCTGGCAAAAACAGGATCAGGTGCATTAAAGGTTAAATCCCCTTAAACCCTTTACCGTTCTGCTCCAATCAGGGCATATTTGCGCGCCTCGGGAGTGAGTGGAAAAGCAGACGTAGCATGCCCTGCATCAGCTTCCATAGGCTATTGACCCCATGACCTTAAACTATTGTCCCTCTCGTTGTTGTGGCCGGATTTTTGGGTAGCTACTACTGGAAGTTTCAAGCTCCGCATGAAACAGTAAAGATGGGTGACAGCCACGCTCTCCGTCTGGGTCCAAAAGGGCTCCAAACAACAGTAAAGGGTTAAGATAAACCTGAGATAAACTGCTACTAAATGTCAACAGACATTCAAGACTATTTTCAAATGTATGAATGGGAATGTAAATAGTATTGATAACCCTTGTCAAGGGAAGGTAGAGGATAAATTTTCCCTAACGTTGAGCAGTTTTTGCACATGAACATCTGATTAAAAGAGTGTCTTGACAAACTTCAAAGAGTAGACAAGAGGCCCAAATCCTTGGAGAGGAAAGCAGATATGTTGTTCCATTCTTTAGTTGTGTTTACATGGTTTTTGCTTTTTGACCTTTGGTGACATCAATTGACCTTTGACCTCCAGCAAGAACTACTTCATTCTTCCACTCAACATGAAAAATCTATATACCAAATATACAAAGTGTTGGTACCTGTTATTGTGAGTATTATGTTTACAAGCAAAATGTCACAAACACACAAAAACACACACTCACCATTGCATAGATCCCTTGCCTGCCTTTGGCAAGGAACCAATAAATAAGAGTGACAGATACTTACGTTGTGTCTAGATAAAGTTTATGTACTCTAAGGTTGTGCAGCTGTGGGTACAGTTCCATACGTTCATGGGCCCTGAAATCTCCTGTATGTAAGTATGTCTGTCCATTTGGAAGTTTAAATAAGATGAGGACAGATCCTGGACAGCTGTAAAATCAAGAAAACTCTTATGATTTGGGGCCATATATGTCATTGGCATAGCCAGCGAGGGGGGCAGGATCCCCCCCCCATTTATTCTGAAAATAAAATATTTAAATAAAAAAATTAATTTCAAATAACACTAAATGTTGTACCTATTGCATTAGGGGGTATTTAAATCCCCAAAAAATTCTTGAAGGGGATACCCGTTCCCATTAGAACCATCTTTCACGATAAGGGCCTAAAGTGGGCCAACCTCATTCAATACCCTGCAAACACCAGTGATTTGTGCATGTCCCACAGTTTATGGATGTGTTTCTTTCATTGCTGGAATCTCCAGAGCAGGTTGGAACATGGAGTAAATACTTTGAAATATTAGCTTCATGGTTGGAAATGCCTTAAAATTGCCTTGCATAATTGCAATGCTGCCAGCTGTTACCTTAACATTACTATACCAATTTGTGAAGAAAAAAACATTTTGAACTCACATCTATATATCAAGTACTCAAAACTCTCAAGTTTGTATCGTAGACATTAAACCCTTACTTTGAAGTTTTGACTCCAGAGTCAGGTGACCTTTTTATGTGTTTCCAATAAAAATGTCCTGTCTAGAAGTTATTAGATTTTCCATATTAAAAGGATTTTAGATTCTCAATAAATGCAATATTTACTTCCAATGATGAACTATCACATTGCACTCTCTAAGTGTTCCCCTTCATTATGACATCACCCTGTTTTGTGATAGTAAACAACATCTTAACCTAATCAAACATAATTAACATATAATTGGGCAAGAATAGTCCCACAACCCTGGCTTCATATATGGATGGAATATTACATAACCAAAGCCATTACCGACATTCAAACAAATATAGGTCTTCCAAGATGGCCACCTCATACCAATGCCATTTGAAAAATTTGGTGATGAATCAGTGACATTACAGACAAAGTACCACCATTAATGGAAGAAAAATATAACAGTCCTCCTAAAACATGATCTGAGCTAATCTTGTGATGTTTTAAAAATATTAAACATTTTTTGAGAATCTGTTGAGAGTGGTACTGAACTGCTTGAGCAAGTCTAAAAGATTGTACACTACATACTCACTGATTGGCATCAAGAAATGTTACTTTGACATTCTCGATAACATGTTCCTCTTCCATGGCAAGTGGATGGATATATTCAGGTGAAACATACAGCTTGGTCTTCACCAGGTTGGCAGTAATCTTTAAAAAACAATTTTTACACAGACAAGGCAATAAATTGTTATTATTATTAGGAGGGTACCTCATTCTATGGTAGCCTACACTTTCTTGAGTAATGGGTCATTCATTACAAATCATCACATCACATCACATCATTTCATATCATTCATTTTAAATGGCAGTTGGTTGCATTCGTAAAGTCTTTGGTAAGATCCAGCCAGGCCCGTCCAAATCCAGATCTCCCTCCTGCCACCAACAACTATCATTTTGCATGGTAAATTTCTCTGAATAGAATTTGATATTTCAGACACACCAACATACAAGATTTAAGTATGTTCTTGGGCAGAAAGTATGCTATTTATTTATTATGCAGTATAGCAAAGGGTGGACACTTATTTAATTTGGGAGAGCATAATGTTGGTTATGTTAATGATGATGGCCATTTGTACAGAAATGTAAAAAAACAACAACTGTATACTCTTTTTCTTGCTTCTGAAATATTGCTCTTCAGGCTTTGAAGAGAAGTTGATTCTAAGGTGGCTAGCCAACTCAACAATTTAGGTCACATGTGGTTTCGTTTCAAAAGCCAGATGAGGTTGGAATAACCATTGGTTGCTCTTCAATGGAAATTCCATGGAAATTTTTCTGAAAATCGAGGCCTGATATTCCATGACTCTGATGTGATTTTATGGCAGACCCACTCATAGTAGAAAATTTCATGCAGCCACAGCAATTCTGTGACACTTGGTAGGGGGAGAGTCATTAATCTAGCTGGCATTCATTGCCAAGTCACTTACATATTTCTTGTGCCCAACTGCCCAGTTAGATAAATGACTCTACCCTATGAGCAGGCCATTTTGAATGTGTATGTCATACACATACTTTGGGCAACCAAATGTTCTTCAGCTTCATATTATGGAAGATTAATAACATTGATGACATCAAAGAATACTACAAGCATTAAATGATACTAAACACTAGAAGAGGAGTCATTTTCATCAATATTATAATAAATTATAAAACAAATAATTCACAAAATTAATTTTTTTCTTACATTGCTACAGTATATGTGGTTGGTAAACTTCTTGGTCAAACCACCATAATGGTCAGCATGGAAGTGTGTGAGGAAGTAGCATTTAATGCCAGGTACATCTCCATAAGAGAAGGCATCAACAGCAAATGTGGTGCCTGTGATAAAAAAATATGAGGACATGCATTCTGTGAGAAATATCACCATCAGGGTTGTCACCATACCAGGCAGTGCCGGGCAGTGCTGCCCAGATCGGAACATTTCCTCCCGGCACTTGCCATCAATTTCAGCATCACCGCCCAGCACAAATTTCTTACCATAACTGAATAAACTTCTCAGATTTCTTAAGAATTGAGTGACAAGCCTTCCTTAGCTTCTTTTAGGAAAAATCTTCAAAGGTTCTATATAAGCTTGTATTAAGCCCATGAACTTGTTTACTATATTGTATTCCTGCCAATTTAGCTTCTTTGTTAAGCCCGAGGGTGGGTGGTGGTTGGGTTCTAGGACGGATGAGGTGGGATGGTGGGTTGTGTATCTAATATGAATTTTCATTTTTTCTTCCTAGTCTTATCTTCTATCTTTGTGTTTTCTTTATTATTTTTTTAGGGAGTGTCACTTCTCGACAAGCCCTAAAGGGTTTCTAAGTGCACTTCCTTTCACACTCTTTGTTGCTTATTTACTTTGTGATACTTGTTTTCAATCTTGTGTTGTGATAAACCAAAAATAAATAAATGAAATGAAATAATTCCTTGAATTTTTGTAAGCACTCTCAAGTCTGCAATAACTTGTAAAAGAGGAGGAGGACACTCCCTACCCCTTCGACCGCTCCCCCAGGACGGTGATCACAATTTACCTCGCTCTGAAAATGGTCTCATGACAACCCTGAATATCACCATATTGTTACTTGTTGGTGAATGCATGAACATGCTGTGTATGACATAAGCCCCTTTCAAACTTTGCAAGCTGATCTCGAGGGGTGATCAGGTCCACTCCAGATCAAAGGTTTTGTTGTCACACTTGATCCTCAGAAGTGAATCTCAAAACCCTGACAAAAGGATCAACAAACAGGTCACATAATGAACCCTCTTACAATATTGTCAATCATACTGCTGTATGATTTGTGTTTGTACTTTGCTGGGATGTGTTGTCATTGGTCATCTGGATCTCTGGTCACATTGATCCACTTCATTTCAACACACAAGTTTTTGATCCCTGCGCTAGAGATCTGATCTGCAGCCATTTGTGGATCAAAATCTCTGGATCTGATAATGAGGTTAGGTCAGATGGAGTTTTATGGCCCAGTTTCCAACCAATTGGTTCAAGTCGAGCTGGCAACAACCCTTTTTTCATTTTTTTTGTGGCACACTGGATCTGATGATGAGAGCAAGAGCTTTCACACTACAAAATTTAATTGTAATGGGTGGATCAGATCCGGACTTGATCTCCTGAGTGAGTTCAAGAGAGAAAGCATGTGGGGAGTGTTACAGTACTTCCTACTTTAATTTAGATAATCATATGAATACCGTATTTACTCTATTAAACGCCCCCTCTCTAATAAACGCCCCCCCCCCCTTTTTCGTCACATTGCATAAAGTGAAATTGTTAATTCCAAAGACAATATGGTAAAAGGAAAATGAAATAGTCCTGCCTTGAAGCCACGAAATCTCCTAAAGTCCCATACTGTATCCTGAAGTAAAAGGTATGTTTCTGCAACTAATTTCTGTTGATATCCATCACGCTATTGTTTGGTTACCGGTCATTGGGGAGGAGCTCACAGCTGATTGTGAAGCTGACGACCAAATGGACAAATATTTCATATGTAGCAGTTTATCAGAAGTCACATAAATTTGACTCTAATAAACGCCCCCCTTAACGAAAATTTCACGCCCCCGGGGCGTTTAATAGAGTAAATGCGGTATGTTTTTTCAGTTTGACCTACAGTGACCTCAGATGACCTTTGATGTCTAACATAAGATATGGGATTGTCCATTTCCATATATTACATTCTTCTGATACAAGATCCATACTTGCTCCCTTGATATATTGTGCTATTAGAAGAGATCCATCAAAACCTCAATTTACAGTATGCTAATCCAATCACATTAATCTCTAAGTGGAGACTAAATCCTTTACTTGGAGATTATTGGACAAAAGGGCATGGAATCCCTTTGTTTAATACCTGGCAACCTCATTCATACCTACAGCGACTCCAAAAAATGGGGTTATTTGGAACTATGCTGTTATGTGTAAGTAGTTGCCAACAGTGAAGTGACAAACACTGTCCCAACATTTCACATGACTGTCTATTGCCAATGATCACAATAACCCTGACCATAGACCAGTTCTGGCGATTTACGCAAATTAGCATAAAGGGAATAAGACTAAACATTGCTACCAGTTTTTTGTTTATACTCGCATTTGCTCGCATGATCTAAAAGGCAGGCCCAAAGAGAGTAAACTACAGGAAACAAGACAAGTAGGTTGTAATCTGCATCCAAATGCACCCAAACCATCAAATTAATTTACATCCAAGGACAAATTCAAAAAAATCTGCTGTTCAACATCTACCAGATGGCTTACCCTGACTAAACCTAGTTCCTAACACCTGTTAAGTTATATACAGAACAACACCCAAAAGGGGTTAGAGTCGGCAGCTATTAGGGCCCAAAGAAAAGAGTTCTCGATGGATTTCCATCTAATAACACTTTTCTGTATTGTGCTACCCTATGATTTTTTCCACAACCACAGATGGAGAAAGATCTTTGACCACCAAAAATTAAAAAAAAAAACCTTTTTCCTTTGAACATGGGCATGTGATGCCCACAGGTAGAATGTATTCAAGAATCCCACTGAGTTATCACTTTAACCCTTTACTGTTGTTTGGGTCCTTTTGGACCCATGCGGAGAGCTCGGCTGTCACCCATCTTTACTGTTTCACGCTGAGCTTGAAACTGCGAGTGGCTACCCGAAAATTCGGCCACAACAACGAGAGAGACAATAGTTTAAGGTCATGGGGTCAATGGCCTACAGAAGGCGATGCGGGGCGGCCTACGTCCGCCTCTCCCGAGGCGCGCAAATATGCCCCGATCGGAGCACAATGGTAAAGGGTTAACCAGGTCTTCTGCATCTTGATCCCCAGTGAACTCAGATGACCTTTGACCACCAAAATGGTCATTTTTTTTCTTCTGGCATGGCACACCCATCTTCACATTATGTGTAAAACATGTCCACTCTTCCTAATTGTCTGCACAACATTGACAAGCTTTTTCATTCAAAGTTTTACTCTGGTGTTCCAAGATGACATTTGAACTCAAACAAGAATTTTTGAATTGACAGGAAAGGGTTGTCCAACTCCTCTTCTTAAAGTGGGCATGACACAGCCATAGTACATTTCTCCGTAAATATTCTTTGGGTTCACCTTGACATAAAGTGAATGTTTTCCCTCCTAAATTATGTCCATAAATACCGAAATACGACGTAGTGAATTCCCAATTACAGGCCAGACTCAGCCCATTTGAAATCCAAAAGCGAAAAAATGCATGTGAGCGCATCTCAAGATAGTGACGTCATTGGAGGCATGGTTAGCAACAATGTACCAGGGAGCTCACAATCATCGAATCACATGCATGGTAACCAAAGATATTATAAGCATAGATACCAAACTTAAAATGGCGCGGTGACTCCTTACAGAGGCCGAATCGGAGGGGTGGAAGTGCTGATCACTGATCAGTGGTTTTGAAAGCTAACAGTTAATTGGTTTTTTCTGGTAGTAAAATTATGTGTGATTTTACAACGTACATTGCAATTCTTGCAAACCCCATTCTTCAATAATTTCACTTTCATGAAACAGTTTTAGGCTTCTTCGCCGGCTTTCCACTTAAGAACATTTGAACCTTAACACACAACGACTGGTTTGAATTTCATTGGCTTACTGATTGGTCAGTTTCTATGGTATCTTTACAAGCGCACATCTATGCATGTGTTTACATTCTTATGCGCTTACAACATATAAATCAACTACTGCGTTCTGTTTCCAAGCACAAGGCAGTACGCGTCAATTATTCCTGACTTCACACAGGAAAATACATTATGGGCGTACAGAACTCCCTTTGAAAATGCATGCACGCTGACATCTTGTCACAATGTAATTTTCTGTTACACATGGGTCACTGTGCACGCAGATAACCAAATAGAACTGTGCACATGTCAAATGAACACTTCTGCCCCTCTGAGTGAGCTACCGTGAGGAGTCAGCGCGTCTATCAGTGTAGGGATAGGAGTTTGGTACCTGCGTTCATAATATCTTTGATGGTAACGCATGTTAGGGAGTACATCATTGCAAACACAGGTGCTACGATAGCAGTGAGCGTGGCCACTGACTACATTGTGAATTGTGCATTGCGCCGTGACTGCTTATAGTATTTGCAATAGCACCTTCACCAAACTGTTTTCACACGCCCGCATATGCACACAAACGTATTGGCCGATGATTTGCTCCGAATCTCCACCATGGTCTGCCCCTTTCGCTCTGTATGTTGGACGAGTATTGTGATGCATTGTTTTCATGAAGTTGCTAAGAAAAGATTATACTTTATCGTGCCGAGCGTTACACTTTAATAGTTCCACATCTAGATGCGTGTTCCTAAATAGGGCGGGGTTTGTGGTGCCAATTGCATCATTTAAGTCAGGTGACCTGTTGCAGCATTTTTCAAAATTGGATTTTGTACGATTTCCTTCAAATGTCATTTATGCCGAATCATAGAAGTTTTAATGGGGTGTGAGATGATATTTGTAAAATACTGTATCAAATCTTGCAGTACCCAGGAAGTTTTTGTGGCTGTGTCATGCCCACTCTAAGCCCTGTGTTTTTTCATTTACCTACCTTCTTAATCACATATGAAACAACTTGAATGCAGAGGACAGATCTTGCCATCTCATGCTTTTGCCATTTGAAATTTACATCATCTACAGCACATGCTTCTGCAGGCTTCCATGCACAATAATATCACCACTACCTGTCCCTCTCACCCTTCCCTACCTTAAATCTTGGAAGAATATATCTCTCCCCATCTTGTCAAGCTAAACATGAATAATGGCATGCAAAATGAATCTATACAAACCCACCCTTTGCACCCCACAAAAAACTTCTGACATTCCAAACTGTCAGCTATGGGCCCATACATTTATAGCAGGTCTTGAAATTTGAGTGCCATTGCAGACCATCACTCTCCTCAAATCACTGTTAGAAGTGTGACTTTTTGCACACCTAGATGAAAATCAGACTTCATACAAATCTATAGTTTCAAAAAATGGCACACCTACCACACTCCTTAATTTCCTGAGGAGTACAATTTGTAGCACACCTGGAAAATCTAAAACTCAAGGCCTACATTAGAGATAACATTTTTTGTTTACAGCACTCTGATAAACTGATCTGAGGAGGTACATTACAGCTCTTTTAATACCTGGCATCTTCTTGTAAAATGGACACTCTCTCTTCTGATTCTTTGACCACATAGAGCCACCACCCCGTCTAGCTCTACCACTTGCCTGGCTGTGGTAACCCTGGGAACTCACTGAACTAGTGGAAGTACCCTGGGAACCGGTCTTGGTGGAATTTCTTTGAAACTGTGACACCGTTTCCGTTGAAGAGAACTTTGTACCTTGGCTAAACTTGAAAATATCTTTCCATGTGGATTTGGGTATTGTATTCCCTCCTTTGGTTGAACTTGATTGAGAATTAGTATCTACTGTCTTTTGACTAGAAGCTAAACTTTCCTGAGATGACGACTTTTTTGGAGAAATAAAATATCTATCAATTTGACTTTGAACTGTCAGTTTATTGCACTGAGAATTTCCCTGTGAAGATGGTTCCCTTTTGTCATTCTCAACATCGGAGGCATCATCCTTTTCATTGACAATGCCCAGACAATCTACTTCATTAAGGTCATCATCGTCTTCCTCACAGTCAAAATCAAAAAGATTTGGACTTGATGTTCTCCGAGGACTACATTTTTCAACATTCCTACCATTCCTTCCATCTCCTTGACTCACTTCACCTGAATCATTTGCTTCGTTCATCTCTCTTTCTGCATCATTTTTGGTATCAGCATCTCTTTGCTCTTCAAAGTTCAATTTTTGCCATTGCTTTTTCTGATTTACATCTAGAGAAGTGTGGTCATTGGAAAAATATTTCTGAGAGGCTAACCTTTGTGACTTCTGCACATCCTCTATTGATTGATATTTTTTACCCTTCGCAGACTTACGAGCCACATTACGTGGTTTCACAGACTTTGGAGTTGATGTTTGATGCGCAGCTAGGTTTTGACAAAATGAAACAGTTGAGTTTGGGTCCAAAGGGCTACTATCTGGGCATGACATTCTAGCATTGACTGTTCTCGAATTACTGTGGCCATTTTCCAAATTTTGAGATCTCTCGTGAAGATTTTCTCCAGATTTCGATGTTTTTGACAGTTTGGGTGAAACTCTTTCCAGGAGAGAGGCAGCCACCTCTTGATGATTATCTTCCTTTGGAAGTTCCAGCAAACAAACCACTTTCTCAGGTTTGAATTGACGAGGACTGTATGGGTATGTTTTTCTTGCCATTCCCCTTTTAGGACTTGACTCAACAGACAGATCCATACCTGATGATATTGCAATGGCACCAGTGGGGGGAGGATTAACATTGTCCATGCGAACTTCATGATCCTTCCACTCTTCTATAGGTAAATCAGCTAACACGGAAGGAGAATCGGAAAGTTCAGAGTCTGAACATCTCATATAAGTGTCTGGTTTCTTTTTCTCTTTGGTCTCTGGGCTATCTTGCTGCTTAAGACTCATAGGGCTTAAGCTTTGAATACTAACTGTTGGACTTTCACAAGAAACTGCAACTTGCAGTCCTGTCTCTCTTTTTATGAGTGGAATGCTTTGATGTAATTCTGCATTTAACCCTGCTCTCAGCTCAGAGAGTAAGTGATGAGAGAATCGTTGATAGTGTTGTCGTATTGTGATGTCGCATTTTACACCCATAGGACATTCTGTGAAGATGAAATCAAACTTATCAAACAATTAATAAATATTAAATAGAAAAAAGTAAAATAATCTGGGTTATTTTTTATATTGGCAAACTAACTGTACTGTCACTGATTGCAAATTAAAGATTAGCCCTACCACAATTTCAACCTAAAAGGTGAAGGGAAGAAACAAAGGACATATCTCTTGGTCACACTTTTGTATAACCATATGTGCACAGAGGTAGTCCTCACTAGGCTGATGATCAAAGCACCCACAGTACAAAAATCTGGGGACAGTTCCCTCCTCCAACATCTCTTTTTTCTGACATCACTATATTCAAGGAACAAAATATCTGAGTTTGCAAAGCAATTTGCTGCCCAAGAATTGCCAGGTGCTAATCAATTCTAATTTTGATTGGCAAAAGTTTCAGTGCTTGCTAGTACTAATGACTTATTCACAAATTCTATTTTTTTTATATTTTATTAATAAATTCACTTTAATCTATTTTGTCCCTTGATATTCCGATAAGTCTTTGCAGAGCTCAGCGTTAGAATGAGGGTTAGTCTAGGGTGCTGCACATGAATAACATATGTCTGAATTTAGAGATGTCAGAACACAGAGGTGTAACCAAAAATCCTGCTCAAAAATCTGGTTGATTTATTGGGGTGGGGGGACTTTACTACTGACTTTGTGTAAGAGTTCACTCCATGAAGTATATACTTGAATAAATCACTTAGAAAAACTGAATCTCAATGGAAATTACAGCTGAGTGTCTCTTCAAATACGGGTCTAAGTGCTTCACATAACATTTCTTTTGAAATTGAAAAGAGTTTTACATTATTAATACAATATGTACCTCCTTCAAAATTGGATTTTTCAAAGTCTCCAACACACTTAGCCACATGCAGATCTGGGGAGCCAATGGCTATTTTAAGAGGCATCTGGCACATAGGACAAAATTCCAGAGTTGACAGACCCTGAGTAGATTCTGTCTTGACAGAAGTTTTTCCTTCATTTTCAGTTTTCAAGGGCTTTAGTTTATCATTTGACTTTTTCCTTTTTTTCTTCTTCTTTTGCTTATTTTGTGAGTTCCTAGATGAAGAGGGCAGTTCGTAAGTTGGATCATCTTCTCCAATCTTCCGTTTCTTCAGAGACTTATAGTTAAAAATGTCTTCTTCACTGCAATCAGACATCACTTCAGGGCACTGCTGAAACCATTCAAATTTTCCCCTCAGTTCCAAGAGTGTCTCCAGTCCATTCCTCTATGAGTACCATGAAATAAATGAAAGAAAAAAGAGAGGGAAAATGTAAAAACTTTCCACAACTAAGTTGTAAAGTACTCATACTTATACCTTATCATTAATCAGTTAATTTAAATTAAAATGCAAATAAAAATGCAAAACTGTATCTCTGAATAATTGAAGGATCTTGACCTTACATTCCTTAATGAGATTAAAGCAAAATGATGGAATCAGACAAAGATTTAGTGATGGTGTTAATCCTGAGTTCCACGAATGAATAAAGCAAGGTGCTATACTGTAGGCTGCAGCTGCCTCAGCTTAGCTGTGGCTGCCTTAGTTATATGCTTTCTTGCTACACACATACTGTAACAAAAGCACGGCTAAAGTGTACAGTAAGTCAAGAAATTAAAAAATATATATTAAACAGCACGAAAAACAAACTTTAATGGTCCAACTCCCATCTTCACAGGACATTCTTGAGCCAAGATACAGTATAAAATGTTTAAATATATTCACTTAAAACAAATTAGGCCATTGCACAATAATTTGATGAATGGAGTTGCCGCAATTTCTATAAAAAATGAACTTGAAGCAAGTTCAGGTGCTGTCATGGATTCACATTTTTGACCAATGGTTTGTTTTTCTTTATATTTGACATTGGATTGATTAGAGATGCATTAGCCCTGGAGGGGATGTAAAGATTTTAAAATTCCATTGCTCAGGATGCACTTATGGCATCAATGTACTGTATCAGAATCTAGTTGCATAAAGTTGGTGGTAAATTACAAAGAAAAACAAAACAGTGGCAAACAATTTGAATCCATGACATCATACCTGCTTGCTTCATACTCACCACGCATACCTCCCGAGTGATTTCAGAGGTTTGACCCGCATTTGAACACCCAAACCCGCTGACTTGCCCAACCCTCTGAAAAACCTGCATCTCAAATCTCCTTAATATCCCTAGTTAGAGAACCATGCAAATTTACAAATACTGTACAGGGTACCGGTAAAGACAAATTCAGAAATCGAATCTCCACACAGTCAACTGCTTACGCTGCTACACAATGCATAGGCCTTGGTACGTACGGGCCTGTTTGCTGTCACAACATTACTATTGGCTAACCTTAGCAGCAAGTATGGAATATATTTCAGTCACTGCTTAAATAGTGTAATAACAGTCATGCAATAGTAAAATAACTGCCCACTTTGCGGGTTAAAGGCCTGGCTCGTCTCAGAGCTTCCCCACAAACAAATGTTCTTGACTCTCTTGCAGACAGTTCTTGTCATTCTAGACTGTGTGTTTTCATGGCTTGAAAGCTGGAAATCCTGTGCAGAATTGTCAGACTGTCGCTGACATATCGAGTTGATGTTGAACTTTGCAAAAAACAGAGTGCCTGGCTTTTGGTGAACTGTACCAGTCCGCACCAAGAATTATGTCAACAATGATTAAATATTGTGATTGGGAGAGGTTTTAGTAATTGCATCTTTTTGAGTATCTGTATAATGTTATTTTGGCAAATCTGTTAACACCAACAATTTTTCTAGGTTAGGCCTACCGCAAAAAATTCTGTCCCATTGGCCTACCTAATTTTTTGGTGGTAACTGAGTGCAAATATTTTGACTGATTTGCCAAAAAAGTGCCACCATTTGCGTGCAGACACTTCTAAAATTCCAAAGTTTCCGAAAAGGGTAGGGGGGCCCCCTAATACCCCTCCCCCAGGCAGGCAATCCACCAACAGACAGACCAGAGTTGACCCGCATCTAGCCTCTCAGAACTTTGAAGCTATGCCACGCCCGTCACCCGTGCTACTGTACATTCCTTTAGAGGGGATACAGCATCCCATTCATTGTAATGAGGATTTGTGATGACCTTTCTAGATCTCGACCAAACAGAAGTTGATCAGATTTCCTTTATTTGGGCCAATGCCGACTCTGCAGGTCAAAGTGGCAAGCCCTCATGACCTTCTTACTCACAAGATTTTTGAAAAGGTTAACATGCGTAGGCTAAGTTAATACTATGTCATCCGTTATGGGGTTTTGGACTTAAGCAATCTAGTCAACACACATTTGCTTGTATACATTCGATGTAAGAAGTTTGGACTCAAATGAGTTTGCCTAGTGAAGGAAAGATTAAACTTGGTTGATTGCTCTAATTTAGGTAGGACCAGACCACTTACAAGTTTTGATTCTGTATTAGTAGGCCTTGCCTGAGACTACCTTTAGCAGGCTAGTGTTTTGAGTTTCAGGCATGCATTAACATAAAGGGAAAGTTTAAGCAAAAAGTTAATTTTCATACATGCAAGAGTAACCAAATCTACACAGTGTGGTGAAATTTCCATTCAAATAGAGTATACCCTTCTTGAGATATCAGTAATGAGGGTAGCACAGGTTTTATCACTTCTTCACACTAATGAGTTGACCTTGAAGTTAATAGGAATAGGACCTCCATGAGAGGAATGCAAAATTTGTTAAGTTCTCATGCTACTAATGCAATCACATTCTGAAAATATGGGATTATTGACAAGAGAATAAGCTGTAAAGTTTAAAGGAAAACAAAAGACTGTCCATAAATGTGGGGATAGATCACATTACATGTGCTTGTTTCAAGTTCACTTCTTGTGGAAAATGTGACAACTTTACGTGCTGATATCTTGAGAACTACACATCGGATTCCAATGGAAATTTCACCAACAACATGCTTAGAATAAGTACCCCTCTAACATATCAACACTTGATATGACCTTAAACCCTTCTGTTAATTCCGTGTAATATTTTATTTTGGAAACTGCTCTTCTGTCAGTTCTGTGCATGGAAAGCAAAATATGCAAACTGGCCAAGGCTAGCTAATATAAGCTGTAACATCTATAGGGTTAGCCTGTGACTGACTTTGCTTGGCTTTACGTTAGTCCTAGGCCTAGTCTACCTTTAACAGTGCAAGTTGTATAAAAGCCACAGTCACACTACAATGAATTTGGAAAAGATTCCTATCTGTTTTTGTAAGTTTTTGTTGAAATATTCTCCACCTCAGGTCAGAAAGAGACAAAAATATTTGCCAACCTGTGCTTACATTTGAATTGTACCGCAAGACTATGACAATTACATTTATTTTGATTATTTTGAGACATCACATGGACAGACAGAATTTATCGAACTCAGCTACACCAAATTTGGAAAAGATTCTGATCTGACTTTTGCAAGTTTTTTGAAATTCTTTTCCATCTCTGGTCAGAAGAGACAAAAACTTGCCAACCTGTACTAATATACATGACAGACAATGAAAATTAATTTTATTCTGATTATTTTGTGACATCACATCAACAGGAAGGTTTCATAGAACTATGTTACTATATCCTTTAAAAACTGTACGTTGGTGTGACATCACAAAAAGTTCAGTTGACATTCATTATACATTTACATGGTTGACAAATTTTTGGCTCTTTCCAACCAGGGATGTAGTTTTCTAAGATATTCTTCTTCTTCTTTCTCTTAAGGATCACATTGACACATCCATAATGCACATGCCTCAGGGTAGTCAGGGTCAGTGGTCACCCTGACATCTGGGTATGGGTAACTCTGCCTTTCATACAATATGACATCAGGGAGCAGATAGTGGCAAAAGCGGCTTCAGGAACCAAAAGAGCTTGTTCCACCAATCAGGAATGAGAACACTCATCCCAAAGTATAGGAACATCCATATTATTGTGAATTCTGAGCCAATGGGGAGCACTCATGGAATGAAACTTTGTTTTTGATCAAAATAATTTAATTTTTTGAATTTGATTCTAACCAAGACTTTTAGCACATAAAATGATGACTGCATACCCTTCAAACCTGTTTGAATACCTTGCGTTGGCATTATCTTTAATAACTTTTGAAAATATTGGATGGACTTGTTCCGAATAACAAAAGTCATAGGGCACTGGTATCCGAATAAAAACTTATCTCGATGCTGGAATGTACAACAAGTGTTACAAAACACCTGAGATTTAAAAAATAGCACTGATCTCGAGATGACTAATGATACCAGAGCTGTGATAATTATGTATGTATCTGCTGAATGCTTCACCCTCGTTTGGAGTCAACATTATGTGCTTCCTAATGTTGAGGTGTCTGAACATTGAAGGCAGTGTTACCATGTGCATCAACCTCAATGGTAGGGTTACCCTGACTAGCCTTAGGGGTGTTCTATGTCCTAAACAATTGGCAATATGATAAACAGGGTCTTTGTGATCATCCAAACCATCAATCAAAAGTGCAGTCTTCAGTCAAAAACTCTGAAAGACCACGAGAGCCATAACAGAGCATGCAGTTAACATAGCAAGCATTATCTTTCATAGTATTGGGGAAGAAACTAAATTAATTACAATTTGACTGGGAGTAGAGTTGGTGAAAATGAAGGCTGTGCATCCCTGTCGTATTTGCATAATAAGTTTAGCAATGTCAGATATTACGTAATGGCACACGAATGAAATTCCATCACACCCTCGTTTCATGTAGAAGCAATTGTGCACTGGTTCCGTTGGGTCTTGGTCAATACACCATGCAGGTTACCTTTCTCTGCTGTCTCCTCCTTGTTTGTCTGTTGTGTTTCTGTGCTACAATACCACATATTTTGGTTACGATGATGGCTCACCTTTCTCAGCCACCCCCCTTTTTACAGTGTGTGGGAGTTCCTACTATATCTGGATATCTGTTTTTGAAACTTACCTACTTGCTTCCGGAGGAGAGGAATATTCCGCTGAACGTAAACGTGCCATGTTGTTACACTGTATTGGTGTGGAAGGCCAGCGTATTTTTCAGACAGCCTCAGTTAAACTTGACATGTATAAGGGTGCCTTTAAAGAACTGGAAGATTATTTCATTCCGTGCGTAAATGTTGTAGCCGCACGTTACTGTTTTAGACAACGAGCACAGAAAGCAGGTGAAACTATTGACTCTTATGTAGCAAGTCTTAGAGAACTTAGCAAAACCTGTGACTTTGGCCCCATGACCGATGAAATGATTCGGGCCCAATTTGTTGAAAAAACTGCAACATCACGAGTTCGTGAGAGACTCTTAATGGAGAAGAATTTAAAATTGGATGGTGCTATTGAGACTGCAAAATGTATAGAATATGTGATGAAAGAAGCAAAAGCTATTGGAAATTCGTTATCAAAAGAAACATTAGAACAAGATGTGAACCAGCTAACTTCTAGAGGAAATAAACCAAACGTAAGAAAAACTGATACTGGTACAGTCTGTTACCGCTGCAGTGCAATGCAACATATCGCCTCAGACCCGAACTGTAAAGCAAGACACAAAAAGTGTAGAAACTGTAAGATAATTGGGCATTTCGCAGCTATGTGCCGCAGTAAGTCAATTGCTCAACCCATGAACAATATTCGTAAAGTGATGACACAAAATTCTGCCAGACTACCCTCAAATCATACACCTTCGGACAAAGGAAATGGAAATTATGAAGTACTTGCAAACAACACCAAAGATCGCAAAGGTTCAAAAAGCAGACGTATTGGTTGTGTAGTAATGATTATAGGGGTCCTGATCCAGTTAGACGTTAACACCAGCTCTGATGTCTCTATTCTTTCGGAAGAAGTATTTTCGAAATCTTTCCTTTCTGAAGCTCTTGTGAAGGTACCAGAAGGTGTTAAACTCTCCTCATATACTAAACACAAGAAAGAAGTTCTAAGTTGTTTTGAAGCCACCGTTAGTTACTTGGATAGTGAACACAGTTTTCTTTGTTGTTACAAAAGGAAGCAATTTGTTAGGACGCAATCTTATACAGAAGCTTGAAATTAATATTTTGGGATCACAGTTGTCATGTTTTGTATTATCAGAGGACACTTCATCTAATAATCCAGCTATTCAAGTTAATTTTTTCCTTCCAAATTACATTAAGTCATTTCAAAATATGTTTGCTGATACAAATATTTTGCCAACTATTAAAGGTATGATTCATAAAGTTCATGTTGATAAGAGTGTTAAACCGAAACATCAGAAATTACGTAGACTGCCTTTCGGGGTGGGCGAGTTAGTGTCCCAAGAATTGTCGAGATTAGAATCTCTGGGTGTTATAGAGAAAATAGATTCCTCAGAATGGGTATCCTCTGTTGTTGTTGCATACAAGAAATCAGGGAAGGTCAGAATTTGTGTAGATTTGAGGCAGGTGAATAAAGCTGTGATTCCTGATTCAATCCCACTTCCCAAGATCGATGAATTACTTGGAAAATTAAGAAATGCGAAATTATTTTCTCAGCTGGACCTTGCAGCTGCATACCATCAATTATTGCTCCACCCAGATTCCCGACCATTAACTGCCTTTATCACACATGATGGCTTATTTCAGTATAGGAGGGTTTGTTTCGGGATGTCTTCAGCTCCCTCCGTATTTCAAAAAATGATGCAGTCTATGTTGGCAGGCCTTTCAGGAGTTCAGTGCTACTCAGATGACCAAATTGTTTATGGTAACGATGAAGAAGAACACAATGAAAATTTGCATGAAGTGTTAACTAGATTAGATTCTTCTGGAGTGAAACTTAATGATAAATGCAAGTTTAATCAATCATGTATTAAATTCCTTGGTCATATTATAAGCAGTGAAGGGATAAGAGTAGACGACAAGTATAATGCACTCGCTAATGCCTCCGTACCTAAGGATCCAAAATCCCTTTGTTCAATTTTAGGTCTAGCAGGCTATTTTTCCAAATACATTCCTAATTTTGCGCAATTGGTGGAGCCACTTAGAGCAATCTTGCGTAAGGGTAACAAATTTAAATGGTCTACAGAGTGTCAGAGTAGTTTTGATAAGTTGAAGAGCCTTATTAGCAAAGATCCTGTCTCAGCTATGTATGACCCTGAATTGGAAGTAGTGGTTAGAACTGATGCGTCTCAAGACGGCTAAGGGGCTTGTCTCTATAAAGTGAAAGATGGTAAAGAAGTTACTTTGTTTTGCACCTCATGCACACTGTCAAAAGCAGAAAGAAATTACAGTGTTGGTGAAAAGGAAGCACTTGCATGCATGTGGACCTGTGAAAAATGGCACGTGTATTTGTGGGGCAGAAAATTTAAACTTTACACTGACCATCATGCCTTGATTACACTGCTTACTAAAGGTTCGGATCGTCAATCTATGCGAATAGCACTTTCGGCATGTAGGTTAATGAAGTATAATTATGAAATGGTGTTTACTAAGGGATCTGACAATGTTATAGCAGATTCACTGTCTAGAGTCCCAGTTCAGGGAAGCGATGAGTGTATTACAAATGATGATCAGGAAATCATATGCCAGGTTTTATGGGAATCAATGAAATCAAGGATAACACTATCCCAGTTACAAGAAAGTAGTAGACTTGATCCTAGTTTTCAAATTATTCGTAAATACATTTCACATGGTTGGCCGAGATTTAATCAAGTTAATGAATGTGCAAAACCATATTATCTAGTGAGAGATAAATTATGCTTGGTGGATGGTGTAATACTAATAGGGAAAAAGTCGTAATTCCTAGTTCATTGACCCAGCATGTTTTAGCATTTGCTCATGAAGCCCATCAAGGAATGAGTAGAACCAAACAAAGGTTAAGGGAATTGTACTCGTGGCCCTCGATGGATAAACAGGTTAAGGAACTTGTTAAAACTTGTTCCGTCTGCAGTTTCAATGATAAAACTGCGAAGCGAGCTTTTGCTCCCTTACAGCCTGTACAGTTTCCGGACGGCCCATGGGAGAAAATTGCTATCGATAATGTAGCTCCGTTCGCACGAACAGTGAATGAATGTAGGTTTGCTATTACTGCAGTAGATTACTACAACAAGTGGCCTGAAGTCATGTTTACGTCCTCAGTAGAGACAAATAAAGTCCTGGACTTTTTGAAACAAATATTTAGCCGTGAGGGATTCCCCAAAGAAATCATTACAAATAATGGGGTTCAATTTAAATCGTATGAATTTCGAAATTTTGTGAGTGAAAGAGGTATTGAGCATTGTTGCTCATCATTGTATTATCCGCAGGCAAATGGAGCTGTGGAAAGGTTTAATGCAGTCCTCAAAAATACTGTGCAGAATGCAATCCACCATGGAAAGCAGCTGTACTTCATTCAGTTTCTAGGAATTTACAGAGCTACTGCTCATGCTATTTCTGGGGTATCGCCTTCTGTGTTAGCACATTGGCGACACATGAGGACAAAACTTAATACTGTTGGTTAAGATCTACCTCGTGTAAACATGCGTAATGTAAAGAACAGGTTACAAGAGAAGCAAAAGAGTATAAATTTTATGCTGACAAATGGAGGAATACTAGAACTGCAATTTTTACTGTAGGCGATTGGGTAAGAACTAAACGACATGGAAGACTCCAAAACGGGGAAAGAAGTTACTCCGACCCAATTCAGATTGCTAACAAAATTAGCAGCTTTATGTCAGATGGTCGTAAATGGAATATAAGTAAGCTAGTCACTTGCAACCCCCCAGAGTGTAATTTGCATATGACATCTAGTCTGTATGAAGCACCAAATAGTGCTGAAGAGTCAGCTCTAAGGAGGAGGTCACGAATCAGGCAGAATTGCCCATTATGGCAACAGGATGGAAGTTTTGTTATGTATTAATATGTGTATATATGAATTGTTACATGAATCCATTTTGTAAATATGTACAATGTATTTTATTTTAAGCAAGGGGAAGATGTCATATTTGCATAATAAGTTTAGCAATGTCAGATATTACGTAATTGCACACAAATGAAATTCCATTACACCCTTGTTTCATGTACAACTGTAGAAGCAATTGTGCACTGATTCAGTTTGGTCTTGGTCAATACACCATGAAGGTTACCTTACTCTGCTGTCTCCTCCTGGTTTATCCGTTGTGTTTCTGTGCTACGATACCACAATCCCACAAGTTTTGGTTAGGTGTTTGAGTCGTCCATGGGAATTTTAGCCTTAGTAACAAAAAAGCCTTTCTTGTGATGCTCTGCTAGAGTGAGGAAATCAAGGTCCTTCAAAATAGATGTGATTGACTCAAGCTCACAAGAAAATTCAAAACTTATAAAATGAGCCAATCTTCTCTGAATGCCCTCTACCTTTTCTTGCAAATATGACTGATGTGGATCTGATGTACTGTAAGAAGATTAGAAGAATTGGTACTGTTTGGGGTGAGAGAACTGGGCCTTTAACGGCCCAATTCTCTCACCCCAAATGGTATCAATTCTCCTAACCTTCTAACTTAAGCACCTCCCACAATTGTCTGAAATTTAACCTCATCCAGAAACAATCTCAGTATATTGCTTCAGGGTGAGTGTAGAAAAGTTCATTGTGTATAATCAAAACACTCTCAGTACAGTTGATACTGTGCAATATAAGCTTTGGTACTCTGTATTGTTTGAATTAGCTGTCAATCAAAGAGCTGAACCAATTGAGAATTTCTGTACACCCCTACCAAAAATTGTAATATCTTCTTCTTTTAAAAGGTGACACATTCAAAGGACATTCTTTCACCACGCATGCATCGAGAGGCTAAAAAGGCTAAATATGCCCAATAATATAAGTGACGGGGTCCTTATGGACAGAGGCAGCCTTTATTACATTGAGGGGAAGACTATTCCAATCCTTTATGGTTTAAGGCAAAAAACTAGATTTATAACAGTTTGAACTAGTATGTGGGAGACAGAAATGGAAGTCATGCATTAAATGGGTTCTACCAGTAGGTGGCTGGAGACAATCAACAGGTATGAGAGCCTGGCCAAACACCCTTTTGGAAAAAAAGGTCAATCTACTTTGTCTCCGCCTATCGGTTAAGGGGAAAAGGTTTAGTTCCTTAAGGAGACTGGTCACTGATCCTGGCTCTCTAGAATAGTCAGAGGCAATGAATCTAGCTGACCATTTTTGTATGCTCTCAAGCTTGTCACACAGGTAAACCTGGTGAGGGTCCCAAACAGTACTGGCGTACTCCAGCACAGACCGAAGAATTCCTTTATAAGCCATTAACTTGACATCGCCATGGCAGGAAGATAGGTTTCTACACAAAATATCAAGAATTTTATTTCCCTTGTTACAGATACAGTATTCTGGATATGCTTATCCCAGTTTAGATCTTTAATATGGGGTAGGAGGATTGGCCCTTTAATTAAGGATGTTTTTCCCAAAGAAATAATGTTATCAAGGTGTATCACATCATTCCCCATTGAAAAAGAGTAGGAGAGGAAACATTTTTAGGCGAGGAAACCGTTTCATAGGGGAAGAAACCAACGGTCCGGAAACACATTAATGGTAACCGACTGGGCCTAGGCTAAGCCTACCGGACGCCTAGCCTGTGTAAAGATATAGGTCTAGGGTAGAGGCACAAGTATTCAATCCCCCTCCAGTATTCAACCCCCTAAGATATAATTCTACATTTTTCAGTGAACTAAGGCTCCATCCCACATAAAATTATATCAAAGGTGAAAACGACTTCTCGGCTTAATTGCCATCCACTTCTATGAAACTGATTTGCAGGTAAATACCTTTTGGAGATATTTGTATGCAAAAATTATGGAAATTTCTGTAAAAATAGCTTTTCTTAAAAGGTCATGTAAGGCAAGATGGTTAAAATCAAAGGAATGTAATTTTCTGTCATCCATTTAAAAAGAGACTGGTTTAAGAAATAATGAAATGTCAAGGATAATATTTCATCATTGTAGCAAACAAATGTTAGGACCATAGTGAAATTACGGAAAATTTGGAGGGAAATTGAAGAGGATTGAATACTCATGGTGCCGCAATCTTTATCTGCTACCCAGTATTCAACCCCCCACTACATTCATGGAACCAAAGATATTGCGAATGAATTCCAGTAGGATTTTCTGGTCATTTCTCAAAGAAGTCACTAATGTTTAGTTATTTAGCATAGTTCTGTAAAAATATTCTCCAGTCTTTTAGAAAATATTGTAGAATCAATAATTTTGCATTGAAATGTGTCTTATTTGCCCCTAGGATACTGAAAACGGACATAACAGCAAGGTAAAATTTCCCTCTTAACTGCGTCAAAAAGATGTTCAAGAATCAAATACTGAACAAAAGTAATGAAGGTAATTTATATTTCCATCCTGTTAACATTTGATCTAAATTGTATTTTATTAAATAATTGTTTGGGGTATAATAATCGGGGGTTGAATACTGGACCCCAAAATTGAATACTAGTGACAGGGGGTTGAATACTGGGTAGCCTAGGGAAATCCAAACTTTTAAGGTGAGCTAGGCTATTTCTGAAAGAAAAGACTGAATCCAATATTTTTTATGGTAACATGTTAGCCATCATAATATCTAACAAAAAACATTTGAGCCATATGATTCCACTTTACCTGGGAGGAAAAATTCCAAGAAGTTCCTTAAAGGGTTGAATACTGGTTCCTCTTCCCTGGGCTAGGCCTACTACTAATACTATTGTACTAACTTAGTAGCCTACTATAGCACTAGCCTATGAGTAGGCTAGGCCTGGGTCTAACGTATAACTTTGTAAAACGTTAGGCTGCTAGTGTTATGCAATATCCGTTAGTAAATATGAGGTGGGTCCTTACTGTATGTATTCAAACCACTTTTCCTAAAAGCCTGTTATTGGAGATGTTGGTCAAACACCGCCCGAGACTGAGAGAATTCGAACCTCCAACTTTCAAGTAGACTAGGTAATGGTAGTTGCATGGGCATGCATCGACCTGAGGCTGTCCAACACAATTCCCGTGTGCCTAACTTAATCAATCACATTTATGTCATGTTTTGCAGAACCGTGAAAAACAAACTGTTTTGACTGATCAAATCGCAGTTTCCCGCAGGTTGTCATCAGCGACTAAGCTGTACATGATCCGAAGCTACTGTACAGGGAATCCCCGTCTAGTACCGAAATACAAAATCTCCAAGAGAGGTTAACGTCCAAGGGTCAGAAGAAGTAGTACAGTAATACAAGTAGTTACACACCTCCTACTGTCCGAAATTAACAATAGTGGTTTCACGAAACAATGGAATAGTTGAACTCCACTTGGAAGTTCGGATATGTAATTTCGGTCCACTGCAACGCACTGTGGCCTACAAACAAACAGGAAGTGTTCAAGGTCATAAAAACATTTTTTTTTTTCTTTAGAGGGAAGCAAAGCAGGAAATGTGAGTTGTGCAACAAAAAAAGTCACAAATTATTTCGCAATGGACTAATTTGTTGAATAAATTTCAACATTTTATGTCTCAGCTAAAGAAGATGGAATTTGGACTGTAAGAATTCATTTTTCATGCTGTTTAATATAACCCTTTGATTTCTTTTTTCGACTTAAGATACACTTTAATGGTGAGAACAGACAGTTACTGTACTTGGAAAGTTTTTCGCATGCTTGATTTAGCGACTCGGAGGTGACGGAAGCCCGCCTAGCTTACCCTGCAAGGTTTCCACCACATTAAAACAGAACATGGAGGTCTGAGATTTTGTCCACAAAAATAGCCGCCGATGCCAAAAAGTCCTTATATTTTTGCAGGAATTTTTTGCAGCTGCAGGAATGTTAAGTAACAAAATCACCATTTTTTCCTACACAACACGTTCGCAAAACTGTAGGACAGGACTTGAACAAATGCAGAAAAATGAAGGACTCGGACAATCACATTCCTTCAATTACCTTTAATTTAATGAACAGGGTGCAGCGCCTACAGGATTTTGGCAACTCCTCCAGGACTTTTGAAGGATTCCTTCAGTTTTTTCCACAGGTTCCACAGGACTGCCCGGAAAGCTAATTGCAAACAACCTTGGAACCATACAAAATTGCAATCCCTATGAGGTTCCCCTTTGCTCGCTTTCCCCAACTTTGGGTACACATCAGCCAAACTTATCCCAATAAAGTCAACAAGTTTTAAAATTCTCCCTCAACTCCGTTTTCTTTGACAAAGAATTTCTGGATATGTATAGATATTGTTCAACACTCCAGGTGGAGTCAAACGCACCGGGGGGGGGGGGAGGGTTGGTGTAAATTTATTTCATTTCAATTCATTTATTTGTTCCATCACATTACATATTACAATATGATGTGAAAGGAAGTCATCCAGAAAACCAAAATAGGCTTAACAAAGTGGATGACTCCCTATAACCAAGAAAAAAAGATAACAGATATTTACAACGTCTACAAAACAAACAGCAAACAAAAACGTACATACATAACTATGACATGTCTCCGTATTATGCACTCACATTTGGAAAAATTATGAGCATACTTGAAAGATATTAAGAATAATTTCGATTTCACCCAGGGAACTTAGTAATTATCAATGATGCCTTCCTTAATCGCCTTCTTAAAGATAAACAGAGATTTTTACTGAGTCTGTGAGGGTATTCCAGATTTTAGTGCTACGATTACGCAAGCTACACGATCCAATTTTCGTACGATAGTAATGACGATGGGCAGATTTAGCGTGTCTAGTACTATGCCTATGAACAGGAGTATTGCTAGTTATAAAATTATGAAATGTATCTGGAAGTAGTTTATTCCAAGCCTTGTAAGAAAATACAGCAATGTTGTAATCAATGATGTAGGTAAATTTGAGTAATTGAAACTTTTTAAATAGTGGGCTGGTGTGGTCCCTGGGACCTGCATGAGCTAAATGGCGAACTGCTCGTTTCTGCTATGAGTTAGTTGGCTAAGGTAAGAACTGTTAGCCCCGCTCCAGACAATGGAACAATAATTTAAGTGTAATTTAAGTAATTCAAGTCTGGTATAGTGTTATGAGTATATTTCTTGGCAAAAACTGTTTTAGTTTGGATAGTACGACCACGTTTCTTGAAATCGTCTTGGAAATATTTGTAATTTGTTCTCGCCAGGTGAGCTTTTCATCTATGTGTACTCCTAGAAACCTCGTTGTGGCCACCGTGCTTAGTAGCAATCCCATTTATACAGACATCACTACCCCGCCTGCTAGTTCTATTATTACCAAAGATAATATATTTAGTTTTACTTATGTTTAAGGATAGCTTGTTAGCAGAGAACCAGTTACATATCTTACTTAATTCACTTGAAGCGGTATCATACAATGAATCTACACTCTTATGTCTGAAGAAAATGTTAGTGTCATCAGCAAAAAGTATAATATCAGCTTTATCATCAACAAAATAAATATCATTTACATAAACAATAAACAGGAGTGGCCCCAGTATGGACCCTTGGGGTACCCCACAACGGATATCCTTGAGACTTGAAGTCATACCCTTGTAATAAGTATATTGGGATCTATTTGAGATGTAGCTGTGAAACCAATCTAGAACATTACCTCGGATAAAATATGTCTCTAGTTTAGCAAATAGGGTACTGTGATCAATTGTATCGAATGCTTAGTAGGTCTAGAAATACACCCATTGAAATATTATTACCATCTAAACTTGTTCATAGCTTGTCTAAAACATCCCATAGGGCTAATTCAGTTGAATGGACGAAAACCATACTGTCCTTTACAAAGGATATGAAAACTTTTAAGAAAATCATGCACTCAGTTAAACATTAAACTTTCAATTATTTTTGCAAAACATGAAAGTAAGGAAATAGGGCGATAATTTTCAAAAGCTTGTGGGTCCCCCTTTTTAAACACGGGTAATACTTTCGCCGTTTTCAATTTGTTTGGAAATACTCCTGTCTTGAATGAAAGATTAAAAATATAAGTAAGTGGTTTAGCAATATACGGTAACACCTGTTTTATAATACTAGGTCTAAAATCATCATACCCCGCTGCTTTGTTGGGCTTCAGGCTGGCATCAGCTACATCCAAAAATTCCTCTTCAAAGACCGGGTACATAAACATAGAATTGGAGTTAATGGCAATGTTTTCAAAGAAGTGATCTGCATCGCTACTGGTTGCAATCTTGTCTGCAAGTGAAGGCCCAGTATTAACAAAATAATCATTGAAACTTTCAGTAATATCTTTATCGTTATCAATATTATCACTGCCATTTCTAAAGTATCAGGGTACATGAAATCTGTACGATTTTTTTATGCAAAATATCGTTAATATTTTTTCATGTCTTTTTAATATCATTTTTACATTCTCTGAATATTCCACAGTAAATGAGCACGTCTGGAAAACGGATAATATGATTGAGTTTATTTCGATAATTTTTATATACTTGGTGGTTCTTAAGAGACGGAAACTTAAGATAAGAGCGTAGAAGCTTGTGTTTTTGCTAATAGATGTTAAAATTTCTCCAGTAATCCGTGGGTGTTTCTTTCTCCGTTTCTTGTTCTGGTTTGCACGTTTAACTGGAAAACAGATGTTGCAGGGTAGATTGAAATGATCAAAAAATATGTTATACGCCAAATCAGCGTTTGCGACTTGTAGAATATCTTCCCAGGTTTTATCTGCTAAAGTTGCGGTAAAGAGGTCTTTATTACGGGCACTATAGTCTCTAAAAGTGATAGAACTATTTTGATAGCATTCTTCCTGAATAACCTTAACGAATACAGGAAAATAGTCGCTTAGATCAGTGACAAATATACCAGACATCATACTCCTGTTGATATTTGTAAAAATATTGTCAATTAATGTTGCGATTGAACCACTAACTCTGGTTGGCTTACTTACAGTAGGTTCAAAGCCATGTGACGTCATAGTATTAAATAAACTTAGTAGAGCTAAATCCTCCCGTCTGCAGCCACCGGACCGATTGTAGGGGGTTCCCTGGTCAAAATTGAACCCAGTTAAACTGGGTTCAACTGGATCCAGTTAGAAACCAGTTGAAAACCAGTTAATCCCAGTTAACCTAATATGAGAATTGGAACAAATTCAACTGAGTTGAATGTAGTCAATCCAGTTGAAAGCTGGTAAACCAGTTCAACCCAGTTGGTTTTATATGGGATTGGAACAAGACCAGCTGGGTTCGACTGGGTCCCAGTTGAACCCAGTTGAATTGGTCAACTGGGTTCAACTGGAATTTTTACCGGGGTTAGAAATTGACGAGGCCAGCAGGTCAAATTTGGCTTTCTTATTTGGTACAAGGGCAATACATGGCCACATGTTGACAATGTTATAAGTTCCAACTTAAGGGATTTTTTGAGTCAAACAATACCCTGTCAACAAAGCAACATGCTTTTAGAAAGATGCATAGTTGTAACACCGAACTAGTATATGTCGTCGAGGACTGGGCTTCATCTTTGGATTCGCTAAAGCAAGCCGATGTCTTTATCCTTGACTTCGAAAAGGCCTTTGACACCGTGCCTCATGAGCTACTCAAAACCAAATTGTTTAGCCTTGGCGTTTGCAAACAGGTTCTCCGGTGGGTTGATGACTTTCTTTCTGATCGCAAGCAAGTTGTTGTAGTGAATGGCACTCGGTCCCCCTTTGATGATGTTGTTTCTTGTGTTCCCCAAGTATCTGTTCTAGGACCCATTCTTTTTCTTGTGCATATTAATGGCATTGTAAACGCTGCTTCTTCTAATATCAGACTTTTTGCTGATGACTGTGTCTGTTGTCGGGTCATTGAGAATGTTAATGATTGTTACCTGCTCCAAAATGATATACATAACCTAGGTATTTGGGCCAAGACTTGGGGCATGAGATTCCAACCATCAAAGTGTAACATCATTACTTTCGCTAGGAAAAAATCCGGTCAAATTCGACACTGTTTTTCTCCCGGCAGATCAGAAAAGCCCCGTCCCAAATATGCGACTCGATGCGACGCGACTCATTGCAACGAGATTGTTCAGACGCGTTGCAAAATGTGGAATGCTTTGCAACTAGTTGCAAGCAGACGCGCAACCCAGTTTCATGCGATCGAACATATTCGGTCGCCATGTTCGGTCGCATGAAAATGAAACCTGCAAAGTTCAATGACAGACTTCTGAAATAAAGCCCGCGAAGATCAGTTAATCGAAATGGACAGAACACATTCTTGTCTCTTCAACGTAACAAATAAAGAGTATGTTAAACGTTAAAATTTTGTGTGATTCCCTTCATGGACCTGCGACTTTGATGCATAATGTGGACACTATGCTCTTGGAACTAGTTACTCGTTCTACGCGAAGTCCCGTCCACACTATGCGACGCCACTTATTGCAACAAGACTGTCTTGTCGTGGTGAGCGACTGACGGCTAGAGGCAGATACCAGGCCGGTACATGAATGCGGACTGCCGCATTGCATTTATTATGCCAAAAATGACCGAATAGCCATAACAGGGGTAAGAAAAATGTATGCAACTATTCTTTTGATGAATTCACAAACGTAGGATGATTCAAGGGAGTAGATCTGGTGTGTGGATGGGGGAGGGGGAGGGGATTTCCCAACAGTCAGAACCTCAGATCAGGTCAATAACCGGACTCGTGTACAAGCAATCCACCAAGCCGAACACCAGCACGCACCAGCTACACACACACAGACAAACGCACACACACTCACACAGACACGCATATACACAAAACACATGACGCGTAAATGTAGTATTATTGCTTTAGAATAGGCTCAAATTAACGTTTTCTAGAAGCCCTAAAGTAATCTGTACACCGCAATGTTACATTTTGTTTATTCTGCCTATTGACTAAGTAAATCCTTCAACAATAATTCTGCCTGTTGTACTTTTTTTGAATTATTTTATTATTAATTCTTTGTCAAAGAAAACGGAGTTGAATTATTATGGGGAATTTGGGAAACGATATGTTTGTCCCCACAATGTTTTCATTGGTGGGGAGATTTCCCCCTGCCCCACAGGATCGACTCTCCTGTGATGATTGAGATCAACTCAGCTGTCTGGCCGTGTTTGAATTAAACGTTGTAACCGCGTCAACGAATTTGGTGATGAATTGAGCAGTGGCGCCGGCACGCCAAGGAGGTACTTTGACCACATAATCGTGATGTATGTAGAATATAATGCTTGCATGGTAGGTGGTAATGAAAGAAATTGCGTTTTCATCTGATTGTTTATGTACGTCATTGTATTACTGCAACTCAAAACTCCTTATCAGTGATGGCGATCACTATTTTTCGTCAAACCTTAAGGTAGACTACCCCTATTTATAGAAATTTTCCCATCAAGCTCCCTGATCGGGTCGATAAAGAACGTCAAATCATGAAAATTAGGTATTTTGAAAGAAAAAAAAATCGGTGATAATCAGGGACTAGGTGACTTCAGTGTCATGCGCACGATAACAAATTTGGAGAAAAACGAGCCAACCTGGACTGTACATTTTTATCCAAATCTGATCAAAAGAATAGTCGGGATTCAGGGTTTCCTGTAAGGAAATTTGAATATTTGGGGGACTATCGAAGAATCTGCATTTCCTATAAGCATATATCTGAGATAGCATGTCGACTGAAGATCGTTATTGTTACATAATGTTATCTAAGGAGTGCGGTTTGAGGCTTCTCGGCGACATGAAAAAAGCTTCCGAAACTTGATTGTCTTTTTTAGACAAAATATTTAAAACTTAAGAGCCTATAATTGAGGGAAATTTTAGGGAAACGGCACGGTAGCGGCTTGGAGAAGTTTACCACTGACTGCTTTATGGGCGACCACTTGGTTGCAATTTAAGGCGAGCGAAGTGCGAGGAAATGTTCCCATTTTTAAACTAATAATTACAAATATGGAGCTTTTATTTTGAAAAATTCGGAATTTTATTAAGGGAGAGTTGGAAAACTGCACTGTTGTTGTCTGGTGTCTCAAATGGCAAATTTCCGAATATTTCACTTTTTCGAGCCGGAGGGGGGGGGGGGGGCGATCTCCCGTCTGTCCTCTGGAGCTACATCCCCACTCTGCAACATTAAACATTGAAAACATTTTGACACTTCAAATAAATTAAGAATTCATCTACACAGGCTACTCAACTGACAGGGTTGAAACTTGAAAGGTATCTGGTGATAGGTGTATGAGAACATTTGAGTACGGTAGGCCAATGGTTCCCTGCGTGGAATATGAAGTCTTGTTCGAAAGACTATCTTCATTTGGCGCGGAGTGTATAGAAAATTTTGAAAAATCGCGACCTCAGACAGCCGGAAATAGCATGTCTCCGGCTTTTAAGTAGTAGCTAAGTTTTCCTATGTGTGGACCTAAGCAGCTTCCAACATCGTGAAGACAAGTTGTCGTAATTTCATTGTGAATTGGTTCGGTATATAAAAGTAGCGTGCTTCCTTAAAACTCGACCAAGCCTACATCCATGCCTTTAACACGGTAAGGAGCTACTACCTTGAAGTATTAGAATCAACCAACCCTGTATACCAAATTTTAGTCAACAAAAGCCGTACACCTGAAGTTGGGACAACGTTTATAAAACATCATATTTTTGAACCATCTGTTGGGGCCAACATTGGTCCCATGTACGGTACTGTTTCCAATGTTTTTTCAAAGTTGCCTCAGTTATGAATCATATTTGGATGTTGTCAGTAGCCATGTCATAAAGATGAGCAGACGATCAAACATTACCATTGGTCCGGCAGGATGAATCGAAAAAGAACGGCTGCCTCCAATGTTGGCTATACGTAGGCCCAAACATGATGTGCTATCAGCTAGGGAGTACACTAATTCAAAGGGGCCCCGGCAGAGAATTGTGCTTGGTGCCAGTGAGCCACAACAGGGTAAAAGATCATGGCCGGCCCGACTTAAACCAATTGGTTAAAAATGAGCCGTAAAACTACATATCACCTATCTGCCTACCATTTCATACACCGACGGAGAATACTATCTTGAGTTACAAAGTAAACACCGGAGAAAGAGGTTTCAGTCACAGCATAACCCAGTTTGGTTAAGCAGGTTTTGAGTTACCTTTTTAATGTATACCGTATGTGGTAGGAAATGACGTAATAAACAAAAAAAAAAAAAAAACAAATTAAAGGTCTTCCTTTGTATAATATCCTTCTACCATGCAAACTGGCACTAAGTTCAATGAAATTACTAATGAAATTAAAGGCGGAATGCAGCCCCCAGAAAAAAAACTTGATATTATGTAATAGACTGTCCTGTTTCATGGTTGGCTGTGACTATATTTTCTCCTTCATTGTGAAGTTCTTTATGAGTAACTGCTTATAGTTCACATTGAATGTGCAATATTGATCTCCTAAAATATTATGAAAGATACTTTGAAGAGAAGAAACAAAAAAAAATGTTAGATTCAGCTGTTGCTTTAAAATCATAAGTGCGGGGCGACTGCTCTCGCCCGATAAAAACAGGAACCAACCCCTAATTATACAGGCTTTCCTAGTTCAAAAGTCAACGGTAAAACATAACAAAGCCCTTGATAATGTGACTTTTTGTATGATAATGTGTTGCACAGGAAGCAATCATGAATCCATTAACTCACACACAAATTTTCCAACGACAAAGGCCTGTAAATCCTTGGCCAAGTATTCGCAGGTACAAGCTACCCATTTAAAATAGCTGACAAATTGGCTACAATTTCAAGCTACCATGACCATGATCATGAAGGATGAACTATACAAACGATATACTCTTGTTTACCTTACAGCTGTTTTTGGTGGCATTAATGGTTGCTACTTACTCACATGTGCCTCTCATTCCTTGTCAAAATTTTCAACGCCAGCACTTGACCAATCAATGAAAATATCACGAGATGGTTGCAATGAGTACATTAAAACTTCCATCATTACCTATCTGCAATCATAAGTAAACCATCCAGTCTCAGCAGCAAACTCCCTTAGGGGAAAAATTACCATCATGGTATTACTATAGTACCTGCCAATAATAACACGGTAATTATACCATGCCACGTTACCATGGTAGTACCATGGTAAATTTTCCTAAGGGCCGGAACCATGGCTTCCTCTCCTAAAATCATTTTGCAATGGAAAAGTTACGAAAGTTGCATCATTTAAATTTGAAAAATCTTGGGTGAACAAATTAACCTAAAGCAACAAGCGGCTGAATTGCTGCGTGTGTAAAACAACTCATTTCCTGATGAGAATGCTAAGTTACTGGGTTATTTTGAATTATCACTTATTCTGTCCTTGAAATAGTCTTTTTTTAAAACATGAGTTTTTGCTGTAGTTAAAGTTAATTAGACGGAGTTTTACGGCCCAGTTTCCAACCTATTGGTTGGAGTCGACTCCAGTTGTGGCTAACTGGCTTGTTTTCCCTACTCCATTGCTTATGCGGAGCACCGCGCACAACGACAGTTTTTGCTGTAAAACAAACGCAATGTTTCCCTCTAAATCAACCTGAAAAAAAATCTCGAGGACTGCATGGAAGACACACCTTCCTGCCAAAGTGAAGGTTAATGTTAGAGTCCCTTAATATATGGTCACTATTATATATGTGAGTCTCTCTGTCAAGCGCAATGGTCTTGTTCGTGAAATACTTTCTTTACAAACAAAGATATTATAAACGTAGATACCAAACTCCTATCCCTACACTGTTAGACGCGCTGACTCCTCACGGAGGCTCAAACGGAGGGGCGGAAGTGTTCATTTGACATGCGCACAGTTCTCTTCGGTTATCTGCGTGCACAATTACGCATGCGTAGCAGAAAATTCCATTGTGACGAGATGTCAGCGAGCACGCATTTTCAAAGCGAGTAATTATGTATGCGCACAATGTATTTCTCCGTGCAGTCCGGAGAAATTGACCCGTACTTCCGCGTGCTTGGAAAAAGAAGGCAGCAGTTGATTTTGTGTTGTGAGCGCGTAAGAATGTAAACGCGTGAATAGATGTTCCCTTGTGAAGATACCATTGAAACTAACCAATCAGCAGGTCCATGAACTTCAAACCAGTCGTTGTGCGTTCTGTTCAAGTGTTTTTAGGTGGAAAGTCTCGAAAAGCAAGAAACTGTTCCATATAAATAAAATGCATTAAAGAATCGCGTCCGTAAGATTCGAGATGTTTTTAAATCGCAAGTATTTATTCCACTCGAAGATATCAATTTGCTTGTTGGCTTCCAAAACGGCTGATCAGTGATCAGCACTTCCGCCCCTCCGAATCGGTCTCGGGGAGCATATCCCAATTAGCAGGTGTATTAATGCGTCCGTTTGTTCGCCCTCAGATAGAGTCCCTAAAAGGAGCACTTTTTTGATATGTTATGGAATGAGCTGGGGTTTTCTGTAAGTTTCTTCTGAAAGTATATCAAATGAAGTACCATTGGTGAAAAAATGGGCTTAATTGAAGCAATTTTGTGGAAATTATGGGCCTTAGAAGCTGGCGGAGGCATACCGAGATTTTAGTGAAAAACAAGGCTTGGAAAAGGTGGTTTAAACTTTGAGGTGAAATAGCAAAAAATCTTCACCGTCATGATATGGTAAATTGAAAGTGCCATGAATGGCCAACTTGTCAGCTTTCATATGAGGGGTAGCTTGACCCTGGCGAAAACTTCGACAAGCTTTTAGAGGCCCGTTTACTTTTTGCATTTAGTGTGTAAGTCAATGGAGGAATTTATGGGGGTATGCTCCCCTCAATGAGGAGTCACCGCGCCATTTTAAGTTTGGTATCTATGTTTTTAATATCTTTCTTTACAAACTAAAATAGCGCCCTCACTCACCAGCTGGTACAACTTGTTTATAATGTTAGTGCACCTTTCATCGTTTCTTATTGTTTACCATAGAGTAGGATAATATCCTGCTCTATGTTTATTACCCAAAACATTGTGTTTTCTCGTGCTTCAACGTAAAGAGAGAGGGGAACAACGATATTTGGTAATTAAATATAAGAAGGAGTAAAAAAAGAAAAAAAAAATGAACTGCACGGTGAACATTTGAAGACTGTTTTTACCAATCTTCCCATGTGATCATAATAAAAATTCGACAGTTGACCAACTTTTCTTTTTTACTGTGACGAAGACGATTTTTGCTTTTGTTTTTCAGCCCTTGGCCTACATCTGATGTGTAATAACATTAACAAATTTTAGCTCGCAGAAGTTGAAGCAAATGTTTGATATTTAGGTTTATAAGGATCTAGCTAAGGATCTAGCCGGCTAAGAAGATGACCTTAATGATATTACACAGTCATAAGATTACCACGTTACCATGGTAATATTGGCATTACTCCAAACATATCGTAAACACATTGGAAGTACCTGTATGAGAGAAACAAAAAACAATGTGGTGGTTTTAAGTACCTCAGAACATGCTCTTTAAAAAAGGGTTTAAGGTCACATAAAAATTTGATGAGTATTAGAGGGGTATCTGTTGGAAGCGTTTCGGTGAATTTTGCATTTAAATCCAATGTGTGGTTCTCAAGATATGAGCAGGTAAAGTTGCCACATTTTCAACAAAAAGTAAACTTTAAGAAAGCACATATGAAATCATATCCTCACATTAATGGACAGTTTTTTGTTCTTTTTCAAAATTTACTCCCAATTATCTCTTCAATAATCCCATATTATCAAAAAGTAATTGCACAAGTGACACGAGAACCTTTCAAACTTTGCATTCCCCGCCTGGAGGTCTTATTCTAATCAACTTCAATGTCAACAAAATCTAAAAAACGACGGGAAACAAAGTATTCCTTGTCAATGAGAGGAAGAGTTACAAACTTTGCTTCCCTCTAGATCACTTTGGAACACAGGTCTAGTGACTTTATTTTCTGATATCTCAAAAAATACGTGTCCGATTTGACTGGCACATGTAAAAATTAAAATTTTGTTTAAACTTTCCCTTAAACTAAGCCATGTGATAGCGGGACAGTAGGATTGAACTCTCGTGAATCTATAATTTTAATTTAGTTCATATTTTCACTGTGTCAAGTCACTGTATGCTTTAAAGGCCCAATTCTCTCACTCCAAACAGTACCAATTCTCCTAACCTTCTTACTTGAGCCCCTCGTAAAATGGTCTGAAATTCATCCTGCTCATCCAGAAGCTATCTCAGTTTATTGCTTCACGGTAAGTATTGACAAGCTCAATGTGTATAATCCAAAACACTCCCAGTACAGTTCATGCTGCGTAAAATAAGCTCTGGTACTCTGCATTGTTTGAATAAAAATGTCAATCAAAGAGCTGAGCCAATTGAGAATATCGGTAAACCCCTACCAAAATTTTGTTTGGGGTGAGGGGATTGGCACTTAAACTGCAGTGCTGTATAGTCGAGGCCTGGCAGCCCGTGCTTGAGACCAACCTCAAATAGAGGCGTTATACACTACATGTATGGAAGTCTCAAAGTGGCTCGAGGCCGCCAACACTTGAACTTCTTAGCCCCATTTTTATGATCAACATTTGTTGAAAACATAATCGCCCGATTCTGTGATAATGCTCAAGAATCAGCACAAGATCGTGTGGACTGCTTTTCCAACAAACTGAATCTATCATGTGCAAAATGTGTTCAGCCGTTCAGTTTAGCGATTACTTGTTTGGTTTAAAGCACGGTTTCATCGTCTAAGCAAGGTGTTCAAACAATTTGTTTGATGGTATCCATGCCTCTTTTATTATCCCTCTGGCAAGGTATATCGTCCACCTTCGTTGAACAAACGTTGAAAAATTGTAATTGAGAACAGGTGTATAGCCAAATATTTGTAATGTACAAAATCTGTACACAGCTGGTAATACGCTGAGATAATATGTGTACAGTACGCTGAGTTAGTAGCTTTCGGGCCAAGTCGTCCCCAAACCAACTCGTCCCTAAGCCAAGTCGGCCCCAAGCCAACTCGTCCCCAAGCCAAGTTGTCCTCAAACCAAGTCGGCCCCAATATGAGAAATTAGTGAAAAATTAGTGGGAAATAGTGACTTTCATGGATACTTCTTATAAATTATGGAAAATAATGTCTTTCTTGAGATTTTCTCTTCCCACGTCGGTTTTCTTTCAATGGACAATCCTGGTAGCAATGTGAATTGAATGGGCGTTACAATCTCATAGTCATACTGTGTTAGGGTATTTTCAGGGCTCATCAGTATAAGCGTGATATAAAACGGCTTATAGTGCTAGGGTCATCACGTACAAACGGGAGGGGTATAAAACAAACTCTCAAGTGTCAGAATGGTAGTCTAACTCTCCGTTCTTTTTGTATATATGACTCGGAATTTGGGCTAATCTGTTGGCTATTGTTTTTATATACGCTCCAGATTTTTTTTTTTTTCATTGGTAAGGCAGTGAGATCATGGAGCGCGTCAAGATCTAATGATGTGGGGGGGGTTATTATAAGAATACTGCAGTCCCCTCTTTTGGTTACCCACAGCCGGACCATGGCCTACCTACAACATTACCACGATTTTGTACCAACGTATATTAACTTACTAGTAGGCCTTACATAACACCCGTTGAAGAACCTGTCACGGTGTGAGAGATAAAATCAGGCAAGTCACTTCTTGAGATACCAACGTAAATGAAGCCTACACCTGTTGTAGAACCTATGTGAGAGATAATATCACGCAAGTCACTCAGCTTTTGCATAATTTTAGTATATAAAATCACACCATTTTTCATATTGGGGACGAGTTGGTTTGGGGACGAGTTGGTTTGGGGACGACTTGGCACCATCCTTGGCACGAAGTGTAAATAGGGGAAAGTACTAGCGATATCGTAAAAAACAGTAAAATTGTAACAAGATATGCGCAAGGGGAGGGAGCTGTCTTCTTCGTTGTCAAGTCTTTTATTTAATATGCACACCGGGGAGGATGACCCCAGTATCATTGTCAGACCTCAATTCAGCATATTTTTCGAGAACTTTGTTTTTCAAGCGCGGAAAACATTAGCGAACATAAGTGAGAAGGGAGTTTAAGGAGTTCGAACCATCCCCAGGAAAGATTGTCTAGTTTTTCATTTTCTGTGACCAGTGGCGGAGGTACAGTCTTGGACAAAACTGTTGGAATATGCACCTTCGGCCATTGCACGATTTAGGAAGCCCATGTTCCATTCCTCGTTCACAAGAAGTCCCCGCCCCGCCTCCCCGTACAATGTTGGTTTTCAAAAAATTGTGCGTTTGAATTGGACTCCAAACATTGAGTAGGGGAGCGTAATAAATGGGGATGTTACAACGAGTTTTGTCAAAGATTATAGGATTTAGGTCCGAGGGGACGAGAATGACCTGCAGGGCGCGTAAAAGAAGGGTGTGGAAACCTAGAAGTATACCGCAAGGCGATTTTGGTCCTTTAGGGGGCGGCTGCTGGTGCCCTGACCATATGGACGAGCCGAGACTATCTATGGTTAGCATCCATCGTCAATGTCATTTTGTAGATGTGTATGATATTGTTGTAGAAAAAATACGGTAAGAGTCTTGAACGTGTTGACTAAAAGTTGGAATGTATTGGCTGATAAGTAGGTAAGGTAAACATTACGGAAAACGAAAACAGGACGAGGCAGTCCATTTTGTTTAAACCTAATTTCTTGTTGTTCCCATGATGCATTGTGCCTACTATTTTTAGGTCAAAACCTCAGACCAAGTTCATGTAATACTTTGCTCTGAGTGACCCGGCTTTGGCTTGGTTTAATCCACACAAATCAGGCACAATTGACAGTTGATTGCGTTGCCTCGGCTAAACATATACTGCTGTGAAGACAGCCTGATTGCCCCAGGCTCGTAGCTAGAGGGAGAAGGGGTATCTGTTCCCGTCCTTCTTGAACATTTTTAGTACCGAGTGCTATCACTGACGTCACAAGTCCCACCCCATACGACGGGCAAAATTGGTGTAGTATGCTAGCTAGCTAGCTAGATAGCTGGGAAGAAGCTTGACGACCCGCTTGTCACGTGACTGTTCATTGCACCGAAACACTGGTAATTGTTGGAGGGCAGAGGGCGTGGCTTACCAATGTCACAGTGAAAGCACTCTGCCGGCATGTGCAAATTTTTAAAATATTCCTATTACTTCTCTATTTCTATGCAACGTCTGTCAAGCGAGTTCCAGCGACCTGGGAGGCATTTTCAGTCAACATTTTCTTTCGCTCCTCGCCAACTGATGGTAGCAATCCGCTGAGATGATTACCCCACAATTTCCCCCTCTATTTATAGCCAGTAAATAGGCCTTTCAACTGCCATTTCAAGGGATCTTGAAGGCATTTTCTTCAACATTACATTTTCGCTTCGCACCAGGCGGATTTGGGATGCCGAATGATTTTTTAGTCAACTTTCCGGTCCAACGCTATTGTTTCAATGTGCACTGTTTCAAAGACAAAATGCTCTAAAATCGTTTATAACGGCTTTTGAATTATATTCCAAATTACTCCAACCAAATCTTGTATTGAAGCGTTCTTCTCAAACTTGCGACCGACGGCCGACTTGACAAGGACACTCGGGATACACAATGTGTAAAGAAAACACCGAAAATTGATTTGTAATAAAAGGTAAACATAAAATGAGCACTGGGCTGCAGATATTTTCAGAAGTCAATGTTTTATGCCAAGATATCTTTATTCGGGCGGAATAAGGCTTAAATGCATCATGCATTTCTATTTCACCTCACGACCCCTTCTCAAGAAGTAATTGAAAGGATTCTGGAACACGTGTTCCCTTTGTTCTGTGACGAAAACAAAGCACACTAAATATCTATTGGTTTTTGATTGCTATTTAAAAAGGGGTTCATGGACAATATTTTGATGTGGTAACTTCTAGGAATGACATATACTAAAACGAGTTACGAATGAAAAAAGTTCAAGTTGGGACCAAGCAATGAGTTCAGAGCGATCTTTAAATTTTGCACCCCTCACAAATTGTTGAAGTTGCCATTGACTTATCGTTACAAATTTTTTACACATGCTTACTCGCCCCTTGAATATCCCCCCCCCCCATGCACACTTTGTCCTACCATGGGTTTGATTCAAAGTTTCAAACCAACCTACTTTTTTTAACACCAGATCATTTCCATTCGTCTTGCAATTTTGGGCATTGATCGACTTGTATGTGCCATGTTGAGGTTATACAATTTAAGGATTATTAAGAATGTTCAAAATTAAAATCCGTCCCTTTTACCATTTGTTCACATTTTGTTCAGCTTTGACGATCTTAAGTCCAGTTAAAGTTTTTCACAAGGGGGTGAAAAAGACAACTTGGCCTCCAAACTTGATCCTTTCCAGATAAAATGATACATTGCCGTGTGATATACATGCTTCTGTAAAGTTTTCCATCGCTACTTTCAAGGGAGGGAGTAAGTTCGGTAATACGATTGGCAGCAAAAGTTATCAAAGAGCGCGCGCACTTCATTGTACACCTGCAACAACATAAAGTACGCTGTGTGTGTTACTATAGCACTTCGTGCATAGTGTGGAGAAAAGATCTGTAACAGCCCCACAAATGCAGGTGCGGTGAATACATGCTGTTGCTTTATGTGTGTACGTGCATCCGTACACCGCACCACACTGAAATACACATCCGGACAAAGATAATTCCAGGGACGGGACGACCTGCAGGTTGGCAGAACCATGATCTTTAGCTTTTAATTATTAAATGCGTATGTGCCACGCCAAAAGGATCATTTTGGATTAGTCTAGCTAAGGAAAAAGGCGTAGCCTAGAATATTATCATAACCTTCTCTCCTACTTTCGTATGGATTGTCTTTAATTGAGATGCGAGGGCTAAAGCTGCCCTACCTTTCTTTTCGATGGTGACTTCAACTTCAAAAATAGTCTGCTGCAAACCTGGAAGTTGGATGGAGTATTGAGTAGCCTAAGTTGTGTTTTGTTGCGGTTGCCGGCTGACTCGGAAATAGGACAACATGTCGGCGAAATTACTAGAATTTAAAGCCTCAGAAAGGTCCACCAGGGGTTTGGTAGACACAAGAGTCGGTGCAAGTGTAGACATCGAGATTGGGACAAGTGGCTCGTACAAACCATTTGATGCTGATTTAGAAGCGCCCGGTGCAACTTCACAACAAAATACCTCACAGCCCTCGGAGTTCGATTCAGCTGCTCCAAGTGGCAATGCATCAGCCACTTTAGACTCTGGAACTTTCAGTTCCATTGGAGGTATAGCAGGGGGAAGGTTTCAATCAACAGGTGAGGGTGGTACCTCTGGAAAAGTGGAGAAACATCATAGAGATAGCTCGTCAGACTCGTCTTCTAGTGCTTCCTCGTCAGATGAAGAAGATAAGGAATCGGCCAAGGCAAAACGTAAAAAGAAAAAGAAACGTAAAGGAATCTTGTCAGGAAGCTTCCTTCCAAAGTTTGGTGCATCTAAGAAAAGCAGCAAAAAAGATGATGGCAACAAGACACCGGTAGAAGGTGGTCCAAGAGTGACACCTCCACCAGGAAATGTACAGGAAAGGCCTCGACCCAGTGCTGAAGTACAAATTCAGGCAGCGTTTGATTCTTCTGACGAAATTGCCCAAAACAGGAATATTCAGGATGATGGATCCAGACCGGATGTAGAAATATTCAGCGGGATTGGAGCAGATCCACAAACAAATACTGGTAAGAGATCTTTAATTTTGCATTCAGAGACAGTCAAATCAAGGCTGAGCCATCCCACACTCAGCTGAATGCCAACTGATAAGAAACACTGTCATTTTGAGTCAGTAACAGTAACACTCAAACCCATGGCATGATATTACATCCTAGCCTATCCCGGCTAGTAACACACTGTTGCCTTTTCACTTCTAAAGGCCATTGCCTTTTGAAAAAACGCCAGCAAGGCTTAACATGGGCCCCACTTTAATATCATGTTTTTATGGGTTAATGTAAGCCTTGTGTTACACTGTAAAAACAACCTGCATTACTACTGAAAAAATGCCAATTTAAGGCCTAGCCTAGGCCATTGCAAAGTGTTGCTTTTGTTTACTCCCAGTGTAGGCCTACATTGGCTTACGGCCTAGACAAGTCTGTTTAAGGATTAAAACCATTGTTGGGAGCAGCTGACATTTCTAATGGGTGGGTTGCTGTACAGAAGGGAGGTAAGGCGGCTGAACCTGCTAAGGGATGTCAAGATGTTGTGACCACAAATTCTTTTTCTGGGTTATCGGTGGAGGGCACAGTTGAGGAGGTGGTTGCTGAAGCCAGTGTTTTGAATTCTGGGATTTCCGGTGGCCTATGGGAAGGTGAAAAGGTTAAGGGTAAGGTTTTGTTTGTTGGGGACTCAATCACCCGGTTTGCAGACAGGGAATTTTGTAAGAAGGACAAAAGGAAAAGGGTAAGGGTTTGTCTTCCTGGAGCTCGAATTGAGGATATCTCGGAGAGGGTTAATCAAATTGTAGGTGATGAGGAAGCTGTTGCTGTGCTGGTGGGGACTAATAATCTTAGTCGGGACAGTCAAAGTTTGATCAGGTCACAGTATAGGAACTGATTTGTAGGTTAAAATCCACCCGTGCTAAAGGGATTTTGTGTGGTATTCTCCCCGTTTCGATAGAAGGGTATCTTGGAGTAAAATTCTGGGATTCAATAAGTGGTTGAAAATCGAATGCACAATGCAGGGATTACAGTTTGTTGATACATGGGCTGGTTTTGTGAATAGGAGGACCTTTGCCAAAGATGGGTTACACTTGTCTAGCACAGGGGCTAATGAGTTGGGTAGACTGGTTTCTCAGGCTGTTGACTCTCAAGTGTCAAACTAGGCGCAGGGGCGAGGTCAGCCGTTACAAGGCAGGTATCTGGTTTAGTTTTAGCCAAGACTGATTCTAAAATTAGTGAGAAGAAGTATTTATCTAGGAAGGTTGGTGATGTGAGGGTCATGTTTGCCAATGTTCGCAGCATTTCCAATAAATTTAATGAGTTTCTTGCACATGTTTCCATAGACAATCCTGACTTAGTTGGGGTTACTGAAAGTTGGCTCCATAGTGATATTAGTAATTCTGAAATTCAGGTTCCAGGGTATAAAACTTATAGGCAGGATAGGGTTGATACTGTTGGTGGTAGAGGTGGAGGGGTCTTGCTGTATGTTAAGGACAGCATAAATTGTGTTGAAGTCACTGACAAGTTTTCTACTGGTTTTGCTAACTGCTTGTTTTGTGAACTTAGTCCAATCAATGGGGCTTCTCCTTTGGTTGTTGGCATCATTTACCGTTCACCTAACTCTGGTGCTGATAATAATCAGAATTTGCTTCAAAGTTTGAAGAATCTTTCTTCCAAGAGGGCGGTTGTGTTTGGGGATTTCAACTTTCCTGATATTGATTGGCATTTATGCACTAAGCGGGCCACATGGGAGGGAGTTTCTTGGGGCGGTGTCTGATTGTTTCCTCACTCAGCATGTTCTGTTTCCCACTCGTGAGGATAATTGTTTAGATTTGGTGTTAAGTACTGATGAAAATCTGGTCAGAAATTTGAGGAGTGGTGGTAAGGTTGGTTGTAGTGACCATGACCTTATTAGTTTTGACATTTGTTGTTTCAGTAAACCTCCAAGTAGTGACAAAACTGTTCTTGACTTCAGTAAAGCTAATTTTAGTCATGCAAAGAGGAGCTTAGCATAGATTGGGTTGCACATTTGTCTCATTTAGGTCCTGCTGAAGCTTGGAATTTTTCAGCAGTACTGTTTCTGATATTACAAAGTTATGTATACCACTCAAGAAGGCTCGGGTGAAAAGTAGGCCTATTTGGATTTCTAGGGGAGGTACTCAGGGCAACTAGGAAGAAACGTAAGTGTTGGCGACGCTATAAGGCCAGCAAGGATTCTGATGACTTAAGTGCCTACAAGAGTCAAGAGGTCTTAGTTAAAAATTTGGTTAAGGACACTAAAGCTAGGTTTGAAAAAAGTTGGCCAGTGAGGTTAAGATTAACCCAAAATCTTTCCATGCCTATGTTAGGTCTAAGCAGCATGTTAAGGAGGGGGTTGGGCCACTTCATGATGTGAATGGTTCATTAGTTAGTGATCATCAGGATATGGCTAATTTGTTAAATGATTATTTTGTATCTGTTTTTACCAAGGAGTCATCTGTCATGGGGATTTGTAGGGGTTCTGATATCCCTTCTTCAATGAGCGACATTGTGTTCTCTGAGGAGCTGGTTCTGAAAAAATTAAAGAGTTTGAAGGCAAGTAAGGCTCCTGGGCCAGATGGGATCCATCCCGCCATCCTTCATGAATGCTCTGAGGTTTTATCAGTTCCACTATCAATTATTTTTCAGAAATGTCTTGACTCAAATTTTGTTCCTACTGACTGGCGGGTTGCTAATGTCACTCCAATTTTTAAAAAGGGGGATCGGAGTTCACCTTGTAATTACAGGCCAGTCAGTTTAACTAGTGTTGTGTGCAAAATTATGGAATCCTTAATCAAGGACTGTTTGCTAAAGCATCTCTTAGATAATGGGTTACTCAATCTAACTCAGCATGGTTTCCTACCCAGTAGATCTTGTGTTACAAATTTGCTAAGCTTTCTTGAGGATGTTTCTTTGTCTCTCGATTCAGGTTCCAGTGTGGACGTCATTTACCTTGACTTCCAAAAAGCTTTTGACAAAGTACCTCTAGGTAGACTCATGGTAAAATTGCATAGGTTAGGCATCATGGGCAAGTGCGCTCAGTGGATCAATTCGTGGCTCAATGGTAGGTCTCAGAGAGTTGTTGTCAATGGAAATTTTTCTTCCTGGAAAGAAGTCTCAAGTGGTGTACCACAAGGTTCTGTTCTTGGCCCACTTCTTTTCTTAATTTTCATAAATGATATTGATAGCTCTATCACTTCCAGTATAAGTAAGTTTGCTGATGATACAAAGCTCTATAGGAAGGTTGGAGGAAAGGATGATTCTTTATTGCTTCAGAAAGATCTGGATAGGTTATTTTCATGGTCTCAGACTTGGCAAATGTCTTTTAATGCTGATAAGTGCAAAGTCCTCCACTTTGGTTCTAAGAATCCCCACCATGATTATACTATGAATGGTACTAATTTGAACAAAGTGTCTTCTGAGAAAGACCTTGGTGTAGTTATTACAAGAGATTTGAAGTCATCTAGGCAATGTGCAGCTACTGCTGCAAGGGCAAATAGGGTGCTTGGGTTGATCAGGAGGAATTTTAAGAGTTTTAGTAAAGAAATTGTGCTAAATTTGTATAAGCAGCTGGTTCGACCCCATCTCGACTATGCTGCACAGGCCTGGAGTCCCTTCTTTGAAAAGGACAAATTGCTTTTAGAGCAAGTTCAGAAGAGAGCTACCCGACTCATACCTGAGGTTAAAAATCTACCTTATTCCCAAAGGCTTAAGCTGCTTGGGCTTACCACTTTGGAGCTGAGAAGGATTAGGGGGGGACATGCTCCAGGTATACAAATTTCTATCTGAAGGGAATCCTTTGTTAGCTTGCAGTTATTTAAAGGTCCAGAGTAATCCTCGGGTTAGAGGCCATTGCAAAAAGCTTGAAAAGTCTTTTGCTAGACTTGACATTAGGAAGTTCAGTTTCTCTCATAGGGTTGTTAGTGAGTGGAATAGCCTGCCTGAGTGGGTTGTTAACTCCACATCAGTGCACCGTTTTAAGGTTAATATTGACAAGTTTTTCCATGACTGTGGTAGAATCTAATCTTTCTGGGCTCTTTAGGTGTTGGTGGTTTGCTTTGTTTTGGGGGGTTTTTGGATTACAGGGCATCTTATGGGGCCTTTACAGCCCTCCTTTGCCCTTGAACCTGTTATGTTATGTTATGTTATGTTAATATAAAATAGCCTTTAATCCTCTGCTTTCACCTTTCAGTTTGCAGGAAGATTGTTAGCTTCAGTCTGCTGGGTATGTGGTAGGGCTGTGAACGTTTAGCAAAATAACTAAATGTTTAACCTCAAAAATTTGTGATCGTTTAGCAATTAATCACGATTAGTACGATTACCTTATCACAAAAAAAAATAATTTCAGTTAGTAACGATTGTAATGCAGAAATAATAATAGTTAATTGTTATATTACATGGTAAAACCAAATTATTCTGAAACTTTGAAGCCTACAAGGTTCAAATATGCCCAGAACGTTTCATTTAACAAAAACTAGGGATCATCAGAGTATACAAATGGATAAAAAACTGTCACAAACACGTTTTGCCATTAATCGCTTTGTAGCTTTGTCTTAAAGGTTTATTCCACATGCGATTGTTTAGCGATTAATCGCTACAAGTTCACAGCCCTGATATGTGGTTAACAGAGTTCTAAAGCAACTGTCTTCCTTATGTTTCAGTGCAAAAGCACTGAGAAGTGAGGTTCATTTTTAGTGACTGGCACTTCCCTAACTTAGAGCTGTACATGATTTGTCATGCAGCAAGGGCCCTTGGGTAAATTTTAAGTCATTCAGTATTCAGCCCTTGAACAAAAGGGAATACTTGCAGTATTCCCTCCCAGGTAAGGTGGAATGATATGACTCAGAATATTTTTGTGAGATATTATTTTGGCTCACATGTTACCATAAAAAAATAATGGATAAAAATAAAGCAACTGTCTTCCTTATGTTTCAGCAACTGTCTTTCCATTCAGAGATAGGTCACCTTGAAAATTTGAATTTGCCAAAACAGTATTCAACCCCCTGACCACTGTGTACCCCAAAAAATTATTTAATAGAGTACAATTCAGATAAACTGTTGATACCATAGAAATGCAAACTACCTGCATTACTTTTGTTCAGATTTTAATTTTTGAACAATCATGCAGTTTAGAGGGAGATTTAACCTAGCTGTTATTCCTTAGGCATGTTGTCATGGTCATGGGTAGAAAAGGTTGGGAAGCTTGGAGGCTCCTTTCTGGGAAATTTGGGCCTTTAGGGGGAAATTTGGCTTTGGATGGAAATTTCCTTTCTCTCTGCATGAAAATATAGGGAGAATTGTGTGGAAGCCTATTCCTTCCTGGGAAATAATTTTACCCCTGGTGCAAAATTATTGTTTAACCCAGATTTTTTCTAAAAGACGCATTGTTTTTGCAGAATTATACAAAATGCCAATTTACAATGATGACTTCTTTGAGAAATGACCAAAAACCTCTGTTTAGTTAAATTAATAGTCAATAAAATGACATTACCACAGAAAAGAAACATCATGGAACAGTGGTAGATTTTTATTTTCAGCTCCATGGTTCTGACTTCTGAGAAATATCATGATAAATTTCAAAATGTCTAGTTAAGCTTGTCTGAAGCCTCTCTTAAAAGGCAGAACATTTAGGCTAGGCAGAGCAAATTTCTATTTTAAAGTCACACTTAGTTCTTAAATTTGAGTGATCTTGAACTTTTTTCTTTATGTTTTTTAGTTTCTGAAAAAGTATAGGCTATAAACCTTTTTCATTATCTTTTTGAGTTTCTCAAATAGAATAGGCTCTAAAACCCCCACGGTACCTTTGCAGTAGTGGCTGACTCACCTGTTACTCAAGATACACAACTTATACACTGAAAACCTGGTATGGTATAGCAGTATTTCTGCCAGAGGGAGGTAAGGAGGGTAAAATAACCCTTTTTCATCGCCATAAAAATTAGAAAATAGTAAATATCTTGGTTTCTTACTTAAAAAAGATTCCACTATTGCAGAGCAATGTTTTATGTTACATAAATAAATGGTCTTTAAAATGCTTCATATTGCATCTTTCAGGGGCCTTAGAGGAAGGTTTTGTCCGGGATCTAAACTCACTCAAAACTGAAGCATAGGACATCACCACTTTAGACTTGGGGTTCAGCTGTACAATAAATCTCCCCCTACTTTTTTTATACATTTCTGACAGAATCCTCGGGTAGGCATCATGAAAACCTGTTGAGAAAAGTATCGAAGGGAAACTTGTGACCCTGCTGTTCAGTGTAAACACTATTCTTTCGAAGGCATTTATTGAACATAGAACCCTTGTAAAGTTTTTTTCAGTTAATACTACACAATGAACTTTTTGTTTTGTTCATTCATTTTATTATAAGGTGTTTTTGCAGTTCACAGTATTTGCAGGTCATTTTGATTTCCCAGTCATAATTTTTCACTAAAGATTTTGAATATTTTTAAACCTTGTGTAAATAAAATTGATTTTTCTTTTGTTAATATTTGTACCTGCCCTAATAAAGTACCTGTAATTTGGATTATTATTCTGCTGCAAAATAGCAGTGGTGTAGCTGGGGGGGGGGGGGGTAAGTTGCCTCGGGCACCACCTCTAGGGGGCGCCAAGTCGAGATCACTTAAAAAAATGTTGGACTTACCATTTGCATTGATAAAGAAATTTCAAAATAATTTAGTAATATTGACACAATTAAATGTCAATCTAAACTAGAGAAGGGGCAAATGAACCATAAATTGGCAACAATCCATCAAGTTTTGCGAGTAAAGTAAATATTTCGTTTCTTGCCCTGGGCACCGCAAACCCTAGCTACGCCCCTGCAAAATAGGACAGCTGTGGCAGCTGCTGGACTTAAGCAAGACTAGTGCTTTGCTTCAGTAAAAAATTAGGGCATAATTATGTGGTGACTCCTCATTTTTCAAGGGATGTCAATTGTTGAAATGAGATAATGACTTTTGGTTCACAATTAACAAGGTGGGGCTGCTTTGGACAAATTTTAGCAATAATCCATATGCAAAGTCTTCAGAACTACTGTTTCTACAAAGACTTTGAGAAAGAAATATGTCAATTGGGAATTATTGGCTGTGTTGGAATTCATTTAGAGTGCACAAATGTATAACATTCCTATAATTTATAATTTTGTTGTGCCATAAAAAAGAAACAAAATCTGGATTCTGCATTAAAAAAAAATTGAAATGAAAATTAAAAAAAATAGTAATATTATCAGGAAAGGAGAAAGGCTGTCCACTCCATTACAGACTCTTATACTGTACATTTACAGTGCTCCTCAGTCTCAGGAAAGTCCAGATTGGGCAAGTGGTTAAACTAGACTTGTGGGTTAAATACCATAAATTCAGTCCCCCTCAAAATGGGAACCTGTGGCTGCCATCATTTTTTTCAGGCCTTGAGTTTTAGATTTTCTAGACCTGTGAGGTACAAATCACACTCCTCAGAAAATTAAGAAGGGTGATAGGTGTGATGCTTTATTAAACTTGTAAAATTTAGGCTCCCATTTTTTTTGTCTGGGTGTGTAAAAAATCACACTCCTCACAGTGATTTGAGGTGAGTGATGGTATGTTACCGCACAGGCACTTTTCAAAATTCAAGGCCTGTGAGTGGGATGAAACTAATTACTGTAGGTATTGTAGTGCAATGTAATGTTACGTGCAGAAGATTGCCCCACAAAATATGCTAGTTTAACTTTGGTCTGCAAGACTCTTTCAACAGACCCAGTGTCATATATCTAAGGTGTGGAGCATTGGTCCATGGTCCCCTCACTGATGCCATTGTTTTAGGCCTGAACAATTGTATGTAAGTTATTAATATGTATAAAACTTGTGAAGACAAATTTGACTTCATAAGGTAGTAACTGTTTGTGGCACCAGATTGCATATTCTGGATTTAATTATTTAAAAAAATCAAAGGGAAGGGAATATGGGCGAGGGTTAGCTATGCCCTTAGGAGTTGTTTACTCTTGTGGTAGAATATTGTGATCAAGGATTTGATGGAATGATATTTGATGAGTTTTGCCACTATGTAATTGTACAAACTTGCAAGCAAATTTATTTTGTAGGGTGACCCCCCCACCCCCTATGAATATGCAAGAATATGTCGCAATTTAATGTGTTATTCTCGAGACTCTTCTGGAAAAAGTTTTAAAATTGAAACTTTTAATCTGATTAATTAGGCTTATGTTTTCCAGGCAGCAGCATTTATAAGGAGTTGCAAGGACTTTTGTCATGCTGTAGTTTAGGTCAGCATGGAGCAATGATTAAGTTCCAATAGTTTAAATAGGTATTGCCAAGGTATTAGCTATTGTGAAAGAAACTAAAGTAAACAGATCAGTTTATGTAGACACTTGACTTGCAAATGGTATGCAGGTACTTAAGATTAGAATACAACAAGTAAGTGTCATTATTGATTTATCTATTGACTAAACTTTAAACCAAACCTAGTCCTTGTTTCTCTGGGGCCATTATACACATTTAACATGGTGTGATATGCGTTTTATGTTGACACTGAGGGCAATTGACTCACAGTGAATGGAGATCTTTACCAAATATGACAAGAGTTGGTTGTTACTTTTCAAATTAAGGCCACATGGTCAAAAATGTCTGAACTAGATCTTGTAGAGTCCTCAAATCAGTGGATTTTTGGGTCCTACCATGGGTGGAAAAACACAGCAATTTGAGACTGTCATATATTCAGGGAAATCATGCTACAGTATTTGGAAGAAATCTGGCATGTTCTATCTAGAGCAAATTCAACTTTCTCGCAGGGAGTAATTATTTTTTCCAGCCCTGTTCAAAGTCAAACAATGATTTAGTTTCATGCTTTTACTGACATCACAAGAGCCAAACCTTTTATTGGCCAAATTTAGTGTAGATACACCAGGCCTCGATTTTTGGAAAACTTTGTGGTTGCCCTTCGGACAACCAATTCAGTATTTTTAGTTTTCCTAAACAAAATTTGGTTGTCAGAAACATTTTGTGCACAATTACAGTACAAACCAGTAATCGTGTTTACCTATAATCACTCTCGAAGAATAAAAATTTTGGGTAGCAATTCCACCCATTGCCCTTCCCCAGGATCAATGCTTAAAGGTAAAAGCCCTCTATACTTATACTGTACCACACCAACTTGACTGACAGGCTCACAACAGATCATCCATCTATGAGCTGCTGTTGTTGTGATCAAGGCTTGAATCGGTTACATGTTGGATACTATGTCTGGTCTTAAAATCAAGCACTGGAAAGGATTAACAAACTACAAGTTTTGCGAAGCAGCTGTCACTCATCAACCCAAACTGCAGATGCACCCTATGTAACCAAAACTCTCAGTTGGCACAGTTCTTTGATTTAAATGTCAAATGAAAAAATGCAGTGTAGCCTATATTACACAGCATGTACTGAGAGTGTTCTGATCACATCTTAGGGGCATGTATGCTCAAGGTTAGGATGCCCCTTTGGACTGGAGGTTGTATTATTATGTCCATGGTACTTCCTGCCTGTTGTAATAGGGGACTAAAGAGAAACCAAACATGAACTTAAAACAATACTTGGTAATAAATTGAAACTTTGAACTTTTTATTGAGTTGACTGACACTGCATAACACATTCCTGTTCGTGTGTCATTAAATCTCATCTCACTAACTAACTCAAGGTCAGGATACTGTCTGGTCTAAAGCAATAAATTAGGAATGTGGCTAAGTAAAGGTGAATTTTCGACAGTTGGGGAGGGACAATAAGTACAGAAAATTGGAACTGTCAGGAGTGATAATTGCGAACCTGTTGCAGAGATTATTGAAGCCTGAAACAACATATTTCAAGATTTTAATAAGTATCTGGAGTGGTGTAGATTTACTATAGGGAACAGTAACAAGTTAATGCTGTGAAATGATTTACTTGAAACTCGACAATGTCACCACATAATCGATATTCATTCAATGAGCCCCTTAATGTAATGGCTGTGCATTTCTAGATTTTTCACAGCAAGCAAACTATCTTAGTCAAACTCTCTTGTATTTTTTAAACCAAGTGGGTCACCGCAGCTACCAGTTTTGGGTTAAGTTAGGTTGGATGGAGTTTTATGGTCCAGTTTCCAAGAAATTGGTCCAAGTCTAGTTGGTCACACCCCTTTTTCCACTTGTGACTCACTGGCTTGTTTTCCTTACTCCATTGCTTATGCTGAGTACCAAATACAGTGGCACTCAGTCCCAATTATGTGGAATAGGCATATTTTAAAAAATTGTGTTCAACACTGTCTAGAACAAGAAATCAGCAGCATAATTGTTTTGATGCTGGGGAATTATAAGGGTAACATCTTAAAGGAAGGTCAATTATGTAGGACTTTGGGTTTGAGTGTGTGTCTTGTGTTTTGATGTGGAATTGTAACAATGATTAAGTATTTAACTTGCAAACTTTTGTCTGTTCTAAAAAGTCACATTATAATATGCAGTGCTCAGCCCATTTAAAAATGAAAAGAATAAAAATCCTGTTAGTTTTATTGACATAAAAACTGGCATGAAAAGAGATCATTAAAAAACACTGAACCAATTTTTTAGGACTGAAACTGCATCTGTCTTTCAAGAGGAATGCAGTTACCCCAATAATTGGTAGAAAAAATTGGGAAGCTGTGAGGCTCCTTCCTGGGAAATTTGGGTATCTGGAGAAAAATTTTGGCAATTGGAGGTAACTTTCCCCTAAGTGTACCTGAAAACATGGGGGGAGTTAAGTAAAAGTGTGGGAAATTTTTCTCCTTCTCCAGGAAATAATTATACTCTCATCCAAGTTCTGGGAATTACACATTTTTTTCCAACCCTGACACCAACTTATAAGTGAAGTGGACTATATCCTATTTCATGAATGGCTCTTGAAAATCATGTCGATATTTCCCACCCCCCCCCCCCTCCAGTAAGTTGCAAAATTTATCATGAGTAACTTCTTGGTTTGCCTGACATGCAATATCCTGAAATATGAAAGATACTTCGAAAGAGAAATAAGCATAAAGTTGTGTGATTTAGCTGTTGTTTCAAAATGCTATAAATTCGGGGGTACTGCCTGCTTCTGCCCTTTTATTACTTTAAGTTTTAGCCTTTGGTATGCTTCTTTTTTAGATCTGAAGTCCTCACCCAATCACTTTGTGACCGATTATTCTTCAAACAACTTCTAGTTGGCTTTTAGAAAGGATTAGCCTTGTTATTCATCAGCTATAAGTCTGTACCCTATAAGTCTTCTCTACATATTAGAAGTCAGTCCATCTCTGACTGGATCTTAACAAGTGGTGTGTAGAGTCCTGGTTGACCTTCGTTGACTCTCACGGAATGTAGGGTCATGGGAATGATGATGTAGTGTCATTTGCCAAGGGAAAGAGTTTTCACAGGCTGTTGGGATTTTTTCAACATGGTGAAAAAGAAACCTGTATGGCTCAAAAATTGAATTATTTTACCAGAAAGTGAGCAAAGATAAAGGCTAGGAAGGAATTGTAATAAGTGTATCTAAGCATCAATTTGGTATGAAATTCTGGGAAGTTACTGCTTGTGTGATGTTATGATTAAAGTACAGGCCATGAAGTTTTATCTGTGCAGTGTGGTAGATAGATCTAGACTCTATTACCTAAAAGATCTTTGGATATACTGTTTCTTGCAGATCAAGTGCAGGTGGGTGGGTGGGGGAGGTTGCCACTGGAGCCAGAGATGGGTGGTGGGACTTCGTTAAACCCAGCAAAAACTTCCATGCCCTCCCTTCATGGGATCAAAGCATGTATAATTCTTACTTTCATCATGAACAATATGGGCTATAAAATGTATGATGGCAGAGATTATTTTCATTGCCTTCTTGATATGGTGTGACACTGAGTATTACTGTAGGTGCAGAAACCAATTTGGGCTCTGTTCCATTTGATTTCAACAGAACAGTTGCATGACAGATCAAAATGAAGAATAGTTATACCTCTCCATGAAATAGAGCCTTGGTTTTCCACACATTTTTTTTTTTAGCATTTCCTTTTGTAAATTTGTTTACTCTAATTCTCATCAACTTCTTAGGAAAATTTAGTGTTTGCTTATCTGAGGATCACAATGACAGGGCTGGAATTAAGGTTCCACTGGGGCAAGGCCATTTTTCCATTGGTTTTGAGGGCATGTCATCTGAACTGAGAGGGCACCAAGGCCAAACAAGTGATTTTGTACTGACCACAATGTAATCTCACTGGTAGGGCACAGAGGCCAAATGGCCTTGATGGTCATTAAATTTTATAGGGCAGCAAGGTTATTGCCAAAAATACGAAGGCCATATTTTTAAAGGGACAACCCCTACCCTTATACCCCAACCTCTTTGTCAGCAAAAATTCAATATTGATGTTCCCCCTCCCATGTCAGTTACTCCAGGCTATTGGGTTAATTGGGATAGGACTAATATCTTTTCTGATGCCTTTTAGTGCAACTTTTTTTTTATTGGAAAGTTGTGATTTGGGAGGGCCACATGCCCCTCCTGCCCCTACGGTCATATGCCTAGAGTTCAAATTCACCTACTTAGAGTGATAAATGTGTTAATCTGTCCTACCATCATCTTCTAATTGTGTAGCCTAAACAAGTTCAGAGTACTAAGCAAATCCTCATATCAATTTTGAGAATTGTCACTTCATTTCAGAGCATTGGCAAAGGAACCTGTTAATGGAAATGTTGAGCCACAAAGTAGTATAAATATTGTGAAATAGAACCCATTGTGTGCCACTCAAATACCATGACACTCCATGCATGAGTAGCCATGGGTATCATCCATTTGTGTGGGGTGTACTATGCAGTCCACATGAATCTGCTTCAAAAAAGTTTTTAAAACAATACATAAAGACGTGTAACTATTGGTTTCTTACATGTTATGATTCTGTTATACTGTAGTCCACATTGAACACACTTCTTTAAAAAGATTGATCAACAAATTGATATGAAGTTGTATTTTGCAATAAATAACAAAGAAAAACCTGTTCTAAATCCTTTGAACTGACTTTGATTCTTGCCATTTTTTATTTTGTCTTTTAATTAAAAGAGTACCAGGGTTTCCGTCAGAGGGGGGAAAGGGGGGATTTGCCCCCCCTCTTTCCAGAAGAAGGTGGGTAAAATCCCCCCTTTTCATTTCAAATTGCACCTTACAGGAACCTTGAAGCAAGCTTTTGTCCCCCTGAACCCATTCATATTCCTAGCCTAGGACAGCATCAACTTGGACTTGAGGTGTAGCAGTAATAAATCCCCCCCTTTTTTGTGCTTCTGGCGGAATCCCTGAGTACTTTTCCAAGTTTTTGGTTTGGAGCTTTGCAATTAGCCTTTTTGGAACAGACTCTAGAAGTTTGCGTACAGTAAATTGATGTGGAATGTCTTGACTCTTCTGTATACGATATATCTTCAAGTTCATTCTAGACACACAGGGTTGGCAGTTTTTGCCACAGGCGGTTTTTACCAGTGGTTTTTAACGGTAAAAACCGTCCCGGTAAAAACAGGTTTTTGCCGAAAAATGGAAAAAACGGAAAAAACCTATTCTGCTACATTGAATTAAATGTTTTAAGTAACAACATTTTCCTACTTTTTTCAAGATTAAAGGATGACAATCATTATTTTACATCAAGACTGACCATTTTAGGCTATTAAATTTACCATGTAAGGGTCTGGATGGATTATTTTTAGTGACTTGTGTCACATTTTGCCAGATTTACACTGACACCATACAGTACCATAAAGTATAAATCTAGTTATGAAGATTGACATCTTACTGTACATCATTATTTTCTCACCTGTGATATAAATGATCAATTTTCACATTGTATTGAGCTAAACATTAAGGCAAAGAAATTTCTTTTCAAAACTGCTTTGTATACTGTTCTGTACTGATACTGTATTATACAGTATGCAAGGAGAGAGCTAAGACAAACTGTATCACTGTAAAGAAGTCTATATGCAATATGTTGCATTGTGCGTTTGCCCACTTTGGCTATACATATACAGCTATCCTTTGTTTTCCCCCAAAATGACAGCCTTCCATTCCTTTTACAATTTTAAAGAAGGCTTACCACTTTAATAAACATGAACAATTTCATTTATCCTCATTTTGTGAAACTTTGTTTGATATTCCAGTAATTTTGTAGAAAACATTAACTTTCAGTCTTTTATTGTTAGTATGCAGTTGAAGTTTTACCACTTTTAATTTTGAAGGCTTTATACCTAACATTGTAATATTGGCATTTTTGTTTTCATTCTAGCTTTAGCAAGTTTTATTGCTTAATTTTTAAGTTAAAATAGAATCTTTAAGTCATGTAAACAACTCTGTCTCATTTGTATTATTCATCATGTGTGATGGGCTAGAGCAACCCCACACTTTTAATTGTCAGAGAAGTTTTTTCCAGTTTCTACCAGTTTTTACCGGTAATAACCACTTATTACCAGTTATTACCAGTTTTTACCGCTGTCCCGGAAAAAACAGGTTTTTTCCGGCAAAAACCCAACCCTGTAGACACAGATATCATGTCTTTTGAAGTGTAATTACAAATTCTGCTGTCAGTTTGCAGTTCTGTTCCCATATGGAATTGTCACTTTTATATTAAGTTTGAAATTTGAGACTTGGATACCAGTTGTTGGAAGCTGTTACTGTCTCTAAATCTGTATTGACTCTATTGAGACCTGTTATCAATGTCTTTGGAGTATTTAAACCACCTTTTTGGAATTAATCAAGGACATTCTCAAAAAAAAGTATATCTTGTGAACACCATTGTGGGATGTTGTTAAGGTTTAAAATAGAGTCTCCATCATTGTAGATCAGCTCAGGTCAATTTCCATGGTTACAGCTTAAGGTCAAGGGGCAACACACTTGTGTGATTTTAAGAGAGGTTCTTATGTTTTGAATGCAGGAAGACTGGTATTAAAGTTCTATTATTATCATTATAAGCTAAGAGGAGGCCTACAGTACACCCAAAGTTTATCAATTTCATTTTCACAGGTTTGCTTCCACACATTCCAAAGTCATTTGTTGGACAAAAAAAAAAAAAAATCAAAATTTGCAAAAAAAAATAAAAGGCAAAAAAAAAAAAGAGATGATTCTCTTTATGTGTTTTTTGTGTAACTTTGCAAAATTTCTAACCAGAGGGCCCACAAAATTTGGAGTTAGAAATCTGGCAAGTGTGAAGTCAAGTATGACTAACATACAGTAAATGTGTGTACACATTCAGTCTGAGGTAAACATGCAAAGTCCTCCAGCAGTTATAGGGTCTACAAGGCATGACTACCACTGTCAGTTCTTGTGGGGGCTGATTTGTAAATGTCACTTGTAATCTGGATCCATGGGTAGCTGATTGAAGCAAGCAGATAGTAGCACATGGTGACTGTGAGTGTAAATGAAAGAAGTGTGTATGGATAGCAGGAGCTTACAAACAGAAATGATATTACTACATTTTGTTTGCATGGAACAGCATATCTGTGCCCTAAAAACCAAGAAAATTGTGTTGGACTTGTCATGCTGCTAGAATTGAATAGGATTCTCAAGCCAATGTTACCCGAGAAAAAGGCGTTTTCTCGGGTGATGCCTGTCTCTGTAATTGCCGCAGTTAACCCCTTTTAAACCAACCTTGTTGCTCTATTGAACAAATATAGTCTTTGAAGGAGACAAATGCCTTTTATTTTATTGATCTTAATGCAGCGGTCAATTGTAATCTTCACCTTGCCCCCCTCAAGCGTTCACCTTTTTCCACCTTTTATGGAAAAATAATTAGTTCAAGATTCACCTCTGTATTGAAATTTGTAAGGTGCAGGTTCACCAACCTCTATAAATCTTTAGGTGAGGATTCACCAAGACTTGTGTTTTCGTTAGGTAAAGATTCACCAGTCCGCAAATAATTGTCAGTCCAAGATTCGCCACATGATTGTCTTTAGGTAAAGATCCACCAGCCTGCAAATAATTGTCAGTTCAAGATTCAGCACTGAATAAAAATTTGGTTTACGAAGCTTTACAACATGAGTAGGCCTATGTAGTAAAAGGAGTCCCTGTATTGTCTTCAACTGCAATAGTGAAATCAAGAATGGGGGAGGGGGAATGGGCATTTTCCGAACCCCAGTTGTGTCCCCCACTCAGCTCCTGAAATAAAGTACAAAGATGAAATATGGAAAGATGAACCATATATCCTGCCCTATAGAAAGGGCAGGCTCCAAGGGAAAGAAGGTTTTTATATTTAATTGGCAATGCTATTTAAAAAGGAAGAAAAACAATAGGTTATGAAATAATCTTGTCAAGACCACTGCTTTATCGATCCAAATTGTCCAATGGCTAATACAACTGAATAAGCATTTAACTGGAAAAAGTCCTCTTGTGACTTTGTGGTACAACTTTGTCCCTCACAAATCCCACCCTCGCAGTAAACTTCGGGAGAAAGTATGTACGGCGAGATCTTAGGCCTAGTTTCAGAAAACTAGGCCTAGGCCTAGGTACACTAAGCTATGTTAGGCCTAGCCTAATGTTATGCTAGCAACTCAGCCTGGCCTTTATTCTTGCAATGATTCGTAGCCTAAAGGCAGATTCATTTCATTATAGCCAAAGGGTATTTACAGTTTCGGTCTTTTTTTTTTTTATAAATGTTGGCACATTTATCCTTTAAAAAAGGCCTACACGAAGAGTCTTAACCTTCTTCGCTATCTCTATCATCATACAAACAGTATGTTGTTATTGCTAACTTTGTTCGGCGCGGCAAATAGCTCACATAGGTACGCTGGCCGTACGGTCTCTCTGCACTGTAGCATTGTGGTACCATGATTCGGTCAATTAATGAGTGTCTGGCACTGTGTATAAGCCATACATTTTGTATGCAGTGACTCAAGGTATTGACTGACTCAAGGTATACTCACTATACCTTTAGCGTAATGGTTACTTGCGGAGACCAAAGCATGCGATCAATTTTCCACATGTTAGATCAGAATTTTCCCGAAATGTCCAGACGTTTGACGCAATTTCGACCATCACAAAATTATTTTTCGATGCATTTTCACCATAATTAAAAAAAATAGTTCGTTGAAGATTTGATGCTTTAAACATTTGTAATACGTCAAGTTTCACTCTGCCGTGAAAAATGTTTAGGTCAATTTTCACAAATTTTAAGTTTTTGAGACTTGAAGATTTGACGTCGACTCGACATCGAATCTGCAACGAACCTTGAGGGGGGTTAGGTGAAGATTACAATTGACGGCTGCATAAGATACCTGAACAGGAAGTTCTCTTATACTGATTCTGGATTATTAGTTGCTTCAAGGCCCCTGTAAGATGCTATTTGAAGTGTTTTACAGGCTTGTGTAAGTTCAAGGGGGGGATTTTTCTTTTGGAAAGGAGGGGTACAAATTCCCCCTTTTTCCCCCCTGCCAGAAACCTTGACCATGAACATATGCATTATTTATGTGCTAAAAAATTATGAGAGATAACTGAGAAGAGCAAAAAGAGAACTGTGAAATATTTAGGGCTCTTTAATAACCCACATACTTTTAATAGTTCCAATATTCAAAAACATAACATCCCATTCCAAAGTTTTTCAATTTTGAAATCTCAAATACTTGTCCAAAAGAAATATGTGGTTGTTTGGACTTATTTTTAAATTGCTCATTAATGTCCATATAAAGTATATACACAAGTGTGTGGAACAAGTGTTTACCTGCTGCCTGGCTCATAAATCAGTGGGATCATAGAATTTTGTGCTATTCCTATGATTCAATGCTTTTAACATGCCATACTGTTTGTTTTTGAAAACTGCTCACCAGGATATGGGTTTGGCAAAGTGCCGATTGTTGACCTTATGAACTGATTTCAAGTTTAAGTGCAAGAAATTCTTCACCACTTTAAATAGACTTTTGTCCTCTTCATGTGTACACCAACATACACTTTCCCCCAGGTGAAGGCACTATAGATTTACAGTACTTTCCAGGGTATGTTTTTACAGTAAAGGTCTCATTCTTGTCTACAGAGGGTTTGAACTTGCTGTCTCAATTAAGGCTGTGAACGTTTAGCAAAATAACTTAACGTTTAACCTCTCAAATTTGCAATCGTTTAGCGATTAATCGGGATTACCTTATCATAAAAAAAAAATAATTTCAGTATGTAGCTATTGATGTAATGTAGAAGTAGTAATTGTTGTTATCTTGCATGGTAAAATCAAATTATTCTGAAACATTGAAGGCCTGCAAGGTTCAAATTATGCCCAGAATGTTCCATTTAACAAAAACCAGGAATCATCAGAGTATGCCAATGGACAACACTTTTTTTCTATCCATTTGTACTCTAACAAAATGTCAAAAACAAGTTTTGCGATTAATCGCTACACGTTCACAGCCCTAGTCTCAATACCCCAGTTATTTGCTACAAATTTTAAGTTGATGCACATTCGTTTTTCAAATAATTAAAATTAAAGTTTGGTTAACTTTTCAGGTCAGGGTTGGGAAGAAAATACTCTCCCAGTAGGCTCAAAAGATGACTTAGGCCAGGGCCCAAAAGGGGCTGCAACAGGTTCGCATGATCCTCAAGAGGTGGATGTTGCCTGTGGTGCAGCATTGTCACCAGAGGCATCCCCACCGTCAATTGTCAGTGAGTAATATTTGGTTAACAAGTGGCATGCAATGTCTTAACTATATCGTGCTTGTAACCACTGTATCCTGAAAAATGCCCTTTCAGTGTTGCCCCATTTGCTTGCTTACCACAATGATGTCATTTGCTCTCGAAATATGTACCAGTTTTATGCAATCTTCTGTGATCAGGTTTGTAGTTCTCCCATCTCCCCCTCGCCCCCCCCCCCAAAAAAAAAAATGCAAAAAATGGTAATCAAAGTATCCAAAAGTTGACAATCCTTTACCTTGCTGGTAAAAATGTGCATAATCTGCTGAAAAGAGTCAAATTACCACAATGTTTATTTGATTTCCTGAACAAAACTAACCAAATTTCCTGCCAACTACACAAATACCAAAACTTCCCTGCAACTTAAGAAGCTTCTGAAATTGCTCATTGTACCATCCATGATGTGTCCAAAACTTGTATCATACTGTCCTGCTTCATTGCCTCAAACTTGGTGTGAGGAGAAGGTGGAGCCACGGAGAGGGGGTTAAGGAAGGGAAAATATGAGTAATGCCTGCTGGAGCATATAAAGAACAGAAACACCAAAACCACACTTAGATGTACAGTGGTGTACCTTTAAAGGCCCAGTTCTCTCACCCCAAACAGTACCAATTCTCCTAACCTTCTTACTGGAGCCCCTCCCACAATTGTCTGAAATTCATTCTCATCCAGATACAATCTCAGTTTATTGCTTCAAGGTGGGTATAGAAAAACTCAGTTTATATAATCAAAACACTCTCAGTACTATTCATGCTGTGTAATGTAAGCTTTGGTACTCTGCATTGTCTGAATTAGCTGTTAATCACAGAGCTGAGCCAATTGAGAATTTCTGTACCACTGTACCAAAATTGCAGTTTGGGGTGATAGGTTTGGTCCTTTCAGTTTGGTTTTGGTGTTTCTGTTCTTTGTCTGGGATGCTACCAAGCAATACAATAGGTCCAAGACAGATTGTAGTTGTTAGTACAATAAATGTGGGAAATATCATTTTCTGAAATATAGTTTTCTGTGTATATTAGAATTTGTCCAATGATATGGTGCAGCATGTAGGGTTTTGTTGGCAACCTGCTCGGCTCAGGACAGGATGTAACTCTTGTGAATCACACTCTTGAAATCAATTAAAGGACTTAAGCAGCCAATCTTCTCACCCCAAACTACAATTCTTGTAGGGAAGAACAGAAATTCTCCATTGGCTCAGCTCTTTGATTGACAGCTAATTCAAACAATGCAGAGTACCAAAGCTTATATTTAAAAACAGCATGAACTGTACTGAGAGTGTTTTGATTTAAATACACATTGAGCTTTTCTATACTCACTTTGAAGCAATAAACTGAGATTGTGTCTGGATGAAGATGAATTTCAGACAATTGTGGGAGGGGTTTAAGTAAGAAGGTTAGGAGAATTGGTTCTGTTTGGGGTGAGAGAATTGGGCCTTCAAGTTGTCACCCACCCTAAACTTACAGATTTAAAATCAACTTTTTTGCCAAATTTCACAATTTTCTTCTTACTTTTCTTTCATCAGAAGTATCCATCTTTTTTGATATTTCAGGAATAACATAATCTTGGAACTTTAAGCATTTATTCCTTAAAGTTGATTCATGATTCATGTGGGGCATACTACTATACTTAAGAATTGGATTGCTTGCATTTTCCCTTTAATGTTTCAGCAATAAGACCTATGCACCCATGAAGTGAGGTGATGCAATTTAAGGAAATTTTAGATGTTTGAAAAATGAAAAAATGTTGTTACTCAAGACCTTTGCTATTGGTAGGATACAACCCAATTGCAACCAAAAATTTAAATTTTAGATGTTGGAAAAATGAAAAAATGTTGTTCCTCAAGAGCTTTGCTATTGGTAAGATACAACCCAGTTGCAACCAAAAAATTTGAAAAAATAATTGTTTGCTGCTTGCAGTGTAGCACTGTGATGAATGATTTGATATTTTGGTAGATTTTACAGTGGCTGCAGGGGCAATAAAATAATGCTGTTTGATAAAAGAACAAGTTATTTCTCAGTGATACAGGCTCAGGAATCGTTTTTATTGCATTCTAGGACACTGTAGTTTCATGCTGGGGTTAAAATAAAGAAAATGGACTCTATGTCCTTAGAAATTTTCTTGGGCCCATAGCTCCTACAAGGAGGGGCCCAGGTTGCTCCTAAATAATTAAAATTTAATTGAACAGCTTGTACATTTCTTTTTGTGTATTTGGTACATGAAGTGTTTCTTCAGAGTTAATTTTGACAAAAAAAACAGCATAAACTTTCACTGTCATGAAAATATATGTATAATGTGCCTAGGCTGGTCTAAAAGAGATGTGGACAAAACTGATTTCGTTCCATTTTATCAGTTTCTTTTTTATTTATTTTTGGACCTCTTGATTCTATGAGCTAGGACCCACTTCCCCCCTATAGTTTCAAGGCTTATTTCAACCACTGTTGTGTCAAGCACAGTTGGTAAGGAACTTAAAGGTCAAGAGAAGTCACCCCAAACTTATTTGAAGCAACAGTTAAATATCACAGTTTTCCTGTTATTTCTCTTCAAAGCATCTTTCATCGTATTTTATAACTTAAATAGTACATGTTCAAGGTAAAACAAGCAGTTACTTCTAGTAAATTTCACATCAGAAATGAAAAATTGTTCTCTCATGATTCTAACCAGCCAACCATGAAACAGGACTGTCTACTACACTACTTCAAGTTGGGCCCAGGGTGACTGCTGTTGCCCTTTAAGTTTGAATATATTTTATCTTAAAACACCTGAGGATATTTGGGAAGGATCATATAATGTGAAGCTGCCTGTAGGTATTGAGAGTGTTTTAAAATATGAAAACAAAATGTGGGCAGAGGAAAACAAAAGGAAGAAAAAGGACATTTGAGGTCTGCATCTCCCCACTTAACTTCCTATTTACTGACTTATGATTCATGTGTTTTGGGGGGAGAAATCTGCTGAATTTGCAATTTCTTGGCCTGCTACTTGAAGTAGCTTTTGAGAATTTAAGTAGAACCTTTTGTATGAAGTGGTTTGAAGTTTGTTGGTTCTTGTCAGTATTTAGGTGAGTAAGTGTGAGAAGCAAACCTATTTCGCATCAATAACATTAAAATTTATATGAATATGTGCTTGCCAGGGAGAGCTAGTAAAAACCCTTGAAAGTTTACAAAAAAAATTTTTCTGGTATGCTTCGTGCCAGCTCATGGTGGTGCTCCGCTTAGATGGTGGCTAGAGTACCTTCATAGGGACCCTATAAAGGTAATCTAACAGTGGCGAAGGTTGTCCTCCTTTTCTGTCATGAAGGAATGGACACCCTAGTGTGTGTAGTATGGAGTTTTATGGCCTAGTTTCCAACCAACTGGTGCAAGTCTAAGCTGGCCACGACCTTTTTTCCAGTTGTAGCGTATGGAATGTATCACTGGACATGTCACATTTTGTGAGATGATAATGTTGGCAAGTATGCACATAACTAGTTTGCAAGAGGAAGGCTGTAGAGACCTCTCGAGACCTAAACCTTTACTGCATTGTTCCCCCTCCCCCCCCCCAGAAAAAAAAAATTGTCCCATAGCCCTGTGCATGTGAGTTTAGAGCTGTATATGATGAATTGAAATAAGCACTGCCATGTCACCCACACATTTCACCTTTAGGTGACCTTCCTGGGGAAACATAATTTTTTGTCAAATTGTTATCAATCTCCCTAAAAACATAACTCTTCCTGGCTGGAATTTTAAGTTTTTGGCAAAATACCAGAAGCATGTCAAAAGCTGAAGTGGTACTTAAAATTGATATATTTATTGGAAAGGAATAACTGGTACATATTTGAAATAATCAACATTTTTGTAAAGTTTAATCATGTCAATGTTATGTCTCTTCTTCCAAGTCTCTCTGAACTTTTGACTTTGAATAGTCAGTCTTCACATACCAGTCAGTGAAGGGTAGCAGTTGCCAGTTTAAAAGCCATGCATAGAAATGGGTTTGGTTCATGAGCTAGTTCAATCCAAATTTTGACTCCTTGTCTTGGAAATTAGGTAGAAACAGACAAGAATGGACTATAGGTGAGTATTCAATATCAGGATCAACTAATGTGGTGGTATAGGATGAGAGGGCCTGGGTGCTGCAGTCTCCCCAAATGGCAAAAAACTTGCTGAATGGAGCACACTTTAGTGCCTCAGTTGGGCAGAGCTATGCCCTGGGATGGGATCTGAAGTTGGGCAAAAAGTCACAGCCCCCCAGTTAGAAAGAGTCCCCAACGGCCATGTAAACTGATATACTCCTGTATTGTTATTGACAATCTCTGCTATATTGAGTACAAACATCATTACAGTTTAGTCATACTTTATGGAGCAGGGGATCACAAACCTTTTCTAGGGAGGGGTCTCATTTTGCACCGATGAATTTACCAAAATATATAAAACTGTTTTTTCCCCCAAGTTAACGCACCTGAGGGGAGGAGGCGTGGCCCTCATTTTCATTGTAAATACATATTAATCATAATGTGCATGATTAGAACCCTGGGGATACTTTGCCAACCAAGTAAATTTGTCGACCTACAGTTCATTTCTTACTATGTAGGAATCCTATAAATTCCAAGTCAAGCCTCAAATTCAACAGCAAGTTCCATGGCAGCCATTGCTGTCGTACATACCCTCTTTGCCGCAATGCTCAGATACTGTGGTTGCCATCATCGCATGGCCTCAATGTGCCTCACTCACTGTTTTAAGTATACAACATGTAGCTTTGTTGTGTTTGCTAATTTTCTGATGTGTTTTTATGCTCATGGCATTGGAAATGAGAATGGCCTTGATGCCCTGAAAAATTCAAACTGAACCAAGGCCAAATGGCCTTGCACCTTGGAAGCGGAAGTGTGAGGCCTGCCAAGTACATGGAGCAAAACTTCAGGATAACATGTGTACTCAGACCAGGTAAAGGGTGACAGTATTTTCTGCAAACCTGTGCGACTAACATTTTTGTAACTTATTTTTCAAACAAAAGTGTCGAGCCATTCCCCCACATAATTTAAAGTCTTGCTGTACACATAAATAATGGATAAAATTTTTTAACACTATATTGATTGGCCTCACAGATGTGATGTTGAATTTAAACCTGAATGACGCTTAAGTACTTTGGATGTTTATTTTAATAATGCTGTCTCCTTGCTAACCTTGGGAAAAAGCACCTAGAGCAGCTACAATTTTGTTCCTGATTTGGTGCTATACAAGTTCAATGTATTGTTATTAGTATTATTAAAAAATAAGTTAATAGTCGTCTCTGCCTTGAAGCCAGAAGCTGCATTTGTGTGGCCATAACTCAGTGTATGGGTAAAGGATATTAGACCAGGTAATCCCAGTCAAACCACAGCATTCATTGAGCAGCAGCATGGAAACTCTCTGGGCTAATAAATTTGATTGGAGTTTACTGTGTCAGTTACCTTGTTAACCCCAGTGACCCCCTCCCTTAATTTTTGGTCTGAATTACCACAGGCATCTACAAACGTAATTATTTTCATGCTCACTGCACATGGCTTTTTGACCCTACTTTCCTCCATTCTATCTGAGCACTTTATTTACATGAAGGCAGAAAAGAGGGGAAAGTGAGAAACATTTTATTTGCCTTCGGAGGAAATGATATCCGATCATGATGATTGTAAAGTCATGATGACTCGAGGTAATGTAGGGGTGTGTTGTTTACATGAGAGAAAACTTGCCATTATCAAACCCATGAAAATATGGAAATCCCGAGAGTACAAAGTAAAAAAAAAAAAAGAAAAAATGGTAAGCTGGTTTACAAGCTTCAAGGAACAATCACAGGCATAACATATGCTGAAATATGATTTCAAGGATAATATTTGTGTCTTGAGTAAAAACATCCTGCTGAAGTTAAGGTCGAATGTACAGTATGTCAGTATGACAGTGTTGCCATTGTGAACATGTGGTGCTGGGAAGAATTTGTTGATGTCACAGGGCCTATAGCCAACTTTCAGATAGGAGGTGGGAGGGGGGTACTCCTGTGTGGGAACTTTGCCAGCCTGGGGGATTGTTCTGATTTTTCCCTCTCCCCTCTCAGAAATTTTTGCAAAATATCAAGGAACTTAGATGTAAAATGGTACTGTGGCATTACTTTTGACTTTGAATGGACTAATGATGGTAGTTTAGTCTTGGTCTTACTTTATCTGAGGTAATATCCATCTTATGTCCTTAAGTCTAAAACCTTTCATGGGAAAGTTTTATGGGGTTAATGTTTCCCTTCATTGCCCTCTCCCTTTGAGAGACATAGATACCCTTTTTTCACCAAGCCTATAGGCCTATGTATTAGGCCTATATCAAAACAAACTTGTGAGAGGTGCATCAAGTTTTACTATGTTGGTGTTGAAAGAAAAAGTTTGAAGACCTGTTCTGACACAGAATTTTTCAACAAGTGGATAAAAGAAAATTATTGGAAATTCAAGATGCACCTGTTATAGTGATGTTGGGCATACAAATATAGTAAACCCATGCTTTATGTGGAATACAACAAGATACTTGTAGAAGAAATGCAAAATGGCAAAGTACTTTTGAGGATGTAGTAGCTTCCTCTGGGAGTGAATGCTAGGCTTTGCTGAAGGGCTCTTTGCCAGAGTCGGGAGGACTTCAAAATCTCGCCCCTGTTGGCTATGGAACGCCAAAACCGCCATCGCATATGACGATGTACTTCCATTTGGTGGCGTTATTTTACATGACGTTATTAGTTCAAATGGCCATCTATCCAGGAATGATGACGTTCTTCCGTTTTTCGACGTTACCAACTCAAACGGCGTTCGATCACATATAACGATGTACTTCCATTTGGTGGCGTTATTTTACATGACGATGTTAGTTCAAATGGCCATCTATCCCAGGAATAATGGCGTTCTTCCGTTTTTCGATGTTACCATCTTAAACGGCGTTCGATCAAACGGCGATGTGTATCCAAGACGTGTATCTAAGGCGTGTATCCAAGGCGTGTATCCAAGGGGAGTTCCTGTTCTCAAGTATACATATTCAGCAAAGTAAAATCAAACCAATCACAATGGTTGTCATATAAAGAGATCTAGGTCTCGCACGTGTGCGCGCGGTTTCATACTAGTTACTCAATATACTAGGCTAAGTTAGTTACCCACATGTCCCATATGCATATTTAATAACCTCATACAACCACCTGTGTGCCCTAAGCAAAACGTTGAAGTTCAACGATCAGACGATGGATGAAATAATTGAATCCCTTCACATCGTAAATGAAGACGAGGTGAAGGAAAACTTTCTGAGGGAAGCAGTAAGTTTGATCACTCATTGCAATGATAATGCTCGCCTTTACGTAGCTCAAGCCAAACCTGATTGGCTGCATCTTTTACAAAGCCATCCTTTAGATGGAATAGTCATCATTGGTAACTCCCCTTGGATACACGCCTTGGATACACGCCTTAGATACACGTCTTGGATACACATCGCCGTTTGATCGAACGCCGTTTAAGATGGTAACATCGAAAAACGGAAGAACGTCATCATTCCTGGATAGATGGCCATTTGAACTAACATCGTCATGTAAAATAACGCCACCAAATGGAAGTACATCGTCATATGCGATGGCGGTTTTGGCGTTCCATAGTTGGCGGGGGGCTTTAGAATATATACCCCCATGGTATTTCCTGCCTGTCAAAAGAGGGGACTAAAGGGAAACCAAACTTGAACCATAGTTGGAAATTAATTTAAACTTTGAGCTTTTTATCTAGTTGACCGACACTATATAACACAGTCGTGTTGGTAATGTCATTAAATCTCATCCAGTTTTAAACTTTTCAAAACTCAGCTGGCTCCTAAAAGCCACATTGGCTTATCACAGTTGTTTCATAATTATTTTATCTGAAGTTGTTCTTTTGACTTGGAAAATTCACTGTTTGCACTCGTTTAAGAAAAAGTTGAAATTATATACAGTATATAATATAGGGAGTTGATTTTTGTCAACTAGCACCTCACTGCATAAAATCACAACTCCAGTACACACACTGTGTAATTTAATGCAAATGTCTTTCTTTTTGGGAGAAGTTCATATGGGCAGTGTAAATGACTACACTGTAAATATAGAGGAATTTCAATGAATGCAAAATTTTGTAAATTATATGAGGGTATCTCCTACCACCCCTTCCCTTCCAGTGAGGCACCACCTTTCACCTGACAACATTTTCCCTCCAGTTACACTTTTCAATAAATGTTTCTAAGGTGTGATCCTCACTCATAATGTTTCTTCCAAGATGAATCTGTATTCTATTACATCTGTGTTTCTAAACCTGCCCCAAAATCTGAAACTGTGTATCATTTTTCTGATAGAGATACAAAACTAAAGTTGAATCACCTTTTTCTAGGATGACCTTAGATACCTCTTTGCCATGACCTCTCACCAGGTAAGCACTCACGGAATTCCACTGCTGCTTTACAGTACAGCAGGTCAAACCTGTGGCTTCAGTCTTCGAAGTCATAAATGGTTTAGTCTGTAAAATGCTCTCAGTGGGAGCTAGGGAGTCAATTGCACAACTTACCATCTCTGGTATCAGATTACACCCAAACTTTTAGTTATACCATTTCAAATATTTATGGGTGCTGGAATGTGTTCAGATAGCTTGTTCCTAGTGACAGCTGTCCTCATAAAAAAGGCGTTGTATACTACTGTAGCAGGTATCTAGTACACCTCACAGAGGAACCATATCAGAACATATATGCACTTTCATACTGGATGAGAGAAACCAGGTACCTTTTGTTGTGAGTAAACATACTCCAAGGGTCTCCTCAAAACAGCTCCCTGGACTATTCATGTAGCAAAATTAGAACTTATTCCCAAGTGCCATAAAAAGTGTGGCTTTTTTTTTTGTACAGCAGAAAGTGCAAGTTGATCAGCTTCATGGTAGTAACTTGCTAGAAGTGATGGAGAGGGTATGGGGAAGGGGTTTGGGTTTTAGACATTCATGAGTGAGGTAAAATGTTTGGCACAACATGAAAGAAATATGATGGTTTGTCTTTGCCTGTACTTTTTGCAGTTTTCTAATGAACAAGGGCATGTTGTAAGTGACTGGCTAGAATGCACTTTTGGGGGTACTGTTGCAGGGCTCGAAAAATAGGGTGCCTGAGTGCTCAAGGGCATCATGTCTAATGGCTTGGGCAACAAAAATTAATGAATTGCACAGCAGAAGATGCCTGACTGGGCACCTCAATTCACTGTGCAGACAGATCATTATCGTGTTGGAAGTTTCCCATTAACTATTGTAGTAACACTACAACTCATTTTACTCTACCTCTCAATGCTTGTTACAGTGATTGTCACTGTAATGCTTTGGACCAACAAAGTTATTAAATGTCAAATTATTACCATGATTTTCTAATTTCCTTTATCTTTTGACATTTTCCTAATTTGGGCAACCATAAAGGTAAAAAGCCATAAAAGGCTGTTAGGCAACCAAAAACTACTAATTTAAAAAAATGGGTTGCCTGACAGGGCTACAAGACAACAGGAAATTTTTCAAGCCCTGTGTTGTGTTGTTGCTGTTGATTTTCAATTTCATCAACATCAAAGTTGCAATAACCAAATTTTAGACACATAAGCAAGGGGAATTTTAGAGTGAGTATTTGGTAGACCATTCCTGAAAAACCTGGTCCAGAATCTGCCATGTTATCATTAGATCTGAATCCCCCTTGAAACTTGGACAAACCTGTCCTGTCCTTGAAGTCCTTGCTTGTTACACAAGTTACAAGGAGCGACACTGTTGCAGATTACATGGTCCAGTGACCATCTTTTGTTGTCTGCTGTTTGCTGTTGTTGTAAAATTGGTCAAGTCTTGACATCCACTTTCAAGGGGCAGAATTCTGTTATGTGCATCATTTACCAGCTAGTATGTTACTTAGAAAGAGCATGAAACAGGCAAAAAACACTTATGCTAGGGGTCTTGCCATCAATAATACTTGGATGAATTGCTGCTATTATGTACTTGGTTTTTACATGACAAGGATTCCCCATTACCTACAGGTACTCTTACCCAATCTGCCAATGGCAACTTGGGTAAGAAGGATCAGGCTACAGGACCTTTGATTTGTTGGGAAAGGGCCTCCTATCAGCCCAGCCCAGCTTTTCATTGTGTCATTCATGGGCTGCTTTCAACAATACTAGGTTTCATTAGTCAAGATGGGGTGCACGTCTGCCAGGCAAGATAAGGTTCATGTCTGGCAGGAAAATGATCTGCACAGAGTTAAGAGGATCAGTTGTGGTTGAAATTTTTTCTGCGGGCTTATGGGCATTTCCTGTAATGTACAGTATTATATACATGCTGCAAAATCTTTGGAATGAGTTGGTTGCAGATCCTTTGTTTCAATGAGAAAAGGCTGGGGGAGGGGGAATGGCTTTCTATGTAAATATAGAGGGAGCTGCTCACTATCTGTTAAAACTCCAGGGGATTGAGGCTCTTTCCAAGATCCTGGCTTTCTGGAACTGTGGAGAGATACCACCTCACACACAAAGGACTGCATAAGAGTCTATACAGAGTTTAGGAGTGTTCTTCCTGGTAGGGTCTGTCCATTGTATGGTGCAAACTCAAGTACCGTAGAGAAGTTGAAAATGGGAAGGGTGGGGGAAAAGGGGACATCCCTATGTTCTGACATCTCTTTGTTCCGACGTCTCTATGTTCCAACAATAATGTACTTTGGTACCGACAAAGTGTACTTTGGCGCCGAAAAAATGTACTTTGTTGCTGGTAATAATGTACTTTGCTGCCGACAATAATGTACTTAGGCACCAATAAAAATGCACTTTGTACCGACAAAGTGTTTTGTCGGAACATGTCTGAACATAGAGATGTAACCGGGGGAAAAATAGTCTGGGTGGCAGACAGACCTTGACATTACGCAGCATGGTGGGACTCAACAGCAGCAGGGTGGGCAATCCTTGTGAAAAAATGAAGTTAGGGGTCTGCCTTGGTTACTATTTTTAGCCTCATAAGTGGCTAAAAATGATTTTGAATATGCATGCAAAGTTTACAGACCTTCAATGAAGAAGAGAAAGAAACTGCTGTTTTGTTATAAATTGTTTTCTTTCATGATACTCCACCTACTTCCCATTGTGAATACATTATTTTTGACATCTAGGCATTTGTCCACACTGGATGACACTGGACAGTGCTAACCATCCCTGGGACTACAGAGCTAAAAGATCATAACTTTTTATCTGCCATGCCTGTTGTATACAATTTCAAATGATTTTTATTGTAAGACTGGTATAACTGGCAACTAGATACATGTAGTCTTCATTAAATGTGAGCCGAACTTCCAGTGCTGCATGCAGAGCATTGCCACTTACTGCTCGCTTCCCTTTGTTAGAGGATAAAACCCAACTCAAAATGGCAAAGTGCCCTAGGGAATGGATTTGCAATACTCGCAGTAGGGCACTTTTTGTAAAATTTATTGAGTCAATGTTTTCATACTGTTGAAAGACATGGTTTGAATATGCACATGGACTGAGAAGATAAAAACCATAACTTTTGATGAACGCTTCTGTTTACTGGTAGGCATTGTGCAGGTGCGAATGGAAGTTGTTGACTTTTCTCAGAGGCTGTTAAAATGGCTGGATTTGTAGAGCAAAGTTTTTATTAACCTGCTTTGTCTTGACAATGAAGTGGAATAAAATATTTAAAGGGCAAGAGCAGTTGCTCAAACTTGTTTTTGAAACAACAGCTAAATTTGGCAATTTTGTTTATTATATCTCTCAAAAATATCTTACATAATTTTTCAGGACTTAAATAAGGTAAACAAAGCAGTTTCTCCTTGTTGATTCCACAACTGGCTTCGTAAAATCAAAATGGCAAGAACTGTGGGATTCCTTTCCTGAGAACAAATTGTATCGAATCAAGCCAACCGTAGGAACTGGGGGAAATGGGGTCCCCAGCAAACGGAGAAACGATTTAGTCCTGACTAGGGCCCCAATCGGGCACACTTACCTTACCCACGCCTATTTACTTCACGGAGATGAAAGACCATACTGTATACCTTGTGACTGTGCCCTCACCGTCAGTCACATTCTCGTTGACTGCTTTGAATACTCCCATATTCGCCAGAAATACTACACGGTGCCCGACCTGAAAACCTTGTTTGGACAAACGGATTCTTCCCTTGTTCTTGGCTTTCTCAGGGAAAGTAAACTTTACAGAAATTTCTGACATGACTCCCGCTCTGTAACCATTTTAGTCAAATTTAACCCCATGATTTACCTTTTTTACCGTCACTTTTCTCTTTTCTGGGTTTTTGGTTTCGATGAAGAGAGAAACCTATGCATTCATGATGGCGTGTGTGTGTATGTATGTGTGTATGTGCATGTGTATATGTGTGTGTGTGTGTATGTGTGTGTGTTTGTGACACTTTGCTTGTTTACACGATATCTTGAGAAAAGAAGATCTGACAGTTCTCAAACTTGGTACACAGATACCCCATGCTGAGAGGAAGAACCCTATTTATTTTGGTTGAGGTCAAAGGTCATCTGGGGTCAAAGGGGGTCAAAAACCGAAATCCTTGTTTACACAATATCTCAAGATAAAAAACTTGGATTAATTTCAAACTTGATATGTAGATGCGTTATGATGTATGGAAGAACCCTATTGATTTTGGTGGAGTTCAGAGGTCATTTGGGGTCATGTGGGGTCAAACCCCGAAATCCTTGTTTACACGATATCTCATGGTAGGAAACTAGGATTAATTTCAAACGTGGTAGTTTGATGTGTTATGATGTAAGGAAGAACCCAATTGATTTTGGTGGAGGTCGAAGGTCATTTCGGGTCACGTGGGGTCAAACCTCGAAATCCTTGTTTTCACGATATCTCATGGTAGGAAACTTGGATTAATTTCAAACTTGATATGTTGATGCGTTACGATGTAAGAAAAAAAACAGAAATATTTTCGTGGAGGTCAAAGGTCATTTGGGGTCACATGGGGTCAAACCCCGAAATCCTTGTTTACACTATATCTCAAGGTAGGAAACTTGGATTCATTTGAAACTTGACATGTTGATGCGTTATGATGTAAGGAAGAACTCAATCAATTTTGGTGGAGGTCAAAGGTCATTTGGGGTCACATGGGGTCAAACCCAGAAATCCTTGTTTACATGATACATCATGGTAGGAAAGTTGGATTGATTTCAATCTTGATAGGTTGATGTGTTATGATGTAAGAAAGAATCTGATTAATTTTGGTGGAGGTCAAAGGTCATTTGGGGTCACGTGGGGTCAAACCCCGAAATCCCAATTTACACTATATCTCAAGGTAGGAAACCTTGATTCCTTTCAAACTTGATATGTTGATGCGTTATGATGTTAGGAAAAACCCAATAAATTTTGGTGGAGGTCAAAGGTCATTTGGGGTCAGATGGGGTCCAACCCTGAAATCCTTGTTTACATGATACATCATGGTAGGAAAGTTGGATTCATTTCAAACTCGATATGTTGGTGCATTATGATGTAAAGAAGAATCCTATTTATTTTGGTGGAGGTCAAAGGTCATTTGGGGTCAGAAGGGGACAAATCCTGAAAAACTTTTTAACACAATATCTCAAGGTAGGAAGCTTGGGTTGATTTCAAACTTGATATGTTGATGCATTATGATGTAAGGAATAACCCTTTTGATTTTGGTAGAGGTCAAAGGTCATTTCGGGTCATAGGGGGTTAAACTCAGAAAACCTTGTTTACACTATATCTCAAGGTAGGAAACTTGGATTCATTTCAAACTTGATATGTTGATGCCTTATGATGTAAGCAGCTTGTTTGCAGAATATCTTAAGGCACAGTATGAAATTTGGCTTTTTGAATGTAGAAATGTTTTGGTTAAAAGAAAAACCAGTTACTAACAGGTTGAGTCAAAGGCCACTTTGGGTCACCAGTTATTACAAGATCGAAATGTAGCATTTCATTGAAAAGAGCATGTTTGTATCATTGAAACCTCAATGCATTTTTGTATTCTGGTTTTACGTCAGTTTTAACTTAGCCTAACTTGGTGACACTATATAAGACATTCGTGTTGGTGTGTCGTTAAGCTCCATCTAACATCTAACATCCACAACTGAGCAGCAAAAAGTAAAGTATTGTCACATGAAGTGGACGACTACGTGAAGAGAAGAGCTTCCTTAAATTCTTTTGTCCCAAGATGTTTTAACAGCCATAATTTGCCCTCCAAAAGTTTGAATATGATCCAGGATTCAGTTTTATTTATAGAAAGAATTGATTTCTTCATCTGAGATGTGTTTTGTTTTATTTACTAATGATGAAGTATTGTTCGTTTTCATGTGCAATAATAGCATGAAACAGACTCCTACTCTAGGTTTACCTTTGATGTATGTACCAAATAGATAAATTTGTAAGGTGACACAAGCAACAAACGAACAAGGAGAAAACAAACAAATGTGATCACACATGGGAAACTGAAAAGTCATCACTAGAAAAAAGAAATTGCTTACACAGCTTGATCAGCTGTTTCAAGGCAAGGGGTAAACTTTTAGAAACTGTACCAACTAGGGAGTTAAATGGTAGTAAAAGTCATTCTGTGGTATTAAAATATATTCAGTCATATGCAAAGGAGTACTGTAGCGAAGCTCAGGGCAGCACTCTTGGGGTTGGGGAAGGAGTCAGTTCCAATATTTTTGTAGGGGAGACCATACCAATTGTCCCTTCCCCATCATTGTAGGGAAGAAGTTGAAGAGAAGATTTGACTCCTGTAATCTTACCACAGTCTTTCTAGATATATACGCCAGGGGTTACAGAATATGTCCACGGTATTTCCCACGTGTTGTAAGAGGAGACTGAAGGGGAACCAAATTTGGACTTGAATCATACTGGAAAATAAATTTAAACTTGGAACATTTAATTGAGTTGACCCACACTATAAAACACATTTGTGTTCGTGTGTCATTAAATATCATCTACACATGCTGCTCTGCCTGATTACATACTCCCTTGCATTGCCTGTGCAGTAACTAATTGCACCACATTTTACAGAAATTTCTTATTCTTTTTTATGAATCTCCTGCAAATAAATTTAATCTGAGAACTCTTTTCCTGCTTCAAAATTGTTTGAAATTCTTTGAGGCTGTGTATGCTATGTGAACAAACAACACCTTCCAGAAAGTCAATTTAAGATGCCTTCATTAACTTGTGTAATGTTGCAACAGTGGTAAAAATTTTGTTGGGGTTGAATACCCAGTTGTGCAGCATTTTAACTATCCCGACACAAAGCTTGCCAGTCTCAGGTGATAGTTAGATGAGACTAAACGACACACAGATATGAATGTGTTATGTAGTGTCAGTCAACTTGAAAAAATGTTTAAAGTTGAAAATTATTTTCCTGCATGGCTTAAGTTCAAAATTTGGTTTCCCTTTAGTTGCTCAAGACAGGCAGGAAATACAGTGGACATATTCTACAACCTCCAGCTTACAGGGGGAAGTTTCACTTGCTGCCAGTGGAATATAGCATTTACCTCAAGCTATGAAAATAGTTCAAGACCCCATGTTGATAATTATCTTTCAAAAAAGTCTTGGATCCTCCAAACTAACATACAGGCCTTTCTTACTGCATTACTTGTATCATTTCCATACAGTGGCATCCCCAAGGGAGGGTGTCAAGCAGGGCACATGCCCCTTGGAAAATCTTGTGCCCCCTGTGAGCCCCCAAACTGAGAATTGAGATGTTCAAAAAAATGATATGTCTTCCGTTGTCAGATTGTGGCTACTAACTTTTTAAGATTAGATTCTTCTTTTGGCAAGAAAAGGCAGCAATTTCCATGTTCTTCAAAAAAAATATCTCCCAAAACACATCCAAACTGCCATTTCCAGCTGTTTGAGAGGTTGTGTTTTTTCAAAATTTTCTCACACTTCTGATTACCCCAATTAAAGGTGGCCCACAGTTCAGGTAACTGTTCAGGCAGGATAAGGCCTACTGTACATCTTTCCTTGAGAGAATTATATGTAACTGCCCATCAACTGCTTTATCTTTGCAGTTCATCTCCCCTTCTTCAAAATTTCTGACAGATCTGCTGTTGGTGGTTGTTTTACTAGATTTGTTTCCAAGAAAATCTTGCTTGAAGTTCAAGTTGCCCTGGAAGTAATTTTTAGACCAATTGATATAAAGGCAATAAATTTATCCTTAAATTAACTAAGTGACAACTATGTTCGCACTAAAGCATACTTTCCTCTTGTAACTTTCAATGTTTGCTACAGTAACGGTCATTACGTAGGGCAATAGACACATGAAATAATAATGCAACATTCTAAAACAAATAAAAACAATTAAACAGAAATGACTTATTTCAGAAAAAGGGTTGTTTGATAGGGCAACAGCTGCATCAGAAAATTGCTCAAGCTGTCATACACATTTGAAAACATACAGTAGTGGTGACATCATGTACTAAAAATCTCTGTTTGTCCTAAAGGCTTGTGAAATTTGATGGGACAGTTAACATGTTTTTCAGACTACGAGCATTGTGGGTTAATGAAGTAAAAGAACACCAAATTCATGCAGTGCAATATGCATTTGTTGTGCAAGTGAAGTGTCTACATGGTGTATCTGATTCAGTTAATGGTTGCATGGTGCTCATGAAGAGATGGCCTTCTCCTGAGGTGCAGGTTACAGAAGACATCATCACTTTATTTATTTACAGTACAGATTATGGATGATATTTAAACTACCAACTTGCCCATTTTCAGAACAAGTGTTCAGCTGCACATTTCTGATGTTATTTAGGTTCACCCTGTATACCTATAGTGTGTAGTGGATCATGACACAGTATACTATCAATATGAAAACGACAAAGTACTTTTATATTAGAAAACTTCCCTCCAGGGGCATGTTTTTTTATGTCCTGGAAATAACATTTCATTCCATAACACTTCATTTTTATGTACATATTTTAATAAATGTGGCATACATATTGGCCATGTAACATTCCAATACCCCTGAACTGACACCCATGTATTCAAGCACCCTTATGTGCCAACATATATATTGACTGACTGCATGACCAAGTGGTAACAGCTTGCTACTTGCATGCAGTCAGGAAGTCTGGAGTTTGAGTCCTGGCTGGGTCATACCAAATACTCTAAAAATGAAACCTACTGCCATTGTGCTTGGTGCTCAGCTTAAGTCAATGGAGTAGGGAAAATAAGCCAGTCAGCCATAACTAAAGGGAAGGTTGTGGCTAGTCTGAATTAAACCAATTGGTAAGAGACAGCTGTAAAAATCCATTGGCCAGCTGACACCCCTATTTTCAAACAGCTCTATGTTCCAAAACCCCTACATTCCCAGTAGAATGTTTTAATGCAGGAGTTTCAGAATATAGGTCAATCACCAATAGCCTTACAGGACTCTTTCTCTCAGAGGGGGTGGTGACCTTTTGCCTGAATCCAGGTCCCCAACCAGGGCATAATCTCTGCATGACTGACACCAAAGAAAGCCTGATTCAGCAAGGTTTTGGCCAAGTGGGAGCTGCAGCCCCTTCCCTGGCCCCATCTTCAATCTACAGCCATTTGTCACTCACAAATTGGCATAAATTGGTATTTGAAATGGTAATTGTCCCCTGAAGGCTGGGGGTTATAGAATATTCCCACAGTTTTTCCCGCCTGTCTTAAGAGACAACTAAAGGAAAACCAAAATTGAACATGAACCATATTTAAAAATAAATTTAAACTTTGAACTTTTTATCGAGTCGACTGACACTGTATAACACATTCATGTTGGATTTTCCATAAATCTCATCTAACTTTAAAGGCATATTTTCATCATCCCAAACAGTTCCAATTCTCCCAACCTACTTACTTCTAGCCCCTCCCACATTTATCTAAAACTCATCTTTATCCAGACACAATCCTAGCTTATTGCTTCATGGCTTGTCCCAGTGGCCATACAAGTCCATAATGTGTAATCAAGACACTCTCAGTGCCCATGCTGTGTAATTTAGCTATGGTGCATTGTTTGAATGTGATGCCAATCAAAGAGCTGTACCAATTGAGAGTTTTGATATATGTATACTGAAACTGTAGTTTAGGGTGGCGAATGACTGCCTTTAAATGGTTATTTCCTTTTCACTTTCGCAGGAGTGACAGTGACAGCTTCTTCTGTGGACAAGTTTCCTGCCCCAGAGATCAGACCAGTTGATGATGGCACCAGTGTTGACACTGGGTTATCAGCACAATTGGATGGAGAGTACTATGATCCTAGCATAGAATCAATGGACACTACTGATCTTTTGAGCCAAATAGAAAATACCATTAATTCCATAGAAGCTGCACAGCAACAACAACCAGATAATACTTTCTCTTCAGAACTGGAAATCAATGTAGATCCCACTTCATCAATAAGTGCAAATATTAACCCTCACTCAGCAGATATCCCAGCTGTTGATGATCTAGAAACCGATGCTCATATCCATCTTCCTGAACCCAAAGATGGTCCCATACTTGAACTGCCAGAGGATGCCCAAATGTCAGTTGGTAGTAACTTTCCTGATGTAGAAGCAGACGGAACTTTTCCTGATGCATCTTTACAAATTAGCCCTGAGAGAAGAAGTCATTCCCCATCATCATCCAGATCATCTGGTAGTGAGAATGTGGCAAAGTCAAAGAATAGTTTCCCCTCATTCAAATTTCACATGCCCAAGCTTGGAAGCAAAAAATCCCCAGGTAAGGGTGAGGATCCAGGGAATGTTAGTATTGATTCAGCGCAGGAAAAAAAACTTGATGTAAGTGTTTCTTTTCAGCCTGACTTAGTGGCGGATGCCACCGATGTGATAACGAGAGTTGGCACATCCCAGATAGATGTGGATCCTACACTCCCAGACCAAAAGAATGACTCAAGCTTAGATACCTCTTTCAACATCACAGATGCATCAGAAACAAATGTAAGTTTAGGAGGGGGGCTTAATGTAAATGCTGGTTTTGATTCAAGCAAGGCCAGCTTGGACAAAAGTGTAGACCTAGAAAGGGATGATGACTCTGATATCGATGCTTATCTTGGAGGAAATGCTGGTGTTGTCTTACCTCCAACAAATGAGGGACATGTTGATGGAAAGATTTCTTTAGATGCTGCATCTAAACCCACCAGCAAAGGGAAACCCAAAAAGGGGAAAATTAAAATGCCCAAGTTTAGGAAATTTGGATCTAAAAAGACCGATAGTGGTGTTGATCTTCCTAAAGTGGATGCTGTTAAAGACATGGATGTAGAAAAACCTGATGCAGACAGTGATATTGAAGTAGAAATTAGTGTGAGCGATGGGCCAAGTAGACACAGCTTTGAAGTAGTTGGAAAGAGAGCAAGTCTGAAAAGAGATATCAATGAACCAAATATTGAAATGCCAGTATCACAAGAAGTGCAATTAGTTGTAGAGAGTAAACCACAAGGTGATCTTGAGGTTTCAATGCCAACAGTCAATGGTGCAGACCAAATGCATGTTGGACTTGTCACACCAGATGTGAAACAGGAAAATGGAGTTCATGGCAGTGTTGGTGTAATTGATAGTAGTGTAGGTCTCAGCCTTGATGGAAATGTTTCAGGTGGAGTTGAGGTAAATCGACCAGAGAGTCCTACTTTAAACGTTGGTTTGAATGTGGGAGGTGCATCAGATGTGGATGATACATCTGACATAGAGGCATACTTGGATCATCCAAGAGTGACAGCAAGTCCTCCTGCTGGCACTGTTGAAATCAGCATGGGCATTGAAAATCCTGATTCATCTGCAAGAGTTAGAGTACCTTACACCAAAGGAAAACTTTCCAGAAAGGGTAACAGGAATGCACCAAAGTTCAAATCCAAACCAAATTTCGGAGGGAAATCAGGCACGAAAACTGCAGGTGTCCATAGTCCACAGGTAAATTTGGGTTCTGATGTTGATGTAAGAGGGCCTTCTGGAGATTTTGAAATGGATGTGCAAAGCCCGGGAGCAGATGTATCCACAAGGAGCTTACAAACACCTAAAGCTGATGTAAAGACTAGTGTCAGTGAACCAAACTTGGTGTACGATGGGGAGACAAAGAGAAAAGGCTTCACCCTTCCTAGATTGAAAATGCCCAAATTCAAGAAAAAATCAAGAAGATCTTCAAAAGATAAGAGGGCAAGTGGCAGCTTTGATGCAGAAATAGCAGGATCTGCGCCAAGTAGTGCTAAAATTAGTGCTTCATCGAGCATGCCTGATATTTCGTATGGATCCAAAGGAAAAGCTGAATTAAGTGGCAATGTAAGCCCTGATTTTGATGGCCCCAGTTCTCCAAATTACCCTCATGTGGACACTGATGAAAAAAAGAAGAAACGTTGGTCTGGCAGTCTCAAAATTCCATCATTTGGTCTTCCCAAATTTGGAGGCCGGAAGAAATCACAAAGTGGAAGTGAAGGCCATGACATTTCATCTGAAGTAGATGTTACTTTCAACAAACCAATGGGCTATGATGGTAATGTTGATGTTTTTCCAGTGGTGGACACTGAAGCAAAGGCTTCAAAGAAAGATGGTAGTTTGGAATTTCCTTTGGCAGCTGGCTTTGACAGCAAAATAGAAGCTGATGTAGACATAGACAAACCAGGTGACAAGATTCGTGATCGTGTGAATGTTGATACGGATTTACCAAACATTGAGGGTAACATTGGTTTTGCCACAATTGAAGGGCAAAGGTCAGGCCTTCCTCAGCCAGATCTTGATCCAGAATTGGAGGTATCATTAAAAAGCGCAATAAATCCAAGTGCAAAAATTCCTTCTGTTCAAATGCAAGGGGTGGTAGATGCAGATGATCTAGATGTGAATGTGACAGAAGATAATTTAAAACTACCTCAGGTAATTGGTGATGTTGGAGGTGGTATTGACACTCCAAGTGGTGGATTAGATGTAGAAATCCCAAAAGGAAAGCTGGAATTTGATAAAGGAGATTATGATGGGGATGTATCAACAAATGTTGATGGAAGCATTTGTGTACCAAGTGGGGACTTTGGCATTGGTGGTGATATCAGTTACCCCACAAATGAAGTTAAGGTCCCTGGTGGTGAGGCTGATAATGTTGACATTAGAGGAAGTATTGATATACCAGTGGTTGAAATCAAAATGAAAGGAGATGGAGATGACAAAAGTGTATCATCCTCCTCATCTTCCAGTAGTTCAGAGGGTGATGAGAAAAGGAAAAAGAAGGGATTTTTGGGGTCTTTGCACTTGCCAAAGTTTGGTGGCAAAGGTAGAGCGAAGAAACCCAAAGGTCAGCACATTGACGATGAAGAGTTGGATGATATTGCTCCCAAGTTACATAAACCTACTGGAACTACAGGTATGAATGTTGGAGGCATTGATGCTGGAGCAAAAGTAACTACTCCTGATATCAGTGTAAGCCAGAAAGGAGGAAGGCCAGATCTTGATGTGGATATCCCCAGTCCTGAGGAAGAACTACCTAATGTATCTGCCAATATTGGTGTGAATGTTAATATGCCAAGTGGGGATGTTGTTGAAGATATTCCAAAAAGTAGGATTGATGTTGATGTGAGAGATAAAGATGTGGAAATGGACATATCTGGGAATATTGATGGAGACATCGATTTACCAAGGGGAGACTTTGATATTGCAGGGGACACACATGCTCCAAAGGGTGAAGTTGAGGTCCCCAGTGGTAATGGTAACCTGGAGGTAGGAGTTGGAGGAAATATTGATTTGCCAGAAGTGGGAATCAAATGGAAAGGAGATGGAGATGACAAAAGTGTATCATCTTCTTCATCTTCCAGCAGTTCAGAGAGTGGTGAAAAGAAAAAGAAAGGGTTCTTTGGGTCTCTGCATTTACCCAGATTTGGAGGCAAAGGTCGAACAAAGAAAGCAATCGGTACTGGGGTTAGCTTTGAACAGGATAATGATGTTGATGGTACTCTAGACCAACGTCAAGGGAATGTTGACATGGATCAAGGTGGTGCAAATATTGGGGCTAAAGTTACCATGCCTAATATGAGTATAAAGTCAGATAAACTGAAATCTGGTGTTGATGTAGAAATTGCTAAGCCTTCTGTCGACTTGCCTGATGCATCTGGTGACATTGCTGGCAGAGTTGACCTACCAAGTAGTGAGCTGGAACTGAACACTCCTAAGGGAAAGTATGAACTTGATAAAGGAGATCATGACGTAAATGTATCAGGAAATGTGGATATTGATTTAGACTTTGATGGTGCTAAAGAAGACATTGGTCTAACCGGTGATGTCCATTCTCCTAAGAGTAATATTGAGGCCCCGAATGGAGATACTGATTTTGATGTCAGAGTTGGAGGAAATGTCCAAATTCCAAAGGTTGGAATGAAGGTGAAGAGTGATGGAGATGACAAAAGTGTAACATCCTCTTCTTCCTCTAGTAGTGCAGAAAATGATGAGAAAAAGAAAAAGAAAGGCTTCCTTGGATCTCTGCATTTACCAAAGTTTGGTGCAAAAGGTCGCACAAGAAAGCCCAAAGGTCCAGGAATTGATATTGAAGATAGAGGTAACTTTGCTGCTGCATTAGACAAACCAACAGGAACTATAGACGTGGACGGAGCAGAAATTGAACCTGGAGCTGGAATAGTTACCCCTGAAGTAAGTATCAGCCAGAAAGAAGGAAAACCAGACTTTGACTTGGATATCTCTAAACCTGATGTAGAGCTTCCTGACATATCTGGGAACATTGATGGGAAAGTTGAGCTCCCAAGTGTTGACTTGGATGTATCTAAACCTGATGTAGAGCTTCCTGATGTATCTGGGAAGGTTGATGGAAAAATAGAGCTGCCAAGTGTTGACTTGGATATCTCTAAACCTGATGTAGACCTGACTGACATATCTGGGAACATTGGTGGGAAAATTGAGCTGCCAAGTGTTGATATCGAGGGAGATGTTCCAAGAGGAGATGTTGGGATTGATGCAGGTGATCATGATGTGAATATATCAGGTCATGTTGATAGAGACGTTGACTTGCCGACAGGAGACTTGGATATTGCTGGAGGCATTCAATTTCCAAAGGGTGAAGTTGAGACTCCTAGTGGTGAGGTTGACCTGGATGTTGGAGTTGGAGGACGATTAGATATACCAGAAGTGAGAATCAAGAAGAAGGGAAATGGAGATGACAAAAGTATATCATCCTCTTCATCTTCCAGCAGTTTACAAAGTAGTGAAAAAAAGAAAAAGAAAGGTTTCTTTGGTTCTTTGCATTTACCAAAATTTGGGGGCAAAGGTCGAACGAAGAAATCCATTGGTACAGGGGTAAGCTTTGATGATGATGAAGATGTTAAAATTGATGTGGACAAACCTCAGTGGAGTGAAGATTTTGATGACAGAAATGTAAACATTGGTGCTGATGTTGAAATGCCTGAAATGAACATTGAGTCAAAAGAAATGAAACCTGAAATTGACGTAGACGTTTCAAGACCTGATATGAGTACCCCTGATTTGTCTGGTGATTTAAGTGTTAACCTTCCAGAGGTAAATATTGAATCAGGTATTCCAACAAGTGGTATTGTTATTGATGGAGGTGGACTTGATAGTAACATGTCTGGAGATGTTGATGGAGATATCAATGTACCTAGTGGAGACATTCGTATTGGTGGCAATATCCATGCACCCAGCTATGATATTGAAGAACCTAGTGGTGAAATGGGCATAGATGTGGGAGTTGGAGGGAATGTTGATATGCCAAAGGTCGGATTCAAGTTGAAGGGAGATGGAGATGATAAAAGTGTATCATCATCTTCATCTTCCAGTAGCTCAGAAAGTGATGACAAAAAGAAAAAGAAAGGATTCTTTGGATCATTGCACTTACCAAAGTTTGGTGGCAAAGGTCGGACAAAAAAACCCAAAGGACCAGGAGTTGGCATTGATGTGGGAGCTGATATTGATTTGGGAGCTGATATTGATGCAGGGGCTGAAATTGATGCAGGGGCTGATATTGATGCAGGGAATGACATTACTTTGAGTTTAGACAAACCTACAGGAACAGTTGACATGAAAGAAGGGGATATTGATGTTGGGGTTGAAATAGCTACACCTGAAGTCAATGTTAACCAAACAGATATGAAACCCAATGTTGATGTAGACATTCCAAAACCCAATACAAGTTTCTCTGGTATACCCAGTGATGTGGACGGCAAAGTTAATCTTCCACAGGGGGATGTTGAATTAGATATTCCAACAAATGCAGTTTTTGTTAATAGAGGGGATCATGATATAAACATATCAGGAAATGCTGATGGAAACATTGATGTGCCTAGTGGAGACATTGATATCGGTGGTAGTATCCATGCCCCCAGCCATGATATTGAACAACCCAGTGGTGATATGGGCATAGATGTGGGAGTTGGAGGGAATGTTGATATGCCAAAGGTCGGATTCAAGTTGAAGGGAGATGGAGATGATAAAAGTGTATCATCATCTTCATCTTCCAGTAGCTCAGAAAGTGATGACAAAAAGAAAAAGAAAGGATTCTTTGGATCATTGCACTTACCAAAGTTTGGTGGCAAAGGTCGGACAAAAAAACCCAAAGGACCAGGAGTTGGCATTGATGTGGGAGCTGATATTGATTTGGGAGCTGATATTGATGCAGGGGCTGAAATTGATGCAGGGGCTGATATTGATGCAGGGAATGACATTACTTTGAGTTTAGACAAACCTACAGGAACAGTTGACATGAAAGAAGGGGATATTGATGTTGGGGTTGAAATAGCTACACCTGAAGTCAATGTTAACCAAACAGATATGAAACCCAATGTTGATGTAGACATTCCAAAACCCAATACAAGTTTCTCTGGTATACCCAGTGATGTGGACGGCAAAGTTAATCTTCCACAGGGGGATGTTGAATTAGATATTCCAACAAATGCAGTTTTTGTTAATAGAGGGGATCATGATATAAACATATCAGGAAATGCTGATGGAAACATTGATGTGCCTAGTGGAGACATTGATATCGGTGGTAGTATCCATGCCCCCAGCCATGATATTGAACAACCCAGTGGTGATATGGGCATGGATGTGGGAGTTGGAGGGAATGTTGATATGCCAAAAGTTGGTTTCAAGTTGAAGGGAGATGGAGATGACAAAAGTGTATCATCGTCTTCATCATCAAGTAGTTCAGAAAGTAATGAGAAGAAGAAAAAGAAAGGATTCTTTGGGGCATTACACTTACCAAAGTTTGGTGGCAAAGGTCGTACAAAAAAGACTAAATTGCTAGGAGCTGATATTGGTGTAGGAGCTGATATTGATGATGATATTGTTTTGAGGTTAGACAAACCCACAGGAACAGTTGATATGGATGAGGGGAACATTGATGCTGGGGTTGAAATAGTTACACCTGAAGTCAATGTTAGCCAAAAAGATCTGAAACCTGATATTGATGTTGACATTTCAAAGCCCAATATAAGTTTTCCTGGTATATCCAGTGATGTGGGAGGCAAAGCTGACCTTCCAGAAGGGGATGTTGATCTAAATATTCCAACTAGTACGGTTGTTATTGATGGAGGTGATCATGATGTAAACATATCAGGGAATATTGATGGAGACATTGATGTGCCTAGTGGAGACTTTGGTATCGGTGGTAGTATCCATGCTCCCAGCCATGATATTGAAGAACCTAGTGGTGAAATTGAAATAGATGCTGGAGTTGGAGGGAATGTTGATATGCCAAAGGTCGGATTCAAGTTGAAGGGAGATGGAGACAACAAAAGTGTATCATCATCTTCATCTTCCAGTAGCTCAGAAAGTGATGACAAAAAGAAAAAGAAAGGATTCTTTGGGTCATTGCACTTACCAAAGTTTGGTGGCAAAGGTCAGACAAAACACCCCAAAGGACCAGGAGCTGATATTGATGTGGGGGCTGATATTGATGCTGGGGATGACATTGCTTTGAGGTTGGACAAACCTACAGGAACAGTTAATGTGGATGAAGGGGGCATAGATGCTGGGGCAGATATAGTTACACCTGAAGTTGGTGTAAGGGAGAAGGATATGAACACTGATATTGATGTAGACATCTCCAAAGCAAATGTTGATCTTCCTGACTTATCTGGCAATATAGATGGAAGAATGGATGTGCCTAGTGATGAGCTGGATGCAAAAATTCCTAAAGGGGAATTTGATGTTGATGTAGGGGATCAAGATGTGAACATATCAGGGAACATTGATGGAAGTGTTGAGTTACCAAGAAAAGACATTGACATTGGAGATGACATCAGTGCTCCAAGGGGTGAATTTGACATCCCTAGTGGTGAGGTTGGACTCGATGTTGGAGTTGGGGGAAACATTGATATGCCAGAGGTTGGAATAGGGGCGAAAGGAGATGGAGATGATGAAAGTGTATCATCTTCCTCATCCTCAAGCAGCTCAGATGTTGGTGAAAAGAAGAAGAAAGGGTTCTTTGGGTCACTGCATTTGCCCAAATTTGGAGGCAAGGGTAGGGTAAAGAAAAACATCAGCACAGGGGTGAGCTTTGACAAGGATGGTCATGTTTTAGTTGATGGAGACAAGCCTAAACTGGATGTAGATTTGGATGGAGGGGAGGTTAATATTGGAGCTGAGCTGGAAAAGCCTGAAATGAGTGTAATGTCTAATGACATGGAACCTGGTATCAGTGTAGACATTTCTAAACCTGACATTAATTTACCTGATGTATCTAGTGATATTAAAGGGGAAGTTGAACTCCCTGAACCTGATTTTGACATGGGCATGAATAAACCAGATGTAAAGGTACCTGATGTATCTATCAATACTGGTGGGAATGTTGAACTGCCAAGTGGCAATTTTGAAAGAGATATTCCTACAGGAAAGATTGATGTTGCTATAGGTGATCAAGATGTGGAGATACCAGGAAATATTGATGGAGACATTGATTTGCCAAGAGGAGACTTTGATGTGGCTGGTGACATCAGTGTTCCAAAGAGTGACATTGAAGTCCCAAGTGGTGAGGCTGGTATTGATGTAGGAGTTGAAGGAATTGTAGGTATGCCAGAAGTGGGAATCAAAGTCAAAGGAGATGGAGATGACAAAAGTGTTTCATCTTCTTCATCTTCCAGTAGTTCAGAAGCTGATGAGAAAAAGAAAAAGAAAGGGTTCTTCGGCTCTTTGCATTTACCTAAATTTGGCGGGAAAGGCAGAACAAAGAAATCTATTGGTACAGGGGTGAGCTTTGACAGAGGTGATGATGTTGAAGTTGATATTGACAAACCTCAAGGGGATGTTGATGTGTATCAAGGAGACATAGACATTGAGGCTGATATTGTTATGCCTGAAGTGACTGTCAACCAAAAAGATGTGAAACCTGATTGGGATGTTGATGTTTCTGACTTAAATCTCCCCGATGTGTCTGTTGGTGTCGACAGCAGAGTGACAAGTTTGCCTAGTGGTGATGTTGAAGTAAGCTTTCCTGCAGGAAACATTGATATTGATACAGGTAAATCAGGGAAAGTTGATGAAGATTTTGGTGTACCAAGGGGTGGCTCTGGTTTTGGAGGTGACATCAGTGTCCCTAGAGGTGACTTTGAAGCATCTAGTGGTCAGTTTGACTTAGATGTTGGTGTTGGAGGAAATGTTGACATGCCAGAGGTTGGGATCAAGACAAAAGGAGATGGAGATGACCAAAGTGTGACATCCTCCTCATCTTCTGGGAGTGATCAGAAAAAGAAAAAGAAGGGATTCTTTGGGTCATTACACTTACCAAAGTTTGGGGGTAAAGGCCATACAAAGAAACTTGATACAGATGTTACACTTACACATGAAGGTGACCCTAAGAGGCATGATGGAGAAATCGATTTAGACCTTGGACAATCTGATGCCGGAATTAATGTGGACATGCCTGACATAAATGTTGGCGCAAATGATATCAAAGCTGATGTTGATTTGGATGTTTCCAAACCTAACGTGGTAGTGCCTGATGTCTCTGGTGCTGTTGATGCATCGGTAGAGCTAGGCAAAGGAGACACTGAAATGGACTCTTCCAGCAATGGTATTGATATTGCTGTAGGGCGCAGAGACATAGAAATGCCTAAAGGGAGCCTTGATCTTGACAAAGATGTAGTTGTAAACTTGCCCGAGGTTGATGTCCACTCACCAAAACCTGACACTGACTTGAGTGTTGATGGTGAAGTAAAAGTTGAGGTAGGTGTAGGAGGAGACATTGACACTGATGGGAAAGATATTTCTGTTGGTCTTCCTCAGTTTGGTGTAGGGATCAAAGGAGAAGGAGATGACAAAAGTATTTCCTCATCATCAAGCTCAGAAGAAGAGAAAAAGGAAAAGAAGGGTTTGTTTGGAGGTTTACAGCTACCAAAATTGGGCTTTCGTAAGAGAACAAAGAGAAAAAGTGGAAGTCTTGATCAAGGGGATGGTGTTGATGTTGACTTAGATGATTATGTTCATGTTTCTGCTGATCCCAGTCAAGCAGACATTAATCCAGAGGTGTCTGTTGGAGTGCATACTGACCAGGGTGATGTAGATATTCCTTTGCCAGAGGTGGATCCTGAATTGGATGTCCCAGATGTACAAGTAGCTGCAGGTATACCCAGTGGTGGTACCGACTTGAAGATAGACCATGGTGCTCCTGATGTTGATCTAACTATCAGGGGAGCACCAGGTTTGAATGATCTGAAAGCAGAAGGAGATGTTGGTGTCCCACAGGAGGTAGGTGTCGATGCAAGTGGGCCAGAAGTGAATATTGAAGGGTCATTGAAAGGTCCAAGTATTGGTATGCCAAACTTGGATTTGAATGGTGGTGAAATTGGCAGTGACAAATCAAGAAATGTAGATGTAGGTGTTGAAGAACCTTCTGCAGAAATAGCCAGTCCTGGTGTGAACTTTGGAGTAGATGGCAAACTTGACATCGGAGCAAGATCCAGATCATCATCGTCATCATCTTCGGATGATGAGGAAGAAAAGAAAACTCCCACAGAGAAGAAAAAGAAAGGGTTTTTGTCTTTCCATTTACCAAAAATTCACCTTAAAAGACCAAAATCTCCTGAAAAGAAGAAAGGTCTGTCCCCTGCAAATGTTGAGGTAGAACTAAAAACAGATGTTGATGTGCCGGATACAAATGTTACAGGGGCTGTGGTCACCGGAGTGGATATTGAACAACCAAATGTTGAATTTAGTGGTTCTGAAAGGGAGGTTGATTTAGGACCAGAGGTTGAGGAACCTGAAATGGGTGTGTCTGTTGTCAGTTCGGACAGGCCAAAAGTAAACCTTTCTCTTTTAGGTGGGGTTAGTGAGCCTGACTTAGACATTAATGCAGATGTTGATGTAGAAACTGATGTAGATATTGGTATTGATGGGAGTGCTAAAGCTGGTATTGACCAGGATGTGGCAATACCAGACATTGATGTTGGAGTACATGGACCTAATACTGCAAACATGGGGGATGATGATGACATTACCTTTGAAAAGTTTGGGAAAATACTGGGAGAGGCGTCATTTGGGGATGTGGATATGGGTGATAGTTTGGAAGTTAATGTAGATATTTTGGAAGTTAATGTAGAACAAGATCGAGATGAAGAAGACCAAGATGAAAATATTGAAATAGAGGGTGAAATGCCAGTTTGTCAGGTCAATAAAGACGTGCAGGCAGACTTTGACTTAAGCAAGCAACTCGGGATAGAGGTAGCAGCTGAACATGGTGATGATGCAAGCCAAACTCCTGGTGACTTTAAAGTAGGCATTGGTTTGAGTAGATCATCATCTAAGTCATCAGTTGCTTCTTCTTCATCAGGAGAAGATGTGAAGCCTAAGAAGTCTAAAGGATTTTTGCCATCATTAAAGTTTCCCAAACTAACTTCTGGTAAAGGTCAAGGGAAAGTGGATGCTCCGACAGCTGATGTAAAAGGTAACATTCCAGTTGAGGTTGAGGCCGAGGCAAACATTTCTCCATCGGTAACAGTGGAGGTAGAATCAGCACCAACTAAAGTTGAAACTAAGTCTCCCAAGGGGAAGTTGGGATTTTTGAAAAAAGGAAAAGGAAAGAAAAGTGATAGTCCAAAATCTCTCAGGAGTGACTCAGAAGTGCAAGCTGATGTTGGACCGGATGCCATCACTCCAACAGTTAATGGTGAGTTAATTCATTTCTTTGATAGTTTTGTATTAATGGCTTGAAGAATATTAGGCCAAGTTAAAAAAAAAAAAAACTAGTCTCTGGTTTCCTCTCCCTGCCTCTCCTGCATGCTTATTTTCATCCACCTGCAATTTCTTTTGTTATATTTGATGGGAATGTTATGTTAAAATTGTGTATATTATGATAGAATCATAAATGCACAGCAAGTTACTTTGTTGTCAGATTGCAAATTGTGGAATTAAGCAATGTTTGAAACAGAATTTGGACAGGACACTCCCTAAAAGAAAAAACAAAAAGGGACTGGACGAAGATGAGAAACTAGATTTTTTTTATTGGCCTTAAAAGTTGACATGGAGATTAACCTTTTAGGTGGCAAATTAACCAATTCATGGAAACTAAGGAGGACTCATGCTTCACCTTTCAATGGGCAAGGCCATTTTTCTTGGGACAGTTTGAACTTTTTAGGACATCAGGTCCATCAGTCAGTGCATTTAGGCCATTCTCATTTCTCAACAAAGGCACCAATGCCATTTTACAAAAAAAATTGGATCAGAAAATTTGCAAACACAACAAAACCATATGTTGTAAACTTAAAAAAGTGATTAACATGTGAGAAGAGGCCATACACTGAAGACAACAGGGGCATCATTGGTTTCAATGATTAGTCATTTTATAAGGGCATTCCAGCAAAGAAGGAATGTGCAATGGCAACAGCCACCATGGCTGCTGGTTAATTAGATGCCTGCTGAAATATAATTGGTATAACACAAAGAATTGAAAAGACGGCAAATAATCCTGCAAAAAGAACATTTAGGTAGTTCCTCAGTATCATTCCACTCAATTTTGATCAAAAATTTTTTCAATATTTATCAGCAATATCTATTACTTTCTTTCTAATTGGACATTCTGTCTTTAGGAGATATCAAAAAAGGGGTTACAAAATAGATCTGGAAGATTGCAATATGACAAATTGCTGTCTTCAATGTTAAGTACTCAATTTGGTGGCCACCTGTGAAATGTTTTTGGACAACTTAGCTTATGTTCAGTTTACAATGGGGTGAATTCAGAGTGATTTATGAACATTTTAGTGAAAAAAATCACTAGCCAAAATAGTGAAGTTTGAAGAATGTATTCCTTTCAAAAGATTATCTAACATGCGATTGGTCATGTCACATATTCACCATATGTTCACCACACAGAAAACACTCTGTGACTCTGTCATAAGGATGTATGCTTGAAATTTGCTTAAAGATACCTTTTCTGTTTTAATTCAGTTAATTAGTCAGATGGAATTTTACATCACAGTTTCCAACCTATTGGTTCAAGCCCAGCTGGTCGCAGTCTTTTTTCTAGTTGTGGCTCACTGGATTGTTTTCCCTACTCCCATTGTTTATTCAGATGGCATCATGCACAATGGCAGTAGTTCTATTTTTAGAGTCTTTGGTATGACTCAACCTGGGAACCAAACCCGGGCCTTCCGCGTGAGAGGCGGATGCTACTCCTTTGCTGTTTTACTGGAGAAAACATGGGATGCCCAGTAATCTGAAATGCTTGTTGTAGATGCAAATACTTGTTTAGTGTGACGTATGGGGTCAATGACAAAATAAACATACCCTTGGCCTTGAATCTGTTCTTCTTATCAAAAAAGTTAATCCCTTTTAGTACAGTTCATTTTAATACTCAAGTGTTTACTGTCACTGTTTATATTACTGCATAGGCAAAATCCTCCACAAACTTGTCTACTGCTTTGTAAGAGCCTGCATATTCTTGTGGTCATTTTATGCGCTAAGAGGTGGAATAATGCTACTACACTGATCAGTTTCATCAGGTAATGGCCCCTTGTGGACTGGGGGTTGTAGAATAAGCCCATGGTATTTCCCGCCTGTCGAAAGAGATGACTTGAAGGGAAACTAACTTGAACCTTACTTGAAAAAAATTTTTAACTTTGAACTTTTTATCAAGTTGACTGACACTATATGACAAACTCCTGTTGGTGTGTCGTTTAGTCTCATCTAACTATTCATCAGGTAACATTGAAATGGGGAATAGAGTGTTTATTGTTGTGTTAAGTTATGGAAGAAGGTGTCCTAGAAGGTCCCAAACTAAAAAACATGGTGTATGTCCCTTCTTTTCTTCCAAAACCTTTCGTGTAATTCAGTTGTTTATAACATATTTTATTTGCTTAAAAAGGATTAAGGTGATAATTCAGGGCTCCTGTTGGTATACTACTTGGTTTATATACTACTTATCAGGCTACAGGAAAGGTGCGAACATGAAAAATGTTGATCTGAAATGCTCACGCTGCTGTTTGTCTTGTAGGGCACCAGGCCATAAAACTCCATTTTACCTAACCTAACCTAACATTAGGAGAACAGATGCTTAACATCTTTGTTAAACACATACCTGACAAATCAGGCATTTGGACAGGGACTCTGGATTACCAAATGCTGCTGGAAGTCACCCAAGCAAAAGTAATAATAAGGCAATAAATTGTTCAGCTAGCTGAAGCAACAATCTTTCTCTTTGTTGATGAGAGAAAGCAGGGAATTACAGGGGACTATTTTAGGTAAACTATGGTGGGTAAACATCAAAGGACTTGTCCACCTCATGTTAGGGCACCATGTATGCTTAAAAACCATAGGCTGAATTGCCTCAAGCAGGGCTGGAGAAAATGTTTATTTCCTGGGAAAGGAGAAAAATTATTTCCCAGTTAGGGAATTAAATTTTCCACAATTTCCCCTACATGATCATGCATGGAAAAGGAAATCCTCCTCCCCCTCCGCAATTGCCAAAATTTCTTGCAGATGTCCAAATTTGCGGGAAGGAGCCTCTCAGCTTCCCAATTTATTTATTTATTTACACCCATTACAGTTGTAACATTAAGCTAGTTGGCTATTGCAACAGTATGTGCATAGTAATATAAATAAGCATAGTCTTAACTGCTGCAGCTTGACTGAGGGAGGCTGTTTTTAACCCACTATCTTAATTTGCTGTATTAAAATATATAGATCATGCTTTCATAATAGAGACCAGAAAAGCCAGAGCAAAATAAAAAAAAAAGAAAAAAAAATTACATGATTTGACAATTAAAGCAGAACTTAATTAATATTGTGTTGAATGGAAATGTGACAAAAATTTTAATGGCTGAAGTACATGACTGTCCAAGATAACAAAACAGTTGTGGTCCCCTTGCTCATGATCACCTTCATCAAAATAACCATTTCCAGCAAAACCTAAGTTGAATTTTCCTTTCGTGGGAATGCAAGAGTTCATACAGGTCCTGGAAAGTCAGGCAAGAATGAAATTCCAGTTTCTAGGTTTGGAAAGTCAGGGAAACATAGCAGGTTTTCAAAAGGTTGTGGAAAGACAGGAAATTTTAGGAAGTAGTCTTACTGTTCTGGGGCCCGTTCCACAAAGAGTTACGCACGATCTTAAGTTTGATTTACTGTTGGCTTAATTATGGTGGATCAAACTTAAGATTGTGCGTAACTCTTTGTGGAATGGGCACCTGATTTTCTTGTTGTTCAGGTACATCATTTTGTTGAGAAATGATGGGGAGACCTTGAAAGGCATGACAAAGTCATGGAATTTTGTTTTTTTGAATGTGTATATGTCCATATGAATGTACATTTGTTTGTCTATTATCCATCGGTCTGCCAGCTCCTTCAACATTGTACTAGAAAAGTATTTCAAGTTTTAGCCATAGACCCCTAGTTGACGATTTCAGTGAGACATAGATGTAGCCTAAGTTATAAACTTTGTCAATGGAAACAATTCTTAAGGGCAGAGTCATTTATCTTACTGGCAGTTATGGCCAAGTCACTTAATGTATTTCCTTTGCCCATCTGCCCACACTGGCCGGTTAGAAAAGTGACTATCCCGTAACAAAGGCATGGCCTGACACCGTGGATAAGGTCATTTTGTTGAGTAATTTTGACTAAAATCTATGAATTCTAGTGGCACCCATACATGAACATAAAGAATGCTGAAAAAACTGCCATCTACAGGTTTTCTGACTCTTTCTTGTCGAAGTTGAAAAAGTAATCATCAAGAGCTTAACGAGTTCAATCACAGGATGGGCAATGGTCATTTTGCAGTCAAAGAGACAGAGAGAGGTCAAAAGTGAAATCATGTAAATTTTCAACTTCTAGTCAGTATGTTCCAATCTTATCAAATTTGGCAGGAGTGTGGTATGTTATAAATGTCTTACTCTGTAAGTAAGTAGATCAAATGTCATTTGAGATCATAGAGTTAAGTGTCCTCACTTCAAAATTGGCTCCATTGCCCCTGAACACACATTAGAAAGTGCTTCAAGGGGACATATACAGAGTGACCGCAACTTACAGCACCTATTAAATACATATGTGTTCATCATTATCATCTATTGTGCCTAAATATGTATGGAGTTCCGTCTGTGCCCCAGGGTATTCTTTAGTGAGAATGAAATGGTAACTTGGTCAATTTTTTAAAGGTAAAATTTTATAGACTGGTTACCGTTGGTTGTTAGCCATCTGTTGAAGAGTTTCTTGATGTTTGTATGTAGCCAACATGGCAGGTAACACTTTAAATCAACGCCACAGACATTTTAACCTCTTTTTATTGATCCCTTTTGGGTGAATGCTGGATAAAGTTAATATTAATGTTGAGCATATGTCGTACTGTAGTATTAAGTGAGCAGTATAAATGCTAGACAGACACGCTTATTTAAAAGGTTTAATTGATTTTGTTAACTCTTCATTGAATCAATAAAATTGTGCCAACTACAAAGCAGATATTGCAGGATTGAATGGTGTGCTGACATTGTAAATGGACCTCGAGTTCTAAAAAAGTATCTCTGCCTCTTGGCCATGCTATCACTACATTAAAAAAGCTAAAAGGTTGTAAGATGTTGAAGATGAGGTTCGTAATGATAAGGACCTTGAAACTGGTGAAGTTGAAAAATAGAAATTAGCAAAATCATAAAACCAACAAACAAATAATTTGAAGGATATTCTGGTTTCCCCTCATAGCCCTGTAGGAGAATTGTTACTGGTTGAGGTGAGAGAATTGGACCTCTAAAGGCCCAGTTCTCTCACCCCAAACAGTACCAATCCTCCTAACCTTCTTACTTAAGCTCCTCCCACAATTGTCAGATACAATCTCAGTTTATTGCGTCAAGGTGAGTATAGGAAAGCTCAATTTACATAGTCAAAACACTCTCAGTGCCATTCTTGATGTGTAATATAAGCTTTGGGACTCTGCATTGTTTGAATTAGTTGTCAATCAAAGAGCTGAGCCAATTGAGAATTTTGGTACCCCCATACCAAAATTGTAGTTTAGGGTGAGAGGTTTGGCCTTTTAAATTGGAAAAAGCAAAATCTAATTTCATCAATGACTCTTGAGAAATCATGAGACATAATTTTTTTTTCCCAACTGTGAAATTTAATAACTAGAATAGACCTTGTATGTAATATCTGTATCTTGAAATATCATGAAGATACTTGAAGGGTAATAGAAGAGACATTGTGAAATTAAGCTTTTGTTTTGATATGTGTGGGGGGAAAGAACTCGTTTACATTTTAACAACAGTGTCATTCCTAGTATTTGTGGAGCGGAGCACACTTGCTAGATTTACTACAGACCAAAACACCCAGCTATCCTGAATTTTTTTTTCACTAATTTTTTTTTTTTTTTTTTTGCCATCAATTTTTATTCCGCTATAGGGTAAATCTGACCCTGACTTCCCCACCATTCAGGTGTTAATAATTGAGGACAATGAGGACATGTTCCACTTGTTTCCTCAACAGTTTACCAAGGCCAATCAAATGTTGACCACAATGGGGACAAGTGCCTGGGGACATATCCTCAGGTTTCCTATGTAATGTGAATAGTTGGTTACAACAGAACCCTGCTGGTGTTTAGACATGTATTGTCCATGTCAGGACAGAGCTAGTGGTCAGTTTTCATTGAGGGATCCTAATACAAAGTATTAAAAATCATTGCTTAATGGGCAGCTCTTAACAGCAGGAAGCACTACTCCTATCAAAACATTGGATCAGAGTTTTTTTTGAAGAAAATTTTTGGTAATTTAGAAAAGTTCCTTTGATTTGAACTCAGGTAAGGATGGAAGAGTAAGTAAATTATTAACATATGTTGGTGTTTAAAGAGGAGTCGGCAAAAATTACGTTGGTGTTCTGGACAACAGTTCACTGTAGTAACATGTAAAGTGTGATCTTTTCATCTGCTAGCGAGGGATGAAATAACCAGGTTCGCAATGCAAATTGCCACCCAAGAATTTTCAGTTGTGAAGCAAATCTAGTTCAGACTAAGTAAATATCATGAAGGTATAGGCTAATTTTTTTAGGTTGCTGAAAAATTAAAGCAATCATCTTAGCTGAATTTTTATATATTTATATTTACACTCATTAATACCATCCACCCATCTGATATACCAGTGTTGATTTCAATAAAAATCAAGTTTGTTCCAATTTTTAATTGGTTCAGACATTGTTAAGCAATTACTGGTACATCCAAATTCAGTTTGCAGACATACACCTACCCCTTGCTACTTGTAATTTTCACTACTTGGGTCTTTGCAATGCTTGGAAAAGTTTAGGTACCTCACCCCGATGTGGCTGGTGAATACCAGCCCCAGTCAGGTGGTGGGATTTTCTCACACTACTGTATGGGTGGATCTGGATCTGATCACATGATGATATCAGTAGTTTCAATGTATGGCTTGATCCTGGTGCATTTACAATTGCCAGTTGTACTCTGATCCCTCCCCCTTTTTGCCCAAATGCATGTTTCAGCATAAGTGAGCTCTAAATGGATCGCGTTGATCCTAGAGCATTTGCACTACAGTTATTTTCTGCATGGGATCTGATCCTCCCCTCTTACCAGGATCAAAGTAAATTGATCTCAAGCAGTGGATATGTCCCTGTGGATGTTGATAAGATCCACATCCAGTGTAAACCTACCCAATTTCATCCCATTTGCCTTTATCAAGTAAAAAAAAAAAAAAAACTCACAGGTACATCAGTTACATAGTCATTTGTGGTCAACTTGTAGTTGTGTTCCTAAAGGAAATATCACGCATATTGTACTCAAGTTTTTCAGTTGTAAAACTGTGGTCTATTGATAAAGAACAATACATGATTTTAACCAACTATTTAAAGGACAGGGTAGTTCTATACCAACTTTCAAAAAATGTGTTCTCACAGAAATCAGTTCACTGCTTTGCACTACATATAAAAGCCTTTACTAAAACTCCCTACCACTAAACAGCCCAAATCCCCACTTTTGGGTTTGTAAGTCAGGGTTTTTAATAATTGATTGTTAACACCCACAGTTTATGGCCAATCCAATGCCGACTGGGTTTAGTCATATTTTTACTGATTTTACGGTTGTAGTAGCTATAAACTGTAGGTGCAAACATCAAGTAAATACCCAACTTAACTGCCTTAAAGTCAGGTTTTAGACTGTGCAGTCGTAGACAATTTTACTAAGGGCTACTTTACGTAATGTGTAATATTTGCAGGGGCGGCACCAAGAGGGGGGGGGACATGGGGAGGCAAATGCCCCCCTAGTCAGAGCCTTGTTCTCCCCCAGTTGCCCCTCCACTCAGCTCCTGAAGTATAGTGTCCTTTCAGGAGTTTTCAATGCAAAATTCACCTTTCTGTTTTAAGAAAGGTGTAAAAAGTGTCAAGAGATTGCTAAGAAGTAGCTTTTAAACATATTGTCACTTTTCAACTTTTCATGTTGTCAGCTAAGGAGAGCAATTATAGCCAAATAACCCTAGCTTGCATTAAAATTATTTGGAATCTTTGCTTTGGATGATGCATTATGGACCAAAATACACCTATCCTGAGACTAAATTTTTTTACCAAGCGATTTGCTAAAACCTCAGAGCTTCCGGGGGCTCCGCTCCCTGGACCCCCACCGGGGCTTTGCCCCTGGACCCCACCCGGTAAGTCTCGCACTTCGCGCTCGATTTCATGCTGTGCACGAAAATTTTTTGCCCCCCCAACATTTTCTTTTGCCCTCCATTTGCCCCCCCACTATTCAAATCCTGGTGCCACCACTGAATATTTGATCATCCACAGTGTACCAAATTTTAGCCAAATTTCTACTTGACCAATAAGTTCACAATCTATCAATGAGCTTCTTTTCAACTATCCTGAGTCTTGCAAGGAGCTGGGATTGGAGTTGGGATTTTAACCAGCTAAACTATAATTTGCTTCTCAGCAGAAGTTGACCATGCACCCTACATACATTTCCTTCAATACACATTTGGTACTGGCAGCATATGTGTGCATGCTACCAAAGACATCTTGCACAGCACTGTAATTGGACTCAGGACACACAAGATTTTTGTCAGACACCCATGGCTTTGTAATTTACCTATTTTGTGGTCAACTTAGTAAGTAGCATGTTCCTATCACACATTTTTACTCCCTGGTAGTTTGTGGCAGAGGATGGCAGGTCAGACTGTTAATTGCTGCAGAACCTTCACAGATCAAATTTCAAAACAGAAAAAATTCTTGGCATTCTGCTAATTACCTCTAAAAAAAATATTTAAATTCTGTCGTAGATGTTACAAATAGGTGACAGAGAGTGAAAGGCATTATGATTTATTAATAACAGTGCAAAGCGCTTGTAAGCAAACATTGAAAGGGAAGTGTAAAGTATGACAGGTAAGCTGCGTTCACACTTCAATGAATTCAGATCTGATTCTGGTCAAATTTTTGTGAGTTTTTGTAAAAATCATCTCATGCTGCTAGGATTGAATAGGACTTTTTAGCCAATGTTACCTGAGAAAAATGCATTTTCTCGGGTGAAGGTTGTCTCTGTAATTGCGGCAGTTAACCCCGTTTAAACCAACCTTGTTGCTCTATTGATCAAATAGTCTTTGAAGGGGGAAAATGCCTTCAACTTTATTGATATCAAGATGCCTGAACAGGAAGTTCTCTGAAAGATTCTGGATCATTAGTTGCCAGCTCGATGTGGCTAAAACTTGCAATTTGCTTCTAACGTCATGCTCCATCTCTCTTTGGAAAGAGTCAGAAATTTGTCAATCTGTGTAAGTATATGAGTTGTATCATAGGACTATGAAAATTAAATTTATGCTAATTAATCTATGACATCACATTGATAGACAGATTTTATTGGACTGCACTGTCCAATAAAAATCTTAAGTCCATGTAAAGTCACAAAAATATCAGTTGGCATTTTGTTTCCAAGAATGAGACAACAAATGACTAGGGTAGCCATTTTTCCCACCTTTTGGCCTGGCATTCAGGCTTTTAGGCATGTTGTCCTCTGCTAAGGTTCACACTATGCCAGATGTTTCAAGGCCTAATCCTCTCTCCTTAAACGGTTTCACCCCTTGTAGGCTTGGGGTTTAAGAATATACCAAGGGTCGCTTAGAAATAAATTTAACTTTGAACGTTTTTATCGAGTTGACTGACACTAAACAAATTTGTGTTGGGGTGTTGTTAAATCTCACCTCACTAACAACGCCCTAAACAGTTCCAGTTCTCTTGACCTTCTTACTTGTGCCTGTCCCACGACTGTTAAAGCTCATCCTCATCCACTCTTACTTTGTTCTATTATTGAGTGTGATTTCATTTTCAGATACAGCAACCTATACCACTCTAATCAAACATCTTAGAACACTGGGGTGGGCCGTTTCCGGCCATCTAATGTTCTGGTACTCTACACGCCAACTCATAGTAGGGTTCTACTGGGATAGTAGTTAAGGTTGTCCTCCTTTTCTGGTTTTTCAAGCAAAGATTTTCCGGTACTCTGCAGTCGGGAGGTTGGGAGTTCGAGTCCCAGCTGGGTCATACCAAAGACTTTAAAGGGCCAAACCTCTCACCCCAAACCACAATTTTGGTACGGAGGTACCAAAACTTTTGATTGGCTCAGCTCTTTGATTGACGGCTAATTCAAACAATGGAGAGTACCAAAGCTTATCTTACACAGCATGAACGGTACTGTTTTGATTATATAAGCAGAGTTTTTCGATACCCTCCTTGAAGCAATAAACTGAGATTGTACTGGATGAGGATGAATTTCAGACAATTGTGTGAGGGGCTTCAGTAAGAATGTTAGGAGAATTGGTACTGTTTGGGGTGAGAGAACTGTGCCTTTAAAACTGAACTTACTGTCATTGTGCTTGGTGCTCAGTGTAAGCAATGGAGTAGGGAAAACAAGCCAGTGAGCCACAACTGGAAGAAATGCAGCGGCCAGCTCGACTTGAACCAGTTGATTGGAAACTGGACCATGAAACTGTATCTAACTTAGAACTATTCTAGTACTCTGCACACCAACTCATTTTCATGCTCAGCATAGAAAGTAGCTGGAAATATCCACACTACGTATGACTGTTCAATAATGTAGGTGGTATGAAGTTGAGGTGTGGCATGATTTTTGCATCCTTTTGGCATTGCAGCTTCTTTCAGGATGTAAAGTTCCTTTGGTAGTACAGTTTCAGCACATGGTTCTTGGCGCTTGGCCAGGAGATCAGGGGACTTCAGACATAAAACACTTTTATAAAACCAGGAAAGGAGTGTCCCATTTATCAGCATTTTATATTGTTGATTTTGTGGTTGTTGCGGCTAGCTTACAATATCATTCAAGATTCCAAAGTTTTGATAGTATGGTGGTAGCTCCATGGTAGCAGCAAGTACATAAGTGTAGGTTCTTGGCCTGACCCACATAACACATGTAGGCACATTCTTTCATCACAAATGAGCACCATACTATGCTAGTATGCTATATCTGAGGGCTTACAGTTATTAGAACAAAGTAGGAATTTGTTTACTTGACTCGGTTATTTAAGGTAATCAGTAAATATTGGTGTTATCTTCAATCAAAGTTAACAGTTGGAACTTCAGTCTCAAAGGAAGGGGAAGGCAAACAATTGCTTTGGGTAGTTTCCTCTGGAAGTATTGCAGAGATTTGTAAGTAACCTATGTGAGCCATGTTTTTTGTTTGCTTTGGCAGATACCAGTGCGGTCAGGAGTGATAAAATTTTTATTGTATTTCTGTTGGGAGTTAAACCTTTGCTGATATTTTGTTTCACAAATGCAAGGTAAAAGTAGTTCCTGACTGTTGTAAATCATGAAAACCTAAGAGTATGGCTGCATGCTTCTTTTTTAATTTCAAAACTTACAAATTTATAAAGGTAAAAAGCAGTCAGTCACCCCAACTTGAATCAGGTGTTGAGTTTTAGATTTTTCAGTTGTGCTACAAATCACCCGCTGAAAAGGAAAAATAAAAAAAAAACTCAAGGAGTATGCGATAGCTGTGCTGTTTTTGGTTTCGATGATAAGAGAAACCAATGCATTCATGATGGCGTGGATGTGTTTGTATGTATGTGTGTTTGTGTGTGTGCGTGCATGTGTGTGTATGTGTGCGTTTGTGACACTTTGCTTGTTAACACGATATCTCAAGATAGGAATGTCTGACAGTTTTCAAACTTGGTACATAGATGCACCATATTGAGAGGAAGAACCCTATTGTTTTTGGTGGAGGTCAAAGGTCATCTGGGGTCAGCAGGGGTCAAAGTCTGAAAATCTCATTAACACAATATCTCAAGATAAGAAGCTTGGACAGATTTCATATTTAGCATGTGGATGCATTATAGTCAGTAGATGGTCCCTATCGTTTTTGGCGGAGGTCAAAGGTCATCTGGGGTCACCCGGGGTCAAAGTCTGAAAACCTTGTTAACGCGATATCTCAAGATAGGAAACTTGGATAGATTTCATATTTGATACGTGGATGTGTTATGGTCAGTAGATGGTCCCTATTGTTTTGTGGCAGGTCAAAGGTCACCAGGGGTCACCAGGGGTCAAAGTCTGAAAATCTCGTTAACACGATATCTCAAGATAGGAAGCTTGGATAGATTTCATATTTAGTATGTGGATGTGTTATAGTCAGTTGATGGTCGCTATTGTTTTTTGGCAGAGGTCGAAGGTCATCTGGGGTCACCCGGGGTCAAAGTCTGAAAACCTTGTTAATGCAATATTTCAAGGTAGGAAGCTTGGATAGATTTCATATTTAGTTTGTAAATGCGTTATAGTCAGTAGATGGTCCCTATTGTTTTTGTGGCAGGTCAAAGGTCAACTGGGGGCACTAGGGGTCAAAGTCTGAAAACCTTGTTAATGTGATATCTCAAGGTAGGTAGCTTGGATAGATTTCATATTTGGTACATGTGGATGCGTTATGGTCAGGAAATGGTACCTAATGTTTTTGATGGATGTCAGAGGTCATCTGGGGTCTTTGCTGGTCAAAGTCTGAAAATCCTGCTTATGCAAGATCTCAAGATAGGAAACTTGGATAGATTTCACATTTGGGTATGTGGATGCATTATGGTCAGAAGATGGTCCCTAGTGTGTTTGGCAGAGATGAAAGGTCATCTGGGGTCTCCAGGGGTCAAAGTCTGGAAACCTTTTTAAATATAATCTTTCAAGATAGCTGTTTGTCCATTTGTCTGTCTGCTTGTCTGTCTAGCTATGTATGGCTTTTATGGAGGTCAAAAGGTCATGTGGAATGACAAAATTATTCTTTGAACATGCTAGAATAACATTTGAATGAGAAGAAGATAATGGTGCATGATGGCATTCTTTGAAACGGAACATTTATGTATCATCGAAACCTCAATGCATTTTTGCATTCTGGTTACTTTAATTTAATAGATTTGTACGAGCTTTAAATCTTCATCTAGTTGTGCAAAAACCACATGGCCTCTTCGTGATTTGAGGTGAGTGATGGTGTGCAGTTGCACTCTCATGTGTCAAAATTTCAAAACCTAATTGAAGAAGTAGGTTATTCAGCTCCATGAGAATCATGTACGAAGTCCCTTTTTGAGTTCTGAAATTTACAACAATGAGGAACTACTTTTACATTAAATATGCAGTATTAAAAGTCCTGAAATATTATGAAAGATATGTACTTTAAAGATCAAGAGCAGTCCCTCCAAACTTATTTTGAAGCAAAATATACTGTAAATATCACAATTTTCGTATTTCTCTTTGAATTTTTCATAATATTTTATGACCTCAATATTGCATGAAAAATGTTGTCACATGACTCTGAAGGGCCAATCATGAAACAGGGCAGTCCACTACACTACTTCAAGTTGGGGTGACTACTCTTGCCCTTTAAAGACAAATGAGAAGAAAATTGATTAGATTTTTTTCAAAATAAGTGTGGGGTCTTGGAAATATTATTCAAGGTCCTTGAAAGTCATGGAATTTCATTTTGAATGTGTATGAATCCTGTTAGAGGAACATCTTGCCCTTTACAGACTTGTGTAAAGGTTTGGTTACCTGTTCCTGCTGTTGAATGCTAACATTACATTCAGGCAATGAAAGAAAAAAAATATAAACTTTTTTTGAAAAATCCTGAAACAGTGATGTGTATTGGATTTATGGGAATTGTCTAATTTGATTATTTATCATTGGTATGGGACGGAGTCTGTATGAAGGGAAAAAAATTTGGTAAATCTCATGAACCAACTCAAGATACTGCTTTAAGTGAATTGGCAAACAGAATCCGACAGTGGCAACTTCCTGGAATATAATATGAAGTCGACGGACAGTCATGCAACTTTTTTCATAACTATTTGTGATAAAATATTAGCTCTTATTTGTAATTTTGTGGAATTCAGTAAAAAATCACCATCATAACAAGATGGTTTATTGCCAAGTGGCATCTTAAAAGATATTAATGGCTGTAACATTCACAAGCATTGCCAAAAACTTGTTTCAAGAAGACAAAATTTTAGTCAGAACAGTTGAGAATTTAACCGTACATACTACAATTTTATAGTAGGCCTAAATGCTCACTGGCAAGTAAGAAACTGCTGCCTGAAACATTTGAGAACACTGCATAGGTTAAAGATTAGGCTTTGATTTGCCAAATGTCAATGCAGATGTTTTCTGGCCACTTTGTGGAATAACAAACATTTTGGTTCTGCACTGTTGCTGCTCTGTTTCAATGGAAGTTTGTGCAAAATAATATTACAAAGTGGAATTTGGCTTTAAAGAAATCTGGGAATTAAGTTTTTTGGCCAAAGGTATCACATCTTTCTACCTTCTTGTTTTTTGCCTTCACAATTCTCATACTGTAAGAGAGCATCATTTGATTTCTTCTTTCTTTATGTAGCTCCCTGATGGGAATGTCAAAGTACAAGGAATAAAACTGGACATCCTGGGTGGATACAGGCATTTCTTGGTTTCTCCAACTGACTAGTATTGACTCAAAACCACAAATGAGTTTACACATCTTATCACAGATCATTCAGTAGGGTAGATGCCATTTAGGAAAAGGTCTGCAGTTTATAGTGTGATGTCAGGTTTAAGTTGGAAGATATATCCTAGGGCTGCACACCCCTAGTAATTTTCCTATCAACTTTATACCAAATTAGCTCTGTTTGGAGGCCCCTGTGACTCTTGTCAAAGTTTAAAGCTATTTCACAATACCCCTCACATGAAAGCTGAGAAGCTGACCAACCGTGACATAAAAAATTCTTGTCTTGTACCCTGACGGTTTCCATTTTGAGCTAGAAGAAGTCCCCTTTATTTTAGGGTGCACCCACCCCCAGTTCTCTTAAACATTACAAAAAAAAGGCTATGTGATAGGAATTTTAAAAATAGTCTAGTCCTACACCACCTTCAATCCATCCCAAATTTCCAACATCTTCACTTTGACATCTTCTCTTTGAGAGTCATGGAGAGGTGGGCTATGGTGGCAAAATATTGTCTAAAACGGGAGTTTACAGTACTTTCTTTTTTATTTTGATGTGGATGAATACTATGCTAAGTATAGACCCTAAAGAGGCAGTGGGGTGCCTTGTTGAAAAGATTGGGTCCTTCATGTCGAAGACCTTTTTGTCAAATTTGATTGAAGAGGGCAGTGAGGTTATAAAATGTATAGCATGTGGGCGGATATTTTTATATGACATTTAAAGATTATTTCTGAATTCAGATCTGAGTCCCACACAATATAAGAGACCACCTAGTGTTTTTGGGAGGAAAAAGCTTTGAGATGCACTCTCAAGAGATGGAGACAAATTTTAAGATCTATAGTGAAAGGTCGTTAGTCAGAAAAATTAGTTACAAAGCTGGATATATTCCATCATGCCAGGTTCCCAGCCTCTTATTGAGATGGAGTTGTGTTTCTCTTGTGGATGAAATCAAAGAGATTGTTTTCATGCTGAGAACTAAGCTTGAAAAGGGTAATGGGGAATTCACTCCGGAAGTCTGCAAAAGTTGCGTTTTTGAAGTACAATCAGGAGCATATGCTTTTAAATGAATCAACAATGTTCAACCAAAAGCTAAAAATAGCATTTATAAAATGAATGTAACATCTGTAGTTGAGAACTGTAGAGCAGACATACTAAGTGGCAAGCGTGGTGGAAACCAGCTTTATGCTGTAAAATTGCATCTGTTTTTCAAAAGTTGCATGGGTTTTGTAATATGGCAAATTGAAATCTTTGTGACAATGTGACCACTCTTCAAAATGCTGAAGAATGACAATTAAAAACCAAAAAAGCTCCTTAAAAAAAAATCAATGTGACATCTGAAATTGAGAAACTTATGTCAGACTGAAAGCAGACATACTAAGTGGCAAGTAGTGTTTCCACTAAAGTGGTATGATGCAATTTTGATGTAATGGCTTGTTAATTTGACTGCAGTGTCTATGGGAAAATATGAAAAGTGAGAGTCTCATTTTCTCCCGTTGTTGATATGTGTACAGTTCCACAAAGTTGAAATTTTTAGTGAGTCAAAATTTTCTCATACTGGAATGTGTTGTCCCAATGTATAATTTCATAGAGGTAACTCTGGTGGCAAGTTTTGTGAAAACCAGCATTTTATAAAATTGCACCTGTTTTTCAAAAGTTGCAGGGGTTTTGTAATATTTGATGGCAAATTAAAATCTTTGTGACAATTTGGAATTGTTGAAGAATGACAGAAATTTGCTTTTTTTGCTGTTTTTGTGAGAGTTTTCACCACAATTGCATAAGGTGGGGGGGGGGGGAAGGGGAATGAATGTTGCCTTAGGCTATACTGTATCCACAAACCATCAAAATTGCAATCCCTGGTTAGATTTGCCATTGTGATCTTTACAGAAAGAGAAAACACACAGGCCTATTTGCAGTGCAGGAGTTTAACAAGTTTCCTGGTATCCAAGATAATCAGAATTTCTGTTGGAATTCATATCAAATATTACAAGAACTTGTTAGAAGACTCTCCTGTGGACAACCAAACATTTTTAGTGGAAAAATGTCATTTCCATGCACTCAAGGATGAACATGAAGCTAACCAACTTATTCCTTGGTTTTCAAAGAAGTCTACTGTGGTCATCAAATCATTTTTTCCTAGTTTATACCATGTGACTTGAGCATTTGTGAAAAATGTTTGGTAGCATTCCTGAAAGATCATCAGGTACCATATTTCTAATGTGATGCTAGATTTCTGGTAAACAGTTGTCCTTTGGACAGACATTTCATTTTCCTTAAATTCATCGTGTATCATTGTACATGTTTTGTTCATTTATATTATTTTGTGATATGTTAATCATCAATGATTTGACACAGTATGATTTCTAGGGAAATTCAGTTATTTGGAGGACTGAACCCAAATGAAGGCTATCTCAGAAAATATTAAAGTGGCTCATTGAGTTGGTTCATGAAATTCAACAAATTTTTCCAAAACTGTTTAATAAGTTTTCTTCACATGCCAACGACAAATGGTCAAACTTAGACAATCCCCATATCCTACGTACAAATAACTGTTTTATGAGTGAATATTTAATGACAAGACACTTTTTTTTCAAACTATGCACAAAATTGTTCCTAGTCAGGACATGACTAAATTCAAAATTTTTAACTTTTCCTGTAATTATTGGATATGAAACTTGACTAATCATGCAAATTATTTGCATTTTTATGTGGTAGTACCCTTAAACACTTTCATTGAGTTATCGATATTAAAGCAATGAGCAGCAGTAAAAAAATTGAGGGGATATTATTCCTTCCTTTCCAATTCTGTAAAGGAGTCAGTTCAAATCTCTCCTTTATTCCCCCTACCCCAGTTGTTGCCTTCAGGGAATAATTTATCCAGTATCACATCCCAATTTGTTCCACAAACAGGCCAAGTTGCTACACAAATGAAAAAGTGTGTAGCACCATTGCATTTTCACAAGCAATGCATGAAAGACCTTAAAAATCTTCAAAACTGCTACGCAAAATTTGAATGCTACATTATTCCCTGGTTTTTCCTTTTTTTTTTGAAATCTGTACAATTAGGCAACTTACATCTACTGGTTGGTACTGGCTTGCATTTTACCCAAGAAGTGGACTTATGCAGTAGTAGTTTGACTTTGGATAGTACAAGATCAAAATCTTGACGAGTTGTGTCCATATTTGCATTCCCTGTTGATATTTACTGAAGACACCACTTCAGCAGTTTCATTCCACAGCTATAAATTGTACACTCAATCCTTCAAGTACAGGGCTGGTGATACAATGTCAGGTATAAATTTTATGGAAGCAAGATCAACGAGTATTGTTACACCATCAAAAGACCGCCACACCCCTAAATGTAGATCGCATGTCACATTCTGCGGTATGGTTTCAGCACTTATTAATGCAAAAATGGGTACTTGTCAAAACAACCTCACTCAGCTGGTTGGCATTTAAAGGGACAATGGCAGTCCAGCATCAAAAGTTGGTGTAGAAGTCTACCCTCTACCCTATATCAGGAAAGTGAACGAATCAAGTGACATTTTCCTCACTTAATTGTGACATTTATGACGTATTACTGTACTTCTTAGCTTTCCTTTATTTGAATATTTCAATATTAAGTCCTGAAGACTGAAATATTTTGAAAAATTCTTGGAAGAGAAACAATAAAATGAGGAAACAAGAAATTTGTGGGATTCAGCCGTTGTTTCAAACTAAGTCTGGGTTGAAGTACTGCTTGTTATGCCCTTTAATCACGCCACCCAATTCAACCCTCTCGAAACTGGGTGGGTATTGCCATATACTGTAGTCACACCTCCATTCATAGTCTGATATGTACTGAAAGAATACAAGAAGATGGAAGTGTGACTACACAAGCAAGCCTATTTCAGGATTGATTTTGAAATTTATTTCATTCTAGAGATTGTTTTGTTCTTCCATTGTTTCAGAGATCAATTGGAGAGTCACATTTGTCCCCATCCTAAAAGATTTACTGAAGACTTACCGAAGATTTTAAAAAATGGAACCAACTGCCATTTTGCTTGGTACTTAGCATAAAGCAATGGGGAAGGGAAAACAAGTCAGTGAGCCACAACTGGAAAAAATGCTGTGGCTGGCCCGGATCAAAGTAACTGGTTTAATAGAAAATGAGCAGTAAAACATCATTTAACTGACTTACAAACTCAGTAGAATTAGGTCTTCTGGACTATTTCTCACATCTCTGTTCACATAGTATACACCCATTGTGTAAGCTGCCTGAAAGAATACAGTAAAAGCTAAATCGCAGGCAATTAATGAATTCAGACATTGGTATTGAACAAAACTTTTTATTCACCTGTATTCAGCTAGGAAAGAGCTTCCATTAACCCAGAGACTGTGCTTTTATTGGTGCTTGAAAAATGGACATGAATGGGACATTCCCCAAACAAAAATTGGAACTGATGATGAAAACAAGGACAAAAAATTTACAGTAGCAATATATGAGGAACAATATACAACCAACTGCTTATGCAGTGTGGTTGGTGACAACACCCACTTTGTGAACGCGAGTATCCATCTTCATCACCCCTCATAGCCTCCTATTTACATTATGTAACCCTACGAACCTGTGGCTATTAGCATGATGGGATGGATGTTGGGAGAGTGGAAGGGGGCTACCTCATTCTTTACTTGCTACAGAAGATTTGCACACAGTTGTCTGGCTCTCCAAATTTGTATTTTTTTTGAAGAGATCTATATAATTTAACCAGCTGAGAGTCATTTGATTTGCACAGGTCTTGGGTTTAAGCCCCTGGTTCAAGATTCTCTCCAGGTGTGCTACAAATCACACGCCGTGGAAAAATAAGAGTGTGTTAGTTGTGCTGTTTATAAATATGAGCTCCAAGTCTGGAATGGGGGAAGGGGGAGCAGAGGGCGTGTGCATGAACAGGGGAGGGCTTTTTATCCAGTATGTCAGTTTTTGATCACAGTAATGATGAGGTGATGGAATTCACTGCCCCTTTTCAAAATGTAATTTTTGTCTTTTAATTCCTTTTTAGTTTCTCTGGAGAGTACGCCACCAAAGTTGAAGGCAGAACTCGAGGTACCATCAGCATCATCCACTCCAGGGAACTTAGATCTGAGTGGTGCCATTGCAGCCCACAGCATGTCCACGACACCACAGCCCACAACCCCCTCTACCCCTCACTCATTCTCTGTGGTTGCCGCCATCGACTTCGGTACCACCTTTAGCGGGTATGCCTACAGCTTCACTAAAGAGCCAGACAATATTCATGTGATGAGAAAATGGGAAGGAGGAGATCCAGGAGTTGTCAACATGAAGACACTGACGACACTTCTGCTCACCCCTGAGGGAGAATTTCATTCATTTGGGTTTTCAGCCAGGGACTTTTACCACGACATGAACTTCACAGAAGCTCAGAAATGGCTGTACTTTGATAAGTACAAACTTACACTTCATGATGATCAGGTAACATGGTCAATACCTTTAATTAGTGCTAGAGGGAAGGTTGTGTTTGTCTTCTCGGAAAAGTTGACTTTCTATATAGTCTCCGGGATTCATATGGCTTTAAAAGTTTACATTTGAAACTTGATATTTTGGAAGTTTCTTTTCAGTTTTGTATGTTTTATAAGGAAGATTTATAGCCCTATAGCAGTACATAAGAAGTATTATTAATTTGATGTGATGGTGTACAGGAGGGGTCGGCATGGGAAATATGATAGGGGGAGAAGGAAAAATAGGGTTAGGGAGAGACAGGGTTGCATGTATAATACAGCAAACTTTTTTCATTAGAATTTTGGTGCCAAAATGTTAGATTTTAGGATGCTCATTCAAGTATAGGCTAACCATCTGTGGAATCTTTTCAGATTTTATTGAGAAGAGGGGATGGTCAGGGTTACATGCAGTAAGGGTAGTAGGTGTTAACCAGGAAGGGGGTATAGTAGCCTAAATTTTACCTGGTGACTTCACCACTTGTAATATCCTGGAAAAATTATAGGAAGGGAATACTCAATATTGTAAAGGTTGACCAGATTTGACTTTTTCCAATCTACATGTCACACTCCCTCACTCTGAGTAGTTCATAAACATAAACCCAAGAACTATAAAAATCACAGATGGCTTGTAACAACTCTCTGATGTAAAGGGCCTGTCGCCTTCCCTTCATACTATGTGATTCATGTATTGCTAGTCTTTCACCTTAAACAACATGTTACAAATTTATCGCATTCAAAACAAATGCATACAGCAGCCCAGTTGGTATGAAAAGCATTCTTAAACATGTGCAAACTGAAAGTTACCCGAAGAGACATGGCGAGGGTTTGGAATGATATACAAAATCTGTAAACTATTTTATGGTTTAGCTATCGACATAATTGAGGCCAGTACACAGGAGACATTCTTGGGTCTACCTGTTGCTCAAAGGTCAAGAGGGGACCTGAGATTCAAATAACCCCTGACAATTATCGGCTTCCATCTGGATATGAAGCTACTATGTGAAGCATGCCAAAGCAAATATTTACCAATATTGAAATAGTCCACAAAATAGACAAACTGAAAGGTCTGTGCAATATAGATGGTGGGATATGTCCACAAGTATTTAAAGAGTCTTGAAGGTTAGGAAATGTCAAAAATTGATTGGTAAATCTTTGTAAAAGAAGAATGTGGATCTTATTTGGTGACTTTGATATTGTGACTGTTGTGTTAAATTTCTCACTTAGAAGCATGTTAGAAAGTAGTTGAAAAGGAGCTTGGGATGAAAACCCACCCAAGGCTTGTGCCCAAGGAGCAATATTTGATGTCTCTTTGGATAGGACCCCTGGAGCACCTTTTCCACCCTCCCATATGAAATGATTTCAGACAACTCCTCAAAAACCCCCCCAAAAATGTTGATTCGATATTAATTTTAGTTTTAGTAGTGAAACACTCTAAAGGCTTTTGTTTGAGTCTCTACATGGATTTTAGTTGACTACTATCGTGGTCACAACAGGGAAGCGGAGCACAGAGGGGTTAAAATAGACTCTTTTCCAAATAGCTTTTGCAAAGGATTATGGGACAGAATGTTGGTGTGCATTATTTTTTGCTACAGTAAAATGTCTTGACAAAAATTATGCATACCTAAAACCTATCACACAATACTTTGCGATTGCTTTTTGGAAAAGGGTCAATGAACAGATGATTTTTTTTTGTATTGATTCTCAATGCATGATGGGTTACCATTTTAAGTTTGTTCCTATCTTTTGATTCTTGAACATATAGTGTAGATTGGATGAAAAGAATCATTTCTCTCAGGTAATTGTCAACTTTTTTCAAGGTAGCATGTAGTAGTATTGTACACAATAGAACTGTAAGGTAGTATTGTCTAAAATAGCAGCACTGTCAGGTATTGTCCTTTGTTAGGCTGTTTTGTTTAAATTAGTGTTTAGTTGTTTTGTTTACATCAGTGTTTGGTTTTGTTTACATAAGTGTTTGGTTGTTTCATTTGTAAGAGTTTGTTGTCTTTAGTGGTATATACCTTAAGTAGCATGTTTCCACCTGTGGTGTTTAGGTTGTGTTGCCTTCAATCGTATTGCTTGGCATGCAGCATTCAGCAGTAGTGGTCAGACCTGTAACCAAAGGGGTGGGTGGGGTTAACATTTGGGGACCAGGCCTTCTGTTCTTGCCTTAAAGGGCCAAACCTCTCATCCCAAACTGCAATTTTGGTACCCGGGTACCGAAATTCTCAATTTACTCAGCTCTTTGATTGACAGCTAATTCGATCAAACAATGCATAGTACCAAAGCTCATATTACACAGCATGAACGGTACTGAGAGTGTTTTGATTATATAAATTGAGCTTTTCTATATTCACCCTGAAGCAATAAACTGAGATTGTGTCTGGATGAGGATAAATTTCAGACAATTGTGGGAGGGGCTTCAGTAAGAAGGTTAGGAGAAGTGGTACTGTTTGGGGTGAGAGAACAGGTCCATTAACCCCCTCATCTCCCACTCCCTTTAGCTTGGTTTGGCCCTGTTGCTCTCCAGGTCTGGTTATGACCAAATACTAGTGGTAGATACAGTAGCACAGATTGTCTTTTATTATCGTGAAAGTTAGTGTTGTCCACAAAAGAAGTGTTATGCTGTGTTTAATTGTCATTAAGAGCAGCTATTGCTTTGCAGTGCAGTAATGTCTATATCATTACATTATAAGTAATTCTCTCACATTCAGGACAACTTCCATCCTTGTGAAAATTGCCCAGGGAAATTGATATCTTGGACAATTCCCACTAGTATAACAATATGGTTCATCTGTTGTTTAAAGGGAAAATGCGGAAAATGCAGTCACCTCAGCATCCAGTATAGGAGACTATTCTGTTTCTTGACTGGCTCTTTAGAACAATGTGACATTTTTCTTCCTGAATTTGGAAACTTTGGAGAAGTATCTTTTGTAGTTCATCTTTATTGTGTAGGCCTATATTTTACATCTTCCTTTATCATGAGAGATAATTGGAGTTAGTTAGTTGGATAGAGTTTTAGTGCCCAATTTCCAACCTATTGGTTCAAGTTGAGCTGGACACGGCCTTTTTTCCAGTTGTGGCTCACTGGCTTGTTTTTCCTACACCATTGCTTATGCGGAGCATTGCGCACAACGGCAGATAATTTGAAGAGTTAGCTATTAGCAGTTTGTGAGGTTTAGCTGTTAATTGTTTCAAAATAAATTTGGGGGTAACTGCATTTGCTCTTTAAGTTTTGCAGATAAAGATACAATGATGACAAACTCCATACTAATGCCTAACATTTATTCCCCCTTTGGCATGGACATATTATGTAACTCTATCATATTTGTATTTCCATGTAGCACCAGGGAGTTTGCCTGGTCTTCCTTCTGCAGACAACTCCCTGGTACAGTAGCACAAAAGAGCTTATTCTTCATTTTATGAGTAGAACCATGAACTTGTCATACGCCCTTCTCTCCATTGGTCATAAGATTTACAATGACTCAACGTGTAAAGTGAAAGCTGTGCTGAGAATTATCTATATAAGTATTCTTATGAACCATCCCTATTCTTATCAATATTTTCATAGAAAAATGTCAGGAATGTGGATTGAAGAAGGCCTGTATCTGGTCACTGCTAAAATAACAAATCAAAGCAGTGGTTGCCGGTTTCTGATTGGTTGATTTAGAGCCACAATATCAACTCTGAGTTGTAAAACAAATCTAGAGGATCAAGTTTAAAGAGATATGAATGCACTTTGATTCCCTTACTTTTGAAGTAAATTTTTGTCTTATGGCATTGCATGCACACTCAGTATGAAGTGGTGTGTAGTTATGTATGCATGTGTGGGAAAATATTATGGTGCAGTTATGATGCACAAAACAGGTGTTGGCTAAATTATGTACTTGCTCAGGTGTAAATTACGTTTATTGTTATAGTTCAGGTGTTACGAAGTCAAGAATCTTTGCTCAGGTGTAATACAGTGGTATGTTTATCAGACTTTAAGGCAGTCAACTCTCACGTACCCCAAACTACAATTCTTGTAGTACAGTAGTACCAAAGAAATTCCAAATTGGCCTAGCTCTTTGATTGACAGCAAGTTAAAAAAATGCAGAGTACTGTAGCTCATATCACACAGTACTATGTACTGTACTTAGTCAGGATTAAACATTAGGGTCTTGTATACTCATCCTGAAGCAATAAACTGAGATTGTATCTAGGTGAGGATAAATTTAAAGGGCCAAACCTCTCACCCCAAACTACAATTTTGGTGTGGGGGTATCAAAATTTTCAATTGGCTCAGCTCTTTGATTGACAGCTAGTTCAAACAATGCAGAGTACCAAAGCTTATATTACACAACATGAATGGTACTGAGAGTGTTTTGATTTATACAAATTAAGTTTTTCTTACTTACCTTGAAGCAATAAACTGAGATTGTATCTGGATGAGCATGAATTTTAAACAATTGTGGGAGGGGCTTAAGTAAGAAGGTTAGGAGAATTGGTACTGTTTGGGATGAGAGAACTGGGCCTTTAAGACAGTTGTGGGTGGGGCTTAAGCAAGTAAGTTTGGAGAATTGGAAATGTTTGAAGTGAGAGGATGAGATCTCTTGGTCATGAGTGTAGAAACATGTCAAGAACAGTGGTGAATCCATGTGGCGGATGCAGATCACCCCCTCCCCCTTTTCAAATAATCACACAGGCCCATTTTGGCCTCCCCATCCCACCTTTTAAAACATCTTCATTTCCCAAAGTCTTGACTCCAACACTTTTAAACTTACTTATTCTCAACATGTTCAAGTATAAAGTGCAGATAACTTTGCAAACCCTACAAAAAATGTTTCAACTATAATTTTCAATTTATGAGACTGTATATTCTTGCATGTATAATATTACAGGCCTACAGAATCACCCTAACATTGCTGATAGGTTTAAGCAAGTCAATAATTTTTTATTACCTATAATTTACTCAGCACAAGTCAATTCTTACAAAAATTGTTGAAATTCCATCAATTTGCAGAGTGATGTGACATTATGCATGCTAAAGATCTCCTCCATATAAAATCACTTTATTTGAGTATCACAACAAAGCTACAACAGTATAGAGGTCAGGACAGTGAAATACTAAGGTCAAGTCCCAAATCCTATATTACTCCACACATTTCCCCCTGGGGCCTGTTCAGTGTGCCATATATGAGCTTGAACAGGAACGTGCAGTGTATTGATGGTTTCAGCACTGGTATTCTAGGTTGTAAAGACGTGGCACTAATGGCACAGATGGTACAGGTACTGTGCTGTGAAAGTTTTTCCTGGGGAGGGTTAGGGACTATTTTGCCCTCATCCCTTGAAATGTCAGCCAGGGTGCTTGATCCCTTTTAAACTATGGGGATATTCTGAAGATGCCAGGCATTTGTATAGGCATAGATATCTATCTCACAGATAAGGATGACTTGGCAGTTAAGACCTGTTGACAAATGAGGTCTGCTTGGGTATTCTAATAAGTACTATTTGACATTTGGATTTTGCAATATGCCTATATGTGTTTTTGACCATTAGCTGCCACATTGTTACACATAGTTGAAGTTGAAGTTTCTTATTCTATGCATTGGAGTGTAAGTTCCATACGCCTTCCCCCAAACCTCCCCCCCTTCCCCCCCCCCCCAAAAAAAGAAGTTTGATGATCGCCTATATATATCACTAGTCTCTTAGTCTCCAGTATTGTAGCAGTTTATGAGTGGAAGTTTGAGCCTCAAATCTTCTGACACCATGCTTTTCACCAGAGGATGAATATACTGTGGGGGGGGGGGGGACCGGCAAGGTGGCTTACATGGGAACCAAAACTGTTTGCATGGGCAAGCTTAGGACATTCAACTTCAGCCTAGCGGTCTGCAGTTTGACTCCTGGCTGAGTAATCCCGAAGATTTTAAAAATGGAATCTACTGCCATTATGCTTGGTGCTTTGCAGCATACGAGCTCAGCATAAACAATGAAGTTAGGGGGCCGGTGGGCTACAACTGCAAAAAAGACTGTGGTTGGCCCAATTTTAACAGCTTGGTTTGAAACTGAGTTTATAAAACCTCATCAGACTAACCAACAAATTAATGGGGTCCCCAAAAATTTCAGGCATAATGAAATTATAATGCTTTTTAAGTGAAGTACTATTTAATCAATATCTTTTCTTGTTAAAGTGCCTATGTTACACTTTCTGACCACTCTAACATGACAAAAGACCAGAAATTCTCCCTCTTCAGTTATGTTTCTGAAGACCACCCCTTTTCCCTTCCAGGCTGAAATAATACAATTTTCCACTTTTTTGACTAGAAAATGGATAGGCCTAACTAAACAATTATAAATTTGTTGAATAGTGAACTAAATGATTGAGCAAAGCAAAATGTTTGGGATTAACCAATATTCTTATCCTGCCCTAAGATTCTTCTTCCAAATTCCCTGCTGGACAAATATCATACACCATACAACTACTGATCATTGCTAGTAATATTTTGACAAACCAAAACTATGTGTTCACATGTGAGATACTTTGGACAATAATCAAACAAAATTGTTTTACAAAGAGGGAGGGTGAACAGTTATTGGAACTGCAATAAGTTTTGTGGACTGCTCAACTTGATGTAGGGGGAATTTGTAAAGATCAAAGGCTGGATTGTGTGCTTCCCAGTATAGCTTGTTGCAGTGTGTTATTGCTTGGTAAGGACTGCACAAACTTTCAGTTTGTTCCATAAGTGATCCCTAGGCTCCGATTGAGTCATATTTTTGTTGAGTAAGAGTGCATTTTAGCAGAAGTACCTAATGAAGATAGAATGTTAATTGTAAAACATTTGCAAATTTATAATAGAATAAAAATTTAGAGTTAGACTGAAAATCTGTTAAAAACTACAAAAATGGAACTTTTCAAAGATATTCATCCTTGGAATGCTTAAATTGTTGAACTTTGTTTTTAGTAATAAAAAAGTTTGTTATTGTTTAACTTTGCAATTCTTAATGTTGATTTTGTTCTTATAGTGGCCCATCCCTTTCCTTAGTGTGGAATGATGGCTTGATTATATATTGCATGCCTTTTTATTGCAAGAGTATTTGGTGATTAAAGGGGCAATGTAGTCACCCCAACTTGAATAAGTATAGTAGACTGCCTTATTTCGTGATTGGCTCTTGAGCTTCATGTGACAATTTTTTCTCCTCCTCAAATGTCCGAAATTTTCTGGGAATAACTGCTTGGTTTACCGTGAATATGTAATATGAAGTCTTAAAATGGTATGGAAGACACTTTGAAGAGAAATAAGAAGATAATTGTAATATTTAGCTGTTGCTTGGAAGTAAGTTTAGGGCAACTGCCCATGGCAGTAAAAGGGAAGTGCAGTCACACCTATTTGAAGAAGTCCAGTAGTCGATCCTAGTTTATGAATGGCTCTTGAAAATCATGGGACAATATTTTTCTCTCTAATTTGTGAAATTTGTGAAGAATAAATCATTGCTTTACCTTAGATATGCAATATTTTTGTATTGAAATTTATTGACAGATACTTCTAAGAGAAATAGGACCATTAAGTTCTAAAACTTTCTTGAAAAATGTTTGACCAGCTGCTCACAGTTGTGCTATTGTAAATTTATTCCATTGGCTTATTTTAGGGTCTGAGATGCTACATGGTACTCAATTTTCCATTGTTTTTCCCTATGTGACTATATCAAATGCTATTCTACTGTGCTCAAGATGAAACGTTCTCTCGTGCTTGTTGTTACATCCTCCTTCTCTGCCTGATTACCTCTCATTGCTTCAGGGAGGAAACGAAGCTCACTTCATGCTCACTTGGTATAGTCATCTTTCACTTCTGATTAATTGATTGACAGTAACAGATTAAAATACACCAAAAGGTATGTAACATTTGGGGTTATCTAACAGGTCAGTCAAGCATGTGTTAATTGCTTTTTCCATAGTGTGAGCACAATGAAAACATAGCTCATTTGAGGGCACAGACCAGGTAGCAAACTCGAATACCAGTTACACCCCAGACCGCCTTTGATCTACTGGGGTGTCTATGTTGCATTTTCAAGAAGCGACATCACAGCATGTGTTTAAATCCTACTCTCAAGAACAGAATTCAGTACGTGAAAGTAGTTTGAGCCCTTTGTATTCTCTTTGAACTAAGGAAAGTGGTCACTTTAGCAGTAGTAAGCACAAAGCCAGGAAGGCATGTGGGGAAGGTGTCCCCTTCTCATTACCCCCGTGTGCCCTCATTACAGAATCTGCTTCCTGAAACTTGGACATTGTTATCCTGTCCTGGAAGTCCTTGCTTGTTAAGCAACTGACAATAAGTCAAATTGTTGCAGATAACATGGTCCAGTGAGCACCTATTGTTGTTTGCAGTTTTGCAGTTTTCTATTATTCGAAAAAGTCTCCGCCAAGTCATGATGTCTTCTTTCCAGGAGCAGAATTCTCTAATGCTTCCCGACTCACTCTTCTGGCTAGATGTGTGTTGTATAGGTAAATACTATGTAGTCTTGTTTCACTGTAGGTTTAAGAGATCAGAATAGTAGAGGAATACTTGAAAAGCATTTGTGGTGCTACCATCAGTTAACCAAACTGACAGAGTGACCACAACCAACTGCATGGTCAAGTGGTTAGATTAGCCAACTTGCACCTTGGTAGTATGGAGTTTGGCTCCTGACTGGGTCATACTGAAGACTTTAAAAATGGAACCCACTGCAATTGTGCTTGGTGCTTATTAAGCAATGGAGTAGGGAAAACAAGCCAGTGAACTACAACTTGAAAAGAGACCGGTGGAAGCCCAACTTAAACTCAGTTGGTAAACTGAGCCGTTAAACCTCATCTAACTTACTAGAAGTGACCAGAACTATCGCTGCACTTACAGCTGTTTGATTTGATTAAACGAGCAACTAGAAATTGAGTGAACAAACACAGCACCCTGATTTGTCAATATTGAGAGGTCTTGTAGGTGTACTAGCAAACAGAGGCAGCTTATAGGGTTAGGTTGAAAAATGTCACCAGAGCTAATTAATCTTTTTATCAGTCAGAAACTTAAAATGGATGAGTTGTTAAGAGATAGAGCTACACCCGATTGTGAGTGCTCAGTATTTGTATCTGCATATACTGTTGTTGTTGTTGTTGTTGCATTTGTGTAATATTATATTGCACATTGGTAATGGAGTTATATAGACATAAATGTCAGATTTTACCAAATACATGATACTGGCAAATTTCAGACAAAAGTGATGTTGTTCATAAGCTTTGTGTAAATTATATTACTGCTAATATGTTACTTCTGTAGGTGAAATGACATTATACAGTGTAATAGGTAGTAGCACATTTTGGAAAAAATACCGTATGATCAATCCAATCAAGAACTGTTCTCAGTACCAATCATATGCCCATTTAAGCGTTTGAAAGTGGCCATGAAGGTTGACATTTGATAGCAGTTTATTTCAGAATAAACTGATAGGGGATGTAGTCCTTCAATGCACTATAAGTAGTTTTGCCAGCAATTATTTCAGGATTTGTGGTAAGTTGTTATTTGAACCCCAAAGTTTTGGGGCTTCTTTTCTACCAGAATGGTGATCAAATCTGCTGCTCATTGAAGCATTTAACAAGAGTAATGACCCAGTGGATGGGTGATATAATTGGAAACTGCAGTATTTCCCTAAAAACTGCGGTAGCCATGATGGATCTCCTTAAAGGCTAATATTCCGTAATGATGTATCCACAAATCTTGTGTCATCAGTATCACTTACTGAATCAAACAGGTAATATTCCTCATTTCAGGAATAAGCTTCATACTTACCACATATTCCATTGCAAAGGGAACTGCTGCATTTTCTAAGCTTTAAAACCTATAAAAAAAAAATAGCATGGCATGTACAATTACATGAGGGAAGTGAGACAAATCTCCCCCGGATTTCAGTTGGAAATCCTGCAGAGCCAAATGTGGCTCATCTTTGCCTCCTGTTTGCTTGGTCAGCTGATTGGTTTCTCAAATTTCTTGCCCAGTATGAAATAGAAGAGAGTAGGGCTTGTGGTCCTCATGCCCTGCTCTGAGGAAGTCCCGCAAATAACTGCCCAATAAGTCATGTTCAAGTTTAATGATCAAAATGGTTAAGTTTAGTGATTGACAGGAAGAAGTTGGCTCTCAAACTCCACCAAGATGTTTACTCTATGTATCAATCTTTGTATACACCACATATATTGCAAACACTTTAGAGAGAAAAGTGCAGTTTACTCCTTCCCCCACCCCCCACCCCACCCTGCACTCCTAACATATTGAGCTGATTGAGGTTCGCATGGCAAGCTGATTGAGGTTAGCAATTAGCAAGCTGATTTAGGTAGCATAGGACTTACGCACACTCACATCATTTGTGGAATCATCTTCTTTGTGTTCTATTTTCTGAGATAACAATGTTGACAAAGCATGTAGCTTAGTTCATAATATGTAGGCTATGTGTAATCATGGCCATACAGGATGGCGAGGGGGTGGATTGGGGGTCGGCAGCCCCCCCTCCCCAATTGGAGCGAAACCTTGCTGAATCAGGCAGATTTTGGTGCCTCAGTCAGGCAGAGATTATGTCCTAGCTTGGGATCTATAGGGCCAGGCAAAAGATCACCGCCCCCTGAGAGAAAGAGTCCTGTATGGCTGTGTGGGATATGGCATGGTGATGGTATTTTCAATTCACATGTATCTAAGGTTCTGGTGGGTGATAGGCTCTTTTGCCAGTGTCATTGTCAACTGTCAATTTATATGGTGAACTCCATAATTTGTGGTATGATCAGTCTAACACAGAGGTTAAGGAACAAACTGAGTTGATATTAACATCTTAATTAAAGAGGTTGCTGAAGAGTACTATCTCATGACAATGCTTGTATTTAGCATAATAATTCAAGTTTTACATCCAGTATTAGTAGCCACAAAAATCAAAATGTTGAATTTTCATACCCTGCTTTGTATTAATTGAGTGTATAATTTGAAAAAGTATGTGTTCACAAATTTTTGGAAATCTGTGGAGCTAAATAATTTATTTTTCACTCATGAAACATATATTTATATGTCATATACGGAGATTGTCTAAGTGTGTCTGTCATTAGTATGTTAAGGAAACTTTACAGGGTTGGGAAGAGCTTGGTGGATTTCATGAGCCAACTTAATGTACCGCTTTAAAAGGGTGACAGTCACACCAGGGGTATGTCTGCTGGTATGGTGCCAAACATGTTTGCCAGTTTTTTGGCAACCTTCTGTAGTACCAAAGATATTAATTATCAACCCAAAGTTAAGCATCCAATGTGGTTGCAAAATTCCAAATGCCAATGTGTTGGTGTTTACAATGTACTTACAGTAGATTTACTGAACCATCATCAAGTATCATAACTGTCATTGAACTGCCACATTCTTTAAAGATTATCAGCTGTGGTCTTTCCTTCATTTCAGTTTCAGTTTCAGTTTTTATTCTTCCTTCACAGTACAAATTTAGTTAATAGGATAAATTAAACATATTTCCTTCGTGTATTATAAACTCATGATATGCATATATCTATATATACTTACTATATGTATATATATACATATATATAGTTAAGTCAGTTACGAAGCAACTTCAAATAAATGAACCAGTGCGATACTGAAGAGGCTCATAAAGACCTTCTGTCATTATTCCTCAAACATAGGCACAGCCTTATTCTGAAAGAGGAAATTTTTTTTTTTGAAATTGAAAACTTGGCCTCAAACAGGATTCCAACCAGCAACCTCCAGCTTACAAGGCGGATGCTCTGACCAGCTGGTCAAGTATTTTAATTGTAGTCTGAGATGAGAGGGCAGGCCCTTTAATTTCCTGTGTATTATTGGTCTTACATGTTCTGGTGCTTTTCTCCCCCCAGAATCTCAACATTGAGACAGAATTAGTGGCATCTAATGGTACAAAAGTCAAAGCCCTGACCGTCTTTACCCATACACTCAAATTCTTCAAGGACCATTTCTTAGAGGAGCTGATGGACCTGTCCACAGACGATGGACCCATCGATGAGGGAGAGATACGATGGGTTCTGACTGTGCCTGCTATATGGAGGCAACCTGCCAAACAATTCATGCGACAAGCAGCATACCAGGTACTGTGATGGTGTGTTTTTAATTTTGGTGCCTTTGAAAAAAGGGATGCAGAGGAGAGTGTGACTGAAGTGCAGGGAAATGCCTGCTGATGGAAGTTATTAAAAAGGGGTCATGCGAATTTAAATAAGCACAGATGTAGACAAAGTGAGAAAGGAAACACAGGCGGACACCATATTCCCTAAATTCTTGGATGACCTTGAAATCCATGCAAAATGTACAGTAATTTGGGAAGAGAAATATGAAACAATTTTGGCCAAATATTTACTGAAAATGTGAATTGGATGGTGTGAAAAGATTTTTTTTGTCCCTTCAATAGCTCCATGCCCATGATTTAGGCAAGGTTAGCAGTTTGAAAGAGGAGCATGGGCACGTGCAAAAAATACAGTCATGTACGTTTCATAGGACAAAGGGGGGACCCATGCACCCTACGGGACAGGTTCGCGAGGAACCACCCTGGCGGCCATGGGCACCAAGAGCCGCTCAGCAGAGCCAGTCCATGAGCAAGACCGGTTAAATTTTTCTTGTATTTGGGTGCCAGATTGGTAATCATCATGGTGGTAACTGCTCCCAGTTGCCTTGGAATCCTGCTCCACCCTTGTATGTAGGTAGCAGGTATGGGTAGTCCAGAGGCAATACATTGGAACTAATAGTTGGGAGAGCATATTTGGTTGGATATTGAAAAGGGTTGATGGGTAAGGAAGGATACTCGTCAATAGAGAGGGATTTTTAGATGGGGGGGGAGTTAGGGAGGGGAGTTATATAGGGAGGTGAAGAAAGGTATATGAGATGGGATAATTGACAGGTAGGGAGGGACGGGTTTGGCTAATAGAACAGGAGAAGAAATTGGCTGGTTGGTAAAGAGGTAAGCCTGTAAAAAGTTTAGGGAGGATAGGTGGTGTCATCTCTATCTTCTGCTGTCTTTCTGTTCCAACATCTCAATACTCTGATGTGCGCACGAAGGACAGTGTTAGGAAAAGGACTTGTTTTAACCAAACCATCCAGACCTTTTTCCTAAAACAAACCTCATGTTGGACTTTTTGGAATGCAGAGATTTGGAACAAAGAGACAGAACAGCGTTCTGTTCTGGGTTGGTAGGTAGGAAGTCAGAAAGGGTGAGGTTTGGAGAAGGAGAGGGAGGATTCACAAGTTGAACATGGGGATCAGAATGGGTATCAGAAGGTTGGGAAGGAAAAACATTGTAGGGAAGAACCATTGATACTGTGAAGGGGAGAGTCAATCATGTAATTGAGAGTTATGGCCAAGTCACTTATGTATGCCTTGTGCCTAACTGCCAATGCTGCCCAGCTGCATAAATGACTCTCCCTTAAAATAAAAGGTCATTCTGTACATTTACTAGTGGAGAACTGTAACACCTACTTTGGGGAGTTTGAGGAAGAAATTTTTGTGTGTGTTTTGATCAAAGATGTCTTGACTCTCTGAAGAATCCAGAATTCCATTTTCAAGATTTTTGTAGGAACTTAATAGCATTCAGTGCACTTGAACATTTTGTCACATGTTTCAACATTCTCATGGGAGTTACAAATATTTACATGTAGACTAATGTTGCACATTTTTAATAGTATGTTTTTCTAGAAACAAAAGGATGATGTCAGTTATCAAAATTCCACACATTCTTTTGTTGGAAATTATTTCCATTCTTTTCATGGTTGTTTATTTGTCAGATAAGTCTAAAGTTGCGTTTCCTTGGTGATTTACTGAATAACATTAACAATGTGTTCTTTCAGGCTGGTATCGCTTCTTCGTTGATGCCAAACCAGCTGTTGATTGCTCTTGAACCTGAGGCAGCATCTATCTACATCGGGAAACTAAGCATGAAACAGTTAATGCCGGAGAGGATGGCTCTTAAACGTGAGAGGTGGTTGAGGGGCAGTATGGGAAAGGGCAATGACCCCAACATGAAAGTTATAGATGAACTGAAGCAAGGTAAATTATGGTTTGATGGTACTACAAACATGAACTACTTTCTGTGCTGTATACTCTAGTCAGACACTGGCATTGTGGGGGAAAAGGGAAAAGGGGGGGGGGGGAGGGACTGAGTGGGTGTCTGGTCTTGCGGTAGAGCTCCCCACTTTCACCTTGGAGGGTTAGGGTTCGATTCGTGGACAGAGTTGTACCAAAGACCAGTACAAATGAAGTCTACTGCTTGTATTCTTTACACTCTGTTTTATCAGTGGAGTAAGAAAACTAATTCCGGGCCCCACAACTGGAAAGAGGGCTGTGTGAAAAGCACTTACTCAAATCAACTACAACTAACACTCTAAAACCCCACTATTGGGTGGCAAGTCGGGTTTCTACTTGAAGATCGCATGTACAGTGTATAGCCATTTCAACCCTAAAACAATAAGAATATGATAAAATCCAATAAGCCTCTGGGGTGGTTGTAAACTGTGGGTGCTAATATCAAGTAAAAACCGACTTACTGCCCAAAGGTCAGGTTTTGAACTGTGTAGTTGAAGGCTATTACAAGTACCGGTGGGCGTAGCTAGATTGGCATAGTACTCCTTCAAATCCACCTCATGATTTTTCACCTTGCTCATGACATATTCCATGGGATTGGGTGAGCATAGGCCAGAGAAATGAAATAGGGGAGGGGGAAGGGACAGGAGGGCAAGGATACATTTCAGGGAGAGGATATTGTGGAAACTGTTTATTTGAACAAGGAGACCATGTTTTTATTTTATTTGAAGGGTAAATGGGGTAAATTTCCGCCCTCTGGTGTATTTAACCAGCTGCACTTCAATCAACCGATCTTGATGGCCACAGTGGTAAATTGTGGAGGCTGAGTCTGAATTGCTTTTCCATATGGTTTTTGATTCCTTGCCGAAGGCAGGCAGGGAATCTATGTGATGGTGATGTCGTGTGTGCGTGTGTGTGTGTGTGTGTGTATGTGTGTGTGCGTGTGTGTGTGTGTATGTGACGCTTTGGCTTGTAAACACAATATCTCAAGAAGGGTAAGTGTGACTAACCTCATATTTGGTGTGTAGGTTGCTCATATTGAGTAGATGATCCTTATTGTTTTTGGTGGAGATCAAAGATCATTTGGGGTCACGAGAGGTCAAAAGGTCAAAACCTTGTAAACACAATATCTTGAGAACGGTACATGTGACTATGCTCATATTTGGTGTGTGAATTGGTCATATTGAGTAGATGATCCCTATCGATTTTCGTGGAGGTCAAAGGTCATTTGGGATCAAGAGAGGTCAATAGGTAAATTCCTTAGAAATTGCTTGTAAACACGGTATCTCAAGAAGGGAAAGTGTGACTAATCTCATATTTGGTGTGTGCATTGGCCATATTGAGTAGATGATCCCTATTGTTTTTGGTGGAGATAAAAGGTCATTTGGGGTCACGAGAGGTCAAAAGGTCAAAACTTCGTAAACACGATATCTCAAGAATGGTACATGTGTTTATGCTCATATTTGGTGTGTGGGTTGGTCATATTGAGTAGACAATCCCTATTGTTTTTGGTGGAGATCAAAGGTCATTTGGGGTCACGACAGGTCAACAGGTGAAAACTTCGTAAACACGATAACTCAAGAACGGTACATGTGACTATGCTCATATTTAGTGTGTAGGTTGGTCATATTGAGTAGATGATCCCTCTTGATTTTCGTGGAGGTCAAAGGTCATTTGGGGTCACGAGAGGTCAATAGGTAAATTCCCTAGAAATTGCTTGTAAACACGGTATCTCAAGAACGGTAAGTGTGACTAATCTCCTATTTGGTGTGTGCATTGGCCATATTGAGTAGATGATCCCTATTGATTTTCGTGGAGATCAAAGGTCATTTGGGGTCACCAGAAGTCAAAAGGTCAAAACTTCGTAAACATGATATCTCGAGAACGGTACATGTGACTATGCTCATTTTTAATGTGTGGGTTGGTCATATTGAGTAGATGATCCCTATCGATTTTCGTGGAGGTCAAAGGACATTTGGGATCACGAGAGGTCAATAGGTAAATTCCTTAGAAATTGCTTGGAAACACGGATTCTCAAGAAGAGTAAGTGTGACTAATCTCATATTTGGTGTGTGCATTGGCCATATTGAGTAGGTGATCCCTATTGTTTTTAGTGGAGGTCAAAGGTCATTTGGGGTCATGAGGGGTCATGAGGGGTCAAAAGGTCATCAAAACTTTGTAAACACGATATCTCAAGAACGGTACATGTGACTGTGCTCATATTTGGCGAGTGTGTTGGTCATATTGAGTAGATGTTCCCTATTGTTTTTGGTGGAGGTCAAAGGTCATTTGGGGTCATGAGAGGTCAAAAGGTCAAAACTTCGTAAACAGGGTATCTCAAGAACGGTACATGTGACTGTGCTCATATTTAGTGTGTGGATTGGTCATATTTAGTAGATGATCCCTATTGATTTTCCCAAAGTTCAAAGTTCATTTGGAGTCAGCATGTTCAAAGCCTGACAAGCTTTCCTGCTCAGTCTTTCAAGAAAGGTCACTTGTAGGGTTCTGTAACTTGTCATGTAGATGGCACATAGTGAATACATGGTCCCAGAAGTTTTTGGTGGAGGTCAAATGTCATTTGGGTTCACGACGGGCAAGGGGGATCTTAAGATTGGATGCCTTGCATGTGTACTTTGTGGGCACATTATGGAGCCCTGCTAATTGAAAAACATTGCAAAGCAATGTCAATGTGAAAAAAGGCCTTACATCTCAGCAGCAAGGAATCACTAAACCTTTTGGCTTTCTGGTTTATTGTGGGGTGCATATAATGCTATAGTAATAAGTAGGTAGCCTGTAAAGACCATTGACCGTGTGTTTGGTCTAACAGTAGAGCATCTGCCTCTCACACGGAAGGCCCGGGCTCGCTTCCCATGTCGAGTCATACCAAATACTCTAAAAAAAGAACCTACTGCCATTGTGTGTGATGCTCCGCATAAACAATGAGTAGGGAAAACAATCCAGTGAGCCACAACTGGGAAAAGGCCGTGGCTGGCTCGACTTGAACCAATAGGTTGGAAACTGGGTCGTAAAACTCTAACTAACTAGCTAACTATAAAGACCATCAGTCCATACTGCTGGATGTTTTTGTCTGTTGGACCCTAGCTCAGCTGACTATCTGATCTCCAAGATTGTTTTGGTTTGGAAGTTGATGGGTCGTTCATTTCTCACTCAGTGGACACAAAAATGCATGTTCTACAAGCTTTGACTGTGGAAAATAAATCCTGCTCTCTGTACCAATGTTGAAATCACAGAACTTGCAACATTGACTGTGGGAATGGGGAAACAAATAGGTGATGGTGATCTCACTCCAAGAGTGTCTGGGCATGTTAACATTGCCCTTTCATTTTGGTCGAGGATTGTAGAGCTACATATGTATTCAGCAACGACTATTAAATTTGCAAAAAATGGACAAATAGGTAAACTGAGATTTCAACGAGAACTTGTTCAAAAAGAATTTTATTGATATTTTCAGGTTCTCGATACCTGGTGGTGGATTGTGGAGGTGGGACAGTGGATATAACAGTTCATGAATGGGAGCAAGATAGCGGGACCCTCAAGGAGCTGCACAAGGCGTCTGGAGGAACTTTTGGTTCAATTAATGTCGATGAGGCTTTCATCAATTTGCTGGTGGATATCTTTGGAAGTGATTTCATTGAAGAATTTAAAGTGAGTATTAGAAAAAAATCAATCACCAGAATTCAGTGACCCCAAACTGAATTGGTACACCCAGGGAAATTTTATTTGGATGAAGAGACAATGCTTTTAAGTGAGGCTTACTTCGCCAAGGTCCTACAGTGATCTGTCCTTTCGATCATTGTTGTCAGCTTTTAAGGATTATATGGAAAGTAGGAAGTAAGTGCCACAGCATTGCCAGTCATCCGGGAAGTAAAAATTATTCTGTCTTTCTAAGCTAGGTGATATGTATTTCAATAAATCATTTAGGTCCTATGACAAAACCTGAATGAGAATCTGTACCTGACTATTTCTGGAAACTTAGGCAAACTTCCAATTTTGTCGTCAAAAGGTAAGCCTTCTGCCTCTACAGCTTATTTGCATGATTTGAATATCATCCTTTGCTTTGGAGGGAAATAATTTATTACAGTTAAACAGTTGTTTCAAGTTTTATGGCACCTGCTCTTAAAGTGTTAGCAGTACAGACTTATTTATCAAAGTATTGTTCTGCAGTCACTTGTCTATCAAAGGGTTATTTGACTTGAATGATGTGCTGCTCAAAGAAAGATGTTGGCCTGAGTATTAGGAAGACAGTTGCTTTAGAACTCGGTTAACCATATGCCGGTAGAATTAGGCATTTGAACAAGGACTATTGATTAGTGTCAATTACCAAATGCAACTGGAAGTCACCCAAGGATAAGTAAAGACAAGGAAATAATTGTTCTGTTAGCAGAAGCAAACAACATTCCTTCTCGCTGATGGGAGAAAACAGGATTACAGGGGGACTATTTTAGATTTATCATGGTTTGTAAACTTCAAAGGACTCATCCATCTAATGGCATTGAATAAAGGAAACCCCTCTGATCCAATTACACAGGTTGTCTTTTTTTTATTTGGTGGGTCAACCCACGGAACCTTTGAGTATTTGTACAAATTAAAGTTTCCATTCTATCTCAGTCCAAATAACAGCCTCCTCGTTTACCCCCATATCCAAATTTGATGGTTGATTCTAATCATACCAGAGTATTTTTGTATTGCTTTGTTTTGTACATAGAAACGAAGAAAAATCATGCTGGGAAGTAGGACTTAGCTGCTCTCGATCAGAAATTTGTTACCCCTCGTAGCAGGCACATGTCAGGAACCTTGGATTAAAGTCAAATTCAGTAGATGCATTTGTTTTATACATGCAATCACACATGAAGCTGCTCAGAGAAAATGTCCATTGATCAGTGCAATAAAGGCATTGTGATTCCCCTTTACTATGGTGCTAAACACGAAAGTCGCTACTTCCAATTTTTTTCAGATAATTGAAGGAGAGGTTCAAGATCCTCAAGAAACAAGCAAACAACCAAAACAGAAAGAAACAAACAAGATAGATACATGCAGACTATTCCCTTGGTTAAACTTGTGTACAGGGTTTCAGCTACAAGGGTCAGCAATGGATTGTAAAAATCCACACTAGTATTTGCTGACCCATACCCTCACCCTCACAAATTCCCAATATTATTGTAATCAGAAGTTTACCACCCAGTATCAGTATCCTCCAGCAATTTTGAACTTGTCTAAAGAAGTTAAGCCTAAACAGAGTATTATTACTTTTAAAATAAACTGGGAACAGGGAAAAAAGGTACAGAAACAGGTACACGCCCCCTCTATTGGCTGTCGTGCACAGAGGTGCCAACTCTCCCTGATTCTCAGGGAGACTTCTTGAAAATTCAAGGATTTTTGTCCATTCCAACTAGCAAATAATGACAATCTCCCTGATTCAAGCAAGCTTTTCCCCTATTGAGTTGCATGTAATTCTAAAAAATCTCCCTGATTCCTGTGTGAAACCTCCCTGGTTTCTGGATGTAAATGTTGTCATCTCTGCGTGCATATTTAAAGGGTGTAGTGAGTTGACACTGATATATACTAACGAGAGCGTTGCAGGGTGCCACCACACATTTCAATGCATTTAATTATCATAATTAGTCAAGTTTCATATCCAATAGTTGTGCAAAATGAAAAATTTTAAAGTTTTTCCCCCAGGCATGTAAAGATTGAATGTTAATTAAAAAAGTGCCTGGTCATGAATTTTTAAAACTGAATTTAATCATTAATTTCTCTCTCCATAAAGCAATACTTTTATATGTAGGATATGGGGATTGTAAGTTTGACCATTTCTCATAAGCTGTGTGAAAGACAGGTTTGATGAATTTCATTAACCATTTCAACGTACAATTTTCACTATGCTTTGAAATTTGTCAAATGTAACCCTTTGGCATCCTTGGGGTGGCAATTAATGAAAGCTTGTTCCCCCTCCATTGAAACTTCCTGGGTAAGATGGAAATGTGCACTGTGTCTAAGTTTTAAGTTCCTGAAGTATTGAACAGATGCAGTAAATTGTGCACACTGCACAGGCTTACTCACTAACAGTACCAGTATTGGCTACATTTTGTCTCCAGAAATGCTGATGGTTAAATTCTGAAATACTTTTTCTATATTGCACAATAATTTCAGCACCTTCAGCATTTTTTTGTCTGCTTTCTGGAGTTTCTCAGATTTTTTATTGCTGAACAATTGACCCAAGCAGGTACCCTACTGAAATAAAACAACTGGGATAAAATAAATAAAATAAAATTTGACCCCAGAAGTTGGTTGTTTTTAAAGCTCTCAGTGTATTTTTCTGCTTATGACAGATCAAGCGACCAGCTGGATGGGTGGACCTGCTGCTGGCATTTGAGGCTCGAAAGAGAAACGCAAACCCATGGAAGGCAAATTACTTGAATGTGTCCCTACCATTCTCATTTATCGACTATTACAAAAAATTTACGAATGGAAACTTGACGGTAGACAAAACTTTAACAGAATACAACAGTCCTGATGTTTCATGGTGTGGAGAAGGTAGGTAGCAACTTGACCTTAAAAGGGTGTAAACTCCTGTCGTAAAAATATGGGTAGCTTATGCCAAGAGCTGAACTTTGGATCGTAATAGGCTCTCTTTCTTACTTCAACATTTTTCAAGTGCAGTTATGTTGTAAAAAGTGCTCTTTTGTGGGGGGTACAATCCTGTCTGAGAAGCTATTTAAAATATGCCCAGTTTGATAAACTTTCTGGTATTCTAGCAGTTTGTGTTTTGGGAAGTTTCTAGCATAATGTATGTGCTTTATGAAAAGATGGTAGTGACGCATAAAAATGGATTGCATTTTGTATGGATCTGTCTTTCTGCTAAGTCACCATGATGCGATTTTCACGCAATGGTTCATCAGTTTGAGGCAGTGACGTTTGTGGGTAAAACCATAAAAGTGGGTTTCATTTTTTTCCCAAAGATTATGCACACACAGTTCCACAAAACTGAAAATTCAAGTGAGTCAAATTTTCTCATATTTAGTGTTTTGATCAAGGATAGTTTCTCAGAAGAAAGATTGATGTGGGTTGTGCAAGTTAATGTACTTACTAAGGGTAGGGTTTCAAGCCTCTTAGGAAAAGTTTAGAACATGAAGTTGGGGCTTTCCAGTTAGATGAATGTCATGGAATGTAATGAAAAGCTGTCAAATGTCAATAAAATGTTTTGGAATGTAGATGGTGCACAAGAAAATTTATTCTTTTTTTGTTTTTTTTTTGCCACCTTGGTCTACATTATTCTTTTGTCATGTGATCACACATTGTGACTCTAAGTAAGAATATATCTCTTGAAATTTTTGGAATATTTTAGAGAAATTATAAATTTTGAGTAAAGGTTTTAAGACAGCCTCTTTTACTTAATGAACAGTCACAATGTTAGACCATGATGAGGAATCCTTTTCCCTATTTAGTTTATGTTATGCTATTTTCAGATGAATAAGTGCTTTTGTTATAACTGAAGGCAGTGGTGTAACTTTGCAGGAGTTAGCTTTGCAGGAGTTAGTGAAGGAGGGGGGAGTGAAATGATCTCCAAAGGGGTAACAGATGGATCTTGTTCGGATAGAAACAGTGGTATGGTAGAGGATGGCTATATATTCATATTTTATGAGATATCTTCCACTTCATTCCAGCTCCTGGCATGCTGAGGTTTTCTCAAGAAGGAATGTTCAAGTTGTTCAAACCAACGACGAACAAACTCCTTGCCAAGTTGGACCAGGTATTTGAGAAACCGGAACTTGGAGGAATTTCTCACATCTTCTTGGCAGGTGGGTTTGCTGAATCTCCATTACTGCAACAGGAAATAAGAGAGAAGTATAAAGACAGGTTAAGGGTTGTCATCCCACAAGAAGTGGGACTGGCTACTCTGAAAGGAGCGGTCATGTATGGCCAAAACCCCAAGGCTGTGAGCGTTCGTAGGACTAGGTTAACATACGGAGTAGGGGCGCTTAATAAATTCAATCCTCAAGTTCATCCAGCAGAGAAGAAGATTGTGAAAGATGGGAAAGAGTGGTGCAAAGACGTTTTTGACGTATTCGTTTTCGCAGATCAGTCTGTCACCGGTGGAGATATAGTCACCCGGAGCTATGCTCCTGCTAGTGCAGACCAGGAGGCCATTAAAATTAACATTTATTGTACTGAGAGGGAGGATTGTTTGTTCATTACGGATGAAGCCGTTCACAAGTGTGGAACTCTGACTATTGATTTACGGGGCAGCTACAAAGGCCCCAAAAGGAGAGAACTGCAGTTGTCCATGCAATTTGGGGACACTGAGGTAAAAGTTGATGCTCTGGATGTGGCAACTGGCAAGAAAGTTGAAGCCAGGGTGGATTTCTTGAATAACTAGATTGAATGACATATATATAAGGCAGGAATGTAGTATACTCTGCAGACATCTAGAATCTGTTGATGAAGGGTCAAAGGTTGGTGCTATCCCTTTCAAAATGGTAGCTAAGTTCAGTACAACAAATATCATATGTAATATAATTTTAAGACATGCAATTTTTGGTTGACTTAGGTGGTCTTTTCAATAAGAATGTAGTAACAGATAATAACATGCTTATACCCATCATTGGACCAAACTTGTTCAAAAAGTGTCTTTTAAAAAAAGGTGATATATTCCATAAAAGTTATATATATTCCGTTGTACTATTTTAACCCACTCAAATTACAACTCGCAACCTTTTAATGAAAGAAATGATATATATGTAGAATGTTTCATCTTATAGTTCTTGCCAGTTTTTGTCTTTTTTAGAGTTCTATCCATATTTACAATCTCATTTTATTTATCAATTCATGTAGTTCTTTGCATTTACAATCAGGACTATCTATTTACATAAAAACTTAGCAACCATCCTTTCACATTACTCTTGGGTCTGTATCTAAGTTTGTAGCTTGGGGTTAATATGGGAAAGTCATATTGTTTGGTGTAAAGGGCTGAATATTCATCACCCTGGACAGTTCTTATCCTCCCAACCTACTTACTTCTAGCCCCTCCCACAAGTGTCTAATACTCTTCCTGATTCAGATACAATCCCAGTGTATTGCTTCACCACATACCTTGTGAGTATACAAGTTTAGCCCTTATTTTTTAATCAGAATACTCTCAGCACATGCTAAGTATAAGCTACTGTGCATTTTTTTAATTTGATGTCATTCAAAGAACTGTGCTAATTGAGAATTCCTTTAGAATTCTGGTAAAAATTGTAGTTTTGGTGATGAATGACTCCCTTTCACTTCTCAAATTTGCATTTTTTGCGCCATACCGTTACATAAACATTAAGTGAATTTTGTTAATTAGTACTTTTTCCTAGAAATCTAAGAAATTTTCTTAAAACTGTATCGTGAAAAGAGGTGTAGGCAAGTGTGAAAAAGAAATTAAACCTGTACATAGGCAGTGATCGACTGGTTTGCTTTTGGACACCAGTTTTGAGAAGAAAAATCCTGTGGCTCCTGTGACTAAACCCTTTTGCTACGGAAGGGAGTCCATCAATCCTGCCATACAGAGCTATTCATTATATAGCGTATATACAGTACGAATGCTCAGGTTCAGCAAATACTAAGTTTTTGTATGGAGGCCTCCATATTTGTGTTCACTACAGCCCAAGTGGGTGCACATAGGTAAAAATATCTCCTTTTAAGTCTATTGCATGTCTACACAACATGTCTATACACCATGGGTTTATAAGGAGCTATTCAAAGGCCCAGCAGTGCTATGGTTTTGCAGCAAAACCATACATATATATCAATGACAAATCATGGTTTCACAGCAAAACTGTGCATAGGGAAGGGGTTTATAAATGAGAATCTGTTGTGCAGAATTTTTGGGGAGCTAAACGAAGCGAAACTTTTTTAATCAGTGAATATGTGAGAAAAAAGGGCATTATAATGATAAGGTAAGTTATTACAGTTGTGTGACCTGTCAAATATGCAATCTGGGAGACTTGCAAATAACTCACATTTCAATTTTTTATATCATTTCATGGAAACATTCATGAATTTTCACAGTCAATTTGTATGTGAGGAATGCTTGAGAAAGTTCCAGTGGCTATGGGGAAACACAGGTAATGACCACAATTCACTAGTGCAAATTATGTGATCTATGGGCTTCTGTAGGAAATGCAATAAATACCTACTAGGCTTTTTATCACATTGTTATTTCACGTATCGATTCGAGAACATTCTAAATATATGACATTGTCTCAAGCCATCAGGAATATTTTAAATTCCTTTTTTTAAAATGTTCTCTTTTATAGGCAGTAAAAGAACATTTTTGTGACAAGTTGGAGTGTGTAGGTGGCTTTTGTTAAGTATATTTTATTTGTTGTGTAATTTTTTAGCAGTTGTTTCAGGTAGCATTTGAAAGAACAAGTGAAGGGTGTTCTGGGTTGGATGAAAGGAACCAGTTCTGACAAGCCTGAGTGCATTGCTCAAAGGTTGTGTTCTTTGTGAGTGGGGCTTATTATTACAGGGTGCCAAAGAACTACCTCCATAAAGTTTAAAGTTAAGTGCTGCATTAAAATTTGTCGTGGGTTGTTATTTTAACAAGGTGAGAGGCCTGGAATTTAAAGGATGTTTGATTTTTTTTGTTACTTTTTTTTATGCTAGCCTTTATCTAGTAAAGTTTTAGAAAAGTTGAGCATGTTCCTCATTGCAACATAATAATTCCACTCAGAGTGATGACAGTGTTTTACAGCTGTGCATGCAGAGTTTCTTCCCATTTGATTTTGGTAGCTGCTAAAGACCTGCAGATTGCCTACCTGGGTAGGTAGGTATTTCCAGTTGACTATTTTAGCAAACAGTTTACATCATTTCAAACCTCAGTGAAGCAGTTAAGTTGCTTTTCTGTTCACCTATTGTGTCACAAATAGGATGGTGTTTTCATCTGACATCATAATTGATTAGGCACACCCACCACGGTGCAAAAAATCAAGTCTTCATATTGGTCGGCAGCTGCTCCTCAGCTAGCTGCAAGTACTACAATAAAGTTGTTGCTCAGCAGTCATGAAAAGGGCAGGGCTTGTGATGTCCATGAAAACACTCTGTACAGTTGTCTCAGCAAGGTGGAACTTCCCTGGTTTAAGTAAATCAACTCTCACAGTTCAACGAGCCCTTAAGAGACTGGAGAAAAATGGGGTTGAAGAAATAAGTAGAGCAGCAGACATGGTTTAAGGAGGCAGCCTGTAGTAGTTTTTGACATTATGCCCAAGGCAATAAGTTTAGTGGTTTGTTAAATAGAAATTAGTGCATGAGATGTATTCTAGTAAACTTGTACTTTATTTGAGACTGCTTGAAGTAAAATTGTGTCAGAATTATCTGGCCATGGGAAGGATGGGGGGGTGAAGGATGGGGATGGCATTGCATATACTCTCCTGTTTGCCCGTTGGCCTCTCTACTCCTCGGTTTAGCAAGAGTCTATAACATTTTTAACAATCAGGTAACCCAAAGCCATGAGAAGGATTAAGGGTGAAAGATGGGGACGGCATTGCATATACTCTCCTGCTTGCCCTTTGGCCTCTGTGCCCCTTGTTTAAGCAAGAGTCTATAACATTTTTTAACAATCAGGTAGCAATGAATAGGAATGAAAAATTGGATAATTTTAAAGATGAATAGTGACTTGCCATGTAGGATATGATCATTGCATGTATCCCCCAAACTCTTCATTTCCTGTTTGATGTCTGCATACATTAATTACAGCAAAAAATGAAAGCAAAATACTGCCTGAGAAAATTCAATACTCATTATTTGTGTGAATGAAAGCCCTCTATGTTCACATGAAAATAAGTTTACACCTGTAGTGAATATGAACTATCCCAGTATAACATGTTCAAAAATTGCAAATGTGCCTTAAGAAATTGAGGCCAAATTTTCATCTCAAAAGTACTGATCATTTTCATAACATAACATAAAAAATTACGCGGTTTGTGACCAAGTTTTGAAGAAAATCCTTAGTCATTTCAGCTTTTCTTAGAAAGTTTCATAATTATCTTTACAGTGCATTGTTCTGAGGCTATGCTATAGTTGAAACAATTTGTAACCATATTATATTGTGTATATATACAAATACAACATGTAATGTAATTTATATTTACTACCTTTTTCTACAATGATTTTGTTAAAATTGGAAAATTTGTCGGTAAAATTGTACAAACCCAAATGGATAGACTTAGAATTGTAGTACATTCATGAGTGGTCTTGACCAATTGTAATTTGAATTAGATTATTGTACAGTACCTTTTTAATGTGAAGATTTGATTAGTAGGTCATCCATTTAAATTGTTCTCATTGCTTGCGGGTTGCAACTATTCGCAATGATGTCATTTGGATTTTAGCATGGGTCGTAATGTTACCATGAGTGTTTTCATCCGTCCAGCATACATATAGGAAAAACCAGAGGAAGATTACATTGGTAGTTAAACTGAATTTTAGTAAAATCTAAACTGAATTTCGATCAAATTTAAACATCAGTTTTGTTTCCTAGTCATAGTTTTGTCCATCAGTGACAATATACAGGTCAGTCTTGAACAAAAATTGAGATTCTTAAACAAGCACAAATTATCCTTCTCATTTTTACACAAGATAGATCCACACCGCATGGACATCCTCTTTACGTGTATGGATATTTTTAAATTGCTATCTTCCAAGCTGACCGTGTCTCATGTATTTATGGGTAATATATATGATATGTTGTAACCTCCGCATGCTCAAGATCTGTGCCACTCAATTATGTACCTTGTATTTTACATCATTTATTTATACTTTTTTTTCTTCCAATTATTTTAGTTCTGTCCACCTTTTCTGTCTTGTAAGTGGACGTAGGTAACAGTCTCAGTACACCTGTATAGTCTTGCTATCATTATTTATGTCAAAAAGATGTACAAAGGATACAAATATTTCATTTTCATTACATTTATTTATGTAAATAGATTTTATATGACAAACTCATATTCTTCCTATGACGGAAAATATGGAAACTCTTGGTGTTACAAACAATATCAGTCCACAAGTACTCTTTTCTTTTATTATTTCGACGCTGAACTGATGTGATTTTGCAGTCTCTTTAAACACAAACAACTCTTTTATATCTAGTCAATCGCAGCAGCTGTGTTTTAAAGCATTAGTTTAATTTTAAAAGGCACAACCACCATGGCCGGCCAAAGGGTAAAACCAAACACTTACGCTCCCCTTGACAGAGTAAAGTACCCTACAGAGGCTTAGAATTGAAAGTGATCAACCCCTCAAGCCTTCAAGTTTTAAACATGTGTATCATTCTTGGTCTCTTTTCCAGAAGGGCTTATAAGAAACCATGAACAATGCCATTATTCTTGTAATGATACATGAGGCCACAAGCGAATAGCAAGTTTTAGCCATCTCAAGCTGGCAACTAATAATCCAGAATCTATCAGAGAACTTCCTGTTCAGGTATCTTGAGATCAATAAAGTTAAAGGCATTGCCCCCTTCAAAGACTATTTGCTCAATAGAGCAACAAGGTTGGTGTAAACGGGGTTAACTGCCGCAATTACAGAGAAAAGCTTCACCCGAGAAAACAGCTTTTTCTCGGGTGACATTGGCTAATACCACCTATTCAATTCTAGCAGCATGATTGTTTCCCTCTTCGGTGACAATTTTTTTTTTTTGTGTCCCATTTTATTAGATACATGTAACATCATAGTCTTTTGTCGTAAAATTGGCCAGTCTATTTTACCACTACCCTTTTATGAAAATAATGGCGTGAATGCAGTGTCATAAGTAGAAGTATATGTTTATTATCTGTGGTCGCTGAATGAACATTGTTTTCATTAGTACGTATGCACAACTTTTTGGTACCATTGTGTAAATTAAGCTGTGTCCACACTATGCAACTCCATGCGGAACAACTCCTCACAATGAGATTATTTAAATGTGTGGCAAAGCGTGAAATGCTTTGCAACTAGTTGCAAGTAGTCCTGCAACACAGTCTACTGAAACCAAACAATACAAAAATATGGTTGGTCGCATGAAACTGAAATGTGCTGTGGAATATGTTTGTTGTCATGTGACTTACTTTGACAAGACAGTTTTGTTGCAGTGTGTCACATTGCATAGTGTGGACAGGACTTAAGAATGGGAGTATATGAATCCATTCTTATAAGTAGAAGTACAGGAAAAAGATGGCAAGTTATGAGTGTTAGTCCATACTCACTGATTGTCTACACAGTAACAGTAAAAGCAGTGTACATCATTCAGGGATGTAAAGTTCCATTTATTTTGCACTAGTAAATGCATGACACATTGCAATTATATTACAATGCATATATGAATGACTAATGAGCTAATGAATATTCACTAAATGTGTAGTTATCAACGGAGATAACATTTACGATCAGATGCAGCCATGACTTAGTTTTAGGGAAACAAATTGAATCACTTGATGGTAAAGTCACAGAACAGTAAATTTATGTCAGTGCAATGTTCATTTGAAATGAAAACAATGTGAAAACACTTTAGTTTTTCCTTCCTTGCACTTATCAGGAATGTTTGCAGAAGAGATGGCAACTTGCATTTATGTATGTGCTTTGATGTACCAGCTTAAATGTAATAAATGCAGGGGAATCAATCTCGATTTTTTAAAGTATTGAGGCAAACTTCTTTGCTTCTCTGCCTTTTGGCTAAGGTCATGTTCTCTTATTCCAGTCTAGAATGGAGTCAGACATGCATGAAAGACCGATGCTGTAAATGTTTTGGAAGTTGGTCAGTTCAGCATTGTGTCCTTTTTGGATATAGGTTAGGAAGCAGAGCTCCTTCAGGATTAAGGTTCACTTTTGCCGAATGTGAGAGAGCTAGCGGGGGGGGGGTTTAGGTAAAGTATTGGTGATAACTTCTTTGTATTTGAATAAATTCTTAAACACTCCCATTGTTTCTGCTTTTTGCATCATTGGAAAAATATGATGAGAGGAAAGCTTCATGTTGAACAAAACATTTTAACGGAAATATTTTACTGTTTGCTAATCACGAACTGGTTATCGAGTATACTTCATATCAAACAAAGGGACCATTCATATACATCTGTGATTTTTGTAACATTTAAACAGAATTTAGTAAGTTTGAATAAATTCTTGCTGGATGCTTTTGTCAAAGGTAGCATAGAAGTACAATAAGGAACAGTTAAACATTTATTGTAATTGTTATCATATTCTTTTGTCTTGTTGCTTTGTATTGTTATATTGTTTACAAAAGAAAATCTAACAATGTGAAAATGTTACAATAACATTTAAAATTGTGGTTTAATAATTATGGGTAAATAAACCAATATGGTTTTGATAGAATGCCAATTTTCTTCTTATTCTGCTTTTTATAACTGTTTCTGTAGTAAAACACAAATTTTTTAAAATTTCATTGTAACCATGTTATTGTACCTGTTCAAATGAAATATTCTTTGGCTTATATTAGTGTTTGCAAAACCCATTTCATGTTGTTTATATCAAATTTTGTATTCCTAAAATGTCCTGAAATTAACAGAACATTCATATATGTTACATGCAGAAATACCAATATACATTTACTATATTCAGATAGAGGTGTGTCATGCAGTCATATTTGGTGTTCACAGGTGCGTAGCCAGGATTGTGTCATATGGGTTGGGGGCCCCACATGAAGGAAAAGTCTAAGGATAGAGAGCAAAAACTGTCATTTTAGGTGTTTTTTCCATTGCAAGGTTGGGTCATGGGGGGGGGGGGTTTCTGACCCCCAACCCCCCTCCCCCATGCTGTGCTACTGGGTGTTCAGAATGATGTATCATGCTGTGCTACTGGGTGTTCAGAATGATGTATCATCCCGAGACACGACATTTAATCTGTCCTTGAGCAATCCGTCTTTGGAAAATTCTGCCTAGGAAGGCAGTTATATTATACCAATGCTAAGCAATCACAAATATGGGAGGAGCCTTTGGCTTGTAAAGAGCAACTTCACATTAAGTGGCAATGTACTCAACAATTTTTGTCAAATTTGGTGTTTTTTTGAAACGACCGTCTTGATAGCAAGACCGCAAATTGCTCCTGGATGAAAACCCCACCTTAATTTGGCCCGGTCAGGAATCAAACCCTAGACCTCAAGGTTGCTCATGCTTAACTGCATGCTTCACGTCCCACCACTTGACCACAGCACTCTGGAGCAGTTTTATCCTCAGGCTTACTTTAAAGTGATATTGTGCTAAAAATATATGCATTTTTTCAGGAGGAAAATGTCTCATGTTGGCTGCTGCCAAAAGTCAACCATGGCATTTTGCTGGATTTGCTAATTCAAGACGGTGGTCCTGGAAAGGTTCAAGTTTGACCTTTTTGAAAATAAGGGAGTCGGGTATTACAGTATCCAATTGAAATGTTCAAGATGGATTTACAACTACAACTGGAACTACTGTGTATCCTTAGTTAGGAATGAGAATATGCCACATTTTCTTCAGTATAACCATCAACAAGAAAACAAATATTTTTCCAGATACCGAAATTTCCTTGGAAAGAAACTGCCAGTTTCCAAACATTTTCCAATATTTACATCCCTGCAAAATGAACTACAGATAATTATTAAAATTTATTTCATGTTTTAGCTATTTACAATTGGCTTATCATGGCATCACATATTACAGAGTTCTTGCACTTTCTTGGGAATCAATTTCCCTGACTCTTCCAGGTTTCCAGGACCAAAGAAAGAATTTCCATGAGGTGGGCCATTATACATAAAAGTACATAAAATTTGAGTCAAAGCTTAAATTTTTTTACTATGAATGTTAGAAGGAGTTTCGTGGCCCTGTTTCTAACCAATTGGTTTAAGTTGAGCCAGCCACAGCCCTTTTTCCAGTTGTTGCTCACTAGCTTGTTTTCCCTGATCTGTTGATTATGCTTAGCACCAAGGACAATTGCAGTGGGTTCTATTTACAGAGGGTCTTTGGTATGACCCCACGAGGACTTGACCTCTGGACCTCCCCACTGTAGGTCAGATGCTCTTACCACTTGACCTTTCAGTGGGTATTTTATGAGTGACAACAAACTTTAACATTACAGGTGACACTTTGCTTTGTGAAAATTTCCATGACCTTCCTGATTTTTTAGATTTTTCCACACCTTGAAATAGTTTTAGACCTTTCTGTGACTTTTCCAAGTTTTCCATGAACACAGAAACCCTGATATTACTTGAGTATATTCATTGCCAAATCCAACTGGACTCATCGTGGACCCATAAGCAAAACAATTTTGTAGGTTAAAGTTTCAGGTCACCTTGTTGGTTTGTTGGGGAAGTTCCTCTATTGGCCCAGCACAGCTTTTCAGTGAGTCATGCATGTGTGTCTTTCAACAGTCATGCATGTGTGTCTTTCAACAATGCAAGTTTTCAGGAGTTAGATGAGATTCAATGACACCCAACACGAATGTGTTACATAGTGTCAGTCAGTGCGATAAAATGTTCAAAGTTTATTCTTTCCAGTATCGTTCAAGTTAAAATTTGGGTTCCCTTTAGTTGCTTCTTTACGACAGGCTGGAAATACCGAACCAGCAAGTTGAGCTGCAATCATCACCCGAAACGGTTCCGATTTTCCTAACCGTCTTGCTTTAGCCCCTCCCACAATTGTCTGAAATTCATCCTCTTCCAGATGCAATCTCAGTTTATTGCTTGTTGTAGTTTGGGGTGAGAGGACAGGCTCTTTTAGTGGATACATTGTGGTTGGAGTTTTTCTAATTTGGATAATGGGCACATCTTCTAATGCGCAGTTTGGTATTACAAAGGATTGTTGGACAGTATATTGGTGCACTGCGCATTAATTTTTGCATACAGCAAATTGCTATACACGAATCCAGGCAGCAAGCGATGGTCTGATTTCAGTCGGCCATAACTGGGGTCCGTCACCTTTAAATCTTTTGATTTCCTTGCTTACCTCTATTATGGATGGTTGTACACTAATTTGTATCTTAAATTCTCCAATTTCACTAAATATGAGGGATTGAAATTCATGTTGACAATAAATAAAGACCATTTTAGGCTGATGGACCCCACAAATGGCGGCCTGCAGTCACTAAAAACAAGCGCTCATCGGATTTGTCTATAGACAAAAATAATGCACACCCCAAGCTCAATCCCACAATCCTCTGCAATTGTTATTTGGATACCGATCTATTGGCAACATAATTTTGCTTTTCAGACTCTATGTATATCATGTAAAGGTGTCAATGACCAGGCCCCGAATTACTTGCTAAGTTGTTTTATCAAAAAGGAAAGTGGGTACTCTCTTAGGTGTAGTCCCTTCACCATTTTTAGGAAAAAGCTCAAGACCTACCTGTTCAGAAAGGCTTTTCCCTAGTTCTCCAACTCTTAATTAATTTACCAATTTCTGTAGATGTATTTGTCTTGTATATCGCCACTGGATATTATCTTTTATAGAACTTTGCGAAATGTTATTAAATTATTATTATTGTTGTTGTTGTTGTTGTTATTATTATTATTATTATATGTTTAAAAGGTAACAATCCAAGGTGTGAACTGAATTTCTTCACTATTAAATGAATCCATATGAGGGATAAGAAAGCATCCAAAACTGCTACTACTGTGTCAAAGTTGACAGCTCTAAAAACACACATTGCCTGAATCAAATACATTTTGACTTCATCAATATTTATTTCCTTCTTCAAACTGTGATATCCTGTTCAAACTTTGAGAACACTATATGTGACTTAATTACTCAACTTAATTTGTTCAAAAACTAATGTCATGAAACAAAATGAATGCATACAATCATTCGTATTCATTGATTCTTTAGCAGTTTAGCAATCAGTTTGATACAGGCCTTATTAGGTCTTGGCACTTGACAAAATACAAGTCCCACCTTATTAGTCCTTCACACATCAATACAGCTTTATTTCAAACAGATCACCCATAATATTGTCCAAAAAGACCTTTGAAATTGTCTGAAATTAATAAAATTTAATTGCAATATATCAAAGGGGAATCACTCATCAGGAAAAAGTCCCATCAATTTCTGTATTCCTGAATTGGAAACTTAATGTATTTTAAAGCCAATGTTGTTCTCCAAAGGTCATACAAGGTCAAAAGTCAGGGCTTGATTTTTGTGGTTGTCCAGAGGAATCTGTTTGTACTTGCAAATCTTTTTGGCCAACTTAGTCTTATTTCGAAGCCACTGAATTTTATTGCAGGATTTCCCAAACTAGAGATACATGGTTGTTGTATCAATTTCAAGATATGCTTGATCCATTGACCCTTTTCCAAATAGCAATCACAAAGGATTGTGGGATAGGTTTTAGGTATGCATAATTTTTGTCAATGACATTTTACTGTAGGAAAAAATAATGCACACCAACATTCTATCCCACAATCCTCTGCAAAAGCTATTTGGAAAAGTGTCTATCCACAGGTTAGGGATATGGTCTTGTAATACTAGATTTGCTACTAGACGAACTTAAACTCCATATGGGACAAAGAAAACTAAAATGTTGATTGTCCAACACAAAACCATTTTTTTCAGTATGAATTGAAAAGCATGTAGCTTCTCTCAGATTCAAGATTATACTATGGACTTGTTCAACTTCTATTATATTTCAGACTTCAGTAATTAATGGTTTTGTCTCTCAAAAGTTCATATTTTGGTTCTTCAAGACAAATAATCAGGTGCAAATCCAAGGAGGGGGTGGGGGGGGGGGGCTTTTATGGCCACAGCCCTCCCTTTTCCACCAGATCAACAATAAAACATACAGGAAATTAGCAGTGCAACTCCCTCAGTTCCCTGCTTTCTCATAAGTCAGCCTCCCCCCCCTTTTTTTGGGAATGTCTGGACCTGCACCTGATAATACTGTACATGAACGCACACTACTGAATGATAGCAAAACCGGACAATACCCACTTATGAAACACAGTGTTTTGTGAATGTGCAAAAAAGAAGTTTTGGACCAACAAATTTTCTAGCAGATAAATCAAAACAGTAAAATGGCTGCTTGAAGAACAACCACGAAATTTTTGTAGAATATTGCAGAATATTGCAAAAACTGGTGAAAAGTGAGTCCAGGAGGAGGTTCAGCAGCACTGTTACTTAACTAATGCATTTCTAGTGAAAGCATTACCCAGCCAATCTTCATGTAGCTGATACATTTGAGCCATGATGACTGGTTCTTAGTAAGCAAAGTCATTTTGACTTGGTTGATGGTAGGAGAAAAGCCGATTTATTCTAACAACTTCATGGCTGCATATGTTTTTAAAGAGGCAGCACCAGCATTTCAAAAGGGTTGGTTGGGGAGTGAGGGGGGTATGGGAATATTTGAGGAAAAATGAAACAGTTTCAGGGCAAAGAGTTTTGTGCATAGCACAAGTCTTTTTCAAGCCTGGCTAGTAACCGTTGGTGTATCTGAAAGAGTGTCTGGTCACAAATTTTTGAAAAACAAATGGAAGTGTCACATTACTCAGTAATGAAATATACAGGATATGGGAACTGTCCACGTTTGACCGCTTGATATTGGTATGTGAGGTAAACTTTGCAGGTTTGGAAAAATTTGGTCAATTTCATGAACCACCTCAATGTGCCACTGAGAAACTAAAGCAATAGCATATGCTTTGTGTATCTCTATATTATACATTTTGTGCATCATCACTGGCTAATAAATGGACAAACAATATATGACAAAATTAAAGAAAAGAAGTACTGCTGATTTTCACCATACTGAAGTTAGGTAGTGAAAAGTGTTGATGAAACACTTATTTATAATCTCTCTTCAGATTTGGGGAAAATGGGATTAAAGTTTTAATCTTTATTTCCTTATCGCATCTGTCTTCCCCCCCCCTTGTTTCCCCCCCCCCCCCCTCCCCAACTTCCCTCCTCTTGCAAATTTCCTTTAAGTACAAATTATATACAAAATGTAAAATACTACATGAAAGTACCACAAGACTGGACCATGAATACAATTAGTTAACCCTACGTATGGAAGTAGCATGTAGTCAGTTTTATTTCCCTAATAATGGTCATAACACGTAACGTACAAAACTACGCACTGTGGCGAATGCAGGGCAGGCAGACACGTGTTTCCTTCAGATTATTCAGCCTATTTATTCCCCCTCAGCTATCTATCCACTTCAGCTTGAGGTAGACTTACATGAAGTATCTCCCTATATTGGACACTTATTTGTACAAAAACAAGTATTAGTTCTACAAACAGAATAAAAATCTTAGCCTTCTCAAAATACTTTTAATGTCAAATTATAAACATGATTGCACCATATCATACTCAAGGTGACAACTGGATGGCTATATTACAAGGTGACACAAAATAAGCACAAATTCAAAATTGCTAGTACCAACGCTGCATAGCTTTGGAATGTAAAATACATTTGCATTTTAACTGTGGTACTTTAACACACTCAGTTTCTAACCAACTGGTATAAAGTCGCGCCAGCCTTTTTTCCAGTCGTGGTCTACTGGCTTGTTTTCCCTACTCCATTGCTAATACTGAGCACCAAGCACAATGGCAGTAGGTTCCTCCATACAGTATTCACTCCAATAAATTATTATTCCATTTTACTTGTTACAAATTTCCAAATTTAGGGCTGTATAATTATTAATTAATTATTGATTGATCATAAACCTATTATACATCTTATACATTATTTTCAAACGACTTCATCTTGGAGCAAAACGGGAAGCACCCTCCACCATGACGTAACTTTTGGACGTGGGCACAGTGAACTTACAATCCCACAGAGCAAATATCATTCTTGCCACCATTACTGTTTTAAGTAGATCTATTCCATTTCTGACCTTTAAAGCCCATGCAAATAAGAATTTTCCAATTTTCTGATTTCATGAAATAAAAATACAGTAACACCAAAAATGATCAGAAAAATTCCGAAGCAACAGCTTTGCAAAAATAATGTCAGTGTTTGCACACATCGGAAAGATTTTCACATAAATGCTGAACATTTAGACAGGGAAAGGGTTTTGCCCCCTAAACCACTGAGCCAATTGACCTTAGCACTTGTCCACAACACCATTGATCACCAGCTACGTAGTCCATTTTCAAAGATGACATTGTTGGCAATTATGCACACTAACACTTGAATACACTGGTACATTAAACAACTGTCTGCATTTCGTTGGTGTACATTTCAACAACATGCACTGCCCTCAATAGAGGGTGCACTTTCAATTCTGTGGCACCATACGCACAAGGTCTATAGCGGCAATAGCATTAGCTTCTCAAACCTCTTTGAAACATTTCTGTCAGGGATGGCATGGAGGTGTTTTTACTGATACGTCGTAAGCCAAGGCTATCAACGTCGGGGGAGGATGCTTCGATCTGACGATGTCTGAGCAGTTTTCTCTTCCATTGTGCTGCAAGAGAGACAGCTGATGTTTCATCTGGAGTTGGATGTTCAATTATCCTCAGACCCTGTCAAAAGAGTACAAGATGAAGGTGTATAAATATATTACATTATACTTTCCAAAATACTGGGAAAGAATTCTGGCAATTTTCAAGCCGTGGTCTGCCTACAACAAATTCAGATTGAATTCTGGTCCAATTTTTGTAAATTTTTATAAAAATTTCCTCCAACTCTGATTGGGAAGAACCCCTAATTTGCCAACTTGTGCATAATGGATTTGTGTCCAAGGATTTCAGAAATTAAATTTATGCTAATTATTTTGTGATATCATATTGACAGATTGCTTTAATCAGATTGCACAAGTCCAATAATAAAAGCTGTCAGACATGTGCAGTCCCACCACGGACTTCCTATACAAAGACAGAGCATACTGCATGGTACATAGTCGCTACCGTACGTGTGAGAAAAAGCGCACCAAGATGGCTGTCTGCTATGGTTTTGAATTAAATTTTGGACTTGCTCAAGTATGTTGCCATATTTTGCAAGAAATTTGAAATGTTTTCAAAATATGGCGAGCTAAGGTCAAAATCACATCACGTAATGCACGAATATGATATTATTATCCATTCAAGTGAAACTTCTGTTTAAAATATTACAGAGTCGTCATCAAATCAGAAGATTTTTAGCTTCACGGCAGCCATCTTGGTGCGCCTTTTTTGTCCCAGTCGGTGGTGACCAGCTACTTATAGGACATACGTGTTACATGCTCTGTTCATGTATATAAGTCCGTGAGTCCCACCCAAAAAATAACTGCTGATGTGATGTCATGAAAAAAATCAGTTCATATTCAATCCCTAGACCCTGATGTAAATCATAAATTTACACAAGTTGGAAAATTTTTGCTTCTTTCTGACCACAGATGGAGAAGATTTTACTAAGAACTCACAAAAATTGGATCGGAATTCAATCCAAATTTGTTTTAGTGTGAGGAGAAATTAAAACGCTTTTGATAGTGTGTTATGGTCAGAAAAGGTTCTTTTCTTCTTTACCTACAGTGTAAATATCACAATTTCTTTGGCAATCTAAACACATTTACATATTGATAGTTACACCCTCCACTCCCTTATTTGATCAAGCCGATTTTAAAATCACCCTACATATGGGTATGTATTGTTCCCCACTTGTCCCAAGAAATGTTGACAACAACTGAGGAAGGGACAGGGGGAAAATGTTGTGACTTCCACATTTTTGTAACTGCCGAATGACAATTAATTTTTCACACACTATTTTTTTTGGGGGGGGGGGGGTAAGGGGGTAATGTCCCTTCCTTCCCAAAAATGAAAACAGATTGCTGTCCTTGTAAAGAAATGAAGAGCAACCCCTGAAGGGAGTATGCCCCCTTCACTCTTCTCCAGTTTGAAATCCTTCCATTTAAGATTTTACCTTGACACAGAGGGTTTCTGATGCATTAAGTGTTTTCACTACAGCTTCCATTAGCTTCTCAGCATTGGTAACAATCACAACATCAGACTTGTAATCTTCTGGTGTTGCTGTTTTTACAGTGGCTATGATGTTAAGCTGAGTGGCTAGAGCTGGGATTTGTTTACAATGGACTTGAAGCTCCTCTGCCAGTCTAAGAAAATAAAGCATCAAAGTTGTTTCATTGAATGACTATTCTATATACTGTACTTGAAAAGATAGAACGTAGTGAGTCTTCCAGGTCACAACCTTATCATGCAGTCGGTGACATATGTCATTGTCAGGGCACTTCCAAATGAAAACATTTTAACAGCCTTATACATTTATATAAACCAAATGAGCGCACTCCATTTGCTTTTGCCACTAACATTGTTCACTGTAGAGGCGGTCAATTAGATTGGTAGTCATAGGTGTATAAGGCGGGGGTGCGGGGGGGGGCACCCCCCCTCCAATTCGTGTAAAAACAGTTGTCCATTCGGTCAAAACATGATAAAGATTGCCATTATTCGGGCAAAATTTGCTCTTGTCCTCCCCACAAATATTATCCCCGTACGCCTATGTTGAGAGTATTTTTTCATAAGGGGAACAAATCCATAACCACAGACCCTTTTTGAGGCAAAGAAGAGCAACCCCAACTTAATTCACCATGTCAAGTGTGCAAATCAGTACATGTAATACAAAATTGGGTATATAAGGTTCCCTGACATGAAATTTTCCTTTTAAAATTTCATGTGATCTGTAACTATGCCATCATACCATTATACTGAGGACTTTGTATCTTTTTTGTTTTTTAACATTCTATCCTTTCCTATATCAACTTATCCTACTTTCGATCCGTCTGTATCACAGACTTCCTATACATGGACAGAGCATACGGTATGTTACATTGTTGCTACCATACCTGTGAGTATAGGCATAGCAAGACGGCTCTCAGCTATAGTTTTGTGTGTGAAATGTTGGACTTGCTCAAGTAGTTCATCAAAACAAACAGATTTTGCAAGAAACTTGAAATATTCTCGAAATAATACAACGTAAGGTCAAAAACACTACACGTATTGCAGGAATATGATACTGTTTCTCATTCAAGTTAAACTTTTGTTTAAAATATGACAGAGTCGTCATCAAATCATAGGAATTATAGCTTCACAGCGACCATTTCGGTGTGCCTTTTTGTCCCCAGTTCATGGCGACTTTCTACGAATAGGACACAAGCGTTACATGCTCTGCACATGTATATGGGACGTCCGTGGTCTCTATACATCAAGCATGCTACTCTTTGTGAGTTACGTTAGATTAGGTTAGGTTAGATAGGTTACACACCAACTCATACCTTACCTTATAACCTTTTGATTTTTTCTAGGGATACCTACAGCCTTTTTTTTCCAGTTGTGGAACACTAGATTTTAATCCCTACTCCATTGCTCATGCGGAACATCATGCACAACAGCAGTACTTTCCGAATTTTAAAGCCTTAGGTATGACCCCACGCAGGAATCTTTGCCGGACACACCAAGGTATAGCTGAACTTTCTTGTGAGGCAAAAAAGTGGTATCGATGTCTCGAGGAATGGCACCTATTAGACAACACCCCCCCTCCCGTAGGAGGACAGCTCCACTGTGATGTCTTTAATGACAAATGTGTTTGTTTTTGCATGGTGTCCTAACCCAAGATAGATAATGATATGAAGGCATGGTGTCCTAACCCAAGATAGATTATGATATGAAGGCATACAAAACAAAGATTCCAGTGTATCCAGGTAGAAATGACATTTGAAAAATATGTATGTGTCATTGTCCTGAAAATATTTGTTTCAAAATTTTATTAAGTAAAAAACATTCTAAATTCTCACAGCGATAAAAAAATGGTTGATTTTCTTCTAATTTTATCAAAATGAGGCTTTACTTGAAATAAGCTCTCAGCCCCCCCCCTCCTAAAAAAAAAAGAGAGAGAGAAGAACACAGCCCAAAGCTCAAAATCCAATTATAACAACATACTGGGACATTATTTGAATGCAACTGCATAACAAAGCTACTGTATGCATGCTGTACTTTTACACATCAAACAAAAAAGTTGGCTAAAAGGAATTGTTTCTTACAAAATACTCAATCTTCATTCCCTGTGTCAATTACAGAGACAGTCCCAAACTTACTTTTTATCTTTAGCATGTGTTATGACAATTTCTGCAAATCTATGGATGATACAAGCTTCTGTAGCAATGGCTCTGGCTGCACTGACCAACTCTGGCTTTGGCTGTAAAAGAGATTGAAGCACACACTTATCAAATAAGTAACATAAAGATTACATACAGAGAAAAAGTTATGAATAGGAAAAGAGATTTTGTTTTTGCAGGACTTCATCTTCATCTTCAGATCCAACCCCCACCACTGAGGGAAGGGCAGGCTCTTAGCCATTGTGGGCTGTCTTTGAATCCCGCTATTCATTCATTCATCAATGCATTCATTCACTCACACCCATGACAAAGTGGAGCTCAAAGCAAGCCAAAATTATGAAATGAAATGAAAATTTTGTTGGATACTCTTCATTGCACAGCCTAACTTAAAAAATTTAGCAAAAAGAGTCATAAAAATTCACTGAATCATATCATCTGTCCATATATTGCAATCAATTCTGATGTATATGAAACTACTATAAAATACAAGCACCATTCATCAAGGAGAAATAATTTATAGAAGAAAACAAAATTCCACTTACGGTGCCTGAATCTGGTCTTTTGGCATATTTTGTTAGAATGTTCATATTTTCAGACAGTTGTTTAATGGCCTGGATGTACTGGTTGCCATCCTTTTCCCATCGATCTGCTTCTTGCTGCAACATCAGGGCAGTGGCCTGGAGAACGGGTAGTATTCAATAGAAAAAAAGTGAAAAAAGATAGAAACAAAGTTTTCAAATACTGTACTGAAATCAAGCCCAGTTTGTAGTTTAAATGAATCACTAACAAAATCATTTTTAAAATTAATCCTCTTTAATAAACAAGACATGAGTCTGAAGTGATAATTAAATCAATCAAAGTATGATATTACAAAAAATTAGATATTGTAGGAACTGTTCCCTGTGTCACCAATTTTTAAATGACATGTTTTTACATATAGACAAATCCAACCAGTGCATGTGTTTAGTGACAGTAGGCAGCCATTAGTGGGGTCCATCAGACTTAAATCGTCTTCATTTACTGTCTTCATGAATTTCAAACCATAATTTTCAGTGAATTTGAAGGAATCAAGACACAATTTAGTGCACAACCATCCATGATACAGGTAAGCAAGGAAAGTGAAAGATTAAAAGGTGATAGACCTGGTTATGGCTGACTGAAATCAGACCATCCCTTGGTGTCTGGCCGAATTCTTCTATAGAAAATTGACATCACAACAATGATAGAAATGGCAAGTTGCCAGAGTGTAAAAGGACCCCAGTAAACATAATCAAACAAGTTAGAAAAGATGACTGGCACAGCAAATATGCATACACACAGTTTCAATAAGTGTAAAAAATAATAAAAGACTAATTATTTTGAGGGATTGTAAGAAGTCCTGTCTCAAAAATATAAAAATATAATATGCAATATGTACAAAAAATAATGATTTTTATCCCAACAGGAACATGAAAATTACATGAAAAAATTGTTTGGACTTCTTCAATATATAATAAGTGTATATGTGTCAGTACATTAGTATACATTGGAGCAATAGCAAATAGATTGTGCATTTAAAAAGATGTTACCATAATTTACGCATTCCTACATAAAAAAATGTGTGAAGAGGCAAAGGCAAAATGGTTTTTTGCGCTATTTAGTTGTCTCCCAACCGTCAACTTTTCAAAACTTCTTCACTCTTAGTGCAAATCTAGTGAAATACACATTTATATAAATAAAAAACTATGTGTTGTTACAAACCTCAATAGAGCTGTAGCATTTCATTGAATCTGTTCTTTGGAGGGGTGGTCGCTGGGTGGCTGAGGGCAAACTTGATGTGCTGGCTGACTTTATGGGCAACCTTTGAAACATGATGACAAAATTTCAAAGGAAAGTTATGGAGACATTACAGAAGTCATCAAGAGATTGAGAGTGAGATATGATGCTTCAGTGACCACGTGAATCCAGTCAGATAGATACAGGCAGATGGGATAAAAACTGTATCAGTGTTGGCACTGGGGTGTGCCATTGCAAGATTGACACATTCAGTTCAAAGTCTGATAAAGAAAATTTTCATCTTAATGCAATCTGAAATTTTTAGAAGAGAAGAATTTTCCATACATAGTTTAAACCCTGGTGCTAACACTGGATTGGGATGAACGAGACTAAAAGGTGACAGGAAAGTAAAACCTGACCAGATACAATTAAAGAGACACATAGCTGAGAATAAAACTGACTGAAGTGAAACAATATCTCATTTTACCTTTTGACATTTTACTAAAACATTCACATCAACGGAAGATAATAATACTCTTTTATCTTTTTCGATGAATTTTTTTTAATTTTTCCCTTTTCTGTGCTAAATTTACAAGTTTTGAGGTTTAATACTCATATAGAACTTGTGCACTGACGACACACTGACGTCATCCTTGGTTGCCAAACAATGGAACACATGGCTGTATGCATAAGACTTTACCCTGCACATGTAGCAGACATGTGCATATACAACTGGTTGACAAATCAGCTGTCTGCATTTGTCTGTGTTGGTTTGTTTTGCCCCTCAAAGGAGGGCGTACTTTATGCCACTGTGACATCATATGCGCAATGTCTTTTAAAAGAATAGTCCAAAACCAAATTTATGTTTGGTATGTTAAAGTCTAACATACTCTGAGCTTTGTGGTACAAATTTTATCTATTTCTTGTGCTAAGTTTCAAGATATTAGCAATTGAAATTGACAAATTTTCAGTAACAAATGAACTTGAAGCAATCAGTTGTGAAGTCATGGATTCACAATGTTTGCCAATGTTTGGATTTACTTTACTCTCCATACTATCAGTCTTAATTGATTAGGGATGCTATCTTGCCCTGGAGGGATATGTTATTTTTTTAAAATTTCATTGCTCAGAATGTGAGTATGGTATCAATATATCAGAGTTAAGCTGCATTCATGACATCAAATCTACTTGCTTCAAGTTCCATCTATGAAGATAATTTGTCACATTCACTTGCTAATATTTCAAGAACCAAAAATGGGAAATGAATAAGAATTTCACCAGAATGCTATAATATGTTCCTTTTTAACATATCAAATGTAAATTTGGCTCTGGACTATTCTTTTAGACAGGATCAACTGTCAATGCTTTTTAGCCCACAACCAATGATAAAAACGAAGAACAACTACTGATTTAACACTCACTCATCCAATCCGAGGGTTCGAGATCTGTACGGTTTCTTCCTAATAAGATAAAACAAAATAATATCCAATTCACTGATGCAACAAACGGAGATGATCATATTTAATTTAGAAAAAAATTAAAAAAAGAAGAAGAAAGAAACAGGTGAATGGAGTGTTCAGGTATAGGTCAACTTCAGCTTTTACTTGGCCTACATCCTACAACTCCAATAAATTACTGAATTCACTTATTACATTAACAAATCTAGAGAAAATCTAAATGACTTAAATACTTTTTCCAAAGTCCTCCCGACCCTCTGGCAAAGGGCCGTTCGGCGAAACCAAACTTGATACTGCTTCCCAAAGAAGCTATACGTCCACTTAAGGACAACACTTGACCAACCTCAAGGCCTTCAGACCATTTACATTACTGGTCTGCCATGCATGGCTCCATTCTTGACTGGATGAAATATATACCATTTTCCAGAATCAAAACCAGGCAATCTCAACTCAAACGATTCCCGTACACCTACTGGTAATAAAATTTCTCCTAAAAGGCAATACATATGCAACAGTGCCCTCATTTCCCCTCCAGGTCTGTTTTACAAAAAGTCCAGATTAAAACTTGTGCACTACCTACACTGTACAACACTGTCTCAGCCTCCAAAACAATCATAAATGCATATAATTATTTTTTTTGTTCTCTGCAACATGACTTACTGGTATCTATTAATGAAAACCACTCTTTTACCCTACTTCCAGATTGCTATAGAGGCTTTGCAACTACGTCACGGAACCGCCATGCTGGAGGGCATTCATGCCAAATACACGTGGCTTTGTGCCGAACGCACTGCATAGAGCGCATTGTGGTATGCACGGTGTGTACACATTCAACGATCAAGCGCGCTCAGTGTGGTTTACTATGTAGTTACATGTACTCCAACATGGCCGCCGGAGAGTATTATGACGTCATGTGAAAAGCCTCTATACTGATTCTTAGGAATGCATGTTTTCTAACCTTTGTGTCTGAGCATTCTTCGTCTGACTGGTAACCAGTCGTGGATCCATCCCTTGCCAAGAATATGATGAATCTGAATACAGACCACTTGCTTGGGCTGTAGGATCACCTCCAGGTAAATGAAACCTAAAATCAAACATGTTGAAGAAAGATATGTAACTTAAACAAAGCATATTATTAGCTGCCACATAAAAGGACTAAACAACTTTGATTTCACAAGGGCAATGGACACCTCTTGGAATCTTATCATAGTCTGAATATTGTGCCCAAATTTGATTTAAGTTTGGAAGGAGAAATCAATACTGGACACTGAATTGCTTCCATTTATCTATTCCTTCATACATCTTACACCTGATGATTTTCACAAAGCTTTAGAGAATCTGACATGAAGTCAGAAGGCCTGGAGTTTGATTCCTGGCCAGGTCATACCAAAGATCTACAAAATGAAAACTTCTACCAATGTGTTTGGTGCTCAGCATAAGTAATGGAGTAGGGAGAATAAGCAAATGACCTGTAGCTGGGAAAAAGTCGATGGCTGACCTGACTTACACCAACTGGTTACAAACTGAGCTGTTAAAACTCTCACTTGTCTAACTAACTCTCAAAAGCTTTACATAATTATTACCAATCATTCCTTGTCATGATATGTCATCAAGAGGTGCATGTGCCTATAGTTGGGAGAGGGGTTGAAGGGGTATTCCCCAAAGATTTTGGCTCTGTCAGCCCAACCATTTTATAAGTTTTTAAATTGAACCATAGACCCTCAAAATGAATCCATACAAGGACCTCTTCAGCCTCAGACCATCCCTTTACACCTGCATAACTAGATGGACCCAACCACATCGACCCAGTGGGCACAAGTTAGTAAGTTGGAGTTTTATGGCCAGTTTCCAACTAATTGGTTCATGTCGGCCAGTCACAGCCTTTTTCCAATTGTGGCTCACTGGCTTGTTATCCTTACTCCATTCTTATGCTGAGCACCAAGCACAATGGCAGTAGCTTCTGTTTTTAAAATCTTTGGTATGATCCGGCCAGGACTTGAACTCCCAACCTCCTGGCTGCAAGTCGGATGCTCATAACCACTTGACCATGCAATTGATTGCTAGTGGGTATAAGAGTTTGTATACCTCTGTGAATCCAAGAGTTGATTTGGATGTAAAGATAAAATAGGATCCACCAGTGTATGTGTCATAGATACATCAAGGGAAGCAGCATCCACAGAGAAAGCTGTAAGACGAAACAGAGCAACTAAGAAATAAATCAAGATTAAAGGTAGTATGACATGTCAGCAAAATGAAATGACTTCACTTGGCAGTTTAATAGGGAGGGAGCGACCTTTTCCTAGAAAATATTCGTTGGAATTATATCTTTTCCAGTTCTCAAGATATACCTTTTCAAAGTTTGAATGTTTCTGAAACAACTTGTTGCTTATGCAAAGGTAACCATGTTGGAGTGTTCAACAGTGCTGACATTTCTTTTGTTAATCTTATATTAATTATCTCTTAATTACTCATCAAACAGTTTATGGCTTGGTTATTGATGTTGATGATTTTCAAGGACACAATTTAAACTTCCAAAATAAAACCCTCAGGACAAACTGATGTTACAACTGACCTTGAAATGAAGATTGTAATAACAAAGGACAACATAAGCCATATATGTCATGTCCCTCTCATGACATCACAAGATTTGCATGTTGTGCTCATATTTATTAACGATTAAGTGCAAATCAGAAGATACTCTGCAAAACGGACAATTTTTGAAAGATTTTGATATGAATTCAGGCTATTTTTTGGTTTTTAATGCTTTTTACATCAAATACCCAATTTTGTCATTTTCATATCACACCACCTTTAACACTATCAAATATGAAGTCTTAAAGGCATGTATTTATTACCCTAGACAGTTTCAGTTCCTCCTAACAGATTTACTTCTAGCTCCTCCCACACTTGTTTTAAACTCATCTTCATCCAGATACGATCTTAGTTTTTGCTTCAGGGCAAATCTTGGTGAGTATACAAGGTCCTAATGTATGAACACTATAACTGCATGCTGTTTAATATGTGCTACTCTGTATTATTTTTAATTTGATGTCAATCAAACAGCTGTTCAAATTGAGGATTTTGGTAGACTGGGTAAAATTGTCATTTGGGGTTACGAATAACTGCCTTTAAAATAAATTGTTCCTTACCATGTGGTTGGGGAGACAAGTGATGTGAGTATGTATGTGGTGAAAATGTCTTGTGAGGCTGAGAGACAGGTATAAAGGCACTTTGTGATGCCCTGAGAAAAGAGGCACTTTGTGATGCTCTTGAAACAGAGGCATCAGTCACAGAGAATTGATGTGTTGGTGACATCATCACTGAGCCTTGCAGTAGTCTTTGAATCTCTGCATTCAGAATAGAAAAGAGATTCACAAAAAAATGTTTTCATCCAACATATATAAGATAATTTCCTTCTGAAATGTAATAGCGTAATCATGTTAATTATATTCAGACTACATATTCATGTTATGTAACTGCAGAGTGAAGCGAAGTTTTCAGTTGATTCTTACACAACAAGTTAGGAATGAACCTTACACAATAAAGAAAACATTTTCATAAGTTAGAATCAGAGATGGCATCTACTGAAAATAGAGCGGAAAAAAGTGTCTAATTCCTTTCAAGCAAATCTCATTTTCTCACATTAGCCAAAATTTCTTATCAAACACCCAAATGTTCCAGTTTAAAGTTACCAGATTCCTGACTTTTAAAGTAAAAGACAAAAAAAATATCCATTTTCTACAAACAGTGAACTGAATTTATAAAAAAAGAATGAATGTCTATCACAATAGGGAAAAACCTAGAACTATTTATGAAGAAATATGATCATACCTTGTATTTTTTTATCCTCCACAAGTGGAAGTAGCCGCAGACTACCCACAATGCCTGTTGAATGACACAACCACAATCTCTTGATGTGGTTCAATTCAGGCAGAGACTGAAGTTTATTGTCTGAAAGAGAATGATGGCTAAGGTTAGGTTAGATGGAGATTTACTGCCCAGTTTCCCACCAATTGGTCCAAGTTGAGCCACCACAGACTTTTTTTCCAGTTGAAATGAGAATAACGGGGAATTCAGTTTGTGTAAAAACGTAAAATACTGCAGAAATTTTTGTATGCTTGGGCTAATGGAAAATTGCAGTCACCTATTAATGATTAGTGTGGTAGAATATCCTGTGTCATGAATGGTTCTTGATTTTTCTTACTCAATTGTGAAATTTACTAGAAGATACCTCTTGAATCACCCTGAATATGGAATATTTATGACCTGAAATATCATGAAAGATACTTGGAAGGGAAATATGAGAAAATTTGTGAGCATTCAATTGTTGTTCTGAAATAAGTCTGGGGTGATTGCTCTTGTCCTTGAAAAGAAGGGTTTAAGGTCATATCAAGTTTTGATAATGCTAGAGGGGTGGTTATTCTAAGCATTTTGGTGATGCTTACTTTGAATCCGATGTGTGGTTCTCAAGGTACAAGTAAGTAAAGTTTTCACATTTTCAACAAATAGTGAACTTCAAGCAAGCACATATGACATCATATCCCCACATTAATGAACAGTCTTTTGTTTTTCTTTAAACTTTACAGCTAATTTTCTCCCTAACAGTTCCATATTATGAAAATGTGATTGCATGAATGGCATGAGAACTTTCCAGACTTTGCAATCCCGTGAAGAGGTCCATGTAAAGTCTTTACTGATTAGTCAATGTGTCCACTCAACTAGCTACATCAATGGTAGAATTTAATTGTTCAATAATCAATAGTAACATAGAGTTTTACACCTCCTAAACCAATAAGTCTGTTTAATCTAGACACAACACACAACATTTTTCGCAGATGTGGGGCAATGTATTGTTTTCCCTACTCCATTGCTTATGAGGAGCATCACAAACAATGGTAGTGGGCAGTGGCATAGCCACTGGGGTGGTTTTGGGGGTTGAAACCCCCCATGACCCAACCTTGAAATGCAAAAAAAAACACCTAAAAATAGCAGTTGACTCTCTCTCCCCTTAGACTTTTCCCTCATGTCGTGATCCAAACCCCCTTCTCTCATGACACAATCCTGGCTATGCTACTGGTAGTAGGTTCCATTTAATCTCTGGTGTGTTAGTAAGATAGAGTTTTACGGCCCAGTTTCCAACCTATTGGTTCAAGTCGAGCCGGCCGCAGCCTTTTTTCCAGATGTGGCTCACTGGTTTGTTTTTCCTACTCCATTACTTATGTGGAGCATCACACACAACAGCAGTAGGTTCCATTTTTAGAGTCTTTGGTATGACTTGACCTGGGAATAGAACCCGGGCCTTCCGCGTAAGAGGCGGATGCTTTTACTGTTAGACTAAACCTGGCTCAACCTGGGAATCAAATCTGATGCTAGGAGTTACAAAATCTAAAAAGAAAATTGTCTCATTCCAAAAAAGAAAAACATACATACAAATCCCATTAAGGTCTGATAAGAAATGTGTTTTACCTGCTAAGTCTCTTGTCAGAGAAAGCAACTTAGGTGTCAGTCGACTGAGTTCATCAATGGATGTTAATACCGTAGTTTTAAGGGTGTGACTTGGTGCAGCCATCAGAGCTGAAACTGTCAGCTGACGGACTTGAGTTACTACAAGGGACAGAGCATCTGATTGGCCTTGCAGCTCACTCAAAAAATGCTGCTTAGAAGGTCCTGTAAAAAAAAAAAGTAATAAATGATATAAATTACCTAAAACCTTTCTAATTGGTTAAGTTCTTAAGTGCATCTCCATAAATTCAAGTGCATCTCCATAAATTTACAGGCAGGTAATTTATAGGCCTACAAAGAACTTCTTGGAGTCAAACTCGACAATATCCTGAGTAATGATGAACACCTGCTATGTACATACCTTGATAGGGCAGTGATACCCAAAGTGGTGGGATGAGGCTGCCTTTGGCTAAAACAAATAGACACCCCTCATCTTTTATACCACAATGTATAAATCTTCACAATTTAAATTTTAAACGTCCTTAAAGCTTGCCTCTTTTTGACCCTTTAAACCCTTTGTCTGTGCTTTTCTTTCTTGTTTCTTACTTTGCAATTCGTACTTGTACATTGTTGTCTGTTTTATATGCTTATGCTGTTTTTATGTTTTTGATTTTTATGCGAGCACTTACTTACCCCTGTGGGGTTCAATAAAGTTGACCTCATCTCATCTCATCTCACCACACCTCACCTCACCTTATCTTATCTCATCTTAAGAGCTCACACAGAGTTCCAACTGCAAGTAGTTATCCATAAATTCAATCAAGGCAAGGAGATGGGATATTGTTCATTGCTATAAGGCCATGCAAGAGTCTACAGAAGCAGGTTCAAGGCATGTTATTTCCCGGTTTTGAAAAATGATGAAACAGGCAAAGATCCAATCATCAGAGGTGTGTTCAAGAAGCTTATTCTGAAGTGTCCACTTTTTTCTCCTGTGCACAAGGGCTGAAAGCAGCACTGCCAGCTATGCAGTAACACATTGTCAGGGCTATTCTTAAACTTCTTAAGCAAGTCCATATATTTATTGGCAGGCACAGAGTTCAATACCTTCACCATATCATGCGTAGCTTGAAGCTGCTAGTATTTATAATAAGAAAATTTGACCACACCAACGAGAGAGGCCATTGTCCATTGTTACATGGTCAAGAGTCTACAGAAGCCAATTCAGAGGGTGTTATTTCTGCTGTTCTGCCTGCCCTTTGAACATACAAGGATTGAACAATTGAAGGGAGGTTGAAAAGGCTTATTCTTAAGTACCAAAATTGTCTATCCCATGTGCAAAGGCAGAAGAAATGCTGTAAGCTATGCAGTAACACACTATTACGGCTTTGGCTAAACTATGTACCACTTTTCTTAAACTTTTTAAATTTGTAGCTACAGAAATAAGCATTGCACTATTGCAAAAAGACTTTAGAGTAGAATAAATGGTAACTTTACCTGAAGAGCTCTTGGCAGCATGGGCACTACTCAGGAGTCTGTCAATTCTAAGACCAATATCAGCTGACAGTTTATCCAAATAGTCACACAAATGTTGCATCTAAACCAAATTTAAATGAAAGGAACATCATTTCATGTAAAAGATGAAATATTGGACAATAATGATTACAATGAGTTGAAAGCACATATGTTGATAAATTGTGTTTGTATCACACTGAAAATCTATGTACGGAAATATGCCACACCATATGAGTTCCCCCAGTACAAATAACCACTGATACCCATCTCTGTTCAACTTCTACATAGGTTTTGAATAATTCACTTGAAATTTCATAATTTTCTAAGTTTCTATATCTATGCCTTGCTACACTTCCAATGAGATCATTCCTTGTCATTTACTATTCACTACAAATAAATAAAACTCTCACTTAAATTTACTAGAAAGAAAATGCTTTACAAAATTGCAATATTTTGGGTACTAAATTGAAACTTACCACAGTGCACCACTCTAAGAGAACAATGTACGTCGCAACAGACTCAAGGGGAAAAGAAGCATCACCTGTCATACGATAGCCTCTATAGTCCATCAGAGTACGACTAAGTTTATCTAAGTCACCCTTTACTTTTACCATTTTGTCTACTTCATTTGTGCTTGGAAGACTGCCAAAAGAATCAAAACATGCAAAAGATGTAGACTAGAACAGCAATGCTGTTGTGAAAGCTCACACAACCGGTTTTGTCTGTTAAAAAGAGAAACTCGATGTTGAACTAAATTTTATCTGTTATCTGTGTCCTAAACCTTACATTATAAAATTACATGCAAGGAAGTAAATAATGGTGAAGACAAAACATTTGTGATTTTTCATGTAGATTTACATCTGATATAGCTTTATGGTAGATCTAAATATCACCGTGTATTTCTCAAATCATGAAAGCCTGGACTGTGTATTCTTAAAGGCATTAGGCAGTAAGATAAAATTAATAACTCATGTATGGTGTACCTGTAAACTGCTCAGGTATTGCAAAGTACATTTAGTTTCACCTATAAATCCATAAGTAAACACTGCATGGCTCTGTACTGATTAAAATAAAACACAGGGACTCAAGAAGTTCCTACTGTACTGTGCTTATTGAACTCAAAAAACAGTTATGTTGGTAGTGCTTGGCTTGGCCAATTCATGGTACACTGAACAGAACACAGTGAAAGGTATCTCTGCAACAGATAAGCAGGGAGGTGTTATTTACACCTCCTTGAGATAAGTTACAACAGGGTCTGTTGTAACTCCCTAGTTACAACTTATTCTCTCCACACTAGCTGACCACAGCTGATTATGAGACCACTTACAGTACACAAGCATGCAGTGACAGTACTGTGAATGCTTTGCTCAACCAGCTGTAACATAAAAAACCAGGTTCAATAGCCTGCATATATGTGCAAGATAAGAACTGAACACACAACCAAGCACACTGCTATTAGTGTAATAAATAAAAAACTAACGGCTCTGCAGGCAAAATGAACTCACCCCTAAAAAAACAGCCGTAAAACACAACTTAAATTTCCTACATTAGAATGTAAGTAGGTGGGTATGAATGCTCCCCTCCAAAGCAATCATACACCAAAATTTCAGCCTCAAATCTCCAAAAATGAGGAAGAAGAAGACTTTTGTTAAAAAGTTGATGCCATCTGCCCCATTTGATAACCTCACACATGTGTACATGTGTGAGCTAACAAGAAGTTGTGAATGTTAAGTACCTAGTATAAACATGCAACTGCCTAAGAAGAGAACTTAACCAGAGTGGCAACAGGATTTGTCCAAGGGAGAAAAGGAGGGGGAGGGGGAGGGGGAGGGGAGGGGCTGGGCTCTACTACAAGGAAGGGTTGGCCAATATATGTCTATACAAATATCAGTAAACAGAGGCAAATATATGACATCAGCATCCAATATCTCTGTAGTTTTGCCAACATCTTTCTTTATTTGGAAAAACTAATATATAGACGAATCAGATTAGCGCTTGTTTTTAGTGACTGTAGGCAGCCATTAGTGGAGTCCATCAGCCTTTAATCGTCTCCATTTATTGATCTACATGAATTTCAAATCCTCATATTCAGTGAAGTTGAGAAAATCAAGATACACTTCAGTGTACAACCATCCATGGAACAGGTAAGGAAGGAAATTTAAAGATTAAAGGTGATGGACTCCAGTAATGGCCGACTTAAATCAGACCATCACAATCTCTCCTGATTCGTCTATACCTGATCTAATATATGTGTGGTATTTTCAGTATTTGGAGAGCTGTGCACCAGTACATTTATTTAGCCATGGATCCAACTACCCAAACAGATTCTCAACTTACCATGCACTGACCAGGTCTGTCAGTTGTATGTATACATCTGTCTGCATCTTCATCTTTGAAATGCTGCCTCTCATCTCCTCACAGTTCCTCCCTCTTTTCTCATCAATCACATCAATCCATATTTCTTGTCTCTCATTCAAATGTTTCACCACTGCATCCAGTAATTCATGCAACTTTATCATCCAATGCATCCTTCCAAATGAAAACCTGTCTTTTAAAGACTGGTTCTCTGAAAATGAAAATGAACCAGAATGCAAAAATGCATTGAGGTTTCGATGATACATACATGCTCTTTTCAATGAAATGCTACATTTCTTGTAAGAACTGGTGACCCGAAGTGACCTTTGACTCCACATGTTAGTAACTGGTTTTTTTCTTTTAACCCAAACAATTCTACAAATTTCATACTGTGCCTTAAGATATTTCGCAAACAATCAGCTTACATCATACACATCAACATATCAAGTTTGAAATGAATCCCAAGTTTCCTACCTTAAGATATTGTGTTAGAGTTTTTCAGGATTTGTCCCCTTCTGACCCCAAATGACCTTTGACCTCTACCAAAATAAAAAGGATTCTTCTTTACATCATAATACATCTACATATCAAGTCTGAAATGAATCCAACTTTCCTATCATGATGTATCATGTAAACAAGGATTTCAGTGTTTGGACCCCATGTGACCCCAAATGACCTATGACCTCCACCAAAATTCTTGGGTTTTTCCTTACATCATTACGCATCAAGATATCAAGTTTGAAATGGATCAAAGTTTCCTACCTTGAGGTATAGTGTAAACCAGGATTTCCCGGGTTTGACCCCACGTGACCCAAAATGACCTTAGACCTCCACCAAAATACATCCAGTTCTTTCTCACATTATAACGCATCAACATATCAAGTTTAAAATAAATCCAAGTTTTCTATCTTGAGATATTGTGTAAACAAAGATTTTGGTCTTTGACCCCCTGTGACCCCAAATGACCTTTGACCTCCACCAAAATATATCCCGTTCTTTCCTACCCCATTACGCATCAACATATCAAGTTTGAAATGGATCAAAGTTTCCTACCTTGAGGTATAGTGCAAACCAGGATTTCCCGGGTTTGACCCCACGTGACCCAAAATGACCTTTGACCTCCACCAAAATATATCCAGTTCTTCCTCACATTATAACGCATCAACATATCAAGTTTGAAATGAATCCAAGTTTTCTATCTTGAGATATTGTGTAAACAAAGATTTTGGTCTTTGACCCCCTGTGACCCCAAATGACCTTTGACCTCCACCAAAATATATCCCGTTCTTTCCTACATCTTAACGCATCAACATATCAAGTTTGAAATTAATCCAAGTTTCCTACCATGAGATATCGTGTAAACAAGGATTTCAGGGTTTGACCCCACGTGACCCCAAATGACCTTTGACCTCCACCAAAATCAATAGGGTTCTTCCTTACATCATAACGCATCTACATATCAAGTTTGAAATTAATCCAAGTTTTCTATCTTGAGATATTGTGTAAACAAATATTTTGGTTTTTGACCCCCTGTGACCCCAAATGACCTTTGACCTCCACCCAAAATATATCCCGTTCTTTCCTACATCTTAACGCATCAACATATCAAGTTTGGTATAAATCCAAGTTTCCTACCATGAGATATCATGTAAATAAGGATTTGGGGGTTTGACCCCATGTGACCCCAAATGACCTTTGACCTCCACCAAAATCAATAGGGTTCTTCCTCACATCATAATGCATCAACATATCAAGTTTGAAATTAATCCAAGTTTTCTACCATGAGATATCGTGTAAACAAGGATTTTGGGGTATGACCCCACGTGACCCCAAATGACCTTTGACCTCCACCAAAATCAATAGGGTTCTTCCTTACATCATACCGCATCTACATATCAAGTTTGAAATTAATCCAAGTTTTCTACCATGAGATATTGTGTAAACAAGGATTTTGGGGTTTGACCCCACGTGACCCCAAATGACCTTTGACCTCCACCAAAATCAATAGGGTTCTTCCTTACATCATAACGCATCTACATATCAAGTTTGAAATTAATCCAAGTTTTCTATCTTGAGATATTGTGTAAACAAAGATTTTGGTTTTTGACCCCCTGCCACCCCAAATGACCTTTGACCTCCACCAAAATCAATAGGGTTCTTCCTTACATTATAACGCATCAACATATCAAGTTTAAAATTAATCCAAGTTTTCTACCATGAGATATCGTGTGAACAAGGATTTTGGGGTTTGACCCCACGTGACCCCAAATGACCTTTGACCTCCACCAAAATCAATAGGGTTCTTCCTTACATCATAACGCATCTACATATCAAGTTTGAAATTAATCCAAGTTTTCTATCTTGAGATATTGTGTAAACAAAGATTTTGGTTTTTGACCCCTGTGACCCCAAATGACCTTTGACCTCCACCAAAATCAATAGGGTTTTTCCTTACATTATAACGCATCTACATATCAAGTTTGAAATTAATCCAAGTTTTCTATCTTGAGATATTGTGTAAACAAAGATTTTGGTCTTTGACCCCCTGTGACCCCAAATGACCTTTGCCCTTCACCAAAATAAATAGGGTTCTTCCTCTCAGTAAGGGGTATCTGTGTACCAAGTTTGAGAACTGTCGGACTTTCCCTTCTCAAGATATCGTGTAAACAAACAAAGTGTCACAAACACACACACACATACACACAAACACACACACATACACACGCACATACACACATACATACACACACACGCCATCATGAATGCATAGGTTTCTCTTTTCATCGAAACCAAAAATGGACAGGGTTTCTTGAAAAAAGTTGAAATAAAACATGTAAACCTGATCAGAATACTGCTCTTCTCGGGGAAATAATGTCACACTTGCAACAGAATCACCCATTAACAACAACAATTACATCATGTATCAGCTATGGTAAAGTGGGTTACTTAGATGAGGTTTATGGCCCAGTTTCTAACCAAATGGTTTATGCTGGGCTCCCCACAGCCTTTTTTCCAGTTGTGGCTCACCAGCTTGTTTTCCATACTCCAATGCTTGTGCTGAGCACCAAGCACAATGGCACTTAAGTTCAACTCTAAAGTCTTCAGTATGACCCCACCTGGAGTCAAACTCCAGACCTCCTGGTTGCAAGTCAGATGATCTAACCACTTAGCCATGCTGGAGGACACTAATGCCAAGAAAGCATGGATTTGTGCTGAACGCACTGCACAGCGTGCACTGCGGTCTACACTGTAATTATGCATCCATCAAGCAACCCTTTAGAGTATCGTCTTATACTAAGTTACATGTCCTCCAAGGTGAGTGCTGACCAACTGCATGGTCGAGTGGTTAGAGCATCCGACTTGCAGTTGGGCGGTCGGGAGTTCGAGTCTTGGACAGGTCATACCAAAGACTTTAAAAATGGAACCTTCTGATTGGAAACTGGGCTGTAAAACTCTATCTAACTAACTAACTAACTCCAACATGAGTGCTTAGCCTTAGAGCATTATGACATCATATTAAAAGCCTCTATTCAATCATACAGCACATTGATGCACCAAAAACAAAAAGAAAAACACACAAAAACAAAAAGAAAAACTCTATGTTTGATGGGAATTGTTCATCACAACTGTATCAGATGACATTTTCTCTCCAAGAAATTTGTATGAAGCAAAATAAAAAAAAAGCCAGATTTGCTTGATGAAATCAGACAGCTGTAGCATAGTATAGAAAAGTGCTTTGTGCTGACATGTGGAAAAAATTAAAGCATATCATACACTGAAAACACTGAAATTTAAAACAAAATTTGAACCAACCAGGGTTTAAATTCAACTGGCTAGCTTTTTTTAAGATATCAGAGGTCATGATGTTCCATTCAGATGCATACTGTTCAATGTCTGTAATTAATGTATCCAATTTGTCAGGGTCTTTAGTCTGGAGTACCGTTGCCACCATTTGTGATACACATTCTTGGAAATTCTTCAGAGATGCAGTCTAAACCAAAAAGAAAATAATAATGAAAATCTTAATTAAAAGAATAGTCCAGAACCAAATTTATTTTTGATATGTTGAAGAAAACCCTATTCTTTATGCTTTGTGGTGATTTTTTTCATTTCCCGTATTAGATTCTCAAGATATTAGCAGTTGAATGTGGCACCTTTTTTACACAGAATGAACTTGAAGCAAGCAGGTGTGATGTCATAGGTTCACACTGTTGGTTAATGTTTTGAAACATAGATGTAAGGATAAACTTGATCACTCTATAACAGCTTTTTTACAAAGACATGTCTGGAAACCCAGTTAAGTTCTTTTTTGTCTGGTAATTTTGGCTAAAGTCTCCAACAGAATGCTAGAGGCATGCTAATTTGAACTGATCATAACAGACCCTACGGATCATTCGACAACAGAATGAAGATATTGGCATTTAGCTCCCTCTTCCATAAGTGTCACGTTGGAATCTTGTTGTAACAGCTGTCTGTGCACAGTATGTCTGCTTACGTAAGAGTCATTCAATGAATGGGAGAATACAACAAAGGGGATTAAGGTGCGTGTGTTTGGCGTAGAGGCAGGAAAATAAGAACTGAAAAGGAAGTCGAGTTCAGGCCTCAGGAAGGAGTGAACCTGTAAAGATGGGCTGAGATTTGCCGAAAGACTGAAATACATTTTTAACAAGTTTTATGTCTTTGGTTTCTGTTGTGATTTTTATGTGTTCAACCTTTTAGCAGACAATATTTTAACTAACTTAACAAAACAACATAACAATAAGACATTTCCAAGATTTTCTCATACTACATTTCCTTCGACGTCAACATTTTGCACTATTTCTCAAACTGTGTCAGGTTTTAAGCAAGCAAAGAACAAATAAAAAACGAAGCATCCACTCTAGGATAACAATGTACTTAGTACAAACAAAAAATATTTGTTAAATTCAAACCTCTTTTTGAAGTTTCTCTACTGGGTATGACAAGTCTGCCATAAATCCAAAAAAGTCACTATCAGGGTGTAAGGAACTAATAATCTTCTTTTCCATCTCAGCACAAACGGAGCTCCATTTGTCCGCTACTATCAAACACTCTGCTTGAAGAACATCATCTCCAGTGAGAGCTTTGTAGGAGGATGAAACTACTGCTTCTGTGGTTGCTGTCAAGTCTGACACTGCCAAAGTGTGTCGCATGCTGACCAGAATGAAAAGAATGACAATTAGATATAGTGTCAGTGATAAAAAAGCTTATATCATTTTGGGTCAAGTTTACAGAGCACTCATATAAATGCCAAAATGTGCTGTGGTTTGCAGGCAGACTAGAGTTTTTCATCTTAGGGTTAATAAGGGAAACTTATTGCATTAAAGGTAGTGTGACATGTCAGCAAAAAGCACTGAATTTACTTGGTAGTTACGGAGCAAGGTCTCCTAAGTAAGAATCTGTTGGAATTATGTCAATATCTTTTACCTTTCTCAAGATATACCTCTTCAAAGTTTGAATGTTTCTGAAGCAACTGATTGGTTATGCACAAAATAGTGATGTTCAGTGTTGCACAGTGTTGACATTTCTTTTGTTAACCGTCTCTTAATTACTCATCAGATAGTTTATAGTTTGGTGATTGATACTGATGATTTTCAAGGACACAATTTCAGCTTTCAAAATAAACCCTTCAGGAAACACTAATGTTACAACTGCCCTTGAAATGGAGATTGCAAAAACAAAGGATAACATTAGCCATATATGGTATGTCCCTCCCATGACATTACAAGATTTACATATTGAGCTCATATTTATGCATGATTAAGTGCAAATCAGGAATAAACCTGTAAAATGGCCAATTTTTAACCGATTTTGATGGAAATTGAGGCAATTTTCTTGGTTTTTAATACTTTTTACATCAAATACCCAACTTTGTCATTTTGGTCTCACACTACCTTTAAGAGAGAGACTTTGGCATCCCTGCTCACAAAACTCAACAGATTTCAGATTTGATGTGCATGTACCTTTATGGATACAGCAGAATTTCTTTTAACTTTATTTCTATGTCACAGGAAATAATTAAATGGAAAAGAGTAGGGTTTAAGGTGAATAAATTTGTCTTTAATGTCAGTAAAAAAAACATGAACTTGATACCCAAGGTCAGGGATGTTGCCATAATGGGTGGGGCTGGGCAGTGACACCCAGCACTTTTATCTTCCCACCCAACACCCCAGAAAACACATGTCTTCCTGTCAACCAAAAATCTGTCTACAGAACCCTACAACAAGCCTTAAATTTACCCCTTAAAGTATCGTCAGGGAAAATGAAGAATTAATCGATGAAAAATGGGGTTGGGTGAGGTGCTTTTCCCAGGACAGAGGCTTGCCACGCACTCAAATTTGGCTACCTACATCCGTACCCATGGCATGGTTCGATAGCAATCTTGTTCACATTGAAACACAATTGTATTAAGAGAAGGTGGTTTGTGAAACCAGCTTTTTGACTAAGTTTTCAAAGAAATATAGGAAAATTAAGCAACTTGATTTTTGTTCCAAGCTTAGCAGCATTTACTCAGGGGACACAAAGTTACATACCCCTCTTGTGACTGGAGTTCAGATGCTGCTTCAGCAATACCAATCAGTGACGTTGATTTTTCTTTCAACTGATTTAAATTGTCTTCAAGACTGCTCCCATCTCGTTGAAAGACACTCCTGACAACGTCCCCAGCTGGGAAAACGAGTTGCAACTTCGACTGGGGTACCACGTAAGATTGATATGGATCTGAAGGTGATGTAAAAAAAAGAACATACTAAACTGTAGAATAGATGAATGCTTTAAAACTGGGGTCTGCAAAGTAGGGATTAGGGTCTAGAAATATTTTGTAGGATTATGACAAGATTGGAAAGAGAAAAAAAGTTGCAAAATTTCTCATCAAAAATAGACAATGAGAGTGATTCAGACTTAAAGTCAGTGAGTGACCTGATGTTTGCAGCGGGTTTTTTAGAAAATACCCTTGAAATGTTTTGCTGTACTTAATTTACAGATTACTGATGATGCAAATTATTTAAGTTCCATACTGCGTTACCAAGTCAGATCAGACTCCCCGTATGAACCAATCTTTGAGGCCACCATGGTTCCACAGTAGAAAACTGGAGCCAGAAAGCAAACAAGTTTGGAGATCCCTGCTTTAAATTGGCTCACAAAATTGGCACATGAAATTCAACAAAGTTTTCCAAATCTGTTAAGTTTTCTTCACATGCCATTGACGATGGTCAAAATTAGACAATCCCTATATCCTCCATACAAATAACTGTTATAGAAGTGGGTAATTAACAATTCAATTCAGTTTTCAAAAATTTGTGTTGACCCTTTCAAATTATGCACAAAACCATAACATGTCAGGACACCACAAAATTCAAAGTTTTAACTTTTTCAGTGACTGTTGGATATGAAACTTGACTCATTATGCTAACTATAAGCATTGTCATAAAGTAGTGACCCTTTAACACTCTCAACACCTTATTGGTATCAACTCAATGAGCCCCTTTAAAAGAAACAGTAATTTCCCATCATCTTTTCACCTGTCATAGTGAACCAATAGGTAGGAAACTGGGCCGTAAAACTCCATCTAACTAACTAAATTCACCTGTCACAGACCTAGGTGAATGAGACACAAAATAAAATCATGGACCTCTTACAAAGTTTTAGTAAAACACAAACATTTACACAAGACAAGACGGCAATTGAAACATACTTTCATCTTTTGCAGGCTTTATTCCATCAAGAGCACTTTTTTCAGTAAAGGAAGCCATTGGTAGCCTAGGAGGTGTCGTCCTTTTAAATGAAGTGGTAGACACATCTCTGGGTCGTGATAAACCTGAACCTGCTTGAGTACTCAGAAGGGAGACATCGCCTGAAAAGAGGGACAGTCGAATAATTTAAGCATCTGTTATGCATTTGTCACAAACAGTAAATGTCGCCTTATTACGAGAAAAATGTATATAACTGCAAGTTATGCTAACAAATGCAGACAACTAATTTGTCAACCAATCAAATATGTCCTTGAATCATCTACACACATGAGACAAAGTATGCCACATATCACCCTATGATTAATTATTTTCCTTCAGAATGATGACAAGTACAATCTGTGTACTTTGTAACACACAGTCAAGCTGAAATTACAGTAACTAACACCGGATGTTTTGTCAAAATAGGTCCTGGAAAGCTTTGCTCACATTGCTGCAGAGGTTAGCCAGTGAGTATGTTGCTTAGAGAAGCATGAAAGGGGTATTACATTACCTTACAGAGGTCAAACTGGCCTTGTTACATCAATAGCTCTATGTGAAGGGATACTTAGAATCAAAATATGGGCTAGTTTGCCACCTTTCTGGCAGTCACACCAATTACTACGCTGCCTGGGAATATATCACCGAAGAAGATGCGGCTTACATGCAAATGGATGGTAACACAGGCTTTAGCAACCCCGTAGATCACCATTGGGGAAAGGAAATGGTGATAGGATGAGAAAGAAAAAGAAGCCTAGACTGACTCCTTTAAAGGTTTGGAAATTATCAAAGAGAAAGGCTTTAAAACATGACTGGAACTACTAGCTCATGCAAATGAACAAAAGTTGTAGGGCAAAAGCAACGTGGTGGAATTCATTCTTAACAGAGGCTTGAAATGCGGAGCCGATACTCTGAAAGTAAAAGTTGGGTCACATAGAAATGTATGGTAAAATACATGACTTCACAAAAAAGGGCAATAAATTGTGCACTACACATGATTTCCCTTGAAGGTGAATTGCCACACTCTTCCAAATAGGAAATACATCTAACTTTGCAGCCCAGCTGTACTAGCAAGTAGCAAACTAAAATATTGACAACGTTTGTTTCTTTAGATGTACTATTTTCATATTTTTATTTTGTACATTTACTGTGCATTACTGAGCATTACAAAAATGGTTTTATTGATCCTTAAACTATTTTTTATTTTCTATTTCTTTAATTCTTTATTAACCTTTCAAGGAAGCTTCTTGAGTTTGAAAGGGATCTAATTGTATGTGCAGGGGATTTAAATTTTGTCTTTAATTTACAACTTGACAAAATGGGAGGAAACCCATAAATCAATTATAAGGCAAGGGAAGCTTGCCTGAATTGAATGACCACACATGATTTAGTTAATTTTTGGAGGGAAAAAAATACTCTGATAAAAAATTATACATGGGAGTTCAAATGTTACACCAGGCATCTGTTGTAAATTTGATTATTTTCTCATGAGTTAGTTAGTTAGATGAGATTTAACCATACACCAACACGAATGTGTTATATAGTGTCAGTCAACTCGATGTTACTCATAACATTAATGATGTTAGTTTCACACCTGGGGCCCGTTCCACAAAGAGTTATGCACAATCTTAAGTATGATTTACTGTTGACTTAAGTATGGGGAATCAAACTTAAGACTGTGCGTAACTCTTTGTGGAATGGGTCCCTGGTATCCAGTCAGACCATTCAGTTGTTTCTTTGACTCTTTCAAATTTCCAGTGAAAAGGGGACCAGGATTTTGGAAAATAAAAATTTTTCTCTTTGTCACTTAAATATATTGCCCTTAATAATGATCTTTATACAAACAGAATTACTTAAGGATAATTTTACCAATCCTGTGGTTCGTTGGGAATTATTAAAACTTAAGATTCATACTACTACCATGAAGTACTCAAAAGGACATGATGAAACATTCTTTCTTACTTTTTGTAACATACTCCTTCTCTTCCTGATAACCTCTATACCCCTTCAGGAAGGAAATGAAGGTCACTACATGCAGACTTGATATATTCAAGTTTCACATCTAATTAATTGATTGACAGTAAATAGATAAATTAAAATGCACAAAAAGTTACATAACATTTGGGGTTAGCTAACAGGCCATTCAAGCAAGTGCTAATTGCTTTTCAAGCAGTGTGAACACAATGAAAGCACAGCTCATTTGAGGGCAAAGATCATGTAACAAACTCAGATATCAGTTACACCCCACACCGCCTTTGATCTACTGGGGTGTCTATGTTACATTTTCAAGAAGCGATGTCACAGCATGGAAAAGAGGGCAACAGGAGCTTATTAATAAAATAGCACAGCTTGAACAAGACCTGTACAAGGAGGAGTCCAGGGGAAAAAAATATCAATTCAGATTGGTCCTGAATGTGATTCAATTCAGATTGGTCCTGAATGTGATTCACTCAATGCTCAGTCACTAAGTCATGTCAAATTATGAGAGCCAGAGGAAGTAAACACATTTTTTAAGGATTTGAGAGCTGCCTCCTATTGTTCAGCAGGACTGCTTCAAGTCAGCTGAAGGCACCTCTTGGCTGACACCTACATACTACAGACTGAAAGGAGTGGACTGTCCTCTCTCTTTCTAACCTGTAGCACCTGTTGAACAGGCAGGATTATCCTCCAGTCTTTACTGCTTAGTTTAGCAAAAACAATGGGAGACAGGCAAAAGATGCAAACAAACTTCCCTTCTGTAGAAACACCTCATTACCATAACTGCTCAATTTCTCCTTCCTTCGCCCTCTCAAAATTCCATCAACTTACCATCATTTTCCAAAACAGGACTCTTTGGAGTTGGTGCTCTCCTCACATTATCCCTCAATGGACTCATTAAACCTGGTTGGTTCTTAGAATCTAATCCTTCCTTCAACAAGTGAACTGCTTCAATTAAATGCTGCCCTCTTTCCCTTAGTTGTTTCTGTGCTCTGGGGTTGGTTACATTCTTTACTGCATAGTGGGCACTATTTCTGACAAGGGGTACAGCTGGTGAGTAAAGAACAGTAGGATAGAGAGTGTTTTACTGGCTGTGAAATGGAGAATTAAAACTGGTTCTTATCAAACAAGTGCTAGGTAGTTGTTTTTTCCTTCCCAGGCCCATTTTTTCCTTCCCAGGCCCATTTTCCCTTTGTGCTGCACCAGACCCATTGTTCCACAGAAACCCATTATTCCTTACCAAACCCATTGTTCCTTACCAAACCCATTGTTCCTTAATTAACCAATTGTCTCTTATTAAACCCATTGTTCGTTACCAAACCCATCGTTCCTTACCAAACCCATTGTTCCTTAAGAAACTCATTGTCTCTTATCAAATCCGTTGTTCCTTACCCAAACCCATTGTTCCTTACCAAACCCATTGTCCTTTTTTAAACCCATTTTTCCTTACCACATCGATTATTCCTAACAAGGCCAATTATTCCTTACCATGTCCATTGTTCTTACAGACCCATTTTTCCTACAAGACCCTTTATTCATTATTAGACATATTGTTTCCTACCAGATCTATTGTTCCTTACCAAACCCACTGTCCCTTACAAGATCCATTGGTCCTTACCAAAACCATTTCTCCCATTATACCTTACCAAAGACATTTTTATGTGAACTGTTAATTTACATAAAACTACGAGATGACATGGATGGTCCTTTAAAAGTTGCTTCATGTACCTTCTAACCATAGCTTTCTTTTTCCATGACAGAAGTGTAATCCATTAAGAGTCATGTGGCAAGGAGTGTTTCCCCTAAAAACGTTACTTATTGGGTCAATTTACCCCATATGAAAGTATCTCATTTGGTCAAAAAGGGTATCGTGAAATTTCTACTTCAAAATTATATTATAACCTGCTTACCTGCTTTTGTTTTACATCATGCCTAAACCAAATCTAATTGCCAATGCTAAATAAATCAAAATATTTTGTAATTTCAAATAACCTTCATACATAAAATTACCCACACCCCTGTTAAAGTCTCGTCGTCTGTGAAGTACTTAGGAGCTTGGTTAGATCATGGTCTTTCTATGTCTGATCATGTCAATAGTAAGTGTAAAACTGCTTTTTACCATCTGTATAACATTAGACAGTGTGCTAAATTCCTAAGCAAGACCGCTATCATTGCTCTTGTGAATGCACTGGTTCATAGCTGTATCGACTATTGCAATATTTTGCTAACTGGTATTCCGAAATGTATGCTGTACAAGATACAGCGTGTGCAAAATTACGCTGCCAGACTAGTTGCTAACAAGAACAGGTTATTCCCATCCTTAGCCTTGCTGAAGGACTTGCATTGGCTCCCAGTGTTTTACAGGAATCGATTCAAGATCTTGCTTCTTGTTTACAAATCCCTACACAATATGGCACCACTCTACCTTTCCAACATGTTCTCCTTTAAGAAAACAAAATATGAACTTAGATCTGAGACCACTCTCAATCTGGTTGTTCCTAGATATAGGTCCATATTTGGTGAGTGCGCACTAGCTGTCCAAGGCCCTAAGTTATGGAATGATCTGCCCCTTTCAGTTAAGACAGCATGCTCTCTGGAACATTTTCAGTCCTTATTAAAAACCCACCTATTTAGCTGTGCCTTTGATGGTATCTGATAGTCCAACTTAGTCTTTTGTTCTCCACTGTGTCTTGTAAGGCGCATTAGAATAATTATTTTAAATAATGCGCCATATAAATTTCTTGAACTTGAACCCACCATCCTTTGCAACTCACCATTTTCTATTTGATCAAGAAAAACTTGTATTCCATTTCTGTAAATAGGATCCTCATTTTTGTTCTGAATTTCTTTCCCAGCTTTCAAAACTTGCTTCGTTCGACCTAACATTTTATTGACCGACTCTGCCAAAAAGTCTTCATCAGGTATTAAGGCTGCATGTCGACAGTCCTCCAGATCAGATTCCAGACAAACTTCTGCAAAAACACAAATATTTAACCCTGTATTCATACCATTTCAGTTGCAAGGTTTTAACACATTCAAAATGACAACATTCCATGACTTTTCTATGACTTTAATGACCTTGAATGATATTTTTAGGACCTTTTAAAGCCAGTCAGATCTCACATTTCCGTCTTTTTTCAGTAAAATAATGTATCTGAACATTGAGAAAATTGGAACAATAAGCCCACTTCCTAAAATTCCCTAACTTTTTGAAAAAATGGTAATTTTCCCTGACTTTCCAGGACTAGAAATTCAAATGTCAGTTTTCATTCTCCAGGATTTCTGGGAGCTTTATATCTCCATTTTCTCTTTTTAAAAATTTTTCAGCCATATCAGGACACCAATGAAAATAATCAAACAAATGACCTTCTGTCCCCACCACCCACTCTGTGAAATGGAGGAGAGGGAGGCAATATGGACATTTAGGCAATACAGGCATCGATTCATCAGCCTTTACTGGTATCAATCAATTAGCAATAACAAGCACCAATCCACTTGTCATAACGGGCACCAACCTATATGCCATTACAGGCATCAATCCATTAGCCCATTACAGGCATAAATTCATATGCCATTACAGGCATCATTCCATTAAACATTACAGGCATCAATTCTTACATCATTATATGCATAAATCCATCAGCCTTTACCAGTATCAATCAATTGGCAATTAAAGGCATGAATCGTATATATGCCATTGCAACCATGAATCTATTAGCCATGACAGGCATTACAGGCACCCTTATGATTCTGTAGTCACAGAGTTAAAGATTATATTTCACCAACATCTCATACCTGCACTTTAAAAATGGAACCTAATGCCATTGAGCTTGGTGCTCAGCATAAGTAATGAAGTAGGGAAACAAGCTAGTAGTGAAAAATGACTGCAAAACAGACTGTGACCAGCATGGCCGGACTTATATGAATTGGTTAGAAACTGAGCCGTAAAACATCATCTAACTAATTGATATGTACCTGAAATTTCGATAAACCTGTTCAGATCTATGATCTCAAACATAGCGTCCACCAGACTCTGTACTTCCTGACACCACTCCTGATATACCAGCTGAAGATGAGACATAGCAGCTTTGTTACGATTATCTCTCCTTACAGCCAGGCAGGAGGGCAAGACATCTGGGTCTAACTCTTCCATAGCTTCAATACTCTTCTCCAACTTTGTCATCTCTGAGGGAGATTATAAACGAAAAAAAATAAAATGGTTTCTACAGAATTTATGCTTTTATTTGGCTAAACATGATTTTAAACATGAAATACAGCTGATACTAAACTTGCTTTGCATTCAATCTCAGACAGAGGGAAGAGTAGTTGTAAATCTTGTAAACCCCATTGTTACTTGTAAACCTCAATTTTTTTTGTAAGATGCTTAAAGGCAGTCAGTCATCACCCCTACCTACAATTTTACCCACAGTCTACAGAACTTCTTAATTGGCACAGTTCTTTGCTCTGAGCGAAATAACAAAAAAATAAAAAAAAAACAAATAGAATGGTAACTACAGAATTTATGCTTTTATTTGGCTAAACATGCTCTGAAACAGGAAATACAGCTGGTACTAAACTTGCTTTGCATTCAATCTCAAACAGAGGGAAGAGTAGTTGTAAATCTTGTAAACCCCATTGTTACTTGTAAACCTCATTTTTTTTGTGAGAAGCTTCAAGGCAGTCGTTCATCACCTACCTACAATTTTACCCATAGTCTACAGAACTTCTTAATTGGCACAGTTCTTTGAATGACATCAAATTAAAAAATTTTAAAGTAGCTCATATTACATATTATGCACCAAGGGTGTTTTGATCACATGTTGAGGGCCTTTTATGCTCGATGGGTATGTCATGAAGCAGTCAACTAGGATTGTGACTTTGTAAGAATGAGTTTAAGACAGCTGTGGGAGGGGCTAGAAGTAAGTTGGTTGGGAGAATTGTAACTGTCTAGGGTGAATAATTAAATTAATAAAAAATAGGGGGAATAATTGCCTATACCCCACTAACCTCAGTACTTTATTTTGCATCAACAAAGCTTAAAGGCCCAGTTCTCTCACCCCAAACAGTTCCAATTCTCCTAACCTTCTTACTTAAGCCCCTCCCACAATTGTCTGAAATTCATCCTCATCCAGACACAATCTCAGTTTATTGCTTCGGGGTGAGTATAGAAAAGCTCTATGTGTATAATCAAAACACTCTCAGTACAGTTCATGCTGTGTAATATAAGCTTTGGTCATCTGCATTGTTTGAATTAACAGTCAATCAAAAAGCTGGGCTGATGGAGAGTTTCTGTACCCCCCTACAAATAGTGTAGTTTAGGGTGAGAGGATTGGCCCTTTAAGAATGTGTAGAAGACCTTCTGGTTACAAAGTTAACATAAATCTCAACAATACACAAAGTAAAAAGGCCTGCATATCCTGAGTAAAACTTAAAGGAAAAACGTTTAAAAGACACAAGTATTACATACAGCTATACTCCTTTTATGAAAATTAAAAAAAAAAAAGTTGGAGTTCTTTGGTGTGATTATATATGGAAAAATATGTTCCACATATTTTTCTTTCCATATGGGCAAAAGTATGCGGATGGGAATTTTCATACATTCACTGCAACATAGCCTTTCCATCTGAATTTTTAGAAAATTGATGTTTCCATGGTGATACTTACTATCCACATCTGGACACCCTGCAGCAACAAAAGATCCGACCTCACAGAGTCTATCCATGTGATCATGGAGTTGATCATCCAGTGGTTGAAGAACGCTCAAGCAATCTTCATCTTTTAATTGTACCCCATCCTGAAAGAGCAAAAAGATTCAATGTCAAAGCATTTTGCACCACAAAGTTCCTGTTTTGATAGAATGTAACCTACTGCCATTGTACTTGGTGAGCAGCATGAGTAATGGCGTAGGGAAAACAAGCCAGTGAGCCACAACTAGAGAAAAAGGTTGTGACCGGCCTGACTTCGACCAATTGGTCAGACACTCAGCCGTAAAGAATCATCTAACTTACTACCCTGTCTTGATAACATTAACATGGCTTTAATAAAGAACATAACAATTGCAACCCGACTCCCCTAGACCTGGCAATGGTCGGGCTTTGAGAGCAGATTTGGCCAGGGACTTCACAGTAATTTTGTCCCCACAGGGCCAGGACTTGTGTTGGGATTTCACACAATCTGGAAGGCCAGGGAAATTGGCAGGGTATTTTCTTGTGTCATGCCTAGTGACCGACAGTCAGGTGTGGGACTTGGCAAGGGATTTACCCTCCATCAATGCCCACCCTGGGCGGACATGGGAGGGCTCTGCCCGGAGATTTAGCAATTTCAAAAATGAAGTGCACGGCGGAGACCCTACCATCCCGGGTCTAGTGGGTTGCAATTGATAAGTGCATTATTTCCAATCATGTCTTTGAGTGACTCTAACTTTTCTACCAATGTTTCTGTCACACAAGGGTGGGGTTAAAGGGATTTGTCCCCTCTCCTTTCCAGAAGAGGAACGGTAAAATCCCCATTTTCATTTCCATAAAAATAAAAAAAATCAGTACCATGAATTTCCTATTTCAAAATAGGACACCTTTGCAACAATATTTAAACTTAAATAAGTAAATAATCTTTAAAATCCTTCAGATTGCACCTTATAATTGCACTGAAGCAAGCTTTTGCTCACCCCCTCCCCCTGAACCCACCAGTAACATTGGCCAATGGCATCACCAATTTGGACTTTGGCAGTAATAAATCCCCCCCTTTTTAGTCGTTGTTTCCCTGTTTAACCCCTTTGCTGCGTGCATGGTTTTGCTGCGAAACCATAATTTACCATGACTATGGATTCAAAACCACAGCACTAAACTGCCTTCTGGCATAGCTAATTATAAATCTATGGCGTGCAATTGTGGTTTGGACATGAAATATGCTTGAAGAGGATACATTTAACAATTATGCATCCTTTTGGGGCATAACCAGCCCAAATATGGTGGAATCCATACAAAAAACGTAGCATTTTACGGCACCGGTACATACCGATTGTGTATAGGTAATATGATACATTTTTCAGTACAGCGGGATGGACCCCCTTCCGTAGCGAAAGGGTTAACTATAGACGAATCCGGACAGAAAGTGATGGTCTGATTTCAGTCGGCCATAACTGCGGTCCATCACCTTTTAATCTTTTGATTTCCTTGCTTACCCCTATCATGGATGGTTGTACACTACATTGTATCTTAATTCCTTCACTTCCACTGAATAGGAGGGTTTGAAACTCATGTAAACGATATATAAAGGCGATTCAAGGCTGATGGACCCCACTAATGGCTGCTCACAGTCACTAAAAACAAGCGCTAAAAACAAGCGCTAATTAGATTCGTCTATAAAAACATCTTTTGTAACCCCTTCCTTTATAATGAGGACTATGTCTGAATGATGAACTGAAGGATACAGGATACAGAATTTTTCCAAACTTGTAAATATTCTGTTATGCCTTGCATTTCACATACTTCAAAAATCAAGATTTTAAAACAGGAAATCATGTTCACTGCCCACTGAGAGCAAACTTGTTGGAACTTTCAAAAGCAAATGCTTTCACCAAAAGGATTACTCAGATACACTGTCTCTACTCTAATAAACTCCCCCCTCCAATGATTTTTGTTGCCTGTAGTGAAACTATGAATTCCTGAGAGGTTAGAAAATCACACATAATTTCAAACTGATGCATGGTTGCCCAGTTAAGATGGTACTTAACGATTTCGCTACAGAAGGAGATCCATCCTGCCATACTGCACTATGTATTATAATATGTGAACACAGAACATATGTACCAGTTGCGCAAAATGCTACATTTTTTGTATGGAGGCCGCCATATTTGTGCTCCCTATGCCCCGAGAGGATGCATACGTGTTAAAAGTCTCCCCCTTGAGCCTATTCCATGTTCAAAATACAATTGCACGCCATAGATATATACTTACTTTTGCCAGAATGCAGCTGAGTGGCTTGGTTTTGCAGTGAAACCATGCGTATATAGTCATGGTAAATTATGGTTCCGGAGGGAAACTATGCATAGCAAAGGGGTTAAATAGCGGACCAACACAGCAGAACACCAGAAATCCCAAAGGCTTAGTGATTCCTTGTCAAAAGAGAACTCTAAATTTGATCTAGGCTCCATCTTGCAATGGTGATAGCACCCCTACAGTGTTCATCATAGATATCGCGATTACAGGCAATTTAGGAGGTTTTTGGCAAACTTACTGCTGGTGACCTTATGTGACCTCTAACATCCACCAAAAACGATAGTTTTTCTTCTCAACATGGCAAATCCACATACAAAATATGAAAAGTGTTGGTCATTCCTAAATTGAGATATTGCAATTACAAGCTTTTTAGACTTTGACCTCTGGTGACCTCAAAGGCCCTTCACCTCCACCAAAAACAATAGGGTACTTCCTCTAAACATGACAAATCTATATACCAAATATGAAAAGTGTTGGTCATTCTTAACTTGAGATATCGCGATTACAAGCACTTTAGGAGGTTTTCGCAGATTTACCGCTGGTGACCTCATATGACCTCTGACATCCCCCCAAAACAATAGGGTTCTTCTTCCCAACATGGCAAATCTATATACCAAATATGAAAAGTGTGGGATATTCCTAACTTGAGATATTGCAATTACAAGTTTTTCAGACTTTGACCTCTGGTGACCTCAAATGACCTTCGACCTCCACCAAAACATTAGGGTCATCCTCTTAACAAGACAAATCTATGTACCAAATATGAAAATTGTTGGTCATTCCTACCTCGAGATATTGCGATTACGAGCAAAGTGTCACAAACACACACACATACACACACACGCACACACACACACACTCATACAAACACACGACATCACCATAGCATAGATTCCTTGCCTGCCTTTGGCAAGGAATCAATAATACATGCACACATCCATAAATATCTGAATTAATACTTGTTTGATGCCTGGGGCCCGTTCCACAAAGAGTTAGACACAATCTTATAGTATGATTTACTGTTGACTTAAGTATGGGGAATCAAACTTAAGACTGTGCGTAACTCTTTGTGGAATGGGCCCAGTTGTTTGACAAAACTATTAAGCTAGCCTAGTATAGATTATCCTCATGCAAAGGAATACAAAATTGAGTTGGTCAACCTCTAGTGCATGGCTCATTGGATAAACAATAAAGACATCATTTGTGCATACATTATAGAGTACAAGGTACACTTTCATTTTAAACAAATTAACATGCACGTTTCTTATAACTACGAGGTAATGACTGGAAATTAGTGGTACAACATTTATAGAATAGCAATAATCTGTACTTTCATGTACCTACATTTTTGCACTGTTTAGCAACTTCTTTACAGAGTAAGTGTATAGCCTAATGTATGGGTGTTTGCCAACAAAGATGGACCTACACATGCATTAACTGAACAATCTCTGCATTGTGCTTTTCACTTGAACTACTCTGCACAGAACATGTTTGTGTTGGTCCCAAATGTATATAATGGACAAATCTATAAATTCGTTTACTACATGAAAGTGCAGAATTGATACCAAATATGGACACTATATAAACAGCAAACTAATGACCATTATGATGGTAATTGCAGAGATTAAACAGAAAATGCACAGCCCTACTGTACATACAAAGTCACATATCCTGACACAAAAGAATGTTTCTGCCGAAGTTTTACATGTGTCAATTATGCTATTACATAAAGCAAATTTGTACTGGTTAACTGATGGGTCAGGAGCAGTTTATCAAATATGTATGGTTGATATTCAAGTAACTTTTTTGTAGGAAAATTTAACTCCAAATGCACACCCCCTTCGTGAAAATTTCACACTCCATGGTGTTTATTAGTGTGAATACAGTACACCCTCTTAATGATATTGTCAACATAGTTCTGACAAGACAAAAATCAAGCCCAAACACTCTACGTCTTGCGAATATAACGTATCATCAATTTATTTAAATACGAATTCCTACCTTGACACGAATTGTTGCAGCTTTAACTAGCCGATTCATCGGTTCTGTAGTCTGCACAAGTACATCAACCACTTGATGGATGACTGCACTCCTTATAAAACTTTCCAGGGACAAAACATCTCGAGCCAATTTCTCACAGCTTTGGCTGAAATCACTGGAAAGCTGGCTATAGTTGAGGTTGCCTTCAAGAGCTTTGTGACGATCAGTTACTTGTTTCAGCTTTTCTAAAACCTAAGGTAATGAAAATTGTCTTTGTTTAAAAAGAATTGACAGTTATAAAGCACTTACAAAGCTATGCAAATCTTAACAAACACTACAGTTAAAGCTACTAACTAAATTAAAATTACCACAGATTGCTGTTGACATGTCATAAGGAGCCTTCTAAAGCACCCATTCTTTATAAGAAATTGGCTATGGCAAAAACATTGCTGAAGTTAAATTATTATTTTTTTTGGGGGGGGGGGGGGAGCAAAAATACAGTTAACCACACCATTAAAACTTAAATCACCTGAAGTCCATATTTCTTCAATTTCAAACCTCAGCAATATTTTTTCTGAAGCTAAGCTAATTTGCTTTGACTATTTACCTTGGCAATGCAAAATATAGGGAGGTTTATTCAAAACGGCTACAAAGAATGTAAAACAGCTATTTCTTATCCAATGCTACAATAAAATACTTTGGGTTACAGGGTTCTTATGAAATGTCAAATCATGCATTTCTTTCAAACAATTGATCACAATGCATGTTACATTTAAGAAAGACAATGGTGATTGGTTCCAAAATGTAAAATCTGTAAAATTGATGCCCACACTTCCCAACCTGTGAACGTTCTATAAAAACTTGATTTTAATTGAGTTCATTTTCCTTAACATCACAAAGAATGAATGAAAAATAAAGTGTAACACTATTGTGATAAATGACAAATTTATAAAAAGTACAAACTATAAAATATACAAATGACTAAATTTGGAGACATTAGTTCAGTGTAAAGAAAATGTAAAAAAATAATGTCCAAGATGAGAAAAGCTTGCAGAGGTCCAAACCTCTGAAAGAATATGATGGGACAAAACTGAGAGGACAATGGAGTCATTGAGTACAGTACCTGCTGAGATATGTAAGTAATTTCTGCTTTTACGTCCTCTCTTGATGTAACTGCCACCATCATACTATGTCTTATCACCTTCGAAACCAGAGACTGGATGTCACGTTCAGTAGATCCTCGGTGTTTTGGCGATAAAAGATGAACCAACTGAAGAAGTAAATTAACAATTTATCAAATTAAGACTGCACTGAGCATAAATCACATAACTGAAAATTCTATGATTAAGGTTTGTGACCAGGGGTCATCTTTTGTCTGTTACATTTTGTAAAACTGGACCTCTGGTTTAAATTCTCAAAGAAGTATATTATAAAATGCTGCAGAGGAATGAGCCTGAGACTTCTGAAAAAAAAAGAGTAAATTGAGATGCAGGTGCCTTGACCACTGCCCAGGGGCCAACTTCAGGGCCACGCATGGCATTGATGTCATTATAATACAGACTTCTGATTGGGTAAGCTCCAAGGGCTGTTTGTAAAAGTTTAAAAACTGAGATTCACAGAAAAAAATTATGACAGAAACTTTTCAGGTCTTTGACATGAGAAAGAGGAACAAATAAAAATGAGAGGACAAGTAAAAACAAAGAAAAGGTGATGCCTGGCTGCATAAATCAAACTGTACACTTGGTTTAAAGTTTTAAATGGTACTCCAAATGTCATACTTAAAAATTTTACTCTATCTGTTATACTAACATCAGTCAAAGTACTATGTTTGGAACATTTACATTCAACCCAGTCTGAAAACTTTTCAAAAAAAGTTGAAATGAGTCATGATTCACTACCACAGACTGGTAATATGTAACATAACTAATAAACACTGAAATCATGCCTTCCCAAGCAATGAGCAATATATCTAGCCAACATTTATTTTCAGCATGTCCAATTTTCTCTAAATCATTTCAGAGAAAAGACCTCTTCAAAATTATTGGATAAATATGACATCAAGGGCATACATAGCTTTGCAACAACAACACAATTATCATCAAATGCACAAAGAACTTAAAAAAAAACATGCTAGTTACCATGGCAACATTGGATGCAAAATGTCCATCTGTTTCTTCACTTTGGATTTCCTTCTCTTCTCCTTTTGGTAGTTTCTGCCTTGTGTGGTTTTGGATTACATGAACTACATTGTCAACAGCTGAATGAACATGCTTCTCAATTAATTCACAGCTGGCCTGGATGTATAAAAAAAACAGGATTGAAACATATGGTTGCGAAAAAAAAAGTAACAATTGAAAGAATTTTTTGCCATATTTTGTAATGTTGAAATCAGAACAAAAATTTTTAAATAATCAGACCATAGACAAATTATGCAGCTAACTGCAAAGAGTAATTGTGACCCATCAATGTAAATGACTCTGCAGACCATCTTTTGCGATGCGATGCAATCCGTTTGGAACCTATTATTTCTCTAATAACATCTATTTGGCACTTATGTGTGTTAGTTTAGGTTTTCCGCTCAGTTTCTAACCAATTGGTTTAAGTCAGGCTAGCCACAGGCTTTTTTCCAGTTGTGGATCACTAGCTTGTTATTCCTACTCCATTGCTAATATGCTGAGCACCAAGCATAATGGCAGTAGGTTCCATTTCTAAAGTCTTCAATATGACACAGCCAGGAGTTCTTCCCAGCTGCAAGTGGAATGCTCTAAACATTTGACCATGCCGTTGGTTGGTACTTATGTGTGCACAATAGTTTCATTAATTAATTTCAACAAACCTTGTGGCTTTAAGGCAAAACGCAGTTCCCTAATTTAAAATTAGAGTACCCCATTATCCTAGAGGAATAGTTTCTTTTATTTGTGAGACAAGAATGTTACTTAATAGTTACATGTGTAATATTGAGAACCCTTCTGTGCTCTACCTTTTGCTTTGGATAGTTACATTGTATTGTTCTTTGATACATTATTTAAAAAAAAAAAAATGCATAATGTAGTAAATAAAAAACATCTTTGGAATTTGCCTATCATGGTACATATTTAACTGATTCTGGTGTTGACTTTGTGCCCTCCTTCCAGTATCAATATATATGAGTACAGAAAAAAGGGGTGAATGTATATTTTTTGATTTCAGTTTCAGCTCCAAAAGTCACAAATTCTGTAATACAAGATTTCAAAAGCCATTTTGCCACAAATCATGTTTTGTAGTATTTTTGGCATGAGTCAAAATACTTATGATCCATTGGTGTTACAATGTAAAACCTCCACTGCTGCATGGGCCACATGATATATAATATACTGCAAATTACAAGTTGAAAGCTTGATTACTGTTAAACTTTCACCTTATTCAAGGGACTTTTGAAAGACAGTTTTAACAAATTGGCTTCTGGGTTGAAGTTGAAAAAGTAAACTTTTGAAGTTTTGTTTTTTTCAACTTAACAACAGTTAATCATACCTTGGCATGCACATTTTGTGGGTATTTGACTTGATTCTGGACAACTGCTTTCAACGCTGGGATAAGCTTTTTCAAAGATTTTAAGTTAACAGACAACTTCTCTCTTTGTTCATTGTCACTCATTCCACTTCTATGTTTTTCACAAAGTCCTGCAAATCTCAAAACAGCTTTTGTAAATCCCTGTAGCAAAGAGAAATATGTACAAAGAAATTCTTGCCTAAGGGAGGAAGACTTCACCAAATGAACAACAACCATAATATTATGACAATATAAATTACATATCCATTTCAGATTTGTTCTTTCAACAACAAACCCAAACCCCACCAAATACACAAACAGGCAGGCTAGACAGACAAACAATTTTATAGATTCAATTTTTCTGCCCCGAGGGAAAAACTATCTTGATGAGGAGGTTAAACAGAGAACCACCATATTTTTTACAAGTAGAACTGTTCAGTCTTTCAGTCTTCCAAAAATCACATAATTCAAGTTCTCCTTTTTAAGAAAATTTGTCTTTTCAAATTTCAACTTACTCATGATGGAAAATTAGCCTTTAAGGAGATCCATCATGGCTACCCCAGTGTTTATTAGGACAAAACTGCTATTGCCAATTATAGTTCCCTAACTCTGGTTCATTACTCCAATTAGCTGCTTCAATGAGCAGCAGCTACTGTAAGAATACCATTCTGGTACCATAGAAGCCCAATAACTTTAGGGTCCAAATGAAAACTTAAACAAACTCTGAAATAAGTGCTGGAAAAATGGAGATCAAATTACTTACAGAGAACTGAAGGACTGCATCCCCTTTCAGTTTATTCTGAGATAAACTGTGATCACATGACAACCTTTGTGGTCATTTTCAAATGTTTAAATGGACATATGATTGGTAGTACTGAGAACAGTACTTGACAAGGTTGAGCATAGGGTATTTGTTTTTTAATGTGCACGGTGCATAGACTAAGGTACAGGACTCAGAAGAAACACATACAGTGTAAAAGATGGTTGCAGTTGGTCATATCCACAACATATTCCTCACACACACCAGCCACGACTCCTTTCCCATTCCACATTACAATAATTGACTGAAACATACCTGGAATTTTGGGACAAGTTCTTTGATATCTATCACAGAACAAACATCTTTCAATGTCTGGTGCACCTTCGAAGCTGACTCTAGAGCATTCTGGATTCTGGAAGACTTTAAAACCTTAATCACCTGATAAATGAAAAATATAATATACATGTGAAAGGTATTTACCAGGGGCCAGGAGTACACAAACTGAGAAAAAAGATCTTAATAATCACTGTATTATCTGAGACAATTAAAGGTTACAACCTTTTTAGCTGAATAAATCATACACTTAATGCAAACAATGTATTGTATGCATCTAATCTGGTACAGTGCTACCTTTCAATACCTTAAAAGACTGTAATTTGTTTAAACCAAAAGATATGACTATTTGTTAGCAGCAACCAATGCTGCTCATCAATATTCATCATCAACAACAGTTGCTCATCAATATTCATCATAACCAACAGCTGCTCCACAGTTCTACTCATCAACAACAGCTGTTCATCAATATTCATTCATATACCAGCTATGATGAATATTGATGGTTACATTGAATATGCAGTTACAAAGCAACTGCTATTTCAAAGAAGCAATTCACTACACTATCCACACTATATCATAAACATTGATGTACATTTCATTCACATATTATACAACATTTGAGAGAAATTTGTAACAGAAAAGGCATATTGCACATATGTAGTGCAATACAGTAATTGTTTCGACCATAGCTGCAGAGCATGGAATAAGTTGATGACCAGCTGTTTCCAACCTCAAGAATACAGTATTTTGCCCAGAGATATTTTGTCCTACATAATATGTTCTTGTGTTTAATTACATTTTAATTCTGTCAATTTAGATGATATAAATGGTCTGAGGGCAGTGAGGTTGGTCATTTAGTGTTGTCCTTTAGTGGACATACGTAGCTTTCTTGGAAGTATTGTTTGGTTTCGCTGAAAGACTCTTCACCAGAGAGTCAGGAGGACTTTACAAAACCAGAAAGCAAAAATGCATTGAGGTTTCGATGATACATAAATGTTCCGTTTCAAAGAGTGCCATCATGCACCATGTTACACTAGCATGTTCAAAATATAATTTTGTCATTTCAAATGACCTTTTGACCTTCATAAAAGTCATACATAGCTAGACATACAAACAACACAGAGACAAATGGACAAACAGCTATCTTGAAAGATCATATTTAAAAAGGTTTCCAGGATTTGACCCCTAGAGACCCCAGATGATCTTCATATCTGCCAAAAACAATGGGGACCATCCTCTGACCATAATGCATCCATATACCCAAATATGAAATCTATTCAAGCTTCCTTTCTTTGAGATATCGTGTTAACGAGGTATTCAGACTTTGACTACCAGTGACCCCAGATGACCTTTGACCTCAGACAAAAACAATAGGGACCATCTACTTACTATAATGCATCCACATACCAAATATGAAATCTATCCAAGTTTCCTACCTTGAAATATCAAGTTAATAAGGTTTTCAGACTTTGACCCCTGGTGACCCCAGATGACCTTTGACCTCCACAAAAAACAATAGGGACCATTTCCTGACCATAACGCATCCACACACCAAACATGAAATATATCCAAGCTTCCAAACTTGAGATAGCATATTAAAAAGACTTTCAGACTTTGACCTCTGGTGACCCCAGATGACCTTTGACATACACACATACACACATACATGCACACGCCATCATGGATGCATTGGTTTCTCTTATCATCGAAACCAAAAAGATGACATCTCATTCATGACTTACAGTATTTCCATACATAACTTCTTTATGCACTATCAACCAATAACCACATGACATCTAGACTCATATTTTTGGAGTCAGGTACCCATGGTCTGAATATTTGCCAACTGTGGAGCTGGTCACAACACCAACTTTAGCCATTGGTTACAATGATGCCACAACTGCCACCTTCTCCTATGTAACGTTTATATTTTGGGCAAGAAATATTGTACAGGCAATGTAAGGGTCCAAAAAAAATTACATTCAAAAGGGGCTGCAATAGGCAGTTTAAATGCAATTATACACAAGTACAGAACATATCTAGCTTGAAATATCTAGGGAGGTTGAAAACTGATGGTCTTTAAGGTTTTTCATGCTATGCTGCAGGTAGGGTAAAAATAATTATTATTCTGAAATGTACTTCCCATATGGATCAAGCAAAAATGTGGAAAACTTTTGATTTAGTACTAGTTACAATTTTACAAGAAAAATAGATGGGTTGTTTTCAATGTTATAAATTATCAAACCTTTTTTTCCAGCCCCACACATAGCTCAGCTAAAGCAGCTGCAGCCTTGCTGAGGCAGCTACAGGGTACTTTCACTTATGTCTAAAGCCCTGCCCTTCTGACGGACAAAAAATAACATTGTACACTAGCTAGTGGAAAGTAGCTTATGACTCATCTGTGACTGTTGCCCTGACTGATTTTTACCCTGCAGTGGGCGTGGCTTGCCAATTGTGAATGCAGTTAATAGCCTGCAATTTGGAAATCATGTCTTACCTGTACCACAGCTGCCAGAAGTTTACTGGTTGTAGGTAGGTGAAAAGTAGCTGATGACTCATCTGTGACTGTTGCCCTGACTGATTTTTACCCTGCAGTGGGCGTGGCTTACCAATTGTTAATGCAGTTAATAGCCTGCAATTTGGAAATCATGTCTTACCTGTACCACAGCTGCCAGAAGTTTACTGGTTGTAGCTAGGTGAAAAGTAGCTGATGACTCATCTGTGACTGTTGCCCTGACTGATTTTTACCCTGCAGTGGGCGTGGCTTACCAATTGTGAATGCAGTTAATAGCCTGCAATTTGGAAATCATGTCTTACCTGTATCACAGCTGCCAGAAGTTTACTGGTTGAGTTCGCCAAATTCTCTCGCGATCTCTTGGATCCATTTTCAGCTTTGAGGAGCTGAATGGCCATCAAAATACCTCGTCCACCTTTAATCATTTTATCTGAGGCCAATTTAACATCATCTTCTGTGTTCTGAAAGCAAATTGTACACAATCATGTGTCTATAAAAATACTGGGGGTTATAGACATAATTTGAAGGACAACCCATTCATCATCTTTTGTCTATCATAAGAAATAAATTTTTCAAGTTGCTGGCAATCTATGAAAATAAATAAAACAGGGACAGTTCCTTAACATTTATTCTAATTAATGTTCCAATTGATTTTAGTAATGACAATTTATGAATATTCAAAAGGTACTCTTGTTAGCATATACACCAGAGAAAAGAGCACCACCTGTGGAGAATAGGGTGTCAATTCCTTTATGACAGAAAAGAAGGACAACCTTCATTACTATCTAAGTGGAGCACCACCATGGGTTGGCGCGTAGCGCACCAGAAAATTTTTGGCCTTTACAAAAACCCCAGATGAATGGAAATGGCCCTTACCGGTATTCTAAGCTACATGATTACAGTCCTGAAAAAGTTATGTGAGAAGTTTTACATTAGAATTTTTAAAGTGGAGGAATTTCAATGTCCGGCGCTGTCAGAGTCCGAATGGAGGACAGGGTGCTCAAAAGCCAGACGAATGGACACCCTAGTGGAGAGGGGTTTGTAGTTCTAAATGCCCTCCAAATTCACTGTTTTAAAAAGCAACTACAGGGGGCATGTATGGAATGGATTTGAAATATCTGAAACGAAACGAACTTGCACTGTATTTAAAATCATATCTGAGCTATTTTTTTTTTTATTAATCTTTTTTATTTTATTTCTGAACAATTTTTTCTTAACCTAGCTAAATACTTCAAAAAAGGCCTATAGTGCAACACTTTTTTGTTGGTGTGTCATTATATACCATGAAACAGTGGCCAGAGCATGATAAAATATTTACTGCATTGCTCAGGTCAATTTTAATTAGCCACAACAGTCATTTCTTGGGTTCCAGTTTGTGACACAAATTAAAAAAAATTTCAGTTGTTTTTCACACATATAACTTACCAGACGCTGAGAAATGTAGACATAATGAAGACAGCACTTAAAGATTATGTTTACATTCGAATGTTACTTGTACGGTACTTTTTTTCTGAAATGGAACTTTTCATCAGTGTGAGGCTTGATCCCATGATCCTTGTTTCTCGCATGGAACCAAAGCGCCCTTCACTCCCAAAACCCCTCCCATGACAAAATTCTGGCTATGCACCCCGTAAACATATAAACTTTCAATATTTTACTCACCTCTGTAGTTGACTTGTTAGCTAGTGCTACTAAATGTTCTGATGCTCTCAGTACTGATTGTGCTACTGGTATCAAAGAATTGAGAGTATCATTAATCTTCACATTATCTTCACCATGTTGCAACAGTTTGGAAACCTGCAAGAAATAGAACACACTTCACAGTCAGGACCTTGTCCTTGATCTTGCCAATTTGGACAAACTGGAATCAACTATTGCTCAATTGGGATAACTATTTTAATTACAGTTATTTTAATGGTAAATGTTGTGTCGTTCTCAAAAAAACCCATTTAGAATTATATTTCAAAAATTATTAAACAAGTTTGTAACATTATTTTGAGAAAAACTCTCATTTTACCCTTACAAAAATTATTTAAAGTAGGCATAAGTTATTTCCTAATAAATAATTGAAAATCTCAAATGCAAACTGGCAAGATCTGGGACAAGATCCCACAGTCACATGTACTTACGGATGCTCTGGGAGTAGGTTCTGTTTTTAAAGTCTTCGTGAAGACTTTAAAAATAGAACCAACTGCCACTGCACTCAGTATACTGTAAACAGTCCAGTAGGCTAGGGAACACAAGCCAGTGAGCTAAGCCTGGAAAAAGGGTCGTGGTCGGCTTGAATTAAATTAGGTTTATCTTACATGTAGGCGTTGGTCTAGGCTAGGGGAAGGCTAGCCTATGCCCAATGTATGTTACATGTAGGCCTAGGCCTAACGTTAGGTCATAGAGTAGGATAATAGGAACTAGAGGGCGGACTTCCCAAAACAGCTGTGATCGTATGGGCACTCAGTACCCATATTCTATCTGGGCAACAGACCGATCGCTTACATAGAGATTCATACAAATCACATGCACATGAACGTCCAAAAATTTGATTTCTAAAATCATCTACTTCTATCAGAAAAAGAGGAGGATGTAGTATCTCTCATAAATTGTAAGTTTCTTGTGATGGTTTCCTATTTTATTCTTGTTTAAGTTGAAAAAGAAGCATTTTTCTTCACTTAGTGTGGACACGTTCCTGTAACACAGTTAGTATGCAATAGGCCTTATATACGTAGTATACAGTATATTACGCCTAACGTCACTAGATAGTTTCTGAATCTAAATAATCCACTCTCCTTCTTTAAACTTTGTGCATGGAGCCTTTTCACGATGCAATGTGATGTTATATAAAAACAAGGTCTTTTTACACTGGTGGGGCTAGGAATTTAGGTCAGATGGGGCAAAAATGGCCTACAGGGTGTGTTATTATTTAGCAGGCTGTAAAACAGTAGGGCCTTAATTAAAAAAAGCTGGCATGCAATTTTGGTCTGATAGGGTGAGGGTTGCAGTAATTTTAACCATACTTTGCCACTTTCTTTAAAACTTTTAACAGGGGGTAGGGTGTCTAGAGTCACCAAGTATGTTTGAGACAAATTTTTGGAGCCAAATTTGTAACTTACTAAGGTCCGATGCCTCAAATTTATGTACATGTATACAGTAGGCTATATATATGCCTACTTGGGGGCTAATCAAGCTTGTTCAGTTGCTCTGGAAAGGTACATTATTTGGAAAAATGGTGAAATATTTAGTGTTTAATTACTTGATGCAGTTTAACTTACTTTTTACCAATACTTAAAAGAAGAAGAAAAAAAAAACATTGAATACCTAATGCCAGTCTTGAGTTGTAGGCTACTATATGTACTATGCTACAGGTCGCATTTGGTTTTAATACATCATGGTAAATGATAACAATCTTCACCCCAAACAGAAACTGATGGTTTCATTTTTTTCTTGCACTTGCAGGGAGAAACCCAAGGGATGTCAGATTCATGGTGCTGCTGGCCATGAACTGTTTCCTATACTTTATGCTGGAAGTGGTCATGTCTGAAGGCATCTGCCACACAAGCAGATAATGAAGTGAACAAAGACATTTAAAGCTTGATTCTCTCACCCCAAACTATAATTTTTGTAGTTAGTCCACATCCAAAGAAATTCCCAATTGGCTCTACTCTTTGACTGAAAGCAAGTTCAAAAGGTGCAGAGTACAGAACTCATACACACTGTACTGAGAATGTTTGATTACACATTGGGATCAAGTATGATCACCCTGAAGTAACAGACTGAGATTGTGTCTGGATGAGGATGAATTTTAGGCAGAGGAGGGATCAAGGGGCTTAATGAAGAAGGTTAAGAGAATTGGAACTGCTTGGGTGTCATCTTTTAAGTCCAGATTCATTTAACCTACAAAGTGTCAACTGACTTTTAATTATCATCATGTACACCTTGAATATTTTGAAAGAAAATGTTTATTCTGGATCACCATACCTTGCAATTACTGGAGTTTAGACAGTTGAGGGAGACATTCAACAAGCCAAAGCAAAATTATGGGAAGCAATAATGTCAGCTGCTGGTGAAAGACTGCATTCTTTATTATACTTGACAACAGTTTTAAAGACTTCCAAGTGCCCAGAGAAATTAGGGAAGTACTGTAACATGTGACTGTGATTGGACTAAAATGGTTGGTAGAACAGAACCTATTTAACATTGTTTGAAGAAGAAGTAGATCAGACAAATGTATACATGTAGGCCTATTCATGTTTTGCTTTTTACTCTTTATGCATACCAGTAAACTAGTGCTTCTAGTTTCTGCCAGTGTTGTAACAAATCACGACTCATGTCACTTCCTCTCAAAATGATAGTGACTCGATGGAATTAGGGATTTATTTCCGCATTGAAATAGAACAGTGACATGAGTCAATGACTCGAGTAGAGCCACTGAAAAGTTTGAAAACTGGTGACTTGAGTCACTAGATTTAGTGACTCGATTACAACACTGGTTTCTGCAAGTGTCACTGTTGCCATTATGAAATGCTGAGAAGTATTTTATACAAGAGGCTCATATAGTAGGCTTTAGTTTGGCTTTAGTTAGGCTGTAGTTTGCATATCACGGTACCACATTGCAGCCTACACCTTGGAATGTACAGTGGGAAATTGTGGAGTGACATTTCAAAAAAATTCAAAGGTGCACTGTGGCTATTGCCAGTCTTCCCTTTCCCAAATTTTGCACTCCTTTTCAAATGATTAGAAAGAAATTGCACCTGTAGCCCTACTACATCATTATTCCTTACAGCTGTAAATTTAAACATCTGTATGTGAAAAAAGGAAGAAAAAGGATACAAAAATAAAACAATGTAGTAAAGATAGAATGTCTGTACAAGCCTTCTCTTTTCAGTTTGGCATCTATAGTTACAGTATCTTATTAGCTGCCCCTAATTCACAAGGCTGAGTGAGTCACTTTCATGCGAACTTTTAGTCAGCCGTAGAAGGGCGTTAAATAACTTTTTTACCCCCTGTATATCAAGCTGACTGATTGGCAAAAATATTCTGGTTCATCTTTTCAGTCAACCAATTACAATGTATGACTAACAGCTGACCAGCTACTAAAATAAAATAAAATCAGTCACGTCATGCCACTTGTGCTGCCCAGTCTATACTACTTTACTAGGCATAGTTTTTAATTCGAGAATGAAAAAGAAAAAAAAAAGAAAAAACCCCTCCTCACCCAGTGACCCAGGTATTCAGTTTAGTAGAAGAATATGCCTTCCCTCTTAATGTTCATTTTTCAATCTCCACAGAAAATATGTAAAATCAAACATAAGAAAAATGTTTGCAATATAAATGTATCTGCAAGAGACATTACTTTTGCGCAAAACATGTTCTTGCGCAAGACTAATTATACGGTATTACTGTGGCAACGTACCTACGTACAGAACTACACAAACCTACACATTCAGAGTTTCGTTTTCAGTCAATATGTCTCAACGAAAGGTTCGTCCCCATCAGTTGTGTAATAAAATAATTGATTTTTACCACCATACCATGTATTCAGGTGCTTCATTCGGTTTGGGGTCTCAAAGACCTGAAAATGTCTCCCGATTTTTTCCGCAGTCCTTACTCCGTCGCGTTACTCCACTGAAATGTGTTAGTAAACCATTCCTTCTGCACATGTTATGTTATCTTAGTTAAGCCTAAGCTGTTCACCTTTGAACCAAAGGTCAAATATGACATGAATATTAAGCACCTTAATAGAAAGTTTAGGAGAAAGAGGGCGGTGGAGTGATATTGATTACGGCATACAAAAGATTGTAAAATATCGGTTCTAAGTTTCTGAAGACTAAGGGAAAAAATAAAGGTCAGATCTACAAAATTATATGTTTATATTAAGTCATTTTCTCAGCCTGCTTTTTTGTGATCGTTACCTACTCGTCTCATTTAATTATCAATTGAACAAAAGTGAGTTACAATTCAACTTATTTCAGAGGTACACGGGACCTCTGTCAGTAAAAGGAACCATTTGAATATCTTAATCCTCGAGTGAACTTACTAAATTTAGGGGACTTTTTCTCCATTTACAGGGTCCCAGCCATGATCTAGAGGGTATGGAGAGGGCTTTCAATTTAGTCTGATCTAAAAACTGGCCAAAGAGAAAAGCCGCCAAATTCTGCGGTGTGCCAGAGAGCTCTCTAAGAGCTTGCCTTAAAAGAGGTCGACCAAGAAGAGAAAATGACCGTTCTGGTCCTCCCCCTATGATCCCTCTTCAGCAGGAACAGCTACTGAAGGACCATATAATCCAACTAGCGAAACTAGGATTCCCTATGACGAGGGGGGATGTTTTAAACCTAGCTACTAGCACGGCCGTTTTTCTGGGAGTAAAGAAATCGAATGAGGAAAACGGTTTATCAACCCAGTGGTTTCGTGGTTTCATGAAGCGGTGGCCGGAACTTAAAGTTGTGAAGCCTCAAAAACTGAGTTTGAGGAGGGCAAAGGCAACAAGCGAAGAGGTCGTTTATAATTACTTTGAGGAACTGGGAAAGGTCATTGAAAAATACAATTTGAAGGACAAACCACACCTAATTTATAATATCGATGAAACTGGTTTTCAAGTTGAACATGAGCCACACCGAGTGGTGGCACCATGTGGCATAAAGTAAACTCAATTACATCTGACCGTGCAGCAATTACCACAGTTTTAGCGGCTGGAAATGCAATTGGTCAAGCCATTCCACCGTATTTTGTCTTCAAAGGACAAAGGTTAGTGTCTGAACTTAAAGAGGGTGCCCTGCCAGGTAGCGGTTTCAGTATGACAAGAACTGGCTGGAGCAATGCTGAAATATTTCAAGATTATATTGAGAACCACATCTCAAAGTATCTCCCTGCCAGAAGACCCAACGAACATGTTTTGTTTCTTTATGATGGTCATTCTTCACATATATCCATTCCTCTAATCAAACATGCTCTCTCAAAAAAAATAGTTCTCTTCGTCCTCCCACCCCACACCAGCCATGTGTTACAACCCCTTGATGTTTCTGTATTTGGACCCCTGAAGAGATTCTATCATTCAGAATGTCAACGTCATATGAGGCTAAATGCTGGAGAGGCAATAACGAGATACCATGTTTGCAAGTTGGTATCTAAGGCTTACCTCAAAGCGTTTTCTGCCCAAAATCTTGTTTCAGCATTCCGCAAAACAGGAATTTATCCCCTGAATCGACAGATCATCAACCGGGATAATTTTGCACCAGCCCAGAACCTGAATCAGGAAAGTGATCCTGCAAGGCTCCGAGTCCTCGCAGAACCTTCAAGTGACTCACTTGCCGATTTGAGTAGTTTTCTTACCTCAAAACTCCCTACCCCCACAGAAAAACCAAAGAAACCTAAACGAAAATACAGTTACCGACCAGGAGGAGTAGAAATCACAGAAGAAAAATTCATTCTAAAGATTAGGAAAGTACGGGAGTCTAAAGAGAAACCAGTTCCTCGGGTCACTTCCACTCTAACAAATGATCCTGGGCCAACCGTGTTGCCTACGAGTTCACCGCCAATGTCAATGGAGTCCAGTGAAGAAGATCAAGATGTCTGTTGTGTTTGTAGGAAATTTACTCCTGTGGGCCTCAGGGAAAAACTGAGGAACGAAATTAAATTTGTTGACTGGGGTCAATGTGATGGTCCCGGTTGTGGACACTGGACCCACCTGGAATTTTGTGTTGGCCAAACAAAAGAGGAGGTTTCATCGGCTAGATTTTTATGTCCTCACTGCAAGGATGAAGAATAGGTAAGTTATTCACTTGAAGTCTTTCACAAGTTCACAAGTTAACAGTCAGATTAATGCTTACTTTTTCAAAACAATCCAAGTTCTCGTGAACAAATATACCCAAATTCCCCAAAGTTCAAAAGTATCCTGCTATCAGACGAAAATTCCTCCCCAGGCTTCCGTTTTCTTTGATCAATTATTATAATCCTGCTAAATCCTGAAAGTTTTTTGGTTTAATAAGTACGCCACCATTTTAGGTGCGCAGGAACATGTCACAGTCCGTGTTAGTAACAGAGTAACAGTGCCGTTCATAAACGGCAATATTTTCCGTGAATTCCTCGCCGCATCCCCAAACTCATACAGAAGGTAGAAGAAAACGAACGTCGGAGTAAATTCTAAGGTATTTTGGGGCTAAATTTGCCGTCGTGTTACCAGAATCGCAGAAACAGTGGTTAAGTGCGCAAGAACCCGACGCCCCATGCTACAGTTTCTTCTCTTGGACTAGGCCTATCAGAGACTGGAACCTGCTCCCCCAGAACATTACAGATGTCGAGGACCCCAAGCAGTTCAAGAGTGCAGCCTTGAGGCTCCTCAGATGGGATGACTAACTATATGCTCACACTCAACCCTGCACGTTTGACTCCACCAGGAGTGTTGTGCAGTATTTTTTCCAGATCCAGATTGGCCTAGGGTAGAGGAGGCTAACTTAACGCATTAGGCTAAGCCTATTTTATACGAAGTAGCCAAGGCTAACGTTAGTAACACTAACTGACTTGAATTTAATTTAGCTAGGTACATTTTACCTTCTGCATTACAGGAAGAAATGACCTCAGTTGATTCTCCGTTTTGAGACTATTGATTTCTTCCTCCATTTCTACATTGAAGACACCACATTTGGATATTATTGTGTTTCAAGCGTTGAAAAAAATGTTTGTAGCGGAAGAGGTCCAACTCGATTTACGGTTGTTTACTACTAGTAACGCAAAAAGAATGTAGGTTTGCGCTGTTATAATGAAATAGCGCCACTCAACCAACAAAAGGGTCGTATTATCCTACTCTATGGTCGTATCTCGCTTGATTGCGCAATAATGTTGTAACAGTAGTAAAGCAACACGTATGTACACACGTAAATGGCAATCAAGTCCACAACATCAATGATCAAGTTCACAACTGTCAAAGGTAAGACTAAGTCGACATTGTGAAGAACAAAGCAGGAAGTTGAAGCTGGACTGAATATTTACTACACAACCTTGTTTTAGCAGAAAACACAGTGACAGAGAGAGAGAGTAATGTGAGTAGTGTTTATACCGCTAAGTTGCACGGCTGTCTGTTACAGACTATGTCTGACATATCGTCCTTACACTTGCTCGATGATCTGATGAAATACCAATACATAAAAAACATGTCACCTCTCAGATGCCTATGGCTATGAGTAGCCTAAGTGAAAAAAAATTCAAATTTCCAAGTCTCTCCTCATATGGCAACTCACTTAATCCAGGCACTAACCTAGTTGCTCTACCTTGCACAGATTCAATAGCCTCTACTTCACGTGTGTAAAATAGTGACCAAGCAGGTAATCCATATTCCAAAACAGGTCTTACTACTGTAGAGCTTTTTATACAAAAGCATTGTTGCGCTCTCCAAAAACCTAAAGGACATTCTAATTACATCAAGAATACAGTTTGCTTTTGTGACAATCTTAGCGACATGCTCCCTGCATGAATACAAGATCGCTATCAACAATAACTCCAAGATCTTTCTCGGAAGTCACAACTTCTAGACTAAGACGCTTGCCCTCGTTATCTAACATACCATAACAAAACTCAGGATGAGTGCAACCAATTCTTAAAACATGACACTTATCAGGATGAAAGCGAAGTTGCCATTTCCTTGACCACTCATAGATATTCTCAATATTAGTCTGAAGAACAATCACTACAATCACTCCCTGATTGGATTTCCGTATATAGTTTAGTGTCATCAGAAAAAAATTTCACTCTACAATCCGTAATACAACTTGGCAAATCGTTAATGTACAAGAGAAATAAAACTGGCCCAAGCACACTACCTTAAGGGATACCACTTGCAATATCTGCCCAGTCAGAAAAATTTCCTTCCACACAAACCCTCTGTCTACGATTCATCAGAAATTGCCTTATCCATTCCAACACATCACCCTTAATGCTACAAGACTTTAATTTCACTAACAACCTTTCATGTGGTACCTTGTCAAAAGCCTTTATGAAATCAGTATAAATAACATCAATGCCATTGCCTGCATCCCAAGCTTTCGTCCAATCATCAAATACATCCACAAGTTGTGAAACACAAGATCTACCTTAAACAAATCCATACTGATTGGCAGACAATAAATCATTATTCATCATATTCTTCATAATACTATCTTTTAAAAGCGACTCACAAATTTTGCACACCGCAGAAGTGAGGCTAACTGGCCGATAATTTGCAGGCCCTTCTTAAATAGGGTGGTAACATGAGCAGATTTCCAATCACTAGGCAAGGTGTGATGACTAGTCTTCCGAAAAATTATCACTAAGGCTGCCACTATTTCATTACAAGCTTCAAAAAGAACTCTAGGATGGATCTGATCAGGCCCTTGAGATTTATTTACATTTAAATTTTTAAGTTTACCTAGAACTCCATCCACAGTAATCTCCACATTATCCAAAAGATAATCACCTCTATAACAATCCACACAAGGGATACAAGACAAATCCTCCTAGTGAAGCAGGGATGAATTTTAGCGGTCGTCCAGTCGTCCGAGACAACCAAAATTTCTGCAGGACGACCAAAGTTACCACCTAAGGTTGTCCTTTGGACGACTAATTTTTACCTTTGGTAATGTACATTGAGAGCAAAGCGGACAACAAACACTCTAAAGCAACCAAAACATCTTAACATTTCATGAACTCGCATATCAAAACACATCTGTACCTTCACGAAAAGCACACCAGAACAAAACAACCGTGGATACCACAGTACGCACAACGCCAAACAAGCAGCCTCGTGTACGGTCATTGTTTCAGCTGAACTTTACAGAACGTGCTCATACACATTCTCCAGGTTTCTATTCAACGTGCTGGCGCGAAAAGGAAGGACTGTTCGCCTGACTTTGTTGTTATGTAATCAGCATCGGGCCAATTATTCCGTTATCGGTAAATAATTGGCAGCGGTAAAATATCGCCATTCAACCGATCATTACCACCGATTATTTGCAACTTGAAAATTGCTCTTAGTTGAGTTAAAATTCCTGTAAAAACTCAATCCTTTAACTTCCCGCCAAAACGGGATGCACTGATAATCACAAACGTATAAATTTTACCCCTGCCGTTTGATATTTTCCACTATAACCCGGTAGTATAACCTCAAATTAGAATTGCATTCAAGGTGTATTCCTTGCTATCTGGTAGAAAGCGCCGCGTAAGTTGCTGTACAAACGGTTCTGCACAAAACACATAGAACAGACCATCTAGCTGCAGTGTTTTGCCGTTTTTTCAAATCCCAAAGCTTTGTATACATATATGTGCACGTTTTGTACACTTGGCATGTAGAATCTTGTGAAGTTCGGTGGTTATTATCTTGCATAAATTAAGCCATCCCCAGCATTCCTTCTGTAATATTATTCACAGAAGGACTTGTGCAATGTTGTCATACGACGTCATTGCAAACGAAAATAGTGATGCACGTGGTCTCGTGCAGCAAACTTCTTGGCCCACGCATACACTAAGACTTACGTGCTTGTCCCTTTTTACCGCCAAACAAGGTATCATGATTTGCTTGGTGACATCATATGCATAGGATCCATTGCAAAATTTAAATTGGCCCTTGCATCGTGATTGGTTCAACTCCGTTGATTGTAGCTAGCCAATCACAACTCGCGCCTTCGCCTATGTGATTTAGTGTGTGAAAATACTCGGTCTGGAGACAAGTTTTCCCGTTGAGTTTGTGTTACGACGATCGCATGCTTATACAGCCGGCTAACAAAGCCGGGCGAGCCCCGTGCTAAATTCACCTAGAAACGGCATCTTAAATCTCTGCATACGTGGATTTTTCGGGGATCGGGCTTACGTGCATTTCAGTTGCACATTCTTTTTAAACTAGACGTAAATTTTGGACAAAAACTGTGAACAATATACGGGGATATTTATATCCGGAAGGAACCATAAGATACGTTAATCGGGTATATTTGTTTTGCTGCCCAGAATTGCTAGATTATCATGATTGCTCTACACGGGGTTCATTAAAGCGGGAGAGTAGCTATTAACGCAACAGCAAATTTTCCGACATGATTGGGGGATAAAAACTAAACAAAGCACGATGTTGGCCTTAGAGCTAAATTATCAAAGGGCATGTGACATCGCCGCAAACAATTCAACTGTATTAACGGTTGATTTGTATCTCTACTTTTGAAGTGAAAATATTACGCCTATACAAAAAAGATATTCTGTTCGTAACGATTCCCAATATTTTCCACCCTGAACTGGTTACGGTAATACGATATACAAGATGCAAGGGGCTTTTAAACATGTCAAGGTGACTTCCCTCTTTCTAATAATCGGCATCGGGCCGATAGTTTAATTAAATAATCGGTAAAAGGGTACTGTATTACCGATTATAGCATAATCGGTCAGACACTATTAAAGCTGAAACAAACAAGCTTTTAAAAAGGCATTTTGTTCAATAGACACTTCATGCTTTCGATTGTCAGATTTTGATTCAAAAGGAATGAGTTTCTACCGTTCAAGTTTAGTATTAATGCACCCTGTTTTGACGGTTCAACTGCATGTCCTAATGTACGAATAAGGTGTCTAAAGATCACATTATTATTGTGTCTACCCAACGCTGGGAGAAGATATTAGGAGAAAAAATGTCTTTTGTCCGTCCTTGAGTAAGTGATGAATAAAATGTGGGGTGGGGGGGGGGGCGGGGGAGCAGCAATGATCAGGGAGGCCAGACTTCTATCGTCTTGGAGATTCCCCAACTGTTACTTCGGGTATTACTATCACTCAGTCCAGATTCTTGAAAATGGTGTATTGAACAGAAAGTTGCAGGGGCTCTTCATTGACTAGGCCCATTTAAGTGTATTGTATGCGGGTGTTCTCACTGTGTATACAGTAGGTTTTTGTCTTCGTGTTTCTGTCTGTTATGGTTTTCCCCTTTCATGTGTATTTTCAATGAAGTGCACACTAGATATAATGCAATGCAAATAGCAGTCAGTGCAATAAAAATAAAAGAATTGTCTTGAAACCACAAAATGCACATTGCACAACTTTCTTGTTTTCACATGTCTTTTGTGGAGGACGACTAAATTTTTGGGAGGACAACCAAATTCTTGCAGCTGGTTGTCCTTTGGACAACCAATTTCAATTGCTTAAAAATCATCCCTGTGAAGACACTACAAAAAAATGAGTTCAAGGCATCAGCTTTGCCCTTAGCACTTGTAATTTTGTTACCCTCAACATCACCCTCCACTACTACAGTAAGTCCTGAACTGGCTGACGAATTGTTGTTTTTCTACGAGTATAGTTCCAGAAAGCCTTAGGATTTTGCTTAACTTCAGTTGCAATTTTTTCTCAAACTCACTATTGGCCCTCCTTGTTTCCCATCTAGCCTGATTCTGTAGTTTCGCATAAATCATTCATACTTTGAGTTTTTAAGTAATTCCTCCAGGCTTTCCTCTTTGCTTTAACTTTAGCAATAGCCCATCCTGTCATCCAAACAGGTTTCTTTCTATGCTTATTCCCTCTATCACTGTCAGTAACCTTAGGAATATTGACATTAATTGCAGCTAAAAGATGTCCTTTAAAGATAGCCCACGATTCCTCAACAGACTTTTCTTTAAGTTCAGACTCCCAGTTTAGAGCCAAAGACATCCTCAGTCCCTGATAGTCACCCTTATTATACAAGAATTTAGAAGTCTGATGAATTTCAGTCACTGGCTGCCCACAAGTTTCTATCATGTGTCATGATCACTGTTACCTAGTCCAGGAAACTGAGATACAGACATCACAATATCAGGATCTTGGGTAAAAACAAGATCTAAAGGATGAAACCTGGCCGGATCTATGCCTTGTCTCACTCCTCTGATGTTGATATAAAAAATTGTCTTTCACCGAGGATAGAAAACGATTGATTGGCCCTAATATTTGCGGCAGTTTCAGTACCCCAATCAATATCTTTAAAATTAAAATCACCCACTACTAAACCATCTCCAAATCTTGTATTTGTCCATTCCTTCGTGGATTCATTTAACAAAATGTCATTCTCATCAGAGCTAGAGGGGCTCCTGTATATACAACCAACACATAGGGGACTACCTTGTCCCATATTCACCTCTACCAACAAAGCCTCCGAAAAAAAGGAGGTCTGAAGAGCTGAAGATTTTATATTATTATCCACATAAAGTGCCACTTTCCTTCCTACACTTGACCAGTTATGATATAACTCATAACCCTCAATTTGCAAACTAAAAATAAGTTCATCTCTTCCTGCTGAGATTCTTTGAACATTTATTGGAATACACTCAGTTAAAGTAATAATATGTGGCTTTAACTCCTCAATATAAACTTTTAACTCCTCCAGTTTGTTTGGGAGAGAGTCACAATTTGTATACAAAAGTTTCAGTCTATTTACATTATTTACATTTCCAGAGCTTACATCAATACCAGATCTAGGCCTCTCCCCCAGGCCCTTTCTGAACACGCTTTCGAATTTGCATATCCCTAATCACTAAATCAGTTCCACCATTTTGCCTCCTCCTCAGAATCTCTGCTTTAAACCTTTTATATTCCAGCTGCTCCCATTTTGTTTGACCAATACCAATATGCACACTACCTGAATTATCATGACTTTGTTTCTTACAATCAATAAATTGGTTCAACAGCTCCTGCTTTTATGAGGAAAAATTAACTTTAAATACAGGCCTAGGTCTGGACCCACTGACTTCGTTACTTTCCTTCTTTCCTAATCTGTAGAAGGCTTTAGGTTTAACATTCTTTGGAACCTTCAACATATTGTACAGAAGATCCTTTAAAGCCTTCCTATCAAATTCCTTTCTTGCTTCCCCGTTAGCACTCTCTGACTCCGCTAAATTATATACTATAGCATTACTTCATCTTCTCTCAATTTCAATCTTTCAAGCTTTAGTGGTCCAGTTCATCGCAATTACCATCAATTTTTCCTGAGAAAAGTTTACAATGGCATCTGTCTAGTTCAAAGTTAAGTACTGACTGATGTCATAGGCTTTCACTTGCTGTATTACAAGATTTTCTGGCAATTTTCACCCTCAAGGACACTCTTGTTCTAAAGTTAGTTCTTTTCAGAGAGCCTCAATCCACAGACTTGTATATACATGGACAGAGCATGTAGTGGGTACATCGTATCGGTAGATTGTCGCCACCAATTGGGACAGCCATCTTGCTTTGCCTATACTCACATGTACAGTAGCATCAATTTAACGTGTGCAGTTGAATATTCATGATAAAAAAGGGTCCATTATATACTCAGTATAAAGAAGTGTTCATTATTCATAATTCAGAAAAGGTTCAGTACTCAAATGAAAAATAAGGTTCACTATTCAAAATCAAAACAAGGTTCACTGAGGTTCACTTAACATATTTTCATTATTTATAAATGCCCCCTAAAATTTGACTAGTTTCTTTGAAAAGCCAATTAGAACTTTGTCTTTGTAGTAAACCTCCACCTTTGACTGTCTTTCCAATTTCAAAAGTTTATTTAGCCACTAAATTTTGTGAAACTTTCATATCTGCAGGTTCTATGAGAAACAGAATTCTAGACTGATGTCATTAAGTAACCTCCCTGCTGAGCTGCTGTCAAAAATTCTGGGCTATTTGGACAAAGAAGACTTGGTAACCATTTGCCAGGTGTGCAAATATCTGCGGAAAGTCTGCTTAGATGATCTAGTATGGAGAAGTCTTGGAGAACCACTGTTAAATTTTAGACCAAATCATTTTCGACAGCTCAGAAAACTTTTTCATAGCAAGCAGGGTAGTATCTCCAGCAAGAATAGGTTGGTATACTCTTAAATCATTTGTAAGCTAGTTCCTAGTTGTATGCAGGGGATCGTCTAAAATCCGTGATGACTCAGTGATGTGACGTATGTAACGAAGGGTGAAATCTGTGACAAGTACCAAAATCTGTGACTGTACCATAACTTTGATAACACATGAGGCTTTAATTACTGCCATTGACTAATAGGTGTACTTATATTGGCTTGCAGCAATCCTTTGACACTTTTTGAAGCTCAACAATTCCTGCCTGATTTCAAAACTAATGCGCGTTTACATCCTTAAGCGTTTCAATGAAAAATCAACTAGTGCTTTTTTTTTTCAAACCCGCCGATGATTGCGTCAACTACCCCTGCGGACTGTAAACAGAGAAATATCTTGTATGTATATTGCACGATTTTCAAAAATGAATGCACTCTGGTGCAGTGCAAGAGTCTATCAGTGTGGGGAAATGAGTTTGGAAATCTACGTTTATAGTATATTTAGGTAGCTGCTCTATGGCATGCAAAGTTGGACCCTCTGTGACAAGACGGAAAGTTATCTTTGTGGTGGAGGGGTGACAGCAAAATTGAATGAACAAACAAGCAAACAACGTTATCATCATTATTTCTTTATTTGTATGGGCCAGTGCATGACTATGCTGAGTAACCATGGGTTGTAGCCTACTTCCATGGATTAATTTACAGCGACTGATCCCTGTGAGCCCAACGTTATACAAGCCTTTCTGAAAGTAGGCTACAGCAGGATCTAATTCAAGACGTGATGTGACATTGAGCGGTGATGATAAATCCCATGCATCACGGCCATGATGTTGTCACGGATTTTAGAATTCCTTGATTCATGACCTTTCATGGAAGGCATAAGACCCACCCCACATAGTGGGTTCTGTTTTTACAGCTTCTCAGCTTCCAAAACCACCATCCGCCAAAGCAAACAGGACTGCTTCTAGTTTTAGACGCAAACTTCATTACCATAATATGACTTAGTTATGTATTCTCTCATGTATCATGCTATTGTTTTTGAGTGAGTGTTTGTACTCCTGTAGTGGTAAACTGATCTAGACTGTCCAGACTGAAACCTGAGATGTTCGATCATTAATACTGTGGTGTGTAACCACCTGTGCAGTGGGTTTGGGTATTACAATGGCATACCATAACCAGCTCTGTTGGTGGCATTGGCTACTGCATGATTTCAATGGGACCAGATATTGTCTTCTTGTGAATATTCACTAACATTCAACCATTCTTGAGGCTACATATTTCCTTGAATATCCAAAAGAATTTGTTTGGTAAATATTCACTTTGGCAGGTTTTAGGGATATGACTAAACAATGAATATGTGGTACAGCCTGCTACATAATATAAGACCTAAAGGACTGTTAACTCACAGCGACAGTGCCAGAATGTCAAAGATGAAGGGGGGGGGGGGCAAAGTAGGAGCATATGTAAATCTTTGGGGGAGCATGTATTGAGAGCCACTGAGATATGTCTGTCATTGTAGGAGTGGGGACTCCATTCAGAGTTGTTACTACAGTAGTATTGTTGCTGGCATGTTACTAAAGAAGTTGCTAGTAAGTTTTAACAAGAGTAAGACAAAACCCTCAGACATCTGGGTGGAAAAAGTTGGAAAGCTGGGAGCTCCTTCTAGGGAAATTAGGGCTTCTAGAGGAAAATTTGGGAATTGGATACTGAGGAAAATTTCTCTTTTCTGTATGAAAATAAAGGGAGAATTTTGGGAAATTTTTCTCCCTTCCTGGGAAATAATTTTTCTCCATTTCTGGAAAATAAACTATTTCTACAGCTCTGCTCAGATATTTGGGAGCTAAAGACAAATACATGATCAACCATCTTGCTTTTGTAGCCTGCACAGCCGAAGTTTCATGCTATTGCTTGCCGTTAATACAGAGTTCATTAAACAAATTTGTTGCAATGCCACAAGCCACCGGAGATCGTTGTCTCCTTTGCATTCAGAGGAATGGAAAGTCACTGATACCCATTTTCACAATATGTTTTTTTTCTTTATACAGCTTAAAAGAAGCTTGTAGAATTGCACACAACTGGCTGAGTCACAAACCATATGATTGTACTGTACAAAAATTCAGACAAAAGTGAGTATACACAACAGTGCATGTGTACCAGAATCTCCTCTAGGTACATACACAGGATATATGCAATCACCCCAATCTCATATGTAGTATGTACCTATATTGTAATATTTCTCCTGCAAATATGAATCTGCCTTATCCACAGATTTCCTATATACATGGACAGAACATGTAACACGTACATCCTCTCCGTAGGTTGTCATCACCAATTGGAACCAAAAAGGTGCACCAAGATGGCTCCCGCAAAGCTATAAGTCGTCTGATTTGATGACGACTCTGTTACATTTTAAACAAAAGTTAAACTTGAATGGGATAGAATATCATATTCCTGCAATACTTGAACGGATTTTGACTTTACCTTATTGCCATATTTCAAAAATATTTCAACTTTCTTGCAAAATCTAAAAATTTACTTGAGCAAGTCCAAACTTTTACACAAAATCATAGCAGACAGCCATCTTGGTGCGCTTTTTCTCACACGTTCGGTAGCTACAATATACCGTGCAGTATGCGCTGTCCATGTACAGGAAGACTGACCTTATGTATCGCACTATACTTTGATGTCGTGGGCTTACCACCCTATAGCTGAAAAGGATTAGGGGTGACATGCTTCAGTTTTTCAAAAATTTTTCTGATACAAGTCCTTGTAGTTGTTTAAAGGTTCAAAGTAATTTTTGGTTCATGGCCTTTAAAAAGCTTAAATAGCATTTCACAAGGCTTGATTGGAGGAAGTTTAGAGTTGTCAGTGAGTGGAATAGTTGTCCAGAGTGGGTAGTAAACTTTCCTTAAACTGTACAATGCTTTAAGGCTAATATTGACAATTTCTTCCATGCCTGTGGTAGAAACTGGTTGTACTGGGCATGTTTCAGTAGGTGTTGGTTCAGTTGTTTGTTTGCCCTCTACAGTTTTATGTTATATTTTGTAATACTTCTGAACAAAACCTGTTACACTTAATTTCAACTGGTAAATCATGTAGTATGAATTTACCAATTCTTGATGAAAAATTGTCTCATGATTGAATTGGACCAGTTATGAATGAAAAGTATACTAATTTTAATTGAAGTCACTGCATTTTCCCTTAATTAGCAGTAGCAGGTGCAGATCCAGGGGGGCAGGCTTTTTCAGCCTCAGCCCTCCCTTTTTGGCCACATCAACAAATAAAACATACAGGCAATTAGCAGTGCAACTCCCTTACGCCCCTGCTTTCTCTTAGGTCAGTCCCTCCTTTTTGAAACGTCTGGAACTGTGCCTGAATAGTGTGACAATTAAGAAGTAATATTAAAGGCAGTCAACCCTCACCCCAAACTACAAATTTTGTAGCAGTCTACAGAAATTCTTAATTTGCACAGCTTCTTGATTGACAGTAAATTAAAACGGTATTCGAATTGTAAACTGCAAAATACTGTTTCAAGGAAACTATGACAAACTCATATTGAACATGGCATGATATCTTCCATTAGGTAGTTAGATTATATTCTACTGTACAGTCAGTTTCTAATCAATTATTTGAAGTTGGACCCACCATGGCATTTTTTTTTCCAGTTGTGGCTCACTTGCATGATGGCTATGTGCACAGTATGCAGGTATACAAAAGTCTGTTTGCCAAGATTGTGGCTCATGACTTCCATATTACTTAAATGATATATTGTTGAACATTGTTCAGTATTTATGTGGACTTTTCCCACAGGGTACATTTTTCCCCAAAATGGTTCAAAATTTCACCAGAATTGTGAATGTATTCATCATTTGATGATCGTTGTTTTCATTTTATATTCTTTTTGGTCCTTGCTTTTGTTTAGGTTGTTACCATGGCTTTGTTTTAGTGGTAATGCACTATTTTTCAGTCAATTAAACACTATTATTAGCTCAAGGACTGGGCCTAAGTTTCGTAATGGCATTGACATGAAACACAGAAGACACTATAGAGGCCATATAAATGATGTTGTGAGGTTTGCAGTCACTGACAGCCAGATCATAAGTGGTGGACGGTAAGATGTACTTTATACTTTTCGTTTAAAGTTTACATTGTGAATTTCATGGAACTGATTCAGACCTTCATTGCTGAAAGTCTTCAGGATTAATTGGAATTGTCCAAGGCTGTTGTTGCCAAAGGGGAGCCAGGGGACAACAAACCTCCCAGACTGACTGGGCTACTTATGTGTGATAAAAGCCATCTGTGGATGTGATTTCACAAAACAATTATTATAATTTCATTTTTGGTAGTCCTGTTTTTCAAATCTCTCATTTACACAGGTTGGCAAATTTTGGGCTTTTTCAGACCAGAGTTGGAGAAGATTTCTAAACTAAATCTACCAAAAACAGGATTGTGACCCAGTCTGATTTCACTCTAGTGGGACACACCCTTTAAGCCTTCATCAGTGACTATCTCATACTGCCACCTTTAAAAAATGAACAAAGTATTTTTGTGTAAATCTTCACTGTAAGAGAAATGGTCATTTGAATGCTCTTTTACTTGCAGTGATCGCCAGATCTTGGTGTGGGATAAAGACTCCAACAATTTATTCCAGAACATACCCCTAGAAGGTGTCGTGACTAGTCTTGATGCCTGTAACTCTACAATTGTGTCAGGCATCAGAGATAGGGGCATTTCAGTCTTCAGAAAGGATGAGCACGGTTTTGCTCACAGTTATCACCATCCTGTGAAGGACATCGTTTGGACACTTGCAATCGACCCAAGTCATAAGTTAGTGGAAAGTTTTTTGGTTGCTATGCTTGTTTGGTTGCTATGTTTGTATGGCTGCTATGCTTGTATGGTTGCTATGTTTGTATGGTTGCTATATTTGTACTCATTCTCAAAGGTATGTGATGTGCATCTCATATTTTCTCATTAATTTATATTGATACCAGGGCTGTAGCCTGGAGGTAATGTGACAGCTGCCCTTGCTCTCCTGAGATTTCCAAATCATATACTACAAACTTGAGGATGTTGACCTCTACATAAGCAGTATGAACTGTGCCCCCCCCCTTACCTTCCTTGACATTTTGCCAAGACCTCTATCCTGGATATCCAGGAGTTGTCCAGTGGCACTTCCAACAAGAGCTTTTTTCGCTTGTATTGCATTTGAAGTTTTAGTAATAATGTCATTCATACTACAATCATCTATTTGTTGGGATGATGGTTAGGTAGCATAAATTTTTCTTGTCCCCAGCACACAAGGGAACAATATCCTTTTTAACTTTGTGCACAGAGAATGAAATGAGATCTACAGCTGTGCTGGAATGAAGGGCTACTGTTCCCTGCTTGTAGTCTTTTCCCATGGCTGCCTCATTAACTTGCCTCCATGTACAACTGGGCAGAGTAGTAATCTGGGGACTGCTGGGGACTATAAAAGGCTTTGCTCCCTTATAGGCATGGCAGCCACCACTTGTGTGTAATTTCTAAACTAAATCAACCTTGCAACTGGAAAAACGTTGTGGATGCCACTGCGTTTTTGAACCAGAACATCATAAGTTGAAACATAATACCCAATAAATCAAATCAAAACCAATCATCCAGGGTTACAAGGAAATGAACCAGAAAATCATAAGTTGAGACATAATACCCAACAAATCAAATCAAAACCAATCATCTGTGGTTACAAGGAAGTGAAATATCAAGTTTTTCCAACTCAGCTGATTAGTAGTAAAAATAAGTACTCTGTGATCATTTGCATATAGATGTGAAACTTGAATGATCAATAATAAGTTTGAGCATCATTTTTGTCTTTTCACTACAGATATTTTACTGCAGGGAGCTCATGCTGTCTTGATAATCAACCTCTGAAAGTCTATGATATAGAAAGGTAAATAAAATCATCCGTTTTGGTTTCGATGAAAAGGGAAACCTATGCATTCATGATGGCATGTGTGTGTATGTATGTGTGTATGTGCGTGTGTATGGATGTGTGCGCGCACCTGTGTGTGTGTGTTCGTGACACTTTGCTTGTTTACACAATATCTTGAGAAGGGAAGATCTGACAATCCTCAAACTTGGTACATAGATACCCAATACTGAGAGGAAGAACCCTATTGATTTTGGTGGAGGTCAAAGGTCATCTGGGGTCACATGGGGTCAAAACCCGAAATCCTTATTTACACGATATCTCAAGATAGGAAACTTGGATTTATTTCAAACTTGATACGTTGATGTTTCATTATGTAAGGTAGAACCCTATTAATTTTGTTGGAGGTCAAAGGTCATTTGGGGTCACACGGGGTCAAACCCGAAATCCTTGTTTACAAGATATCTCATGGTAGGAAAATTGGATTAATTACAAACTTGATACGTTGATGCGTTATGATGAAAGAAAGAACCCTATTGATTTTGGTGGAGGTCAAAGGTCATTTGGGGTCACATGGGGTCACACCCGAAATCCTTGTTTACACTATATCGCAAGGTAGGAAACTTGGATTCATTTCAAACTTGATATGTTGATGCGTTATGATGTAAGGAAAAACCCTATTGATTTTGGTGGAGGTCCAAGGTCATTTGGGGTCACATGGGGTCACACCCGAAATCCTTGTTTACACTATATCGCAAGGTAGGAAACTTGGATTCATTTCAAACTTGATATGATGATGCGTTATGATGTAAGGAAAAACCCTATTGATTTTGGTGGAGGTCCAAGGTCATTTGGGGTCACATGAGGTCAAACCCTGAAATCCTTGTTTACACTATATTGCAAGGTAGGAAACTTGGATTCATTTCAAAAGTGATATGTTGATGTGTTATGATGTGAGAAAGAACCCAATGTATTTTCGTGGGAGTCAAAGGTCATTTGGGGTCACATGGGGTCAAATCCCAAAATCCTTGTTTACACTATATCACAAGGTAGGAAACTTGCATTTATTTCAAACTTGATATGTTGATGCGTTATGATGTAAGGAAGAACCCTATTGATTTTGATGGAGGTCAAAGGTTATTTGGGGCCACATGGGGTCAAACCCGGAGATCCTTGTTTACACAATATCTCATGGTAGGAAACTTGGATTCATTTCAAACTTGATATGTTGATGCGTCATGATGTAAGAAAGAACCCGATTCATTTTCGTGGAGGTCTAAAGTTACATGGGGTCCTATGGGGTCAAACCCCAAAATCCTTAATTACACTATATCTCAAGGTAAAAAACTTGGATTCCTTTCAAACTTGATAGGTTAATGGGTTTTGATTTAAGGAAAAACCCAATTAATTTTGGTGGAGGTCAAAGGTCATTTGGGGTCACATGGGGTCAAACCCTGAAATCTTTGTTTACATGATACATCATCGTAGAAAACGTGGATTCATTTCAAACTTGATGCATTATGATGTAAAGAAGAACACTATTGATTTTGGTAGAGGTCAAAGGTTATTTGGGGCCAAATTGGGTCAAACTCCGAAAACCTGTATAGGACAGCTCAAGGTACGAAACATGGATGTATTTCACACTTAGTGTGTGTATGAGTTATGGTGAGTTGAAAGTACTGTACCTGTTGTTTTTTGTGGAGGTCAATGGCCATCTGGTATCACCTGGCATCAAATTCTGTAAACATTGTTTGCAGAATATCTTAAGGCACAGTAGAAATTTGGCTTTTTGAATATAGAAGTGTTTTGGTTAAAAGAAAAACCAGTTACTTACAGGTTGAGTCAAAGGTCACTTTGGGTCACCAGTTGTAACAACAAATGTAGCATTTTATTGAAAAGAGCATGTATGTATCATCGAAACCTCAATGCATTTTTGCATTCTGGTTTCTTCAGATTAGCTGAACTGATTCTCAAAGACTTTGAGGAGACTTTTACCATTCCTTTTGTAATTTATTATAACTAAAGAACCTGAAAAGTCTTTATCAAGCCTGGAGCAAGTTTATCATATCAAGAGTGGCAGAGTGTTCTGTGCATGCAAAGACCTGTGTTTATGGCTATTTTTCATGAATTCATCATAGACTGTGTTGATATGGGAAGGGTGGGGGATTACTGAGAAAGCAACCCTAGTTTGATCTTTGCTAGAGCTTTATCCTTCAGTAAATTTTCAAGGCACAGAAAACTCAGGCAGTTTTCTTGGAGCAAGTATCATTTTGGGAGTTCAACTGATTGGGTCATGCTGAAGACTTTAAAACTGGAACCAACTGCCTTTGTTCTTTGTGCCCAGCATAAGCAAGAGAGTTGAAAAAACAAGCCTGTGAGCCACAACCGTGAAGAAGGTCGTGACCAGCCCAGTTTAAACCAATTGGTCAGAAACTGAGCTATAAAACCTCATCTAATCCAAAGTGTCTGAATGCACGTCCTGTGTAGACGCAAACAAAGAATGTACTTGAGGTAATGACAGTCTGTTTTAAAGGAGAGAGTCATTTTTTCTTATTGGACAGTGTGGGCAGTTGCAGTTGCTAGCCCCTGTAACGGCTCGACAACAACCAGTATAATGAGTCAGCTTTGTGCTTTGTGTGAGCAGAGTTGTAAGTGAGACCTACAATGGCCATTGTTGTGGACACAATGCACAGCCTAATGTTACTGTGGGTGATTTGCTCACTAACTGTGCTGGTTTTTGCTGGAGAAAATTTCATGAAAGATTTTAGACACATGAATAACAGGCACAGGAAGAATGACAGTGAGTTGGAAATAATTGGCAATAAGATAAATGATTATGCCTTTATCTTTCCCAGGGTATCTTAATCCATTTTGTTCATCTTCTTAGCCAAATGTATTGGTAGTTTTATACACTAATTATTTTGGCTAATTAAATTATTTTTCAATTTCAGGGGGGATGTGGTCAATATCTGCGGCAGAAACTACTCTTACGGAGCTGGTGTTTTAACTCTCCATTATCAAGATCACAGTACTTTTCTATCCAGTGGATATGATTGCTCATTAAAGTGCTGGGATTTACGCCAGTCCTGCAGGTGAGTTGACTGTGTCTAAGGTCAAATTGCAAACAATTTCATCTGATAGCATGTGCCAGGAGATAGATTTAAGTGGGATGGTGATTGCCTATCAGATCTTGTTTGATAGATCTTTGTATTATCATCGAGACCTGAATAGTGAACAGCTGTTTACTCCTATAGTGATTATGCACATGACATCAGCGTGTTTCACTGGATGGAAAAGATTGAAGGTAGTTGTGGTGTTACTGAAACGGATGCACAACAGCACTTTGGTAACAATTGTTGTAAAATGGACGCTTGGATGGAAAAACAGAGATGCGCAACACAGTGATTTAGCTGGTGCATAAGCGCTATAGAGTGCTCTTACTGACTTCGCAAGCCCCACCCCTTTTGGAGGGCAAACACTAGTGAAGTGTAGCTAGCTAAGAAGCAGCCAATGACCCACATGTGACTGTCAGAGAAATTCTATGCTTAGGATATTAATGGTGACTGATAAGCATCTTGCGACCCACATTTAACTATTGCACTAAAACACTGCTGATTTTTGCCCGGCAGTTGGGCATGGCTTATCAATTGTGACTTCACTTGAAAGCATGCTATAACCCATTGGCAGTGTTGTAATCAAGTCACTGGATTAGTGACTCGAGCCACCAGTTTTCAAACTTTAAAGTGACTCGAGTCTAGTCATTGACTCGAGTCACTGTACTATTTCAATGGGGAAATTACTCCTGAATTCTATCGAGTCACTATCATCATTGAGAGGAAGTGACTCGAGTCATGACTTGTTACAACACTGCCCATTGGTCAAGTTTCATCAAGTCAAATCAAAATGGGCTTTCTTAATAGGAACTCTAAATTTTCCAAATTCAGTCTGGACTGATTTCATTTGTCAAACCAAATGTTATCAAAACCACATTAGTTTCCATTACACTAATGAATGTACTAGCTGTGTCATAAAAAGTTGTACTCATTTACGTTTCAGAGATTCTTTCCAATTTTGTAATTCTGATCCTTCAGTTTAAGTACATACTTAAAAGAAAATGGTAACAGCATACCAAATATTGAAGGAGAATTCTGCAGTATAAGCATTTGATTCAAATGTATTAACAATTCCCAAAATTTGCTGTATATCAACCATTATGCAAAATTTCCAAAGGTATGAAGTATTATAAGAGCAAGAAGTTTACATTAACTTTGTTAAATGCAGTGTGTAAAAATAGTGCTGGGGGGGGGAGGGGGGTGGAGGTGGTAACTTCCAAAGAGGTGATATATTTTGCAGGATGAGAAGATATGTTCTGATATGTAAACTTTGAAAAAGCAACAGAAATTTCGATTTTGAAAAAAATTCACTGGAGAGGCAATGACCCTGTCTTTACAGTTACTGCCTGAAGACAGGCTCCCTAATTTCCTATCTTCCACTGTATTGTTCCAAGATCAAGTCACACCAATGTCATTAAAAATGAAACTTATTGCCATTTTGCATGATGCTCCACATAAGCAAAGAAGAAGGGAAAGTAAAAATAATCCCTGGACCCAGAAGTGGGAAAAAAGCTGTGGATACTACTAGATTGAACCAGAAGGCTATAAGTTGTGACATGCAACTCCAACAAACCAAACCAAGCCAAACCCCCTTCTACTATATTGCTATTATGTGCCATCCCTCTCCCAACCCCCAACCCCCCCCCCCCCCCCCACACACACACACATACACACACCTTTCACAGTAAATGAGTTTTCAAAAAAATGTCTTCTATCTTGTTCTCATTTTTTTTCTCTCCAGGTGTCCATCAATTTCTTTCCCAGATGAAGACCAGTCTTTCTACTACAGTTTGGATTCAGACTGTGACAATTTTATTGCAGGTGGCCTTTGTCGTTTTGGGCAAATTAAGTTTTGGGATAAAAGGTATCCCTCAAGAAATTTACAGGTAATTAATGAAGAAAGCAAATTCAAACTTTTCGTTTACTCTTTGTTAAAATGTGGCCTTGCAGAACCTTTTTTTGCGTATGTTAAACCTCAGTTGGCTGAATAAGTGGTTTGGTAATTCATTGCTGCATGGAATTGTGGGGCAAAGTGTGGTATATTCAAACTGAGTGCATCATATGGTGTTTTGCATTCCCATGTTTTTGAGCAGTGGATGCATACATCAAGTGTCTAGCCCAACCAAACAAAAGTAGCAGTCTCAGCCCTATTTTGCAGCAGATTTAAAAGCACATTTTACTTAAATGAGGCAATTTAGTTACACTCCACTGCATAGAACCAGACCTGAAATTCCTGTTTATTATTATACTGGGATATGCTCGGATAATGTTCCAGTAAACCCAAACACTGGAGCGTGTCGTAGGTTGGAACGTTTTGTTTATTTTGACGATTGGGAAGATGTTTGCATGTGCATAGCCCGTAAATTTGAATTACCAAACTATCTTATCAGAAATGAGTTCTGTTTTTTACCTTCAATAACAAGTCCAACAGGATGTTAGATTTTTAGAAGTCAAAAAGCATGCAGAGGAATCGAATCATTGATGTGAATCTTTGATTTTGTTAAATATGTTTGACTCCACCCTCTCAATGAGATGATCATCCTTTCATACAACTGTAATCCTCAAACAATGAGATGCGGGCTGGTTCACACCATAGAATCTTAGATATAGAACCTACTGCCATTGTGTTTGTTGCTCAGCATAAGCAATGGAGTAGGGAAAAGAAATTATGAAACAATTCTGCATTGTTCCAAAAATAGTGAAACATTAATTGAAACTGTACTGAACCATTTTTGGAAGTAAGAACTTGTTTAAAGCAATAGAATAAATTTGGTTTCCATTGATTGCTGGAACTTTTACGGCAATAGATGAAATCATGCGAAGAAGTGACAGACAACAAGAATATTTAAACTCATGCACCTCTTAATCCCTTTTATGCAGTCTAAAAGTTTCAAGAGCTAAACAACCAGGAACTTATCACAGCAAGCTAGTTAATTACAAAGGAAAGGTGTATGCCTTAGCTCCATCCTTAATAGCTCCCAACTTTAATCCAGGCTCTTAACCACACAAGCTTCTAAAGAGGGAAAATTGCTTCAAGGGAAGGGGGAGGGGGGCAAAGGGATCAGGCTAGACCTTTTACCCTCTTACAGATAATAAAATTAAGTCTGTATCTTAAAAGAGTGTTAAACATAAAAGCCCTGATTTTTTCAATGTTGTTTTAAGTGTGCATATGACAGTATGGCAAGAGCACATTTTTAGGTAATCTAGAAAGCATTTTTTTCATAAAATGTAATTTCACATCTTTCCAGCTGTAAATCAATTAATGGTTACAACCTGATTTACAATGTTTTAATTTTTTTTTTTCTTTTCAGTCTTTCTTTGTTGGTAATGTAGGACGGCTTGACAACAGCAGTCCAGTGTACAGCTTGAAGGTGACTGCCACTCATCTTTATGCAGCCTTATCACAGAGTATTCAAACCTTGGACTTCACTCATAATTTATGCTACAGGCCAGACAGGTAGCATTTGCCTGAAAGGAACGATATTTATAGATGAATATGAACTGTCAAGTGATGGTCTGGTTTAGTTGGACATAACTGGGTCCATCAGCTTTAATCTTTCAAATTCTTCGCTTTTCTTTATCATGGATGAACGAACACTAAAATTCCTCTTGATTGCCTCAATTTCACTGAATATGCCGGCTTAGAATTGCATACAGACAGTAAAATTAAGAGGATAAAAGGCTGTTGGACCCCACAAATGGCTGACTTCACTGGCTGCTTGGATTCATCTATTAAATGAAATGTATGGAAGTGTCTGCTGAAAAGCTTTAGAAAACCTCCTGCTCCAGATTATTTTTCATTGGCTTGTTTTTTATGCAGAAAGAGTTCTGTTGTGGTATTCTTGAGATTAGATGACAAAAGAGAATGAAGAAATTCGAGGTCTCCGAAATAAAAACCTTGAGAGTGCTTTTATGTACAGGGAGGTGTGGCAATTGAAGAATTGAATATTTTTATTGCACAAATGACATGACTTATTTTTATAAAATCAAAGGTAATTGATAAGAAGTCAACAATGAATGCCCCTCATTGATGACACTATTATAAGGTCCAATTTAAAACTGAACTTTTAATTATTGTTTACAGAATATTGCCCTCACCACTTTCTGGAGTACTATTGAAGGACTAACTTTGCTCAATCTGAAAAGTTAGTATTTACACACTTTGTAAAATGAATGCATTCATGTTTATTAATTCAGTAATGTATTCGATAAGTGGTTACCCTCCATCCAAAGTTTTGACCTGAATAGGACTTTTTCATTGCAATTTAAAGTTATGACTGGTTGCAACTCTTTGTGAAACAGGGCAGTCGAGTGTTAACATTTATTAAATTCATTCAAGAATGTTTATCTGGGACCCAATTCTGAAGGGGGAGGATGGGGGGTCATCATGGATACACCCCAATATGTTCCAAAAAATGAAGATCCTAGATCCCAGTTGAAGGCACAAAATGTACACAACATACCTTCATTCCTTTTTTCAAAATAGTCCAAGTGAAAGGAACAAAGAAAATGTGACCCAATCCATCAAAATCAGAGACATGTCGCAAAATATGGTTACGAGAAAAGTGCAGTTGAGTTAAAAAGAAATTCAGGAAAATTTCGAACATTTTAAAAATTTGTGTCATGCATATTATTATTCTATGACATTTATTGTTCAATAATTTGCAATGAACAAATTGGAAATTTGTCCAAAAGATTAGAAAAATACATTTGTTGTGATTATTATTCCATATATCATGGAGGACAAAATGGTCACATAAGATGCTAAATTCCCCAGAATTTATATTATGGAATGTCAAAATTCTAAACAAATGCCATCAATTATAAACTTGAGTTATGTTTACCTTCCACAGATGGCCAAGGTATCCTTTTGAAACTTATTAATTGATCACTTCAAATGTGGAAATAACTCCAATTATCATTTTGGCGACATGTCCCTGATTTTGATAGAATGGGTTACAAATATTTGTAGATGGAAGTAAACTTAAAAATCATTTTATATCAGCCTAGTTAATGTGCAAAGTGCCCACAGTAGAATTAGGCTGTGCATCGTGCCCCGATGAGCAAACATTTTAAGAAGTTTGGTTCTTCCTTGCAAGTCTGCTCCTACAAAGCTTTAAGCTGTTTTTGGTTTCGATGAAAGAGAAACCTATGCATTCATGATGGCGTGTGTGTGTATGTATGTGTGTATGTGCGTGTGTGTGTGTGTGTATGTGTGGATGTATGTGTGTGTGTGTTTGTGACACTTTGCTCGTTAACACGATATCTCAAGATAGGAATGTCCGACAGTTTTCAAACTTGGTACATAGATGCGCCATATTGAGAGGAAGAACCGTATTGTTTTTGGCAGAGGTCAAAGGTCATCTGGGGTCACAGGGGGTCAAAGTCTGAAAATCTCGTTAACACGATATCTCAAGATAGGAAGCTTGGTTGGATTTCATATTTGGTATGTTGATGCATTTCAGTCAGGAGATGGTCCCTATTGTTTTTTGCGGAGGTCAAAGGTCATCTGGGGTCACTGTGGGTCAAAGTCTTAAAATCTCGTTAACACGATATCTCAAGATAGGAAGCTTGGTTGGATTTCATATTTGGTATGTTGATGCGTTTTAGTCAGGAGATGGTCCCTATTGTTTTTTGCGGAGGTCAAAGGTCATCTGGGGTCACAGGGGGTCAAAGTCTGAAAATCTCGTTAACACGATATCTCAACATAGGAAGCTTGGTTGGATTTCATATTTGGTATGTTGATGCATTTCAGTCAGGAGATGGTCCCTATTGTTTTTTGCGGAGGTCAAAGGTCATCTGGGGTCACTGTGGGTCAAAGTCTGAAAATCTCGTTAACACGATATCTCAAGATAGGAAGCTTGGTTGGATTTCATATTTGGTATGTTGATGCGTTTTAGTCAGGAGATGGTCCCTGTTGTTTTTTTGCGGAGGTCAAAGGTCATCTGGGGTCACTGGGGGTCAAAGTCTGAATATCTTGTTAACACGATATCTCAAGATAGGAAGCTTGGTTGGATTTCATATTTGGTATGTTGATGCGTTATAGTCAGGAGATGGTCCCTATCGTTTTTTGCGTAGGTCAAAGGTCATCTGGGGTCACTGGGGGTCAAAGTCTGAAAATCTTGTTAACACGATGTCTCAAGATAGAAAGCTTGGTTGGATTTCATATTTGGTATGTTGATGCGTTATAGCCAGGAGATGGTCCCTATCGTTTTTTGCGGAGGTCAAAGGTCATCTGGGGTCACCGGGGGTCAAAGTCTGAAAATCTCGTTAACACGATATCTCAAGATAGGAAACTTGGTTGGATTTCATATTTGGTATGTTGATGCATTTCAGTCAGGAGATGGTCCCTGTTGTTTTTTTGCGGAGGTCAAAGGTCATCTGGGGTCACTGGGGGTCAAAGTCTTAAAATCTCGTTAACACGATATCTCAAGATAGGAAGCTTGGTTGGATTTCATATTTGGTATGTTGATGCGTTTTAGTCAGGAGATGGTCCCTATTGTTTTTTGCGGAGGTCAAAGGTCATCTGGGGTCACTGGGGGTCAAAGTCTGAAAATCTTGTTACCACAATATCTCAAGATAGGAAGCTTAGATAGATTTCATATTTGGTATGTTGATGCGTTATAGTCAGGAGATGGTCCCTATTGTTTTTTGCGGAGGTCAAAGGTCATCTGGGGTCACTGGGGGTCAAAGTCTGAAAACCTCGTTAATACGATATCTCAACATAGGAAGCTTGGTTGGATTTCATATTTGGTATGTTGATGCGTTTTAGTCAGGAGATGGTCCCTATTATTTTTTGCGGAGGTCAAAGGTCATCTGGGGTCACTGGGGGTCAAAGTCTGAAAATCTTGTTAACACAATATCTCAAGATAGGAAGCTTAGGTTTATTTCATATATGGTATGTTGATGGGTTTTAGTCAGGAGATGGTCCCTATTGTTTTTTGCGGAGGTCAAAGATCATCTGGGGTCACCGGGGGTCAAAGTCTGAAAATCTTGTTAACACGATATCTCAAGATAGAAAGCTTGGTTGGATTTCATATTTGGTATGTGGATGCGTTTTAGTCAGGAGATGGTCCCTATTGTTTTTTGCGGAGGTCAAAGGTCATCTGGGGTCACTGGGGGTCAAAGTCTGAAAATCTTGTTAACACGATATCTCAAGATAGGAAGCTTGGTTGGATTTCATATGTGGTATGTTGATGCGTTTTAGTCAGGAGATGGTCCCTATTGTTTTTTGCGGAGGTCAAAGGTCATCTGGGGTCACTGGGGGTCAAAGTCTGAAAATCTTGTTACCACAATATCTCAAGATAGGAAGCTTAGATAGATTTCATATTTGGTATGTTGATGCGTTATAGTCAGGAGATGGTCCCTATTGTTTTTTGCGGAGGTCAAAGGTCATCTGGGGTCACTGGGGGTCAAAGTCTGAAAACCTCGTTAACACGATATCTCAACATAGGAAGCTTGGTTGGATTTCATATTTGGTATGTTGATGCGTTTTAGTCAGGAGATGGTCCCTATTATTTTTTGCGGAGGTCAAAGGTCATCTGGGGTCACTGGGGGTCAAAGTCTGAAAATCTTGTTAACACAATATCTCAAGATAGGAAGCTTAGGTTGATTTCATATATGGTATGTTGATGGGTTTTAGTCAGGAGATGGTCCCTATTGTTTTTTGCGGAGGTCAAAGATCATCTGGGGTCACCGGGGGTCAAAGTCTGAAAATCTTGTTAACACGATATCTCAAGATAGAAAGCTTGGTTGGATTTCATATTTGGTATGTGGATGCGTTTTAGTCAGGAGATGGTCCCTATTGTTTTTTGCGGAGGTCAAAGGTCATCTGGGGTCACTGGGGGTCAAAGTCTGAAAATCTTGTTAACACGATATCTCAAGATAGGAAGCTTGGTTGGATTTCATATGTGGTGTGTTGATGCGTTATAGTCAGGAGATGGTCCCTATTGTTTTTTGCGTAGGTCAAAGGTCATCTGGGGTCACTGGGGGTCAAAGTCTGAAAATCTTGTTAACACGATATCTCAAGATAGGAAGCTTGGTTGGATTTCATATTTGGTATGTTGATGCGTTATAGTCAGGAGATGGTCCCTATTGTTTTTTGCGGAGGTCAAAGGTCATCTGGGGTCACTGTGGGTCAAAGTCTGAAAATCTCGTTAACACAATATCTCAAGATAGGAAGCTTGGTTGGGTTTCATATTTGGTATGTTGATGCGTTATAGTCAGGAGATGGTCCCTATTGTTTTTTGCGGAGGTCAAAGGTCATCTGGGGTCACTGGGGGTCAAAGTCTGAAAACCTCGTTAACACGATATCTCAACATAGGAAGCTTGGTTGGATTTCATATTTGGTATGTTGATGCGTTTTAGTCAGGAGATGGTCCCTATTATTTTTTGCGGAGGTCAAAGGTCATCTTGGGTCACTGGGGGTCAAAGTCTGAAAATCTTGTTAACACAATATCTCAAGATAGGAAGCTTAGGTTGATTTCATATATGGTATGTTGATGGGTTTTAGTCAGGAGATGGTCCCTATTGTTTTTTGCGGAGGTCAAAGATCATCTGGGGTCACCGGGGGTCAAAGTCTGAAATTCTTGTTAACACGATATCTCAAGATAGGAAACTTGGATAGATTTCACATTTGGTATGTAGATGTGTTTTAGTCAGGAGATGTGCCCTTTTTCTTTTTTGGCGGAGGTCAAAGGTCATTTCAGGTCACCAGGGGTCAAAGTCTTCAAATCTTGTTAAAGTTATATCTCAAGATGTTGGTTTATCTATCTATGTATGGCTTTTGTGGAGGTCAAAAGGGCATCTGGAATAACAACATTATTTTTTGAACTTGCTAGTATAACATTTGAGTGAGAAGATAGTGGTGCATGATGTCAAATTTGAAAAACAGTACATTTATGTATCATCGAAACCTCAATGCATTTTTGCATTCTGGTTTTTTTTCATACCAGAGCTCAATTGTAGGGGCTCTTTTGTGTGGAGAAAAATTTATCCTGTTGAGACACCACCCTAGAACTGTGTACACATGGAGATGGTTTGAGGAGAGCATGCATTCAAGTGTGACTCATTACAGTGCTTGTTGTCAAGCCATTACAGGGGGACTAGCAACTGCAACTGCCCATACTCCCCAGTTAGATAAATGACTCTCTCCTTGTGATGGTGTTTTAGATTGTTTGCCTCCATCCATGATACACATAAATAAAAGGATTACAAAAGATAGGCTGGATGACCCCCCCCCCCCAGCAAGAGTTTGTGGGTTTGGGGGGGGGCAAAAATATTTTCAACAGCTGGCTGAGCCATGGAGCATGTCCCGGCACTGGATTGTCTATAAGCAATCCACCCATACATACATGAGCAGGAACATATACACACACAGACAAACACCCATGCACACTCACATTGACACTCATAAAGGCCTCCACTCAAATTCAGACTTTTCCTGAAGCCCTAAAGTTATCTGTATATCACTATGTTGTATCAGAGAGGTGTTATTAACATCACTTGCCAGTTGGATTCATATGTAAGAAAGATCTGTCAGAGTGTGTCATGAATATTTCTGAAGTAAAATATTATGTATGCAGACATAGAAGTATTTTAAATGTAAGGAAAATATTTTCAATGAGAAAAAGAAATAGACAAAAATAATTGAATGATTGATTTTTTATTTGGTTTCTTTTGTCAGCATTAAGTTGCAAAATATGTCAAACCCTTTGCATTGTAAATGATATTAGTATTATTGTAGCCTATAATTTTAATTTTGGTGTATGTAATTCTTGAAATCACTTTTTAAGACCCATTTTCTGGTTATGTGATGCTTTCCAAAATCTTTCAATTTCTAGTATATCTACTATCCTTGGCGGCATTTCTGAAATAATATTGCATAAAAATTGTTCAAAAGGTTTCAATCTTCATGACATATTTTTGCTCACTGAAAATGGGTTTTAAGAGGTGATGGGACAGGGAAGACATGCCCCCTGCCCCACCTGTTCTAGTTCGCAAGGGAGGCTCACAGTTGAGATTAATACGCCAAAAATATTTAAAAAAGTACTATTCTGTAAAGTATATCAAAGACATGCCAAATTTATGATGGAGTACTAGGTTTGTTACGCCATTGGCATAACTTGTGGGGCACAGGGAACCCATTCCTATTCTCTGTGACACCGAGTAGCAATTAACACCGGTCCACTAGCATTGTGGTTTTCCCAACTTCTCTTCCATCATAACAGTTTGGAATTCTCTCCCACGCAAGCTCTTGATTTTCAAGTATTTGTCTGTAAAAAGCAACAGTTTTGGCAACTTTCTAAATGCTCACAGAGCCTCAATCCGCAGGCCCAAGAGAGTGAAACAACAAACAATCTTCAGTAGCAATACATTCTCAAATCCTTACAGGAAATCCAGCATCCAAATTTTTTACAATACCACGTCCATAATTTCAAATATTCGCCTTAAAAGGGCACCTGTCCAGAAAATTGCCTACCTAATGCAGTAATGTTCACATTTAAAACAAAAGTCGGCAAATTTGGGAGTTCATCCCCCGCCCCGTGGAAAAAAGTGTAAATGCCGCGCAGGACTCATTTTTTTAAACCATACAAAATTTGATATTGTACTCCCCCCGCCCACTCACAAAGAGAGAAATACTTAAATGAAGAATCCAGTGGTGTAGGAAGCAATATGAGAGTGGGGGAGTGGAAAGGGGGAACAATTTTGGAACGTGCACCTCACCCTACCCCATTGACCAAAAGGTACATTTTTTATGAGCTTTTTTTCTGCGAGTTTTTAAATATAAAACAAGAATCTGATTTTTGAACACTACTTACTGTGTTATGAACGTGATTTCGTGCTCCCCCCCCCCCCCCCGTTTCCTACCCTATGGAAGAAGATGATGATAAACTAGTGTGTTAAAAAATGACTTCAAGGTACTCTGCCGAAACAAAAATTTAAGGTCTGGAAAATGCCAGCGACGCTTCTGGGAACTTAAACTTTAGCACAGAAGTAGGCTACTTTTTCAAAGCCCTATCACTCTGTCTCATGTCTGGTGAAAATCAAATGGTTAGACCAAACGTTTCTTTCCAAGGAATTATACTCCCTGCAGGAGATTCGTCCTTGAATGGACAACAAACTGATATGACCAATCTTCTGAACCAAGGATTGTCAAGAGTCTGTTATGCATGCTTTCTTTAATGTCTGAAAACAACGGCCGGGCGTAGTGCACATGATACAAGTAGAAAAAGGGCCAAGAGGCAATTTTTCGAATAAGGGGCAGAGTTTGATGTCTGAAAATCGAGGTCAAAATCTGTCCAAATGGGAATACCAAACGGACGCCGAAGAAGCGCACCCTTGATGGTTTGGGATCCGGGACCATCTTAGGGCCCTGGTGTTTCCAGGGCAACGATTCACGGTTTTGGCGGTCCAGGTTGCAATCACCGGAATCCCTGTGTTATTTTAAGAATTAACACCAGTCCTATATTTTTTCTTTTGTGTTATTGTTTGCCAACCGTCTGAGACATGGGACCCTCAAGTTCTTTATTACTGTCAAATCGAGACAGTTTTGAAAATCCGCGTTAACACTCTAAAAAAGAGTGGAACAAGCCAAAGTCACTCTGTAATAGAGTGAAGAAAGTGAATTCACTCCATGAAAGAGTTAATTCACTTCAAGAATATAGTGAAATTCACTTTAGGAAGTATGACATTCATACCAAGAAGAGTGAAAAATCCACTCTTTAAAGAGGGCATGCTGGGATTTCTCCTTTTTAAGAGTGATTCCTGCTGGTACTCTATCACGAGTGAAACTTCGTTCTTTTTGAGTGAATTTCACTCTTCTTGGAGTGGAATTCCGTTCTTTCGGAAGGAACTTCATAAATTTCACGCTTTTAACTATTGAAATTCCACTCTTTTTATATGTATAAAGCATTTATAAAAGTGCTGTGTAATTTTGTGAGAACAAAAAACTGAAAAAAAGTTTGAAGATTATGGAAATTTTTACTTTGCAAAATCAGTGAAATATTTGTCATGGGTCGAATTCCAATAGAAACACGGTAATGTAACAATGGAACAATGTAAGCAACTTCCTTTGGAACTTGTATCTTCCCATAGGACCGTGGTTGGCGAATTAAGCCTTGACAACGAGAGATGATGACTCCCAAACCATAGTCTTGGGACCAAGCCATGGGAATCTTTCGCCTTTCGGCGTCATTCAGGGTCATTCCTATAAAAAAAAAAATCTCTATAAAAAATCTGCCTTCCTTGAACATAAGTTGAAATACAATTCAGGCTATGTATGACCATTCTTTCAGAATACTTAGGGACCACAAATGTTGAAAAGGAGGATTAGAGCGGCCACCTGCTCAACAATTAACATTTTTCTCAAATGCCAGTTCAAATGGGGAAACATTTTGACTTAAGTGTTTTGAAAATTGAAATCAAGCCATAAATTGCTGGATGTAATGTCGTGGAAATTTCACAAACATTTGCCTGAAATCAACACTTGTCACAATGTTGCCTCTTTACATCGAGTTCATGACGGTAGTTTTCTGAATTGTGTATGAAAGGACCATTGTGAGAGTAATGATGTTTAAACAGCCGGGCACGGAACCGGGTGGGGGTGCACCCGGAGCACGCCCTCTATAGGTGACTAACGGTTTTTGACCGACGATTTATTAAGTTGCGAGGGAAATCGCATCTAAGCCCGTCTAGTGTCCAAAATTTCTTCGGAGAGGAACCCACCACCCCTTTTCCGTGGCCTCGGGCCTTCTTCATTCGGCCCACGTTGTCTGCTCCGTTACTTTAAATCCTGGATCCGCGTCTGTCGGTCATGATTGACAGTGATGCTTACATCAGTACTTCAACTCACAAATGTGCGACAAGAAGCCAACACAAAATTTTGGGGCGATGCGAACTGTTTAACAAGAAATTTCCTAACTGGCCTAACGATAGCCCTGATCCCTACCCTAATCCCTAACCCTAACAAAGAATACAATCCACACAACACAATGGCAACAATCAATCAAGAAACACCTTGTTAAACAGTGCGCATCTACACAAAATTTTGATAGGAATTTAATTGGCAGTATCATCAGATTTTCAACAACAAATTTCCTTGCTTGCCGCCTTTGGCCTTAGGTATACGGTGAATGGTTCGGGCCATAGAGGGCGACTATTTTACGACCCTAAGCCACAACAAATGTTGATGAAGCCCATATATCACCACTGTATACGCTTAAGTTTTCATACTGGGCAGGTATGACCGGAGCGCGTCAAGAAACGTTCTTCTACCGTTGAGTATTTTTGTAGGGTGTTTGTTTAAAAATTACTTCTTTATTCTAAATTAACAATTTTACCTAAATTTTAAGTTATTTTTGGTTAAATAGGCATTAAAGCCTCAAATTAACATCTTTTTGTTTAATCTAGTGATAACCACCGGCTTTTCCAGTTGCGGGGCACTGGATTATTTGCCCTACTCCGTTGCTCACGCGGAGCATAACACACAATGGCAGAAGATTCCAATTTCTTAAGTCTTTAGTATAACTTGAACTTGGAATCGGAACAGTGCACCGGACCTTCCAAGTTAGACTCCAGCCTGAACTCGGATGCAATATATGCAATTTCAAATAATTTGGTCTGAGATTTTTATTCTTGATAGCAACCACAGTGTTCCCTGCATTAAGTATTTTAGTATCACAGAGACTATATTCCTTTGGTCCAAGGAAGACCATGTAGTATGTAGCCCTAATTCTTGATCATAGCTTTCTGTTATCTCTTCAAAGAAGCACAGCTATACCAATTACTACATACCACTATATAGGGTGTACTATATATCTTATTCAAGAGGCACATACACCATGACAATGCTGCTTCAATGACAACCTGAAGCTTTCAAAGGGAAAATCATTTTAAAGGCCTCCTCCCCCCCCCCCCCCTCCCCGATTTGACATAGTAAGAACCAACAGTCATCCAGTGTAAATTGATCTGCTGCAGCATGGGTAGTGCTTCGAATGGTTAGACTGTAACTCCAGCTGCCTGGCGAGACAGGGTTATAACGTCCAATTTCAACTTGGGTAAAGATCCGAGATTCCCCGGAGGCTTTTGGAGTGTTTTGGAGGTGCATCGATAAAAAACACAACAACCAATCAAGAAATTACTTGCTAAACAGTGCGCATCTGGCAGCTTGAAAGGTTAACACAAGTTTTAAATAGGTTGGTTGTTTTAAGATATAGTTCCAAAATTAGGACACTGTGCTTTCGTATGGACGTGGTTCTAAGGAAACGTGATTTGGAATCGATGAGATACTCAGTCCTCTTTTGTTTATTTTGTGAAAGATTCATATCGCAAATGCAACATCATGTTTCGTATGAATGGAACTTCCAGAGTCCCTATACTGAGTCCGTGCATGGTAGTAGATCGAATAAGAAGTAGCCTATTAACCCTATTTGCCTTAGCGGTTGAAGTCCAGGCAAGCCTTGGACACTGGTTTGTCCAGGGAGTAAATAAGCGGGGTGCAGGGTGAGAATCCTCCAGAAGGTCAGATGTTTCATTATATGTCTGGGTGAAATTCTTTGTCTCTCAACCTACGCTTGCTGTGCCTACGAACTAGAGACATGAAACGTAAAGTTGTTTGGAATTAAAAACAACTGCGTCATCAGTTTACAATGTCTTTAAAAAATGGAAATTAAACTGGCGGCGTTCTTGTCTTTTTCTCGCGTCGTGGTTCTTGAGTTTTCAAATGTTATTAGGTGGCGCTTTTTTGAAAAACAACAAAAGATTGAAGCCAAGCGTTCAAGGTCTCTGGCCGGCTATGTATCCTGTCAACTACAACAGAGAACCAACTCAGGCGCCTCTCTAGTACCCTTCTGCATACAGTGACGCTCAGCGTGCTTTGCATACGACAACAACCTTCCCCCGGGACTCCCCTCGAGGACCGGCGATACATTGGGGAGGAACACTACTCGCCTCCCAGTGCAATCAGAGTAGGACCATGTGTGAACACTACCGTCCGGTTTGGCGTCAACGTGCCACGCAGTGCATAGAAGAGGATGTGTTATATAGCCCGGACATCTGCAGCTATAACACATAACGCTGGAATTTTTGAAGTAAAAAATTCAGCCAGATGCCATGAGAGAAGGGGGGTTTATATTTATCAAACATTTGTAGATAAAATTTGGAATCAGTTTTGCATGTTTCTCAGCAAGATTTTCCTCTACGACTGATGTTTCTTCTTAATATTTCTCATTTTCGCTAAAAACGGAGGCTTATGGTCCCAGATACATCACAGAAACGTCACAATAGTTTTGGTTCGTTCATTTGGAACTGGGGAAGATTTTCGTACGGTACGAACTGTAGGATAATGTTCATGTTGGGGACATTCAAACACAGGTAACTGTATCTTGACTCAGCTAGGGTTTGTTTTATTCATCCGTCGAGGTTTATTTCATCAATGTAACATTTTCTGACACACGTAACTTTGACTGAATTACTGTAGGCTAAGAACAGGTATCCCGAAGATTTGAGCCTAGCTTCTTCACTTGTCACCATGGATATGCTATTACGTAACAGTTCGGTACTTGGATCATGCGACCATGGAGCTTAATACTGCATGCATGGACTAACAGCTCTTATAACACACCGTATGTAAAGCTGCTCTCCTATGAGGAGATAACCGAAAGCTTCGACCACAGGGATTAGTGCTTTGAATACTGACAATAATAGCAAGCCGACGGGCTAAATACAATAGATTCTGAAAGTACATGGCCTATTAACTTTTTGAAGCATTTACAGGCTCAGTGGGAAAATGCTTAAATCAGGATTCTTATCAGGCGCGGATCCAGACATTCTGGGGGGGGGGGGGGGGGGGGACTGACTTTCGAGAAAGCAGGGGGTGTGAGGGAGTTGCAACGCTAATTTCCCATTTGTTTTGTTGTTGATGTGGCGAAAAAGTGAGGGCTTAGGCCGTAAAAGCCCGCCCCTCCCCTTCAATCCGCTCCTCAGGAGTCTCACTTCGAAAGTCCGGTGTTCCGATTTCCAGTTCGAGTTACACAAAAGACTTTAGAACTAGAACCTTTAGCCGTTGTGAATAATGCTCCGGAGTATAATGCAACGGAGCAAGGATAGCAATCCAGCGCCCCACAACTGGAAAAGGCAAAGGTAATCACTAGATTAAACCAAAAGATAATTATTGGGTCATCAAACCCTAGTTAACCTAAAGTAACTTAAAATTTAGGTAAAATTGCTATTTTAGAATAAAGATATAATTTTCAAACAAACACCCAACAAAAATACCAAACGGTAGAAAAAGGGGCGATGCGCACTGTTTAACAAAAAATTCCCTTACTGGCTAACAATAGCTCTAATCCTAACCAAATCCTTAACCCGAACAAAGAACACAATCGATACAATACAATGGCAACAGCCAATCAAGAAACACCTTGTTAAACAGTGCGCATCAACCCTAGAAAAATGTTTATTGACGTGGTTCGGTCATACCTGCTACAAAACTTATAGTGTATTCAGTGGTGATATATGGGCTTTATCAACATTTGTGGTCGCTTAGGGTAGTAAAATATCGCTCTCTTAACCCCGAACCATTCACCGTATTCTCCACATTATACCCTAAGGCCGAAGGCGGGAAGCAATGAAATTTGTTGTTGAAAATGGTGATGACACTGCCAATTAAAGTCCTTTGAAAAATTTGGAGTTGACTTCTTGTCACATATTTGTGACTAGAAGTACTGATATGAGGAACACTTCAATCATGACTAGCAGACACGGACCAGGATTTAGACAGTGGAGAAAAAGGGGGAGCACACAATGTGGGCCGAAGGCCGAAGGCGCGAAGCCACGGTAAAGAGGTGAAGGTTCCTAAGAAATTTTGGATACTAGATGGGCTTAGATGCGATTTGCGCAGCATCTGTGAAAGTATATTTCCCATATCTTAAAAAATCGTCGGTCAAATAGCCGTTGATCATCGATTGGGGGCATGCAAAGGTATTATAAACGTAGATACCAAACTGCTATCCCTACACTGTTAGACGCGCTAACCCATCACGTACGGATGCCAAAACGGAGGGGTGGAAGTGCTCATTTGACAGGCGCACAGTTCTATTCGGTGATCTGCGCGCACAACTTTGCATGGGTAACAGAAAATTCCATTGTGACGAGATGTCAGTGTGCGTTTAATTTCAAATCGGGTTACGCGCGTTTTAGCTGCGTTTTCTTGACACGCTATTACGGAACGCGGAATGTTGAACGCGGAACGCGGAAAGGATCCACGTGCCCAATAAACACCCCACGCGGATCGTTCCGCATTCCGTTATAGTAAAACCAGCTAAATAGTTCAATTCCAATAAACGACGCTCTACTGATAAGTTACATGCCTGCCAATGTTATTCCAAGCTGCTTTGGGTCATTTAGCAGTTTTTCATGGATGACTATAGCCCAGTGGATAAAGATATGAAACTGATATGACAGACATAATACTTATTGACTAAAAGTTAATTGGTTCATAGCACTTAAGTTTCAGTCATTTTTCCACTGTTGTGAGAAGTTATCACAATGAAACATCAAAAAACCTGCAAAAGTTCCTCCGTTTTATCAGTATATGGTACGACGTAGTATGGAGAGTCCGGGGAATAGAGGCTTTGCAATTGCGTCACGAAGCCGCCATGCTGGAGGACATTCATGCCAAATACACGTGGCTTTGTGCCGAACGCACTGCACAGTGTGCACTATGATATGCACGGTGTGTACAGATTCAACGAGCAAGCGTGTCCCGTATGGTTTACTACGTAGTTACATGTACTCCAACATGGCCGCCGGAGAGTATTATGACGTCATGTGAAAAGCCTCTATATGGAGAAATCCTACTAGATACTATACGCGGTGTCCACGTGGTCACCAATACGCGCGCGGAACGCGAAAAGAATTCGACATGGAGAATTCGATACGCAATCCGCAATCTGCGTGTGATGGTTACGCAATCCCCGATCCGCGTTCCGCGTGCCCAATAAACAGGTTATTGGAAAAACAAAAAAGAATTCTTTCCGCGTTCCGCATTAGGCATTCCGCGTTCCACATTCGGCATTCCGGGTGTCAAGTAAACACATCTTAATACATTTCTCCGTGTATAGACGAATCCGATTAGCACTTGTTTTTAGTGACTGTAGGCCGCCATTAGTGGGGTACATCAACCTAAAACCGTCTTTATTTATGTTTACATGAATTTCAAACCCTCATATTTAGTGAATTTGGAGAATTTAAGATACAAATTAGTTTACAACCATCAATGACAGAGGCAGGGGTGGCGCCAGCGGGGGAGGGGGGCCATGCCCCCCCCCCGCCGTCGGGGAACACTGGCCCCCCGTCGGGGAAGGTCGGCGATTTCGTCGGGGAGGCCTAAAAATAATAAAATTAATTAAAATAATTAGTCAATTAATTACTTAATTGATTAATTAATTTAAATTAATTTTAATTGATTTAATAATTAAAAAACCTAAAAGGACTGAAGTTACTAGGTGGGTGATCTTGAACACATTTTTTTGTTTTGCAATGCTATTTTGAAGCATATTGGGAATCGAATTTCGATCACTTATTCTTAGCTCTGTTATACTTAATTCCATGTTCCTTAATTGTCCTATCTCATCCCTCGTCGGAGAAGAGCAGCATTTTTTGCGGAAGGCCTAAAAATGAAGAACGTAAAGGACTGAAGTTACTGGAGGGATGATCGTGAACTTTTTTTTCTATTTGTTTTTCGTTTGTAACCCTATATTTGATGCATCGATTTTAAGCCCAGTACACACTATGTATAGCGATATCGGATCGGATTACCATCCGATTTCTGTCAGTTTTAGTTAAAATCTCCCCCATTCATTTTCGGAAAAAACAAAACTTTGCCATCCTGTGTAAATATACGATCGGTATAAGAGGAATACGGAAGTCAAATATATACTACTTACTTCGTGACGTCACATTGTCAAATAGCTTTTATCGAACTACGCGTATCCAATAAAAGCTGTCTGTGGATGTTGCGTAACGGAATAATTGGTAAAAGTTACTTAGAATTTCGTAGTCTACACTGGCTGGCAAATTTTGGTTTCTTTCCCACCAAAGATGAAGGAGGTATTAATTAACCCTCACAAAAATCGGAGCGAAATCCGATCCGATATCGTTGCCCCCGTTGGGGAAGACTTCCCTCCCCCTGTTGTTGAGAGAAAATCCAATTTCATCGGGGATCTTTCATATACAGGCCCACGAAAAAAAAATGTTGGCCTGATAACTTCAGTTACCCGCGACGATCTTCTTGATTTTGCTAACTAGAAGACCATATTCTTCAAGGAAACTGACAATTCCAAATTTTCCTTACAAAAACAGACAAGTGGTTTTTCATGTGCAGGCATTACCCAATGATCCTCTGGCAAAGGTCCGTTCGACATGCATTGCCCAATGGTCAGCATCTGGCCTGTCCCGACAGCCGAATTCTAGAAACGGTAACGAAAATCGGCCAGGCCATTTGGGTTACACATAATGATAAACAGTGGCTTGAATATGTCTCCCCTTAAGTCTGACTGAAAATTCATTTGAATTTCAAATACATTGGAAGTGAGATCATTTTGTCTGGAGTTCGGGCAGTCACGAAGAAAATTTCATCTTTTTAGTGGATATTGCAATTGAAAATAACAAAGAATTCTGGTAGAGTAAAAAAAAACGGTATGTTTTTGCATAGTTTTCCCCCGAAAAGAGTCCATTACATCTAATTGTATCAGTACCGTACCTTTTATCTAGTAGTTTTCTGTTCACTTACACGTTTTCTTTTTCTATTAAAGTGAAATTTCTATTTCAAAGGAAAGCTCAAAATAACGACTGCTCAAGTCTGGGAAATGACATTTTCGGGTGTCTGAGGTGTTAGTTTTTTTTTTAACAATTTTCTTTGCGTTCCGCGCCAACTGATGGGTGGCGCTCCGATTAGATAGTGTTTGGTGGAAAAAATTACTTAACAGAACAATGCATGCCTGCATATTATTCTTCGTTTTGGGGCAGTATTACAAAGGGAAAATTTTATTGCGAAAGAAAGCTCAAAATAATGACTATATCGGTACTTTGTTTCTACTTACCAACCCGGCCGCGGAAATCCCTATTCCTGCTTTCTGGAGGTTCTTCATTTTTCAAAAATATCTGTGCGCTCCACTTGTAGTTTTTGGGCAATATTATATTTTTCGGACAAAAGAAAAACAAAACAATTTTGTCCCCTCCCAAACTGGAACACTCCCGTCGGCCTATGTCAGAATTTCAAATATATGGGAAGCCAAACTTTTTCCAAGGGAACATTTACCAATATGGTTCGAGGGCATTAATCTACCTGATGATATTCAGTAACCCCAACAAAGTTGTACAAAACTACAGATTACTCCCTACTTGATTTTTCTTATAAGAAGGTAAAATTCTTCCATAAAAACACGAAAATCTGTCATAGTATAAGTTTCAGATTGTTAAAAGTGGCAAAATTTTCCAATTTTGATGCGTACTCAGTACAACAAATAACCAGACAACTTTGTTAATCACCCCGACATTCTACCTAATTTGCTCTTGAAAGGCATATCATTTAATAAGGAACCCAATTTTTTTCTTGAAAAGCATATCACTAAATAAGGAACCCAAATGTTTTTATTATAACCTTACCAAAAACCAAATTTTCTTATATTAAATTCCAAAATTTATGCAATAAAATAAGCTCTTAATTTTCAAATCTTGGTTCAAAAAAGGATAAAAAACTTTTCGTGCAAACTTTAAGCCTTGTCTTGAGACCTTAGTACGTAGGACAAGAACGATTAAATGCCTAACCCCAACAGAATTTCAGCTGTCACGTGTAAAACGTTTTTGAATTTGTTCATATCAAGGATACATTCTTCAATAAATACCCCCAATTTTTAATTATCATTACAAAAGCCAAATTTCTTTCAAAAAATAAACTTCAGATTTTTAAGTGTTTCTTTTAAAAAAGGCCAAAAATTTCGGCGCGCTGCACGCGCCTCAAATTCTATCAAGTTACGTCCCACCGGGACTAACCTATCGCCTTTGTCGGGGCCTTGAACTGCTGGCCCCCCGCCCCCCTGTCGGGAAAATCCTGGCGCCACCCCTGGACAGAGGTAAGCAAGGAAATCGAAAGATTTAAAGGTAATGGACCCCAGTTATGGCCGACTGAAATCAGACCATCACTTGCTGTCCCGATTCGTGTATACCCTATTCGACGTCAGCAAAGTATATTCCGACAACTAGATCGTAGCTGAACATATAGATGTGTCGAAACACTGGGCGATTAACTAAATCTTTCTTAATTACACTCTGATGAAGAAACGATAGATTTGACGACACCAGGGAGCTTTGTCGGTAGGGAAGATACTTAGTCCTGTCTTGGATCTATAACCAAAAGAGTGGAAAGACACTTTTTGTTTTCTCCGAAGGGTAGGGAACCCTTCCTTAAACACACTCCATTAACCACTCCCGTGACGCAATCCTGGCTATGTTCCCGTCTCATGGTTAAATGTTTGCGTCACAGTGACGCATTTGCGGGACACACCATAAACATAAATGATTGTACAGTTAATGGTGTCTTTAAGTTCCAAAACACTTATCACAATATACCTATTGAATGGCCTAATGTGAAACACAGCCATAGGTGTTATTGGGAAAGAAAGGAAATATTCAAACTTTCTTCCTTAATTTGGACCAAGTAAAAATTCAGGCCGCTTCTTATCCCTCAAAAGGGAGGGAGAATAAAAACTGACCTTTATTCAAGAGGCGCATACACCATGAATAACAATTTTGAAAATATACTAATTCAAAGACAACTTGAAGCTTTCCTAGAATTTTTTTACAAGCTCTCCCTCCTCCCCCCCTTTCCGGCTAAGGGCCTAATTTGACAGTAATTAGGTCAGTTTAGTTATAAAGAGGGGGATAAAAAGTCCTATAGTACAGGTGTTACTTGTCTGTGACCAATTTGAGACAGTGAAGTCATGGGCCTCTGCACCGCCTTGAACGGTGCGCCATTTTTGCAGTAACAACCAACAGCCCCGAGTAAACATGGCTTCTGCTGTGTCCCGGTAGAAGTTCGACAGGTTATTATGTAACTCCGGTATACAGGTATATCGCCCGGGTCCGTACTGAGTGTCAATTTCGAACTCGAGTCCGCCGTCTTTCTGGAATCGAAATTGGTCTGGAATGGGAAAGTTTGGAATCGGATTTGGCCCCGTGGACTGGAAGGGACCTGGACTCGGGCCCAGGGATGACTGTCCAGCCGGGTCCACTTAAGTGGAATGGTGTGAACTGGAACTCAGCTTAGTGACTTTTGGCTGATATTCAAAAGAGGAAAGGCATCGTTCATTTTCCATCAGAGCAGAGGGGCAACTACTCTGATATTGCTACTGTTTTAAGATAGCTGTTCATGTTATGGACAGGTAAAATTCCATGCTAGAACTCTGTCTATCCTATAACAAATTCCAAGATTAATTATACTATATATATGGGATGGACTAGGTCTCGCATTCACTCTAGGTGTCAGACTTAACGGTGGGGGGCAGGTACAAGAGGGGAATCCTAGCTGGAAATATCCTCCTTGTAGAAGATAAAGCTCAAAATAATAATTTCATAGATCCTTACAAGTCGATGGGAAATGCCGTTTCCGGCGCTTTCTGAGTGGTCGTGATTTTTCAAAATTTTCTGTACGCCCCGCGCCAACAGATGGTGGTACTTCGCTTGGTCTTTCCGGCAGGATAAGATATTCCATAGGGGAAGGGAGCGGGAGGCTGGGGGCGACAGCCCCCATGAAAATTTAAGGGGCGGAAGCAAGCTTCCGTTCCCCACTTCCCTGGTCAGAAACACTTTTTCATTTTCTTCATCTCCAAAAAAAAAAAAAAAAAAAAAAATCCGGTGCGCCGCAAAATGCAAAATATAATGCATGATTCCTCTCACAATTCAGTTTCGTCAACTTTTCCGAGCTCTGTGAATGACAAAATCGGATGTTTTCATATGTGACACCACATTATCAAGGACACTGGCAGCTTTATTGCAATTTTTGTACACTGTCTTACATAGAATTCCAAATTTTCTTCAGTGAAAGCTCTTGATTTTAAAATATTTTGTCTAAAAATGACAACTAAGTTTGGCAAACTTGAAATGTCATTGGAGGGTGTCAGTTCGTAGGCCTTAGATAACTTAATGTAGCAACAACGATTCAGTCGTCGTGGAATCATTCTCAGATTTGGCACCAATATATGAAGGTAGTGCAGATTCTTCAATAATCCCCTAACTCTCTAAATTTCCTTACAGGAATACCAGAATCCAAAGCTCTCTGCAGTACAAGCCCCATATCCACATATATTTGTTTAAAAGGGGCAAAAAGTTCGGCACGATTCGGGCACCGCAACACGTCCCTGACACAGTGGTATTCATGAAAGAAAATTCGGAAAACTTAGCTATACTTACAGGCCCGAGACCGGCTGTCTGAGGGATCGCGATTTGTGCTCTCATACACACCTATCATCAGATACCTTTCCACCTTGTCAGTTGAGTAGTCTGTGTAGACGGATTCTTTAGCTATTAAAGTGTCAAAATGTTATCAGTGATCAATCTTTCAGAGCAATGACTTAGCTACAGGAAGGAGGGGCAGTTGGCCCTGGCTCGAAAAAGTGAAGAATTCGGAAAGTTGACATTTGAGACACGAGTCAAATACAGTGCGGTTTTCCCAACTTTTCTCTCATAAAATCTTCCTAATAAAAGCTTCATATTTGTAATTATTAGTTTTAAAAAGGCAAATTTTTCAGCGCGCTTTGGGCGCCCTAACCTGTCACCCTTTATGCAGTAAGTGGTCGCTCATACAGCAGTCAGTGGTAAACTTTGCCGAGCCGCTATTGCAGTCTCCCTAAAATTTTCTTCAATAAAGTCTTTTAGTTTTTAAATATTTTGTTTAAAAAGATAACAAAGTTTCGGGGGCTTTTTGAAAGTCGCCGAGAGGCCTCAATCCGCTCTCCTTAGTTTACATTATGTAACAACAACGATCTTCAGTCGACATGCTATCTCAGATATATTCTAACAGAAAACGCAGATTCTTAGATGGTCCCCCAAATATATAGATTAGACTTAACATAGCGCACGATGTGACATAGTCATTCACGTGCATTTTACAAGTAATGAATGAGAGATAATACTATAGGTTGAAAAAGTAAGTCTTTAGTCCAGCTTTAAATTTTGAGGTATTCGAGACACTTCTGAGAGAGAAAGGAAGGGAGTTCCAGAGTCTAGGACCTGCAACCATAAAGGAACGGTCACCGTACGACTTGGAAGTGGTGCGTGGAACTACCAATCGTAATGTGTCACTGTTAGATCTGAGATTGTGAGTGGCATTAAAATCTTTTATCAGCATGTCATTGAGATATTTTGGCCCTTGATTATTTAAGCATTTGTAGACTATTAACATCAATTTATGCTTTATTCTTTTATCAACTGTGAGCCAGTGCTCAGATGAAATGAAGGAGGAAATAGGATCATATTTTTTAAGGTTATGCAAGCAAAGGACTGCCATGTTTTGTACTATCTGTAATTTACTTATGTGTACCTTGGGAACACCAATTAAAAGACTGTTTCCATAGTCAAGACATGATGTCACAAAAGCGGGCAATACACCCCGAGTGGCTTCTATAGAGAGATACTTCCTAATAGAACGAATGGCTTGCAGATGCATCATTGCTTTTTGACATTGCTTGGTAATGTGCAGCTGCATGTCAAGGTGCTCATCAAACCACACGCCTAAATTCCTCACATACGGGACTTTTTGCACCAAACACTCTCCTACTCGGATTGAATTCACATGTACTTTGGCTAAACTGGATTTGGAGCCATGGGCGTCCGCAGAAAAAAAGTCAGGGGGGGGGGGGGGAAAATTTCTAAAGGGGGGCAAAACCTCCAAATCACCATGAACTGACACAAAGCATGCAAAACTTTCAGCCCAAAATGCCTCCCAGATCGCCGAAAATGGCATTTCTAAAGCCTATTTTTCGCATAAAAACTTGGAAAACACGTTTTTTTCGGGTTTTTGCAGAGATTTTTTTACGTTTTTCAAATTTTTGATTTTCCAGGGGGGGGGGGCAAGTGCCCCCCCTTGCCCATACCTGCGGACGCCCATGTTTGGAGCCAATTAGCATAAATTCAGTCTTTGAATCATTTATTTTAGTTTATTTGACAACATCCAAGCTCTCAAATCCCTCACACAGTTTTCAATATCAGCAACTGCTCTCCATTGGTTTGTCTCTTGACTGGGGTTAAAAGCTAAGTAAAGTTGGGTGTCATCAGCATACACATGAACTTGGGGTAAATGCTTCTGCATAACAGCAAATAATATTCAAATTTCCTCACAGGAAAATCTAAACTATTTCTTGCAAAACAAGCTCCATATTTACAAATGTGTAAAAGGACCCAAATTTTCGATGTGCGCAGTACAGTAGTGTTCAAACTTAAGAAAATATTATATTTTTTTTATTTGAAAAAAATGTTCTTGCTCGTAGAAAAAAAAGAAAATTTAGCATCAAAAATGTACCTTTTGGTCAGTGCGGTAGGGAGAGGTGCATGGTCCAAAATCCCCCCCCCCCCCAATTTTCATATTGCTTCCTACGCCATTGAGATATTCAGACAGAGAATCATCCTACGTCCCTATAACCCGCTTTTCTTAAGTTCAGCCCCCTTTTGAAATGTCTGGATCGGCGTACAATGTAGGTCTACTTTAGGTCTAATTTCTTTGACTTTAATATACTAACCAGAATGCTAAAGGAGGGGGGGAGGGAAACAAAGGACAAAGGATAATGCTGGAGGACAAAACTTTTGGGGTGAATAGCAAAATCGAGTCCAAAGCGCCCGTCATGGGGGTGGGGGTCCAGGCGGGCGAAGCCCATGAAGCTTTGAAACTGTAGCATATCTCTGGATGAAAAATGAAGTCTCTGGAGAGATATATTATTAATTTGTTTCGGTTAACCCAACTCCTAATTTGCCTAACCTGGGGGAGGGGGTTGGCAAGGGGCAAGGACAAAATCTGGAGGAAATGCCTCCTCTTGCCCCCTATAGCGCCGCCACTGATGACAACTTGAAAAAGAAACATGTAGAGCGTGTGTCTTATGTCAAGAAGACAATCACGAGCCCAGTCTTCACATCACATAAATTTTTAGTAGGAGTGTACTTCATCGGTTATTTTAAGTTACCGATGCAAGCTGGTAACGTACACATGATTGGCATGTACAACTTATAGGGCAATTTTATATCAGTAACTTTCAGTCTATTAGTGGCAACTCCCTGGTTCAATAATGCAGCCGTTAGCAAAACTATTTTAACCAAATATCAGAGGCAGCAACTGGGTTTAAATATTAGGGAGAAAAAATGAGGAAAGAAAAAAATCTTAGAAGAGGGGAAAAAGTACACAGGTATGTTTATTTGCAGTGTTAAGCTATGTGTACGTTTTAAGATGGAGTGTATCCCTCAAAAATATGACCAAGACTGAGCTAGGAGACAATGAGACACTTGTTTTGTTTAATTTGTTACCGAAAATTGTGAGAATCTTTAGTCAGTTCGATATGAAAACAGATTTGACAAAGTATAACATAAAATATTTCTGGTTCAAAATATTGGATCAATATTGGATTTATAAATAAAAAATGAACTTAGAAGCCAACTGTTGATAATCGATCTCTGAGTGTCAGATTTAAAAGGGCTGTGAACTTTTTTAGTCATTAGGAAAAAAATTTGAGTCACAGCTATTCTATTACCATGGAAGGAAAATAACTTGTCAGCAGCCTGGCAGCTTGAATTTATATGACGAGAACGTGCTCAATGTTGTATGTAGGGAATCATCAATTATTGCCCCATTGCCCCACACACTTGAAATCGATTTAGTTGTGTGTCGATAAAGTTTCCTAGCGCTCACCTGTATGATATTCCTACAGGCAATTTTCTTAATTTGCCTATTCCAAAGAGCTCTTTGATTCCTACCCCAACTTCTAAACTAGCCTTTACCCATAAACATGTCTTTTACTGACCAAACTCCATCTCAACGGAAACCAAAACCCGATCCCTTTTAAAAGTTAGACTGACCATTATACTGAGAGGTGAGAACGTGGCTCCTGTCGGCAGATATTAAAGTTGGAAATTTCGCCGGTCTGCTTAGCAGTGAAAAGGTTGAAAGACTCGTGATCCCCATATACGTGCGCTGTGATACACCCGCCTCCGATCCTGTCTACTCTGATAGGACCTCGTTTGAAATGCTTATATAATTTTTACATACAGTCGCATTAGCTTTGTATATCCAACAACAAACATCATCTCGCGACCGTTTTAATTATTACGCAACAAACGTATTGAGGAGAGAAGCAACTCATATAGAAGTGACTACTGCAACAAACATACCACGCACAAATTATGCGCTCGATCTACGACTGTATTTTGGGTAGCTACGTGTGAAACCGAAGCTGTGTGCGCCTAAGGGGAGCATTCACGAAAGGTCAAAGGTTAAATTCAGTTTGCGCCAGTTGTTCTTGAGAACACTGCGCCGTGCACAACATTGCTTTGGCACATGACCTAGCGTCTGTGTTTATGTGTTTGTCCTCCGGAAGGCGGTTGCGTTAGTTGAATTTTGAACGCTTTATTCAAAGATATTATCTTTGGCTTTTTTCCCCTATTGCGCCATTCCCCATCACGCACATGTATCGGCAACAAAAATTGTACGAACTATGCACAGTCAAAGTGCGCGCCGTTATTCAAGCGTTGTACAATGAAGTGTTGACATGCATTAAAGTCATGAACGTATACCCACTATATTACGCGTCGTGGCCCGTCCTTCGGTGTGTTTATTCGCAATGATAAGCTATGGATACGTTTTAGGATGGAGTGTATCTCTCAAAAATATGACCAAGACTGCGCTAGGAGACAATGAGACACTTTTGTTTTATTTAATTTGTTACCGAATATTGTGGGAGTCTTCAGTCAGTTCGATATGAAAACAGATTTGACAAAGTATAAGTGTATAACACAAAGTATATCTGGTTCAAATATTGGATCAAATGCAACATTTATAAATAAAAAATGAACTTAGAAGCCAATGGTTGGTTATCGATCTCTGAGTGTCAGATTTAAAAGGGCTCTAAACTTTTAGCTGCATTAGCCCTTCCCCCCCCCCCCCCAAAAAAAAAAAAAAAAAAAAAAATGAGTTACAGTTATTGTAAATTGAAATTACCATTGAAGGCAACTTGTCAACCTGGCAGCTTGAATTTATCTGACGAGAACGTGTTCAATGTTGTATGTAGGGAATCATCAGTTATTGCCCCATTGCCCAACACACTTGAAATCGATTTAGTTGTGTGTCGATAAAATTTCCTAGCGCTCACTTGTGTGATATTCCTAAAAGCAATTTCTTAATTTGCCTATTCCAAAGAGCTCTTTAATTCCTACCCCAACACATAAACTAGCCTTAACCCATAATCATATCTTTTACTGACCAAACCGCAGATTAGCGGAAACCAAAACCCGATCCTTTTAAAAGTTAGACTGACCATGATAATGAGAGGTGAGTGCGAGGCTCCTGTCGGCAGTTAAAGTTGAAACGTTACAGGTCTCCTTAGCAGTGAAACGGTTGAAAGACTCATGATCCCGATATAGAGGCTTTGCAATTGCGTCACTGAACCGCCATGCTGGAGGACATTCATGCCAAATACACGTGGCCTTGTGCCGAACGCACTGCACAGTGTGCACTGTGACATGCACGGTGTATACAAATTCAACGTGCAAGCGCGTCCCGTATGGTTTGCTACGTAGTTACATGTACTCCAACATGGCCGCCGGAGAGTATTATGACGTCATGTGAAAAGCCTCTATACGTGCATTGTGACACACCCGGGTCCGATCCTGTCTACTCTTTATCGGGCCTCGTTTGAAATGCTTATATAATTTTGACATACAGTCGCGTTAGCTTTATGTATCCGACAACAAACGCTTTTTGTCTTGCGACAGTTTTAATTATTGCGCAACAAACGTGTTGAGAAGAGAAGCAACTCATATAGAAGTGACTACTGCTAAAAACCTACTACGCACAAATTATTCGTTCGATGTACGACTGTAGTAGTTACATATGAAACCGAAGCTGGGTGCACCTAGGGGAGCATGCACGAAAGATGTATTAAAATTGTATTAAAATCTATTATTTTACCTCATTTAAACTATTACTTGCTATCTCTTCCTGACCCACCAAAAGAATTGTTGAATGAAATAAATTCACTATTCTTTAACTTTATTTGGAATGATAAACCGGATCGTATTAGCAGGAAGCAGGTTATGTGAGTATGAGGACGGTGGTATGAAAATAATAGATATTTTCAAGCATATTATTGCTCTAAAAGTTACATGTGTTTGTCGTCTATTCGACAGCAATACGGGCAAAAATTGTTTCAGTGCATGGTATCTTAGTAAATATGGGTTCACTATAGGTGATATGTTCAAAAATGGAGATTATTTTTTCAAAGAAGCTGGTGACAGTATTTTAAATCCTTTTTGGAAAGACGCATTTTACGCATTTCAGCACTATCTTGTTCAGCTTCTTACTTTTGTCAATGATAAAAATATTATTCTCCTTCAACCGATTTGGAACAATTGTTTAGTTAGAATTGATGATAATCCCGTGTTTTACCGGCACTGGATCTCAAAGGGTATTTATTGTATCAACGACTTGATCTCAAGTAATGGTGATTTTTACAGCTTCGAAGATTTTCAGTTAAGTGTAATCTACGTTCAAATTTTCTTGAGTACTATGGGCTTGTTTCTGCCATTAAACCTGCATGGAATGAATTTTTCAAATCTTCGCACTACAGACTTACAGAACCTGTTAATAATTTTTATTGTGTAATAAATTCAATGGGTAAATTCATCTGTAAGGCCGTTAACAAATTATTAGCCCTAGCTTCAGCAGTGACAAATAAATCCCGATCCCGTTTAAAAGTTAGACTGACCATGATACTGAGAAGTGAGTGCGTGGCTCCTGTCGGCAGATATTAAAGTTGGAAACGTGGCCGGTCTGCTTAGCAATGAAACGGTTGAAAAACTCAGTGCATTGTGACACACCCGCCTCCGACCCTGTCTACCCTTATAGGGCCTCGTTTGAAATGCTAATACAATTTTGACATACAGTCGCACTAGCTGTATGTATCCAACAACAAACATCGTCTCGCGACAGTTTTTATTATTGCGCAACAAACGTATTGAAAAGAGAAGCAACGGGACTCGAAGTGACTACTGCTACAAACATACCACGCACAAATTATGCGCTCGCTCTACGATTGTATTTTGCGTAGTTACATATGAAACCGAAGCTGGGTGCGCGTATAAGGAGCATTCACGAAAGGTCAAAGGTTTAATTAAGTTGACGCGCCAGTTGTTCTTGAAAACACAACGCCGTGCACAACATTGCTTTGGTCTAGCGTCTGCGTGTATGTGTTTGTCCTCCGGAAGGCGGTTGCGTTAGTTGAATTTTGAAAGCTTTATTCCCCTATTGCGCCATTCCCCATCACGTACATATATTGGCAACAAAAATTGTACAAACTGTATGCACAGTCAGAATGCGCGCCGCAATTCAAGCGTTGTACAATGAAGTATTGACATGTATTTAAGTCATGCTCGGTACGTATACTCATTATATAACGCGTCGTGGCTCGTCCTTTGGTGTGTTTATTAGCAATGATAAGCTATGTGTACGTTTTAAGATGGAGTGTATCTCTCAAAAATATGACCAAGACTGCGCTAGGGGACAATGAGAAACTTCTGTCTTTTTTAATTTGTCACCGGATATTGTGAAAGCCTTTAGTCATTTCGATATGAAATCAGGTTTGTCAAAGTATAGTATAAGGCATATCTGGTTCAAAATTATGGGTCAAATGCAACATTTATAAATAAAAATGAACTTAGAAGCCAACGGTTGATTATCGATCTCTGGGTGTCGGATTTAAAAGAGATGTGAACTTAATTAGCTTCACTAGCAAAAACAATTTTGAGTCACAGCTATTCTAAATTGAAATTACCTTGGAAGGCAACTAAGTTGTCAACCTGGCGGCTTGAATTTATCTGACGAAAACGTATTGAATGTTGTATGTACTGAATCATCAGTTATTGCTCCATTGATCAAACAAACTTGAAATCGATTTAGTTTTGTGCCAATAAAGTTTCCTAGCGCTCACTTGTGTCATGATCCTACAGGCAATTTTCTTCATTTGCTTATTCCAAAGAGCTCTATAATTCCTACCCCAACTCCTAAACTAGCCTTAACCAATTATCAATCATATCTTTTACAGACCAACTTGACCCCAGCTTAACGGAAACCAAAACCCGATCCCGTTTAAAAGTTATAGACTGACCATGATACTGAGAGGTGAGTGCGTGGCTCCTGTCGGCAGATATTAAAGTTGGAAACGTGGCCGGTCTGCTTAGCAATGAAACGGTTGAAAAAGTCAGTGCATTGTGACACACCCGCCTCCGACCCTGTCTACCCTTATAGGGCCTCGTTTGAAATGCTAATATAATTTTGACATACAGTCGCACTAGCTGTATGTATCCAACAACAAACATCGTCTCGCGACAGTTTTTATTATTGCGCAACAAACGTATTGAAAAGAGAAGCAACGGGACTCGAAGTGACTACTGCTACAAACATACCACGCACAAATTAATTATGCGCTCGCTCTACGACTGTATTTTGCGTAGTTACATATGAAACCGAGGCTGGGTGCGCGTATAAGGAGCATTCACGAAAGGTCAAAGGTTTAATTAAGTTGACGCGCCAGTTGTTCTTGAAAACACAACGCCGTGCACAACATTGCTTTGGTGCATGACCTAGCGTCTGCGTGTATGTGTTTGTCCTCCGGAAGGCGGTTGCGTTAGTTGAATTTTGAACGCTTTATTCCCCTATTGCGCCATTACTTATCACGTACATATATTGGCTACAAAAATTGTACAAACTGTATGCACAGTCAGAATGCGCGCCGCAATTCAAGCATTGTACAATGAAGTATTGACATGTATTAAAGTCATGCTCGGTACGTATACTCATTATATAACGCGTCGTGGCTCGTCCTTTGGTGTGTTTATTAGCAATGATAAGCTATGTGTACGTTTTAAGATGGAGTGTATCTCTCAAAAATATGACCAAGACTGCGCTAGGAGACAATGAGAAACTTCTGTCTTTTTTTAATTTGTCACCGGATATTGTGAAAGCCTTTAGTCATTTCGATATGAAATCAGGTTTGACAAAGTATAGCATAAGGCATTTCTGGTTCAAAATTATGGGTCAAATGCAACATTTATAAATAAAAAATGAACTTAGAAGCCAACGGTTGATTATCGATCTCTGGGTGTCGGATTTAAAAGAGATGTGAACTTAATTATAGCTTCACTAGCAAAAACAATTTTGAGTCACAGCTATTCTAAATTGAAATTACCTTGGAAGGCAACTAAGTTGTCAACCTGGCGGCTTGAATTTATCTGACGAAAACGTATTCAATGTTGTATGTAGGGAATCATCAGTTATTGCTCCATTGATCAAACAAACTTGAATTCGATTTAGTTTTGTGCCAATAAAGTTTCCTAGCGCTCACTTGTGTCATGATAAAGTTTCCTAGCGCTCACTTGTGTCATGATCCCACAGGCAATTTTCTCCATTTGCCTATTCCAAAGAGCTCTATAATTCCTACCCCAACTCCTAAACTAGCCTTAACCAATTATCAATCATATCTTTTTCAGACCAACTTGACCCCAGCTTAACGGAAACCAAAACCCGATCCCGTTTAAAAGTTATAGACTGACCATGATACTGATAGGTGAGTGCGTGGCTCCTGTCGGCAGATATTAAAGTTGGAAACGTGGCCGGTCTGCTTAGCAATGAAACGGTTGAAAAAGTCAGTGCATTGTGACACACCCGCCTCCGACCCTGTCTACCCTTATAGGGCCTCGTTTGAAATGCTTATATAATTTTGACATACAGTCCCACTAGCTGTATGTATCCAACAACAAACATCGTCTCGCGACAGTTTTTATTATTGCGCAACAAACGTATTGAAAAGAGAAGCAACGGGACTCGAAGTGACTACTGCTACACACATTCCACGCACAAAATAATTATGCGCTCGCTCTACGACTGTATTTTGCGTAGTTACATATGAAACCGAAGCTGGGTGCGCGTATAAGGAGCATTCACGAAAGGTCAAAGGTTAAATTAAGTTGACGCGCCAGTTGTTCTTGAAAACACTGCGCCGTGCACAACATTGCTTTGGTGCATGACCTAGCGTCTGCGTGTATGTGTTTGTCCTCCGGAAGGCGGTTGCGTTAGTTGAATTTTGAACGCTTTATTCCCCTATTGCGCCATTACCCATCACGTACATATATTGGCAACAAAAATTGTACAAACTGTATGCACAGTCAGAATGCGCGCCGCAATTCAAGCGTTGTACAATGAAGTATTGACATGTATTAAAGTCATGCTCGGTACGTATACTCATTATATAACGCGTCGTGGCTCGTCCTTTGGTGTGTTTATTAGCAATGATAAGCTATGTGTACGTTTTAAGATGGAGTGCATCTCTCAAAAATATGACCAAGACTGCGCTAGGAGACAATGAGAAACTTCTGTTTTTTTTAATTTGTCACCGGATATTGTGAAAGCCTTTAGTCATTTCGATATGAAATCAGGTTTGACAAAGTATAGCATAAGGCATTTCTGGTTCAAAATTATGGGTCAAATGCAACATTTATAAATAAAAAATGAACTTAGAAACCAACGATTTATTATCGATCTCTGGGTGTCGGATTTAAAAGAGATGTGAACTTAATTAGCTTCACTAGCCAAAACAATTTTGAGTCACAGCTATTCTAAATTGAAATTACCTTGGAAGGCAACTAAGTTGTCAACCTGGCGGCTTGAATTTATCTGACGAAAACGTATTCAATGTTGTATGTAGGGAATCATCAGTTATTGCTCCATTGATCAAACAAACTTGAAATCGATTTAGTTTTGTGCCAATAAAGTTTCCTAGCGCTCACTTGTGTCATGATCCTACAGGCAATTTTCTTCATTTGCCTATTCCAAAGAGCTCTTTAATCCCTACCCCAACTCCTAAACTAGCCTTAACCAATTATCAATCATATCTTTTACAGACCAACTTGACCCCAGCTTAACGGAAACCAAAACCCGATCCCGTTTAAAAGTTATACTGACCATGATACTGAGAGGTGAGTGCGTGGCTCCTGTCGGCAGATTTTAAAGTTGGAAAAGTCGCCGGTCTGCTTAGCAATGAAACGGTTGAAAAAGTCAGTGCATTGTGACACACCCGCCTCCGACCCTGTCTACCCTTATAGGGCCTCGTTTGAAATGCTTATATAATTTTGAGATACAGTCGCACTAGCTGTATGTATCCAACAACAAACATCGTCTCGCGACAGTTTTTATTATTACGCAACAAACGTATTGAAAAGAGAAGCAACGGGACTCGAAGTGACTACTGCTACAAACGTACCACGGACAAAATAATTATGCGCTCGCCCTACGACTGTATTTTGCGTAGTTACATATGAAACCGAAGCTGGGTGCGCGTATAAGGAGCATTCACGAAAGATCAAAGGTTAAATTAAGTTGACGCGCCAGTTGTTCTTGAAAACACTGCGCCGTGCACAACATTGCTTTGGTGCATGACCTAGCATCTGCGTGTATGTGTTTGTCCTCCGGAAGGCGGTTGCGTTAGTTGAATTTTGAACGCTTTATTCCCCTATTGCGCCATTACCCATGACGTACATATATTGACAACAAAAATTGTACAAACTGTATGCACAGTCAGAATGCGCGCCGCAATTCAAGCGTTGTACAATGAAGTATTGACATGTATTAAAGTCATGCTCGGTACGTATACTCATTATATAACGCGTCGTGGCTCGTCCTTTGGTGTGTTTATTAGCAATGATAAGCTATGTGTACGTTTTAAGATGGAGTGTATCTCTCAAAAATATGACCAAGACTGCGCTAGGAGACAATGAGAAACTTCTGTCTTTTTTTAATTTGTCACCGGATATTGTGAAAGCCTTTAGTCATTTCGATATGAAATCAGGTTTGACAAAGTATAGCATAAGGCATTTCTGGTTCAAAATTATGGGTCAAATGCAACATTTATAAATAAAAAATGAACTTAGAAGCCAACGGTTGATTATCGATCTCTGGGTGTCGGATTTAAAAGAGATGTGAACTTAATTATAGCTTCACTAGCAAAAACAATTTTGAGTCACAGCTATTCTAAATTGAAATTACCTTGGAAGGCAACTAAGTTGTCAACCTGGCGGCTTGAATTTATCTGACGAAAACGTATTCAATGTTGTATGTAGGGAATCATCAGTTATTGCTCCATTGATCTAACAAACTTTAATTCGATTTAGTTTTGTGCCAATAAAGTTTCCTAGCGCTCACTTGTGTCATGATAAAGTTTCCTAGCGCTCACTTGTGTCATGATGTCACAGGCAATTTTCTTCATTTGCCTATTCCAAAGAGCTCTATAATTCCTACCCCAACTCCTAAACTAGCCTTAACCAATTATCAATCATATCTTTTTCAGACCAACTTGACCCCAGCTTAACGGAAACCAAAACCCGATCCCGTTTAAAAGTTATAGACTGACCATGATACTGATAGGTGAGTGCGTGGCTCCTGTCGGCAGATATTAAAGTTAAAAACGTGGCCGGTCTGCTTAGCAATGAAACGGTTGAAAAAGTCAGTGCATTGTGACACACCCGCCTCCGACCCTGTCTACCCTTATAGGGCCTCGTTTGAAATGCTTATATAATTTTGACATACAGTCCCACTAGCTGTATGTATCCAACAACAAACATCGTCTCGCGACAGTTTTTATTATTGCGCAACAAACGTATTGAAAAGAGAAGCAACGGGACTCGAAGTGACTACTGCTACACACATTCCACGCACAAAATAATTATGCGCTCGCTCTACGACTGTATTTTGCGTAGTTACATATGAAACCGAAGCTGGGTGCGCGTATAAGGAGCATTCACGAAAGGTCAAAGGTTTAATTAAGTTGACGCGCCAGTTGTTCTTGAAAACACAACGCCGTGCACAACATTGCTTTGGTCTAGCGTCTGCGTGTATGTGTTTGTCCTCCGGAAGGCGGTTGCGTTAGTTGAATTTTGAACGCTTTATTCCCCTATTGCGCCATTACCCATGACGTACATATATTGACAACAAAAATTGTACAAACTGTATGCACAGTCAGAATGCGCGCCGCAATTCAAGCGTTGTACAATGAAGTATTGACATGTATTAAAGTCATGCTCGGTACGTATACTCATTATATAACGCGTCGTGGCTCGTCCTTTGGTGTGTTTATTAGCAATGATAAGCTATGTGTACGTTTTAGAATGGAGTGTATCTCTCAAAAATATGACCAAGACTGCGCTAGGAGACAATGAGAAACTTCTGTCTTTTTTAATTTGTCACCGGATATTGTGAAAACCTTTAGTCATTTCGATATGAAACCAGGTTTGACAAAGTATAGCATAAGGCATTTCTGGTTCAAAATTATGGGTCAAATGCAACATTTATAAATAAAAAATGAACTTAGAAGCCAACGATTGATTATCGATCTCTGGGTGTCGGATTTAAAAGAGATGTGAACTTAATTAGCTTCAATAGCAAAAACAATTTTGAGTCACAGCTATTCGAAATTGAAATTACCTTGGAAGGCAACTAAGTTGTCAACCTGGCGGCTTGAATTTATCTGACGAAAACGTATTCAATGTTGTATGTAGGGAATCATCAGTTATTGCTCCATTGATCTAACAAACTTTAATTCGATTTAGTTTTGTGCCAATAAAGTTTCCTAGCGCTCACTTGTGTCATGATAAAGTTTCCTAGCGCTCACTTGTGTCATGATGTCACAGGCAATTTTCTTCATTTGCCTATTCCAAAGAGCTCTATAATTCCTACCCCAACTCCTAAACTAGCCTTAACCAATTATCAATCATATCTTTTTCAGACCAACTTGACCCCAGCTTAACGGAAACCAAAACCCGATCCCGTTTAAAAGTTATAGACTGACCATGATACTGATAGGTGAGTGCGTGGCTCCTGTCGGCAGATATTAAAGTTAAAAACGTGGCCGGTCTGCTTAGCAATGAAACGGTTGAAAAAGTCAGTGCATTGTGACACACCCGCCTCCGACCCTGTCTACCCTTATAGGGCCTCGTTTGAAATGCTTATATAATTTTGACATACAGTCCCACTAGCTGTATGTATCCAACAACAAACATCGTCTCGCGACAGTTTTTATTATTGCGCAACAAACGTATTGAAAAGAGAAGCAACGGGACTCGAAGTGACTACTGCTACACACATTCCACGCACAAAATAATTATGCGCTCGCTCTACGACTGTATTTTGCGTAGTTACATATGAAACCGAAGCTGGGTGCGCGTATAAGGAGCATTCACGAAAGGTCAAAGGTTTAATTAAGTTGACGCGCCAGTTGTTCTTGAAAACACAACGCCGTGCACAACATTGCTTTGGTCTAGCGTCTGCGTGTATGTGTTTGTCCTCCGGAAGGCGGTTGCGTTAGTTGAATTTTGAACGCTTTATTCCCCTATTGCGCCATTACCCATGACGTACATATATTGACAACAAAAATTGTACAAACTGTATGCACAGTCAGAATGCGCGCCGCAATTCAAGCGTTGTACAATGAAGTATTGACATGTATTAAAGTCATGCTCGGTACGTATACTCATTATATAACGCGTCGTGGCTCGTCCTTTGGTGTGTTTATTAGCAATGATAAGCTATGTGTACGTTTTAAGATGGAGTGTATCTCTCAAAAATATGACCAAGACTGCGCTAGGAGACAATGAGAAACTTCTGTCTTTTTTAATTTGTCACCGGATATTGTGAAAGCCTTTAGTCATTTCGATATGAAATCAGGTTTGACAAAGTATAGCATAAGGCATTTCTGGTTCAAAATTATGGGTCAAATGCAACATTTATAAATAAAAAATGAACTTAGAAGCCAACGGTTGATTATCGATCTCTGGGTGTCGGATTTAAAAGAGATGTGAACTTAATTATAGCTTCACTAGCAAAAACAATTTTGAGTCACAGCTATTCTAAATTGAAATTACCTTGGAAGGCAACTAAGTTGTCAACCTGGCGGCTTGAATTTATCTGACGAAAACGTATTCAATGTTGTATGTAGGGAATCATCAGTTATTGCTCCATTGATCAAACAAACTTTAATTCGATTTAGTTTTGTGCCAATAAAGTTTCCTAGCGCTCACCTGTGTCATGATCCTACAGGCAATTTTCTTCATTTGCCTATTCCAAAGAGCTCTATAATTCCTACCCCAAGTCCTAAACTAGCCTTAACCAAATATCAATCATATCTTTTACAGACCAACTTGACCCCAGCTTAACGGAAACCAAAACCCGATCCCGTTTAAAAGTTAGACTGACCATGATACTGAGAGGTGAGTGCGTGGCTCCTGTCGGCAGTTGGAAAAGTCGCCGGTCTGCTTAGCAATGAAACGGTTGAAAAAGTCAGTGCACTGTGACACACCCGCCTCCGACCTTGTCTACCCTTATAGGGCCTCGTTTGAAATGCTAATATAATTTTGAGATACAGTCGCACTAGCTGTATGTATCCAACAACAAACATCGTCTCGCGACAGTTTTTATTATTGCGCAACAAACGTATTGAAAAGAGAAGCAACGGGACTCGAAGTGACTACTGCTACAAACATACCACGCACAAAATAATTATGCGCTCGCTCTACGACTGTATTTTGCGTAGTTACATATGAAACCGAAGCTGGGTGCGCGTATAAGGAGCATTCACGAAAGGTCAAAGTTTAATTAAGTTGACGCGCCAGTTGTTCTTGAAAACACAACGCCGTGCACAACATTGCTTTGGTGCATGACCTAGCATCTGCGTGTATGTGTTTGTCCTCCGGAAGGCGGTTGCGTTAGTTGAATTTTGAACGCTTTATTCCCCTATTGCGCCATTACTCATCACGTACATATATTGGCAACAAAAATTGTACAAACTGTATGCACAGTCAGAATGCGCGCCGCAATTCAAGCGTTGTACAATGAAGTATTGAATGTATTAAAGTCATGCTCGGTACGTATACTCATTATATAACGCGTCGTGGCTCGTCCTTTGGTGTGTTTATTAGCAATGATAAGCTATGTGTACGTTTTAAGATGGAGTGTATCTCTCAGAAATATGACCAAGACTGCGCTAGGAGACAATAAGAAACTTCTGTCTTTTTTAATTTGTCACCGGATATTGTGAAAGCCTTTAGTCATTTCGATATGAAATCAGGTGTGTCAAAGTATAGTATAAGGCATTTCTGGTTCAAAATTATGGGTCAAATGCAACATTTATAAATAAAAATGAACTTAGAAGCCAACGGTTGATTATCGATCTCTGGGTGTCGGATTTAAAAGAGATGTGAACTTAATAATAGCTTCACTAGCAAAAGCAATTTTGAGTCACAGCTATTCTAAATTGAAATTACCTTGGAAGGCAACTAAGTTGTCAACCTGGCGGCTTGAATTTATCTGACGAAAACATATTCAATGTTGTATGTAGGGAATCATCAGTTATTGCCCCATTGCACAACACACTTGAAATCGATTTAGTTTTGTGCCAATAAAGTTTCCTAGCGCTCACCTGTGTCATGATCCTACAGGCAATTTTCTTCATTTGCCTATTCCAAAGAGCTCTTTAATTCCTACCCCAACTCCTAAACTAGCCTTAACCAATTATCAATCATATGTTTTACAGACCAACTTGACCCCAGCTTAACGGAAACCAAAACCCGATCCCGTTTAAAAGTTAGACTGACCATGATACTGAGAGGTGAGTGCGTGGCTCCTGTCGGCAGATATTAAAGTTGGAAACGTGGCCGGTCTGCTTAGCAATGAAACGGTTGAAAAAGTCAGTGCATTGTGACACACCCGCCTCCGACCCTGTCTACCCTTATAGGGCCTCGTTTGAAATGCTAATATCATTTTGAGATACAGTCGCACAAGCTGTATGTATCCAACAACAAACATCGTCTCGCGACAGTTTTTATTATTGCGCAACAAACGTATTGAAAAGAGAAGCAATGGGACTCGAAGTGACTACTGCTACAAACATACCACGCACAAAATAATTATGCGCTCGCTCTACGACTGTATTTTGCGTAGTTACATATGAAACCGAAGCTGGGTGCGCGTATAAGGAGCATTCACGAAAGGTCAAAGGTTAAATTAAGTTGACGCGAAAGTTGTCTTTGAAAACACTGCGCCGTGCACATCATTGCTTTAGTGCATGACCTGGCGTCTGCGTGTATGTGTTTGCCCTCCGGAAGGCGGTTGCGTTAGTTGAATTTTGAACGCTTTATTCCCCTATTGCGCCATTACTCATCACGTACACATATTGGCAACAAAAATTGTACAAACTGTATGCACAGTCAGAATGCGCGCCGCAATTCAAGCGTTGTACAATGAAGTATTGACATGTATTAAAGTCATGCTCGGTACGTTTACTCATTATATAACGCGTCGTGGCTCGTCCTTTGGTGTGTTTATTAGCAATGATAAGCTATGTGTACGTTTTAAGATGGAGTGTATCTCTCAAAAATATGACCAAGACTGCGCTAGGAGACAATAAGAAACTTCTGTCTTTTTTAATTTGTCACCGGATATTGTGAAAGCCTTTAGTCATTTCGATATGAAATCAGGTTTGACAAAGTATAGCATAAGGCATTTCTGGTTCAAAATTATGGGTCAAATGCAACATTTATAAATAAAAAATGAACTTAGAAGCCAACGGTTGATTATCGATCTCTCGGTGTCGGATTTAAAAGAGATGTGAACTTAATAATAGCTTCACTAGCAAAAGCAATTTTGAGTCACAGCTATTCTAAATTGAAATTACCTTGGAAGGCAACTAAGTTGTCAACCTGGCGGCTTGAATTTATCTGACGAAAACATATTCAATGTTGTATGTAGGGAATCATCAGTTATTGCCCCATTGCACAACACACTTGAAATCGATTTAGTTTTGTGCCAATAAAGTTTCCTAGCGCTCACCTGTGTCATGATCCTACAGGCAATTTTCTTCATTTGCCTATTCCAAAGAGCTCTATAATTCCTACCCCAACTCCTAAACTAGCCTTAACCAATTATCAATCATATGTTTTACAGACCAACTTGACCCCAGCTTAACGGAAACCAAAACCCGATCCCGTTTAAAAGTTAGACTGACCATGATACTGAGAGGTGAGTGCGTGGCTCCTGTCGGCAGATATTAAAGTTGGAAACGTGGCCGGTCTGCTTAGCAATGAAACGGTTGAAAAAGTCAGTGCATTGTGACACACCCGCCTCCGACCCTGTCTACCCTTATAGGGCCTCGTTTGAAATGCTAATATAATTTTGAGATACAGTCGCACTAGCTGTATGTATCCAACAACAAACATCGTCTCGCGACAGTTTTTATTATTGCGCAACAAACGTATTGAAAAGAGAAGCAACGGGACTCGAAGTGACTACTGCTACAAACATACCACGCACAAAATAATTATGCGCTCGCTCTACGACTGTATTTTGCGTAGTTACATTTGAAACCGAAGCTGGGTGCGCGTATAAGGAGCATTCACGAAAGGTCAAAGGTTAAATTAAGTTGACGCGCCAGTTGTTCTTGAAAACACTGCGCCGTGCACAACATTGCTTTGGTGCATGACCTAGCATCTGCGTGTATGTGTTTGTCCTCCGGAAGGCGGTTGCGTTAGTTGAATTTTGAACGCTTTATTCCCCTATTGCGCCATTACCCATGACGTACATATATTGACAACAAAAATTGTACAAACTGTATGCACAGTCAGAATGCGCGCCGCAATTCAAGCGTTGTACAATGAAGTATTGACATGTATTAAAGTCATGCTCGGTACGTATACTCATTATATAACGCGTCGTGGCTCGTCCTTTGGTGTGTTTATTAGCAATGATAAGCTATGTGTACGTTTTAAGATGGAGTGTATCTCTCAAAAATATGACCAAGACTGCGCTAGGAGACAATAAGAAACTTCTGTCTTTTTTAATTTGTCACCGGATATTGTGAAAGCCTTTAGTCATTTCGATATGAAATCAGGTGTGTCAAAGTATAGTATAAGGCATTTCTGGTTCAAAATTATGGGTCAAATGCAACATTTATAAATAAAAATGAACTTAGAAGCCAACGGTTGATTATCGATCTCTCGGTGTCGGATTTAAAAGAGATGTGAACTTAATAATAGCTTCACTAGCAAAAGCAATTTTGAGTCACAGCTATTCTAAATTGAAATTACCTTGGAAGGCAACTAAGTTGTCAACCTGGCGGCTTGAATTTATCTGACGAAAACATATTCAATGTTGTATGTAGGGAATCATCAGTTATTGCCCCATTGCACAACACACTTGAAATCGATGTAGTTTTGTGCCAATAAAGTTTCCTAGCGCTCACCTTTGTCATGATCCTACAGGCAATTTTCTTCATTTGCCTATTCCAAAGAGCTCTTTAATTCCTACCCCAACTCCTAAACTAGCCTTAACCAATTATCAATCATATGTTTTACAGACCAACTTGACCCCAGCTTAACGGAAACCAAAACCCGATCCCGTTTAAAAGTTAGACTGACCATGATACTGAGAGGTGAGTGCGTGGCTCCTGTCGGCAGATATTAAAGTTGGAAACGTGGCCGGTCTGCTTAGCAATGAAACGGTTGAAAAAGTCAGTGCATTGTGACACACCCGCCTCCGACCCTGTCTACCCTTATAGGGCCTCGTTTGAAATGCTAATATAATTTTGAGATACAGTCGCACAAGCTGTATGTATCCAACAACAAACATCGTCTCGCGACAGTTTTTATTATTGCGCAACAAACGTATTGAAAAGAGAAGCAATGGGACTCGAAGTGACTACTGCTACAAACATACCACGCACAAAATAATTATGCGCTCGCTCTACGACTGTATTTTGCGTAGTTACATATGAAACCGAAGCTGGGTGCGCGTATAAGGAGCATTCACGAAAGGTCAAAGGTTAAATTAAGTTGACGCGAAAGTTGTCTTTGAAAACACTGCGCCGTGCACATCATTGCTTTAGTGCATGACCTGGCGTCTGCGTGTATGTGTTTGCCCTCCGGAAGGCGGTTGCGTTAGTTGAATTTTGAACGCTTTATTCCCCTATTGCGCCATTACTCATCACGTACACATATTGGCAACAAAAATTGTACAAACTGTATGCACAGTCAGAATGCGCGCCGCAATTCAAGCGTTGTACAATGAAGTATTGACATGTATTAAAGTCATGCTCGGTACGTTTACTCATTATATAACGCGTCGTGGCTCGTCCTTTGGTGTGTTTATTAGCAATGATAAGCTATGTGTACGTTTTAAGATGGAGTGTATCTCTCAAAAATATGACCAAGACTGCGCTAGGAGACAATAAGAAACTTCTGTCTTTTTTAATTTGTCACCGGATATTGTGAAAGCCTTTAGTCATTTCGATATGAAATCAGGTTTGACAAAGTATAGCATAAGGCATTTCTGGTTCAAAATTATGGGTCAAATGCAACATTTATAAATAAAAATGAACTTAGAAGCCAACGGTTGATTATCGATCTCTCGGTGTCGGATTTAAAAGAGATGTGAACTTAATAATAGCTTCACTAGCAAAAGCAATTTTGAGTCACAGCTATTCTAAATTGAAATTACCTTGGAAGGCAACTAAGTTGTCAACCTGGCGGCTTGAATTTATCTGACGAAAACATATTCAATGTTGTATGTAGGGAATCATCAGTTATTGCCCCATTGCACAACACACTTGAAATCGATTTAGTTTTGTGCCAATAAAGTTTCCTAGCGCTCACCTGTGTCATGATCCTACAGGCAATTTTCTTCATTTGCCTATTCCAAAGAGCTCTATAATTCCTACCCCAACTCCTAAACTAGCCTTAACCAATTATCAATCATATGTTTTACAGACCAACTTGACCCCAGCTTAACGGAAACCAAAACCCGATCCCGTTTAAAAGTTAGACTGACCATGATACTGAGAGGTGAGTGCGTGGCTCCTGTCGGCAGATATTAAAGTTGGAAACGTGGCCGGTCTGCTTAGCAATGAAACGGTTGAAAAAGTCAGTGCATTGTGACACACCCGCCTCCGACCCTGTCTACCCTTATAGGGCCTCGTTTGAAATGCTAATATAATTTTGAGATACAGTCGCACTAGCTGTATGTATCCAACAACAAACATCGTCTCGCGACAGTTTTTATTATTGCGCAACAAACGTATTGAAAAGAGAAGCAACGGGACTCGAAGTGACTACTGCTACAAACATACCACGCACAAAATAATTATGCGCTCGCTCTACGACTGTATTTTGCGTAGTTACATTTGAAACCGAAGCTGGGTGCGCGTATAAGGAGCATTCACGAAAGGTCAAAGGTTAAATTAAGTTGACGCGAAAGTTGTCTTTGAAAACACTGCGCCGTGCACAACATTGCTTTGGTGCATGACCTAGCATCTGCGTGTATGTGTTTGTCCTCCGGAAGGCGGTTGCGTTAGTTGAATTTTGAACGCTTTATTCCCCTATTGCGCCATTACTCATCACGTACACATATTGGCAACAAAAATTGTACAAACTGTATGCACAGTCAGAATGCGCGCCGCAATTCAAGCGTTGTACAATGAAGTATTGACATGTATTAAAGTCATGCTCGGTACGTTTACTCATTATATAACGCGTCGTGGCTCGTCCTTTGGTGTGTTTATTAGCAATGATAAGCTATGTGTACGTTTTAAGATGGAGTGTATCTCTCAAAAATATGACCAAGACTGCGCTAGGAGACAATAAGAAACTTCTGTCTTTTTTAATTTGTCACCGGATATTGTGAAAGCCTTTAGTCATTTCGATATGAAATCAGGTTTGACAAAGTATAGCATAAGGCATTTCTGGTTCAAAATTATGGGTCAAATGCAACATTTATAAATAAAAAATGAACTTAGAAGCCAACGGTTGATTATCGATCTCTCGGTGTCGGATTTAAAAGAGATGTGAACTTAATAATAGCTTCACTAGCAAAAGCAATTTTGAGTCACAGCTATTCTAAATTGAAATTACCTTGGAAGGCAACTAAGTTGTCAACCTGGCGGCTTGAATTTATCTGACGAAAACATATTCAATGTTGTATGTAGGGAATCATCAGTTATTGCCCCATTGCACAACACACTTGAAATCGATTTAGTTTTGTGCCAATAAAGTTTCCTAGCGCTCACCTGTGTCATGATCCTACAGGCAATTTTCTTCATTTGCCTATTCCAAAGAGCTCTATAATTCCTACCCCAACTCCTAAACTAGCCTTAACCAATTATCAATCATATGTTTTACAGACCAACTTGACCCCAGCTTAACGGAAACCAAAACCCGATCCCGTTTAAAAGTTAGACTGACCATGATACTGAGAGGTGAGTGCGTGGCTCCTGTCGGCAGATATTAAAGTTGGAAACGTGGCCGGTCTGCTTAGCAATGAAACGGTTGAAAAAGTCAGTGCATTGTGACACACCCGCCTCCGACCCTGTCTACCCTTATAGGGCCTCGTTTGAAATGCTAATATAATTTTGAGATACAGTCGCACTAGCTGTATGTATCCAACAACAAACATCGTCTCGCGACAGTTTTTATTATTGCGCAACAAACGTATTGAAAAGAGAAGCAACGGGACTCGAAGTGACTACTGCTACAAACATACCACGCACAAAATAATTATGCGCTCGCTCTACGACTGTATTTTGCGTAGTTACATTTGAAACCGAAGCTGGGTGCGCGTATAAGGAGCATTCACGAAAGGTCAAAGGTTAAATTAAGTTGACGCGCCAGTTGTTCTTGAAAACACTGCGCCGTGCACAACATTGCTTTGGTGCATGACCTAGCATCTGCGTGTATGTGTTTGTCCTCCGGAAGGCGGTTGCGTTAGTTGAATTTTGAACGCTTTATTCCCCTATTGCGCCATTACTCATCACGTACACATATTGGCAACAAAAATTGTACAAACTGTATGCACAGTCAGAATGCGCGCCGCAATTCAAGCGTTGTACAATGAAGTATTGACATGTATTAAAGTCATGCTCGGTACTTTTACTCATTATATAACGCGTCGTGGCTCGTCCTTTGGTGTGTTTATTAGCAATGATAAGCTATGTGTACGTTTTAAGATGGAGTGTATCTCTCAAAAATATGACCAAGACTGCGCTAGGAGACAATAAGAAACTTCTGTCTTTTTTAATTTGTCACCGGATATTGTGAAAGCCTTTAGTCATTTCGATATGAAATCAGGTTTGACAAAGTATAGCATAAGGCATTTCTGGTTCAAAATTATGGGTCAAATGCAACATTTATAAATAAAAAATGAACTTAGAAGCCAACGGTTGATTATCGATCTCTCGGTGTCGGATTTAAAAGAGATGTGAACTTAATAATAGCTTCACTAGCAAAAGCAATTTTTGAGTCACAGCTATTCTAAATTGAAATTACCTTGGAAGGCAACTAAGTTGTCAACCTGGCGGCTTGAATTTATCTGACGAAAACATATTCAATGTTGTATGTAGGGAATCATCAGTTATTGCCCCATTGCACAACACACTTGAAATCGATTTAGTTTTGTGCCAATAAAGTTTCCTAGCGCTCACCTGTGTCATGATCCTACAGGCAATTTTCTTCATTTGCCTATTCCAAAGAGCTCTATAATTCCTACCCCAACTCCTAAACTAGCCTTAACCAATTATCAATCATATGTTTTACAGACCAACTTGACCCCAGCTTAACGGAAACCAAAACCCGATCCCGTTTAAAAGTTAGACTGACCATGATACTGAGAGGTGAGTGCGTGGCTCCTGTCGGCAGATATTAAAGTTGGAAACGTGGCCGGTCTGCTTAGCAATGAAACGGTTGAAAAAGTCAGTGCATTGTGACACACCCGCCTCCGACCCTGTCTACCCTTATAGGGCCTCGTTTGAAATGCTAATATAATTTTGAGATACAGTCGCACTAGCTGTATGTATCCAACAACAAACATCGTCTCGCGACAGTTTTTATTATTGCGCAACAAACGTATTGAAAAGAGAAGCAACGGGACTCGAAGTGACTACTGCTACAAACATACCACGCACAAAATAATTATGCGCTCGCTCTACGACTGTATTTTGCGTAGTTACATTTGAAACCGAAGCTGGGTGCGCGTATAAGGAGCATTCACGAAAGGTCAAAGGTTAAATTAAGTTGACGCGCCAGTTGTTCTTGAAAACACTGCGCCGTGCACAACATTGCTTTGGTGCATGACCTAGCATCTGCGTGTATGTGTTTGTCCTCCGGAAGGCGGTTGCGTTAGTTGAATTTTGAACGCTTTATTCCCCTATTGCGCCATTACTCATCACGTACACATATTGGCAACAAAAATTGTACAAACTGTATGCACAGTCAGAATGCGCGCCGCAATTCAAGCGTTGTACAATGAAGTATTGACATGTATTAAAGTCATGCTCGGTACTTTTACTCATTATATAACGCGTCGTGGCTCGTCCTTTGGTGTGTTTATTAGCAATGATAAGCTATGTGTACGTTTTAAGATGGAGTGTATCTCTCAAAAATATGACCAAGACTGCGCTAGGAGACAATAAGAAACTTCTGTCTTTTTTAATTTGTCACCGGATATTGTGAAAGCCTTTAGTCATTTCGATATGAAATCAGGTTTGACAAAGTATAGCATAAGGCATTTCTGGTTCAAAATTATGGGTCAAATGCAACATTTATAAATAAAAAATGAACTTAGAAGCCAACGGTTGATTATCGATCTCTCGGTGTCGGATTTAAAAGAGATGTGAACTTAATAATAGCTTCACTAGCAAAAGCAATTTTGAGTCACAGCTATTCTAAATTGAAATTACCTTGGAAGGCAACTAAGTTGTCAACCTGGCGGCTTGAATTTATCTGACGAAAACATATTCAATGTTGTATGTAGGGAATCATCAGTTATTGCCCCATTGCACAACACACTTGAAATCGATTTAGTTTTGTGCCAATAAAGTTTCCTAGCGCTCACCTGTGTCATGATCCTACAGGCAATTTTCTTCATTTGCCTATTCCAAAGAGCTCTATAATTCCTACCCCAACTCCTAAACTAGCCTTAACCAATTATCAATCATATGTTTTACAGACCAACTTGACCCCAGCTTAACGGAAACCAAAACCCGATCCCGTTTAAAAGTTAGACTGACCATGATACTGAGAGGTGAGTGCGTGGCTCCTGTCGGCAGATATTAAAGTTGGAAACGTGGCCGGTCTGCTTAGCAATGAAACGGTTGAAAAAGTCAGTGCATTGTGACACACCCGCCTCCGACCCTGTCTACCCTTATAGGGCCTCGTTTGAAATGCTAATATAATTTTGAGATACAGTCGCACTAGCTGTATGTATCCAACAACAAACATCGTCTCGCGACAGTTTTTATTATTGCGCAACAAACGTATTGAAAAGAGAAGCAACGGGACTCGAAGTGACTACTGCTACAAACATACCACGCACAAAATAATTATGCGCTCGCTCTACGACTGTATTTTGCGTAGTTACATTTGAAACCGAAGCTGGGTGCGCGTATAAGGAGCATTCACGAAAGGTCAAAGGTTAAATTAAGTTGACGCGCCAGTTGTTCTTGAAAACACTGCGCCGTGCACAACATTGCTTTGGTGCATGACCTAGCATCTGCGTGTATGTGTTTGTCCTCCGGAAGGCGGTTGCGTTAGTTGAATTTTGAACGCTTTATTCCCCTATTGCGCCATTACCCATGACGTACATATATTGACAACAAAAATTGTACAAACTGTATGCACAGTCAGAATGCGCGCCGCAATTCAAGCGTTGTACAATGAAGTATTGACATGTATTAAAGTCATGCTCGGTACGTATACTCATTATATTATGCGTCGTGGCTCGTCCTTTGGTGTGTTTATTAGCAATGATAAGCTATGTGTACGTTTTAAGATGGAGTGTATCTCTCAAAAATATGACCAAGACTGCGCTAGGAGACAATAAGAAACTTCTGTCTTTTTTAATTTGTCACCGGATATTGTGAAAGCCTTTAGTCATTTCGATATGAAATCAGGTTTGACAAAGTATAGCATAAGGCATTTCTGGTTCAAAATTATGGGTCAAATGCAACATTTATAAATAAAAAATGAACTTAGAAGCCAACGGTTGATTATCGATCTCTCGGTGTCGGATTTAAAAGAGATGTGAACTTAATAATAGCTTCACTAGCAAAAGCAATTTTGAGTCACAGCTATTCTAAATTGAAATTACCTTGGAAGGCAACTAAGTTGTCAACCTGGCGGCTTGAATTTATCTGACGAAAACATATTCAATGTTGTATGTAGGGAATCATCAGTTATTGCCCCATTGCACAACACACTTGAAATCGATTTAGTTTTGTGCCAATAAAGTTTCCTAGCGCTCACTTGTGTCATGATCCTACAGGCAATTTTCTTCATTTGCCTATTCCAAAGAGCTCTTTAATTCCTACCCCAACTCCTAAACTAGCCTTAACCAATTATCAATCATATCTTTTACAGACCAACTTGACCCCAGCTTAACGGAAACCAAAACCCGATCCCGTTTAAAAGTTATAGACTGACCATGATACTGAGAGGTGAGTGCGTGGCTCCTGTCGGCAGATATTAAAGTTGGAAACGTGGCCGGTCTGCTTAGCAATGAAACGGTTGAAAAAGTCAGTGCATTGTGACACACCCGCCTCCGACCCTGTCTACCCTTATAGGGCCTCGTTTGAAATGCTAATATAATTTTGAGATACAGTCGCACAAGCTGTATGTATCCAACATCAAACATCGTCTCGCGACAGTTTTTATTATTGCGCAACAAACGTATTGAAAAGAGAAGCAATGGGACTCGAAGTGACTACTGCTACAAACATACCACGCACAAAATAATTATGCGCTCGCTCTACGACTGTATTTTGCGTAGTTACATATGAAACCGAAGCTGGGTGCGCGTATAAGGAGCATTCACGAAAGGTCAAAGGTTAAATTAAGTTGACGCGAAAGTTGTCTTTGAAAACACTGCGCCGTGCACATCATTGCTTTGGTGCATGACCTGGCGTCTGCGTGTATGTGTTTGCCCTCCGGAAGGCGGTTGCGTTAGTTGAATTTTGAACGCTTTATTCCCCTATTGCGCCATTACTCATCACGTACACATATTGGCAACAAAAATTGTACAAACTGTATGCACAGTCAGAATGCGCGCCGCAATTCAAGCGTTGTACAATGAAGTATTGACATGTATTAAAGTCATGCTCGGTACTTTTACTCATTATATAACGCGTCGTGGCTCGTCCTTTGGTGTGTTTATTAGCAATGATAAGCTATGTGTACGTTTTAAGATGGAGTGTATCTCTCAAAAATATGACCAAGACTGCGCTAGGAGACAATAAGAAACTTCTGTCTTTTTTAATTTGTCACCGGATATTGTGAAAGCCTTTAGTCATTTCGATATGAAATCAGGTTTGACAAAGTATAGCATAAGGCATTTCTGGTTCAAAATTATGGGTCAAATGCAACATTTATAAATAAAAAATGAACTTAGAAGCCAACGGTTGATTATCGATCTCTCGGTGTCGGATTTAAAAGAGATGTGAACTTAATAATAGCTTCACTAGCAAAAGCAATTTTGAGTCACAGCTATTCTAAATTGAAATTACCTTGGAAGGCAACTAAGTTGTCAACCTGGCGGCTTGAATTTATCTGACGAAAACATATTCAATGTTGTATGTAGGGAATCATCAGTTATTGCCCCATTGCACAACACACTTGAAATCGATTTAGTTTTGTGCCAATAAAGTTTCCTAGCGCTCACCTGTGTCATGATCCTACAGGCAATTTTCTTCATTTGCCTATTCCAAAGAGCTCTATAATTCCTACCCCAACTCCTAAACTAGCCTTAACCAATTATCAATTATATGTTTTACAGACCAACTTGACCCCAGCTTAACGGAAACCAAAACCCGATCCCGTTTAAAAGTTAGACTGACCATGATACTGAGAGGTGAGTGCGTGGCTCCTGTCGGCAGATATTAAAGTTGGAAACGTGGCCGGTCTGCTTAGCAATGAAACGGTTGAAAAAGTCAGTGCATTGTGACACACCCGCCTCCGACCCTGTCTACCCTTATAGGGCCTCGTTTGAAATGTTAATATAATTTTGAGATACAGTCGCACTAGCTGTATGTATCCAACAACAAACATCGTCTCGCGACAGTTTTTATTATTGCGCAACAAACGTATTGAAAAGAGAAGCAACGGGACTCGAAGTGACTACTGCTACAAACATACCACGCACAAAATAATTATGCGCTCGCTCTACGACTGTATTTTGCGTAGTTACATTTGAAACCGAAGCTGGGTGCGCGTATAAGGAGCATTCACGAAAGGTCAAAGGTTAAATTAAGTTGACGCGCCAGTTGTTCTTGAAAACACTGCGCCGTGCACAACATTGCTTTGGTGCATGACCTAGCATCTGCGTGTATGTGTTTGTCCTCCGGAAGGCGGTTGCGTTAGTTGAATTTTGAACGCTTTATTCCCCTATTGCGCCATTACCCATGACGTACATATATTGACAACAAAAATCGTACAAACTGTATGCACAGTCAGAATGCGCGCCGCAATTCAAGCGTTGTACAATGAAGTATTGACATGTATTAAAGTCATGCTCGGTACGTATACTCATTATATAATGCGTCGTGGCTCGTCCTTTGGTGTGTTTATTAGCAATGATAAGCTATGTGTACGTTTTAAGATGGAGTGTATCTCTCAAAAATATGACCAAGACTGCGCTAGGAGACAATAAGAAACTTCTGTCTTTTTTAATTTGTCACCGGATATTGTGAAAGCCTTTAGTCATTTCGATATGAAATCAGGTTTGACAAAGTATAGCATAAGGCATTTCTGGTTCAAAATAATGGGTCAAATGCAACATTTATAAATAAAAAATGAACTTAGAAGCCAACGGTTGATTATCGATCTCTCGGTGTCGGATTTAAAAGAGATGTGAACTTAATAATAGCTTCACTAGCAAAAGCAATTTTGAGTCACAGCTATTCTAAATTGAAATTACCTTGGAAGGCAACTAAGTTGTCAACCTGGCGTCTTGAATTTATCTGACGAAAACATATTCAATGTTGTATCAGTGCACTGTGACACACCCGCATCCGACCCTGTCTACTCTTATAGGGCCTCGTTTGAAATGCTAATATAATTTTGACATACAGTCGCATTAGCTGTTTGTATCCAACAACCAACATCGTCTCGCGACAGTTTTTATTATTGCGCAACAAACGTATTGAAAAGAGAAGCAACGGGACTCGAAGTGACTACTGCTACAAACATACCACGCACAAAATAATTATGCGCTCGCTCTACGACTGTATTTTGCGTAGTTACATATGAAACCGAAGCTGGGTGCGCGTATAAGGAGCATTCACGAAAGGTCAAAGGTTAAATTAAGTTGACGCGCCAGTTGTTCTTGAAAACACTGCGCCGTGCACAACATTGCTTTGGTGTATGGCCTAGCATCTGCGTGTACGTGTTTGTCCTCCGGAAGGCGGTTGCGTCAGTTGAATTTTGAACGCTTTATTCCCCTATTGCGCCATTACTCATCACGTACATATATTGGCAACAAAAATTGTACAAACTGTATGCACAGTCAGAATGCGCGCCGCAATTCAAGCGTTGTACAATGAAGTATTGACATGTATTAAAGTCATGCTCGGTACTTTTACTCATTATATAACGCGTCGTGGCTCGTCCTTTGGTGTGTTTATTAGCAATGATAAGCTATGTGTACGTTTTAAGATGGAGTGTATCTCTCAAAAATATGACCAAGACTGCGCTAGGAGACAATAAGAAACTTCTGTCTTTTTTAATTTGTCACCGGATATTGTGAAAGCCTTTAGTCATTTCGATATGAAATCAGGTTTGACAAAGTATAGCATAAGGCATTTCTGGTTCAAAATTATGGGTCAAATGCAACATTTATAAATAAAAAATGAACTTAGAAGCCAACGGTTGATTATCGATCTCTCGGTGTCGGATTTAAAAGAGATGTGAACTTAATAATAGCTTCACTAGCAAAAGCAATTTTGAGTCACAGCTATTCTAAATTGAAATTACCTTGGAAGGCAACTAAGTTGTCAACCTGGCGGCTTGAATTTATCTGACGAAAACGTATTCAATGTTGTATGTAGGGAATCATCAGTTATTGCCCCATTGCCCAACACACTTGAAATCGATTTAGTTTTGTGCCAATAAAGTTTCCTAGCGCTCACCTGTGTCATGATCCTATAGGCAATTTTCTTCATTTGCCTATTCCAAAGAGCTCTATAATTCCTACCCCAACTCCTAAACTAGCCTTAACCAATTATCAATCATATCTTTTACAGACCAACTTGACCCCAGCTTAACGGAAACCAAAACCCGATCCCGTTTAAAAGTTAGACTGACCATGATACTGAGAGGTGAGTGCGTGGCTCCTGTCGGCAGATATTAAAGTTGGAAACGTGGCCGGTCTGCTTAGCAATGAAACGGTTGAAAAAGTCAGTGCATTGTGACACACCCGCCTCCGACCCTGTCTACCCTTATAGGGCCTCGTTTGAAATGCTAATATAATTTTGAGATACAGTCGCACTAGCTGTATGTATCCAACAACAAACATCGTCTCGCGACAGTTTTTATTATTGCGCAACAAACGTATTGAAAAGAGAAGCAACGGGACTCGAAGTGACTACTGCTACAAACATACCACGCACAAAATAATTATGCGCTCGCTCTAAGACTGTATTTTGCGTAGTTACATATGAAACCGAAGCTGGGTGCGCGTATAAGGAGCATTCACGAAAGGTCAAAGGTTAAATTAAGTTGACGCGCCAGTTGTTCTTGAAAACACTGCGCCGTGCACAACATTGCTTTGGTGCATGGCCTAGCATCTGCGTGTACGTGTTTGTCCTCCGGAAGGTGGTTGCGTTAGTTGAATTTTGAACGCTTTATTCCCCTATTGCGCCATTACCCATCACGTACATATATTGGCAACAAAAATTGTACAAACTGTATGCACAGTCAGAATGCGCGCCGCAATTCAAGCGTTGTACAATGAAGTATTGACATGTATTTAAGTCATGCTCGGTACGTATACGCATTATATCACGCGTCGTGGCTCGTCCTTTGGTGTGTTTATTAGCAATGATAAGCTATGTGTACGTTTTAAGATGGAGTGTATCTCTCAAAAATATGACCAAGACTGCGCTAGGAGACAATGAGAAACTTTTGTCTTTTTTAATTTGTCACCGGATATTCTGAAAGCCTTTAGTCATTTCGATATGAAATCAGGTTTGACAAAGTATAGCATAAGGCATTTCTGGTTCAAAATTATGGGTCAAATGCAACATTTATAAATAAAAAATGAACTTAGAAACCAACGATTGATTATCGATCTCTGGGTGTCGGATTTAAAAGAGATGTGAACTTAATTAGCTTCACTAGCAAAAACAATTTTGAGTCACAGCTATTCTAAATTGAAATTACCTTGGAAGGCAACTAAGTTGTCAACCTGGCGGCTTGAATTTATCTGACGAAAACGTATTCAATGTTGTATGTAGGGAATCATCAGTTGTTGCTCCATTGATCAAACAAACTTGAAATCGATTTAGTTTTGTGCCAATAAAGTTTCCTAGCGCTCACTTGTGTCATGATCCTACAGGCAATTTTCTTCATTTGCCTATTCCAAAGAGCTCTTTAATTCCTACCCCAACTCCTAAACTAGCCTTAACCAATTATCAATCATATCTTTTACAGACCAACTTGACCCCAGCTTAACGGAAACCAAAACCCGATCCCGTTTAAAAGTTATAGACTGACCATGATACTGAGAGGTGAGTGCGTGGCTCCAGTCCCCAGATATTAAAGTTGGAAAAGTCGCCGGTCTGCTTAGCAATGAAACGGTTGAAAAAGTCAGTGCACTGTGACACACCCGCATCCGACCCTGTCTACTCTTATAGGGCCTCGTTTGAAATGCTAATATAATTTTGACATACAGTCGCATTAGCTGTTTGTATCCAACAACCAACATCGTCTCGCGACAGTTTTTATTATTGCGCAACAAACGTATTGAAAAGAGAAGCAACGGGACTCGAAGTGACTACTGCTACAAACATACCACGCACAAAATAATTATGCGCTCGCTCTACGACTGTATTTTGCGTAGTTACATATGAAACCGAAGCTGGGTGCGCGTATAAGGAGCATTCACGAAAGGTCAAAGGTTAAATTAAGTTGACGCGCCAGTTGTTCTTGAAAACACTGCGCCGTGCACAACATTGCTTTGGTGTATGGCCTAGCATCTGCGTGTACGTGTTTGTCCTCCGGAAGGCGGTTGCGTCAGTTGAATTTTGAACGCTTTATTCCCCTATTGCGCCATTACTCATCACGTACATATATTGGCAACAAAAATTGTACAAACTGTATGCACAGTCAGAATGCGCGCCGCAATTCAAGCGTTGTACAATGAAGTATTGACATGTATTAAAGTCATGCTCGGTACTTTTACTCATTATATAACGCGTCGTGGCTCGTCCTTTGGTGTGTTTATTAGCAATGATAAGCTATGTGTACGTTTTAAGATGGAGTGTATCTCTCAAAAATATGACCAAGACTGCGCTAGGAGACAATAAGAAACTTCTGTCTTTTTTAATTTGTCACCGGATATTGTGAAAGCCTTTAGTCATTTCGATATGAAATCAGGTTTGACAAAGTATAGCATAAGGCATTTCTGGTTCAAAATTATGGGTCAAATGCAACATTTATAAATAAAAAATGAACTTAGAAGCCAACGGTTGATTATCGATCTCTCGGTGTCGGATTTAAAAGAGATGTGAACTTAATAATAGCTTCACTAGCAAAAGCAATTTTGAGTCACAGCTATTCTAAATTGAAATTACCTTGGAAGGCAACTAAGTTGTCAACCTGGCGGCTTGAATTTATCTGACGAAAACGTATTCAATGTTGTATGTAGGGAATCATCAGTTATTGCCCCATTGCCCAACACACTTGAAATCGATTTAGTTTTGTGCCAATAAAGTTTCCTAGCGCTCACCTGTGTCATGATCCTATAGGCAATTTTCTTCATTTGCCTATTCCAAAGAGCTCTATAATTCCTACCCCAACTCCTAAACTAGCCTTAACCAATTATCAATCATATCTTTTACAGACCAACTTGACCCCAGCTTAACGGAAACCAAAACCCGATCCCGTTTAAAAGTTAGACTGACCATGATACTGAGAGGTGAGTGCGTGGCTCCTGTCGGCAGATATTAAAGTTGGAAACGTGGCCGGTCTGCTTAGCAATGAAACGGTTGAAAAAGTCAGTGCATTGTGACACACCCGCCTCCGACCCTGTCTACCCTTATAGGGCCTCGTTTGAAATGCTAATATAATTTTGAGATACAGTCGCACTAGCTGTATGTATCCAACAACAAACATCGTCTCGCGACAGTTTTTATTATTGCGCAACAAACGTATTGAAAAGAGAAGCAACGGGACTCGAAGTGACTACTGCTACAAACATACCACGCACAAAATAATTATGCGCTCGCTCTAAGACTGTATTTTGCGTAGTTACATATGAAACCGAAGCTGGGTGCGCGTATAAGGAGCATTCACGAAAGGTCAAAGGTTTAATTAAGTTGACGCGCCAGTTGTTCTTGAAAACACTGCGCCGTGCACAACATTGCTTTGGTGCATGGCCTAGCATCTGCGTGTACGTGTTTGTCCTCCGGAAGGTGGTTGCGTTAGTTGAATTTTGAACGCTTTATTCCCCTATTGCGCCATTACCCATCACGTACATATATTGGCAACAAAAATTGTACAAACTGTATGCACAGTCAGAATGCGCGCCGCAATTCAAGCGTTGTACAATGAAGTATTGACATGTATTTAAGTCATGCTCGGTACGTATACGCATTATATCACGCGTCGTGGCTCGTCCTTTGGTGTGTTTATTAGCAATGATAAGCTATGTGTACGTTTTAAGATGGAGTGTATCTCTCAAAAATATGACCAAGACTGCGCTAGGAGACAATGAGAAACTTTTGTCTTTTTTAATTTGTCACCGGATATTCTGAAAGCCTTTAGTCATTTCGATATGAAATCAGGTTTGACAAAGTATAGCATAAGGCATTTCTGGTTCAAAATTATGGGTCAAATGCAACATTTATAAATAAAAAATGAACTTAGAAACCAACGATTGATTATCGATCTCTGGGTGTCGGATTTAAAAGAGATGTGAACTTAATTAGCTTCACTAGCAAAAACAATTTTGAGTCACAGCTATTCTAAATTGAAATTACCTTGGAAGGCAACTAAGTTGTCAACCTGGCGGCTTGAATTTATCTGACGAAAACGTATTCAATGTTGTATGTAGGGAATCATCAGTTGTTGCTCCATTGATCAAACAAACTTGAAATCGATTTAGTTTTGTGCCAATAAAGTTTCCTAGCGCTCACTTGTGTCATGATCCTACAGGCAATTTTCTTCATTTGCCTATTCCAAAGAGCTCTTTAATTCCTACCCCAACTCCTAAACTAGCCTTAACCAATTATCAATCATATCTTTTACAGACCAACTTGACCCCAGCTTAACGGAAACCAAAACCCGATCCCGTTTAAAAGTTATAGACTGACCATGATACTGAGAGGTGAGTGCGTGGCTCCAGTCCCCAGATATTAAAGTTGGAAAAGTCGCCGGTCTGCTTAGCAATGAAACGGTTGAAAAAGTCAGTGCACTGTGACACACCCGCATCCGACCCTGTCTACTCTTATAGGGCCTCGTTTGAAATGCTAATATAATTTTGACATACAGTCGCATTAGCTGTTTGTATCCAACAACCAACATCGTCTCGCGACAGTTTTTATTATTGCGCAACAAACGTATTGAAAAGAGAAGCAACGGGACTCGAAGTGACTACTGCTACAAACATACCACGCACAAAATAATTATGCGCTCGCTCTACGACTGTATTTTGCGTAGTTACATATGAAACCGAAGCTGGGTGCGCGTATAAGGAGCATTCACGAAAGGTCAAAGGTTAAATTAAGTTGACGCGCCAGTTGTTCTTGAAAACACTGCGCCGTGCACAACATTGCTTTGGTGTATGGCCTAGCATCTGCGTGTACGTGTTTGTCCTCCGGAAGGCGGTTGCGTCAGTTGAATTTTGAACGCTTTATTCCCCTATTGCGCCATTACTCATCACGTACATATATTGGCAACAAAAATTGTACAAACTGTATGCACAGTCAGAATGCGCGCCGCAATTCAAGCGTTGTACAATGAAGTATTGAAATGTATTAAAGTCATGCTCGGTACGTATACTCATTATATAACGCGTCGTGGCTCGTCCTTTGGTGTGTTTATTAGCAATGATAAGCTATGTGTACGTTTTAAGATGGAGTGTATCTCTCAAAAATATGACCAAGACTGCGCTAGGAGACAATGAGAAACTTTTGTCTTTTTTAATTTGTCACCGGATATTGTGAAAGCCTTTAGTCATTTCGATATGAAATCAGGTTTGACAAAGTATAGCATAAGGCATTTCTGGTTCAAAATTATGGGTCAAATGCAACATTTATAAATAAAAAATGAACTTAGAAAGCCAACGGTTGATTATCGATCTCTGGGTGTCGGATTTAAAAGAGATGTGAACTTAATTATAGCTTCACTAGCAAAAACAATTTTGAGTCACAGCTATTCTAAATTGAAATTACCTTGAAAGGCAACTAAGTTGTCAACCTGGCGGCTTGAATTTATCTGACGAAAACGTATTCAATGTTGTATGTAGGGAATCATCAGTTATTGCCCCATTGCCCAACACACTTGAAATCGATTTAGTTTTGTGCCAATAAAGTTTCCTAGCGCTCACCTGTGTCATGATCCTATAGGCAATTTTCTTCATTTGCCTATTCCAAAGAGCTCTATAATTCCTACCCCAACTCCTAAACTAGCCTTAACCAATTATCAATCATATCTTTTACAGACCAACTTGACCCCAGCTTAACGGAAACCAAAACCCGATCCCGTTTAAAAGTTAGACTGACCATGATACTGAGAGGTGAGTGCGTGGCTCCTGTCGGCAGATATTAAAGTTGGAAACGTGGCCGGTCTGCTTAGCAATGAAACGGTTGAAAAAGTCAGTGCATTGTGACACACCCGCCTCCGACCCTGTCTACCCTTATAGGGCCTCGTTTGAAATGCTAATATAATTTTGAGATACAGTCGCACTAGCTGTATGTATCCAACAACAAACATCGTCTCGCGACAGTTTTTATTATTGCGCAGCAAACGTATTGAAAAGAGAAGCAACGGGACTCGAAGTGACTACTGCTACAAACATACCACGCACAAAATAATTATGCGCTCGCTCTAAGACTGTATTTTGCGTAGTTACATATGAAACCGAGGCTGGGTGCGCGTATAAGGAGCATTCACGAAAGGTCAAAGGTTTAATTAAGTTGACGCGCCAGTTGTTCTTGAAAACACTGCGCCGTGCACAACATTGCTTTGGTGCATGGCCTAGCATCTGCGTGTACGTGTTTGTCCTCCGGAAGGTGGTTGCGTTAGTTGAATTTTGAACGCTTTATTCCCCTATTGCGCCATTACCCATCACGTACATATATTGGCAACAAAAATTGTACAAACTGTATGCACAGTCAGAATGCGCGCCGCAATTCAAGCGTTGTACAATGAAGTATTGACATGTATTAAAGTCATGCTCGGTACGTATACTCATTATATAACGCGTCGTGGCTCGTCCTTTGGTGTGTTTATTAGCAATGATAAGCTATGTGTACGTTTTAAGATGGAGTGTATCTCTCAAAAATATGACCAAGACTGCGCTAGGAGACAATGAGAAACTTCTGTCTTTTTTAATTTGTCACCGGATATTCTGAAAGCCTTTAGTCATTTCGATATGAAATCAGGTTTGACAAAGTATAGCATAAGGCATTTCTGGTTCAAAATTATGGGTCAAATGCAACATTTATAAATAAAAAATGAACTTAGAAACCAACGATTGATTATCGATCTCTGGGTGTCGGATTTAAAAGAGATGTGAACTTAATTATAGCTTCACTAGCAAAAACAATTTTGAGTCACAACTATTCTAAATTGAAATTACCTTGGAAGGCAACTAAGTTGTCAACCTGGCGGCTTGAATTTATCTGACGAAAACGTATTCAATGTTGTATGTAGGGAATCATCAGTTATTGCTCCATTGATCAAACAAACTTGAAATCGATTTAGTTTTGTGCCAATAAAGTTTCCTAGCGCTCACTTGTGTCATGATCCTACAGGCAATTTTCTTCATTTGCCTATTCCAAAGAGCTCTTTAATTCCTACCCCAACTCCTAAACTAGCCTTAACCAATTATCAATCATATCTTTTACAGACCAACTTGACCCCAGCTTAACGGAAACCAAAACCCGATCCCGTTTAAAAGTTATAGACTGACCATGATACTGAGAGGTGAGTGCGTGGCTCCTGTCGGCAGATATTAAAGTTGGAAAAGTCGCCGGTCTGCTTAGCAATGAAACGGTTGAAAAAGTCAGTGCATTGTGACACACCCGCCTCCGACCTTGTCTACCCTTATAGGGCCTCGTTTGAAATGCTAATATAATTTTGACATACAGTCGCATTAGCTCTATGTATCCAACAACAAACATCGTCTCGCGACAGTTTTTATTATTGCGCAACAAACGTATTGAAAAGAGAAGCAACGGGACTCGAAGTGACTACTGCTACAAACATAACGCGCACAAAATAATTATGCGCTCGCTCTACGACTGTATTTTGCGTAGTTACATATGAAACCGAGGCTGGGTGCGCGTATAAGGAGCATTCACGAAAGGTCAAAGGTTAAATTAAGTTGACGCGCCAGTTGTTCTTGAAAACACTGCGCCGTGATCCTGCTAGTGTCTCACTGAAGGCATGGAAGTACTCGGAGGTACGGTAGTACGGACATGCTGAGTGGATCTATACCACAGAACTACACCACACTGCCGAGTTGAATGTAAATTGTGAAGTAAAAGTTTCACTGCTAAATGAACATAGACAGGTCCAGGAGAAGTGCCCTGGTAGGTTCCGGTTTCTGTCGTATGATACAGTACAGTTCCCATCTGCTGTCATCGGGGTTAACATCTGTAACCTTACTGTTGGTCGTGCCGTCCTGCTTCTCCACTTTTCGTGAAACTGGTCTCCTTGACGTAAACATCCACGTAAGCATGCCATACTGTAGGTCAAGCGTTAGGCTGGTAAATATAATAACATAACAGGTTAAAGGGCCAAGGAGGGCAGATAAATGCCCCATAAGATACACTATAAACCAGAACCCCGCCCAAAACAAAAACAGCAAACCACTAAGACCTACTGTAACGAGCCCAGAAAAGATAACATTCTTTCACAGTCATGGAAGAACTTGTTGCAGTGCACTACTGTAGCATGGTGGGTCGCTGAATGACGCCCCGACCATTTCAAAATGGTTATACAGAATGAAACAAACCCAAGCACTGTCCTGCTTGCCGTTTTCAAATGGTTAATAACCCACGGATGTTCTTTTACCCACAGTTCTCAATCCCCAATCCAAACTTTAGATAAAGAGAGATCAATTTAATTTGAAATTTTCTCCGTTGTCAACCTTGAAATAGCACCAATAGTGACGAATTTTCAATATATGTAGTGTGTAACCATTTACATTGACTTTGTACAGTTACGTATAGGTACCTACGTAGCAAGCCGTATGGTTTAGTCCTTGGCGCGAGTCAACAGTGTAGCACAGAAGTGTTGAGCAACATAGTCTGCTCAGCAGTAAGGCGTTTTGGAGTCGTACACACACTACCGTGCAAAACTTATTTCACTTGTTGACCTAACCTGCCTAAGAAAGATGTTAAGTTTGGTCAAGTTATAAACACAGTTAGATAGCCTAATAACTTAGTTTATGCACTTATCACATTAAACACGAGTAACTACGTCAGATGAAGGAGTACTTCGAGCTGTGTACACCAAAACGAGGTAGTTAACGTTATTTTGGTGGAGTAGTATTTCCAAATGTTAAAAATAAACAAAAATGTTGGAAGTAGTTGGGAAAACCTTGAAAATTAATCACATTTAGATACAAACGTACCTGAAATGGATTCATCATTGTGCAAAACGAACCACTGAATAGTTCAAACAGGGTTAGGCTCATATTACTTACGGTACTAATGTGCTACTTGGTAATTTTTGACGATGCGTCACTATCGGGCCCGCATCACTTTCGGTGCCTTTACTATACTGTAGGGTCCTACTACTCCGCGCGCTGACACCCGTTGGCACTCCCTGCCGCAAGTTCCACGCACTGCCGTACAACGTGCGGAACTGGAGTTGCACCACAGCGCGTGGCGGTTTGCGGAACTAGCGGAAAGCTCAGAGATCCTTTCTAACATACATATGTAATGAAAAGCAACATTTTGCGAACAAAATTAGTGTAAAATTGGCAAAATGGTCCGTTAAGTAATTAATGATAACATGATTAATGACAGTATTTAAAGAAATTAATATCAGCGTTAACTAAATAAACACCAGCATTATATTCGCGATTATTGTCGTTTGCTTTGATTGTACATTTGCAGAACATATCAACATGAAACTTTCCCGGAAAGGATAATTAAAGGTATATTCCCGGACACAAAATTTAGGATATGCAGAAAGGTTTTCTTTTTTAGGAGGCAAAATCTTCATCTCAATAGCAGATAGGGTTCGGAAGATACAAATCTATAAAGTAATGCAAATTTTTCTTTTCATTTGGTGAATCATGAATATCTGTGATGTCATGGTGGCTCATTAATTTGACATTACATTCAATTTATCAATAATTTTGATGCCACTGCAGGAAATATTAATCTTTAAAATGAGATATGTCGGTTGAGTTAGGAAAAGAAGTTGCGACAGGGTTTCAAGGACATAATGTGGAATATTTTTGTTCTTTTTTATTTACAAAACCCTGGTGAAGAGCCACCAGAAGGCCTTTAAATAACTGCCAGGTCAGTGATGCCTTCCCCCAAAGTGCTAACGCATATGCCTTTCTTCTATAAGCTTTCTCTCGGCTTCCATACATTCTAAATCTTATTTGAAACTGAAAAGATACCTATTACATAACTCAATGTGAAAGTCTGAAACATTTTAATGAATCTTTCAAACCTTAACCACACACCAACCCCCGTGGCAGAAAAAATGGTTGTCAAGGCAAAATAATAAAAAAGAAAGGTAATTGAAAATTCGAATAGCACAAGTATGCCGAAGAGTGGGTCGCCAAGAACTGAAATGCAGAAAAGCAAAAAAATAAAAAAAAATAAAATAAAATAAAAAAGGGTCATCGAAATCCATGCCAGTCAGGGGAATTTCAGGTTGTGCCCCCACTTTCGAAATCCTGCACACGCCACTGAATCAGCGTTCATTCGAATTAATGTCCGCATCATTAAATAACTTTTTCGTTAACATAAAAAGGCATTTCGATCAGAGATAACTAATGAAAGCATTAAATTAACAACAGCTTTATATTCGCGATTATTGTCCTTTGCTTTGTTTGTAAATTTATAGAACATAAAATGAAAAACAAACGAAGTAAAAAGTACTGTCAATTCATTGGCGGAAATTGCTCATGTATTATTTTTGTATTTCTTTATTTCTTCTTCTGTACATGTAATAAAAAGATTTAATATTACAGACTTTTTTTCAGATTGTACACAATGAACTTCCGAAGTGTTCTCATATGCATACATGTTCTTTGATAGGTGTTCATCTCAGAGGTTTCTATGTTGTTGATAGCTTGATCTCTTAATATGGTTCCTACTTACATTAGGAAAAGAAAGGAGCATCCTCTATTTTTGTGCCGCGTGCGGTTTAGTATCTGCAGCGCGTGTCAGCGCATGCCCTGGTACACAAGGCATAGCCAGGCGTGTCAGCGCGTGGTTTAGTAGGACCGCTACTGTAGGCTAGCCTCGTATAAAGTTATGAGTAGTAAACTGAACAAGCCACTCAGGCAGGTTATTCCACTCATTATAACCATCCTGTGAGAGAAACTAGACTTCCTAATGTCAAAAGGTTTATCAAGCTTTTCACAATGGCCTCAAACCCAAGGATTTCTTTGGACCTTAAAATAACTACAAGCTAACAAAGCTAACTTATTGAGCTTTCCTAAAGATGTCTCTTCATCTCTTGATTCTGGGTATGCTGCCAATGTCATTTACCTTGACTTTTCAAAGGCCTTTGATAAAGTTCCATTAGGTAGGCTTATGGTTAAACTACGTAGGTTAGGTGTTCAGGCCTGGCAATTGTGCTGATTGAATGAATTTGTGGCTTCATGTTACAGTAAGTACAGCGGATCTCATAGAGTTGCTGTTAATGGCAACAAAGAAGTCAAGTGGAGTACCACAGGGTTCTGTTCTTGGCCCACTCCTTAATTTTCATCAATGATATTGATGGCTCTCTTACATCTTGTATAAGTAAGGTTGCAGATGATACTAAGCTTTATTGGAAGATTACTATAGCAATTTGGATGATGCCTTAATGCTGCAGAAAGATCTGGATCTAGGTTATTTTCTTGGTCTCAGACTTGGCAAATGTCTTTTAATGCAGATAAGTGTAAAGTCCTTCATTTTGGTCCTGAAAGTTTTAGCTATGATTTTAACACGAATGGTAGTGTTTTTAGTAACGTCACAGTCCAGAAAGATCTGGGTGTGGTAATTACTGGGGATTTTAAGTAAATCAGTGCAGTGTGCAGCCACTGTTGCCAAGGCTAATAGAGTGCTTGGATTGATCAAGAAGAATTTCATCAGTTTTAGTAAGGATATTGTACTTAATTTGTATTTAAGCAGTTGGTAAGACCCCATCTTGATTATGCAGCTCAGGCTTGGAGCCCCTTTTATGAAAAGGACAAGTTTCTTTTAGAGCAAGTTCAGAGGAGAGCCACTCGCCTTACACCTGAGGTGAAAAATTTACCTTATAATGCGAGGCTTAAACATCTTGGGCTTACCTCATTGGAGCTGAGAAGGATTACTGGGGACATGCTCCAGGTTTACAAGTTTCTTCCTGAAAGGAATCCCCTTTTGTCTTATAGTTATTTAAGGGTTCAAAGTAATTCTTGGGTTCGTGGGCATTGTAAAAAGCTGGAAAAGCCATTTGCAAGGCTTGACATTAAGAAGTTTAATTTTTCCCATAGAGTTGTCAACAAGTGGAATTGTTTGCCAGAATGAGTACTGTAGTTAACTCCCCATCAGTGCACTGCTTTAAGGTTAACATTGACAAGTTCTTCCATGACTGTTGTACTGTAGAATCTGATTGTTTGGGTCTGCTTGTTTTGGTTTGGTGGTTTGACTTTGGAATAGGGTTTGGAATTCAGGGCATCTTATGAGGCCTTGGCCGGCCTTTGCCTTTCAACCTGTTGTGTTATGCTAAAGGATTCCCTTCAGAAAGAAATTTGTAAACCTGGAGAATGTCTCCCAAATCCTCCTCAGCTCCAAAGTGGTTAGCCCAAGCAGCTTAAGCCTGTGGGGATATTAAATTTCTAATGGAAGGTATAAAACAAGTGGCTCTCCTCTGAACTTGCTCTAAAGCAATTTGTCATTGCAATACAAGGGACTCCAGGCCTGTGCATCATAGTTGAGGTGGGATCTAATGAAACAGATGCTTAACAAACAGGGTGGTCTATTCCAGCTGCTATGTACCAATGTGTTTTACATGTGCATGTGTTGAAATGTTGCTTAATGCACATAGTAGGTTTTTTCTCCAGGTATTCAGGCTCTACCACTTGACATAGGCTTGCTCATTTGAAGAAGTTGGTTGCTTGAATAGGACTCTATGCTACCTGTACATCCAGTTTGTTTAATAATCCACACCAGAGTCCTTGGCCACAGTGCATGAGAGATTCCAAAATTGTGGCTTTTCCACATGGCAGCGTTTCCGCATTTTGCAGTTTAAGTCCTGTTATTGAGTTATGTAGTGTTACTGACAGTGTTAACCTTCAAATTTCACCCTTTTGCTCCCTCTGTTTGAAGAAAGACTGGTCTAGAAAGTTGATGTTACAGAATGACAAAGATCATTCATGTGGCAGGTATGGTAATTATAGGTGCATTTTCGAAGCTGTGAGGAGTTGAAGGAGTTGCTCGCTGTGTTCGTTGCGCACATTGTCATGATTTCAGGAGGTGTATGGACAAAGACCGGAGTAGGTCCTACCCTTAAGCTTAGTACACGGTCCTGTTCAAGGACTAGTTGCAAACAGGACTGAAGCACATTGGGGTGGACCATTTAACCAGTCAAGAGGTCTTACAGTTACAGTTAAAAATTTGGTTCTAAGTTAAATTTGGATCTTAGTTAAAAAGTTGGTTAAGGACACTAAAGCTAGGTTTGAAAAAAAGTTGGCCAGTGAGGTTAAGATTAATCAAAAATCTTTCCATGCCTATATCAGATCTAAGCAGCATGTTAAGGAGGGGGTTGGGCCACTTCGTGAAGTGAATGGCTCATTAGTTAGTGATCATTAGGATACGGCTAATCTGTTAAATGATTATTTTGTACATGAGGAATTTCTTACCCTATTAGATATTTCACCTGAGTCCCCACAAAAAGGGAGGTTTGGTGGGGAAATCAAATTTTACCAGACTTCCTGCTTAACTCATTCAAGCAAGCTCCAAGAAACCACAAGCTTGATAAGAGGCAGCTAGAGGAAGATGTGAATAAAGGCTGAATAATACCAGTCAGATGTGCCACTGTTTGCGAGGTGTGAAAGGCAAGCAGTAGGGCAATTTCTTATCTGGTTTTTGTTGACCTTTTTCACTGAAGCAAAAAGGTGTGGAGAGGGATTTTATAGGCAGGGCAATTCAACATGTATCTGTTTTTACCTAGGATTCATTTGTCATGGGGATTTGTAGGGGTTCTGATATCTCTTCTTCAATAAGTGACATTGTGTTCACTGAGGAACTGGTTCTGAAAAAATTGAAAAAGAGTTTAAAGACAAGCATAGGCTCCTTGGCCAGATGGGATCCATCCCATCACCCTTCATGAATGCTCCGATGTTTTATCAGTTCTGCTATCAATTATTTTCAAGAAATGTCTTGACTCAAATTTTGTTCCTGCTCACTGGCAGGTTGCTAATGTCTTTCCAATGTTTAGAGAGGGGGATCGAAGTTCACCTTGTAATTACAGGCCAGTCAGTTTAACTAGTGTTGTGTGCAAATTATTATGGAATCCTTAATCAAGGACTGTTTGCTTAAGCATCTTAGATAATGGGTTACTCAGTCTGACTCAGCATGGTTTCCTACCCAGTAGGTCTTGTGTTACAAATTTGCTACGCTTTCTTGAGGATGTTTCTTTGTCTCTCGATTCAGGTTTCAGTGTTGATGTCATTTACCTTGCTTCCAAAAACCCTTTGACAAAGTACCTCTAGGGAGAATCATGGTAAAATTGCATACTGTAGGTTAGGCATCAAAGGCAAGTGCGCTGAGTGGATCAGTTCATGGCTCAATGGTAGGTCTCAGAGAGTTGTTGTCAATGGCAATTTTTCTTCTTGGAAAGAAGTCTCAAGAGGTGTACCACAAGGTTCTGTTCTCGCCCCACTTCTTTTCTTAATTTTCATAAATGATATTGATAGCTCTATCACTTCCAGTATAAGCAAGTTTGCTGATGTTACTAAGCTCTATAGGAAGACTGGGGATAAGGATGATTCCTTATTGCTCTAGAATGATCTGGATAGGTTATTTTCATGGTCTCAGACTTGGCAAATGTCTTTTAAATGCTGACAAGTGCAAAGTCCTCCACTTTGGTTCTAAGAATCCCCGCTATGATTATATTATATTATGAATGGCACATTGCAAATTTGAACAAAGTGGAATCTGAGAAAGACCTAGGTGTAGTTATTACAGGGGATTTAAAACTATCTAGGCAGTGTGCAGCTACTGCTTCAAGGGCAAATAGGGTGCTTGGGTTGATCAGGAAGAATTTTAAGAGTTTCAGTAAAGAAATTGTGCTAAATTTGTATAAGCAGCTGGTTAGACCCCATCTCGACTATGCTGCACAGGCCTGGAGTCCCTTTTTTGAAAACGACAAATTGCTTTTAGAGCAAGTTCAGTAGAGAGCTACTCGACTCATACCTTAGGTTAGAAATCTCTCTTATCCCCAAAGGCTTAAGCTGCTTGGGCTTACCACTTTGGGGCTGAGAAGGATTAGGGGAGACATGCTCCAGGTTTACAAATTTCTATCTGAAGGGAATCCTTTGTTAGCTTGTAGTTATTTAAAGGTCCAAAGTGATCATCGGGTTAGAGGTCATTGTAAAAAGCTTGGTAAGTCTTTTGCTAGACTTGACATTAGGAAGTTCAGTTTCTCTCATAGGGTTTTTAATGAGTGGAATAGCCTGCCTGAGTGCTGAGTGGGTTGTTAAATCCACATCAGTGCACCCTTTTGAGGTAAATATTGACAAGTTTTACCATGACCGTGGTAGAGTCTAATCTTTCTGGGCTCGTTAGTTGTTGGTGGTTTGCTTTTGTTTTTTGGGGGGGTTTTGGATTACAGGGCATCTAATGGGGCCTTTACAGCCCTCCTTTGCCCTTTAACCTGTTAGTAGTGACGAATGCATTTTTTGCCGTAATCTGTTCACCCCAGCCTTAAAAATTGCAACAACTTTGTAAAATATATTATTTTCTACAATTCCAAACACAAAAGCAATGAATATGGCGAAAATTCTCCAAATAAGACAACATTCGTCACTATGTGAAACACAAGATCCACACATTCATGAAATTCTGGATTTTGCGATTCGTCAGTACGCCAGAAAGGGGACGAATTTGTCAAATTCTATGAACTGCCGTAGCCTAGACAAGCATACTTGCAGGTTACATCCTTGGCTAAATCAAATCAGCGGAGTAGCTGAAAATCCATAACTGAAGGGGGGAGAACACATTTTTTTTTTGGGGGGGGGGCTTAATCCTGAAGAGCCAATCATGAAACAGGACAGTTGTCTAAACAGTACTAATTCAAGTTGGGGTGGTTTCACTTTCCCTCTAAGACAGTGCGTACTGTAGCAAATTTGACAAGGATACCGTACAGTACATTGAAAGGACCATTATATATCATTTGTGACTGTCATGTAGATGGTTACATTAACATTAACACTGTGGCAAAGTCTGATAGATGGTCCTGTCATTTTTTGTGTTCTATTCTAGATTTATGAAATTTGGAACAAACCTTGGCCATCTTTGATGGGGAAAGAAGGAAACCAGAGTTCAAAATGGCGGCTAGTAAATTTTCCATTTTAGAGTCTGTGTACATGGAAATATTTTTACGATTATGCCTCTTTGGATGGTTTCAGTAAGTACTCTAAAGTAAAAGCAAGTTTGAAATGGTGTTTGATCAAAAGCGTTACATTGAATATCCTTCACTGATATATTATTGTTACTTTTTTTTTGAAGGGAAGGGGGAGGGGGGTTGCAATATGAAAGCTGATTTCCTAATCTCAATTCATTTTATAATGGACATGTAGTAGAGTCTATTGTAATTGCAGCATCTCATCTGTACAATGTGGTGTCTTCTTCTACAGTACATTAGTATTAGAAGGTGAACCAAAGCTGCTGCAGCCAGAATATTTCCATGAATTTCTGAGTCTGTCTCATTTTGGACCAATCACAGGAGATAACCACTTTTTGAACTGGACTTTGGCAATTAGCAGAAGTAAATTAGCTGTGTGTAATTTATTTTTAATGAATGCAACTGGGGAATTCCCACTAGCATAATTTTTTTTGGCAGATTTTGAGAACAGCTGCAAGTGAATCCTGTGACCCTACATCTTAAGGGGAAATATTGTGTTTGTTTTCAAGAAAATTCATCCCTTTAAAACTAATATTTATTGACACAGGTTGATAGGTTATCAAAAATAAGGCCATATGGTAGCCTTCTTTTCAAGAAATAAGTTTCCTCACATGTAGAAATTCAGTTGTTTGTTGCTCAAAAATATTTGTTCATCCAAACTTTCAATATTTCAAATGATGCAACGTCCATAGCTCTTCTTGCGCATAGTATATACTGTATTTTGAAGAGATGTAGCTATTGGTGGGGTTTATGATTAAGACTGATTTGTTGGACACTGTCTGAGCCATTACCTTTGTACTCTTTGTTGGAACATTTTAAACGCAATATTTCCCTTTAATACAAACACTGGTTTGAAACAACTTTCACAACTTAAAGGCCCAATTCTTACACCCCAAACAGTACTCCTTAACCTTCTTACTTAAGCCCCTCCTACAATTATGTGAAATTCAACCTCATCCAGGCACATTCTCAGTTTATATTGCTTCAGAGTTAGTATAGAAAAGCTAAATGTGTATAATCAAAACAGTCTCAGTACCGTTCATGCTGTGTAATTTAGTCTTTGGTACTCTGCATTGTTTGAATTTGCTGTCAATTAAAAAGCTAAGCCAATTGAGAGTTTCTGTAACCTCCTATAAGAAGTGTAGTTTGGGGTGAGAGGATTGGCCCTTTAATGTGTATTCAGGAACATTATTTTAGGTACAGCCATATTTCTAGGAACACTTTACCTGTGTAATACATCTTTACTCTTCAATCTATTTTCTTTTATTTTAAAAAGTGGGAAGTGGTTGAGGTTAGTAACAACGTTCTTCCCACTGTTTTGTGATTGATATCCACGGTACTGTAGATTTATATTTGTTGTGCATTTTTATTGTACATTTGCAATACTTTATTTTATTGCAGTGGTTAATAAACTTTGCTGTCTTGGAGAATTGCAGCTATTTTCTTGGTTTTTTGAAGCTTTTTACATCAAATACCCAATTTTGTCATTTCCATGTCACAAACCCTTTAAAACTAAATATTCACAAGAGTGTGATGTAAAATTGCACTCATCATTATTCACACTCATCTTTATCCTAGTGTCCTTCTTATGCTCATCCTAATTCTTTTACTTTCATTCAAACATTTGTGACTATCATGACCACCAAATTGTTCCCCTACAGTACATAAGAGACCCTCAGTCATGTGTAGATATCTATGTTGTCAAGTATGATTCTTAGAGATTTTTTAAACTCAGATAATTCTTTGATCTGGATGAGGTGTTTATGAGATTTAAAAATTTCAATTTCTAATACTAGTACATCTAAATGTTTAAATATATGAATGGCGTGGCCCATTAATAAAGGCCACTGTAAGAAACATCATCTCTAGTTTGAAAAATCCTGGGATAAAAATCTATACCCCTCAAATAAGATCAAGTTTACCAAAAGATTTGCAGGCCAGTGTAAACAGGTTCCTATATTCTTTTTTTAAGGATGTGGCCTTATTAGGTCTTGTCAATATACCCTGGCTGAAGGAATGAATGAAAAGGTTTTCAATATCTCATTATTGAGCTAAAGTGCAGTTTAATACATGTATGGTATTGATAAACTTGTTATATTCCTGCAGATATACACAAGAAATGGAACCATTCCAGCGAGTTATACAACCAGAGGAATGGTGGTTGTACAAAAATCCAAGGACAGAGTCATACGTCTCTACTCATCTTCTTTATGTAAGTCTTTTTGCAGTTTTAACATTTTTGTCTTTGAGAATGAGAAAAACCTACAGTATGTAGTATGCATGAGTGACAGCTCTCTGGTGTGTGTGTGTACAGTATGTATGTATGTATGTACATATGTACGTACATATGTATGTATGTATGTATGTATGTGTGCATGTATGCATGCATGTATGTATGTGTGAATGTATGTATATACTGTATGCACGTGTTTGTGACATTTTGTGCTTTAAGACAATATCTCAGGACTTGAATCTCTGTCAGTTCTCAAACATATATGTATGTAAATCCCCATATTATCTAAAAGTGTCCTGTTGTTTTTTATGAGGTCAAAGGTCATCAGGGTATAAGGGCGGTGCCCAGGAAATGTCTGACATGGGCTCAAGTTCTCTAACAGGACTGTGGGGGAGGAAAAATTTGTGGCTTTAATTAGAAAGAAGAAATTCAGAACGGTGACTCTTTTATTGGAGGGACTTGGGAAACTAGACTGGCCTTAACAGTTTTCTCAGGGAAGGCTGGCCCGCCTTTTCCAGTTTGGTTGGAGAGCATTAATCAGTCTGATAAGCTTTACAAGTCACATAATTTCATACTTGGTGTGCACATGCATGTATACCTTCCAAATGGAAAATAAAGGTCTTGGCTGGATCTACATACTTGAACCAATTGGTTAAAAGCTGGGCTGGAAAACTCCATCTAACCTGGCCTGACCTGACCTGACCTGACTTGACCTGACCTGACTCAAGAAACCCACATTTTGTGGGATTGGCCCACATTGGAACATTCAAACCAGCTGACCTGCTAAACCCGTAAAAAATCTGCATTTCAAATATCCACGATCTAGAGCTACAAAACAAAACAAACAAAACTACACCCTACGGTATTCAAATTTGGCAAATTACATCATAGTGCATTCAGCTGTCTGCTTTGTGCAAGGCATGCTTGTTTTGTGGAATGTTGCAACATGCAGTTGCTAACCATTGTAGCTGGTATCACAAATATTCTGATGTGAGTATTCCATTAATGGTCTCATGGCACAACTTGCGAAACCAAAAGCACCTGCTTTGTGGGTTACAGACCAGCTCGTCTCAAAAATTTCAACCCAACAAACAAATAAAAAATTTTGAGCCGACATTTTCATAACAGCTCCATTGGTTGGCCCATCCTATGCAAATATATGTAGATCTAATTACCTATGCATGAGGGAGACTTCATCAACATTTCTTTTAACTAACACTTGTTAGGTAGTAATGGTACACATTTTTGTGAAAGAAACGTATTTCTTCAAAAATTTCTGTTATGGAGAATGTGTGAAACCATTTTGGTGTAACTTTAAACACAGGCCTGGTTCGCTTGCTCTATCACTTAGCAACCAGTGTCATTCACAATATATGTGCTATGTAATACCAAAGCTGTGCTGCAAAAGAAATTTAGGATAGCAATAAACAACAATGATTGTTATCATTGGTGTTCCAATGTCTGTATTTTCATCAACTTGACATCAGCTATAGTTTGTTAACTGTTGCATATATTTGTTTATTTTTTCAGGTACTTATTATACTGGTACCACTGGTTGTCATCCTCTTTGTGTCTTTTCTTCGTAGGGATTACCTGGACACTGGACATGCCATTCTTGGTAAGTACAGCATATGGCAGATGTTATCAAATGAAATCCAACAGAGGAAATGAGGTGGAAAAGATGTGGAGGAGGGGGGGGAGGGGTAAGAAAATTCTAGTATTTTGGGGCTGTCCTTTACATGCTTGCCAACTGTTCTATTTAAAGTGGAACCATTCCATTTTCTTTGAACATTAAGTAGGGTTGAAGAAAAATCGCTTCAAAACTTGTGCTTCCATTATGACAGACAGGCCTTGTACTTTTAGGCATACAAGTGAGATCACACACCCCCACTTTCCTCAAATAATTGTGAGAAATAACATTATTTGTACACCAAGATAAAGAATGGGACGTCACATAAATTCAAGTTTAATAAAACAGCTCAAGGCCTTATATAACCTACCAAAAAGGATGTGGTTGTATCAGAATGCATGGTGCAATATATAACTAAAAGGCCAATAGAGTGCTCTTGTTGTTGCTGCCATGGCTTTCATTATAAATTACATTATAGTTTTTCAAAATAAGACTTGTGGTTTCTTTTCCAAATAAAGTCTTGACCTAAAAATTACAATATATAATGTGAGTTTCCTGGAAGCATTGAATAAAGTTATGAGGCATTGTTAAGTTGTCAATGGCTTAACACATATTATTCAGAATTGTTGTAAATGGGACTGACGCACATTGAACAAGTGTATGCACAAGTTTTTTATGCCTGGAGAAATTGTGACATTTCTTTTTTAATAATTGAAAGAGCTATTTTAACACATTTTATCAATGACTGTTCTAATAAAACTGTCACAAATTAGTTGCATCTAATGCATTGGAGGAGTTGTGAAAATATATTAAATCCCCATTCTTTGTACTCCCACGCTCCATAGTTTTGAATGTTTTGATCCAAAACTTAAACTTCAAAGAAAAGCAGAATTTGTTCTAATAACCTAAATCTGGGATTACAGCCCTCTCTTTTTAGTCTCAAAATCGATCTGTATTCTTAAAGTAAAGAGAGTGGAAACTTTCTGCTCAAAAATTGTTGAAGGTCAACTACGGAACTGCTAGTGGGGTTGGTTTAAAACAGTCTATTTACTAGTAGATGCTAGACAGCTTATGCAAGTATTATTCCGAAAGGGAAGTTTGCTTCCTGAAAGGGCTATATCTCTTAGGAGAAGCTTTAACTTTATGTGACCACACCCTCAATGTGATCAGACCCTTGCATCAATTCAGCCATATGGCCAGACCTGTACATTTTTTAAGTTCAGTCATATGGTGCCAGACCGAATATCATATATGTAGGGCTAGATCCCTACATCATGTTTGTTCCAGTCATTAGAGCCACCAGACCTTTACATCAAAGTTCAGTCATATGTGGCCAGACCTAGGTTACATCAGAGTTTAGTCTTAGCTCGCACATAGTTGTGTCTCAATATGGCCTTGAGCAATTGAAACCAGTGCTGGCTACTGTCACTTTGTCTTGCAGATTTTTTTGTTTACATTATTGGGAGGGGATGGCAGTCACCTGCAACTAAAGTTTGTGTTTAACTTTTGTTATGATTATCTTGTTGTTGATATAGACAAATCTGGACAGCAAGTGATGGTCTGATTTCAGTCTGCCATAACTGGTCTATCACCTTTCAATCTTTCAATTTTCTTGCTTAGCTGTATCATGGATGGATGTACACTAAATCATATATTGATTCCTTCAATTTTGCTGAATGTGAGGGTTTGAAATTCATGTAGACAATAAATGAAAATGATTTAAGGTTGATGCATATCGACCTCACTGATGGTTGCCTAACGTAGTTACTAAATACAAGTGCTGATCAGATTCATCCATACGGTAGTTGTGGCTTTTGCTAGATATTCTTTTTATTCCCTCCACTGTATGTTTTGTTGGTAAAATGTTGGATCATTTATTGTAACTGTCAAACTTGTCATCAGTAAACTTCCACTGCAAATGTTTTTAATGCAAAATGACAATCTCACTGTTCTCTCTTTTTCTCATTTGTATAGCCTGTTCACTTGGTATGCTTTTAACTGGTTTCATCACAAACACTATTAAAGTCATGGTTGGAAGGTATGTGTCCTCTCTTTTTGCAAAGGGAAATGCGGGTGTGGAATGTGGATAAGCATGAAATTGAGTGCAGAGTGGGAGTTCTTGCAGGTGTAGTCCAGGGCACACCTTGGTTTCCTTAGAGGGGTCCATAGAGCAAAAAGTCCCTGGAAGCTCAGAGGATTTAGCATACTGTACCTCTGGGTGAAAAGGTATATAAGTGTTTTGGTTGACCTATCTTCAGTGTTCCCAACTTTTTCAAGTGTTGGGCAGGTGTGGGTTCTTGGAAAAATCTGAGGGACCAAATTCTCCCCCTCCCCCCCATAGCTCCCCCTTCTGTTTTCATTCTTTTTGTGTATATAGTAGAGTTGTCCAAGTACAAATAGTAGTCTTTGCTGCTCTAAATTCAGTATTTTAGACAGAAAAGGAAGGTATTTATACAAGTTTAATAATTGATGTGGGCTTTTTTGTGTGTATGTGTGTGCAGAATAATTGGAGGTTTAAAGTGATGAAAAACTAACAAACCTATAACATATGAGTTGTCCCAACTAAAATTAACACATGATCAAAAAATAAAATAAAATAAAGAATATATAAATAATGATTACTTCTTCTTGTGCAGTAACTTTCCACAGGGCGACGTCAATGTTCCCAAGGTTCCCTGTTCCCCAGGTTCAATGTTACCTCATCTTGGGAGCATCCACACTTCTGGGAACATTAAACCCCGGGAATAATGAACCTTGTTATCATCGCCAAATCATCGAGATATACGAAAACAGGGAACATCAAACCTTGGGAACATTGAACCCTGTGAACATTACTACAGCGAGCTGTGTCCTTTTGAAATGAGAACGTTTTTTAAAGATAGTTTGACAGATATTATCATTGTGGCAGTGGTACATTAATTTGTTGATGTATAGACAAATCCGATTAGCAATTGTTTTTAGTGACTGTAGGCAGCCATTAGTGGGGTCCATCAGCCTTAAATCGTCTTCATTTATTGTCTACGTGAATTTCAAATCCTCATATTCAGTGAAGTTGAGAAAATGAAGATACACCTCAGTGTACAACCATCCATGGAACAGGTAAGGAAGGAAATTTGAAGATTAAAGGTAATGGACCCCAGTAATGGCCAACAAAATTCAGACCATCACAATCTGTTTGGATTCGTCTATAGCTAGATAAATAGTCATGCTTCATTCTGGTCAGGAGTGAGCAAAGGGAGAGTGACAAAACACTCATTTTTTTCAAGAGATGTTTTTATACCTCATTATAACTGTTTAAACATGTTTCCAGCTGTTATAAATTTTGTTGTAAGTGTTTGAATGATGGATGTACTGTATTTTTGTTTGGAATAAGATACTGATTTTTCAATCCCACAAAATGTAAAAAGTAACAAATGTTTATTTTCAGACCAAGACCAGATTTCTTCTTCAGATGTTTCCCTGATGGTGTTCCTACAAAAGACTACACTTGCAAGGGTGATGCATCAGCAATAATTGAAGGAAGAAAAAGCTTTCCCAGTGGGCATTCTTCATGTAAGTTTAGAGCATGCACAATGTAAAAACAGCTCACAATATTTGTTTACACAAGCATCACATAGAAACACAAGTGATAAGTTCCACCTTAACATTTGCCTGCCAGCAGTCATTTGTAAAAATAAATAATATATCAGAGAAATTATCTTTTGTAATGTTCCAACAGTACCCACAGATCCAAATTTAGCATAATATATCCATACATATTCAAATATAACTAAACCAGTGCAACCAGCAGTGATCCCAGATACATACTTTTAAGTCTCTCTTTTTGGGTAGAGCATGAATATAGATATAACAATATAGATATAGTTATAATTTGGTAGTCTGACAGAAGAATTCTGTTATTTCATGGGATGACATTAGAATGCCTGTAAGTTTTTTCAACTGGTGACTATATTGATTTCAATTCAAGTGAGTGGCCTCCTCCAAATAGTGTTACAGTATTAATGTTTTGTATGTAAATTCAATAGGGCTGAAGTAAAATAGCAGTAAGATAAATTACAAAAGAGGTGATCAATTGTTTTCATATCATTGATACAAAAATGAGCATTTGTTTGAATGTTTAGTTAAATTCATTGTTACCTGCGGTAAGCTGTTGTGATATATTTAACTTGTTTGTGTGTTAGTTCTGTTCTGATGGAATTATTTTTTGGAAGTTAGTTAAGGACACATCCTTTTTTCTTTTCACATAAGTAGGTCGTAGATGGAATGCAAGTGTAAGATGGGGTATTTTCACTGCCACACACACATACACACACAGCAATTACCCGTATTCAATGCCTTACAGGGTACACAGAACTGTTCCCCCTGAGGAAATGGTCAGAATTCCCCTTTAGCCATTTAAGTCATGCGGCAGGTGAATGCCGCGAGCGAGGGTGGGCACTTACATATCACGTGACAGAACTCATTGCAGTGTCCAAATTTGTGGGTAGCTACGCCAGTAACCGACTCCGCGTGAGCGAGGAAAGACGTGCGAGACTTGAGCTCTGGTGAGTGGCTTGTACTCAGCAAGGTATCGTTTACAGGCTCACATACACACACAGCACATACCTACAAAATTAAACCTGCATTTCTGAATAAAGCATAGAACCTTGTTCTGAGTAAACTGAATATACTGAATAGCAATGTTGAGGGAAAAAGATACAGCCTTGTTGGGTAAAACATAGCCCTTCAGGATAAAACATGCAGCCATGTAGGATAAGATAGAACATATAGCCCCTAAAAATAAAAAAATAGCCCTGTAGGATAAAATGTTTGCAAGAATTCTTCACAGATCTGCATAAAACAATGCTTTCATATACATACAAATAGAATGACAAATTCACAAATAGACAACAAGTAGAAATCATGAATATTCAATCAACAAAAGAGTCACTAGATTACCATGCATTTTATGCTATTTATTAAGTCAATAGAGTGTTAGTGTGCACATCCTCTTGTTTAAATATACACCCAGTATAAAAGAAGTATCTTTTTGAATTACTTGAAGTGGTCAAAAAAATTATGTTTAGAACTTTGTTGTGCAATGTGAAATAAATACAGTACTTTAACTTTTATCATGCAGTACTGAGTATGTGATCTTGTGTAGTGAGTATTCATCAGAGTTGTTACATTTTTTTTTTCATTCTGCAGGGGTGTTTTCAGCTTTTGGTTTTATTTCATTATATCTTGCTGGAAAACTGCACACATTTGAAGGCAAATATAGAGGGCATTCTTGGAGATTGTTAACATTCCTGGCTCCTTTGATGATTGCCCTCACAGTAGCAATTTCACGAACAATGGATTACCATCATCACTGGCAAGGTGAGACAATGTTATTCTCAAAAGTGATAGACATTTTGGCAGACCCATCAGTTACAAAGGATTGTGGGATAGGGTTTTGGTACGCATCATTTTTGTCAATGGTATTTTATTGTTGCAAAAAATCATGCACGCTTACATTCTGTCCCACAATCCTTTGTAATGGTTATTTGAGATAGGTCGGTCTATCATGCAGTATGTAAGACAGATTCAGCATGCACATGTACTGGAATAAGACCTTTATTCACCGGTACACAAATATACTCAAGACTTGAAAAAAAGGAACATTCTGCCATTTTACATGATGCTCCACATAAGCAGTTGAGTAGGGGAAAAAATCCAGTAACCCGCAAATGGAAAAAGAGCCTGTAGGTGAAGGTTATAAGTTGGAAGTATAAAACTCAAAAAATTGAATGAATCAAATTCTTACTGTATATTCCCTAATAAATGCCCCTGTGGGCATTACAGTTTTGAAAAGGGGACATTTATTTTTGGGTGTATTTTAATAAAAAAAAAATTAACTTAATGCTAGAACCTACTCTAGTGTCTTTAAACAATCTGTGAGTTCCTTAGATATTCAGGTGAAAGTTTAGACGATACTGTTATCGAAGCGTATCTTGAATTGTGATTGGCATTTTTTTAAGTTTGTTTGAAACTTTTATGTGGATCAAATCACAAGCTGTATTCATTTTGGAGCTTTTATTGTGAATTGTGATGATTGCTAATTTTGTGTTTCTAAAACTTAGACATGTTGTGCGTGGATCGACATGTGAAATGGTAAACTGTTTTTGACATTAGGCTACTGTTGTAACATTAACTTAAGGTTTAATCTGTGGTTTGGGCCTGTAACCCAAGGAGACCCCAGCCTACGCAGTTGTTAAAAATTTTGAGGGGACGTTTATTAGAGGTGAGGGGTGCTTATAAGGGAATATACAGCATAGTCAAAGGTTTTTTTTTGTTGGTGTTGGTCACAATTGTACATGCCTGCCCCAACTGGAGTATGCATTTTATGTTCTGTGTTAAGGTCATTTGCATATTTCACTTAAATCTGTGAGTGTTGTACTCTATGCATGAGAGTTGAAAGTCAAGAAGAAGGGGGTGTCTGGTGTGGGGTATCTGAAAAATGAGTACTCATTTTACTCATTGTGCATTTGTGAAAAAAGTATGAATGACTGATAGAAGAATTAATGCCCATCTTCCACTTTGCTACCCCCAATTCTGCAGAAGTGTCATTTCAAGACAATAGACTGCAGTTCCTCTGCATAGCTGTGTTGTTCAGACCTTGAATTTTGAGGCATGCGATTGCAATCACTCACCATAACTCTCCTTAAATCACTGCAAGGGGTGTGATATTACGCACACCTAATTGAAGACGGGCGCTCATATACATGTTAATCCATTTACTTAACAGCACACCTACCATACTCCTTACTTTCCTGAGGAGTGTGATCTGTAGCACACCTGGGGCCCGTTCCACAAAGAGCTACGCACAATCTTAAGTGTGATTTAGTGTTGACATAAGTATGGGGAATCAAACTTAAGATTGTGCGTAACTCTTCATGGAACGGGCCCCTGGATTATCTAAAACTCAAGACCTCGTTGTTGTCCACCATTTAGTAAAATTAAGCTTGTTTTCTATTTTTATGTGGGTTAGTAACAAAGTATGGTTGCATCTTCTGCAGCTTGGCTGAGATGGCTACAGCTTAGATGTTTGGACATAGTGCCCATGGCAACATTCAACTTTCTTATGTTTTATTTTATTTATTTTTTTCTGCTTCTTTTAGATGTTACTGTTGGTTCCCTGCTTGGATTTCTCTGTGCCTATATCAGCTATTTCCAGTATTACCCAGCCTTCCATCAGCCCGGGTGTGACAAACCATTAGTCTGGACACCTGCTGCTGCTATAATTCCCAGGACCTACTCAGATTCCAGGTTAGCTCAGGGGACCAGATCATCATGGCCCCTAGAGGACACAAGGAGGGATACCATACCCCTGTTGGAAGTTAAAGAAATGTGATTTTTTATCACTTTTTCACAAACTTTCCTTAAATTTGATGAACTTTAAAAATTTGCCCATGCGGTGGACTGCAGAGCTAGTTAAATGAAGTGGTGCAAATTTACAAGTGCTGTGACTGGAATTATTTGGCCTCAAGTAAATTCTCAGTCAGGAATTAAAACATCTAAAACCTAAAGAACAAAGGAAATGCTCACGTTTAAAACTGATCTTGCTTAGCACAAAATCATGTGGTCATGAATCAAGAAAGTTATATAATTTTAATATGATTAGGAAGGTACCAAAACTTCTGGTGTTCATGGAATATGGCAAATGTGATGGACATCAGAAAAGTTTGTAGACAAACATTCCTATGTTAGTTGCCAATTTTCAGTTTAGATGGTGCCACACTCACATTCTTTCATAATTGCAGAGGTTCAACTACGTGGTGCCTTAAATTCCTTTGTTAATTGATTTAATGATTTCACACCCCGAGTAAGATTTCATAAAATTTGAAAAGGTGTGTAGACTGTGAGTGGGGGCATTTTAATACTCTTCACACATGTTTCACTACCAAAAGAAATGCAACTTGAAGTTAAATTGACCTTGTAGAAACATCCGTTGGTGCAGAACATTTCCATTATGCTTTTAATGCAAGCTTAGTCATTCTCAACTTACAGTCTCTTTTAATTTTATGATGCTGTTAGTCATATTAGGTCAGAGATAGAGTGTGTATTAAAAACACAATGGGAAAACTCTCTGTGAAACTCTGCACCACAACTTGTAAAAGGCTGCACCCACCACTAGATTAGACAGAGGTGTGTAAGTTTAGAGCTAAACTTTTGTACCTGATCTCTGTCCAAGTGTGGTCCTTGTTGTGCCCTCAAGGCACTTTGATTTGGCCAATGAGAAATATTATGAAAGAAGGTAATTTAGTGTTGGTTTAATCTAGTCAACAGCTGGAGCAGAGTGGTGGTGTAGGGGGTGGGGGTGGGGTTTGTAGATGGGGGGTGGACAGTAAAGGATTGCCCCTGGAGATACTTTCTCCCTAGAGGCAATTAAGCAGTTACCATTGCTTTATTGCAGTGTAATATCTCCTCATCTGCCTGAAGATTGTTTTCTATCCCCCCTTGTCTGGCAAAAGGTATGGATGTAATGCTTCATTTTAAGTCCCCAAAATTAAAGCTGTACATAAAGCTTTACATATATTTCTCCTGTGTCGAGGTAGATCCTACACTATGCACCTACCCTAGTACATCCTATACCCATAGGACTATGTGGTCCTAAATACACAATGTTGATCCAGTTTTCACAGGAAATCGGATCCACCATGCTGTATAGTATGTTAGCTTACATGTATCCAAAAAGCAAATGCCGTAGCACTTTTACACTGTCAATTTAATTCTTTCAAATTATTTTAATTATTTCTAGGCTCTTGTCTGTAAAAAACATACTGTTACTTAATGTAATGTCTTTTTAATCTGGTGCTATTTATTGATGAATTTATGAAGGTGGTAGGCACGTTCAGACCATTTCCATGTAATGCGTAGATTCTAGGTCTTAAGAAGTTAGTTAGATGGGATTTAACCATACACCACCATAAATGTGTTAGTGTCACCAAGAAAAGAAAAAGGCATATTGTTGACATAAAAACTACCAAAAAATGAAATGGATGGGGGGGGGGGGAGTCAATTTCCACTAAAAAGAAAGCAAAGGTGGGAGCCATGTCAGAAATTTCTGTAAAGTTTACTTTTCTTGAGAAAGCCAAGAATAAGGAAAGAATCTGTTTGTTCAAACAAAGTTTTTAAATTGGGCACATTGTAGTATTTTTGGCAAATATGGGAGTATTCATAACAGTTAATGAGAATGTGACTGACAATGATAGCACAGTCACAGGTTATACAGAATGGTCTTTCATCTCCTTGAAGTTAATAGGCATTGGAGGTCTAAAGTAGGGATCTCAGAGTGGGTCATTTGCATCCTATGACAGATGAGTAAATGATTTTATGATTTAGTGGTTCAGCACTGACAGATTTTGAAAAGAAATACTTTGTTTTTTTGAAAGAATTCCAACTGGGGTCGATTTGTGTCATACACTTATCATATGAAAATGATTCTGTGTGTGACAGTTGTGAATGTAACGACATTGTGCATTATCTGAATCAGCCCTTACTCCTATTGCGTACCACTTAACAGTCAATCACCGGACCTCTGTCAACAATTGTGCAGAAAGTTGGCAAGATTACTCAATGCTCCCTACAAACACCTAAAATTTTGAGAAGTCAATGAAAAATATGATAACACCTGATAACACTCAGACTGTATGCAAACATCCAGTATAATCTTGATTTTCCCTGGAGGTCACATCTTAGATTGTTTAATTGTTAGATGATTTGAGTAAGAGCTATTTCATGTTAGGTGGGTGCTTAATCAGATTTTGAAATGCTTAATTGAAAGATATTATCTTACATGTGTTGGGAAAAGCTAAGTTAGACACATCTGGGTAGGTAGCATTTTATCTTCCTTTCTGCAACATTTACAAAGATGTAAGAGTTCATAAAATCCATTTCGCTGGACAAAACATTTTGCCATTGTCACTGTGGTTGGAGTTGCCAAAGGGTAGGGAGACATTGTTGTTTACTTCATTTTCATTGATCATTTTATGTAAATCTATTTTTTAACTGCAAAAACGTACTTGGAAAACAGAAAAGGATGACACCCTTTTGTTCCTGGGCCTCTTTGTAAGTTGAAATTTTTTTTCAAAGGTGGAACCCTCCTCTTAGGCTCATCCCCCAGGCTGGCAATCATGGAAAACAGTCTCAGGCCTTGGACCTCAGTTCTAAGTCTTCTTGACTTTCATCTCTGCGTTTAGGTTTTGGATGGGCATTTTTATTGAAGGATATGTATCACCTTTAAGTTTCCAGATTGTCACTGAAAGTTGAAAGTCCTTAGCATCTTCTTTGATACCAACCTCATAATGTAGACATTCCAATCTTGTGTCGTGTATGTGTTTTGCACCAACATTTCTTAAGCTGCAGTCATATTAAATGGATTAGATTCTGATCTGATTTTTCTGGCCTTTTGTGTAAATCTTCTCCATCTCTGGTCATGTGGAGCCAAAAATTTGTCAACCAATGTAAGTATATTATTTGCATGTGATGTCTATTAAAATAAAATGCCAACTGACTTTTTTGTGACATCAAACTGATGTACATTTTTTTATAGTCCGATAACATCTGTCCCCTGATGTGACTTCACAAAATAATTTGCATTAACTAAATTTTTATAGTGCTGTGCTACAACTCAAACATTAACACAAGTTGGCAAGTTATTGGCTCTTTTTAACCAGAGATGGAGAAGTGGTGGTTTTGACAGAAACTTACAAAAATCAGATCAGAATACGATCTGAATATTTAGTTGTGTGTCCGTGGCTTTAATTAGCTTAAGATATATATTTCTCATATATATTGCTAAGAATTTTTAAGATGTTGCTGATTTTTTCATAAGCTATCTCTATGTAACCAACTATGAAACAATTAAGGTTCAAAGTTGAAAAATTTTAGCATCATGCATACTACAACTTTGATCATGTTTAAAGACTGTGGTTTTGGTCTAACAGTAAGAGCATCTGCCTGTCATGCTGAAGGCACGGGTTCTATTCCCAGGTTGAGTCATACCAAAGACTCTAAAAATGGAACCTACTGCCATTGTGCATGGTGCTCTGCATAAGCAATGGAGTAGGGAAAACAAGCCAGTGAGCTACAACCGGTAAAAAGGCTGTGGCTGGCTTGACTTAAACCAATAGGTTGGAAACTGGGCCATAAACCTCCATCTAACTTGATCAAGTTTAAATATTTAAATAATTTTATGCCTTGCTCACAGCTCATCATTTTGGACATATTTGGAAGCTCTTGCCAAGAAATGAACTTTTATGACTTTCCTATTCTATAAGAGGATATTTTCTTCCAAGTTTTTGCAGAAACCTGTAATATTAGCATCTTGAATTGTATATATTGTGAACAACCTTTGGCAATTTAGGTCAATGTGTATTGAGACACATTGAGTTGGTTCATGAAATTGTTCAAATTTTTCCAAACCAAAGTTTTCTTTACAAAATAATGACAAATGGTCAATCTTAGACAATCCCTAAATGCTACATTCAAATAAATGTATTGTAACGGCGGGCTAAAAGCCCTTGTTATTTAAGCTATGCGTTTTACATACTACCTGCAAGTTGTCACAGTCTGTATGTAAGATTTCGTTTGTCAGTCTGTGCAGGCCAGTTTTACCCTGGGAGTGGGTTGTTTTCTTACTTAAAGTTGTTTGTCAGGGGGATTAAGTTATTTTTGTACTTGGGCGATTATTCTATCCCTGTCAGTCATGGTCACCTTTTATTCAACTCACGTGTACTGGCCATGTGTTAGCGTAAGCCCCAGATTAGTGCTCCGTGCATCACAAGACTTGAATGGGTGCACTAATTGGATGTATTGTGTACTCGTCTGGGTGTCTCTGGCCCAGACGTTAAGCTGTATTGTTAAGGTTTGGTTTTTAAGGGGAAGTCGTAAACAACTCGGGGAGAAAGCCAGTTAGCCGGTGTCTAGTAAAGACGCGTTTAATTAGAGACAAGGAGGACAATTCTGAGTTGGACGGCAGGCTTCACGCCCTGAAGCCGCCAACTTTTATCTCCATCCGGCAGGTTTTAAGTTTTCGAGGAGTTTTCACCCTGTTTTCTAAGAAATAGCCTTCATTATTTTTGTGTAATTAAGTTTTTAAGAATATACAGACCAACCGTTTATCACTCTCTGGAGTCATTTTTCCGGTGTTCCTGTTTCTCTGGCCGATCAAAATACGTCACCTCAGGCCAAGAACCCCACCCTGTTGGCCTCACGCTACCAATCCTTAAAGCAAACCCCCATATTCGTTACAGTATCAAGAGTAAGAAATTAGTAATTCAATTCTGTCTTTTAAAATTTGTGACCAAAAAAGTCTTAAATCATGCACAAAACCATTGCAATCTGTGATACCAAGGAATACAAAATATTTATTACCTTATGTGTAACTATTGCATGAAAAGCTTGACCAATTATGACTTGACAAATTCTAGCTTGGCCAATCATAGGCTTTGTCATGTGGTAGTACTCCCCAACACTGTTTGTTGAATGATCAGTATTAATTCAATATTCCACTTTAGGATAACACAGTAAGTGGGAAATCTAGAATTTGAAAAATATATATTTTAGAGGTTGCAAAATGAATCTTGTTCATAGCTAGTAGCTTGTTCCATTGTTCAGATAAAATGCTGAAATTCATTCAACTAAAGCAAAATAGTTCATTGTGCAATAATTTGTGACTTTCATGTTGTACAAATCAAATATCTGTTTTGTTTCCCTTTCAGATTACAAATGTTTTTGACCTTGAATGCTTCTTGTTTGCTTACATAGCATGGTGTGCAGAAAGTGCTTAATTATTACATCACCTGATAAGTGTAAGAGTGCTATCACATATTGGTACAAGATGCAGTAACTTTCAGGAAAACAAAGATTGTAATTTGAGTAGTACATCAATGACATCGCAAATTATTGCACAAGGTACCACTTTAAATTGAATGAATAAACTTCAGCATTTTATATCTCAGCTCAGGAATGTCCTATGAAAATGGGGTTTAACTATTTGAATCTATTTTTCATGCTGTGTAATATATACTTTTGAAATTTTAGACTGAGGTACACTTTAATCCTCTCTTGCATGAGGAAGTCAGAATTTAGAGCAATATCTGCAAGAAATGAGGAGAGAGATTTGAAGATGTTTTGCATTTTTGAATGGTGCATAATTAAAATGTCACAATGTGAAATGCTCAGCTTTTATTTTTATCCAGGGTGCATGATACTAATAAAGATTTATGCATTCTTTTATTCCATACTCTCTTCCAATTATTACCTTCTTGCAATATTTGTCATGTTATTGTTGGAACGGGTCCCATCACTCTACTTTTACGTTAAGCTGCTGTCACACACAGGCCCATAGTCAGGATTGTTGTTTTGGGGAGCACCAAATATGTTGATCACCATTCTGGGGGTGGAGAGGTAGGCTTATAGGGGAAAGGTAAATAGAATAAAAAATGGTTCCCTACTCTGATACCTGTAGCTAGGACCTTGTGTTACACTACAGCGAATATCGATTGGATTCCAACCAATTTTTGTTTTTATGGGTTTTTTATTTAAATCTTTTTCATCCCTGGTGGGAAAGAACCCAAAATTTGCCAACCTGTGTAAATGTGAGTTGCACCACAGGACTATGAAAAGTTAATTATACTCATTATTATGTGACATCACATCCATAGAAAGACAACTTTTATCTAATAACCCTATCTGAAAAAATAATGTAAGTGTGACATCAGGAAGTAATTGATTAGTAGATGCAAATTATTTGTTTACTCTGGTTGAGATTTTGGCTCTTTCCAACCAGAGAAGGAGGAGATTTGAACAAAAATTCACAAAAAGGATCACAATCCGATCCAGTTTTGTTGTTGTGTGGAAGCAGCTTTGTAGTCAGATTGGGTTTTTATGAACCCTAACCTTATAACCTTCTGCAATCTAACTAAAATGGAACATTTCCCAACAAAATATCTTCATGCACTGGAACAAGGAGCTTTTATCCCATCCCGTGCAAAATTTGTGTCTGATTTGTTTAAAAGATATCTGCCCAGGCAACTTTAAATTTTTGTACCAACTACATGGTTGGAATACCCAGCTTATTGATAAATCCAAAATCGAGGCCAAGCATTTTAAATGAGAGAGCATTTTCCTTCCTTACACATGACAAGTTTCCATTTGTTCACAATATGCTGATGAAAGTTCAAAGGCTTATTCTAAAGGGGAAGTTTAAGCAAAAATTTAATTTTCATATGTGAAAGAGGAACAAAATCTACACAGTGTGGTGAAAGTTCGATTCAAATTGAACATGTATTTCTTGAGATATCAGTAAATGATGTCAGTAGATTTGTGTTCAAAAGTGAGTTTCAGGGCAGCAGAGCTTATATCACTTCCTCATATTGACAAGGAATGCTTTGTTTCCCTTTGTTTTATCAGACTGTTGTGTTAACCTTGAAGTTAATAGGAGTATGACCTCCCTGTGGGGGATGCAAAGTTTGTAAAATTTTCATGCCACTTATGCAATCACATTTTAATAATATGGGATTGTTGAGGAGAAAATCCAGTATAAAGTTTAAAGAAAAACAAAAGACTGCCCATTAATGTGGGGATGTGATGTCATATGTGCTTGCTTCAAGTTCACTTTTTGTTGAAAATGTGAAAACTTTACGTGCTCATATCTTGGGAACCACACATCAGATTTCAATGCAAATTTCACCGAAATGCTCAGAGTAAAGTACCCCTCTAACATACCATATCCTGTTGCGACCTTAAACCCTTCTTTTAAATGCTTGTCTGCATATGTTGTAATTGCTATACAAAGTCATTCCCAGACTTGAGAGGAGGTATAAAACAAGAAGCCAAACCAACCCTTTCAATAGACAAAAATGATACCCTGCTGTAAGTCTGCAACATGAGGGAATTTGGACTGCGACCTGGTCCAAGTATGATGAGGGCACCATTTCAAAATAGCCAAGCTGCAGTCCCCTCAGCCAAGCTGTTACATGTAGTTTTGACATTATATCTGTGGGAGGCTCCCCTGTACACAGTATATCAAACACTGAATCTTGAAGACCTGGGGCTGATTTCACATGATGCTAGAAGCAAATAGCAAGTTTTAGCCATCTTAAGCTGGCAACTAATAATCCAGCATCTATCAGAGAACTTCCTGTTCGGGTATCTTGAGATCAATAAAGTTAAAGGCATTTGCCCCCTTCAAAGACTATTTGCTCAATAGAGTAATGAGGTTGGTTTAAATGTGGTTAACTGCCGCCATTGCAGAGACAAGCTTCACCCAAGAAAATGTGTTATTCTTGGGTAACATTAGCTAAAATGTCCTGTTCAATTCTAGCACCATGACTAACATCAATTTTAGTGATCATCATTAAATGTTAGTGAAATCAGCAGCTGGGTTTCAACTTTAACACAGAAAGACAAAAGAGGTATGAAAGATTGAGTGGAACAATAAATTTCAAGAAAAGTCAAAATTTATTTCACACCATCTTTTACAAATTCAAAAGACACCCTAAGCATTTTGACACAATTTGTTAATTTGTCTCTCACTAATTAAGATTTTCCTCTGGATTCAAACCCATACATGCACAGTAGCTACAATGCTTGTTCCTACTAATAAATTATGATCATGTAAGGCTTGAAATAACCTCCCTACTCCCATGCCCACCCTCTCCCCTTCCCCTCTCCCCTTCCCCTCTCCCCTTCCCCTCTCCCCTTCCCCTCTCCCCTTCCCTCTCCCTTCCCTCTCCCCTTCCCCTCTCCCCTTCCCCTCTCCCTTCCCCTCTCCCCTTCCCCTCTCCCTTCCCCTCTCCCCTTCCCCTCTCCCCTTCCCCTCTCCCTTCCCTCTCCCCTTCCCCTCTCCCCTTCCCCTCTCCCCCTCTTCCTCTCTTTTTATGATCAAAATTGCCATTGCCTTAAAGGTGAAGAGCATTTGCCCCAAACTTACCTTGAATCAACAGCTTAATCTCACAATTTTCTCCTTACTTATTTCTCTTCAAAGAATTTTACATGTTATATGACTTCAATACTTCATATTCATGGTAAACCAAGCAATTTTTCCCATTCAAGGACAAAAAATATTGTCACATGACTGTCAATAGCCAATCACAACACACAATAAATCTACTATACTAATTCAAGTTGGTTTGACTGCATTTCCCCTCAAATGACCTTGAAAATGCCTTGGTAGGCTATCTTCATTAGCATTCTCTGTGCATCTTTCCTCTGCGCACGTTTTTCCTCAAGATCTCACATGTTGCCCTTCATTTCCCATCGGTGTTTTACCTCGAATCCCCAAGCAAGCTTACTCTTCTTCAAGTTTTTCTTGGCCAGCTTCTTTTTTTTTTCCTCCTGAAAAAAAATAAAGTGAAAATTTAAATCAATGAGAGGAACAAGGTCCATTATTTATTTATCAAAATGATCTTCCCTTAAAATCTCCTGATCTGTATTTTTGAAATCCAGAAATAAAGGCAAGTGCATACATACATTACAAAATATTAGCCTTTTAGGAGATCCGTCGTGGCTACAGCAGTTTTTAGGGAAAAACTGCGGTTTCCAATTATAGTACCTGACCACTGGTTCATTACTCAAATAAGCTGCTTCAATAAGCATCAGATTTGATTACCATTCTGGTACAATAGAAGCCCAACAACTTTGGGGTTCAAATAACAACTTGTTACAAATCCTGAAATAAGTGCTGGCAAAAAGGGAATCAAATTACTTCAGTTAAAGTGCACTTAAGGGCTACATCCCCTTTCAGTTTATTCTGAGGTAAACTTCTATCAAATGTCAACCTTTATGGTCATTTTCAAAAGCTTAAATCGACATATAATTAGTCCTGAGAACAGTTCCTGATGAGAATGTGCTAAGGGTAAATTTCACATCTGAGGAGAAGAAATATTGTCACATGACTCTCAACAGCCAATCATGAACCAGGACAATCGATTACACTATGCCATGCTACATTTCTCCTTAAAAGTTATCCAGGAGGAGAGGGGGAGGAATAGAAGTGTCATGGAGAAAAATATGGGAGAAGAGAATATATTGTCCATGTGATCAGTTACACATCTTACCAGAGGTTTTACCAAAAGGGTTTCCACACGCCTCTCATAATACTGTAGGCAACAAGAGCCCAACGGGCACTGTGGTTCCTTGCTGGATATTATAAGAACTGTACAGCCAGTCTGTGAAATAGTGCTGAGCAAAAGTTCATACTCAATGTTTGTAACATCTTCACAAGGGGTATTTTAGTACTCATTTTACATGAAATCAAAGATTCAATTTCTGTGGCCTTACTGACATTCAACTTTTGTAATGCTTGGTGATCCTTCAAAAACACTACCTCATTTCCATATGTATTTATGCTTGCAATCAAGTTTGATATTATCACCAATAAATGATACACAATGTGGTCAGAGAGAGAAAAACACCCCTTGTATTTCTCTCACAAGTTATTTTTACCTCCTCTCAAATAAAACTTGCTGTTACTTGAAAACAATCTGCCATTTGTCTTGTTTGCTACCTCTACACAGAAAACAGGGTTTATTCAGCAGTCAAGCAGAAAGCAAGTGATTAATGAAGTGTGATAATAGAATGAGGATAAGGTTACCCCACAGAGCACAGCAGTATTAAAGAGACATATTGTAGAATCCATGCATTGCTTCCACTGGCAGAGAGGCCAGTTTAATGCAGGGTGACCTGTGCTCAGTAAAATCTACAGATTTCAGTTATTGCCCTTTTAAAACTTTGAATGATCCAAAATATGTGTACAACCTGAAGGAATCATTACTGAACGAACATAAAGGACAAATTTCTAAGGTGTTTGGGTGCGTAAGCATGCAAAACCAGGTGAGATAAAAAATCTATTGAAACTATCTTTATCTAGCTTACAAGATTTTCTAAATAACATTTCCAGCAGTTGACCTCCAGTGACCTTGATGACCTTTGACCTTAACCAAACACAGATTGATTTGAAATCTGTCCTTTCTACCTTAAAATACTGTGTTAAACCATTTTTCAGTGTTTGACCCCTGGTGACCTCAGATGACCCTTGACCTTCACCGAACATATCCAATTTCATCCTTACACCATAACACATCCACACACCAAGTATGACATCTATCCAAGTTTCCTAACTAGAAATATCCTGTTGAGAAGGTTTTTAGTTTTTGACCTCTGGTGACCCCAAATGACCTTTGACCTCCACCAAAAACAATAGGGCACGCCTTCTCCCTATGACAAATCCATGTACCAAATCCAAGTTCCATCCAACCTTCCCTTGTTGAGTTAGAGCGTACCGAAGCAAGTGTCACACACACACACACACACACATACACACACACACACGCCAACCTGACTACATAGGTTCCTTTGCTACCGCAAGGAACCAATAAATGGGAAGGATACAGTAGATGGAGTTTTTTACGACCCAGTTTTCAACCTATTCATTCAAGTCGAGCTGGCCATTGCCTTTTTTTCCAATTGTGGCTCACTGGCTTGTTTTCCCTTCTCCATTGCTTATGCCGAGCATCAAGCACAATGGCAGTAGGTTCCATGTTCAGAGTCTTTGGTATGACTCAGCCTGGGAATAGAACCCTGGGCTTCTACATGAGAGGCTCTTACCATTAGACCAAACCTGTTGTCTCAATAAATGGGAAGAAGGTGCACTGTCCTTGAACACTTAGACCATACTTGAAACCATGTTTAAATTTTACTTTTGTATCAAGTTGACACTTTGAAACACATTTGTGTTGGTGTGAGATTCAATCTCATCCATCTAACTATTAACCCAAATGCACAGATAACAGATTTTTTTATAGTTCAGGTGAGCTACAAATGCCACTTGTCAGGAAATTAAAGGTCTAACTCTATTTTGCTCCTCACTACCTCCTATTGACCTATGTATATCGTTATTGCCGGCAATAACCATCTGGCAAAACCCTAATAACACTGTGGTAACCCCTACCTAATGAGGGCACGCGATACCTGAAACAGTTCCTACTCTCCTAATCTAGCCCTCCCGCAACTGTCTTAAATTCATCCTCATCCAGACATAAACTCAGTTTATTGCTTCAGGGTGTACACAAGACCCCAACATGTATTAAATGAAAACACTCTCAGTGCAGTACAAGCTGTGTAATATGTGCTACAGAACATTACTGTGCATTTTTTAAGTTGTTGTTGATCGAAGAGCTGAGCCAATGGAGAATTTCTGTGGACTACAACAAAAACTGTACTTTGGGGTGAGAGGATCAGGTTTTTAAGGAGGGTGCTAGGTGTGCTGTTTTATAAAATTTTGATACATGTGCTTCAGCTCTCACTTTTCATCTAGATGTGCCAAAAAAATTGCACCTCTCACTGTAATTTTTAGGGAAGTGATGGTGTGGAAATTCACTTGCACACATCAAAATTCAAGGCCTGAATGTTCTCTTCACAAGTAAAGTAAAACTTAGCTACCTGTGTGACAGTGTTGGACTATTGGTGTGGATTTCCAAATATTAATTACGTTACTTGGTTTCCCTTTTATGGAAATTAGCTGAATATTCCCCTAAAAATTAATACACATTATTTTCAATGGCCCCTCAACAATCCCTGTCAACAGCTGCATGTCTGTTATTTGGTGTTCAGTGAAGTTATTGCATAAACTGTGTCATTAATTGGACTTTCCTATAAATTTACATATTAAAAAGTGTATCAGGAGGCAGAACAACATTTCTGCCCTTTTTACAGATTTTGCAAGTGTTAGTTGTTTTAATTTACCCCCAGTGGAATTTAGGCAAATGTATATATATTTTGGAGGTACTGTAGGGGTGGGAGGTATTTGATATTATGCTAGATGCAGAAAAGAAGAAATCAATTGGACAGTCAATGCAAATGTGAACCAGAAAAGTTTCTTAAACATCTATTGTTCGAAACAGAATTTAATGGTGATTTTTAGGCATTTACCATTTGACTAGTTATTTAAAGGTGATACACCATCAGGCATACAAATGCCATTTCTACTTCCACATGTAAAGTCTTCCCAATGCTAGCAAATGGGTTGTTAAACTGATATCTGGTCCAACTCTACTTTAAGGGCAGTCATTGGCCATCCCAAACTACAGTTTGACTGATATTCTACAGAAATTCTCAAGCAGCACAGTTCTTTGATTGACATAAAATTCAAATCTTGCAGAGTAGCTCATATTACATATCCTGTACGGAGTTAGATGATGTTTTGCAGCTCATTTTCTAAGCAAAGCCAAAGTCTGGCTGAAAACAGTCTTTTTTTCAGTTATGGCTTGTTTTCCAGACTCCACTGTTTATTCTAAACACAAAACAGAATGACAGTAGGTTCCATTTTTCAAGTCTTCCGTATGACCTGACCAGCAGTCTCAGAGTGTTTTGATCACACATTAGGGTCTTGAAGGATCACTAGGGTCTGTCCTGCACCAGTAAACTAGAACTGTGCCTGTCTGGATAACGATGTGTTTAAGACAGTTGTAAGAAGGGCTAGAAGCAGTTGTGGGAGGGGCTAGAAGTAGGTAGGTTACTGGGGTTGGAAATATCTAGGGTGATGATTACCTGACTTCAGACACATATTTAACACACATTTCTTCTTGGCCTTGTCACCCAAACTAAATCTATGCCACTACTGTATATCCAAAGATTAATCTTTCAAAGAATTTGACAGAGCCAATGACAATCACTGACAGGACCACTCTCACCCTTTGTTTGCTACTAATCTAATGACTATCTTGTCATCTTATGTCAAGTTTCACACAATTAAATGTGAATCCTACTGTCAGAACTTTACAATCCTTGACCAGCTCTAATTGGAACTTAATCCTTGACCAATGATGCACTTGCCCTACTTCCAAAATCTTTCAGCTGGGAAGAATATAAAATCTGGACGAAATGGGACGGATGGGTCATATTCTTTCTTTAATTTCTTACATCGATGATTAACCCATTAGAGTTTTTACTTTGAAAAAATAATGATAATGAAAAAAAATAATATTGTTTACAAAAAAGAATAAATTCATATCCTGCACAAGCACAACATGTGTAAATGAATGCCTTTAGGCTTAATTTCTCAACTAATGAATCAATTTTTTTTATTATTTTCATGTGCCTCAATCCAAATCTCTGAAGGATGTTTAGTTTTGAAAACTGTAGTATTCTGCATTTCCTGTTCTTGAGGTTCTGTCAGTCTGCCTGATTCAGCCACTCCTCAGTCTCAGTAAGACAAAAGGAAAAGGCCCTGTCAGAAGCTTGATGCAGTAACAATAAACCCCAAATTATGAAGACTGATTCCTGTTTTAAAAAAGTCAGACGAAGAAGGCAGCTGTGACCAACCAGACTTAAACCAACTGGTTACAAACTGAGCCATAAAACTCCGTCTGACTAGCTAACTAACTTAAAATATGAGACAAAAGGGGCAAATTTCTCAAAATATTTTGGAGGTCTTGTCAGCAGCTGCTGTCAATCTTCTGTATCTCCCACTTTCTCAGTCTAAAACCATCTAGCTCCCAAAATTGAACAAATTAAATGTTCCTTAAGAATCTCACAGCGATTCCTAAAATGCTTACAAAATCTAAAACAAGCACTTTCCTAAGTATACAAATGTTTAAGGGGATAATGTCTATAGCCCCCTGTCTCACTAAATAGCTCCCATCACAAAGGTACCTTCTCATTAGTCCCCCATGTCGTTAATTCCCCCCCCCATCACATTGATCCCACAGGTTTTCAGATGATTTTATAGTCTTGTTTGAGACTGTGGTAAGTTTGCGTCAGCCACCCATTGGCTTTGAAGCCTACAGAGCCGTATAAAGCCTACTTAGCATTGCGCCCTCTATTATGCTTATCTTTTGACCAATCCAAAACCAGAGTCTTGTCCATTACAGTAGAGATCCTGTGACCTTGTACATTTAAGCTCCACCTCTACCAACTTAAGAATGGTTATTCATGATTTTTGTTACTAATTGACAGTCATCAATTCTGTATTTGAAAAGGGTTAAACCGATACTGGCTACGGCTTGCATCTTACCAGACATTCACCTTTCCCTGTTCTCTCTCATGCAAGCTGGAAAACGAAAACTACAAGCACAATTTACGGATCTAGCCTAGGTCTGAGCTAGAGAACCTACAGGGTAGGCTACATCTGGTTTCATCTGGATCATCATAATTAGTAGCTATATAAAGAGTAATATTAACGACGTTGATCACAAACTAACATTAAGTTTAACGTCAGGCTAGTAAACACGGCAGGTGTCAGCGTACAGATCTCATAGTATTGCACTAGGACAGATTATACTGACAGTGCAGTACTGTGTACACTGTGTACGAATAGAGAGGTCTTTCGCTGCTCACTCAGTGGCTATATATATCACGATGAATATGTATGAACGTACGTAGGTGTGTGTATATTTCACTGCTGTCATTGGCTCCCTCAATTTTCTGAGGGAAAATTTAATAAGAAACAAAGAAAAGGTCACATGAACTCTGCTGTAATGGACAAGACTATGGTTTGGAGTGTTCAAAAGATAAGCATAATAGAGGGCGCAATGCTAAGTAGGCTTCAAAGCCGATGTGTGGTGGACGCAAACTAACCAGAGTCTTGAAACAAGACTACAGGTGATTGTGTCTCCTTACCCTAACCCCTAAATCTAACTCAGTTCCCTTACTCTAACCCTAACTGACAATTCTAACCCTTTACCCTAATCCCAACCAGTTGGGGACCAAAGAGATGAAAGCAATGAGATGGGGAACCAGAGTGACAGAACAATGAACCAGAAAGCCAAAAGATTTAGTGATTCCTTGCTGCTTAAATGTAAGTCTGTTTTTTATTCAAATTGAGTGTTTGTAAGTGACCAGAAACAACAGTGATTGTCTTCTCAATGTGGGTAATACCAATGCTGTAACATGTATGAAATACTGCACAACCATAGTTATTATACCTTTCCCTGGTTTGGAAACTCTGCGAACTGACTACTTATGTTCAGACTGCGGTTTTTCGTCAGTCACATGACGTTGATAGTACACGAGAGCCTTGTTGTTGGACTCTTCATACGTACTGTATATATGCAGACAGGGAAACTGATTTCTTCGAGAGTCTCTTGTGAACAATTATCAAACTGTAATGACTTCAATCAGGGAGTATACTATAGCGAAAGGTGCGATCAAGATTTCTGTCTTAAATTAGAACAGCCGTAAAGCGAGAATAACTGTACCCAAACTAAAATAGCAGGACAATCGAAGGCTGAGCTAGCGACAGTAACTTGTTAAGCACACTGAACAATTCCGCAAAATTGCAAAGCATAGTAGCAGTCACACTGTATAACGTTAGACTAGTTGGATTAAACCATTTTAACAAACAAGTGTAATGGTTCATCAGACGAGTGTATTGTACAATATTTATCAGTAACTATGGTCTTACAAAATTTTAGGAAGCCCACCTAACGTAATGAAGTAGGTGTACTTCACCGTTACCGCACACTAACTGCGGTATGTTAAGCCTGTAGGGCCTACTGAACGTCCTCAGCAAAGGTCTCCAAACGCCAGGCTTTGGAACCAGTATTTTAGGCTTATATAGAGAAAATGAAACCCAAGAATTTAATTAAAAAATCTTAAAAACTTACTGATTTTAAGGTCTTTTGCAGTTCCCTTTTAGCCCTTGGGTCAACTTCAATTTCACTTCCCAGCAGAAATAATTGGTGTCACCAATGTACATGCTGATTGTGAGATCCCTCACAATTATCCAACTTGAGATATCGTGTTTACAAGGTTTTGACCACCTGACCTCTGGTGATCCTAATTGGCCTTTGATCTTGACCAAAGATAATAGGGTTTATTTACTTGTTTATAACCAATGCACATGGTAAGTAAGAGATCTCTCAAATTTAGATGTGGTGTTTACAAGAAATTCCCAAGGTCTTTACTATTTGACTCTGACGACCCCAAATGACCTTTGACTTCCACCAAAATCAAAAGGGATCACCTTCTCAATAACGCTAGCCAACACATATTTGCATGTACCCTTTTTGAGATATCATGTTTACAAACAAAAGCATCATATACACACAACACACACACATACATGACATCACCATCCCATATATTCCTTGCCTGCATTTGGCAAGGAATCCAAAAGGGTCCAATGAAAAGGGGAAGAAGTGGCAGTATGGGTTCCATTTCTGCAGTGACCAAGCCAGGAGTGGAACTCCAAACCTCCCAGCAGCGGGTTACATTCTCGAACCACTTGACCAATGCATACATTTATACATTCAGGTGTAAATATGTTATGCTTTTACATCAGACAGTTTTTTTTTTTTCAAGAGGAGGTAACCTGTTTTTGTTTGAGAAAATTGGGCCCCTTTGTACATGAGAAACTGCCCACATTCCTGCCCCCCAAAATAGTTTTTCTCAACTATTTCCCTAAGCATTTTGCAGGGGGGAACTTTATCCCTTACCTACAACTATGGCATAACCTTTCCTCCCAACCACCCTGCCACCCTTCTCCAAGCATCCCAGCCTTCTCTTCCTTCAGTAGTTTACAGTGTTGAATGCAATACAGCATTAAAAGGCCCTCACTTTTCCTTTCAGCAAAGAGCATTAACAGTCCAGGGTTGTTTGCCCTCCTGCAAATTCCTTTTACTGTAACTGTTTCTTACAGCCGAGACTGACTTTAAGTATAATCCCTTCAATCAAACAAAACAATTTTAGACATTTTCTTACCTTTTGACCTTATTAGAGTAATGAAGGCTATCCTTTCAAAATTGTTCTTAAATATCCCTCAAATCAGATAACTCCTACACATACTAGTTCCTCAGAGGTACCCCTGCAAGGCCGATCAATTTGGCGTAAAATACTACAAAAGAGCGAATCAAATCAAGCAATGATAATCTTACCACCCTTCTCTCAGGCTTACATAATTTATTTCCAAAGACTGGACATATATAACTAAACAGAGGCCCATGTCATGTATGTGCAAAAGGATGTGTTTTCTCAACTCTTCTGACTTTTCTGCCGAAAATAGAGTGGCCTTGTTATCACCACACTATGGAAGTATTACAATAATACCAACAAAAATGTTGGACCACATACAAGCAACCTTCAAAAGACTTAAAAGATTAAATAGCCCATGCTACTAAACTTTGAAAAAACTGAATAGGTCTCATATTGCTACACAATCTCATGACCTTCGTGGGACAATTGGTCATCTCATTTGTGTTAAAATACATTTAAAGTCAGAAACTGCTCTAATTCAAACACAAATGTTACTTAATTGCTAATTGATCTTTCTGGTCATTGTAGCACACAAAGAAGTCACTTGATCTCTAAGACACTATAGAAAGGTGGTATGTACAGCACCTGGGATGAAATTCTAAGACAGTTCAAGCAAAAAGGTCAAGCTTTTGCCAAACATTTGAAAATTATGTCATAAAAATTGCGTACTAGACAAACAGAGGATTCTACGGGCCCAACACTGTGGAGTAATAGTTACATTTACCTAGGCCACATCCATATTAAAGGCAGAGAATAGGTTATCATATCCTAACATTATTTTGCAATACAATAGATCTGAGGCTAACCAGTCACCCTATGGTAAATCCCACATAAGGCTTAATGTGATACCATACCACAAACATACATAGAAGATTCTTTAACATTTATCAAAGAAGAATGGTTCTGACAGAAAAACATTAACAATTCTGCTGCAGGAGACATCTGGAAAATGAAAAGTGCAACTATTTGCAATTCTACCATTGGCCTTGAGGAAGCCCTATGGCTTAATTTTTGTGAACATAGATTATTGATTCGAGGCATTTACCTACAATGCTATTGATGGAGCCCAAGGTCACCAAATGTTATCTCAGAAGCTGTACCTATATACCTCTAACACCATAAAACATGGGTGAAACAAGGGTAAAGTAAGATCAGCTAAACCAGGAAATATTTTCTGCTAAAAAAATGTTCCTGTTTCACAATTTTTTTTGGGTGGTTATAGGACAAGAGCAGTCACCCCAAACTATTTCGAAGCAACAGCTTAATCTCACACTTTTTCTCTTTTTTCTTTTCAAAACATCTTTCATAATATTTTGGGACTTCAATATTATATATTCAAGGCAAACCAAGCAGTTACTCCTTGTAAATTTTACATTTGAGGAGGAAAATACTGTCACATGACTCTCAAGAGCCAATTATGGAACAGGTCAGTGTTCTAACTACTTAAGGTTAAGTGAATGGGTTTCCTCTTTAAGTTAAGTCTTGTTCCTGTGAACCTAGGCATCAGACTACCAAGTCAGTGGAATAAATATATGAGGCTGATAGGACTGGACATAAGTCACATCTCAGAACATGTGTTTCCCCTTTAAGTAATACTGTCCATGTGAACCTAGGCATTAGACTACATACCAGGTCAGTGGAATATATCAGGCTGATGAGACTGGACATAAGTCACATCTGTACATTTATCATCCAGATCTGTATTCTACTTTTTAAGTTAAGCTTTCAATTTGTCACTATCTGTCTTTTATGACAAACAGTAGAACCAAACATGCATCAATGATCTGTTTCAGAAAAATCTTCAGAAATGGTCACTTTAATCTTGGGAAAATACCAGCAAAGTATGCACAAATTTCTAATCTTACTTTTATTTCAAAAGGTATCATATGCTTCACTTGCAACCCTGCTGTCTTGAGGATGAAAGAATATGATGGCCTTGTACAGGAAATAAGCTTTTTATGGATTCCAAAAGTCAAAGGATTTCATTTGACAGTAAAACTGTGTGTGTGTCCATCAATGCAGTATGTGACTGCTTGTAGACTACTGGTAATTTCTGCTAGGTGCAACGAACAAATTTTACGCTTGGCGTGTGAGTGCCCTAGTTATACTGAGTAAAAGACCCAAACTGTTTTTATTGCAATCATAACTCATATGGGGTCACCAGAGGTCAAACTATAGGAATCTCCAACTCACACAAATATCTCATTTGAGCTATAGCCTACAGAAGAAAAGAAAATTAGTACCCATTTGCTCCTAAACAAAAAATGTTAGGCACCAGTTTTTTTTACAACAGGTTTGCAATTTGCAAACCTTTCAATATTGATGTTCATTTATCAAAATTTGATTGATCATTGTTAACTTCATCCGCACATGTTTATGCATGAAGTAGACATCCATTTATAATGACCCACTTTGTAAATTAATTGTTTCATGCAGCATGAACCTTGTTACAAAAATATTGACTGCTTAAATGTGTGTTTGCATGCCATTCATGCTGTGGTAGAAACACCTCAGCAGTCACACATTTAGGAGCATTTGGCCCATTGGGTGAAACCATTTGGTCACATTTATGGAATTTTAGGTGCATTTGCGACAAATTTGGACACACAGCACTGGATGAGGGGACCACTGAGGGATATCTCTCTTGGCATACACATATTCAATAAAGGGTAGAAGAACTATGTTTTGGTAAAAGATTATGGTCATCTTGGGTCAACAGAGGTCAACCTGTGACAACCACATAACAATACCCAAAGTAACAAATCTCATCCTTGGTAAGTACATTTCCTACATTAAGTGGATAAAAAATGCTCAAATACATTTTGCTTGGTAGGGAATTTTCTGCAACAGGATCTACTCCTATAGTTTTGAAATCCTCCGCTGAAAGTCTTACCTGTTTGTGCCTGTGATAATCCCTCGCATTTGCGGCTTCTGCGACACGGACAGCAAAGTTTCTTTTTGCCAGGTAATCACTGAGTTCCTCTGCCTTGTTCACATCACCGTCAGATATGGCTTGGTCAATCTGTTTCTCTAATCCACTCTAGTAATAAAAAATGGTCAATGCAGTGTGAATAATAACACATGCACTAAGCCTGCACAGTTTTACAACACTGAAAATAATTCAGTGTCCCATAAATGGAAAAAGGCTATGGGCAGTGCAAGATTAAACTAGAAGTTTAGAAGTTGGGGCACAAACCTCCAACAAACTCAAATTCATCTCCACTAAATTGAAATTTCCAGTGACTCAAGGTTTCTCACAATGATTGAATTGAACCACTAGATAATTTCCTAGCGAAACTTTGACTCGCCAGAAATTTCAATTTTGTGGAGTTGAGTTTGCCATGTATGACAGAGACATGTTGCACAATACTGAATTTCCACTGTTATCAACACCTTTCATGTTATTGCAATATAGCAATTTTGTTTCATAACTGCAGTACTTCCACCTTGTGTTGTAACAAGTCATGACTCGAGTCACTTCCTCTCAAAATGATAATGACTCGATTGAATTCAGGAGTAATTCCCCCATTGAAATAGTACAGTGACTCGAGTCAATGACTAGACTCGAGTCACTAAAAAGTTTGAAAACTGGTGACTCGAGTCACTAATCTAGTGACTCGATTACAACACTGCTTCCACCTTGATTGTCAGACAACACCATCTCGGCCACAGCAAGGAAAACAATATCTGATATCAGGTAAAGATGCAAAACTTTAACATGACCCATACAGGAAAAACATTAACTTCATAGCAACATGTCTGTAGTCAATTCCTTTTGGATTTATCAATCAATATGATACTAGACAGAACTGACAAAGGGTCACCAAATAAAAACAATATATGGTAAAAATTGGTACAAAACACCAAGTTTGTCTTATTTAAATTCCTCATATTTCAGAACGGAATGGAATGTTTGAATAAAATCACTGAGAATCCTTACAACTGTTTGCAATTTGATGAAAGCCTTTTAAAGGGGCTCATTAAATTGATATCGATAACTTAAAGAAAATGCTTAAGGGCACTACCACATGAAAATGCTTACAGTTAGCATGATTAGTCAAGTTTCATATCCAATAGTTTCACAAAAAGTTAAAATTTTGAATTTTGTTGTGTGATGACTTGTAACGGTTTTGTGCGTAGTTTGATAAAATGTGTCTGGTCACAAAATTTTTAAAACCGAATTGAACTGTTAAGTACTCACTCTGACTCATAAAACAGTTATTTGCAGTAGGATATGAGGATTGTCTAAGTTTAACCATTTGTCATTGGTATTGAAGGAAACTTAACACCTTTGGAAAAATTTTTGAATTTCATGAACCAACTCAATGAGCTGCTTTAAACACTGATTGCTGCAGTTACTTAAAGACAAATATTCATCACCCAAGACACTTCCAATTCTCCAGGCTTACTAATTTCTAGCCCCCTTATGGTTGTCTAAAACTGTTTCTTACACAGAAACAGGCCTAGCTCTTCCCATCAGGGCATATCCTGGTCAGTATTCAAGGCCCTCTGGACATTCTTAGAGCACACTTTGTAATACGATCTACTCTGCATTTTCTGAATTTGATGTCAATAAATGCTCTGCATCAATTGGGAACTTTGGTACTGTATACCCAGCATAGTTTGGAGTGACAAGTGACTGACTGCCTTTAAGGGAAGTTAGACAGCAATTCTCAGGATTTCCTTGGAAAACTCAGGGAATATTTTGGCTCAGTTGTACCTTCTTTTGATTGTGTCAGTAAACTGATTTGTTTGCTTGGTCAGCTAACTGGTTCAAGTTTCTTTGCCCAATTTTAATGAGAATGAATGATCTGGGCTTATGGTGGCCTTGTCCTGTCTGCACTGTGGAAATCAGGCAAATAATTGCCTAATCAGCCATGCCCACGTTGATCATCACAAAGATTAAGTTTGGTGATTGACAGAAAGAGGTTGGGCATCAGAGTCAAAACAGGTGGTTAACCTCAAGAATCAGCTGATTCGGGAATTACTTTAACTATTAGTTTATACATTTATCAACTACATGATGCACCCATTGACCACAGGGGGGTGTCGTACCTACATAATGTCCACAATCTTGAAGACACAAGGGCCCATCATAGTACACAGCTTGGATGTGTCCCAGTAATGACTCAGGGATTCTTACAGGTGTGTCAATGTTTGTTTGTGCTTTCCTAATTAAGTAGAGCTTGTTCTACACTCTATGTCATTGTACTGAGTGAATGAATGCTTTTGTTTCAGTACACTGAGTATTTCATGAACAGCTTTTGACTTGATTTGCCATGTGCTGTACTTTAACTCTTGACTTATATAACAGGTAATTTTGTCCAGTCATAATTTGTATTTAAATTACCAAAACCAGCAAAAACTATTTGTGCAATTTTTCATATTTCAATATGAATTTAAAATCCTCTTTAAAAAGGTTTAACTTAAAAAATTTCATGTGACTCTAGATTTCCTAAATACACACTTGCATGCCATAGAGATTCTATGAAAAGCAAACAATGTACCAGTTGCTTAATCAAAGAGTGAATTCTTTCTGCGGAAAGAGACTTTTCTGTAACCCCAGAATGTGGGCTTTTGTCATTTTTTTGGTTACAGTTCATGCACAGGATGCATTTGATTGGTTCATGTGTATAGTAGGACAATGAGATACAATTGTGGTACAATTAATGCTCTCCAGTCAAAATAACCACTGGATAGAGAGAATCATGGCAAAAAGGATTCCATGAAAAACTGCTTTACAAAGTAAAATTTACCAAGAACTAAAAATGAGAATAATGAGACTTGTTTACACAGCTAGATCACAAAGGTACACTTCAGTGATTGGCTACAAAATGACAGTCAGTCACTTAAAATTGGAAGGAGGCCAAATTCTAGATAAGTTACTGTAAGCCATAAATTAAACAACTGTTATCTCAATTTTTAAAAAATCAGCTCTACCTGTCCCTATGGGAGAAACTTAATTTACCCCTTACAGATTTTATTGATGACAAACAGGGTTCTAGGCAGAATGTATATTTGGTGTCAGAAGGCAGTTGATTTGCAAAATTCCATCTTGGGGAGGAGTGTAGGGACTAGGAAGATGTTTCCTTCCCATTAAAAAAAATTTGTAGCTTTAAGGCACAGTATCTTAGATTCAAAATGGTGCTACCTTTAGACATTTTTGACCTTGTTACAATCATAATTTCATTCAGTTCTTTAGTTAATAGTTCATGTTTTTTTCTTTTATTCAACATTTCCAAACTATATTGAAAAATTATAACATGTGCTTAGAATACGATCACATGCTCACTTAGACAAAATTTTACCACCTGGTCATGATGAGCAGCAACGACTAGAGCAAGACATACAGTACTTACATTTGCAAAGTAACATGTCCTGACTGACTTAATGCTCTAGGTGCTTGACCTATTAAGGGACAAACTTTCCCATTCAAGATATTTTCAGTTCTAGCAACATATTATTCAAACTATCCCCCTGTCCTCCAAAAACATCAAAGTACCTTCTCCTGCAGACAAATATCTCAAAGGATATTAGCCGTTTAATTGCTCATGGCCACATTCTGTTGACAGTACCACAAGACTGTGCAATCTTAAATTTCAACTTATGTGTACCTTTGCACAATATCTTTCAAATCACCCCACAGAAGTCAAAGTTCAACCTAAATTTTTTACCTTCTGACAAAAACTGAGTTCAGGATGAAAGAGAGATACACACAAATGAGTTCAGGATGAAAAAGAGGTATCAAAGGTGCATATATATACCTCTGATACACAATTAATATTTCTTGTTTGAACTACATGTAGACTTGAAGCTATAAGAACCTTCTTTACTACAAACCTACCCTACCTGAAATGGATGTTTCCTTAATCATAACAAGACGGGGGACAGATCTTTGTTCTGACATCTCTCTGATCTGACGTCTCTTTGTAATCTACAAAAATCTACATTGAGGTCAGTGTTAGGATAAGGGTTAGGTTAGGGTTAAATTATGATGGTGAATAGGGTTGTGTGTGTTGGGACAGAGAGATGTAGAGGCGTGTAACCTAACGAGAAAACCCCCAGACAATTCCCACCAAGGACAATCCTTCCCCCTCCCTCCTACTCCAAAGCATTTGAATTGAATGAGTGTCAGCTTCTGTTACTCAGTTTGCATGTTTTCTTACCCACAACTCTAGAAAAGGTGCATATGCACGAGTCCTTTCTGCGGCAAACATAAAGAGTTAATGTACCACAGCATGTGGAATTACCCAGATACAAATTTCACTAGGAGATTTGTACGGTGGAAATGTTGTCGGTGGGATTTGTCCAAGGGGTTGCTGGAGCCCACCCTTCAAATATAAAAAAAAGAAGAAACAGCACTAACCTTTGGAGCCAGATCCCCATGATCTACCAGAGAACCCCTGAGATGGTCATTGACACCAATGTATGATGTCAGGGTCTGCATTTCACTAGTACTGCCACTAGCTAGAGAGTCTGATGCAGGCTTACAACTTGTTTCGACAGTCCCTACAAATAAATCATGAGAACAAGTTTAAAGCTTTGATGTAATGTGATGGAAGTGATATCTTCTGCCCTCAGCTAGTTGGCATCAATGTAAACCATAGATAAAAGTTGTGAGCTTTAATAATGGAATCTCTTGTCCTTGTGTCCCCCTGTGGGTTGGATTTGTAGAATACGTTTGATACTCTGTGTTTGCGGCATGCCATCAAAGATGACTAAAGGGAAGGATTTGCACTATGTTTGAACAGTATTTGAAACCAAACTTGATCTTGTCCTGTATTAAATGCTATGTTTAACCTTCAGCTGTTTATCTAGTTGACACTGTAATAACACTTTTAAATTGATATGTCATTAAACCTCATCTCCAGTAACTAAGGAAGTAACTGCCATTGTGCATGATGCCCTGCATTAACCCTTTACCGTGGTTTGGGTCCTTTTGGGTCCAGACAGAGAGCGGGGCTGTCACCCATCTTTACTGTTTCACGCAGAGCTCGAAACTGCGAGTAGCTACCCGAAATTTCGGCCGCAACAATGAGAGAGACAATAGTTTAAGGTCACAGGGTCAATAGCCTACGGGAGCTGATGCGGGGCGTGCTACGTCCGCTTTTCCGCCCACTCCCGAGGCCACAAATATGCACCGATTGGAGCACAACGGTAAAGGGGTAAAAGGTAAATGGTACAGCATCAAACTGACCCACCAGAACTGAAAAAGAAGCCACTGACACCTGCTAAATTATCCCAGAGGGTTAGAGTTTTAGTTGGGGCATCAAACCCTTCCTAACTGACTGACCAATAAAGCACTCGTAGCAAATGCTATCATTTTAACAAAGATAACAATCAATGTCCTGCTCCTTTCATAAGTATATACTAGCTAAACAAATGGACACTATGCACATATCCGCAACATGAATCTGGTCTGAGCCTGGGTGCGTACTTACTGTAGCCCTTATGTCATGCAGGTACCGGACCAAACATACAGGACAGGTACCCAAATGTAAAATGAACAAAGCCCATACCAGTCTTTAGAAAACAGTGGGAAAGGTATACAGCTAACCCAGGATGATTCTGCTCCATCTCCCACACACAAGAAGGCAACACTGAATATTTTTTTCTCCCCCAAGTTGGTCTCAAGAGTTAGGATAAGTGTTACCTGACCAAGTAATAAGAATGGGCACATGGTTCCAAACTTTGGCTACATGACTCAGGCCTAGTCTAGTTAAAACTGTTTATGCACCACTAATAGCGGTATAAAAGCATGCTACACAAGCAAAGACATGCATTGACATCATACGTACATTGGTTATGACATTTTGAAAATGATTTCCATCGCATACAACATGCAAACATTATTAGTTTTATTTTCTCTTGTGCTAGACATAAAGAAAACAGTTTGAGCAAACCTTTATAATTCATTCATGTGCACTGATGTTTAACACTTGCCATGACTTGCGTATCTAGACTTCCTTAACCAGCCATTTTATGAATTACTGTCCATCTTATTATTGAATATGCCAATGAGAGAAACAAAACACTAGTTTTGTAAACCTATTTCTTGCGCAATGACAAATCTGAAACCAAACAAGAAGTTATTATACATCACTTAACTTAAGACAATCTCCCACGCTTCAAATGTCCCCTTAATTTATTCCTGATACTCTGCAGTACTTTATTTATAAAATCAGGACAAGTCATAAAAGACCCAGAAGAATAAACTTGTGCATACATTTCACTCCTCACTGGGGAAAACAGGAGGCTTCCTGAAGTATTTCAAATTCATTAAAAAAAATCAACAACTTTGTTAATGTAATCACTACTCCTTTTTGAAAGCAATGTTTCCAACTTTTTGTTTGTTTTTTAGTCATTTCAAATTTATTTGGTCAAGAGGCTGAAAGGGAGTTTTCTTTTCAGCAGAGAACTAACTATGCACAAACAGCTGTAGTTAACACAGAATGACCAAGCCACACCTTATCCGACTTTATCTGACAACAGAACTTACATAATTTGTTTGACCTGCTTTTTCATAAACACTGAAATATGTACCTCTTAATGTGTGATAAAGAATACAAATTTTTGGAAAAAATAAAAAGTAAGTGTTTTAAAAACAAATTTGATCATACTACTGGAAAAGAAATATGACACAACAGGGTTCATAAAGTATAACACATACTGTACATATTTGCTACATCATACTGGAGATGTAGTCCCCTTCCAAAAAGTGAGGGGGATCCAACCCTCCACCCCCTTCCCAGCCCCCAATGCTCTTAGAGTTGCTTAATCAAGTCTGCGACTTGGACGTGACCTGGTTTTTGGAGACTTAGGAAGTACTTGAAACTTGGTGCCAAAAGACTTGAGACTTGATATTTAACAACCTTACATCGACTGAAAATGTGTAAATGACAAGACAGGATTTTTCTGAACAGAAAATTTATGGTTTGTCAGTATAGTAGTTCAAAGCTCAAGCCTGGCCTCTGCCATGGACTCTCTGGCCTCCACACCTATTACAATTACAAAATATCTTTTCCAGGCTGGCCTCAACCTCGAACTGCCAGTCCTTGACTACAACACTATTTCTTGCCTTGCTCTTGTTAGGCTTTTCTGCGATTTGTTTTCCCTCCTATATTTTGATTTAAAAGTAATGGCACTTAGGGATTCCTATACAATTGGAGCTGTATTCCTGGTATCACTAAGCCAATGGATCTTGCCTTGTCATGGGCATAGCAATTTCCTAGTGGTTAAGCAAAGATGCAGTAACAGCCAATTTATTTCCAGAGGGAGGAGACAAACTTTAACCACAAAAACTCAACAGAGGCTATTGTTTGCCCCATGAATGATGTTGTGTACCAACAATGCATTAAGACAAAACTAAACTGAAACTTTCTTTGCCTTTTAAAAGGTAGAGCTAGAAGTATCAATACTGTACCTTTACCTTTCTTTCTGTTTCTTTTCGTTCTCTTACTCTCTGAAGGGTCTTCCACCATGTTCAGTTGTTTCATCTCTTCATCTCGTCTTCTCTTCAGGGCAAGATATTTCTGAAATTGAATTTTTAAAGCCATTTACTTTCAAACTTAATCAAATCCATGTGGTATGACCCTTTAACCATACTCTTCTAAGTAATGAGTAATGGTGATATATATTTCATCACTTCATTTTTGTCTTCTTTTTTTACATATATACTTGCATATTTCATGTTCACCATATTTCATCTCAATACCTCCTGCACTCAGTGTTTTGTTGGTGTTCCAAAATTGATGTCCAGTAATTGTTATTTTCTCATTATTTTGAAAAGATCAGTTTTTGAAGAGAAACAGCTCTGTTCCTAACAAATTAGACAGAGTCCGGTCAGCAATGACCTTTCTTCCAGTTGTGACTTGTTGGCTTGTTTTCCCTAACTCCATTGCTTATGCTAAGCACCAAACACAATGTCAGTTCAAGGTTCCTTTTTTAAAGTCTTCAGTATCACCTGGCCAGGATTCGAACACCAGACCTCCTGATCGCAAACTGGATTCTTTAACCACTTTACTTTGCAGTGAATCCGCTCCCTCTTAATACCCTTTTTATATTAATTTGTTTTGGTGCATTCAGTTTCCAAGATTTTGGGTTTTTTATTTTCAACTAATACTGCCTGGCCTGCGTGCCCTGACAGATTCTGCCAAATGCCATTTAGCATTTGCAGTACTCATTTGAACATTGAAGTACTCACAGTATTTTGTGACCTGTTTAACTGGCATCAGGCTGAAATGTGAATGAAGCCAAACGCATCTTGCCAAACATTTATGCCATCGTGTTACAGTACCTTGTGCTCTGTATACACAGTAGGGAAGATAACCTGATTAAGGGCCCAATGCATGTAGAGGAATCTAATCAGCCCTTGTGTTTAGTGACTGTAGGAAGCCATTAGTGGGGTCCATCAGCCTTAAATCATGTTCATTTATTGTCTACATGAATTTCAAACCCTCATATTCAGTGAAATTGGGGAAATGAAGATACAATTCAGTGTACAACCATTCATGGTACAGGTAAGGAAGCAAATTAAATGACTCAAGGTAATGGACCCCAGTTATGTCCAACTAAAATCAGACCATCACTTGACTGTCGGGATCTGCCTTTAGTATATACCAATGGTATAGGTGCATTATCACAGAATAATTCACCAAGAGATGCATGAGGACACAGCTTCATTGCATTGGACAAAATCATTGATCCTAAGAGTGAATATTATGCTGTTATACACTGGTTTAGAAAAGTTAAACCAAGTTCATGCATACATCACATCAACTACAACGGCCTGTATGGTCAAGTGGTTAGAGCATACAACTTGCAGGAGCCAGGAGGTCTGGAGTGCAACTTATCGCCAAGTTACATACACTTGACTTGCTGTAAGAGATATAACTTACTATCATTGCACCTGGTTTTCAACATAAGCAATGGAAAACAGCCCAGTGAGTAACCACTGGAAAAGGAGGCAGTGGCCCATCTGACTTAAACCATCGGGTTATAATCTGAGCTGTAAGAACTCATTTAACTAACATATCAACTTCGATTGTGCTGGCCAAAAGGGCCAATCTACCTCCCAGAGCAGAGAAAAATACAATCCAAGCATAAGTGTCAATGAGTTCTGCATAGCAATAAATATAAATTACAGTAAAACAAGGAGGTAATTCCTTCCAGTATACAGAGTATCTACCTTTCAAAGTACTCAATGTTTAAAATTTAAAGGTCAAGAGCAGCCCCCCCTCCCCCAACTTATTTTGAAGCAACAGCCAAATATCAAAACTGTCTTCTTATTTCTCTTCAAATTATCTTTTATCATATTTTATAACTTCAATATTGCATATTCAAGGTGGACCAAGCAGTTATTTCTAGCAAATTTCACTTTCAAGAGAAAAAGGGGTGTCACATGACTTTTAACAGCCAATCATGAAACAGCACAGTCTACTATATTAACTGCTCTTGCCCTTTAACTGCATTATCTAGTATAGGTATTCAAATGAACTTGGTGTTGGGGCAAGGTACGAGAATAAGGGGGAACCCTTTCATCTCATTATGTGTACGCCTTGGTTACAGAAATTTGCTCAGTGACCATCTGATAACTGTGTCACCATCACAGATTAAAGTACCCACTGGTCAAGGAAGTGACTTGTCAGACTAACAAAAGGTGTGAAGTGCACTGTGTGGCGCGTGAGTGTTAATTGATTTTGTGTTTTCAGAGAGAGCGAAGGCAGATTTGATGTCTTCGTTGATCACATGACACCCAGAATATCATTTCATTTTCTGGGGGTAGACCAAACGGCAAGTAACCGAGCCGCACGCGTCATGTGCCACTATGTCCATCCCATCATGCTGATAACTTGTCAAAGGATTACAACAGGTACAGTATACAGGGTTACATAATGTAACTAGAAGGTATTAAGTAAGTAGGTCTCATTGATCCAAAACCAAGGTGTTTGGGGGAATCTAATCTGGATTTAAAAATATTACTGTATAAGTTTGACCTCATGTCACAGAACCTGAGGGTACTGTAATTCACACATCTGTGCAGTGGTGGTAAGCCCATTGAAATATTTGTACAGTAGACAAAAAAATGTCACCTCTTGGGCATCAATGCAAAACAATATTTCAATTTAAAAGATGAAAAAATACACTAGGACCATTCCTTTGAGAAATGAAGGTTTGAGAGCTCATTGAACCAACAGTTATGGACAGAAATGACAAATAAACAGAGAGTGAATTTGACTGATGGCAACCAGTTACAACAATTGCATTGACTCAAATTAAAATAGCAACTGAATGAAAAAACAGCTGTCACATTTGAATAGGCCTCCATTTAAAAATAAAATAATCCTTTATAACATGGTTTAGGAAGTCCTTCCCTACAAATCAAAATTATATCCACCAATACAAGCCTGATAACCTGCAGTTAATATTTTAATAATACTGTAAGTGCCAACGGTGTATTTTAACAATGGTCCTTGTCCTTCTAAACAAGCTGAGACCATAAAGATTCCTAACATTGGGACACTCTTGTAACACACACATTTACAAAAGGCAGGGTTACTTTAAATTAACAGTCATTATTCATGCACAATACTCACAAGCACAGACTCCTGCTCGGAACTCAACCTGTTGTGAGAATTTTTACCATCTCCATCAGACCCAGTCTCTTCCTTAAAACTGCACTTGGCTGCACCTGTGCACTCTGGCAAATTACTGATATCCTTCTCAAAAGATTTTGACAAACTTGTAGTCATAAATGAACTTTTTCGTGTCCCCGTATTGTAAAGGCCATCATTAGAAAAACTTCCACAGGCTTTTTTCAAGCTATCAGGATGTAAAATAAAATTTTCTTCAACTGAAGTTGAACAATTATCTTCATCTCTCCTGTCTAAGAGTAAGGTCTTTTGAAAGACTTTATCTTGAGATGACTTGACCTCCAGGTGACCTTCCTGTTGTTTGAATGGTTCTTCTTTAGGGGATGCTGTGGTCTTTTCATCTTCATCAGAACTGGATTCTTCGTAGCCTGGAATGATGGCCAACATCGTGATCTTACAGCAGTGGAAAACTCACTCAAAGCTGCAACAAAAAGGGTAACCTCTATTTATACTGTGTTAAGAACACCAACATGTTGTCACAATGTTTTGCTTGGTATGAATGATTTGAAAACCTACATCATGGTACATAACAATAACATTACATGAATGTAGTCAAGAATACAATGAATACATACATTAGTCTATATAAAATACAGCAGAAGAGCTAGGGATTTTGGTCAGAGGGGGCGAGACTGGAGTGTGGGGGAACGTTAAAGCAGGATCTTAAAACTCTAATGAGGGGACTGTCAGGAAATGTTTGTCAAATGGGGGAGGGGCCCCCTGACCATATGGACCATCTACAACTGACAATACAATTGTCAATTGATGAGATCACTATGAAACTTGGAATGACATTATGTTATTATTACTGCCAAAAAGGACTAGGTGTCATTATTTAACCCCAATCTTTGCAGACTAAAGATGTCTGGTGCCTACATATAAATCTGAACAGTGAAGTGATAGTCTGATTAAATCAGCCATAGCTGCGGTATGGTACAGTACTTCAGCTTTAGTTTTTGCAATTCTTTGCTTTTTTAATGTGCCATGGATGATTGCACACTAAAATACCTCTTGATCCCCTCAATTTCACTGAAAAAGAGGATTTAGCATTGGATGAAGACAATATCCTTAAGGCGATTTAAGGCTGCTTGACCCCACTAGTTTCCACCTTCCCTAGCTCCTCAGATTCATCTATACAGAGTCCCATGTACTGAAATCTCTTATGCTGCATTGCCTATAAACTAAACTTATTTTAATGACCTACTGTCAGAAATTAAAATCAGCTCCATTGTTCATGTTAGTTTTCTTTGCTTACCAGATCTTCAATTTGATTGCAGTCATGCTGTACATGTAGACAATCTTCATTCTGCATGTCTCTTACTGTATGACCGCTCTGAGTCAAAAGGCACAATCAGAGCAGGGAGCTGTGATTTGGAAGGAGATGTAACGGACATTTTAATTTGTGTTAATACTGTAAGACCCACTTAAAGGAATGAAGACAAGCTGTATAATTGCCGCAAAGGTATTTCCCTCCTTCACTTGCGGCGCAGCTTCAGTATCATTCCTGGGACACCATCTCATTTAAGGCAACTAATCCTTTGGCTCATGCAGAACAATGCTTTGATAGGTACAGTAGGTTAGTACCGCCAACAGTTTTAAAACAGATGCAATCTCACTCGAAACAACTGTTTAACTGAAAGCAAATGAATTCATTTGGCCCTTCCCTCTAGATGGCATGATACGCATATACAGTAAGTTGTCGGGGAAAAACTCTAATTTTTTTGACAACAAGATCAGACGTTTCCTCTGCAGATTTCCAGAGATAGCCAGATGTAAATTCTCGTTCAGATTTTGACATATAACCGCGTTGATATTTTTTCATATGCATCTCCGAGATTCGAAAGACCAAATTTTACCTTTATTTACCTGACGACTGGCAATGCTGTGGCAGTGTAAAAAACCTGCTAATCCTACTCTTACCGTAGCAGACGACAAATGTCCTTTTGTGTCTTCTTAATAATCACGTTCAAGCATAACAGAAATGCCAGGAATGATACAAAAGACTGATTACTGAGTGGCCTTGACAGCATAAACCTCATTTCAAAGCATTCTGCCTCCATCCAAATAACAGATCCCTGATCAGAGTTTGTTTTACAAGTCTTCCACACCTTAAACTCTGCAACTTAACCATACATTGAGTTAAAACTTATAAAAATGATGTGCCATTATTGTCTGATGTTGTGATTGGTCACTTAGATATTACCAAATTCCCATTCAAGATGAATTTACACAGAATTAATCATTCTTCTCACTTGAAATCTTGACCTCTTCAACATCTCTTTCAATGTCTGAATGTTTTTAATAATCGGTTAAAAATTAAAAATGGAGTGCTGGAACACAAGGTAAATATTTGCTGCAGGCACGAAGCCAGGATTGTGTCACGGGGGGTTTGGGTAGGACATGAGGGAAAAGTCTAAGGAAAGAGAGGAAAAAACAGCTATTTTAGGTGTTTTTTGCATTGCAAGGATGGATCATGGGTAGGTTCTAACACCCCCCCCCCCCCCGGGCTACGCCACTGATTTGCTGTCAAACTCTGATTGCCTTAAAACATTTCTATGACACATACGACAGTACTGTACACTGTACTATACATGCAAGGCTAAGTGGGGGATAAAGACAAACAGTTATGTAAAATGATGGTAATGTAAAGTTATGGTACAGTACAAGTTTACAGGGAAATTTAACAGGAGAGTTTTTTCTCCATTTGGTGTCCTCAAATGGACCAAGGGTTTAAGCAATCGTATCACAACACTTCTCCAGTCACAAGCCACTCAGAACCAATGTGCAAATCATACATAATGGAAGGATAATGGAATACAGTGTAAGTGAAGCAAAAGTCTGGTGTACAGTAAAGGTCCTGCAGTATCAACACATATTGTGTCAAGTGCTGTAGTGTTAAGCCCATGTCACTTCATCAAGACCCAGAATATATAGTCGGGCCTGTGTGATAATGTTCACCCTCATGTTCAGAGGAACTATCTTACTTTCTGCACACTTAAGTGCCTTTTTTAGTGAAATCTGCATGTTTTTTATATCAATCTGAGGTTGTTACCCAGGCAAATGTACTAGGTCAAAAAGTTTACCCTGCAAAAGGATGAACATATATACAGCACATCAGCAGTTGCCTTACCCACAGGACTATTTACTCCAGCCACTGGGACCATGTGATGCCTTCCTAGTAAACTACTGTAACAGCTCTTATGAACCAAGCCATTACATGACTCTGTGGCTTACCATATCAGTGTATTGGTGTACAGTATGTTAGCCACAGACTTATATACATAGCCATACTGTAGCATGTAACATGTACGTCCTATCCGTAGCTGGTTGCCACCAACTGGGACAAAAACGGCACACCAAGATGGCCGCCGTGACCTTATAAATTGTCTTATTTGACGACGACCCTGTAATATTTCAAGCAAAAGTTAAACTTTAAAGGGAGAAAATATCATATTCCTGCAATAAGTGAAGGGATTTTGACCTTCCCCTGCCATATTTCAAAAATATTTCAACTTTATTGCAAAATATGGGAGAAATTTGAGCAAGTCCAAACTTTCACACAAAACCATAGCAGACGGCCATCTTGGTGCGCTTTTTCTCACACTACGGTAGCGATAATGTACCATGCAGTATGCTCTGTCCATGTATAGGAAGTCAGTGATGTTACCCCTTTTCTCCATCTGTAGCTACTATTCAGCTGTGGGCAATGCTACCTGTATGTGTTTCAACCGGATGCAGTGTCAATAGGCACAGAGTACACATTGTATGTATCGTTGAATGTTGGTGATTCAAAAACTGAACCAGTGCAGAGGGCAGAAGGTGCATAATGCCTGGAAAGGAAATTCCCTATAGCCTGGGAAGGGGGGGGGGGTAGTTTGGGCCAAAATTCTTATAGGATGCATAGCTATCACTGACAATGTGTAACTGACAATGGCACTCTGCCTAAATGATATTGGTGCACAAGATAATATGAAACACTGGCATTCCTGTTTAGTCCCATTCACTTCAGGCCTAAAAATTAGTTTGTCCCCCTTTAAGGCCAAAATGGTTTCCTATTATCCAACAATTTTTCGGTTAAACGAAGACCAAAATTCTCTCATCCAAGGCCAAAATGTATGAACAGAAAAAGGGATTGCACAGTGGGCTATGAATGATTGATATAGCCTATGGATCAAATATCAACAGAACAGTGTGAAAGTGAACAAATATTGGTTCACATGGTGCTGCATTGTGAATGCTCCTGCAAAAATGAAATGATGAAGGAATTGCACTGGGTATTTACAGTAGTTAACAGTTGTTCTACAGAGCAGCTTCACCGACACACTGTCGGCAAAAAGTGGCCTTCCATTAGTGTGTGGAAAATGCCTATCAAAGGCCAAAACAAGGCCTGCTCTTTAAAATTTCCTTTGAACTGTACCTGTATTTCCAATGAGCAAAAAATGGAGCGGTTAGCATTATACTCTGAACTAAGACTACGCTACTGTACCTAAAGACCTGACAAAACTTTACAATACTAGCCTCTTCTCTACCGAAGGCCCCTAGTCGTGCTCAGGGTTCACAGTCATTTAGCCCGTCAATTGCCAGTTTGTCCCCAAAATACCAGTTCACCCCAAGCATTGACCAGTTAGCCCCCAAAGACCTGTCAGTTCACCCCCATGTCCTGAGTCCTGACCAGTTTGCCCTCTATTAAATCTGTCCACGGCAGGTTTCTTTCAAAAAAGTGATGGTTATTCACATAACATGATGTGAATTTAAATTCTCATTTCTTTCTCTTTCAGGATGAAATAAGGTTGATTATAGATAGACGGTACACAAAGTTCCTAATTTATTCCAACTCATAGTCAGTTGTTCATGGCCTATCATTTTGAATATTGTGTTTAGTTAGTGAGTGAGTGACTTATGTCTTTTATTTTGTTCATTACAGTTGTTCATCTATTTTCTATGAGTAATCAGAAGTGTCAACAAGTATAGTAAAAACTTGAATTGTTTTTCTTACTTTTTTTGAACTAAAAATAATTTTCAATGAGATGCTACCCTAAACAAAAATTGTACATAAGAAATAGCTGGTCATGCAAGAGAAAACCACTGCCAGGTCAACTTGACACATGATTGGCTCTTAACAACTATGACAACTGTATTTACATTAGGTCAGTTACTTGCACATGACACACTGGTAAGTAACTGGGGGCAAAATGACGGTACTTATTGTGTTTCCGTACCTGGAAGTGGCATATCTATGCATAGGTATGCACATGAATGTACAGTATGTATCCCTACCCCTGACCCAGTATTACTATGTGTACGTAACCCTAACCCTATACTGTGTACAAGTACATAACCCTAACCTCATTACTATGAGAACGTAATGATCCTAAAACTGTTCATGTAACTGGGTACATTAACCTAATTATTGCCAAAACAACTTCCACTTTTGGGGCAAAACAACTTCCACTTTGGGGCAAATTGGTAAGGAGGGAAGGACCACCTACTGTACTCATAGCCAGGCTATGACAAAGGCTGGCTAAGTTACAAACCTGATGATACAGTTTACTTGTACAAGGCCTAACTTGCAATCATTGATATTCTGGTGCCTCCTTTAAACCAGGGTCTGTTAGCTTCTGCCTGTTACTTCCCCCCCCCCCCCTCAAAATTTGGGGCTGAAAGTAATATTGGAACTTACATGTGTTAAAGATAACTTTAAATTTCAATCCAAGTTCAAGACAAAAATGAAATTTGTGGACAGGCCTAAATCTTTTTCAGCATCCTCATTGAAAAGAATGAATTGTATGACCTTTTTTCTAAATGTCAAGTATAGTCATGGACTTGAATTTTTTAACGTATAATTAGTCCGTGTGCCTGCAAGCAGGCTTGTGCTGAATGTGAGGACAATTGTTCACAGCACTGAATACCATATATACCTGTACGTAAGTATGTACAGTATTAGTATACTAAAGTCTATGTGTGAAAATATTGCTTGGAAAGACATCAACATGGCAGTAAGGGGTGTGGCATTGAAAGGTAAAAGACATCAATGAAGTTTGAAACTCTAAAGGGCAAGAGCAGTTTCAGTTTATTCTGTTCACCTCATTTGAGGTTTCAGAATCAAAAAGACAAAAGCAATGAACATTTACATAATATGATACAAGGAACGATTCAGGTTTACAAGATGGCAAAGTGATAAGAAGAGAAAAGAAAAAGAGAGACAGAGAGATAAAAAGAAAAACAATTACATCTATATAACTTATGAAGGCAGTGGAAAAACTGTGACACCAGGCTTCAGAAAAATGAGTAAATTGGCTGAAAAAATCAATGATGAAACTTAGCAAGATTTTTTAAAACGGATTTGTTCCTACTCTGAAAAAGAAGTCTCATTTTAATTGAATTAGGAATAACAGTAAAGAAACATTTTAAGTAAGTTTTCCTTTCCCTATGAAACATTTTACATTCAAATAAATAGTGAAATTCATCCCCCAATCTCTCAGAACCACAATAATGACAGAACTTTTCGTTGTAAATAATGTTACGAAATCTTCCAGCGACAACAGGTAGTTTATAATTAGCACAACGAATCATACACAAATGTATACTGTCTTTAATAGGTAAACATACCAGGTATTTTTCTAGTTCTAATCTAGTCTTAAAAATATGATAGTTCTTACACTGAGAATTGTTAAACACTTCTGAAAGCCAGTCCTGCTCATACATGTCAGAGAGTCTTCTGTTTAGCGAACTTTTAAGCCGTTTAATGTCAATTAGAGTTTCATTATTATTAAGGGTTGAAGAATTCCAAACATTGGACATAGTTTAATGATTGACTGTTGGGAGTCATGTGTCGTTTTTTTCTCTTCAAATGTGAAATTTACCAAAAATAACTGCTTAGTTTACATTGAATATATTTAGATAAATCATTAAATGTAATGAAAGATACTTTGAAGAGAAATAAGACAAAAATTGTGCTATTTACCTTTTTCTTCAAAATAAGTTTGGGGGGCTGCTCTTTACCTTTAAGGAAAAGTTGATGGAATCTTCATTTGACAAAAGTACCACTGATATCACATTCCATTCCATTACTTTCTGCCCCCAAAAAGATGTTTTCCGGTAAAGATAAAAGGGGCAGAAAACACCATTACTGAGGGGTGCAAAGTAAGGAGGGCGGAACTTAACGGTAACCCTTAAAACTGTGCCAGTATAGTCAATGACCGTAAATATCGCGCACCCCAGAAATAGGATACCATACAAATTTCACTATATCACAGTAGTGACACAAAAGCCTAGCCATTTGATGGCTAAATAATAAAAGCGTGACATTTTTCATTAAAATGAATCCATTTTGAGTTCAATTTCGCTTTAAGGTCATTCAGGATTTTCAAATATATTACCTCATTTTCTAGTATGATATTTTTTTTGGAAAGCTGTGAGAGCAGTGTCACAAATCTGTTGTTTTCTTGGTCACACGCCGTTCCCGCCACTTGAAACTTTGTCAGTCTATCCATTAACATGTTGTGCATGTTAACATGTATCAGTTTTGCGAAGCAGAGTGATGTAAAGTCTTTTTTTCCCTATGATGGCATGGGGTCAAAAACATTTGTCTCAAAATTTGAGGTAGTGTTATAGCACTTGCACTTCAAGAGGTCCTCACTAGCATCAAGTCAGCGACGCAGGAAAGACGTGGACACCAACTCCGCCGAAGTTCCGAATTGACCGTCCTCGACTTTGACAACACAGTACTTACTGCACTTGGAATTACCTACCAAAATCTCGGAGACATCTACAAGAAATTATTCGTCTCACCAACACATCAGTCCTGTGTAGTCGGGCAGCAGCTGGCAGCTCGACAATTTTTGCTTGGGACTGAGGTGTTGTAAATATTAACTACATTATCCGTCGAGGTGCTAAAGTGGGGGAGCTTTTACAGCCTACCTTACTTAAATTGCACACCTACGACCGCCGAGACTGGGTTATTGTTAAGGTTGCTGCTGGGATTAATAATCTCACCAAATTTGTTTATGATTCTACCCGGCAAAACAGGGTACTCACTTGTAGCAACTTGTGTGCTATTGATTTGATCAGTGTTTTAGAGGACTTTCGATCTCGTATTGTAGCAGTTCGACCAAGGACAATTGTTAGCTTTTGCACCATACCAACTGCTAGTTTCCAAAAGTTTCAGCAAACTAAGAAACTACTTACACCCATTTTATCAGTCGAAGACTTAAACACTGCTCAAACCAATTTAGATCTGGTGCTAGACGAAGCCAATAGTCGTATAGAGGCCTTGAACAGGGGCACATCTTACACTGTGTCACTCCACACATTCATTGGTAGGTCGTCTATTAAGAAGTCGACCACTAGTACTAAACGCAGGCGTTTGGTCATTAGGTCTAACTTTCATTCATTATATGACGGATTGCATGCCACCTCAGATTTGAAGAAAAAGTGGTTTATTGCTGTGTTGTCGTCCTTTCAGAGGGACATTAGGAAAATTCAGCAATAGTAGCATTTTCTAGCCTACAGATACTATTCACAGTATTGTACAGTACTTTGTATATATTTAGAACACATTATTCCCTACTTAATTATTCTAAGCAGTCCAATCGTAAATTTTTTTTTTTTTTTTACCCATCCGTAGGCCACCCTGTTATATTTGTATCATTATGGATAAGGCTGAAGGTGCAGATAACAAAGATGCTGCAGTATCTGCTGTGGCCGTTAAGCTTCCACCTTTTTGGCCCCAAGACCCAGAGGTCTGGTTTGCTCAGGTAGAGGCCCAGTTTCATACCAAGGGCATAACACAAGAGCAAACTAAGTACAATTATGTTGTAGCTGCCCTTAGTCCAGAGTATGCTTTGGAAGTTAGGGATTTAATTATTAACCCCCCAGCTAGGAATCAGTACCAGGCATTTAAAGAGGAACTGATTAAGCGAACTTCTGAGTCGGAGCAAAAACGACTTCACCAATTGCTCCGAGCAGAAGAGTTAGGCGATAGGAAACCCACTCAATTATTACGGCGTATGTGACAGCTTTTAGGGGATCGTACCTTAGGCGATAGTATTTTGAAGCAGCTGTTCCTTCAGAGGCTACCTACCAATACGCAATTAATTTTAGCCTCCATGAGTGACACAGCCAGCGCGGAACAGTTAGCTGTCACAGCTGATAAAATCCTAGAGGTACATCAGGATCCTACTGCTGAACCAGCAGCAGCAACAGTGGCTGCAGTGTCGCAATCGCCTACTTTAGCTAAATGTACTGAACTAGAAGCTCAGGTAGCAGCCCTAACCAAACAGGTCGAGGCTTTGACTAGGCAATTACAGGGAGACAACCCTCTACCTCAACCCCAACGAGGGCGTACTTCTTCTAGGCCTAATTCATCTAACCGCAGGGGTCGTGGGCGTGGCCGTAGATCTAGTTCACCCCATGCTGGAGAGCATTGCTTTTATCATTGGAGGTGGGGGCACCAAGCACGTTTATGTGTCCCACCATGTACCTTTAACCAATCGAACCCCCAATCAAAACCCCCTCAGTCAAACCCCAACGCCAGCAAGTAAGGACGACACCTTGTCTGGCCATAGTACTCCTAGGAGTCGTCATTTTTATGTTCGTGATAGAGTTACTGGCACCAAATATTTAATTGATACTGGTGCTGACATTAGTGTATTGCCTGTGTCTAAGTTTGGTAAACGTGGGCCACCTACCTTTTCTTTGCAGGCTGCAAACAAAACACTTATTAAAACATACGGACAGAAGTCATTTACTGTCGACTTAGGCTTAAGGCTGACTTTTAACTGGATCTTCACTATAGCTGACGTACCATGTGCCATTTTGGGTGCAGATTTCCTTGGGCATTACAATTTAGTAGTTGATGTAGGTCGACGCAGATTAATCGTCATCACTACCTCCCTTCAAATTTCAGGGGCACCATCTAAATGGCCATCTCCATCACCAACCTACTCCCTAGTATCAGAAGACACGCAGTACCATAGGCTTTTAAACCAGTTCCCTCAGTTAACACGACCTAATTATCGGGACACTGGTGTTAAACATTCGGTGACTCACCATATCGTCATCAAGGGCCCCCCATGTACTGCTAGGCCAAGGAGATTAGCGCCAGATAAATTGAAAATTGCCAAACAGGAGTTCGAGCACATGCTCCAGCTCGGCATTATTAGACCAGCACAAGGAAATTGGGCCTCACCTTTGCACATGGTCCCTAAGAAGACTGGTGATTGGCGCCCATGTGGCGATTATAGGGCTCTCAATAGATTAACAGTACCGGATACGTACCCTATACCCCATATACACGATTTTACTGCAAATTTAAGCGGTACTTCAATTTTTAGTAAAATCGATTTGGTTAGGGCCTATCACCAGATACCGGTAGAACCTAACGACATTCCCAAAACTGCCATTACCACGCCCTTTGGTAGTTTTGAATTTTTACGTATGCCGTTTGGCCTTAGATCGGCCGCTCAAACGTTTCAAAGGTTCATAGACGAAGTTTTAAGAGGTTTACCGTTCGCCTACGCCTATATCGACGATTTATTAGTGGCTAGCAACTCCCCTGAGGAACATATGTCCCATCTTAGGCAACTTTTTGAAAGATTGGACAAGTATGGTATTGTAATCAACCCTGCGAAATGTACGTTTGGCGTTCCTTCGTTAGATTTCCTTGGTCACAGGGTTGATAGTTCCGGCGTAAGACCACTTCCGCATAAGGTACAGGCTATCCAGAATTTTGCGGAACCAAAGTCCCTAACTCAGTTACGTAGATTTTTAGGCCTAGTTAATTTTTACAGGCGTTTCATACCCATGTGCGCCTCTATTGTACAGCCATTAACAGATCTGCTTGCAGGAAAAAGCAAGGATAAGTCCATTACCTTGCAAGGAGATGCACTTACCGCTTTCGAAGAAATTAAGTCTGCTTTGGCAAGTGCCACACTTTTAGTACATCCCAATTCAATGGATGAGTTATGTTTGACTGTTGATGCTTCCAATGTTGCGGTAGGCGGTGTTCTACAGCAAAACGTAAATAGTGTGTGGAAACCAATTGCATTTTTTTCACGTAGGCTCTCCCCTACTCAAGTGAGGTACAGTACATTTGGGAGAGAGCTGTTAGCAATCTATTTGTCGATTAAGTATTTTAAGCATATGCTTGAGGGTCGAGCATTTTATATACTTACCGACCACAAGCCACTAACATATGCCTTAAAAGCTAAGCCTGATAGGCATTCGCCTAGAGAGATCAGGCAGCTTGATTATATCGCCCAATTTACCACAGATATCCGTTATATTAAGGGCACAGAAAACACTGTTGCGGATTCACTGTCTCGTAGCACGTGTTCTTTAACTAATCTAGCCAGTACTCTAACTATTCCCCCTAATTCACCCCTTAATTTAGAAGACATTGCGTCTGAGCAAGGAAAAGATGATGAGCTTACTCAGCTACTAGGATCATCTTCCTTGAAGCTCCAGGATATACCACTACTTGGGACAGGTAAGACTATTAAGTGCGATATGTCTACCCCCGCACCTAGGCCTTATGTCCCTTCTAAGTTCAGACGCACTGTTTTTCACTCACTCCATGATTTGTCTCACCCAGGTATTGCTGCTACTAGAAAGCTTATTTCTAGCAGGTATGTTTGGCAGGGTATGAATAAGGACATTAATGCCTGGTCAAGGTCTTGCTTGCAATGTCAGAAGTCCAAAATTCATCGGCATACTCAAAGTCCTTTAGGTTCTTTTGAGTCACCAGGATGTAGATTCAGTCATATTCATATGGACATTGTTGGTCCTTTACCGCCTTCCAACAATTACACTTACCTGTTAACCATAGTAGATAGGTTTACACGCTGGCCTGAGGCCATTCCAATTTCTGACATTACGGCTGAGACCGTCGCCAAAGCATTCGTTAGTCGTTGGGTCTCGATGTTTAGCGTACCCTCTGTAATTACCACTGATCGAGGTGCGCAGTTTGAATCTGCACTTTTCCGCAACCTTAATAACTTGCTAGGATGTAAAAGGTTCAGAACCACCTCATACCACCCCATGGCTAATGGATTAGTAGAGCGGTTTCATCACCAGCTTAAGAGCTCAATCAAAGCTCACCCTCAACCTACTGCTTGGAGTGAGGCGTTACCTTTAATTCTGTTAGGCATTCGTTCTGCTTTTAAAGCAGACATAAAATGTAGTTCAGCTGAAATGGCGTTTGGTACCACCTTAGTGTTGCCAGGTGAATTTATACACCCGTCAGATCAGTCAGCCATTCCAGACGATACTTATGTTGATAGACTGAAATCTCATATGGCAAAACTACGCCCTGCTCTGACCAGGCCTACATCCGGGTCAAGCCACATTCCGAAAGATCTCACTACTTGTACGCATGTCTGGTTACGTAGCGATGGTGTCAAAAAACCCTTACAGACACCTTATTCAGGGCCTTACCGAGTCCTCGACAGAAAGGACAAGCATTTTACTATTAGCATCGATGGACGTCGTTCCACAGTAAGTATTGATAGGCTTAAGGTTGCTTCTACCGAGGATTTCAGTAACACTGCCGATTCTGGCCAGGCACTGCCTTCACCAACACCTACCCCACCACCTGACCCAGCTGTTTCTACACCTCCAGTAGTGCCACACCCTGCATCTGACCATAAGTCAATTTTGAAAAAGTCAGATGATAAGACCACAACTACCCGGTCTGGTAGGAAAGTACACTGGCCGAAAAGGTACCTACAGGTTGTTCAGTTTTAGTAAATTTTAGCTTTATCGATGACTTTTTAATTCACAAGTCATCTGGGGGGGACTAATGTAGCACTTGCACTTCAAATAATTGCATTCGAGTGCAAAATAATACATATTCATAGGTTGTCCCAGTGCAACTTGTTATTTGCATAAGCTACGTGTGCAGTGGACCAGACTGACCAATCACGCGTACGACTCTCGTGGTGAGCAGGCATGTAACGGTCAGGAGGTCCTCACTAGCATCAAGTCAGCGACGCAGGAAAGACGTGGACACCAACTCCGCCAAAGTTCCGAATTGACCGTCCTCAACTTTGACAACACGATACTTACTGCACTTGGAATTACCTACCAAAATCTCGGAGACATCTACAAGAAATTATTCGTCTCACCAACACATCAGTCCTGTGTAGTCGGGCAGCAGCTGGCAGCTCGACAATTTTTGCTTGGGACTGAGGTGTTGCGTGCGGCGGTAATATCAGTTCCACTACATCGCCGAGTACGAGGTCCTTACAGTGACGCCATTTTGTTGCGGCCCTGGTATTAGAGTTTTTCGTTAATGGAGGTGAGACCATTTCACTTTACATCTCTAAAGTGTTACCGGGTGCAATCAACATGCCCTACATTCCAATCATTTATCCTGTCCTTAGGACATCTATAACAATATTGATGTTGATAAATTTCTTGGGCATAAACAATGTTTAAAACTGTTTTCACTGTTATTTTGGTGCTATTTTGGGGGGTTAAATGAAGACAAATTTCACCAGGCCTTTAGTTTAAAGTGAATGGAAAACAGTCACCAACTTCGTCGACAAATACCCAGTTATCATCAGTTTTAACTCATTTAAAGACTGAAAAACTGCCAAAACACAATTTTTGGCACCGTCTGACAAATGCAATATCTGATTTTACTCCCACAAAGGACGCCATCACTAAAATTTAGGGTGCGCGAAACTTAAAGACATAAAACAACATGAAGTTGTGACAAAAGACCCCAACTTTAATCAACCATTACTTCTTTAATTTCTATCTAACAAAAGCATGTTTTATATTAAAATAAAGAAAACGAATGATAGTTTGGCCTGGTTATAAGTTTTTTACTCAAAGGGTGAGTTGACTATGATGTTTACAGAAAAGTACTGGAATGAGCGAAACTTTCATACAGTATAGGCCTAACCATGCTACATGACAGCAGTTTATAGTTGAAATAGGACTTAAGGCTTAGGTCTTACCATCTAGTTGACAGTGTTAGCTTTTTGTATTAGTGACTAACATAGGCCCACTAATCAGTCATAGAGTACTGGGTAGGACCTTGGCCTACGGTACTTGTTAGGCTAGTAATTACAGTAAACCTAGCCGAGGCCCTAGGCCTAACGTTACCGTAGCCTAGGCCTAAGAAATCAGGCTACTGCCATACTGTGTGATCGTGTGTATGCATCTGAAAGAAACAAATGTTGTGCCTGCACATGGAGTACTGAAGCCTAAAAAGCGTAATACTGTGAGAAGTTTCCGTACAATGCTACATAAAGGTTAGCTCAGGCTGATACGTTACCAGAACTTAATATCCGTGATAACCTCTTTGAGTTTGCGGATCTTTCTCGCCTTTACTCTTTATGATGCAGTTCTGAAACAGTTTTAGTACTAGTTCCGCGAGCGTTTAGCTAGCCAAGTACAGCAGACCATTAATTTACATGTGCTTACTCAAAAATATTGGGTGACAAATAAAGTGCCTACTACAGTTGTAAATTTGACTCAAATACTCATAAACTACACCATTTTTCCCAAATGGATTTTGTAAATAAAAAGTTGAACTACAGACTGTGAAATATTCAAGACCGACTTTGCCATTGTACGATTGTAGTGTTCTGCTGTGTGCAAGTTGTAGGCTCTATAGGGTCTACCCTAGGCCCAGTCCCTGACGACTCCCTATATAACAAAAAGTCAACGGTCTAGGTTACGATATGGAAATTTGGGAGTGCCATAAGAGCCCACATTTTGAGCTCCAACCCGATTAAGGGTGACTTGTCTGGGTTAAAATTTCTGCAAGAAGGGCAGGCGGGGAAGTAATGTGGCCTGGTTTAGTGAGGAAGTCAATTGGACATATCATCTAGTGGTACCTGAGCTGGGATTTAAGAGATAAATAAATTACACGACATTATACAGCTGAACATGTCCAAGGCTTACCATGTATTCCGGTCAATTTTCAAAAGGGCTGAGATAACGTACTCCGACATAGAAATAACACACTACAGGCTGTGACTAGAGTAAAATGGCTTCGACTACTAAATTGAGTAGTAAGTACGCCTTGTGACTGTAAGTTAGGTACGGCTTCAGTTAGAATATCTGTCTGAGTGAGAGGTTACGTTTTTCAAAATTTTCTGTGCGCTAGGCGCCAATTGAAAGCAGCTTTTAGCTCAGGTGGCCTTTCAACTTACAAGAAACAATGTTTCCTTAAGAGACTCCTTAAACTGCCAATCAACTGCAATGACTCTCTATAGTTCAGCTTCCCCTAACCTTTTAAAATGTCCGCTGTCGCATCCGATACTGGTAGTAATTTTATTATCAATAAAATCCTACTTCAAGTTACCTTACCCTTAAAGTTTCCCATCTAATTTTATATCAGTTTTACAACAGATTTTCCCATAAATTACGACTTTCAAACCTCAAAAATACCCTAAAACATAGGAGTTTCCAGAGGGCTACTCCTGGACCCCCACCGGGGGAGCGTTGCCCCTGCACCCCAACCATGCAGTGGCCGTGGGCGATATACCATTTTTTGTCAAAATAACGAGACATTATCATTTATAGAATCAACATCACATTTTCAGCACATGAATTCACCATTAAAAGGCAAAATATAGCATAACTATGCATCTAACACAAAACAATTTCAGGAGAGGGATATTTATACCCTTTACCCAGACAAGAATGGAGACGAAAAGTGTTTTTAAGCTACCGGATACATAGCCGGAAATAATTTACTCCGACGGAAAAGATGGAAACGTTTGAAAACATGGTTACCGTTTGCTGAACTTCGTCCTAAGGATGTTCTTATTTCTTAACACCAATTGCACCGTCACGTGGATCACTTAATGTTGCAATTCAGAGTGTAGGCCTATTTATAATTTTTTCCACAACTTTAATTCTGCTCCACATTTGTGTATTAAATTAAAACTAACAAAACACAATCCGTGATCACGGTCTAACGTCGTGATTGGTTGCAGTGAAGTGGAGCCTGAGGATGCCAAGACTTGCATCTGTCATGCGGATTTTTCACCCGTCAAAAATCCAAAAATTTTTATTCAGACTTCAATAAAATTAACCTTCCTTTTAACCTGAAGGACGATTTCAATGATTCTGTTTTCAAATAAACAATCAGATCAGAAAGGTAAACTGGCAAATGGAGGTCCTCGATCAAAAGGTTAATATTCTTCGTCAAACTCTGATTAACCAGTTTATGTGTGTGTATTATTGGATTCGACTTTGTGTAACTCGTCACACACGTGTGAACCATCAAGACGGTTATTCCTATACAGATGAACCTAGTGGGTTGTCCTTTCCGAGATCCTCCCGATGTTCCCGGGGTTTCAATTTCCCTATATTTCGACCCCCTGCATATGTTACGGTATTTCAACTTGATTGGCGATAATTAATATATTAATCTAGTAATTCATAAGGTTCGTTATTGCTACAGTTAGATGTTCACATTACATAATGTGTCCAATATTGTTCCTTGCCTGGGAACATCGAACTTTGTAAACCCTAACATGCGGAGAAGGCTCTGTTTTCTCAGCTCCCCGAGCTTCCAGCCATATGACTAATCAAGGATATGCCGTACAGCATGCAACGCAGGTAATGTAAACCTTGGAAAAAATGACACCGTTTGAGAATGAGGCGGGTGTTTGAGGATAACTGGCGGATGTCTGATGATGAGGCATGTGCAACTCATTACGAGGGGGAAATGTGGCTGAGAATGCGGTGGATGCGCCTGAATGGACTGGGTGTAGAAATGCGACATGCCTGAAAATGAGGCCGTTTTATGGGAACGAAGGGGGTGTCCGGGGATAAGCGAATGTCTTTATGGGTGGCATTTTCGAACGGTACAGACTTCAGTGAATTAAGTGTATTTCAATTAGATAAACTTCGAAAATCTGGCAATCAGAACAAATATTGGGAACTAAAACGGTTTGCACCACTTATGAAATGTTTCTCTCGCCCATGTAACAAGTCTAGAGTCAGAGCAACCTATAACCTCTAATATATAACCTAATGGGCATATATCTATTCATGTAGTTTCATTTTGGAAGGTCTTTGATCTTTTTATTGATTAGTTATGTTTTATCGGTTAGTTAGTTAGCTAGTTAGTTAGTTAGTAAGTTAGTTAGTTAGTTAGTTAGTTAGTTAGTTAGTTAGTTAGTTAGTTAGTTAGTTAGTTAGTTAGTTAGTTAGTTAGTTAGTTAGTTAGTTAGTTAGTTAGTTAGTTAGTTAGTTAGTTAGTTAGTTAGTTAGTTAGTTACATGGCTGGTTTATAACGACACACCAGCACAAATTAGGTGTGGAAACAGACATTCAAAAAAGGAGGGGGCTAAGAGAGAGCATGCATGGATGTGAGGAAGTTGCACTGCTAGTTTCCAGTATGTTTTGTTGTTGATGTGGCGAAAAAGGGAGGGAATAGGCCGTAAATGCACCCCTTGTATCCGCGCTTGTAAAAGTATTATACATAAAGTGTCAGATTGGTCAGTAGGAAAAGTTTAAAGGCCCAGTTCTCTCACCCCAAACATTACCAATTCTCTAACCTTCTTACTTAAGCCCCTCCCACAATTGTCTGAAATTCATCCTCTTCCAGATACGATCTCAGTTTATTGCCTCAAGGTGAGTTTAGAAAAACTCAATTATATAATCAAAACACTCTCAGTACCATTCATGCTGTGTAATATAAGCTTTGGTACTCTGCATTGTTTGAATTAGCTGTCAATCAAAGGACCGAGCCAATTGAGAATTTCGGTACCCGGGTACCAAAATTGTAGTTTGGGTGAAAAGTTTGGCCCTTTAACGCCTTTTAAGTTCACATCATCCGTAGTCAAGTCGTCCTCTTCTTTAATTATCATAACATACAAAAAGGCTGGGAGCATCGCACTGTAAACACAAATTCGTCAAATGTTATCTAAATTGATCAACCACGTTAATTAGTCTCTCATATTTGACTAGTTTATGATGATATCTGACAAATATCGTAGTAATGAACTTAAAAGCCCAGTTCTTTCACCCCAAGCAGTACCAATTCTCCTAACCTTGTTACTTAAGCCCCTCCCACAACTGTCTGAAATTCATCCTCATCCAGATACAATCTCAGTTTATTGCTTCAAGGTGAGTACAGAAAAACTCAATTTATATAATCAAAACACTCTCAGTACCGTTCATGCTGTGTAATATAAGCTTTGGTACTCTGCATTGTTTGAATTAGCTGTCAATCAAAGAGCTTAGCCAATTGAAGATTTTGGTACCACCGTACCAAAATTGTAGTTTGGGTGAGAGGTTTGGCCCTTTAAGAAAATCAGTCAAAACATAGCCAAGGAGGCTTAGAAAATAATTCAACTTGGTCAAATATTAGTCAAATATTAGTCAATGGTTTTGGCTAACGGATTATTCCCCAGTGGGCTGAGGGTTTCGGAATATGGGTACGGTATTTCCCGCCTGTCGTCAGAGGCGATTAAAGGGAAACCAAACTTGCAAACTGAACCATACTTGAAAATAAATTTAACTTTGAACCTTTCATCAAGTTGACTGACAATATAGCACATTCGTGTTGGTGTGTCGTTAAATCTCATCTCACTATTAACTATTAACTAGTCGATTCAGGCAGTGCTTCACTAATTTGTGTTAACAGTGCGTTGGCATATTCTACAACCACAAACACACGGGGGGGGGGGGTGGTGCTGGAATATGGTTCTTTGTGCACGTGTAGAATCTCACAGCGCCCTGGTAGAATACTTCAGTCTATGGAGTTATGGAATTGTCTGACTTACTTGTTAGTTTAGTTCCGTCGGTGATATGAATCAGAAATTTAGGCTCCTGGTAATTGCTGAACGAGCAGCCTAATGGTTTTAATGAGCCTTATCATTGACGGAATATAATAGCCTAAAGCTATACCTCGAACAATCTTAAGGTTAAGGCTAAGTACGGGTCCTCTGAAAGCTTTTTATGTATCTTATGAGGTATGCTTATGATTATGAGTTAATGACCTGCTACAACATTAACAATTCCTTCAAAAATTAACTTTGGAATAAAAGAACTTTTTCAACCACACTCGTAAATCATCATCGGCATTGTACCTCTCCATTGAAACTACCTGGCACCACAAAACTGCACCAAACAAAGTTCAAATATGGCTCCTTTAACCCATTGTTCGAAGATTTCTATCGCCGCGACTGGTATCTGGCTCCAGTCCCTGGAAATCTTGCTACCTAATAATGCGTCCGTCAGAATCGGTACCGAAACCTTTTGTGACAGTTCCATTATTCTTTACCAAGAGTAGCGTCAATTTTACGACTAAAATCCCTCAATTTGCAAGAAATGATTACTCCGCAGGTCGTTTAACTTTGATTTGAACCTGAGAAAAGTTCATCCGAAATAAACAAAGCGTCTTGTCTACATTTGTCTTCAGGAATTTTAACAAATCATTACAAATAACTCAACAAAACTTACACGGTTTAGGGGTTTGTATTGCACCGTAGGAAACTTGTACAAGCTATTTGTAAAACCAACGAGGCTTACCTAGAACAGGAAATACCTGATGTATCTATCAGAGTTTTTCTTATTACCATTTACAACAGCAAAAGCTTCCATAAAAGGGAGAAATTTAGCCCATCGAAGATACATGATAATGTTGAATATTCATTGTCCAACAGGCGTCCTCTATTGGCATTTTAAAACCATCACCCACAAAAATTTGCAACCTGTCAAGCTTTTCTTTTCAAATCCTAGATCAACGTTTTAAAAACAGGTTTTCGCTACAAATTGTTCCACTGGTTTATTGCTTCTGTACACGTTAATTCTGCGTGCAAAGCAAACCTTGATTTGCACTGTAAAAATGGCTCAAAATCTCTACAAATGTACAGAAAAAAAAAATAAAGAGAAACATAAAGATTACAAAAAAGTTCTAGTAATAAGTTTCCAGAAATTTTATGTAATTTTTGTTCATCTCTTTGTTTTGTAATTTTTTCTGTAAATCCATCTTCATTTTTTAAAGCGTGACTTGTCCAATCATGTATAGTTACGCCCCTTTTCAAAATGTCTGATACGCGATTGATATTGAAACATTTGATCAATTTCGATAAATAAAACTGATGAATAATTTCATCTACCGCTGGTTCCTTCTGCAGCTGATATTAAATTCGTACTTTTATGCAAATATGAAGTTTAAAATTGTCCCCAGGTAGGTTAAAAAGTGAAAGATTACTGATTCACTAATATTCATTCTAAAGTAATCCTGAACTACTATCTGTCCGTTTCGATCAGGTGACTCACCTTATCTTAGGCTCTTATACATTTCACTCGAGGTCGTGTCGTTTTATGTAGAGCATTTATATTTTAATTTTATTTTCCTTTCTTCATTTATATTGGAATATTGTCGTGATTGAATTAACAATATATAATGTATATTATATATTGCAACAGACCAGTTCGAAGTTTCCTCGAAGGGCAGCAGGCTACTGGGCAATATTTTAAAGTTTAAAGGGTAACACTTTTACTTGTAATTAAGCTGATGGCGGGATGTAAACGCACATAAAACAATATGCTATGCGCGGCCGGTGCAGCGCTCAGATGTTTTGTTACCATTTGACCTGAACAGAAGGTCACTAACGCATGCGCAGATATAGGCTTCGAACTCGCATATTCTTTTGGTTTTCTAATTTACGTGAGTGTGTCCTCGCCAAGCCCCAATTTCCACTTCCCATTTGTTTACTGTTAATAGTTTTAAACGTTTGATAATCGTTGAGAAACAAAACAGTAAATGAAATGAAATTAGCTTTTATAACCCTTGTGGACTGCGAAACTGCATTGCCATAATTTTTATTGAAAATCGTCATTGTGCTTCAATTAGCACATGCCTCAAACGGGAAATATATTTACCCCAACTTGAAGTATTGCAGTAGACTGTTCTGTTGGACGTTTAGTGTCATGTGAAAATATTTTTGCTCCTTAAATGTCTAATTAAGGAGTAACTACTTGGTTTACCTTGAATATGCAATATTGAAGTCCTATAATATTTTGATATATACTTTGCAGAGCAGTAACATGAAAATTGTGAGATTGAACTGTTCCTCCATAATAAACATGGGGGAACTGTTTTTTGCCCCTTAATTGGTAACCCTCCTCCCCTCCAGTTTCATTTGTTAGCTCTAAATCTGGGTTTGAAAATGAGTTAATAAAAAAGTCTGTGGCCGAGGCAGACTGGGGTACAAGCAAAAAATCTGAGTGGGCAAATTCCCCATCATGCTTTCCTGTAGCCAATCCACTGGATAAAGTTAAATTTTATAGTCAACTTTCTACATTAAAGTTTGCAGGTGAAAGGTCGTGCTTTGATCACCGTCTATCCGGTCAACACCAGGAAAGGGTTGAAAACCCCTGATATGCTCCATGAGTTCAGCCTAATGAAGGTCTGAATTCGGGAACCACGATTATGACACACTGTTCCTCATTTCTGTCATAAGCTATTTATCCGCCCCCGTATAAAATGCGGTAATTAACCTAAATGGCGCCTATTATCGCCTTCTTGTTTGCTGTTTAGCTGTGTATTTGAAAGAAATCTCTTGGTAGTCCAGACAGAGTAGGTGAAATATTAAGTGGGTCACATTTAAATATAGAATTAGACAGCATAACTCACTTGGGGCTCATTAGATTTTCAAAGGATCCCGATTTCTGTTTTCCAACGTCCAATATCCCCTAAACTCTCTGACCAGTGATTTTCTAGAGACGAAAGGCTAAGGGACAAACCAAACGTTTACTGTCGAAGACGTTCTGCTTCTCAAGGAGTTATAGGTTCGCGTACCATCACAAAACTTAAAGTGGAAATCAAAGTTTGACAAAGAATATCCAACGTTTTGTTTCAGCAACTCGTTTTCCATTCTGAACGAATTGTTTACCAGAATATGGACACGTTGGAAAGTTTTTTCAGGTTAGACGAAACGTCATTTTGTGTTCATTGCTATGGAATGAAACATTTGAATATTCGTCGGGTAAAAAATCCACACAGATGCAAGGTTATACAGCCTCCACTATCAGACTATGCTGTCACTAATCACGACGGTCTAATCACCGATCATTTTTGTTAATAGTTTTTAAGTCAGTGTACAAATGTGGTGCAGAATTAAAGTTAGCACAAGGAACTGTCACGGAACTCCACATAATTCTACATGAGTGGCTCTGTTCTAGAGTGGCTGAAAAGAACACATACTAAACATAATCTTAACCAAATTTAAAGCAGATATTCGTTCAATCAAAGCGGCTTACATATTGAAGAGTATAGTTTGAATAGGCCGGTGGTCCAAAACCTAAATTAAAGGGTATAGCATGAGGAGTGCCTTTCAACATTTTGAAAACCAACTTCCTTCTGAGATTGACACGTAAAATTTGTGAGCCAAACCGGTAAAAGAAGAAATTAAAATACGCATCAAGTTTAGTTTGCACAACCGAAAAGGCACGACTTCTTTCACATGCTTTAAATTAAAAAAAATTATGTTCAATGTACCCACTCAACCGACCAGTCATGTGCACTTCTGCACTCGACTGTCTGCGCAGGTGTGATTGGAAACAGAGAACTCAGTACGCAAACTCACGATCCCAACAAAGTTTTTTCCTAGACGACCTGTGGACTGTGGCCGCTCCAGTTAAATCAGGTAGTTGCTTTTAAATGGTCTTTGGCCCGCCAAACCTTCGCAAATGCAAATGTTACTGATCTTTATTTAATAAAACAAAACGTACAAGGCTACTGGTGACCTTAGGGTATTTTCACGCCTTGTTTTTTGTCTTAAGTTTACAGTTTGAAGATACAAGTGCTTGAAAGCCCTATCAAATTCCTGAACAAACACCTGGAGATATGATACCTATGTCTGTCAAACGCATTTCAATTACCGAACATCGATCGGCAATTCAACTTGCCACGGTTTTGGATCGATTGCTTGTTATCTCTCCTTGTACGTATCTTTCAAGTTTTCACCTTTGGTCAAGGTGGAGGGACTTCGATAGGTCACCTGAATACTTCCTTTGGAGCAAATAGAGGCTTTGAACAAAACCTTCTTCCCACCTCATCTTCCAGCCGACACTATAAATAAACAATGAGTGAGCAGTTGTTGAGCTTTTCACGTAATGTAATGACATAAACAAAAAAGAAAACTACAACAAACGGTAGTATTAATACTCAGTTCATGAATAAAGAAAAAAATTGATTTGTATGTAAAATAAGTGACAAAGTGTATAACGCCTTCATTCATTTGCATATTCATTCTTAAGTATCATACGCCTACTCTTTTACAGGTGTTAATCTTTTCCCAAAGGTATTCTGTAGAGTGTGCTTTAGAAAACACCTATTTTTTCATTCCCGTGGTAACTTTACGACCCATTCAATTTTTACGGAACATGGAACGCCATTGGGCTATAAAGGTGTAGAAAATCATTTCGCCGACATCGAATGTGGGCAGAGGTGTGAAAAAAGTACTCAGTGCGCGATATCAAACTTGAATGTAAAAGAAGGTAAATGGGAAGCTGGGGAGAAACTGCTCTCAACAAAGGCAAGTTCAGAGGGGCAAGGCCACCATGGATACGATTTAACTTAAAGCTGATCCCGAAGGTTTAATTAGCAGTTTCACATAACCTGTATGGCAACTACGAAGAAATTTATTTGCTTCACTCAAATTTTGTTGTTGTTTTAGTCCCTTCCGTTCACCTCATATTTTTATGTATAATACAAAAATATAGAAAATATCCAGCCCAATTTGAAATATTTGATTATTTAAGTATGAACCTGTGATTAAAGGCTTGTCCTCTCACCCCATACTACAATTTTTGTAGTAGTTTACAAAATTCTCTCTTGGCTCAGCTCTTTAATTGGCAGCTAGTCCATTTAATTTGAAACACTGTGAACAGAAGTTAGTCAAAACAGTGTCTAAAACGACTATAGTCAACAGTATTTGACTAATGTACTTTTGACTTTATTTTCAGGCTCATTGACTACCTTTGTCTGTAACAATTCTTAATCCACTATTGTACGATAAGAAAAATTTTATCAAAAATTAGTATAATACGAGTAACTCATGTGGTATCCGTTTCAGACACCATTTTGACTAATTTATTAGTAGACCATTTTCCAAATAGACACTGCAAAGTATTTTGGGATACGCTTTTGGTAGGTGTCGATTTTTGCCACAGTAAATTGTCATTGACAAATAAGATGCAAAGCAAAATTATATCCCACAGTACTTTGTAATGTAATCGCTGTTCGGAAAGGTCTATACAGTGACTTTTTAGATCTAACATCTTAGCAAATGATCATGTGAGCGGGGGAACGGTGCTTTTCGGTTAATCAGTTATTTCGTTTTGAAGTATTACATATAACGACAATTAAAGAAGATGACCTGTCGTTTCGTGAAAATGCAATTAAAATTATGTTGGATTCTGGATGACATCACAAGAAACCCTTGTCTTAACTTCGATTGCAAACTGATTCGATTCACCGTCGATAATGCGAACGTGTGCGATAGGCTATAGATGATGTGACATCATTGATAGTGTATCGAATCGGTTCGCAATCAAAGTTAGGACAAGGGTTATTTGTGACGTCATCCAAAATCCGGCATAGATTTTATTGCATTTTCAAGAGACGACAGGTCATCTTTAAACGCAGTAGACAGTAACCCCAATATCACTTTGTCAATAGCTAAGTTTATTCTGCAGTATACTGTAGCCACACCTTAAACCAGTGAGCTGCTATTGTCAATGGAATGAAATCTATGCCGGGTTTTGGATGACGTCACAGATAACCCATGTCGTAACTTTGATTGCGAAGGCCCTGTATAGGCCCAATGGAAGAATCTTTTCTCTTCTCTATCAGTGGTGATTAATGCTTGGGTCCATCATCTTTTATTATATTTATCATTTTGATTGCCAATGCGACAGATGGCTGCAAACAACCTGAACTCCAAAGCCTACAATGAGCAGATCCAGGTTTTGAATTGATTACTTTAGACACAATCCACTGCACAAAATCCCGATGATCATTTACAGGATGTGCGCATGTGCAGGGCCACCAAAACGAATTACCAAAATAACTTATTAAAATGATTGGACTTCAGTTTTACAAATTTGTTATTTTCATAATATGAGTACATTATTCAAAAATTCATTGCCTTTAAATCTACATTATAATGTAAGTAAGTCTGTTAGCAACATAACTTATATATACGTGATAAGAGTTTCCAAAGTTCAGGACTTGATTTGAAAGGAAATTGTGGTGAGGTGGAGAAGGAATTTTTTCGTGAAGAAATATGTTTCGGAAGAATGAACAAAATTGTTTTTTAAAAAAATGTGCACAATTTTTAAGATAAGTAAAACGTGTTTTTCAAAAGAATATGTTTCAAAAGGTCATAGTGCTCAGGGCAGCTCCCAATTACCCCATTTCCCCTAGCAATACCCAGAAACCAAGGCACGACAGTTTCATTTCGTGGGTATCTACAAACGGGAATATTTTCCCATAATAAATTCCTACCCATGACAGTTCCATATTGAGGAGGGGGAAGCTGCAAGTTGTCTGACTTTAATTGTCATGTAGGGGGTATTTTCCGGGTGCACGAGTGACCGGAATCGTTCGGGAAATTTCCCCGGCCCCCTTTGCCCAGCTTCGTTAGCATCTTCTTGGTAATGAGAAAGACAACTAGGTTTCGAAAGAAATCAAAAGACCCTAATAATTTCTCCTGTACCAGTATCGACAAGGGATACTGACCGATTAAAGTTCACTGGGTCAAGTCACAAGAAACGAGGTTCTTGTGTCACCGTATTTCACAATAAACTCTGAAACGGATCAGTCAAAGAAACCGCAACTCAAACGCCCAATTTCCTCAGTTTATTATATTCAGAAAACAAACAACATATTTTAGCACACCACATAAAGCTATTATCATTCCCAAAATTACTGACAATCTTTTGTTCGTTTTCTTCTATTGAAAAAAAAAGGATTCCTGAGGCCAACCTTACGCGACGTGTCAATGCTAAAATGATTAAACCAAGAATTTTTAAATCACGATTACTAAGCGTGATAATTTTACGTCATCTGTCCTAAAACGAGTGTGTATGATATTATGACGTCATTTATTCATTTGTTTCAACCTGCTTCTTTTCTATTTTTTCATGGAATCGTGTCTAATAAATGTTTTGGAATGAAGCAATAAAGTCTGATCAATGAACCCATTTAACTATAAATATGCTAATTTCTAAGCGGAACTCTTACAAACTTCCTGTCCTCGGTTTTACCAATTATATAATTTTTAAGAGTGGAGGGATTTGACTGAATCATACGCTCTTGTTAAATAATATTTTATTGTAAGACTTTTCCCTCACTTTCATTGCAACTGAAGCTAGCAAGTAGCCTAACTTTTTCGTGGTAAAATGTTTGTGAATTTTGCGATTCTCGGCCTTTTGGCTAACCGCATGTGTAATATCTAATTCTGTATAACAATGTTACTACAACGGACAGTGCATGACATACCTATGGCGTAGATCTGAAAGCTTATTTTTACTTGACTTGACAAAACTCCTTCGTGGGAGTTGTAAGCGTTTGGTTCAGTGGCGTAGCCGAGGGAAGGAGGGGGGGGGGATGGGCCGCGTTTATGTCAATTCTATAAGCTCCTTACAATGTGTAAAATATTTTACGCATACACATTTTTTTCCTTTTATTTTTCTCTGTGAAAAGGAGGTCAGGGTTAGCCTACCTGGTGGAGTGTAGGGAGCGATATTTAATGTAAAATCAAGTAAAACCTTTCCAGTCATGTCAGAAATACATGAAGTCCTTATATCCTGAGTAGTTTTAGTACGGTAAAGCCCAGATCACACTACAGCGATATTGGATCGGATTTTGCTCCGATTTTTGTGAGTTTCACTTACTAAGAATCCCCTCCATCTTTGGGAGAAAAGAAACAAAAAATGTCAACTTGGGTAAATACATGATTTGCATTGCAGGACTACGAAAAGTTATGCTAATTATGTCGTGACATCACATCCGCAAACAGCTTTTATCGAAAACGCGTAGTCACATAAACGCTGTTTGTAAATGTGATGTCACGAAATAAATGCTTTACATTTCATTTCCGTGCGCCTCTCATACCAATCATACATTTACCCAGGATGGCAATTTTTTTGGTTCTTTCCGACAATGGATGGAAGAGATTTTAACTTAAACTCACAAAAATTGGATAGTAATTTGAGCCGATGTCGCTGTGGTGTGACCTGGGCTTTTACCCGGACGTCACCATAGGCCGGCTAGGTAAGGAATTCGAGACCTGGCCGGGTAATACCGAAGACTTTTAAAACTTCCTGTCATTGTGCTTGATACTCTGCATAAGCAATGGAGTAGGGAAAACAAGCCGGTGAACCACAACTGGAAAGAGGGGGTGACCGGCTCGAATTGAACCAATCGGTTGGAAACTGGGCCGTAAACTCCATCTAACCTATAACCTAACACAGACCTAGCTGGTGTTGGAACTTAAGAAAAAGTACCGCAAAATATTGTAATTAGTTTTCAACTTGTCTTGTTTAAAACTGTTTTTGAAAGTTGGAATTCTGAGAAAGAGATGTTTGGAGAGCTACGTCCAAGAGAATTTCTTCTCCATGAGTGTAAATATTGACCGTGGGTAAGCCTTGCCAGTATCGGGCATGACGGGTATACTCGAGGCAGAGAAAGGAAATATAACCACAATCGATTGCTTCAAATGATTTTGAGGTGAAAGCACGTGCTCTTATGAGTATGAAGCAAAGAAACCATTTCGTTTTTATTTTTCCCTATCATCCAATAATTGGCTGCTTGAGAAAAACTTAAGCCGCGGTTACACTGCAACGTTTTCGGATCGGATTCCGGTCCGATTGTTGTGAGATTTTATTAGGATCTTCAATCTTTTCCATATATGATCGTAAAGAAGCCCAAAATTGCCAATCCGTATAAAAGTATGATTCACATCGCAGCACTCTTAAAATTAAATAAGTAATAATTACATCGTGACGGTCCATTGAAAGACAGCTTTAATAGGTCTACCCGTGTCCGGTGAAAGTTTTCTGTCGGTGTGACTTCACGACAAAAATCAGTCCACATTTTATTTTCATTGCCATTTAATGCAAATCATAGATTTACACTGGTTTGGCAAATTTTGACTCTTTCGATTAAAGATGGAGAAGATTTCAACAAAAACTCCCCAAAATCGGACAAAATCGGGACGGAAGGGATTCGAATTCGTTGTATTGGCTTAACTCCTACAGAACGTATCTGAAAACGATGATATGTGACGTAACTGTTTTGATAATAATAAACGTTACGACAAACTTGCCTTCAAAGAGGTAAGACCTTTGCAGAAAGGCACCAAGAGACATCTTGGCTCATACTTACACAGGCCTTTTAAAAAAGGTTGGAAAGTGTTTGCCCTGAAATTTTTCTGAATAAAAATTAATTTATTACGTTGAATTTTATCACAAAGATAACAATTTGTCATAACTTTAATAACATTTTTACAGGAGGGGATACCTCCCCCTAGATTCTGCTTGGTGGTCCTTTTTACATAAGGGTTTAAAACTAATTATTCGGCGAAGTTCTTTTTGACATTTGTACATTAAGTTTACTGAAAAATACTCAACTGCTCAAAGTAATATTTGATGAAGTTCCGTTTTAGGGTAGCCAAGAAAAGGAAATGACGACATTTTGTTTTTCTGTGTTAAAATTGTAGCTCAATTTATTTATGTAATGAAAGACTTCAAACACAAATGCTGGTATTCTTCATCATTTAAAAATTCAATTGTTCGTGTCATCGGCTATAAAGCCTGGCAATCGCAGCACAAAGGGGCATGGAGACATTTCCCCTTTTCTCAGTCAGAGCCTTCTTATCAATTCCTTCAATTCTTAATCAAATAGACCAACGTTGAGACTCAATTATTCACCCAGAGATATGATAAATACTCAGAGTTTCAGGAGGATTCGCCCCTAGACCGCAGCAGGGCCTTAAAGTGGACTTCCTGAACCCCACAAGCAATACTGTTTTTTGCGCCCGGTTTCGCACTATGCGCGAAAATATTTTATTCCCAACATTTCCCTTTGACCTATATTTGTCCCTCACCACTTCTGAAGTCCTTAGTGCCTGTGTCACACCGAGATGACTACTCATGGGAGCATACCACAATTAATTCCTCCATTGACTTACACACTAAATCCAAAAAGTAAACGGGCCTCTTAAAGAAGGCTTGTCGAATTTTTCGCCAGGGTCAAGCTACCCCTCATATGAAAGCTGACAAGTTGGCCATTCATGGCACTTTCAATTTACCATATCATGACCGTGAAGATTTTTTGCTATTTCACCTCAAAGTTCAAACCACCTTTTCCGAGCCTTGTTTTTCACTAAAATCTCGGTATGCCTCCGCCAGCTTCTAAGGCCCATAATTTCCACAAACTTGCTTCAATTAAGCCCATTTTTTCACAAATGGTACTTCATTTAATATACTTTTGATAGAAACTTACAAAAAACCCCAGCTCATTCCATAACATAACAAAAAAATGCTCTTTTTAGGGACTCTATCTGAGGGCGAACACACGGACGCATTAATACACCTGCTTATTGGGATATGCACCCTCATGACAACAGGCGAAAAAAACGTCGCGTCTCATGTAGTCCTGGTATGTGGCCCATTCCGCGATGAGAGCAATTTCGTCGTCTCGTTGAATCGTTGGTCTGATTGAGCATTTTAGATCGTATAGTTGGCCGGATAAAGTGGGTGCATGACAAAACCCGACACGACTACCTGTAAATCGACAAGATTTTTCCGTATTAAACAGTTTGCATAAATTGTTGACATTCATGTGTACCGACTGCATTCAACTAGGCCTACCACTGAACATGTTCAATTGGATCGAACGCTTACGCCACGATGGAGTTAACTTTAACGTAAAGTTAATCTGAAGGGACTTTTCGTCGCGTTGGTGGTGGGTGGTCTTAGCGGTGTGATGCGGACTTAATAATTCAGAGTATTGTTGTGCCGCGGCGAAAAAATACAGTGAATAATATTTGAATAATTTTCGTTCTATCGCGGTTAGGTAAGTGGAATGAAAACTCCTTTTTCTGTTCCGGTATAGAACACGTTACAGCTCCGAGTCAACGCCAGAAGGTAATGAATCATGTACTAACCATTTTTGTCTTCGCCTGAGTAGCTCCTTGACAAGTATCTTACACACCGCCACGACTACCTGCGACGCGACAATACGGCAGAACACTCGGTAAAGTCATAGTTGTGGCATTATTCCGTCACACCGTCACCATTTTATCTGATGTTAAGGTATAAAAAAGGTATAAAGGTATAAAGGTACAGATTTACTCGCTACTTGACCTGCGACATCAACCATGGAATGTTAGTTTTTGAAAGTGAAGGTCTTTATCTATGACCTACAACTCACTTATGGCTGAGAGTAGGCACACTACTTTTCATGCAGTCATCCCACATTGCACAGCATCTCAGTGATCTACAATTTGCATTAGATGCTCTTAAGTTATACTGTGATAGATGGAATATAACGATGAATGCCAGTAAAACGAAAGTTGTAATTTTCTCCAAGGGTAGAGTAAGGAAAAGGCCTGTATTTAAATTCGATAATGTTGTACTTGAAATTGTTGATGATTACACCTACTTAGGTACTGTGTTAAGCTAAAACAATAAGTTTAATAAAGTTAAGAAAAAACAAGTTCACCAGGCAAGAGGGGGCGATGCGCACTGTTTAACAAGAAATTTCCTAACTGGCTAACGTAACCCTAATCCTTAAACTAATCCCTAACCCGAACAAAGAAGAGTGCCCTATATAGTCTCCTAGCAAAGTCCTATAAGTTGCAGTTACCCCTTGATCTACAATTACAATTATTTGATCAAGTTGTGCTTCCTGTTCTCTTGTATGGGTGTGAAGTATGGGGTTATGGAGACATTTCGCAAATTGAATCATTCCACCTAAAATTTTGTAAACGAATTCTTAAGGTTCATAATTATTCTGCCAATTGTATGGTTTATGGGGAATTAGGTAAACGTAGGTTAATTAAGACAATTGAAGTTAGAATGATCACTTTTTGGGCAAGAATTGTTAATGGTAGTAAACACAAACTTCCTTACACCTTATATAATGTATTAAGAAGCCTGCATGAGAAAGGTATTTATAGCTCGGTTTGGATCACTAAGGTTAAACGTATTCTTGATTATTCTGGTATGTCATATGTTTGGAATTCTTCGACCCTTAATAATGAAACTCTAATTGACATTAATCGGCTTAAAAGTTCGCTAAACAGAAGACTCTCTGACATGTATGAGCAGGACTGGCTTTCAGGAGTGTTTGATAATTCTCAGTGTAAGAACTATCGTATTTTTAAGACTAAATTAGAACTAGAAAAAAACCTCGTGTGTTTACCTATTAAAGACCGTATACATTTGTGTAAATTTCGTTGTGCTAATCATTAACTCCCTGTTGTCGCTGGAAGATTTCTTAACATTATTTACAACGAAAGATTCTGTCATTATTGTGGTTCTGAGAGATTGGGGGATGAATTTCACTATTTATTTGAGTGTAAAATGTTTCACATGGAAAGGAAAACTTTCTTAAAACGCTTCTTTACTGTTATTCCTAATGCAATTAAAATGAGACTTCTTTTTCAGAGTATATAAGAACAAATCCATTTTCAAAAAATCTTGCTAAGTTTGCAACTCTCATCATTGATTTTTTCAGCTAATTTATTCATTTTTCTGTTAGGCTGGTGGCACAGTTTTTTCACTGCCTTCATAAGTTATATAAATGTACTTGTTTTTCTTTTTATCTCTCTATCTCTCTTTTTCTTTTCTCTTCTTATCACTTTGTCATCTTGTAAACTTGATTCGTTCCTTGTATCATATTATGTAAATGTTTTTTGCTTTTGTCTTTTTGATTCTGAAACCTCAAATGAGGTAAACAGAATAAACAGAAACTGAAACTGAGTAGGGACCGGCCCGTTCGTTGCTATTATCCAATACTCGCATTTTCCCGCCAAATAAATTCGCGCCAAATTCCAGTCATTGTGCCTTGTGTCATCCGTCATTACAAACTGGACACCCGACCGTCAATGATTAATACCTTCAGTCTATTAATTACATCCTCTTCTTTATCCAAGTAAATGTTTTCAATTCTTTTATACACACTTTTACTGTCTGAGTTAAAAGTAAACCGGTTGTATGGATTATGGCCCACTTAACCTAATTTTAAATGATCACCTACTGAGCACATACAGAAATGAATATAAGTAGATATGTCTGCTGAATCTGAGGCAATAGAACACATCTATAAATTAGATAACTATTGACAACAGAGAATGTTCACATCTAATTGATCACGAAGTGAATGTGAGAAAATTTCCTCAAGTCAGTAGAAACACCGTATGTTTGCAGTTATACCGTAAAAACGTCACATGCATGTTTTAGGATTCCAAAACAAACAAAACTACAAAAAAATCAAAGCCATATTAGAAACTGCTCTTATTTTTTTTAATAAAAGTTGACAACAATTTCCGTTCACCTTTACGTATTTCTTTATTTTTTGTATTGAAAATCTAAAAGATAATTTAGGCTAAATTTTCGTGGAGTGCGGGCCGAGGGGACCATTCTGAGAAAGATCTAGGGGGTGGGGTAAGGGAACCCTGTGGGAAAGTTTTGCTTGTTAAAAGTGATTATCGTGAAAAGCGCTCTTATCTTTGGCAAAGCTCTGACATTTCTTTGAAAAACGATTAGCAAATAAATGTGCTACACATCTACTTTATTTACCTCCATAACAGGTGTGGATTATACTTCTATTTTGAATTACATACTCAAAAGAGTACAACCATTATAGATCCAGGAATAATACAAGTCCGCCGAGCAGGCAACTACGGTATACTTTGACATGTAGAGATATAGGTCCAAGGGTCATTATGTGGGTGAATCTAGCATCTTTCAAATGAATTGCCAGCTAATGATAGCTCTGTGAGTCCTTCAGGATGAAAGGTTTCACTGTTGTGAATGAGGGTCTCATTCGATTCGAAAGTCCACCTGCGCGATGAGTTCCAAAAAGGATTTCGTTGTCAAACCAAGGCGGTATATAGGCTCACATACAGCAGCACTTTCATTATGGTCAATGGTCATTCCTTTAGCTGGGCGTCCTAATCGGTAACACACATCATTACCTGGTACACCCCTTCACTTACTCATAATTACAGTCTTGCTTGTGAAGGACGCTTTAAGGGCAGGAGCAGTCATCCCAAATTGAAGAAGTGTAGTAGACTTTCCGGGTTTCATGATTGGCTGATGGGAGTCATGTGACAATGTTTTTTTCTCTTCACATGTGAAATATACCAGAAATAACTGGTTGATTTACCTTGAAAATGCAATAGTAAAGTCATAAAATGTAATGAAAGATACTTTAGAGAGAAATAAGATGAAAATTGTGTTATTTAGCCTTTTCTTCAGAATAAGTTTTTTTTTGGGGGGGGGGGGCTGCTCTTTACCTTTAAAGGGAAAGTGAACTCACCTCAACTTTAATTAGTGTAGTAGACTACTCTGTTTAATGAATAGATCTTGAGAATCATGTGACAATATTTTTCCTCCTAGGAAGTGAAATGTTCTTGGAGTAACTGCTTGACTTACCTTGAATGTGCATCATTTAAATCATGAAATATCATGAATAATACTTGGAAGTTAGTAACTTAAACGGAGTTTCACGGCACAGTTTCTAACCGATTAGTTCAAGTCGCGCCGGCCACGGCCTTGTTTTTCCGCTGGCTCATTTGGAAAGAGAAATTATATGTTAGTGAGAATTAGCCGTTGTTTCAAGATACGTTTGGGGTAACTGCTCTTATTTTTTAAGTCTTTTCAGAATGGACACATAATTTACTTACTTCCGTTGTTGTACTACGTTGCATCGCCCCCTGTGGGCTGGGGTTGTAGACTATGCCCACGGTATTTCCCGGCTGTCGTAAGATGCGATTAAAGGGAAACCAAACTTGAACTTGAACCACACTTGAAAATAATTTTAAACTTTGAACTTTTTATCGAGTTGACTGACACTTTATAGCACATTCGTGTGGTGTGTCGTTAAATCTAACCAACCGACCGACCGACCGATCAACCGACCAACTAACTAACTTACTAACTTACTACGTTGCATCATCATATTTCAATTCTTCCTATCTAGAGACAAACTCTACTAGACTGTCTTACGTAGGCACATTTGGCAATTTGTAAACGTGCTATGTTGCATCCACTTAGACTTGGTTACATCTTCTTCCATCGAATCCAAACTTTTCGCCAGCACGTAGGTGAATTGCAGCTCTTTAAAACCTTCAGTGAAAAATTGTTGGTTTAGAGAGAAATTATGGACAAATCTAAACTTGGAATGAACGATTCCAATAGAAAAATAGTCATACTCACTCTTCTAGAGTGACTATTCCGTCTTAATTTTCAGAGCGGTTCTTAATTCCGCCCAGACTTGGATGTTATAGATTATGCATAAAACAGACACATTAAATCAGAGACTCAAATTCGTATATACCAGGGCTAAAGCCCATGTCACGGTCATAATTGCGTCGATTGGTTCATCACGAGGGCACTCAAACGGATAGTCAAGGAGAGGGTGCTGGATTTTGAACACCAATGGACCCAAACGTGGAAAACAAAATGCTGCTTGGCAAATATGGCAAATGGTGCATTGTCAGTAAAGTTTTTGTTACGTTTGAGGCACAAACATTACGGTGTCATTTCGTATCAGCTGAAGATCGAGAAAAACAGTTTTTCTCTCTAAAGGGAAATGGGACATCCCCTCATCCCAGACCCTTATGTAACATCCAACAACCCCTGCGGTGATACGATTCTGGCTATGCCGAGCGCCTGAGGGTATGAAACAAAAAAGCTCCAGTCTTTCTAAATATGGAGCGACAAGACCCCTAGTCAGACAGGGTGTCGAAGGGTTGAAAACGCGTGGCAAAATTCAAGACATAAAGGCCCTACTGATATGTATTAAGGTAATAGTAATTTTGATTCTCTGTGGAGAAAAATTTTTCTATGGGAAAGTTTTTTCCATACCTCCTCAGTGACTACAAGTTGGGGGTCAAAATAAACTTAAAGAGCATTGCCTCTGTATTCCTCATCGCCCGTATTATCCGTCAATGGCACGGTGAGGTAAGGAACTGTAATTTGTCGAAATAACAACTCCCTGGGCGAGGAAACAATTCTTACACGTATGTCGTTCTTTTGAGACAAATCGCTTGTCTCAATTTGCAACATGTGCCTTGTGTAATTGCTGCGAAAAATAAAACAATCCTTTACAAGAGGTAGCGAACACAGTGAGGGTTCATTTACTTGGAGACATGACGGCGACGGACCTGCTCCATAACCGGTCTGACATGAAAAGAACTAGCGACAATTATCGACCGAATTCTTATATAAGTAGATTACTACCATGCAAAGTAATTATTTGTAGATTTGAACTTACTGTTACGTATCGAATTATCAATACTTTTAAACTAAAACATTCTCTCCGAAATCCGATTACATCAAGAATATACTTAAGTCTTAAGTTCAATTCCATTCCAAATCGTTTACACTATTGATACATCATTGGTCAGGGTACGGTGGTACCCTTTAATAGATCCTTAAGGAGAAAAGAGTTTAATGACGCAATTCGATAATAGTTCAATCGACAACAAGTTTACAAAAGATACTTTATTAATGACACTTTCTGCCGTTTAAAACCCTCTTAGTTCTACTCTAGAACACAGGCAGACCATTTACTGCGCTAAGTGACGACGACACTGCGTGTCTTAACATGACTTCCGGCATTAAGGTTGGCCAATAGCTTTCAGCTAAGAGCTTGACACAAGCTGTAGCTTATATTTTCCTTTGACTGAAAGAAATGGATGTATTTGTTTAGAAAATATATATTGACAACTACAAACAAAGTCTATTTTAAGAATAGGAAGCCTGATGGGCTGTTTAAAGGCCCAGTTCTCTCACCCCAAACAGTACCAATTTTCCTAACCTTCTTACTCAAGCCCCTCCCTCCTGTTTTTTTTCTAAAAGTCCCCACGACTCTCTGGCGAAGAGCCAAGGGGCGAAAACCAAACGATTACTCCCGGAGGAGTTCTGCTACCTTAAGGAGCTTAACGTCCCAAATGGACAAGTACGCCCTCCAAAGGGCAAACACTGAGTAGTCCTGCTCTAGACTGGCTGAATAGAACAATTATCTGAAATTCATCCTCATCCAGATACAATCTCAGTTTATTGCTTCAAGGTGAGTATAGAAAAACTCAATTTATAGAATCAAAACACTCTCAGTATACCGTTCCTGCTGTGTAATATAAGCTTTGGTGCTCTGCATTGTTTGAATTAGTTGTCAATCAAAGAGCTTAGCCAATTGAGAATTTTGGTACCCCCGTACCAAAGTTGTAGTTTGGGGTGAGAGGTTTGGCCCTTTAAACAAAATCTTTGTTGGTCTCTATAGGGGAAATGCAGTCACCACAGTGTTGTAGACTGTCATGTGTTTTGATTGGCTCTTGAGAGTCATGTGACAATATTTAGTCCTGAAATGTGAATACTACTAGGAGTGACTGTTTGATTGACCTTGAATTTGCAGTAATTAAATTTGAAAACATTATGAAGATACTTTGAGGAGAAATAGGAAGGAAATTGTGTGAGTTTTGGAACGACTGCTCTTGCCCGCTAAAAAGGGTATTTTTGTCATCAAAGCATTTTTAAACTGGTGTGAGTCATTTTGTTAATGGGATTATCACATATCGTATCACATAACAACTTCTCCAACACAGGGAAAGGATAATTTCTATCTTTACGTTATTCATTCCAAGTACAAATCAGTATAATGGTTTAGTTAGATAGTATTATATAGAGCGCTTTCACGTGACGTCATAATTGGGTAGCCGCGTCCACCGTCGGGCAAAAAACAACAGTCACACGTCGGTCGTCGGCTTCTTCTTATATCATAGATATATGATGGTTGTACCATGCGTCGGTCACTCAACGCAGATTTCACCAAAAATATACTTACTTGAAACAAATAATAAAATCGTATTTTATTACATGTATTAACTTCCCTTCTCATAATACTCCAAATAAGCGTGTATTTCGTGTACACACATTTAAGAAACGATGAAATTCCTAACACAAATTTCAGTGCCTTTGGTTCAAGAAGTGTACTTGAGTCGGCCACCCAAACGTTACGTGCGCCCATAAGAATGATAACGAAATAAATTCAATGAAATAATATTGTCAAAATTAAGAAAAATCATCAAAATGCGGAATATTATTATTATCAGTGATCAGAGAAATATTTTAAACAATTTTTAAGACTATTTTGCGCCATGTCTGAAACTTCATTCAGGTTGATAGGATAAAGGCTGAGCTACAAGGAAATTTCCTCTAAAATGGGGCTCAATTCCTATTTTTTTACAAATTTTAAGCTGTTGTCATTTTGTTCTAGAGTTTCTTTTATAAAAGTTGTTCATTACAAGGCCAAAGAACCCCGATGGTCCTTTTTGTAGTCAGTGACCGACTCAACAGTGGCGTCACAAGGCGGGGGGGGGGGGTCAGGGAGGGACAGCTGCACCCCTACATTTCCAGGGGGCGCACAATATGGTTTTTTGGGGGAAGAAACTTCGTGACCAAAATAGGAGATGTCAGATATTTAACCCCCTTTCCGGTCCGATCTCCAAAAAATCAGTTTACTTAGGGCAATTGTTCAGCATGGGGGCTCAAGTTGAGTCTTCTGCACCCCTTCCACCCACCTTTTATGACGCCACTGCGACTCAACGTACTGACCGACTCACGATACGGTCACTATATATGTGCCAAGCAGAGGGGACCAGCTTGTGACGTCACTGAAGGTACTCTATAGTGTCAAGTTAAGTTTAAAGGGCAAATTATTTTTCTCATCCAGGCATTATCTCATTTTATTGCTTCACAGTGAGTGTAAAACCCCCAATATGAAATCAGAACACTCTCAGTACAGTAGGTTACATGCTTTGTAATATGAGCTACTGTGCACTAAATTGTTTGGAATTTGCTGTCAATCAAAGAGCTATGCCAATTGATAATCTCTGTAGACTGCTATAATATTGTAGTTGGTGGTGAGAATGGGCTGTCTTCAAATACGGCTTCAAATAAGGTTGAAGTTCAAATTCGGTTTCAAGTACGATACAAATATAGTTCAATTAATTATCATCTTTCGTCTCTTCTTAAGAAAGGCGATTAATACACTCACCTCAACAGATGGAAAAAAGGCCGTGGCCGGCTCGACTTGAACCAATAGGTTGGAAACTGGGCCTTAAAACTCCATCTAACAAACTAACCTACTCAACTGCCCATATAAACAGTGGGACCGTTATACATGTGAGACATATATTCTGCTAGAGTGTAAGATGTCTGATCAGAATTTTCAGCTTTTTATTCGTCTCTTTACAAATGTTTTAATTGTTTTGTTGTTCTTCGAATATTTAACTACAATAGCCAAATCCACTTTGTGTCAAAGAAAGACTGTGGAATTAACAATATTTCCCTCACAAGAGACAGTAAGACTTGGACTGAGAAAATTAACCTTTCGTTCCAGCTCCTCAGTTTTCCTTTCTAAAATGATTGTCTATTAAAAATATAAAAATAATGTAAAGTTTTATGAGTGAGAAGAAATGTTAACAATGGTGCTGATCACTCTTGAATTTTTAATATTGTTGGGAAAAATTCCATCATTTAATGAACGGCAAAATAAGACAGATTGCTGTTAACCATACTGCAACTGATCCCGAAGCTTACGCAACTGTATATTTCAAAATCATTACATATCGAAATACTCATAGCTTTTAGAAAAGGCAAAATCAAGTTGAAATATAACCGAGAGATTACATTGCAATGCCATCTAAAAACCACAAATTGGTAAATTGTCAACCACTTAGGATCAATTAAAAAAACACGAAGGTCTAGCCTAGTTAAATTGTATGCTGAAAAGTGCGTTGCCGTCCTGGAGAAATAATTATTATTGAACAGGAGCTGACCGTTGAAGGAAACAGTTAATTAAGAACATTCAACAAAATTAGGATAATTTTTTGAGAAGAAAATGTTATTACTAATGGACATGCAATGTGACCTGGCGTAGAGGTCAAACTTCATTGCGCAAATAAGTGAAGTTACAAGTCAATCGGTGACTTCCTGGTGCTATAGTCATATCATGAAGCCATTACACTGTTAAAGGTCGAATTTCTAGAACATATACGAACAGATAATAGTCGTTCCACATTGTGATATATCCATGTAGCCTAGTTGTTAAGTCAAAAAGCCCGGGGCGTTAGATAAACTTTTCGAAAAGTTAAGTCCCCGGAACCAACCGCCTCCTCATGTTTTTTGTTACCGAACGACTCGGGTCTGTGTGCCACGAGGCTCCTCCTACCCGTCGTTGGCATTGTTACTGTATCGAAAGCCATGCCATTTTATTTCAAACGCCTAACGTTACATCCAGCCCATTGAAGGCGAACAATGGCTTCGTCACACTACGGTGAATACGCGGTAGTACAAAGTTAGAGCTCAGACAGTGGACGACGTATTCAGAAGTTAAAAACCCTGGCTTAGGGAGCGACTTATAAATTATTTCCAAAGTCTAGGCATATAATACCACCATGTGGATCGTAAGAGCAGGAACTTATCGAAAATTTCAGTTCTCTTTGGACTTGTTTGGAGTCGGTTTTTTATTCGTATTGTAAAGGATATCATTTCGCTGGGTCAGTTTTGACACAGTTTTGTGTTTTACTATCGGTGCTACTTAATCACTGATATCTAACTTCGGCAGATTTTTTTTCGTGTTGAATTTATGTACTAATTCATTTATAGTGTTAATTCAACCTGTATATAAGGCAATTATCGCTTTAGCGGTTTTACCAACGTGCTTACGTATTTAATCAAAATGGCAGCCGTTTGCCATCGGCCGAGTGAAAGGTCTTGGTTTACGAGAAACGTAATCAACAGATTAAACTGGAATTGTTGGTTGATTTATTCAACTTTTTTCATATTTTTAGTATTTCTTTCAACTTGTGAGTGTGCACCACAAATTGCGACGCCGCTTAGCTCCGAAGAAGCCCGTGACTTTTCTATAAGAGGACTCGATATTTTAACCGGACCTCACGTGGAAGAAACTGTCGTCGAAGAGGATATAACTACAAGACAATTTTTTGAAAAACTTGGAGTAAAAAGATTGCCGACAACTACGGAGGATCCTATCTCCCAAGCTCCAACTTTTATGCTCGATCTTTATCTTGAACTTTCACAGACAGGAGTCGTAAACAGGTCGGGAGCACTTCGGGCAAATACCGTTCGTAGCTTTTATGAAACAGGTAGGTACTCATCACTTATTGACCACATATATTATAATATCAATTATTACTTGTGCTATGCCACATTCTGTAAAGGACACACCAAGACATAGTACCCCAACGTTGCGGTGCAACCCAAATTGGGATCGCAAAGCATTTATCGGGGGGGGGGGGGACGAAACATAATATTTTATTTTTTTTATTACAACATAAAAAAAGTAATTACCACTTATACAACAATACAAAGTGCGAGAGACGGCATGCTAAACCAAACATTAACTATAAGCACATTGCTTATGCGACTAAGTTAAGTTGAAGTTAGTTTCTACATTCCATTCGATTAACACGTATGTACAAATAGGTCCCCATTGGCTAACAAGTGATACATCTTTAAATGGATGTGACGGTAGAGCATCCGCGTTTCATGAGGAAGGCCCGAGTTCGATTCCCAAATCGAGTCATACCAAAGACTCTAGAAAATGGCACCTACTGCCGTTGTGCGTGATGCTCCCATAAGCAAAGGAGTACAGAAAATAAGCTAGTGAGCTACAACTGGAAAAAAGGCCGCGGCCGGTTCGACTTGACCCAATAGGTTGGGAACTGGACCGTAGAACTCTATCTAACTAACTAATTTAAATGGATGTATGGGAACTAGAAAGAAGTAAGTCTTTTCGATTCTGAAAGTCAGATACAACTAATACATAGCCGATGTCATCCCGTGCAACTCACCCTGTCACGTTAGAAGCAGCAAGTGTGAGGTGAATTATGATTCTTTTTAGGGAGTGGGGTGTGGTGGGATGGGGGTATTAATGGGTCGCGATCTAATACCGTTTCTTGAAATGAGGTCTCTTCGAGATAAAAGGATTGGGTTAGCTAAATAAGGTTTTACGGCTCAATTTTAATTTAGTCGGACCGCCCACGGTCTTTTCCCAGTTTTGACTCATTTGCTTGTTTTCCCTGCTCGAGTTATACTGAGCACCGAGTACAGTGGCAGTAGGTTCCATTTTAAAATCTGCGGTATATCCCGACCAGAAGTCAAATTTAACCGCTGCGTTAAGATTATTTAATGCAAATTAAACGATATCGCGCAAGCAGGGGTTTCGATGAATAATGTTACATTGTTGCTGTAATATCACTGTTGAAAATTTCGTTATTTTGCAGTGACACTGGCCATTGGGATTCCTGTTATTTTACAGTGGTGCGCAAGTCAAAAGGAGCCACTTATATCTGTGGACTCTAAAATGCCCTTTAGAAAAAATGGTTTTATACGTACAGTCTCTATAAGTTCTGGCTGTCTAATGATAAAGTGTAAAGTAGCGTTCTATACAAGGAATCCTAGCTGCCAGTATTTTCACGGTAAAATTACATTTCTTTCTTACAATTTTTATAAGCTGGCTCACTTGCTTGTTTTCCCTGCTAATTTCTTTATAGCTTTCTTTATAGCTTTCTTTATAACTTTGAAAAAAGTTGAAGGGAAAACATACCTTTCCATCCCGCTTGAGAAAATGGGCGGTCGTCTCCCGCTTCCCTTCCCTTCATAATCCCATGGACTACCCCTGTAGTAATAACACGATGAAGACATTAGGAAGTAGTGTCGTTACGGGGCTTCTGAAGTAGGAGACTGCAAATAAAATGATAACTTTTAGAATAAATGCACAATTAATTGTAATTCAAATTAGACAAGACGAGGAATACAGGTCTTTTGAAATGGGTATTACAAGCTCGTGACTGGGGAGAAGTCCTTTTAAAACATGTTTACCCATAGGATGAAAAAGTTTTTTTTGCCTGCAGATATCCTTTTGAAGCCTCGCCCCCACCCCCCTATAGTGCCTTGTCTGGTTACTTGTCTGAGATTCTATCCTGGTCTTCACGTATCTTAAAGGCCTAATCCTCTCACCCTAAACAGTTCCAATTCTCCTAACCTACTTCCTTAATCCCCTCCCACGTCTGTCTAAAATCCATCCTCATCCAGACACAGCCTCATTTTGTTGCTTCAGGGTGAGTATACAAGGGCCCAATGTGTATAATTAAAACACTGCAAGTAAAATACTTGCTTTGTAATATAAGCTTCTGCGCTCTCCACTTTTTGTACAAGCTGTCAATCAAAGAGCTGAACCAATCGAGAATTTCTGTGACTCCTACAAAAATTGTAGTTTGGGTGAGAGGACAGGTCTTTTAATTCCTAGTTGGGAAAGAATCCCACTCTCACTGCAAAGAGTTCGATTCCAAGCCATACCAGAGACTTAAAAGGCAGGAGCAGTCATCCCAAATTGAAGAAGAGTAGTAGACTGTCCAGTGTCATGATAGGCTGTTAGGAGTCATGTGACAATGTTTTTTTTCTCGTCAAATGCGAAATTTACCAGAAATAACTGTTTAGTTTACCTTGAATATGCAATAGTAAAGTCATAAAGTGTAATGAAAGATACTTTGAAGAGAAATAAGACGAAAACTGTGTTATTCAGATTTTTCTTCAAAATAAGCTTGGGGGACTGCTCTTTACCTTTAAAAATGGAACCTAATGCCGTTGGAAGTGGTTATCAGCATAACCAATGCAGTCGCGATAATAATCCAGGGTCCTTTAACGGGAAATAATGGTCGCGGACTAGATTAAATAAAAAAAAGTTATAGACGAATCCAGACTGCAAGTGATGATCAGATTTTAGTCGACCATAACTGGGGCCTATCACCTTTTAATCATTCAATTTCCTTACCTACCTGTATCATGGATTGATGTACACGAAATTGATTCGGTGATTACTTCAATTTTACTGAATGGGAGAGTTTAAATTCATGTATAGACAAACATTGAAGACGACTTAAGGCTGATGGACCCCAATAATGGCTGCATACAGCCACTGAACACATCGCTGATCGGACTTGTCTATAGACGAATCCGATTAGCGCTTGTTTTTAGTGATTGTAGGCCGCCATTAGTGGGGTCCATCAGCCTAAAATCGTCTTTATTTATTGTTTACAAGAATTTCAATTTGAAGTTGGAGAATTCAAGATACAAATTAGTGCACAACCATCCATGATAGAGGTAAGCAAGGAAATCGGAAGATTTAAAGGTGAGGGACCCCAGTTATGGCCGACTGAAATTAGATCATCACTTGCTGTCCGGATTTGTGCATAAGTTGAGGGAAAAACCCAGTCTAACCTGCTAACATTACCTCATATCTTAAGAGCTGATATGGATTTTCATAGACTAGGAAACAATTTTAACATTAGGAGACCATGGTATAATGGATCTATTCTCTATAATTAAGTGAAAAGTGTGAATTCACTCCTTTAGAATGCTTACTTCACTCAAGGAGCTCGGAGTGGAATTCACTCCATAAAGGGAGACATTCCCTCAAAGAGAGCGAATTTTCACTCTTGAAGGAGTACCTATAGTGATCACTCTCAAAAAAGAGTGATTATTGCAAGCACTCGTGGAAGAGTAATTTTTTCCTCTTCCTGGAGTGAATTTTACTCTTCTTGCAGTGGAGTTGATTTCACTCTTCCTGGAAATGAATTCACACTTTTCACTCTATAAGAGACTCACCAAGTTAATTCTTTTGATTTTAAAGTGTTCATGATGAGTGGACCTAAGTCTGACATGATATTGAAGTACCGCAACCAGGTAGCTTAACATGAATTTTGACCCAGGGTCTCCTCATTTATACCATTTTCTTTCTTTTCGTTCCTTAAAATTTTGTAATACTACAAATTTTACTTCAAAAGGTAACACACGAAGAGCCAAGTAGCATGTAAGGACTCCAAATTTTATGAAAGAAAGGAAAATCAAAGGAGAGGGGGACACCCCATCCTCTTAGACCCCTCCCCAAGCCATTGATCACACAACAAACTGCATATCCATCCCCTTCAGAGAAATCCTGCGTTCGCCACTGCATTTACGAGGCCGTATTATTTTGCTGATTTATTGCATACCCGGGTGAGAGTATACAAGACCTCAAAGTGCAATCAGTACACTCTCGGTACATGTTATGTGATATGAACTCCTCTCCATTTTTTAATGTAATGTCAATCAGAGAGCTGTATCAATTAAGAATTTGGGTATACTCCTGGTTATATTGTAGTTTGGGGTGACGAATGACTTCCTTTACCTGGCCAACCTCTTGACCTTTAAATCTGAACACATGGTTCATCATCTCGTTGGTTCCATTCTTAACCGAATGTAGGTTGAAAGAAAACACACATCGGTCGTTGGTAGTAGTGTTTTCACACACGTAATGAGCATTTAAAGAAGCCACAAGCCTTTCAATGCATTAAGAAAAATCCAAACTATTTTCTCTTTGTTGTAACTAGGAAAGGAGGATTGTAATAACTTGTCGTTCGGATTATCATCAAAACAAATTGGGAACGCTAATTAGGCTACCTTCTATGAAACCTCTCTAAACCCTTTCATATTTCAACAATACTTGAAAACAGATTTCTATGATTCACTGCACCTTTTTGCGGTCCATTACTTACCCAGTCTTGCAATACAACTACAATTTAGTTAACTATTCTATTACAACTGATGGTCAACAGAACTTGCTTAAAAACCGTCATGTTTGGGTCAGTCGGCGTCTCTCTTTGGTTAGATACCCAGTTGTCAGTCAGTCTAGTGTAAAAGTGAACAATTTTCTACCAAAGGATTAATTTGAATAGCCTATTGTGACCTTAAACCACTAATCCTCCAGCGACTGAGATTTGACCTGGTCCCTAGTCTAACCTAGTTCCATATGTTATTTAACTGAGCGATTAGCACAATTTTTTTAAACATCAACGAAGATCCTACCAACAATGCAATGTTCAAAATGGCTCTTTATTTCCTCAGCAGATGGTAATACATTATCCTTCACTGTTTGGTCTTAATTATGTACTTGATCCTTTTATATAGCCTCAATAAATGTGACCATTTAATGTACGTAAAGTTTAGACAGTTGTGGGAGGAGCTTAGGTAAGTATAGGTTAGGAGAATTGGAACTGTTTGGGGTGAGAGGATTAGGCTTTAAGGAAGTAGGTCAAAGGAGGAGTACTTATTCGACACCAAGCTGAACTGGCCATAGTGTCAGGGCGGAACTACCATTGTGTCCCGTCGCCCCCCCCCCCCCCCACGAACCAAAATTGCCTGGGTTTCTAACATCCGTCAGTTAACGTGCCCAATTAAAGCGCCCCTGAAGGCCAATCTTGACCCCTCTTACCAATATCCATAGCCCCGCCACTGACCATATCCCCATTCCTTTGGATTCACCGACCATGTTTTGTGTGCATGACTTTAAAATATAGCCTGAGAGACCTACGTTGCACCATCCCTCACGTAACATACTATACCGTAATATAGATCATTGACGTATTATACTTGGCCCAATCTACTTCTATTTAATTGTAAGGAAATTAGTTTAGGCGGGATTTACTTACAGAATGTAATGTCATGTCTGTAATGCATATGATGTGCCGATTTGCCGCGTTCGCAAACTTGCCCGACTAAAGGTGCCTTGCTTCTCTTGTCTTGTAGACGAATACCGCTCATTTCCTTCCCAAAGCGGTACAGCTAGTCAGAACTAATTTAACTTTCGCGACAGAACACTTCCGCCATTGCTTAAAAAATGATCGCATGGGCCTACCCTGAGTACTTTCTTATCATTTTCCCATCATGTTCAGGATGTGTTACTCGAGCATTAAATTGTGTGAGAACTTTTGGTCATTCCTTCCGACAAATTAAGAGGACCCTAAGGCGACGTTCTCACAAAGAAGTTCTGTAAATTCAAATTGGAAAGCATATTAACCTCAAACAAATAGATATCTGCCACTATTTCAATTTCTATACGAACTATTCGTTGCTTGTCTACAATTCGTAATGCATTTATAGACTGTGATTTAACAAGTCAAAAGCCCGGTAAATACAGGATTGGAACCTAGGTCGACGTGAGGTCGTAGGGCCGCGCTCCCGTTTTTTTGGGGGGGGGGTGGGGGTGGGGGTGGGGTGGGGATTTGCGTCCCACGTTTGCCATGCATGCTTGGTGCGCACGCTCTTGGGATTTGTTATATTTCAGCTTGGTTATCACCAAAGTTGAAAAGATACCTTGCTGTCGAGGTTAGGTTAGATGGAGTTTTACGGCCCAATTTCCAACCAATTTGTCAGTGGCGTAGCCAGGATGGAATCTTTAGGGGGCCTGGTACCTCATAGGGTCAGGCGCGGCAAGACTATCTAAGGGGAGCGCCACCATCAGTTGGCGCGGAGAGTACACGAAAAGTCTGGGCCTTACAAACCCTCCAGATGACCGGAAACGGCACTCCCCACGTGTTTTAAGATGGATGTACCCAGCCTTGAAATACGAATCTCATGTCTGCCACTTTTCAAATAATGAGATTAAAAAGCAATCTGTTAAAAATGGTAATACATACACTTTTTAGGGACCCCAAAACTGGGCATTTCTGATCTGTGACCTGGAGGTTGAGACTAAAGGAGCCGGTATCTCCCTTTCCCTTGGAAAAAAATTGTAAAACCTCAGGAGGGCGTAGATCGCAAATGCGGCAATATTTGAATAGATTTCAGCTTTAATAGGAAAACCAAAAGTAGTCGTATCCCCCTCTGAGAAACTTTCTTTGCGTTAGATATCTTAGATGCAAAATAGTGCTATGTTTGGCAAAACTTTGCACTGATTATAGTCCTACGTTTTAGGATTTTCCTTTTTGGGAAGCATGAAAAATTTCAAAATACTCATTTTTAGTCTTTGTAGAGATTTTACAAGTGACATACATACTGCCAAAGAAACAATGTTTTCCGGTTTTCAATTGTGGCTAGATGCAAAATGGTGCAGTATTCGTTCAGTCATCGGTACACTACGTAGTCAAAATTAAAATACTACGAGTAAATCTCTCAGAGTATTTAAAGAGCCAATCCTCTCACCCCAAACCATAATTTTGGTAGGGGTGTGCTAAAATTCTCCATTGGCTCAGCTCCTTGATTGACAGCTAATTCAAACAATGCAGAGTACCAAAGCTTTTATTACACAGCATGAACTGTCCTGAGAGTGTTTTGTTTATAAACATTGAGCTTTTCTATACTCGACTCGAAGCCATCAACTGAGATTGTCTCTGGATGAGGATAAATTTCAGACAATTGTGAGAGGAGCTTAAGTAAGAAGGTTAGGAGATTTGGTACTGTTTGGGGTGAGAGAACAGGGCCTGTAAATCGCAAAGCAGAAGTATGGATCATGTGGGAAACACATGAAAGGCGAACCTTGTGTACTTTTAAAAATCTGTCCGGATGCCAGTGTCAACTAGTAAAATGAGGACTTGTCGAAAAAAAAAATCCGTTCTACAGTGGCACTTGTCATGGGCAGGAGTGAGGCACGACATAGGCCTACCTGTTAAGGATGGGAGGGAAGAATTATTCGAAGGCAGTACCTTAACCCTACGGCATATTTTGTGTATGGTAAAGTATAGGAATGGTCGTGTAAGATTGGTCTCCAGTTTATAATTGCCATGTTTTCAGTAAATCAACCAGCCATCCGAATGCAGAAAGGGTCTTAACCTAACAAAGTCACAATAATAATGAGTTTGTCGTGGAGAAGTTCGTTTCGTCTTCGAAGTGAAATGCAATAAACGACAGTGCAGATTATATACGGTATCTAATTTACTGAAAGTACGCATTTTGAAGTTATTACTTGATTTCATACGTGCTCACAAAAAGTGTTTGACACACATTCATGCATGTTTTCTTAATTGTTGCACATTTTATTTACTGTTTTGAATGAAATACTTCAAAGTTTATTTTCGTTCGAACATTTTATTTTTTCTCAATTACCTTATCAGGACGCCAGAGATCTGGGGGTCCTGAAGAAAATCTGGGGGCCTAGGCCCCCCTCCCCCACCCCCGTGGCTACGCCACTGCAATTGGTTCAAATTGCGCCGGTCACGGCCTTCGTCCAGTTGTGGCTCACTGGCTTGCTTTTTCTATTCCATTGCTTATGCTGAACAACAAGCACAACAACAGAAGGTTCCGTTTTAAAGTCTTTGGTAAGATCCGGCCAGGGCACGAACTCCCGACTTTCCGACTGCAATCCTGATGTTCTAACCACTTGACTTACTGCTGAGACATCTCCCCCCTCCCCCCCCCCCCTTCACACAGACATGACAAAGAATGCCTGCATCTGTGGCATGTCGACTGTTACTAATTTTAATGTTTGACAGAATTTCCCTGGATATTATGCTTTACTTCTTCCTCTGATACCCCGGGTCCATCCGTCAGATGGTATTGGCTTTAGGCCTACATGTTTATAATGTATAACCGTCTGCGGAGACTTTACCCAGATATAACACAATGTAGTTCAACGGCCGTTACTGAATGATAGAACCTAGTTTGTTGAAAGGTAGACCTATTGGTGAATAGGGCATTGTATAATTGTAAATAAAATACCAAATGGTAACAAACTTTTGTTTTGGAGACAATGGTCCTTACCACGCCGTACAAGAGGCGCCATGAGTCTCGTTTTTAGAACAGAGCATGTCTGATAGTTTTTTAGATCTTTATACGTATGGTTCACAGAAATTGAAGTTGAAGGCAGTCAACTCTCACCCCAAACTACAATTTTTTGAGAATTCTACATAATTTCTCACTTGGCTCAAGTCTTTGATTGACAGCTAGTTCAAAAATGCAGAGTTACTGTATCTCGTATTGCACAGCATACTATTGTACTATACTGAGAGTGTTTTAATTGGTTACACATTGGGGTCTTGCTTACTCAAACAGAAGCAATAAACTACTGTTGTGTCAGGATGATGATGAGTTTTAGACACGTAACCCCATGTCTGTTTCGAGTTGATTTAATCCAGTCGTTTCATGTAAACTTGTTCTTTGCTACATTAGTGTAAAGGTCAAGGATGCTGCCAGGCAAGATTGACTCAATGGTTATGTTTTCTTGGTTATTGAGAATCTACCGTATTACGTCAAAGAGATTTGTTAAATTGTGTATGTTTACACCAAATTTAAAAGCAATTCGTAAAAAGTTTCTTGAACATATCGTCTTATTCCGTAACCTGAGCTTGTTTGACCGAATTTCTTGCGTAAAATACAGTAGCCGCAACACGGAGGGCGAGACGGGACATTTGCCCACTCAGATGTTGTTCTTTCCCCCACTTTTCCCCACCCCCAAGTAGGGTCAGTTAGGAGTTACGTTTACCAAAAAAATGAGTAATATACCTCTCCTGCAAATTTTTTTCATCTAGAGATATGATTAAACCTCGGGGCTTCCGAGGGATTCGCCCCTGGATCCCATTCTCATGAGAGGGTTCTTTGGGTTCAGTTTGGCCCTGTGCCCGAGGAACATCACCCATTATTTTCATTTGCCTATAGTTTGCCAAATTGCCCTCCCACATTTTGGCATTCTTGCATCCGCCACTTGTAATTTGTGATTGTGCTTGAAAGTTCGACATTCGACATAGTCACATGTTGCAAAAATGTTTCCACTGAACTTATCCCAAGAGCAGAGCTATCCACCAAGAATATAAGGGGTTGGTGCCTTATGTTGGTGACCACAATACGTCTCCTGCTCAATTGTGAAATTTACTAAGAGAGAGCTTCCTCGTTCGTATGTTTCTCGCCATTTTTAATTTTTTTAAAGAGTAGCCAGATATTTCAGCTGCTGTCAACTTTGCAGTTATACCAATCAACGCAGATGGACATTATTACAGAATGATGTAAACGTATTTAATGTCGATGATGGTTTGCTGCAACTATCACCTTCTTGATTCCGTCCTGTTTGGGTAGATCGGTTACCTGGATCAGGGAGCTGTTATTTTCCAAAATAGACCTAACATTTCCCTGACTGCATGCCATATATAGGGTCCTATATATCAGAGATAATATCATTGCCCACTGTGTACTTTACTACACAAATATAGGACATCCTAATCCGGCTGTTACACCGTCTCGTTTAATTCATGCAGAAGAAGCTAGCAGAAGAAGTCACGGATTATCCTTCTTTGAGAGAACTCGTACTGTTCACTCTGGCGACAGTATGTCTCCGGTTAGATACTTTGGGAGGGTCTTATCCCTGGACCGCCTGGGCGAAGTTACAAAGCGATTGCATTCTAATTTGGTTATTTCACCCATAGGTTTCCTTCATTGTTGCCCGAAGAAGAAACATAAAGTCGGAGCTAATTATTGTTCCGACGATTCACGAGAATCCTTAATAGTTCATTCCCGCAGGGCAACGTCACCTGTAGTCCTACTTGCTACGGTATTGTTGCAATAGATGGCATATGTTAAAGGTGTGATCTAGCGGTCCAACGATGTTTTGTTAAAAGGTCTAAGTCTGCCATTTTATCATTCACTTGATATAGAGCGAACAATAAGAGTTGCACCTTAAGATTTTAGACACAAGAATGTTACAGTCCTAATGTTACTCGAAACCGCTGCATCTGTCGCCTCAGTCTATAGTCAATTCGTATACACAAAACTTAACATTTGTATATAACAGAAATGTCGCATGCAACTATATGGCAATAGGCAGCCGCGGTGATACGCGGGGACAAGAGGGGAATTTGCCCAAGATTCCGCCCTTTCCCCCACTCCCCCCTTCCACTATAGGGGGTCACTATACGAGAATTTTTCATCCAGAGATATGCTAAAACCTTGGAACTTCCGGGAGCTTCACTCCTTCGACCCCACCTGTAGGTACGGGCGCTTTGGGCTAGGTTTCGCTCTGAGCCCCGAAAATTTTATGACCCTAACATTTCCCGTTGCCCTTAGCCCCCCCTTTTGACATTCTGGCTCCGCCACAGGTCAAAGGCGTACGAGGCCGGCGGGAAGGGCAAAGGTTACCCCATACTTCCCCAAACTCCGAATTTCCCGCAGGAGTATAAAAAAACTGGGCAGCTATTTTAGACTTTAAAAAATTTGATGTGTATATAATAACACAAAAATTTCCTAAGCGTGCCGGATTTTTGCTCACAAATTTGCCCCCAAACAAAGTATCATAGTCATGTAAAATTTTCATGGAAACTGAAAATTATTACACAGCCTTCAGTCTCGAAACATTTGGGAACATGGATGAGTAACACTTCACACACATGTGCCGACAGACGTCACGGGAGAGTGTACAGGTGTATACAGTAGAAAGCTTTGCCCGAAAAAACAACAACCAAAAGCCATCTTATGACGTCTCAAGTCACCAGAAGGCTGAAAGTCGCGTATTCGGGCAGCCTATGTGGTCACGTTTTCAATATGAGCCACCGCAGATCGGCGAAAATTGCTTCTGAAGTTTCTATCCCGCAGTGTTGTGGATACGGAATTCAGGTAACGATAAAAATGTCGAGGTAGCTTTTGTTCCATAAAACATGCGATTTGAGTACATAGGAACGTCTCAAATCTGTCTGGACAGACATTTTAAATTCATCTTGTAACGTGACATACGCTTCTGGCTTCTCTCAAAAATTTGTAGTCATTAATTCTGGCAGATATATCTACAGTTTCAACAATTTAGTGGACCTGCTTCGGGCTGTTGAGCAAGAGTCGCAAAAAGAGTCCCTGACAAGAGCATGTTTTCGTTTCCCATTCGGCTGTATAGTTTTTCTCCCGAAAAAAATAAAAGACTATTTCACTCAATGGTATTAATACATTTTTATTCTTATCCAACATGTCTCAAGTGGTCAGGGGAAGATTTTCCACAAAGAAATTTTAGGAACGTGATGCATGATGTTGAAAAGATAAAAAAATCATCGAAGAGAAAAGTGAGGGATGGGAAGTTGGCTGGGTAGAGTTAGGAGTGGGGCGGGGGACTGGAAGGAACTTAGAAACCGAGATATTGGCTTCACAAGTAAGCTAGATGATACTGAAACTAACACAGATTAATTAAAATATGTAGGTTGTGTATCATATTTCTTTTTTGTCAATCAATTTTTCAGAAACCTTTTACAAGTAATCAATTTTCCATTGACGCTTTGGAATTCTCGGAGAAGTTGCCATTTAAATAGTCCTGATTATTCTTCGTAAGGGGCGAGTATTGTCAGATCCAAACTTCTGGTTGACAGCGTTCTGGACTTTAAAAAAAAAATCGTATTCAGTTAGTTGGATGGAGTTTTACGGCCCAGTTTCCAACCTGTTGGTTCAAGTCGAGCCGGTCACAGCCTTTTTTCTAGTTGTTGCTTACTGGCTTGTTTTCCCTACTCCATTGCTTATGCGGAGCATCACGCACAAATTATCGAAGGAAGGGAGGCAAAATATTTTTTAGGAAGTAGTGCACGCTAAAATGTAGAAAAGCAATTTTTATCCTAGGGACGTAAGATTTTAGGGCGTCGATTCCCTATCTACGGGATTATTGTAGGGTGGAGATCCCAGAACTTTGAACCAAACTGAGGTCACTCACGTTCAGTTGATGTCAGCATCAGGGGCGCAAATTTCTGTTTGAGAGTAGGGGGCGAAAATGCTTACGATGTGCCCATGAATATTAAACTGTGCACGCGTGGCGGGCACCGCGAGCGTGAAGCGCGAAGCCCCAAAGGGCTCCTGGTGGGATCCATGCAGGAGCAACGCCCCTGAGGGGGTCCAGGGGGCGAAGCCCCAGGAAGCTCTTGTGTTCTAGCATTTCCGGAGCTTCAGAAAAACTGTTTCGAACGAAAAAAAACCGAAAAAAGGTGAATATATTTTTAAGTCTACTCAAATTTTGGGGGCAAAATTACGATTTGGCCCCCACTTTTTCACTTGTGGGGGCGAAGGCCCCCCTTGCCCCCGGTATTTGCTCCCCTGGTCAGAATAACCATAATGGCTTACAAAAACGGCTGTATACCGGTCACGGAACGCGAGGAAGTCCCCCAAATACCGCGTCCGCCGTGAGGTTACATCACTAAAGACGCAGTCAAACTACAACGAATTCGGATCGGACTCCTACCCGATTTTTGTGAGGTTTTGCTAAAATCTTCTCCATATCTGGTTGGAACGAGCCAAAAATGTGCAAACTTGTCTAAATACATGAGTTATACCACAGGACTATCATGATAGCTAAATTTATGCTAATTAATCCGTGACGTCACATCGATAGACAGATTTTATCGAACGGAACAGAGAGCTGTCCGCAACGGATCCTTTTTAGGTTGAGTGGCAACGCATCCGCATTTCGCTAAATGGTCTGAGGTCCGTCAGGTTGGTCAAGTGTTGTCCTTCAGTTGACATATAACTTCTTTCGGAAGCAGATTAAAGTTTGGTTTCGTCGAATGGCCCTTTGCCGGGGATCGGGATCGTTTTAGAAAAAGCATTACGGTAGTCTCGGTCTTTTGGCTTAGATCATGTGTGGTATCTGTTTTTTTTTATCCAGTCTAGAATGGGGCCTTACACGACAGCCCAATTATGCAAATGGCCTGAGTGCCGTAAGGTTGGTCAAGTATTGTCCTTCAGTGGACATATAACTTCTTTCGGAAGCAGTTTGAAGTTTGGTTTCGCCGAACGGCTCTTTGCTAGAGAGTTGGGAGGACTTTAGAAAAACTATATTTCTGTCGTCTCTGTGTTCCGACGTATGTAGACTTTAGTTTATTGAATCTATCTGTAACATACGCATAATCCCATAGCCTAGTCCTCAGTGTAACTCATACTTTGGGTTCCCAGTTATGGGGTCGCGACTACAATTTGGGAAGCACTTGCAAATAGTTTGAAAATTGTCACTCCTTATAAAGTAAATACCACTTATCAAGCACCTATGTATTGCTACAGACGTCACAGAGGCTAACTAAACCAGACATGAACTCGACAATATTTGTTTAGGCTACAGGACTTTATGAAGTACAAAGTCACCACCATACGGTGTTTCAGGCTCACTCCACCTCCGTCAAACTAGGAACAGTAAGTGCGGCGGTGGACTTGTGTGTCTCCTTCGGTCAATGTCAACTTGGGTCGCGATGTGATGCTTATGCCTGAAATAGGGTCGCTTCCAAGAAAAAGGTCGGGAACCCCCTCCTAACTAAACCCCTCCCACTCATTTCGTCTTCATTGGAGCAGAATCCCTCTGGAAATCGTGTAAACATATGCGATATTGTGCGACGCTCACTTAAAAGATGCTTTATTGTCTAAGATTTGTGTTTTTTTAGGTTGGTTATTTTTTGTGCGTTTTTGGTAGTTTCAGTGAAATTTAAATAATGTCCTTGTTATTTTAAAAGGGTCAATCAGAGTTTGTTTTACAAGTTTTCCACGACTTTAGGTCTGCACACGGACTTCCTATACATGGACAGAGCATACTGCAGTGTACATTTTCGCTACCGTACGTGTGAGAAAAAGCGCACCAAGATGGCCGTCTGCTTTGGTTTTGTGTTAAAGCCTGGACTTGCTCAAGTCAACTACCAGATTTTGCAAGAAAGTTGAAGTTTTTTGAAATATGGCAAGGTTAGGTCAAAATCCCTTCACTTATTGCAGGAATATGATATTCTTTTCCATTCAAGGTTAACTTTTGCTTAAAATATTGCAGATTCGTCGTCAAATCAGACGATTTATAGGTTCACGGCGGCCATTTTGGTGAGCCTTTTTTGTCCCAGTCAGTGGCGGCTAGCTAAGGACAGGACGTACACGTTACATGCTATATCCATGTATATAAGTCCGTGGGTCTGCACCACAATCACAAATTGAGCTAAAACTAACAAATAATGGAATTATTGTATGACTTTGTGATTGGTCACCGAATGGACGAGACTGTCTAGTCTTGCATCTCTATTAAATTTTGTTATCCAAACAAAATTACCAAACTCCTATGCAACAGTAATTAACATAGAATTAAAGTTTCTCACTTGGTAGACTTCTTCAATATTTGTTGATCTGTTGATTCTGGCTAATAATCAGTTGGAAAAGGACAAACAAAATGTTTTAACCAAAGATTTATATTCGCTGTTTAACTCTGATTGTCTCTTAAACGCGTAATACGGTATCGTCAGTTGTGACCAAAAATCGTGCTAAAAGGAGCCATATTAGTAAACGAATCCCCGAGGTTTGAAGGTATATGTAGAAAAAAGGCCATTTGTGTCATTTGTAAATCGTGTTTAACTGTCAATAGGCTACACACTTAACACCTCGTACAAATGTTGTTCTTCAAAACCGCGTAACTTTTTGTCCCTAATACCCTGACTTTGTTACCTGGGTAAATACAGCACGTGCAACCTGGAAGTTTAACGGTTTATGACAACAGAGTGCTGTTGACTCCACAATACCTGAAGTCAAAAGGACTCCAGTCGGAATTGGGCAAACACAAGAATTACTGAACTGTCACAGAATTTTTGCATTCTGATGATAAATAATATATTGTTGGTCCTCGCCGTAGGAAAAGACAAGGTTGGATTCTAGCAGACAGCATGGGGCAAATGTATTCTATTATAAAAGCTTGCTAATACAACTTTTGGTACAAACTAGATTACGGTTAAGTCAACTGCAAGGTGTACAGATAATATACGTGGAGTGTGGGTGAAGTGGTTATAGTACCGCTTTGATGTTTCACGGCAACAGCAAATACCATGAAGATTAGGTGAAGAAAAAATTCAAAACAACTTTCAATGTAAATGATAAAATAAACTATTAATTGTGAGGAAGAAACCACAAAAAATATTTTTCAAGAGAAACGAGTTTGTAGTGCTATAGCGGCGCCATTTATAGAATACCACTTACATACTATATATGGCCAGAGTCTTAGTGTAAATGGCAAGAACTTGTTTTGAAACAACAGCTACGTCTTTCAATTTTCTTTTTATTTCTCTCTAAAGTATTTTTCAAGACATTTCAGGATTTAAATGCGCCAAATTCAAGGTGAACAAAGCAAGCAGTTATTCCTTGAAAATGTCACGATTGGTGATGAAAAATATATTGCCACATGATTCTCAAGACCCATTAATGAGATAAGATATACAGTGGCGTCCCAACAGGTGGGTGTAGGGAGGTGCAGAAGACTCAACTTGCGCCCCCATGCGGGACAATTGCCCGTGTTTGATGTCACTCTACGCCCTTATTGTCGAAGGGGCGTAGAGAGGTTGACTAAATAAACTGATTTTTTGGAGATCGGTTATTTTTCCTCCACTTTCTCTCAAATATCTGACATCTCTTATTTTGGCCACAAAATTTCTTCCCAAGCAAACCCATATTTTGCGCCCCCTGGAAACGTAGGGGGTGCAGCTGCCCCTCCCTGACCCCCCCCCCTTGTGACGCCACTGAAGATATAGTCTTCTGCACTAATCCACTTGGGGGCCTAGGCCTTTTCCCTTTAATCACGCAAAATGGCTAGTTCACAGTGATATTGACGATGAGGATGGTTGAATTCATCGTATGCGTATTGGAGGGTGCCAATTAATGGGATCGAAATCGTCCGGGGCAAAGGATCAGGCATGACAAGAATTTTGGACCGAAGGATCGTTTCTGCCTAAAAATTGACACTGAGTTTTCCGAAGGCTCTCACTACTGACGCTACAAAAGTAGACATGGTTTAGAGACAGTGTATGGAGTACGCACGGACAGGCCTATTCTTACTACAGCATGATAACATGTTTACCTTTTCTGCATTCTGGTTCCCATTTTAAACGGAACCACACATAATTTTGCAGATTATACTTACTACATAATTTGCGGGGAACGGCGGATAAAGCCAACGGCTTGCTCCATATAATAAGAGATTCGAAGGAGGGTGGGGTGACATGACAAGTGTCTACCTTTCTTTTTGCAATAGTCTTCTTCACAGTTACGCCCCTGGTTGTCATAGAGCATGCGCAGAAATATATGCGCCAACATCAAATGTTCAACGGAGAATATAAAATATTTCTTTTCTGAATGGTTCAGTTTTCCCATCGTACTGTCTGTGGTGTTAGTGTCTGGTATCTTTTTTCCACCATATTACCTGGCGACATTTTTGTTAATATCATGCTTTCATGCTTCTATCACCCATGACATAAGGAATGCACGTGTTCAGCTATAGTCAATGTGGTAAAATGATATTTACAGTTGCTCGTGATTTCGTTGGGGTAAAATCGTAAAGTCGAAGTAAGTGAACCGGATAAGATGTGATTGAAATTTCTGACATGAAGCAGGTTCATTTGGTTATCATCCTTAAATATACTGGCACTATATATTCCAGGGCTAACCGAAAGCCAGCAGCATTATATAATTTGACTGCGAAGTCAGGGATTGAAGCTCCTGTCAAATGAGCAACTCATTTAAATCCATCAAAATTTTAAAGGCCAATTTCAATTTTACATTCTTCATAGGGGCAAAGTATGCAAATTTGTGATAGTAAACCATTTACTTTAAATCAAGTGGCTATTTTTCACCCTTTGTTTGAGCAACCAGGGAAATCTAGTAACACCTCCCAGGTACAGCCCCCAGTCTTGATTTCAAGAACAATTGTAGCACTGAGATTCATTGTGGAAGGTATAGATTTTCTTAAAAAAATGTATTAGCATCAATCACCAAACTGTTCTTTCAGTCAGCTGTGAATGCGTGCTAGCGCAGTGTTCTACGTCATTTTGGCATTTACAGTGACCTACCACAGTAATAAAACCACCAGATATTGAAATGGGTAAATCTTGCAAAACAGACTCTGAAAAAGCTTTTCTTGCAAAAGAAGAAAAATATTGAAATAATTTCAATTGATAACTGTCTGACTGTAGGATGGAATTCTTTCGCTGACGATAAGTAAAAAGTAAAAGAAAACAATCTCTTTAACAACTTAAAATATTTTCTGCTTGAATTACACGTTAAAATAAAACTTAAAAGTTGGATAAAAAAGTTGGACCAGTTCATTAGCACAAGATAAAGTACGATCGTGTTAGTGAAAGCAATACAAAGGGACTCTGACACCAGGGTACATCTAGCAAAATAATTAACCCTCGAGAAATTATGACTGCGGTTTAATGCATAGGCCCAGAGTTGTTTAATCGGTTTATTCAAACAAAACAATAATTTGATTAAACAAATAACCATACTAAAAAATCACAACCCCGAGTAAAATGGAGTAGGCTTTTCCGTTATCGTGCGTTTGGGCCAAGATAACGCACGGTTACTGACCTTAATGGATCATTTGAAGTCAAGGATTATCGCTACCTACGACTTAAAAATTAGCTAGTCCAAGGGGCCGTTCCACAAAGAGTTACGCACAATCTTAAGTTTGATTCACCATACTTAAGCCAACAGTAAATCATACTTAAGATCGTGCGTAACTCTTTGTGGAACGGGCTCCAAATGTCTGAATCTCAGTTTTGTTTTTTCAGGTGTTGTGGGCATTCGAGCCTTATGTTTATTACTTTAGAGAGTAGGGATCGTGCACCTTTCCGATTCACTAAAATTAAAAATTTATCCTTTGTTGAAATATATTTGTTTCTGACCAGAGTCTGGTGATTACTGCTGATCTCAAAAAGAAGATAAAGCCACGTGATGGTCATAAGTATTTACCCTGATGCGCAAGAAAAGTATTCGGAAAATAGAAAAGCAGATTCCCAATAAATATGTCAAACCTTATTTCAAACATTGGTTATTCTTTAAACCTTGACGGTTTTTCCTTCATGATATTTTTAAACTCATGCAACCTCTCTGACTCTCCTCTGAACTAAACATTCTGAAGTACTGATGCTTTCACTCTGTGAATCCATGTTTTAAGCTTAATTGTCAATGTATTCGATTCCCCTCGTATTAGCATTTAGTCATTTCATTATTCTGTGTGATTCAATTTAATTGAATAAGTATGCAGGAAACAGCATAAATACATTAAATAGCTTTAGTATAATCAACAAGTGTTCCCTTTCTGCGTAAAACTTTCTCAAGGATCTGGGACTGGGTGATATTGTACAAAATTTACTGTCCTTTTTTCAAGCGAAGAAATAATTGGTGATAAAGCTAAATTCTTGCAAGCTAGTTACGCCATTATTCTATCTTTTTGGAACATGGATCCCTACAAAACCACCGTCCTTCATCACACTGCCTTTCAAGCTGGTTGATAATTTTCCACTCAAAGTAATTCTTTTATATCAACTCTTTAGGAGAGCTAAGCAGAAGTCAAAAAGTAGGTTTCCTTCAAAAGGGTTAACAACTTTTTCCTCATTCTTGATCTATGTCTTTTCAATGCCCGAGTTAAGTCAGTCAACCTTGGAAAGATTTTCTAGTAATCCATGCTTTGGGCCGACGATTTTTTGGAACTTCTATATATCGTTGGTTAAGTATTTAAAGTAATTTGCGGTATATTTTGAAAAAGGCGTCGACAATACAAGATTTACTTGAAAAAGGGAAGAGATAATTTTTTTCGTTTAGTTTTTGCATTTTACTGCGGATTATTGATATTAAAAAGGTATTACTCATCCTGCATAATTATGGTAAAGGAATCATAATGTTCGTGGCCGACTCGACTTAAACCAATTGATTAGAAACTGGGCGGAAAACTCCATCTAACTAACATAACGTTTACAATTAAAAGTGAATTTTTCCCAGTGCTTTATAAGAAAGAAACGTTAATCAAATGAGTGTATTTATTTTACTTTAAAGGTTTTAAGTGCGTAAACTTTGAAGATTATGCGAGTTTACAGCTTGAACACTGCACTTTGACAATTTGACGGGTGATTTGTCGCCAAATGATCAATTTCAACAATGCGAAATATCAGTTTGTAACACCACCGACTATAGGGGGAAAGGGCGCACCAAGATGGCCGCCGTGAAATTATATTTTGTGTGATTTGACGACTACTCTGTAATACTTTAAACAAAAGTTAAACTTGAATGGGAAACAATATCATATTCCCGCATACGTGTACCGATTTAGACCTTACCCTGCATTATGTCGAAAAATATTTCAAGTTCCTTGCGAAATCTGTTGATTTGAACTACTCGAGCAAGTCCAAACTTTCACACACACACACACACACACACACACACACCGTGAACCACATCAGACAGCCATCTTGATACGCGTATACTCATACGTATGGCTGCGACAATCTACCGTGCAGTATATGCTCTGTCCATGTATAGAAAGTCCGTGGTTTAACCCCTTTAAGGAAGACTGCACTGGTATCTTCCCGGCAGATGGAGGGGAGAGTAGTGTTCCCTAAGAGGGTGTGGAGTAATTAAGTTAAGTTGAAAATAAACTGACTTCAGTACCTATCGATATTTCTGAAAGTTTAATTTATCTATCAGACACCTATATACGACTTACAAATTTGGCCTGGACCAAAGAGAGTTCATACAAGACCACTGAGTCCACAGAAAGTTGGTCACTCAATTGAAGGCCTGTCCGACAAAAATCTTAGCCTCCGGCCTTCCTTATTGGTTTCTAGCATCGGCCCGGTCAAGAAACGACGACGATAGCCACGGATGGCGTGTCCCCTAGGGCAAAGTCGTTTTACGCACCTCGTGGAAAGTTTTTTAATTTACAGATTTATAGAAAGAAAGATTTAAAAATTGTCCCGCCAGAGAGTATCGTGACCCTCAGTGTACCCCTGCTAAGAAAATTCTTAAGTCCTCCCGAACCTCTGGCAAAGGACCGTTCGACAAAACCAAAACTTTCACTGCTTCTCGAAGAAGCTATTACATCCACTGAAGGACAAAATCAGTGCTCAACGAACTCAAAGAATCATGGGTATTGGAAGTTTGGACCAATCAATCGTAAATAAATTCTCTCCACAAAGCGAACAGCTTCAATAGCATGCTGAGTAAAAATAAAATGATTTCTTTTTCATCTAGACAAACCCATTTTATACCACATTTTCAACTTGTAAGCTGTTGTCCTGCTGTGCTCTTAGTTGACAAACCCACTGCACACAAGAATAATGATGCGAGGATGCCAATATCTTTGACCTTAGCAAACGTCAATTGGCGTCTTACACATCGAACATACCCAATGTATTCAAGTGATTCTGATCAGGGGTGGCGTCAGGAAGGATGACAGGGGGAGACCTCCCTTCACATATTCGCAAGAAAATGTGAAAAGAGAAGGAAAAGAAGGGAGAAAGAAGCACTCAACTCATGATTGTCACCTGTCAAATGTCACCGTATTCTGGCCCCGTCACTGAAGCCAGCGTTATCTAATTTGGGGTAGCCTACTAACTGCGACCCCTTGGCCGCTGCTGATGATAAGAAGCCACTGTATTGATACCGTTTACGACAGGACCTTAGCATACAGAGGGGTGAAGCCGAGAATTTGTTAGACGGACAAACCCTTAGGAAAAAACATTTAAAAAGTTGGATAAAATACTGCACAAGATCGCTGAACAGGGCACCTCTTTTGTCTTGTGAGTGTCATCTGTTTACCCTTTTGAAAGCTCATGTTGTTGAAGTGTTCTAGCGATATTTTTAAAACAATATTGATTCTGTTTTTTGTGAAAGTTTATTTTTTTTCTTGGTTTCTTTCTTTCAAGTTTTTCGTTTTCCTCTCAGGACGCCCATTTGCAAAAATTGGTTATTATCTCATACATATATTTTTCACATTTTGTTGCAGAGACGGACCGAGGACGTCGAAATATATACGAATTCGATATATCTGGTGTGCTTCCACGTGAGAGGGTAGTCGCCGCCGATTTGAGGTTATATAAAATGCCACCCCGACCCGATCGACTGTCCAGTGTAGACAATACGTCACTTCCGTCGGTCATCCAGGTCATCCAGTGGCCTGATGCCATCAATTCAACTCCAGGCGAAAAACAACTACTTGACCAGCGTTTTATCAACGTGGATTACTCTGGTTTAGTGACCTTTAACGTCACTTCCGCTTTCAAATCGTTCCAAGCGAGAGAGGGTGATCAAATACAGAAAGCTTTCCGAGTGAAGGTTAGAGACTACTTCGAGGAAAAATATCACACCAAGAAAGTAGTTAAATTTGCAAAAGATCCTAAACAAGAAGATCGGAGACCACTGTTGGTGTTATTTATCAACGATTCGGCAATTCCAGTACACGACATCGAGGTACCAACGCGTCATTCGGATGCCCATCACATAGGGAAGAGACACGTTAAACTATCTAGGCACGAGTTAGTGAAAAGAGTCAAAAGAAGCATAGGTGAAGGGAGAACTCGAACAGAGACGGAACCTAGGAATAAAAGGCAACCGAAGGCAAAAAAGAGAGGCAGAAGAACGAAGAGCACATGCAGATTGTACGATTTTACGGTCGATTTTGCAAGGCTCGAATGGCAAAATTGGATAATTGCACCCACAGGTAGGTTGTTGAATCTTATTCTGTTTGTAACGTATCGGTCCCATAGCCCAACATAGGGTAACGAAGGCAGTATGAAATGTTTCGATGCAAAACATTTTTCGTAACTAAAAATTGTTCAAATGGAGTTACTGTTAGCTCAAAATGACCTACCGAACTGAAACAAGTACTTGTAAGCAGTTAGCCAGATGGGATACCGAAGAAGAGTGGGAGATAATATCCAAGAGGAGGCTAAAAAATTTTAGGATTGAAAAATTTGTAAAAAGGAATTAAGTTAATGGTAACATGACATTTACTAGAGGGTGAAACTTTTTCAGAACCCTAATATGTGCCCCTTTATGATCCCTCTATCTTCATCGTATCTCTATTAACTTGATGTTTTAATATAGAGCGGGTAAGTGAGACCAGGGAGCTATTACGTAATAACTCCATGGTGAGACCTGTCCTTATAATTCCATTTTCGTAGAGTGGTGTAGTAAGGACTTCGTACTGGATATTTGGATAACTTTCACAAGTACGTGAATTTTCAAACTCCCTTCAGTATTGTATTTTGTCGGGGGGGGGGGGCTGTGCGGGTGGGAATCGTCTGGGGAAATGGTAGTTGTCCTGTCCTGTGCATTTTGCGACAAGCGACAGCTGACCACGATTGCGTCCGATTCGAACCAGGGTTGCTTCGGAGAAGGCTGCCTTCCAGTGGGGGATTTTTTAGTCTTAAACCTTAGGATAACGAATGTCATCACAGCAATATGAATGATTTCATCGTGGCAAATTCTTCGAAAAGAACCCAAATTCTTCTTTTAAATCTCAAAGCTTTCAGATTGTACCAGAATTATCCAGATTTTTCAAATTTCTTCATAGACACTCTCATATTTTGAATTTTTCGTAAAACATTACCCAAATTTTTGGTGCGCTTTTCTTTCCCGTCTTTCTGTCAGTGTTTCGGTTTACTGCTTTTTTTGGTGAGCTTGACCCCTGTCGGGCAAATCTTGGCGCCACCCCTAATTTGGAAATTTTTCGTAGAAACCATTTCATCGAAGTAAAAACAGAAAATGTCGGTCTGTTTTCTTAATTAAAGGGCAAGAGCAGTCATCCCAAATTGAAGTAGTGTAGTAGACTGTCCAGTTTCATGATTGGCTGTTGGGAGTCATGTGACAATGTTTTTCCTCTTCAAATGTGAAATTTACTTGAAATAACTGCTTGATTTACCTTGAATATGCAATAGTAAAGTCATAAAATGTAATGAAAGATACTTTGAAGAGAAATTAAACGAAAGTTGTGTTATTTAGCTTTTTCTTCAAACTAAGTTTGGGGACTGCTCCTTACCTTTAAATCGGATTTTAATCATTTTATAACGTAGGGCAATTTTTCTGTCGCCATCTTTGACCAACTCAGTCTTCTATTGTCCGGTAAAGCATTTTGGATTGAAGAAAGGATTTTAATCTGAGCAATCTTGATAGGTAAAGTGCTTGTTAAGGCCCTGACTTGTGGTGTAATGATAAATGATGTGAGTAGGTTTAAGGTTCTTGAGTGGTAAGTTAACCGCCCTGTTGACTCCTGTGTTTGCTTTTAAAGGGACAATGGACAGACGGAGGTCTAGCTGTAGAATCGCTGTAAGGCTTGATTGCTTATCTATCGCTTTATTCGAGCCTTTTGAAAGTGACACAACGATGGAATGGACTGTGAGACTGCGGTTCTAGGAACAACTCACATTCAACTCTTTCATAGGCCAAAAATGCTCTAACGTATTTATTCTAAGTTTATTTTTATCAATGAAGCCCGTGGCCAGATGAGGTGAGGCATTTGGTCGCGTTTGAAGTTCCTCTAAAACCCCCTTCCCGTTGACGTCATGCATTTTTCTACATCTCCCCATGTAACATTTTTTCATTACCTTGGCATCGAAGCCATCCCCCCCCCCCCTTGCAGTGCCTTGCCTGGCCAAGTATGTATTGGTATTTTGTGAATTTGACGCGCGCACATGACCAGTCACGAGTTCTTGTCGTCAGAGGTTATTTATCTATAAAAATAAAATTAGAAAGGTTAGGCTCTTCTTATTATCTGTTCGGTGCAATTTAACAGCAATACACTTTGTCACGGACACTACTACAACCAGTTGGTTGGTATGCGTATGTTACATACAACAGTAAATGAAAAGTGGAGCGGTGGTGCAGCATTACAAGGGTAGTTTTCAAATTCAGGGATATACGTATAGGCCTTTATGTATTCATGTATTGCTACATTTTCCATTTTCAAAATGAAAAAAACTTTACAATTTCAGTGTCTTCCAAGTGTCTCTCAATGATGCTATCAGATTTGTCTCTGTTCTGTTAAAAGGGACAACAATCCTTCCAAACGCATTTTATGAAAGGAACTGTACAATAAAGCTTGGACAAAACGATTTTTGTCCAAGATTGTAACTTGGTTAGGAAACTAAAAGACTGTTGTATGCTGTCCTTGAGTAGGCTAAAATATCGTACATAAAAACCTTATATGTTTGCCAAAATAAGTAAAAAAGGTTAAATAAATTAAATGACAAATCTCAAACAGCTGCTAGTATCTTCTTTCATGTACTTAACGTGATGTTTCCTGGTATGGAAACATTTTATTGTCAAACTGTTAATTAGTTTTGTTTAATTTCGGAGGATCCTTCCATCCGCCATTATTCTGGGTTACACGTTGTGCGTTTTTGGGAGCTTCTTGAAATCGCATGCAACGCCCATCTAAATCTACAATCTTGAATACGGCTTGAATACGGCAATCAATCAAATGATAAAATATCCCAACGCCTTCGGGACTTCTTACCTGTGGCGTAGCCACGGGGGTTGTTTTGGGGGTTGAACCCCACCATGACCCAACCTTGAAAGAAAAGTAAGGGCAAACGAAATCCAAACTTGCCGTTTTTTCTCCTTTCCCTGAGACTTTTTCCATATGTTTACACCCACCCCCGCCGGGGGGGGGGGGGGCGAAGCACTCAAATGCTCCATTTTTTTTAAAGATTGAATACCATGTGCTCCAACAGGAAGGTTATTTGCCACGCACGACGAGCGCCGAATTTTTTGCTCTTTTAAAACAAATATTTGAAAATATTGAGCTCGTATTGTGGATAATGGGTTTCATGTAAGGAAATTTGAAAAGTTGGGGGATTGCTGAAAAATCTGCATTTCCTATTGGCAAATCTGAGATTGCACGGCCACTTAAAATCGTTGTTTAAACACAATGTTATCTAACTGTCTAAGGCCTACAAATTGAGGTGACATTTTTAAAGTCAAGTGCTGACATTGGGGAACATTTGGAATTTTATGAGAGAAAATTTATGGAAATAGCACTATAGTTGCCGGTCTCACTTGATGATCCGGTGTCACATATGGCAAATTTTCGATTTTGTAATTTCCAGAGTTTGGAAAAGTTTACCAAATTAATTTATGAGCGAGCACTACTGCACTAGAAATTGCAATTTGCAACGCACGAAGTGAGCGAAAAAGTTTGCTTTATGGAAACAAGTAATTAAAAATGTTGAGCGTTCATTGGAGAGAATTGGAACTTACATGAGGAATTGGAAAAACCACACTGTAGTTGCCTCGTGTCACAAATAGCAAATTTCCGAATTTAAAATTTTTAATTTTTCAGAGCCAGGGGCAATGGGCGCAGACCTCTGTACCTACGCCACAGCCATTAGCTTACTGGGACGTTACCCACGCAGGGGGTAGGACGGGTGTCTGCCACCACTCCCGCGAAAAGCGTTTTACTATCCAGCGACTACTTCTGCGCTGTTGAGACTTTCAAACTTGCCCCATTGTTACCGTCCTTACTACCATATACGACCATCCCGTACCTGGACATTTTGTTTTGAAGAGTGAAGGCCGTAATTTCTCAACAGATTACTTTTCCCAAATAGGCTACCAATACTTGATATTCTAACATCGTGGCAACGGGTGGAGAGGCGTGTAATGAAATGGCGTATTTGTACGAATGGTGTAGCCCCCTCAAAAAATCTTTGGATAGGTTCTTGAAGAAATCCCTCTCCGCCCTTTGCAAAGAGCTTTGCAAAACAGTAGATTGATGCAAAATGGTTATATTTCGATGTTTTGTGTATTATTTATCACAGAGAACAACTCTTATATATAGAAAACAATAATGCAGTCCGTGCACTTCAGTGGGCAGTTGATCCCTAGTTTCTGGAGTTTAGAAAAAAAACTGTTGACTCTCTTGTGTGAAATAAATATAAAACGGTGTCGTTAGAAAATAGTATTTCAACACCAATTGCCACCAACAATAATTCGACGTACCTGGCTTAAATCATGTGCCAAACCTTATAGGATTCGTCACGCTATCTACCAGTGTTTTGCTTTAGTCTTCAATAATCGAGACCTGATTGCTTGATAAACCTGTATACAAAAAGAATGTAGACGTTCAATGTACCCAGATACAAAACAGAGTGTTTAAGACCTTCAAACTGGGGACGAAAAAGTACAAAAGAGTAAGACTGACATAAAATGCAGGGACTTTTAATTGAGAACAGAGAAGAGGAACTACCACGAAGAAACACTGTGCCTCTGTCATTTCTTACAACCGCAAATTATCCTCGCCCCATTGGGGTCAAAAGAAATCCAATTTGCGCACGCGTGAGCGCGTATAATGCGCACTTAAAAGTCTTCCAATAGGGTTGTTCTTTTGTGTTTTTTCAGAGCAGTAGGATTAAAACACGCTATTCTAGACTGACAGAATATTGACTACTGTATACAATCCTTGCTTGATCGATATTTTTGAGGTTCGCTTGGGTGAAAATGAGAGTGCGCCCTCTATTGCACTATCTGTCTTAAAGCACGCTCATAACAACCAGCAAGGCACAAAGATGTCAGTTTTAGGGGGCGTTTGACAAATGGATGCCAAGCTAAACAGTGTAACGGTGGGTTTATGAAGTAGGAGAAAACTAAACGCATGTGGACTACGACTTAATGTGTCGTCTAGTTTTCCAAGAAATAATATTTACCTCATGTGGGTTCGTTGGAAGGGGTTCGCGGGGAAAGGGGGCGTGCGTCCCTTTGTTCCGAACTTTTTTCGACATATTCAGGTGATCAGTGTTAGGATAGAACAAGTTGAGGTTGTATTTCATCCTAGCATTTACTTTAATGTACATTTGTCTGAATTTCGTAACAAAGAGATGGTAGGGAACGTATCGCTGTAATTAATATATTTAAATAGATTTTCTTGACGGTCAGCTTTTGATACAGTTCTTAAAGGCAATAAATCCAAAATGGTGACCTCCGTGGCCTCAACACCCCTCCTTCGCTACGTCATCAACAACAGCAACAAATATCCGAAAATAGCACAATGTTAACGTAAGAGAATATTCACGGGAGCTCCCATCACCTTTCCGGTGTAAACCATGGTCTTAGGGTGTAAGAGAGGTTTCAGCCCCCAAAGTTTCCTCCCCTAACCCACTCCTCCCTCCCCAAAAAGAATTACGTCTCTAAAAACGCACCTGATGCGAAATACCGGTAAGTAGATTACAACAACCAAAATCGAAGTGATCTCAGAAAAGGAAAAGCCGATCCATGAGTCATGTTTTTGACACAAACACTACTTATTTAAAGTTTCCAAAAAGTAATTATTTCATGTTTAAATATCAGCAAAGTCAAACTGCATTCCCAGACAGTCCTTTTTAAACTCACCTCTGTCCCACCAAAACCGATTCTCTTAAATCTTGCCGACAAAACTACAAAATACAATGAAACCGTAATTGAATAATGGCAGATGACAAACATAATTGGTCAAACTCACAGGGGTATGTAACGATAACGTATAAACGCCGTTAAATTTTGTATCAAAGAGAAAGAAGGTTAAATCAATAACCGGTCGTGCGCCACTCGTTTTTTTAAAATAAAAAACCCCGTGGCGTGTTTAAGGAAACTAATGTGTAACTAAAATGGTTTCTGTTTGGTACATGTCCTATGAATGACTTGACATGATGAGGGTTTGAAGTGTTTAAAATATTGGAATATATTTTTATGGTCACAGCCCTAATTTCCGTACACTCCTATGGTCGTACCACTATATCTTTGATCAGGAGCGAGGCCAGGATTGTGTCATGGGAGGGGTGGTGTCATGAATGGGTTGGGGCACTGCATGAGGGAAAAGTCTTAAGATAGAGAGAAAAACCGCTATTTTAGGTGTTTTGTATTGCAAGGTTGGGTCATGGGGGTGTTCTAACCCCCCCCCCCCCACCACCATTGCCCCCTTGGCTACTCCACTGTCTTTGAAGAATATAGAGGATTTCGAAACATGGCAGTCAAAATTGTCTTTTTCCCCTTTTTCCTTTTCTTTTTTTTTCTAATTTTATTTTTATTATCCCTGTTTGTTATTTCTCTTTTCATTTGCAGGATATGCTGCAAATTTTTGTGATGGTTATTGCCCATTCCCGCTCGATGACCCATTCAACGCAACTAACCATGCAACGGTACAAGTCATCCTCCACGAAAGAGGGATTAAGAGGAAGGGCGCCCCCCTTCCGAGTCCTTGCTGCGTACCGCACGAGTTCGATAGCCTTCATGTACTCTACCTTGAAGAAAATAATGTTGTGCTCAAAGAGTTTGATAATATGGTGGCTACAGCATGTGGATGTCATTGAGCGGAGCACCCTACTGCTTTAAGACGATTAATCGGTTTCAACCGCGATGTTGACTACTCACGATCATAACAAATGTGAGTCCAAGATTGAGGTTAAACAGCAGCCGACGTAGTCCTGAATGACCTATCTTAGCCAAACGAGAAAGAAAACACAACAACAAAGCTACCTGAAAACGAAAGGGTGCATGTTTGTTGAGAATGGAAACATCCGAATTTGAGGGCGCCCTAGTACTATTCATTTCACTGTATATATATGAGTATATGAGTATGGTATTACAAGTGTACGTGGGGAATTCGTCATTTTTAGCTCGATTCGCACTCTTAAGTCTGTTTTACACCTTTTGGGAAGAAGTACAAAGTTTGTTTTCGCCGAGCGGCCCTTTGCCAGAGGGTCGGGAAGACTTAAGAAAAAGGAACCTGCAGACAGCAAAACCAGGGAGGTGTTAAACTTTGGAAGTAATGTACTGGTTTTGCGATTTACGACAAAAGCTTAAAATTACTTGAAGTGTTGACGATTTTCTAAAAAGGGAAAAAATTTGTTTCCTACAGTACAAAAATATACTGCATGTAGTATTCTTTAATATTCTATATCTGTAATGTAATGCTGTTAAAACACTACAGTTGAGTTCTGCAGAAGTCAATACTTCATCGGAGTAAGCCAATCTTACTTACACATACCCTGTCCATCGAATAAAGAGATGCATCGCATTGCACATGCATTCACCTCGCAAATAATTTCATTCGTTTTGACTTTTCTGAATTACTTAAAATTACTATTCAAAAGGTAATAATTTCATTAAGTTCCTAGAGATTAAATGTTCTGCACCTGTGCGTCTGTGGTGACGTGTAGTACGTGTTGAACACTAAGGGAGATCCAAACTCATATGAATACACACACGAACTATAAAACTAAGGGTCTCTATATAAAAGTTTCGTCTAGCGCCCCCATTTTTAGTTGACCTCATATATCGAAGTGAAACTTTATTATATTTGAGCTGGGGCACAGTTCGAAATAAATTGCAAATACAAATGTAAAAAATGCAATATGTCCAAATATAAAGAGTACGCATTACTCTTCTTTCAAACTTATAAATATTCATTAATTCGGTCCCATATCAGGTGCCTTACAGGGTAAACATTGAGACAGGAAATTTACAACTGTATCAAAATCGGTCTTTCACTTGGTTTGAACAGTAGAATTATTTACTATTCATGCAAGTTTATTTACTATTCATGCAAGTTTTGCAATTTTAAATAAGGAACTGTTTGCAATATTACCTGTTTTCATTGAGTGTCTTCAGGGTTCGTCAATAATGTAACGAGTTCATGGTCTGCGATCTAAGTGAAATTGCGTGACTTATTTATTATTTGACATGCTATATACGGTGAATAATAAGAAATTAAATAGAATGGCTATTGCCTCTAGAAACGTTATCTATGCAAGAACGTATTAAAAAAATGAGAAATATATTATCTCAGAGAGTTTTGTAAACTTTGTATTTTGCAGGGACTTGCCACCTGTTATATTTGCAATTTGAGAGCAAATGAAGAAATTGTGTTATCACCATTTCAACATTTGATCGTATTCAGTGTGAGGCCTATTATTCTGTATATCCAACTATAACAGTATTCAAACAGGGTCACAAAGTGATTTTATTGATTTATATCCTTTCGGGGTAACAATCATTATCTATGCAGTTAAGAGGTGTGTTGAGGATTGAAAGACGGCAAAGGGACCACAGCGTCGGGAGGTGACGCGAGATGCTGGCCCTGCACTTGTTCAGTTGTGGGCATTTTGGGTCCCCTTAGAGGGGTGGTTAGGGCGTGATAAGTCCCTCCCTCACACACTTTAGAATTGAATCCGCGGTCTCTGAATAAAGATGGCATGAGAGTAAAATGTACTCGACTTATGAGCCATATAACTATGGGCTATGGACTAACTGATGCACAATCATGTGGGGCAATACCACAATCTTTCATTTCGAATTTCTTTATCGCTGTTGCAAAAGTTCTCATGTGACGTCATATAGGGTCCTTCCACGTGGCGCATTTCAGCCACGTTTGAGGACAACCCCTGTACAGGCTTGCCCTCAGACATGGCGCTTGCTAATGCTTAGTTGTGACGTCACTGAGAATGATCTATATCAGGTGTTTTATATATAAAAACAATATGAAAAAAAGGTAAAATCTTATTTTATTTTATCCGAGAACATGTCTTTAAAAACTGCACCAATGGTATTTGAATCGCTTGGTTGATAATACACGCAGGTTAGATAATAAAGACTCGTTACTATTGATAATAAATTTGCTTAGAAACGTAAACACAAGTTAAATAGGTATTGGCCACGGGCTTCCTATACATGGACAGAGCATACTGCGCAGTACGTTGTCGCTACCGTACAAGTGTGAAAAAGCGCACCAAGATGGCTGTCTGCTATGGTTTTGTGTGAAAGCTTGGATTTGCTCAACTATATCTCCATATTTTGCAAGAAAGTTGAAACATTTTGGAAATATGGCAAGGTAAGGTCAAAATCACTTCACGTATTGCAGGAATATGATATTTTACCCATTCAAGTGTAATTTTTGCTTAAAATATTACAGAGTCGTTGTCAAATCAGACGATATATAGCTTGACGGCGGCCATCTTGGTGCGCATTTTTTGTCCCAGCCGGTGACGACCATCCACGGATAGGACGTACACGTTAATGCTCTGTCCATGTATATAAGTCCGTGGTAATGGCGTATTTAAGACATTCCCTGCATGCCACAGTTAAGGAAAAATGTTAATAAAATAATAAGTTATTTAGGCGTTTCTTCACCTCTCGGCCTTTTTTACTAAGATCATGTGTGGTATCTTATTTTCATACAGTGTAGGATAAAACCAATCATGATAGACCTTGTGATATTAAGGTCTGAAGATTGGGGTTGATCAGCCAAACTTTGTGTCCTTTCGGGCACGTAATTTCTTTCAGAAATCAGGAATTAGAACTGCTTCGGGAGTAAACGTGTGGTTTCTCCAATAAGTTCCTTGGCCGGCTCGACTTGAACCAATGGGTTGGGGACTGGACCGTAAAACTATATTTAACCTAACCCATCAGTTTCTTCCCAGCGAATTGAGTTGAATTGAGAAAGAGCTCTGTTTTGGGGGCAGTACAAAAAATGAAGAATGATTTCAAAGAATGGATACGTTTGTTTCAAAACCAGAATGAAGGTTGGGGCAAGGGTTTAGAGATACTTCATTAAAAATAAAATAAAAATTAAAATAAAACATGAAAAATGAAAAAAAAAATACAATTTCTTTTGCGAAAAGTACAGCATCATGTGATTGATATACAAGAATTTCATTGATCGTATAATTGACCTGCACAGGGGAGAAAATTGAGCTAGAAAGAACTGTTCTTGTGAATGGAGTTTTTGTCATTATTTTGTGAAATTTGTGCAAAATATGTATTTGGTTTATTATATTTGATATGCAATATTTACTATTTTTATTGATTTACAGATTCTTATGAGGAAAGTAACGGAGGATCTGATTGGTTCAAATGATTTTTATGATGCTACAGTGTAAATATGAGATTAATATTTATATTTTACAACCGAAGGGGAGAAAAAATACCGTTTTAGAATTAACGAGTATGCATTAATTTAAGAAAGAAAAACAATAGATAATTTTTGGACGAGAAGGATAGACACATAATGTGAGTAATTAGTGAAATTTTGGATAGATGCACACTGATTAACAAAGTGTTTCTTGATTGGCTGTTGCTAATGTATTGTATCGATTGTATTCTATGTTAGGGTTAGGGATTAGCGCTGTCGTTAGCCAGTTAGGAAATTTCCTGTTAAACAGTGCGCATCGTCCCAAAATTTTTGTAATATGTACCATGGTAACCCAAGATATGGCGAATAGTTACTTAAAAATTGTGAAAATATTCGTTTAAATTTAACGTAATTTTGAAGTCGCTGTGAAAAACAGTCCTTCTGTAAAGTTTTAAAAAGTTAAGCGCATTTTTGCATCTGTTGGCCAGTTTTGTTTTTCTATACATAGACCTATTTCCAAATAGCAATTACAAAGGATTGTGGGATAGAGTTTTGGTGTTTGTCATTTTTGTCAATGGCATTTTACTGTGGTGAAAATTGACGTACACCCCAAACTCTATCCCACAATTCACTGAAATTGCTATTTGGAAATAGGTCTATGTGTCTATTTAATGAACTTGCACTTTTTACTTAATTTATGCTTTACTGAGGGGACCCAGGCTAGAAAAATGATGTACAAAGATTTTTAGTATTCACGTGGTCTACAAGGTAAGCCAAAAAAAGCAGTTGAAACATACATGTGGTATCTTTGGTTTGTTGTATTTATATAAACCTGGCATAATTCACCGCAGTGAGAGGTGGCAAAGATTTCTATTAAAGGGTAGATACGATGTATTTTCCCTAAGGAGACATATTTAGTTAAAGCATATGGCAAGGAAGAACTTCAGTATTTTCCGGTTAAAGGATCAGTCCAAAATTCGAGCAATTGTTGGGTTAAAATGGTTCGAGAAATCCATAAACAAAATAGTGTTATCCCTCTAAGACACTACAGCACACCTGCCCAAAGAGCTGGGCGGATCTTGATAACATCATACAGTAAAGTCTGTGCTTTGGTATGACGCTTACGCAAACCGTTCATTGTATGAATTTCGCTTAAGGATGGCAGCATTACTGCTTGTTGGTTGATAACTCATTTTTCAAAGTTGTTTAAAACTAATGATTTGTTCGTTAAGAAAGTATTCCATGTACAGATGTATTCAAAATATTACTCTTGGCATAGGAAATATTCAATTGGTCACCAATTCAGTGTCCAACCGTTTGTCCAGAGTTCTCATAGGATTAGGTGGTTTCTCATACATTCACTTCTTTGTTTTCCGAATTGCGGAATCTCGCTCAAATAACTTATAAACGAATCTGCGTCGCCTTGAAGAAGGCCCTCTAGTGCGGTCCATCAGTCATAAGTCGGCCATTAGTGGGAACCATCAGCCGTACACAGCTTTTTACGTTTATTGAGTACATGCAGTTATATTTCTTCATATTTAGTGGATTAGTAGAGTAGCATTTTCAATCTTCCATGATACAGGAGTGCAAAAATGCGAAAGATAAGACTGATGGCCCCCAGTTATAGCCGACTTCATGTGACCATCACGTAACTATTGTGATTTATCGATAACAAACATAACGTATTACGTCGTGATAACATTCCGACATTGGCCCGTTTTGTTTATTCAATCTCGGGTAGAAATCTTCTTTCCCAAGTTTTACGCCATGAAGTCATTATTACGCAATCATTTGAGTAATCTCTCGTCGTGTAAAATGGATATATTAGATGCAGTCCTGATTTTGTCTATTTAAATTTTTGTTTTGCTTTCATTGTAAAGAAATTTTCCTATTATGGAGTACAACTCTGCTAAATTGTTATAACTTGGCAATCAGCAAATTTAAATTTTTGTATTAGCATTTTAAAATATTCATATTAATATTTTATGAACATTGCAGAAATATGGGGAATTAAATTTTTAAACAAATGTTAATAGTGTTGATAGTATTCTCTGTCCTTTTTTGTCTTTTCTGGTTTCATTGGAACAACAATCAATCATCCGAATAGTTCCGAAAAGGCCCGGGTTCGATTCCCAGGTCGAGTCATACTAAAGACTCTAAAAATGGAACCTACTGCCGTTCTGCGCGATGCTCCGCATAAGCAATGGGGTAGGGAAAACAAGCCAGTGAGCTACAACTGGAAAAGGCCATGGCCGGCTCAACTTGAAGCAATATGTTGGAAACTGGGCCGTAAAACTCAATCTAACTAACTAACTGACTTACTGACTGACTTACTGACTGACTGACTGACTGACTTACTGACTGACTGACTGACTGACTGACTGACTGACTGACTGACTGACTGACTGACTGACTGACTGACTGACTGACTGACTGACTGACTGACTGACTGACTGACTGACTGACTGACTGACTGACTGACTGACTGACTGACTGACTGACTGGCTAACGAATAGTCCCCCTTTCCAATCTTTTTGCTAAGGTCCTTGATTATTTAAGCATTTGTAGACTATAAACATCAATTGAACTTTATTCTTTTATCAACTGTGAGTCAGTGCTTACATGAAATGTGGGAGATGATGTAATAAAATTTTTAGGTTACGCAAGCAACGAACTGCCACGTTTTGTACCATCTGTAATTTAATTACATTGACTTTGGGAACACCAATTAAAAGACTATTTCCATAGTCAAGACATGATGTTACAAAAGCATGCAATACGCTCCGAGTGGTTTCTATAGCAGGATACTTCCTAATAGAGCGAATGTTAGTCTTGCAGGTGCATCACTGCTTTTTGAAAATGCTTGGCAACGTAGCTGCATTTCAAATTCTAAAATTCTTCCAATTTAAGCTCCTGATCTTCAAATGTTTGTCCAAAAATAAGCAACAAAGTTTTAGATTTGTTTAAACTTCGTCGAAGGGTCTCAATCCGCAGGCCTAAGATAATATTATGTAACTTCAACAGTCTTCAAACACCCTGAAATCTCGGATTCTGCTATTAGGGAAAAGATAGGTCCTTTAAACATATCAAAACTTTAAAATTTGAAAAAATTTGAAAAGATACGAACTACTTCTGATATTTTGTCTGACTTCGCACTTCTTCCTAAAATTCTAAAATAAACGTTGTCGTTTCAAGTTATTGCAACCAATCACAGTACCCAGGGGCCAAATGCATCGTCTATATGTAACATATGTATGATATGAGTTAAAGGTGTTTGCATATCAAATGTTAAAGATCTGGTAACAAAAAAAAAAGCAAAGTTGCGTATTTGATGTAAAAAGCACTAAAAAAACCCAAAACAGTTCCACTTCTCATCGAAATTCACCCAAAATTAGCGATTTTGCAGAGTAATTTCTTATCATGCATAAACATGGTAAGAATGCAAATTTTGTGATGTCGAAAGAGGGACAGACCATGTAAGTGTAATGTTATCCTTTGTTTTTACAACCTTCCTTTCACCTTCCAGTTGTGATATAAGTATGGCTTAAAAGTTTCACTCCGGAATTTTAAGTTATGTCCTTGTTAACAAAAAGTATCACTTAACAAACCGTACAGTATCTGACAGAGGGGGAAATGACAACTCCGTCTGAGACATATTAGAAGGAGAGGAATTGTCATGTAACTCGTCGTGCCGACATTTCATGGTTTATCATTTCTTGGAGAATGTGACAGATTTTTCAATGTATCTGCCAAGAGAGCGGGACTCGTACGTTCACTTCCATCTTAGAGGTCAAAGTGCCTTTGGGGATTATTGAGTATTTGACCGCATTGGATGACGCTACACTTTTGCCAGCTTTTGAAGTACTTTTTCGTATATTCTTAGTGGCGTAGTACTAGACTGTCCTATATCACGATTGGTTATCGAGAGTCATGTGACAACATTCCTTTGTCTCTTCCTTCTCCTCTAGGAGTAACTGCTTAGTTTTCATTGAATATTCAATAACGAAGTTCTAAAATATTTTGAACATACTTTGAAGAGAAATAAGAAAAAATAGACTTTGCTTAAAAAAAGCTTGAAGGAGTGCCCATACCCTTTCTGAGCTGTAGAGTAAACTTCAACCGTAAAGTCAGGACATTTTGCTAACATGTCGCCAAACGTTTGAAAGGATCAAAATGTCAAGCTTTGTAATTTGTAGGCATTATTGATTTAAAGTTTGTAAAAGGTTTCATTGTTAACAAAATAATGTCAACACATTTTCACTATTTCTAATGTTTACAAATAATAATAGTCTGTTCAAAGAAATTTAAAAATAGTCCCGATTTCAGACAACCAAAAAAAGGAATAGACAAATTTCTGGCGCCGTGAAGACTAGAAGTTGTGACATTTAAAATTCGTATTTTAGGAATTCTCAGTAAAAGCTATTATTTAGCTAATTATCAGTACGAATACCCGTCTGGTAGTTGTATAGGGACGCCGAAAAATATTCAGAAAATGTTCCTATACAATGCTTACTAACATAGGCTATATGTTTCCTAAAGACTACAAAAGACTGTCTGCATGTTACGGTAAAATCGCAATTGTCATAGAAGGGAACTGTTTGGCGGGTAAATAAAGACTATCATAATAACATTTACAAAAAACGTGCGAAATAAGGGAACATTGCTGCACCTTCCAGTCTTACTTGTCCAACTCGGGAGAATATTCGGTTTTTTGTAACCATCGGCTTGCCTTGAAGACTTGGTGTTGTTAGTTAGAGTGGCGTAACCACCCATTGGCCACTGGGTAATGGAATTTTACTAACAATAGCTACCAAATTGCCGAGAGAGGCATTTCTGAAGAACGTGTCATAGTAGGCCTAAGTGTAGCCAAATGAACTCATACTTCGAATTTCATGTAAATTTCCTTCCTATGAGAACTTCACTACATTATAATTTTCTCAAAAGGGGCTAACCCTGCACCCTTTCCCCTTGGCTGAGGATTTTATTTCATGGTTAACTGAGAGCAGTGTTGTTTTTCGGAGAATCCAGTATAACTCTTAAAGTTATGAATATACATAGAGAGTTTGTATTAACACAAATATTTTCCACAGAAATGCAGTTCAGAGGTTCTTGCATATGCAACAACTTAACCGGCGGGTTACACCTTCTTCTATGGAACCTATTGCCATTGTGATTGATGATCAACATAAGTAATGAAGAAGGAAAAACAAGTCAGTGAGCCATAACTGGAAAAAGGCCGTGGCTTTAACCAGTTCAGTGTATCTTTCAGTCGTAAAACCTCATCTATCCAACTAGCCTACACATCTCTAACGACGTCTCTCTGTCCCAAAGTCTCTACATTGCGACTATCCTCCGTTAACGGCAATGTGATAGGCTATGTTTATTTTTATCCTAACCCTTTTCCTGATTACAAAGAACTATATTTCTTCTAGTCCTCCCGACCCTCTGGCAAAGAGCAAAGAGTTCGGCAAAAACAAACTTACAACTTCTTCCCAAAAAAGCTATACGTCAACTAAAGGACAACACTTGACCAACCTCACGGCCCTCAGACCATTTACATCATTGGTCTGTCATGAATGACTCAATTCTAGACAGGATGAAAAGAACAGATACTACATAATTCAAATAGATTGTCGAAATATAGCCACCTCTCAACTGAGAGTTGTCCTCGTGTAAGGCCATAGTTGTACAAGATAAACCACATTTAACCGGAAATTGAAAGTGGTCTACCAAAATGACTTTTTAGCACAGTTATACCACAACTCTACAACATGTACCTCTGCTACATTTTATTCTTCTTTATGTTTTTTTTTTTGGGGGGGGGGGCGGAGGAACGCCCACTTTTATGAGTGTATGTATGTAAAGAGAATAAAGAGCACACGGAAACAAATATTTCGATAAAATATCAACAGTAAGACGCACACAGAAACTCACACTCAACTAATTGACGATCACCGGCAAAAAATATGTGTGCATATCACGGACTTCCTATATACATGGACAGTGCATGTAACGTGTAAGTCCTATACGTACACTCTTAAAAAAGTGGGCAAATTTTGCCCAACTTTTTGACCAACACTGGGCATCTATTCAACAACCTAAACAGTTGGGCAAAACTTTAACCAATCAAATTTGGTAAAGTTTGAACCCAACTGTTGGGCAGGAGATTACCCAACTGTTTGGTAAATTAGCATTTAAAAACATACCCACTTGTTGGGCACTTCTTTTATTAAGCTGTTGGGCAAATGCATTAACCAAATGTTGGTTATATGTCATTCATCTTTTCCTTAACCGTTGGTGCTTTCTTTACATGTTAGATTGTAGGTTATGGCAGGGCAACCCATTGGCCCCAGTTTAAAAACCCTGGCTTAATAACCTATTTGGTTTGTCACTGAGTTCCGTATAAGTACGTATATGTACGGTGTGTAAATGATGTGATGAAGTCTTGTAGTTTCATCAATGCATTAAAGGGAAGCAATTGTACAGCCTTCTAGACAGCACAGAAATTCAATATAATTATTCCACGCAATGTGGCATCATTAAAGACCAATTTTATCCCAAGTCAAACGTAGTATGAGTTTTTCCGAGGCAAGTCCGGACGGCAGTTGGGCAAAGCAGTGCAAAGCACCATATTTCTCCGAAATTACCCATAGTGCAACAGAACAGTGACGTAAAACCTGCACCTAATATATACTTTTCTTTGCTATTGCGGAATATCATACATAATATACTGCACAAACGTTCGTAACACTACTGAAGACTAGCACAACTGCCCATCGTTTCATTCATTTTACAAATGTTTCAACGGTTGAGTTTGAGATAAAGGTTCAGAAATCAAAAGATTAACTCCTTAAAAGCATATGGCTGCCTCTTCCGGGCCAAGTGCATATGATTTTGAGCCAGTTCGACCAAGGAAAACTCGAGCACCTGCGAGCGATGTAACCAGCACCCGCAGCGAACCAGCCGTACAGTCTATACAAGCTAACGTTAGACCAAGGGTCAGTACGTTACGTATAGGCTTATACTAGTATAGCAATACGTAGCCTGTGCCCGCCGTATAACAATAACACCGATCGATGTGTATGGTGTCTTAGCCGATTTCTCTTCGCGATTGCCTTCTTTTAACGTTTAAGTGTCCACAAATATCCTACATTACTTACGAGAATTACAAATGGTTCGACTAAATCGAATCTTTGCGAAAATGAGTGAAAACGAACCTAACTGTTGCACCGAAAAGCATGCTAAAATACGGTCTCGCTAGTCCCAGCTTGTTGTTGTTACCGCTTGTAGTTTCAGGGTCTACCGGAAGTAAGTTATCTTGGTTTGTACAAAAGCAGTCAGAAATAACGAGTATTTTTTATTTGAGGGATGAAACAAAAAGAAGAACAAAAAATTATTGGGTTATCAAAAATTTTTATCAGTAAAGCAAAAGCAACTATGAAGTTTTTTAAGCTTCGTAAAGGGTAATTATAAATTCAGCTGTAAGTGTACGTAAGTTGGTAACCACTTTTGTGAAATCTGATCAGGTGCAGGTTTTACGTCAGCAATCAGCTGATCCATGGTCGTGTTCCTTCTAGTATGGCGATACTCATGTCTTGAAGAGCGGGAGATTTGAAACTTTTTTTTCGGTATGAGTTTTTTGTGGAAAAACAACACAGTAGTGTTAATATCTAATGTTTATATATGTACTACACATATGTGGGGAGTCAAATGGCCACTATTGCTCCCCTTTAATATGAACACAAGGGCAGCATGAGCGAGAATTAGCTGGTCCGTAGCTCTCATACACTGTTATCATTGTTATAAGACAGGTTTCTTGTTATGCCGAAATCTTTCGAATAATAGTATATAAATGCTCATTCGGACGTGAAAGAGAATATCCCAGATCATAACCTCTCATTGGATAGCAGTTTTGCGCCAAATACGAATCATGGAATCTCATACAAATGTGTTCTAGTTCGCAGTACTATTTAAAGAATTTTATGGAAATAGAGATCGATTTCATGGTCTAAAATAATGTACGAGTTTAGCTGTTTGGCCAATATAAAAGATGCCAAAGAGAATTTTCAGGTTATGGTACCATGTCTAATTATCAGAAGAATTGTGAAACAAATCGGGTCAAGTGCACTGTTGTTTGGTGAAAACACTGCAACCAATAATATACCCAACAAATTGGCAAAAAATTACCCAACAAGTGGGTAAAGGGAAAATATGCTCAACTGTAGAATAAAATATTTTCGTCATTTTGACCAGTCAGTTGGGTATTACAGTATACGCGTGCATGGAAGGGGAAATTTAACCATTTTGTGAGCAAAGATTGACCAACACTTAGGCAATTACTTTTACTCAACAAAAACTTTGCCCAGCGTTTAAACAGTGCACCAATTAGCCCCAAAGTTGGGCAAAGTTTTACCAACACATTTCATAAACTTCTTTAACCAACGGATATTTTACCCAACGTTTTAAGAGTGTAGTTTGTCGCCACCGCCTGGAGCAAAAAAAGCGCACCAAGATGGCCGCCGTGAAGTTATAATTTGTATAATTTGACGGAGGATCAATAATATTTTTACCAAAATTTAAACTTGAATAGGCACTAATATCATATTCATGCAATAGTGTAGTGATTTTGACCTTTACCTTGCATTTATTCGAAAATGTTTCAACTTTCTTGCAAAATCTGTTGTTTTAAACTACTTAAGCAAGTCCAAACTTTCACTCACAAAACCATAGCAGACGGCCATCTTGCTACGCCTGTACTCATACGTACGATGGCGAAAATCTATGGATAGTATGCTCTGTCCATGTATAGGAGGTCCGTGGTGCATATCTTATCTCTAGTCATAACAAAATGTGAAATGTCTATATTATTTGATATTTATAGATAAATGACTCTTCTGTGCCAAAAAATTAATCTTTCTTTTCGCAGAAAAGACTTTATTTACATTTAGTGGATGACAAGGACGCAAAAGGATCGTTAGGGTAATTTTCAAGTCCCGCAGATGGACTCACTAGCCCCAGGTCTCCATGAAAAATATTTTCGTCCCCTTCCCCTCCGGATGTCAAACGTCACTATACTGCCTTACCGCTAACTGCATTTTTGCATGTTGTTTGTTCCCCGAAAAATTATATAACTCCACCGGAAGCTCCCCCCCCCCCTTTGGTGCCTCATCACGGTTTTCCTTGCCTGTTAGGTTTCGAGTCGCGATGAAGTAGGGGGCGCTAAATAGCCTTTTCAAACTTGAATTGCTCTTATACCGTCGTTTCATCGGTATGCTGGAAATGCAGCAGCTAAGTTACTCTGTTCTCTCCTTAAAAAAGGTGTTTTGTTTACCTAATTTTAATCACCCAGTGCTATTTTTCACCCGGCTTCATGGTTTTCTTGTGTCAGAAGCGCCGGTGAGGGACTAGGGGTGTAAAGGTGCATTACAGGGAAGGGGTATTCTTGTATAGGGACAATTTTGTGCAATGGTCATCACGCATCACTTTTCGAAAGTGTTCACTCTCATAAAAATTTGCCTAAATGGCTCTGAGGACGGGTTTTAACAAACTGAATAATCATAACATTCGTGCTAGCTTATTTTTGAACACTTTTGTTAAAGGCGGAATGCAACCATCTTCTTAGGTTAGTGTAGTGGTCAGCACTGTTTCATGATTGGCTGTTTGGGGTCAAGTGACAATATGTTTTCAATTAAATTATGAAATTTGGAAGGGTAACTCATTCATTCATCTGGAATACGCAATGATTAAGTTCTGACAGATGCTTGGAAACGAAATTAGGAGAAATCTGTGAAATATTGTGTTGTTTCAAAATAAGTTTTGGACTACTCACTGCTTTTGCTTTTAAAATAACCGGTATGTCTTAAGGGGCTACATTGTTTTAACATTGAACCAAATTGCCTCGTTCAGAAATAACCGTTCATCATTATTATATCATTCTCTCCTATGATATGCTCTGTCAATAGATTTAGTTTCCAAAACGTTATTCATCCCGGCATCAGTAAGTTGCCTATTAATATCGAATTATTTAAATACAAGTTGAGAAATTAATTTCTTCAGAAAATCATCTCATTCTTGGCATTTAGGGAAAGCGAGTATCGGTTTCTGGATCTTTCTAGTAGCGTGTTTACAGGGGAGCCGGAGGAACAGCTCCCCCACCTCCGAAGTCAGACGGGGGAAAATCACTCAGTCGGGGGATTTACGGGCTCGAGGAAGAGGAAAAATTTGAAGAGATACACTGAGCATCCAAACCTTAACCACGCACCATCCCTATTGGGGGCAAAAACACAAAAATGGTCGTCGAAGCAAAAAAAAAGAAAAAAAAACAGGTCCTTGAAAATTTGGATAGTTCAAGTACACAAGTGTGCCGACATGAATCGGTTCCAAAACTGAAGTGCAGAAAAGCAAAAAAAAAAAAATAAATAAAAAAATAAGGTCATCAAAATCCATGTCAGTCGGGGGAATCACAGGTTGTGCCCCCACCTACGAAATCCTGCATACGCCACTGGGTCTTCATCCAACGTTTCATCACTTCCCCATTTTGCACACGCTTGCAAAAAAAAAAAAATAAGCATGAAACAAAGAAAAATTAACATCAAAATGTATCAAAAATATAGAGAACAGTGAGGCAATAAGATGCTTGCTGTAGAACCTTCTTATAAGCGTGGGTGCACTTAACTATGTAATCGGTTGTTTTTGTATCCCATTACTCCTGGCTGATTAAGCTTATTTTAAAATTGGTCCAGTCTTATTTACTGTAAAAGATCTTGGGAAGACGGTATTTTTACAATTATCAATGCTGAGATCTTGTTCCGCGTACCTTGTAATAGTCTGACAATACATGAGAAGTATTTGTGTCGTATTTACCATCATCCATGCAACACATCGCTTGCAAAACACGAAAAAGATGTTTGTATTAGTTCCTTTCACCCGTTTTCGTCTGTCTTACGCATGCTTTAGCTCGAAAAATGCAGTTCGTTGCTTCTTGCAGTAAACTGCTTGCTTTTATTTCATCTAAATCTCTCTTTCACAAAAGGAACTTCGAGCGAAAAAACCAAAGAGCTATGGATTGCTTTATCTGTCAGTTCTTGTAAACTTTGTTTATACTACAAGCGGTACAGTCTATATATTTTTGAGGTGCTCCCATTAAGTGACCTTCAAGGGGGTTTTTGATTCCAATGTTTACATTTTAATAAGAACATTGTGTAAAGAATGAGAAACATTTAAAGAAAATTGACCAAAATAAATTTGTGATTAAATTTACAGAAACATATGTATTTCCTATTTATTTAAACAAAAAAAAGCTACATAGAGATAGCAGAAAAAGTACTGGCAACCAAGTTTCAAAACTTGCCAGCACAATTTCTGTAATCTCTTTATGTTTTGCGTTTCTCTGTCTTTTTTTCTGTAGTTTAAGAGACATTTTTACAGTGAATAGTAATTTCATTTCCCGCATATTTTCCTAGAATTGTTTGTCAATCACGATCACGTGAGACTTTTATGGACAGCTATCTGAATCACTGGAGTTGCTAAGAGAATTGAGAGTGGATTTTATATACTCAGACAGAGGGTTCGCTGTGGGATTCACCCCCACGACTCAAGATCAGTGCAAGGAAAAGATCCCCTTCCTCCACCCATCAGCAGTTCCTCTGAAAATGTTCCTACGGAGAATCCGATCAACGCTTGTATTTTGTGACTGTAGGCAGGGATCTGCTATTAGATAGCAGCTCCCTGCTGTACATAGCCATTCCTGGAGTCCATCAGCCTTACATCATCTGCATTTGTCTACATGAATTTCAAACCCTAATAGCCTATTCAATGAAATTGAAGGAATCAATGTACAATTAATTGTGTATCCATCCATGGTACAGGTAAGCAAAGAAATTGAAAGACTAAAGTAAATGGAACCCATGAGTTATGTCCGACTAAAATCAGACCATTACTTGACTGTCCGGCGGGATTCGTCTAAATGTGGCTTTCAAGCATTCTTCATTAAGTAAGAGGTGCTGTAGTGCCCGGACCTATGAAGCTGTATCATCAAAGGACTTGACAGTCCGGCGGTGCATAGGACGTTGTTTGCTTAATATACCTTCTGATCAAATCATAACTACGCGCCTGTTCCTTTCGAAAACGGTCAGGCGATAGAAAGATCAAATCCAGTTAAATCGAACCCAAATTAGACACAGGAGTATGAAACAGGGACGGAGTCATATTTTCGCCCCAACATTTGAGGAAGGATACATCTGAATCATTCCCTCTGGAAATTGTTAAAAATTTGCAGTATTTTATTCACCTACAAATTTGTACCATATGTCGAACCAAACCCATACAGGCATACTCGCATATTCGAAACTTTTGAAAAAATGACTGGTAAATACAAAGTCCACCCCATGCATCCACACACCATCTCCTTCCAACAACAGCGTCATACGAACATGAGATCAGGCCTCACTCAAGAGGAAGATTAGGTTAGATCGGTTTAACTTTTCAATTAAAACCTTCTGGAGTAATCTAGCGGCTTCCACTGCTTTTTTCAGCTGCAGAACACTGGATTGTAAACCCTATTCCATGGCTTATGCGGAACATCACTCACAACGGCAGTGTGTTCCATTTTAAAAATGTTTGGTGTGACCCGGCCTGAGAATCGAACCCCGAACATTCCGAGCGAGAGTCGTATGCACGGTGCACAAATAGACCACGCATTCGGCTATTCGAAAAAGAATAGCCAGACCCATCTGGCTCTATTCATGTGGAAGTTGGTAATCCTCTCCCTTCTATGTTTATGAACCTGGAGGTCCTCTGTTGAACGGTAAAATTATACATAGGCCTTTACATTGAAGAATATTGAATGAATCAACACAGAGTTTCAATTTACACCCCGAACTTCTAATGCGTAATCTGAATACTATGTTTGATCGAAGATATGTGTAATTTGTAATATCATAATGTGATAGCGCATGAAGGGCTTTCGATTATTTAGATGTCCAACATATTTTTTCATTGGAATCATAACTTCTTACATTATTTTAGCATAAGAGGGATAGGAAGCAAATTGGTTCATGGAGTACCAAGAATCAGAATAAGCAAAATAATTGCACAACAAAACATGACAGAAGTAATATTAAGAGAGACCCTATATACTTTGCATTAAAATGGAATCTCACGTCAACCTCTGTTCAATGACAATTGAGAATTTGATTTATAGATAGTTACAATTAGTCACTTAGACGGAGTTTTACGACCCAGCTTCAAACTCCAAATAGTTCAAGTCGAACCGGCCACGGTCATTTTTCCAGGTGTGGCCCACTGACCCGTTTTCCCTACTCCATTGTTCATGCTGAGCATCAAGCACAGAGCACAATGACAGAAGGTTCTTTTTTTTAAGTCTTCGGTATGACCCGGCAGATTCCCGACTGCAAATCGGGCGCTCCAACCACTTGACCATGCAGTCATTCTCTTAGAAGAACTCCATAGTGGATGGTGTTTCCGCTTGACCACTCACTCTGGTACCAAAGTGGAAGACTTTTCGATAAGTTCCAGACATCCCCTTAACTTCCTTTGTGGGTTGTTGGCTTGAACCTCCAAATCAACATATGAGTACAATGCCTTCACTGAGTCCTCATCTGGATGTAGCCTATTCCGCGAACACTCTTTATGGCACATGTTGGTGGCGCTCTACCCGTTTGTCTTACGGTAAAGAGTACGAAGCAGAAGCAAATTCCACAAATTACTGGACTTAGCGGCGTGCTATATACGTGAATCCTACTGAAATCTTTTAACTCCCACACAAGCAAAAGCTTACAGAATCAAGGGCGGCGATCTGTATCAGATATTGGGGGAAAAATCTCCTACTTCCCCCATGATCTTCTCCCCGATACAGGATAACTCGAAACATTGGTTGCCTGTCACTGGCCAGGAAAACTTCTTCCACGTTCCTATTCTTTCTCAATATTGACTCTGCGCATGTTTCTCCTTGGGGTTAAAAGGAGGGTTGGGGTGAGGACCGCAGGAGCTTTGTCACAATAGTAAATTGGTAAAAGAAAAAGAGTCTCCGTGAAGGTTACTTACAAATATTCTTTTAGTTTGTCTCAACGAAGTACTGAATTAGTGTCAGTGTCATATAGACGAATCTGGACAAGTGATTTTCTGATTTCAGTCGGCCATAGCTGGGGCCTATTACCTTTTATTTCTATCTTAATTCCTTCACTTTCACTGAATATGAGGATTTTAAAGTTCATGTAGAAAATAAATAAAGACGATTTAAGATTGATGGACCCCACTATTGGCTGCCTACCGTCACAAAACACAAGCTCTGATCGGATTCGTCTATAGGCTGGTCAAGAAACTTCGTATTTGCTTCGATCATTTTTTATTTGTTGTATCTCACTCTGTTGTCCCATTTTGTGCCTTGCTCACACAATATCCAAAGACACTTGCCAAGTGGAGAGGAATGTATTTAAAACTGAGTTTAATAATTCAAAACAATCATAACCAGGTTTAGTTCAACAATTCGTAGTAAACGACTGGAGAAATAGACGGACAACGATACGTCCCACCGAGCTCCAACCTATTGCTGCAATAGCATGGTTGCCTTATACGTCACCGACACTTCACATTACACGCTAAAGCCCCTTCGGAATGCACGACACCTTGGCACGACACCTATGTACCCCCATACGATTTGGAAAGCCAGCCGTGTCCACATGAATACGGTGTAACTTAATGTTCGAGCCATCAACATCTATCTGATTGTCAACGCCTCTGCCATGAATACATTAAATCAATATTCATTGCCAACAAAACTTTCAGAAAACCCGTGCCCCTCGTTATGACATGACAAGTAAAGTGATTTTATTCATAACGAGGGTCAGTGATTTCAAAGAAGGGATTCCGTTTGATCGGGTTGGATGTTTTTAACAACGACTGTCGTTTCTTTTAACAGCTTGACGACTTCAGGAACGGGGTCCTTAAGGAAACTACGTTGAACGATTTCAAGATGATCTCTCTCTAATCTAACTCGTATTGAGCACATTAAATTCATTTGACAAATATTTGCAGCAGTTACTTGGGTCTTTGCATGGATGAAGTAATTAAAGCAATTACCATGAAAAAGAGCGACAATCAAGTCGGATTTATGGCAAAACGTTCGACCGACTTAGTGAGAGCCATTTGAAAAAATATCCTATTGTAAGAAATGTTTTCTCAGAACCTCATCTACGAATAAATGGAGGGGGTGTAATCTTAAATTGTTACTGTGAAAATATTGAATGGCGTCACTGTCGATGGTTAAACCAGGGAAATCTTATTTGGATGAACAATAGCTTCCTCCTTAAATCAGGGAAGAGTTACTCGGAACAGCAGCTTCATGGTTTTGCTTGATCAGTCATATAGAATTATGAGTACATGAGTGACAAGCCCTCGTCTTTGCAAGTGATTTGTACGGCATGAGAAGTCACCCCAACTTGAGGTAGTGTAGTAGACTGTCCTGTATCACGATTGACTGTCGAGGGTCATGTGACAACAATTTGTCTCTTCAGATATAAAATTTGGGGCGATGCGCACTGTTTAACAAGAAATTTCCTAACTGGCTAACGATAGCCCTAATCCCTAACCCTAACAAAGAATACAGTCGATACAATACAATGGCAACAGCCAATCAAGAAATACCTTGTTAAACAGTGCGCATCTAGCCTAAAATTTTCTAGAAGCAACTGCTTAGTTTATCTTGAATATTTGAAGTTATGAAATATGAAGAAATATACTTTGAAAAGATATAAGAAGAAAATTGAAACAGCTCTTGCTTCAAAGTAAGTATTTTTTTTGTTGGGGGAGGGGGAGGGGGCTGCTCTTGACCTTTAAAGAGGAACTGCAGTCACCCCCAACTTGGATAAGTGTAGTTGTCTGTCATGTTTTATGATTGACTCTTGAGAAGTCATGTAGCAATATTTTTCTTACTAAAATTTTAAATTAACTTGGATTTATTGCTTGGTTTAGTTTGATTATATAATATTGAAATACTAAAATATTATGAAAGACACATCTGAAGGGGAAAAAATAGGAAAATTGTGAGATTTAGCTTTTGCTTCAAAATAAGTTTGGGATGACAGCTTTTGCCCTTTAAGAAGGAATTCCTTAAAGGCCCAGTTCTCTCACCCCAAACAGTACCAATTCTCCTAACCTTCTTACTGAAGCCCCTCCCACAATTGTCTGAAATTCATCCTCATCCAGACACAATCTCAGTTCATTGCTTCAGGGTGAGTATAGAAAAACTCAGTTGATATAATCAATACACTCTCAGTACCGTCCATGCTGTTTGATATGCGCTTTGACACTGTGCATTGTTTGAATTAGCTGTCAATCAAAGAGCTGAGCCAATTGTGAATTTTGGTACCCGGGTTTCAAAATTGTAGTTTGGGGTGAGAGGTTTGGCCCTTTAATATGCTACATTGCCATTCGATTTTATCGATTATATTCTTTATTCAGTTTTTAGTAGGTGTAGTCTTTTAGATTGGGGATTATAGCTATTATTAGGCAGTTGGGAAATTTCAGTTCTTAAATTTTCTGGTGGCTTTTCACTAAGATCTTAAGAAAGAAAATAATATTCCTCAGACCATGCCCTCAAAACTTTGTGGCAATATCTTTTTCACAACTGAAGATAACTCTCTTAAAGCTACAGTCGTTTTTGTTAAAAATACTTCCACCTTTCAACAAAGCTTTAGCGGGTTATATAAGATAGGCACATTGAACCAGTTTTCTTTTGTTTTTCTTTATTTTCTTTTGTTTTTCTTTATACTTGCATGTTTTGATTTTCCTTGAATATTTGATACTTTTGGGATGTTTGAATATCTTTTCCTGTAGATCTACCATAGCCATACACTGTATCATAGGCGTACGGGAGGGGAGGGGGGCAAATAACGGCATCATTTATCATGTTTTGCTCATGTAACAGATGCAGATGGTGCCTCGCACACCTCCATTTTAGCAAGAACTTATGACTACCAGAAAAGAAAAGAAAAAAGTAGATTTAATTGTTAACATATTAAAACAATTCCTGAGAAAGCAGAATTACTTGACACTTCTTGAAAGAATGTTCAATGATTCTGTGGAAATGCTAACATGAGCCTCAGGACTTAAACATGCAAAGTTTTAATTTAATTCATCGTTAAGCCACAAGTTTATGCCAGCTTAACAGTGATACAATTACAAGGAGACATCTCGAACAAGTTTGGATTTCATTTCCTTTCATATCATCCGTTTCTTCTAATCTTTGTCATTTGATCGTTTTATCCATAAGGCAATTTGTCTAAGATTTCTAACTCTCATATAATTTCTAATAAATCAAGAATAGAAATTCATTTCCATAAAAATGTACGTTTGTCATTAACGTTTCTATAATGTCACTTTTGTATAAGTCTGATGCGGGGAAATATTATCCCGCTAATTCCATCCCTTATTCCCTCAAACAAATTAGCCTAGTGACATTTTGATATACAAGCAGATAAAATATGACCTTGTTTTCCTCCCCCAATGCACAAAAACCAATTATCGCAAACTCAGAACTTATCTCTCAAAAAATAACACAGCACTCTTTTCGCCGTCTTTGCCATTGTTTAACCAAAACGCACCCAATCCGAACCTTAACATTAAGTTGCAACGTACTCTTAGGGAATATTGTTCCTCCCATTTTGTGAAATTCAATATTTAAAACCCTCCAACTTAACTTTTTGATATCCTTTCTTTTGCGGTAAATAAATCTTTTTGCAAAATTGAAGGAAAAACTCTCAGATTGAAAACTGTCTGGACGGGTTATTACCGACTTAACACATTGGTCGATTCGCTTTGAGAAACTACATGAAGGGTATCCTGGCGTGACGTTTCGTTCCGCTCATTAATATTCATACGGGCAGCCTTTGTCCCTCAAGGGTCGTCATCAACACAGCCGTACTGTATCGCCTCGCTTGTCGCGTGTCGAAAAAAGAGAGAGAAAAGGGGGAAACGAAAGAAAATAGAAATGCCAAGGAGAATGATAGGTTGGTCGTTTGGAGTTTCTTGTAAGACATTTACAAAATTTGCACACTTTTAGAGGAGAGACGGTTTAGGAAAGGAGAGAAAATGGAGAAAGATTCAGAGGCAAATCAAAAAGTCGCTCTTCCGCATGAGTGATCAAAAAATGAAGACAAGGAAAAGAGAGGATTGCAAGCAGAAGTGAAATGATGATAACTAATTTATCACTCATCACTCCAGAAAATTTCTCTTTGAGGTTTGACCAGGGTCTGACGGTATATTGGAATAGAGTCGGTGCTTTCTACGCAGTTATACCGAGGTATATGCCAATCTTAAAAACAATATCTGGTATGTATTAATTTCTGAACCGATATGAAGTCACATTTGCAACCCTATTCGTTAATATTGAACAAAGTTAAGTCAAATAAAAGAAAACTAGGGCTACTTTATGACTACGTTTAGTCAAACGAACGAACGAAAACTAAGTGAATGTGTTTGACTACCCGGTCCTCACCCATTTATGAGGTTCCGCTCAATTTTGAATTGGACGGTTATACGGCGTGACTGTCATGTAATACCGATAGAACGAAATAACAATATTTCTGAAAAAATGCCATATCCTGTCTGGCCTATGCACACTCTGCTCTGGAATATATTCCCTGTTGTAAACTGAAGGGTAGGATATTGGGAGAAAACTTTGTTTTCGTTAAATCCTGTTCAAGATATTCTTCAAAGAATTTCACGTAGATTATGTTTAATTTTTTTCAGTCAATAAATAAAAATGCTGCATTATCCTCCAGCTATTTAGAATACGGTACATAGATGTTGCTTTCCACGATTTTATCTGATCCTTAATACATCGTGACGTGAATGAATGTTAAACTTAAAAGGGAAATGCAGTCACGCCAAAGATGACCTACCGTCTCGTGAAAATGCAATTAAAATTATGACGGATTCCGGATGACGTCACAAAATACCCTGGTCTTAACTTCGATTTCGAACTGATTCAATGCACCGTCGATAATGCGAACGTTTTCAATAAACTATCGATGATGTGACATGATCGATAGTGTATCGAATCGGTTCGCAATTAAAGTTACGAAAAGGGTTATCTGTGACGTCATCCAAAAATCCGGCATAGTTTTTTTTTTTTTTGATTTTCAAGAGACGACAGGTCATCTTTAATTTAGATTACTCTGACGTGTTTCATGATTGAATTTGAGAGTGACGTGACAGTATTTTATCATGCACTAAATTATGACATGTAGTAGAGAAACGCATTGTTTTATCTCGAATTTGCAATGTTACAGTCCTTGAACGACATGGCAAACACTGCCGAGGACGAAATAAGAAGAAGTATGTGGTATCTTGCTGTTTCGGGTTTCAAAATAAGATTAGGGCTTCTGCTTTTGCCCTTGAAGCTTTTCAAAATTTGAACTAAGATTACACACACAACAGACTACAAGTTTTCTTGATTATTACCCAAAAGACCGCACCAGCTCCTCGTTCCTGATTTAGACAGTGTTACTTTACCCAATATAGTCTATATTAAAAGGCACATCGAAGAGACTTCGTTCATCTTTAAACGTCTCTTTTCTTCGAGATCTGATTTTCCCATTAAGTCGTAAAACGATTAGAAGCGTCATTACACGGCTTAATGATCAATTTCGTCCCAAAATGATGACTTGTTCCATCGGGAAAAGAGAAAGATAGAATAAGAGGAATTCTGTCCCTTGAATATTTCTGGTATACAATTGAAAATTAATATCTGGTTAACTAAACAGCTGTATGCATTTCTTGAAATATTTATGAAACGATTTTTATATATATGCGTCGTATCTAGTGTTTTCTTTTAACTTTTACAAATGAGGCTATATATTTCGGCTTTGTGACATTACTTTAACTTACTGCGCTATGATTAAAGTAAAATATGTTAATTTTTATGTTGTTAATGTAGAAGGACAGTTGGAGGTTTGGTTAGTCGCAGGGGTGGCGCCAGGATTTGCCCGACAGTGGGGCCAGGCTCCCCGACAGGGGGGCAGCATTTCAAGGCCCCGACAAAGGTGGTCACTTAGTCCCGGTGGGACATGACTCTGCTGAATATGAGGCGCGCGCAGTGCGCCGAAATTTTGGGCTCCCTTTTTAACAAATACTTAAAAATCTGGAGTTTATTTTGAAGAAAAAATTAAAATTTTTGAAACAATTTTGACTTTTGGAAGGACCATAAAAAGTTGGGGTTTTTATTGAAGAATCTATCCTTCATATGGGCAAAATCAAAAACGTTTTGTACGCGACAGCTGAAATTCTGTTGAGGTTTTGCATGTAACCGTTCTAAGTTTACGTACTAAGGTCTCAAGACGAGACTAGAACTTTGCCCGAAAAGTTTTTCCCTTTTTAAACGAAGATTTGAAGATTAGGATCTTATGATATTGCAGAAAGTTTGGGATTTAATATAAGAAAATTTGTTTTTTGCAAGGTTAAAATGAAAAATTTGGGTTCTTCATTAAGTGATATGCCTTTCAAGAGCAAAATTAGGTAGAATGTCGGGTTGATTTAAAAAATTGGTTTTAAGTGCTGTACTGAGTATCCATCGATATAGGAAAATTTTGTCAATTTGAACAATCTGAAGCTTATATTGGGGAAAAATTGTAATTTTATGACAGACCTTCTTATAAGAAAAATCAGGTAGGGGGTGATCTGTAGTTTTGTTGGGATTACTGAATATCAGACAGATTAAGGCCCTCGGACCATATTCGAAAATTTTCCCGCTGAAAAAGTTTGGCTCCCCATATATTTTAAGGTTTTATATCTTATATATTGAAATATATAAGCGTACGGGAGCGTTTCGGTTTGGGAGCGGGCAAATCCTGTCCGAAAGAGCACACAGATTTTTTTGAAAAATTGAGAACCACCAGACAGCAGGAAAATGCATTTTCCGGGCTGGTACTGTAATTAGAAACAAAGTAGTCATCAATTTGAGCTTTCTTTCACAATTAAAATTTCACTTTATAATACTGGGCCCAAAACTAAGAATAATATGCCATCATGCATTGTTTCGGTAAGTAATCTGTTCAGCCAAAATATCTAAGGGGAGCGCAACCCCCAGTTGGCGCGGAACGTACAGAAAATTTAAAAAAAAATCTAGTCCCTCGGACTGTCAAACAGCCGGAAATGGCATTTCCTAGACTTGTAACTAGAAATGAAGCCATCGTTATTTTGAGCTTTCCTTTGAAATGAACGTGTAAATTCAACAGAAAAAAGGTTCAACTTGCTATAAGTGGATCAGAAAATTCCCAGATAAAAGGTACTGCTACAATTAGATGTAATGGTCTTGTCCCTTTTCTTTGGGGGGGGGGGGGGGGACTGTGCAACGGAATTGAAATCATACTAATGTGTTTGACTCTACTAGGAATCTTCGTTGTATTCAATTGCAAGATCCAAGTTGAAATTTTCTACGTGACTGCCCTAACCCCAGACTATAAATTATTTTACTTCCGACGTATTTGAAAATATGTCACGTTACAAGGTGGTTTTTAATGAATTTTCAGTCAGACTTATGGGGAGGCATCCTCAGGTTACTGTTTATCATTATGTGTAGCTCAAAACATCCTGGCCGATTCTCATTACCGTTGCTAGAATTCGGCTGTCGGGGCAGGCCAGATGGCAGATCATTGGGCACTGCATGCACCTGAACAACCTCTCGTCTGTTTTTTGTCAGGAAAATTCGGAATTGTGAGTTTTCTTGAAGAATATGGTCTTCTAGTAAGCAAAACCAAGAAGACCGTCCGGATTACTGAAGTTTATAAGACCCGCATCTTTTATCAGTTTAAGGTGGGCATTCAGATGGAAGTTCCCCGACGAAATTGGGTTTTCTTAACAAGAGGGGGAAGGGCAGCCTTCCCCGACAGGGGCATGACCTTGAAAACTGAAGATAGGATGTGGGATAACAGAGCTTGTAAGAAGTGACTAAAACAGATTTAGATAGGCATTAAAATACCGTTACAAAAGAATTAAATAGTTAAAAAAAAGGTCATGATTATCCTTCCAGTATCTTCAGTCCTTTACCTTCCTTTTAGGCCTCCCCGAAGGAAATTGTCGTCAGTTCCCCGACGGGTGGGGGGGGGGGGGAGATAGGACAAGGTACATGAAATGAGGTTTAACCGAGCAAAGAAGAAGTGATTGAAAATCGATTCCAATGTGTATTAAAATAGCATTTCAAGACAGAAAAAGTTTACCCATCCAGAAATTTCAGTCCTTGTAGGCTTTTTTGTTTTTCTTTTTTGTTTTTCTTTTTTATTTTTTTAGGCCTCCCCGACGAAATGGCCGACCTTCCTCGACGGGGGGGGGGGGGGGGGGGGTGGTCGCCGACGGGGGCTATGGCCCCCCGGCCCCCCGCTGGCGCCACCAATTGTTAGTCGGGCTGGGGTTAGGGGAATGTTTAAGGACACGGACGGTCCTGTCAGAATGTTAATGAGGGGGCCTTAAACCTCTCCTCCTGAAAGGTGTTGCTTTTACGGTTCAATTTGTAACAACGGGTTTAAATCGGGAGGCGATGTGGCTTGTAGACCGTAGCGACCATCTGATGGACTGTAGCGATGACTTGATATGACGAGGGCTGGGGTCTATTTTCTCTATTTTTAGGGGCCCGAGGAAGGGTCTGTCAGCAACTGCTGCTATTGTCGACTTGCAGTTATTTAGCTAGTTATTTAGACTAGGTTTTACGTCTCAGTTTCTAACAAATTGGTGTATATCGGAGGATGAAGTAACCTTAGTCTGAATTGTTGCTCAGTTGTATATTTGTCATGAATGACTCATTTTTAATAATATATGACAACATTGTTGCAACTACACTGTTTAATTTATGCAGAAAAGCACATTATAAGATCTATCCTTGGTATTCTCTTTTCTTGTTCGGTAACATTATCAAGATACATTCTGAACAGGTGGTCTGATTTGAAACGAATAGAGGGAAAAAGAACAGAGGTATGTTATTTAACTACATTTTGGTTCAGAAACGACCTGAATTAATCCATTCTTGAACCGGATTTTGTCACATTTTTACCAAATTCCTGTTCGATGCCCGTCTGGGTTAGCAGAATATTTTAGATCGCATTTATGTGGGAAAATATTAGCAAGGTCTTTATATTTAGTTGATGTTTGTGGGACTAAGTTTTCTTTATATGATCAAGAGACAATTTCAAAAAAGTCTGGTCAAATTTTAACCGAATCTGATCAGAGGGGCCCCGAACAAATATCTAGGTAATCAAGAAACGACCAGAATAAGCTTCATTATTTTTGACCAGATCTAGTCATTTTTGTTTTGGGTTTTTTTGCAGATTGCTGTTCAGTTTTTCTCTGGCAGATGATTGTGGAGTGTTCTTATGTAGGATATAAAAATCAAGTTCTTAAAATTTAGCTAATGTTTGAAAACAACTTTTATGAGACTGTCCCCTCTCTTGATATCATCATGATGAACTGCCGGTATGGTTACTCCCAAAAGAATCAAATTACCTTCTAAATATGTTCATCTGGCAAAAACAAGACCATCTAGACAAGTGGAGAAACACAATTTTGTTATGACCGTCCTTTTATATACATGTTTTATCTGTGTCCTTGAGGTCCAGCATTTGTAGCAGGGCGGAGGGGAATTTCCCCCTTGATTTAATGTATACTCTTTTTCTACATAGCATAGCATTTCCTTTATTTATTGTTTTATCTGGGCTAGGACATTCTTTGCTTTTTATTTCTACAATTAAATTATTCTTTATACACCGGAATCCCCGAACGTCTTGAAGCTTCAGTTATGTGAAGTCCTTTACCAGAAACTGAGCCGTAATACCTTACCTAACTAGTCGACAAATTTCCTCAAAACACTTATTGTAAATGATTAGTCACGCAGATTGTGAGTTTTATTTACAATTTCTGCACCGTGCATCCACGTCTTCCGAACGTTAAATTCGTGGGGTTAAATCAGTATTCGCCTGGTAATCTTTGGGGAAAAGAACTGATTTTGGGACGTTTGTGGACAAACAGACAAATGTCACTATAAAACAGTCATTTGTTCCTTTTAAGTCACCGAATAGCGCCTCCTATTACCAGTTCCTCCCTACGTGTAGTGGATTTACTTTTTGTAACTGTGAGAAAACTGCTGGAGGAGGTTCTTTGCTCGTTTTGGGAAATAACCATCAAATTTCAAGAATTTCACATTCATTTGAATAATTTTAGTTTTGAAAAGTTGAAAGTATGTTCCTCACATTTGCACGTATACTTTCGATTCTATTCGACTATGAGGCGTTAATCGGTCAAGGGGATTTTTTTAGTCGAGGGAAGATGAGAGAAACACGGGGTGGGAAGTGAGGATAAATACAGATTAAATATTTATGGAATTTTTCAGTTTTAATTTGTAAGTGACATATAACAAAAAATAACACGTAGAAAGTGAACGAGAAAGGGAACATTATGGGAAGCTTGAACAAGATACTGAAGGAGGGGTTTTCTTGGGGTCATTTTTTCAGGCAAACAAACACCTCAAACAACATATATAAAGTAAACAGCAAATTTCAAACGCTCTCTGAGGGCGAAAAAACTTCAAGGGGGTACTTACCTTCCAGGTTTCTGGCCTTTGGAAGAAGTTTGTGAAGTTCTATTTTCCCATAGTCACACATGACCGACTGCATGGTCAAGTGGTACCGTTAGAGCAGCAGAGTTTCTCGGGAGTTTGGGAGCTCGAGTCCTCGCCAGGTCATAACGAAGACTTTAAAAAGGGAACCTATACTGCTATTGTGCTTGGTGCTCAGGCCCGGATTCTATTCCCAGGTGGAGTCATACCAAAGACTCTAAAACGGAACCTACCGTACTGCCGCTGCGTTTGGTGCTCAGCATAAGCAATGAAGTAGGGAAAACAAGCTAGTAAGCCACAAGTGGAAAAAAGGCCACGACCGTTTCGACATGAACTAATTGGTTGGAAACTGGGCCGTTAAACTCCACCCAACCTAATCCATAGTCACACATGGACATGGCTTTAACTTGTTGCTTCGAAATAACCCTAGCAAAATTTCTCTTCCGGTATCGGTAGGTTTGTTGATATTCATTTTTAGGCTTTCCTAGGAAAGTATGAACGTGGAAAGAATGGAATGAACGTTGCATAATTGCTTCGACCTATTTTCTTTTATTTTTAAATTGTACCTCAAGTCAAAAAATTGAAAAACATACATTTAAGAGCATGAAAAATGAATAAATATATGTTTTTCAATTTTTACTTGAGGTACACTTAAAATTTGGAGTCACAAAATACGGAGAAAAAATATTTTTACAATCCTGACACACTTTTGCATTGTTTTTGTTTATATTTCAAAGAGCGCTAATTAATATAGCTTGTTACATACGACAGTACCATTAGCACACGTTTTTCCTACATATTTATGTGTAAATATTTATTAAACAATGTGTTTTCTTTCAATACAGGTTCAGATTTTATAAACTAGAACTACTTTTAATGTGCGGAGTGATTGGATTGTGCTGTGTTTGCGTATAACTCGTACTACACGCCACGACACAAAAATACGTTCGCATATTTTCGCATATTAATAGTGACGATAGTCAATTTCCAGAGTATGAGATTTCAAAATTGGAAATGTTTGGATGCAATTTCATCCGGCTCTGCATTACACTGTGAATTATCATTTTCAGTGATCTGGTAATCATTTTCTGCCACAAAGTCTAACACGCAACATATGGTGGCGCTCCATTATTTCGGATAATAGGAAAATGATCCCGAATTGTTTTGCCAGCCACCTCTCTTCACGAGCTTTATCCGGTCCCAGTGGCGTCCCCAAGGGGGGTGAGGGGCCACGTGCCCCCTCAAAAATCGTGTGCCCCCGTGTGCCCCCCCCCCCCAAAAAAAAATGAGATTTGAGATTTTTAAAAAACGATATGACTTCTTTAGTCAGAGTGTGACTATGAAAATATTTAAAATTGGATTCTTCTTTTGACGAGAAAAGGCAGTAATTTTCATACTTTTCAACTAAAAATATCGCAAAAACACCTGGAAAATGCTTCCGGCTGTCTGAGGGGTTGCGTTTTTCAAAAATTTCTGCACACTTCCAACTTCGCTAACTAAAGGTGGCGCATAGCTCAGGTAACCGTTCAAGCAGGATTATATAGACCTACATTTTTTCCTTAAGAGGATCACATCTAACTGCTTTCTCTTTCTCTTTCGAGTTCACCTCTCCTTCTTCTAAATATCAGCCGGATTCGCTCTTGAAAGTTGTTACACTAGTTTTGTTACCAATAAATTCTTAATTGAAGTTGCACTGGAAGTTTCTTTTTTTTGGAGACCAGTGTAAAGACAACAGAATAACCGTAAATAACGACCTGAATACCTAACAAACCCCTTAAAACCCAGGAGCTTCCGGGGGCTTCACCCCCTGGACCCCCACCGAGACACATATTGAACTGCCCATCAATTCTTATATCAACTTGCCCTTTTTCAAAATGTCGGCCTGATCTGCACTTGGTAGTTGAATCACTTTTGTACCAAAACCTCTTACTGGAAGTTACTCTGGAGGTATTTTTGAGAACAGTGTTAAGTCAATAGAAGAACACTTAAATAGCGACTTTAGTGCTTCACAAACACGCTTAAATGCAGGAGCTTCCGGGGCTTTAAAAATGGAACCTACTGTCGTTGTGCGTGATACTCCGCATAAGCAACGGAGTAGGAAAAACAAGCCAGTGAGCCACAACTGGAAAAAAGGTCGTGACCGGCTCGACTTGAACCAATAGGTAATGAAAACTGGGCCAAAAGCTTATCTTACTAACTAACCTTCGACATGGAGGTTGCTAACCTTGTGACGTCACTGAGAACTGTCTATACTGTAAGAAGTAGCCAATCATTTCGAATGCGTATATGTTGTAACTAAGATTGTATGTTATTTTTTTTTTTATCTTAGATCGATGTATCACGGGTTAGAAGGTTATCTACAAATTAAACCACAAAAGAAAATAGAGGACTTATTCCGTGTTTTTAAATAAAGCATTTAAAGTATTGTCGATTTTATTTTAGTTTTTGGTATTTTCATTTTTAAAAGATTATGTTAACTTTCAACCACAATGACTCAAAAAGTAAAATAATAACATGAACTGTTATTACCTGACTGCGAAGTTGTAACCGGTCACTCAATTTTGAACTCAAGTCGAGCCGTTTACCACTTTAAATGTGACTCGAGTCTAGTCAGTAACTCTACTCATTATTTCTATGAGGAAAATATGATAAATTTTTTCCCCTTTTACAGTTTTAGAAAATAACTCGGGACCAGTAACAATTCTGGTAGATAGGTTTTGAAAGTGGAGTCTCTCTGGGACCAAGCTGGCTTGGCACATAGATGACCTGAAAGTTGAGTCCTTCCACAAACTTCTGATACATGGATAGAGGATCACATGAACTAAACGGCCCCACCAAGAGAACCGTTAAAGGCTTACCAAGACGGCCGTCGTGAAACTTTACTTTGTTTGATTTGACAACGACTCTGTAACATTTCACACAAATTTAAACTTTAACAGGAAAAAATCATATTTCGTCAATCTGGGTAGTGATTTTAACCTTACTTTGCATTATTTTGAAGATAAATCAAGTTTTCTGCAAAATCTGTCGATTTTTACTTCTAGATCAAGTCCAAACTTCCACACACAAAACCATTGCAGACAGTCATCTTGGTACGCCTATACTCTTACGTATGGTAGCGACAATCTACTCATAGGACGTTAGTGCATTATGCTACGTCCGTGTACGTAGAAAGTCCGTTAATCCTTCGAATACCTACCTTGCCTATGTTACAAAAATAAAGTAAGCAGGGAACCTGATGATGTCCTATTATTTAAATCGCCAGAATTGCGTCATATGTAAAGTACTAAGCAGTCAAATGTAAACAGTTTGAAATGAAGCTGAACAGAAATAAAACGATGCCTGCAAATAATATTATACAGCAAGTTTCTCATTAAACATTCACCCTTTAAAAATCCCCTTGAATATTTTCCAAAAAGAGTTAACATCTCCCTGATTGCGAGGGGTTTGGTGAAAAATTTGACACGTGGAAATAACTCGTGACCCTCCCAAACCTGTTTGTAAACATCTAAAGTAGATGAATAAAAAATGATATTTCGTTAGATAATGCCACCTACACACTCATCTTTCAAAAGGGAAAGGAATGTATTTCATTCTATTAAAAGTCACTTCTCAAATTTACGTTTTCCTTAGGTAAGAATTCTCACGACACTTTAATTTATTAGCTCTCCTCATGACTTTTTCAAAGAGAATTTATCCCAACAGTATTGGAAAACTCGCTTCACATGGTTGGGTCCTAATGAACACGCAAATATGAGAAGCTGAGAGTCATCTAAGTGACGCAAGCCTTCATCGGATTCAATTTCGCAAAACCGGTTATGGAACACATTGGATATTCCCACGAGACATCCCTATCATCTTTGTTACATTACTTCACCCCTTCCACATTTTAGGGGAAAATGGGGAATTAAAATCATTAAATTCGACAAGAGGAAAGAGATAATTGAAAGATACGGGCTGCAGGCGATTCGTTTGTAAGGCCTCGGAGGAATAGGAAAAAATTCACACTGTGATTTGCGAAAATTAACAACTGTGAAAAACCTATCCGGCTAGTCACGCATCACGAAGTACCATGAGAGGGTGCACCGCTATGAGTGATGGCTGCTTTCGTTTAAAGTAGATGTGTCGGAATTAGTACCTTGTCGAATATGTCGAGGGGAAGTTCTAATCAAGAATCAATTACGATTTAAATTAAATAGTCTTCGAGCAGTAAGCTTGGTAGATATAGCGCTCTCTCGACACAGTAAAACACGGGCAAGACATAAGAATTGGGACTAGGAAGATAACTTTAATAACTTTAAAGTGGTCGCTTGAAAGGAAAGAATATTTTAACGAGATTGTTCGAGGTGTTTAAGTCGAGATGAGGGTGCACGGTGTTGTTAAGGTTCTCTGTAATTGTCGTTCATCTGTCAAAGGCATAAACAAGCGGGGGAAGTCGTAGGTGTTTTAAGACGTTTGGAGTTTTTTCTTGCGTAGACAAGACGTTTCTTCAAGATGAACGCTTATCAAGTTTTAATCACATTCATAGGAGTATAACTAAGCCTAACCTGAACAAATAGCAGGAATTGGATATTTGCACGCAGCAGTAATCGATTCAAGACTGAAGAGTGAAAAACAGTCTTGTTTACAGGGATATGTTCAGTAAAACCAATGTGTACATTCAGCTTGGAGGGTATGAATTTGAGGTGTTTCTTGCTTTCGCAACGACCTGATTGTAGTACATTCAAATTTGTCGGAGAGGAAAGTAATTCAGACAATTGTTTGGTTTATTTTTCAGACTATTAGGAACTTACAGTTATTTGATTTAGAAATTTTTTAGTTCGTTAAAGTTTTAAAATACGTTAAGTTACATAAATCACGGTAAATATTTGTAAATATTATATGATATTTATATTTCAACCTTGTTTTGTATCGAGATGTAAATAAAGGTTCTTCCTTCAAGGAAAGAAATGTTAATAAATGTCGAAGAATTGATGAAAAGACATTATTGAACAGTTCAGCAACCATACAGTGTGAATGTCTGTATGTCTATCTTTCTTTCTTTCTTTCTTTCTTTCTTTCTTTCTTTCTTTCTTTCTTTCTTTCTTTCTTTCTTTCTTTCTTTCTTTCTTTCTTTCTTTCTTTCTTTCTTTCTTTCTTTCTTTCTTTCTTTCTTTCTTTCTTTCTTTCTTTCTTTCTTTCTTTCTTTCTTTCTTTCTTTCTTTCTTTCTTTCTTTCTTTCTTTCTTTCTTTCTTTCTTTCTTTCTTTCTTTCTTTCTTTCTTTCTTTCTTTCTTTCTTTCTTTCTTTCTTTCTTTCTTTCTTTCTTTCTTTCTTTCTTTCTTTCTTTCTTTCTTTCTTTCTTTCTTTCTTTCTTTCTTTCTTTCTTTCTTTCTTTCTTTCTTTCTTTCTTTCTTTCTTTCTTTCTTTCTTTCTTTCTTTCTTTCTTTCTTTCTTTCTTTCTTTCTTTCTTTCTTTCTTTCTTTCTTTCTTTCTTTCTTTCTTTCTTTCTTTCTTTCTTTCTTTCTTTCTTTCTTTCTTTCTTTCTTTCTTTCTTTCTTTCTTTCTTTCTTTCTTTCTTTCTTTCTTTCTTTCTTTCTTTCTTTCTTTCTTTCTTTCTTTCTTTCTTTCTTTCTTTCTTTCTTTCTTTCTTTCTTTCTTTCTTTCTTTCTTTCTTTCTTTCTTTCTTTCTTTCTTTCTTTCTTTCTTTCTTTCTTTCTTTCTTTCTTTCTTTCTTTCTTTCTTTCTTTCTTTCTTTCTCTCTTTCTGAAATAAGAGAAATAAGGAAATAGGGAAAATTTATGTCACAATTTGGAACTCGCGAATATATATAATATTTTCATTTACAGAACACATCTTGAATCGCAAATTGGTTCCTTTATTAAAAAAAGGACCCTTACTTGTTTGAATTCTCATTTTTGAGTGAGGTTAGTTAATAGTTCAAAGGGGGAAGGTCATAAAGAATCCTATCGTAATACAACGCAATGTTGAAAGGCTGCCAAACTCGAATACCGGTAGAATACAGCCTGCTAACATTGACGTGACTACGGTAAAACCACATGACATGGCGAGGAGAGGGGGAGACTAAAGTCCATAAGATTATACCTGCCACCTTTCAGTTTAACCAAAAAAAAAATGTTTAACTCTCCTTAACCGTAATGAATATACTTTCCTCATCGATTATTCTCTTCCTTAGATTTTCATTAACTTTTTGTTAGGCAAAGATGTATAACGCCCTCTTCTTAAAAGTAGCTAATTTATATGACGTCAGCTTAATTGTTCATTGCACTAAACAGCGAAGAGACCCTTAGGAAGGATTTTGCAAAGGGGGTTTGATCACGTTCAACTGATCTGTTTGTAGTCCTGGGAGAAAGGACTAGCCCTGGGAGAAAGGACGAAATGGGGATGGGTAAAATCACTTCTACTACGTTAACATTCTGTGACATTTTCCCCACAAAATGGACGTGTCTGAACATAATGCAAAGTGAGTGTATTATATGCCGCTGTATAGCTTTGGTTTTTACCACAAAAGTAAATATTACAAATTGGAACAGACAGGCAGAGAAATCGTTGAAAGTGAGTTTAATGGAGAATTATTATAACTTATATTCGGGCACCTCAATTAATTTTATTTGGAGTATGTCACAGAATGTTAAAGATGTCAACGTGCTGTCTTGAAGTGCCACTCATTCGTTTTGGTTCCTCCGTCTTGGTTCCTTCCCTTCATGTCATACGTTCCCCCACCTCTCCGCTAGTAGGCTTTTGATACTTCAATGAATAGGCAAAAGGATGAATTTATTGAGACATACGCTGCCTTTTGAAGTTTCTCGAGGCTGTGACATTCTCAGATACGTTACCGGCATGGAACGCCTACTTTGGCCCCGAAAAAAAAAACTGGTGCTAACTGGTCATTGTTTTTTAAAGTGGTCCAATGGAAAGGTATATCCTATCTTAATCAGGTGTGTGTTGTTTGAAAAGGATTTTGCAAAACTCAGTTTCCATAAATTAGCAGCCAGCTACACCCTGCACGTTGCAACATCGCATGGAAATCTTGATAATCTGTCAAGGCACTTTTTTCACATAAACGAACTATATAAAACTAAAAATCGAAAATTGATTCTTTTCTTATGTCTCTTAAGTAAGTATGTAACTTTATAATGTGTTAGGATAGAAAATCACAGTCCTAACCTGTCCCTTTAAAAATAGTGTACTCACGTCTCGTCTCGTTAAAGAGATATACCAGGAACGGACTCTGGCAAGTCACACAGAATTCCCCCGGTGCTACTTTCTCTCGCCTTTCGAAAAGAAGTCTAGTTTTAGGAGAAATTGCTACGCCCTGTGATGTTTTCAGGGCCTCATTACTTGTCAAGCTCTAAGAAATGGAATCCAAGCGGAACATTTCAATTAACGTTGTTGAATAAGGTCCTTTAGATATAAAGAGAATGGAGGCTGATACGGCTTCAGTAGTATCAACATTAAACAATACTATCTGAAAGTAAACTTAACCGGAAAAAAATTGGGACGTGAATCTTTGATTTTTTTTACGACTATTAACTTTGATTACTTGATGTAACATTTTGAGAGGAACTTGAGTAAGCGTGGAAGATTAAAGCATTATTAAAAACGAGGAAGTGCTCATCCTTGCCAAAAATGAGTTTTATTTTAAGACATCGCAGTTTGGTTTTAAAAGTTGATGCGCAGAGCACTCTCAAAATACTTTAATGGTCACAATATGTCAGAACTGTTCTCAACTTCATCGGAAGACCAAAGTTTACTTTTGCCCGAAGTATCTTATGTTGAAATAGAAGCTACTTGCGGAGATTGAAGTGTTAAGATGGGAAGAGGCAAGTACAGAGGAGCACTCTACAAAAAGTGTTGAGGGGTTAAACATTTTTCTATACATTTTTTGTCCACTTTGTAAACACGTTAAAAAGCTAGACACCAGTGTCTAGTTTATAAATACTTTGCTTTTGGACACGTTTAATTGCTAAACATGTTTAGAATTTAAACATGTTCACGAGGAAAAGGTGGCAAAATAAGTGTTTAATTGTTGAACACGTTTTTTTTTCCAGGTGAAAGCGGGATTTCTGTTTTCTTTGAGCGAGAAGGGGAGGCGCAACAGATGGAAGGCTCTGACAGGGGCAAATTTCCATTGTGGTATTCCTGGCTACGTTCCTGTTGGCGAAAAGCAAAATCCATAAATGAACAATATAATGAAGTAATTTTTGGAAAAAATATAAACGTCTCCCACGATAGCAAACAGTATAAGTCGATATGAACGAATACGACGTTAGTTTGTCTACATGAAATTGAACAAATGAAAAAATGCGAAAAAGGACAAAATGCCATCTAATTGAAATTTAGACTGAATTTTACATTATCTGTGATAAAAATGTTGTCGCAGTACGCTCGTAGTTTCTTTTCCTGTTGTAATTAATTTTTACGTTCAGACGCAGTTCCTCGAAAAACTTTGGGCAAGATCGAAATGTTGTGATGAAATTCAACTTTTAATCAATTACTTTGCTTTCAAGTTTTATTGGATTTAAGTAATAGGAAACCAACAGCTATGACACTTTAATTCGGTTTTACATTTTCCATAGAATAAAATAGCTTAAAGAAAAAGCAAACATGAATGCAACATTCATACTAATCATTTTATAATATGCATTATACACCGAGACTTGGTGTATTTTTGTCGCCTTTGTAGGATCGTCGAATCGATTCCCCTTGTACTAAATCACGTAACAAAGCCTTTGGGGAAAAATCGCACCAGAGTTTTGATTAGAATTTCACTTCTTGCATTTTGTTTCTCTTATTGTTAACCAGAAACATTTACCTTAAAGTTTGGTTTTTCTTCTTTTATTTATTTTAAGGAGTGTTTTGTCTGAGGTTTCTATTCCCAGTGTAACCCCTTAGATAAATAACGAGTCTCATTTGAAATGCAAACGCGAATGTATCGCTTCGCTGATCTAGGGGAGAACTTTGCTCTTTCCAAAGAAATATTACACTCAAATGGTTCGATATCTTTCGGCAGTTCAATAAAAAGAATCACTTATTTATTGAAATTTTGTTTCCCCAAGTGGGTTGTCCGTGAATCTTGTAAGAGAACCGTTGGCAATAAGAATCAATTTACATACAGCTTGGCGCCTACGCACGAGTTTTAATTATTATAACGTTTTGTCATTCTTGACAACTGACAAGTTTTGCAATCTTCTTGAAGTCTCATAGCGCCCTCTATTTGTTCTTCAGAAGACTGGTTGCTTTTCATTATAATAACTACTTTAAGGTTTATGAATAAATACTTCCTAAAAACTTACGTTAATTCCGATACGAAGTACAAACAACAGCGTTTAAAGAAGTAAAAAGAGAAAATTATGAGAAGAAAAACATTATTGCTATACTTATTTGAAATCAACTGAGGGATAGAAAGCGTAAGCTTACGAGTCTTAAATAGAGGATTATGAGACTTGAATCTTACGTCGCCAAAATGTTGCCATAGGAACTCACCTATATAGCTCAAAACTTACAACAATTACCTTTTGCGAGAAAAGTTGAGTAATGTTTCCTAAAATGGCTTTACATGCGTGTAAACATACAGTATATACTTCATGTGCAGCCATACATTGACTAAATTATTAATAAAGAAAGAAAATGAGACCTGAATAGATTGTTTGGGAAATGTAACAACATTAATAAAACTAGCCAATTTAAAGCGACAGGGTAATTTCATTTCAGAATGCTTCATAATTCGTGAAAGTTTACAAACTGAGAACTTGGCTACACGTTTACACTGGAACTGCTAACGTTTATCAATCGTGAAAATAAGTCTTAGTTATGAATATGTTAATTAACTTAGGATGAGAAGCCACTATAGTGCTTGTTTGTTTCTTTTTTCAACCTATGAACACTCTGGAAAAACCCAATAGTCAACTACGCACCGGACCAAAAAGCGGTCAAATACTGTACCAAGTTTTAGTCAAATTTGACGAAAATATTACTAAACTTAATCCAATAATAATCAAAATATTTGATTGCTAATTAGTTGGTGCGTTGGTGACTTTATTGGTGGTCAAATTTGACCAATCTATTTGTTTAAGTGATATCAGACTTTGTGATGCGTGGTGTATAATTAGGCATACGACCTTTGGCATGAAATTTGTTGGCCTACAGGAAATTCTTACGTGTAATCAAAGTTTGACCTTTTGAACGCAACGTACAGGCAAATGATCTCACAGTGAATTTAGAGTCCCTGGTTCCATTGAGAACATCTCACAAAATTTGTTGATTTATTAGTATGATGTCTTTCTTTCTTCAAATCGTATTGGGAAGTCTCTTTTCTATGTGAGGTGAATAATTCGGGAGAAGAAAGGAAACAGAGTTATTTTTCTACTCTTAAAATATTATTTATTTTCACATTTCTCTGCGTTAGATCTCGATTTCTAATTCTGAAAGAATTATTGTGTCCAATTCCCGATATATTACTTTAACAAACAAATTTATTTTATTCAGGAGAAATGTTTCCAAACGTCGATGTGTTTATATTGACCCCGATCGGGTTATTCAGTTAAAACTGATGGAATTATGGCTCAAATTAGAGTTAAACGCAGACGGCAGAGAAGAACCAACTTAGATACGTAAACCTATTAGTTACTTATATTTTAGACTGGGCTGCTAAATCAAGTGTAGTATAAACATACCGCGATAAAACGTGTGATACTGCAATCTTGTTCGGTTAATTGGGTCTCGTAAATAAGCATAATACATCAGCTTTCATCGTAACGTTACAAAAAAAAGATGAGACGGTAAATTTTGGTCCTACTCAAATTCTATTTCTCCCTCGAGACACATCTAACGCAGGAAGTTTACACTAAAAACTAATTTGTAAACAGCTTCGAATATCGTTGTTGTTAAAGGGTGGTTAGTGTGGTATATTTATCCCGGAGAATTACGGGTATTACGGGTATTCATCGTTTTTGTCGTCAGTTTACACACCTACTTCCTTATTACATGCAAATTTGGAAGGGTGGTGAAAAATGAATTAGAAACAGGATATTAATGTGGCGATAAATTACCCCAAAGAAATGTTTAAATTTCTATAATTGATAAGAAGTTATTAAAATTGGATTTTTTCCAATTAATGAGAAAAAGTTCGACTCCAACCATCAAAAAAGCACAACAGTGATTTTAGTCAATGACGAAAAGTGGACGTTTCTCTTGCTCAACAAAGAAAAGAGATGAAGAAAATGAAAGAAATTTAAAAGGACTTTTTGTGGGAAAGGTAAACAAAAATTTTTTCCCATTTAGTTCCCTTTGTCCTTGATAAGAGTGATTCTTTGGAAGAAGTTTTGATACGTCAGAGGGGAACTTATTCTACGCATTTCGGTGAAATTTGCATTGAAATCCGATGTGCGGTTCTCAAGATATGAGCAGGTAAACATTTGTCAAATTTTCAACTAAAAGTAAACTTGAAGCAAGCACATATGACATCGTATCCTCTCATTAATGGACAATCTTTAAACTTCACAACCAATTTTCTCCCCCAACAATCCCATATTATTAGAATGCAAATGCATAAGTGACATAAGAACTTGACAAACTGTCCTATCTTTAATAAGTAAACTCAAAGATCATCACAACAGCCTGAAATAAAAAAGGGAAACAAATCATTCCTTGTCAGTGTGAGGGAGTGATGTAACTTCTTCGCCCTCAAGCTTACTTTCGAACACGAATCTAGTGAATTCAGTTACTGATATCTCGAGAAATACATGTTTAATCTGAATGGAAGTTTCATCACACACCGGGGTTAAATTGAACCAGGTTCGGTGTTCTATTTACTCCAACATAATCCTGGTTATATTTTAACACAAATCCTGGTTAAAATAAAACAAATTCTGGTTAAAAAACTAGGACTCGAGTTAGTTTAACCAGCATTTGCATCAAAATTTAACAAGGATTGTGTTAGAGTAAACAGAACACCGATCTTGGTTAAATTTAACTCCGGTGTTTTTTTTTACAGTGTGTGTGTATTTAGGTCCTCTTTCATGTGAAGATTAATTTTTTGCTCGAAGTTCTCTTTAAACTGTTTAGTGAAGAAACCAGTCTGAAAATGACATCCTTCATTTATACTTTTGTCCTATCAACTTTTTTTGTTTAATTATGAATGTTACCTCTCAATATTTCAAGTTCAAAAATTCTGTCCGCCATCATAAATGTGTAGCGTAGAATTGCACTGTTAAAAAATTTCTCTGTAAATTTACATAATTTTTATGGCAAATTTTTTTCCAACCAAATAATGTTTTTTTTACAGCCAGACTGTAATCATGAAAAAACATTAAGGGTTTGTTTTTTCTTTACAGTTTTTGCATGTAAATTAGTTTACAAAAGTCTACTGTAAAATCGAATTACAGAATTGTTCTGTTTTGTTTACCTTAATTTTATGTGAATTTACAGCCTACTGTTTTCATTCCCGACGTTTTAATATTTATTATAATATCGCTTTCTTACCTTTCATATGTTATTACGTAACATACACTCCACCATTACGTAGATCAGGTGTTTGCTTATCTACGTAATGTGTCGTTACGAAGTTGTTTTCAATCTTTTTTCTAAAGGTCCCCACGACTCTCTGGCGAAGAGCCAAGGGGCGAAAACCAAACGATTACTCCCGGAGGAGTTCTGCTCCCTTAAGGAGCTTTACGTCCCAAATGGACAAGTACGCCCTCCACAGGGCAAACACTGAGTGGTCCTGCTCTAGACTGGCTGAAGTTGTTTTCAATCAAAACACATTGAAGATGCTTTGGTGTTATATTGTTGTCAAGTAGACTGCTATCTCTATGAACTTTGTAATTGGAAAGTCACATTTTTTGTACAATATAATAATTGTTTTTAAAATAAATATGACAAAGAATGCAAATACATTGGTTGCAAACATTTCCAGACAAGGTAAACAATAAGTTTATCACTTCCTGATTAAAAAACGCCAAAGAAGATATTATTCAAAGCAGCAGCAATCCTTTTGTTAGGAAAATGCCTACAAAATAAGCTCCACCCATTTATGCAAAATGAGATTTACGTCATAAAGTGGTAAATTTACAGACTCTGTCAAGTAAATTTGTGAAACGTTTTTAATTTGCTCCGATCAAGTGCATGAGCGCCTGTGGCGATGAGTTGATATCAGTATACCAATTGTCAGTGCTCTGAAATTAGGGCCTTACAATTTCTTTTTACTTAAAAATGTGTGACAAAACACCAGCTGTATGATATTTATAACTAAGAACGTAATAACTAAGTATGCTTTTATAATAAATGTAAGTTAATTTTCAAATAGGGCCATAAATTTGCCAAAAATGTTTTTTTTTTAAACTGAAACTTCGCAGAACGATGCATGTTATATATTGGAAATTTTCTGGCTATTTCTTATTTGTTTGTTTGGGCTTATTTTTGTTTCTTTTTCAGCTTAAAAACAAAATGAATGTTTGTTAAATGACAGTATATTTATGTGAAATCAGAAAAATACAAAATACTGTTAAAATTTCTGTAAATTTACAGAAAAAGTTTTACCAAGCAGTAAAATTTGGTTAAAAAAGCAGACAGAAATGGTTTTTCAAATAAACAGAAAATACATGTTAAACAACCTTTTTTTATTGTAGCACTACAAAGTGTCTGTAAAAATACAGAACATCTCTATTAAAAGTAAAATACAAAAAGTTTAAGTTAAAAAAGTCTGTAAATTTACAGAATTTTTTAACAGTGTGCCAAGTATATTAAAGTGTACCCCAAGTCAAAAAATAAAAAAAAATATCTTAAACAGCATGAGAAATGAATTCTAACAGATTAATTCCTATTTCCATAAGATATTCTTGAGCCGAGGTATAAAATGTTGAAATTTATTCACCCAGAGTCAGATTAAATGGTACAATGCGCAATAATTTGTAATGTCATTGTTTTACTATACTCAAATTACAATCTTTGTATTTCTTTGTTTCTCTGAAAGTTACTGCTCCTTGTACCAAGGCGGTGGATAGCCCATTTACTCTTATGGGGTGATGCAATTAATTAAGTCCTCTCAGTGCAACATGCTATGCAAGCAAACAGGGAGTGTTCAAGGTCATACAAACGTTTCTAATTTTTACAGAAAACAAAGCAGGTAATGTTAGTTGTACAACAAGAAAGTCACAAATTATTGCGCAATGGACTAATTTGTTTTAAGTGAATAAAATTCAACAATTTGTATCTTGGCTCAAGAAAGTCCTATAAAGATGAGAGTTGGACTGTTAGAATTCATTTTTCCTGCTATTTAACAAATATTTTTGATTTTTTGACTTGTGGTATACTTTAAGCCATTAGCTCATTTATCGCTCGTATCTTTGTAAGCAGCCCTGAGAAACTTTACAACTCCCTGAAAATGCACCACCTGACGGTACCGTCACAGAACAGAACCGTATTGTAATGTATGGCTCTGTCACAGAATAGGGTTCCTATATAGAGAGGGTTGCGACAACTGGTGATTTGACGCCATTTTGTCTCTAACTGCGGGAACATGCACGTACGTGCGTATACGTTAGTTAAACGTGACGCTGATCTGCAGAGCTTAGATGAATTTATTTGGTAAATAAATCAAGTAACTGCGATTTTATTGGTTATCATGTAACACAAACAGGCCCGTAACGAGCCCATGTGAAGGGGTGGGTCTTTTTCCCAAAAAAGTGGACCTTTTTCCAAATACGGGGGCGGCTGGCACGTGCTGTAAGCATGCAGTTGCTAGGAGTCCGGGCATGCTTCCCCGGAAAAGTTTGAAATCTGCAGATCTGCAATCTGGAGCATTTTAGAGGACTTTTGAACACAACAGAAGTCATTTGTTCCCCAGGATTTCTACACAGTACACCACTTTTTGAGGAAAAAATCATACATGTAATCTGAAAAAAACGGACCTCCCTCAAATTGGGGTGGGTCGTTCGAACGCTCCGACCCCCCCCCCCCCCCGGCTACAGGCCTGACAAAGGATGAACATGAATTACAACGGACTGTAAAAGTGGAGATATTAAGGAACTGTGCACTAGGATATGTAGTGATACCAGATTCCACGTGCATTCGAATTGTAACTTTTTCTAAAGTCCTCCCGACTCCTCTCGCAAAAAGCCGTTCGGTGAAACCAAACTTTGAACTGCTTCCCGAAGAAGCTATACGTCCACTGAATGACAACACTTGACCAACCTCACGGCCCTCAGACCATTTGGTCTGTCATTTATGGCTCCATTCTAAACAGGGTGAAAAGGACAGATGCTTCACGAGATCTTAGCCAATAAAGGCCGACAAGCGAGCCAGTATACTGTACGGACTATCTGAACATATATACCAAAGAATTTAAGCACAGTTCTCTGTTTAAAATAGTTACTCCACTAGCATTTTCATACTTTCTCTTTGATATCTCTGTATATAAAAGGAAGCTTATAACAGAACAGAAAAGCGCGCCCTCACAAGCGTTACATCTATAACCTGGGAGTTGTAAGGGATGGAGGAACATCAAGCAAAACCGCATGACAATATGCATTAGAATAAATAAATCCTCTTCAGGAACAAAATTTGATTGTCAGGTCCCTCTTGTTCTTATTGTTAAACTTCTGTTGACCTCCTTTATAACGATCTTCTAGCTTTAAAGCGAAGTAATCGTGTAGCAGAGACTTTTGTAAAGAACGTGCTTTGATCCTTTGATCACTAGCTGCGCAGCCCAAAAAATGCGAAGCGTTAGCGTTGTTTTTTGTCAAAACGACTGTTTAGCCACCCTTAATTTGCCGCAATTCGAGTATTATTCTAATGTGTCCATTGAGACAAATTAAACTTGTTTTAAAACCAACGGTCGTCTAAATTTTAATGGTGATATTTTGAACGATTCACGGTATTGTTACTCAGCGGAAACTGCATCTATGCCCTAAAAGGAAAATGCAGATACATTTTGTGCCTGTGCCTCTGCGATTGAAACATGTCTCTTGCTGGAAACATTGTTCAAGTCTTTACTTACAATTTTTATCAAATGCCCCAATAATTAACCTAATATCTTCGAAAAGGTAAACGACGAAAGGTCAAAATTTTATATTTACTAATATTAATAGTATTAATATAATACAGTATTAATTAATATTTTTAAATTTACTCGTTCACACGACGGATGGGTCTTTTAACTGGTATTTTGACAACATACCACTAATCCTATAGTAGATTAAGACAATGAGATGAGAATTTTGAAAGAAACTCAAGATAAGCTGATAAGCGTCGGAAACGAACATGACAAGAGTTTATATAGCGCTCGATCTCCTTTTTAACTCCTCCCGGCTAACTCCAACATAATGCACACATCTGCTTGGTGTAAAACTAGGATATGCGCGCAAGGCTACTTCACACGTGTAGAAAATTGTATTCTCGTTCCTATAGTTCTATAAAATATCAGTTTCATAATTATACTGTGACCAATGCTTAATTCTATTCGTTATTGATTTCTCTTGACCAAGCAACATGTACCCGCCTTCCCTCCTTCCAGTCCAAGAAGTACCTAGTTGGTCCGTGCCCCTTATATCAGTAGGCTGGTAGCGTCTCCATTCAGCAGTCAGGTCCCTGTCTTGGTCCAGGAGATTGTAGCTCTATACTGACGCTATTTTCTTTTTCACGGTGGAGTTAATTTAAATAAATTATGTGCAAGACTCGAAGTACGTGCCAAGAGTAAGGTATTAAGTTGAGTTTGCAGGGCATGTCCACATCTCTATTGCATATTCAACGAAAGCGACTGATATTCCAAGTCTAGACTTGACGAAGTAAAGAGAAGAGCAGTAGGGAAAAGTTTATTTGATTAACCGTACATCAGTGCAGTCATTACACTAGTTTTCAATAGACAGTGTCGAGACCTTATCAGTTCTAACGTTCCTTCAACAAACAAAAAGTCTCGATGGCTAACGATTCGATAATGAAACGGTACCTTGTCGTAAAAATAAATTTTCGAGCTCATTAAAATCAGACGAAACGGTGGTCTTGAAGGGTGTTCGCGCACTTTCCCTGCGTTTAGGATCTTTGTTGATTGACGGGAACATAATTTATGAATGTCTCTTCAAACCCGCGATTACAAACATTTAAAGATGATATTAACCAGGTATGATCTTAACGACTTTTGAATATGGAAAATTGTTACGGAAGGGTGTAATGACCGTTTTCGAAGTTCTCATTCGGTCTTGACATATTTATGACAATGATGCTTCATTTGGTATTGCAAGCATGTAGGTGAACGTTTGACGAAGACTACCACATCCTGCGTAATGGTCGGAAGTTTGAATCAAACGTTTTACTTTTCTGAAAAAAGTGCCCAGTGTTACTTGTACATTAACTTTAATCTTTTACTTCTGTTTGGAATTTATAGAGTGTTTTCACGTGACGCCAAAATTGCTAAGATACTCACACTGCCGAAAATATTTGCTTCCATCACGTGGGTCGTTAGTTGCTTTTTATACGTACTACACTAAAGTTTTACCGGTTAGTCAAGAAAGAGGTGGGACTTGTGACGTCAGTGAAAGGGTTCTATAATGAGAAATGGGTCACGACAAGGGTAAATAAATTTATTCAATGAAAAATCAGAGGCAGTTTTAAAAAGTGGTCAAGGCACACCTGCTGACGTTGGTGTAGCTAGGGAAGAGAGTCAGGGTAAAAAATAATTTATGAAACAAAATTAATTTGAAAAAATAAGTAGGGGTACTGATATATTCAAGAAAAGCTTACACCTCGCTCCCAGAATGGCGTTTAGTCCCTACAGTTCCCTCACCCTAAAACAAATATCTGCCTAGGCCAGTGTCCTTCCCCAATATTATTGTGGAAAAATTGTGAGATAATTGGGCATACGAGGAGAATTTAATAAGGTCCTTCTTGATACATTTAGGAAGATGACTCATATTTAGAATTTCTTGTGTAGCTCTATGGTATAGTTCCACATTATGGGGGACCGGGAGTGACCAAGGAAAGCTGTCTGGGTGACAGTGGCGAAAGCACCCAAATTTCGGATTTTTTTCAAGTATGAATAGCGCTGTACATAGGCTAATTTGCGGCGCGCGAAGCCCTTTTTAAACAAACATTTGAAAATACTGGGGTTGTATTGCAAAAAAATGGATTCTGGGTTTCCTGTAAAGAATTTTGAAAAGTTTGGGGTTAAAGAAGAATCTGCATTTCGTATTGGAAAATCTGAGATTGCACTGCACCAAAGATTGTTGTTGCTCTATTATGTTATCTAAGGCCTATGAACTGTGGATTTCCGACGCCATTTTAAAAGTCAAGAGTTTATATTGGAGAAACTTAGGAATTTTATGAAAGAAAATGATGATGAAAATAGCACTGATGCCGGTTTCACTTGATGATCTGCTGTCACACATGGCGAATGTCCGATTTTGCCATTTCCAGAGCACCGAAACGCTTACCAAACTGATTTATGAGCGAGCTCTACTGAATTAGGAATCGCAATTTGACGCGAAAGAAGCGCATGGAAAATTTTGCTTTTTTGAAACAAATAATAATAAAAAGGCAATGCTTTTCGGAGGGAATTCGGAATTTAAGAAAGAAAAGGTGTCACAAATAGCAAATTTCCGAATTTTTCATCTTTTAAAGTCAGAGGGCAATCGCCCCCTTCCCCCCTCACCCACCGTAGCTAAGCCACTGCTGGGTGAGCCATGGCAGCAGCCTTGTGCTTGAGGGCAGTGTAATGTTTTTCATGACGTAATCATTAGCTTCTGTCAGCTTGTTACCACGTACAGCTATTTTAATATGAAAAGCCTTTCGGAGTTTCAGCTAGTGAAGTCCGCTATTAGTGAGGTCCATCAGTCTTAAATCAACATAATTTTATTATGTACATGCATGTCTAAACCTTCATATTCCGTGAGATTAAAAAAAACAAGGGGTATTCTGGTTAACAATCATCCATGATACAGGTAAGCAACGAATTTGGAAGATTGAAGGTGATGGGCCTCAATTATGTCCGAATAAGTCAAACCATCACTTCAATGTTCGGAATCGTATATAGAACTGCATTTAATCTATCTGAAATCGGGTCGAATTTACCCAATCCTAGTAAACGTTGGGCCCATGCTCGTTTGAAGTACCACCATATTCATGTAATGTGGGTCGACATTGCGCCTGTTATCCTCTCGAAATGTATCATCTTTGTCAATAGCACACTATAAATATTGCTAAATGCACTTAAGAAAGCATGGGAACTGGAAGTATGAACAATGGAGCTGACGTCACCACTCCATTGTTTATAATTAACCTTAAAAATTAATATTATAATTAACCCATGTCTTCTCTTTTAATACGTAGTCCTGAGCACTTTTATAGGCCGTCAATGAAAACTAACCTAAACTAGGCATTTGAATTGCTTTTAAGCTCAGATTTCCGAGAAGTAAGAATGTTTTTTACACTCTTCGGTAGTTCACATATCATAACCATTGTGGTATTTATTATTTATTTAGAGTAGACTGATGAGATAAGGAGTATGAACCTGAGTGAAAGCTTATTCCACGTATGAATGACGTCATCCTTAATGAACAAGGTATGTAACATAGCTGTCAATGTAAGCTAGCTTCCATTTGGTACCAATCTATATTTTCTAACAATCAGCTTGCGCCTGGTGTACATTAGCTCTACGTTCGAGGTTAAAGAGGGTGAAGGATGTACGAATTATTTGTGACAAATTTGCTCTATCCGGACAGGAAAAACAAATAGTAAAAATAATATGTAAGATTACTTCAGTCGTTTACAATTTCAAAAAAAAATTCTGGAGAGAGTCAACAGGATTATTAAAATGTTTTCTCGCCTTCACCAGGGAGTTATCATCGTCATCATGCAGATGACCGTTCCAAATAGATAACGTCATTTAAAAATGACAATCTATGGTGAGCAAATGTAATAAATTTCATATGTTTATTTTAAAATTTAGGCGACCGACACGATAAATTGATCAATGATGAAACTGCATTGATCTTTTCTAGATAACGTGACTTAAAAATTCCTGTGACGTTGATAACGCAGTGACGTTGGTAACAAAAATCTACTGTCGTTCAGACTTTCGTTCAAAAAACAAAACAAAACTGGGTCTTATCTCCTCCATTTTCAGTGTTGAGGAAATGTCCGCTACCCCGTCCTGTTGACCCCCGTAGTCGATTCTATTTGACGCTACGGAACACGATTTATAGTCTACTTCTCTACACCACAGTGCAGTGTGGAACCGTACGAATATCTCGACACGTCTCTGCTTTTGATCACGCCCTCTATTAAAGTGTATTTTTGTGTGTATAGTTGGGTCACTAGACGAAGACCTTACTGAATTTTGCAGCATAGATCACAAAATACTTACTCAAATTGTCCAACCTTCCTTGAAGGTAACCTGTTAAAAATCTCATAGCAACGTTAACAATTCATACAGATATTTTGAATAAGCCAGTGCGTGCCTGTAGCCAGGCTAGGTACTGTAAGGGGGGCGGGGCTTGCAGGGGACCTACCTCTGAAAAAAAAAAAACCGTTGCGCCGATTAAATCAGAAGGTTAGAAGTTGAGGGGTATTAAAAGCCAATTCTCTCACCAAACAGCACCAATTCTCCACACTTTCTTACTTAAGCCCCTCCCACAATTTTCTGAAATTCATCCTCATCCAGACACAATCTCAGTTCATTGCCCCAGGGTGAGTATAGAAAAGCTCAATGTGTATACAGTAATCATAAAACTCTCATTACAGTTCATGCTGTGTAATATAAGCTTTGGGTACTCTGCATTTTTTGAATTACCTGTCAATCAAAGAGCTGAGCCAATTGAGAATTTCGGTAAACCCCTATACGAATCTTAGTTTGGGGTAAGAGGATTGGTCCTTTAAACTCCAACAAACCGAACCAACGCAAACCCATGAAGGGAAGGCAGGGGGCAGATCAAGGGATGATAGGCGACAATGGTTTTTGTTTTTTAATTTTCAATCTAGCGGATAAACATTTACCAAATAGAGGGGAATTCCCTCTGGTGCCTCCTTTTTGGGGGCTCCTGGAATCATGGAATTCACTGGTAAGGGCACTAATATACCGGTCTAGATGCACTTATGGATGGGTTTAAGTGAACTCCAGCTTTTGCGCAAACCATTTACACAAGCTTATGAGAAAATGGTCTGTTTTTTTCTGAGCAACATTAATTGCAATACTGATATGAATTAACATATCTTATCAGTAAAAACGTTGGTCACTTTAAATCAGAAATGGTTTGTGGTTCGTGCAAAGGAATATTCACTTTAATTTGAAGTAGCCTACGCAAAATATATAGCTTTATAACGTAACGACGAATAAGCCTGTAATTAAAGAAATTTTAGTGTAGAGATAAATTAGATGTTAGATGGAGTTTAGCGGAGCAGTTTGGACTACCCTAGAAATGCTTAAAAAAGTAACTACACACTTTAGTTAATGGATAAAGTATAATGTAGTAATTTGATGGAGTTTCTTTCTCCCAAAATTTCTTCAAACATGATTAAACACACGGTGCTACACACTTTTGCTTAGAGCGCAACAATATACCTGTCGTCATTCGTCAGATTTTTTATAAGCCCCCAAATTTTAATAACGATCTCCTCTTAAGTCACTATAGTATTGAAGATCATAAGACTTAAAACGCTTGAAAGAGACAAAGCCTGATTTATGTGTAAAAATTTAAAAAAGTCCGCTGTCGCTATAAATTTGTGTGTAAAAGGCTTCGAGAACAAGAGGTCAATATTTGAACTTGAGTGACGTATTTTAAATACCTTGGACCCGGTGATAACAAAACCATAAAATGTAAAGGTGTAATCCTTTGTGCTTCTGCATAATATGTTTTGAAAAAGACGAAATGTAGTTAGACCTCAGAGGACCCATATGGTGACGACTTTACAAGAGGGTAAACCGTATAGTATACTGGTATATGGTGTTCTAAAAGCGAGATCTGATAAAAAGTGTAGCCTAGTCGTATACGACATGATCACAAGGGGTGTAGCCACGGGAAGGGTTTTGGGGGTAATGGCCCAACCTGGCAATGCAAAAAACACCCAAATAGCGGATTTTTTCTCTCTTTCCTTAGACTTTTCCCTCATATCGCTCTCCCAACATATCGTTCTCCCAACCCCCAACCCCTACATGACACAATCCTGGCAACGCGCCTGATGATCGCTAAGTTACGGTAGACCTAAATGAATGCGCACGAGATAATAATTGTTAGTTTCGAATTTCGGGAGTCACTCTACAACATCAAAGTTGTCGGGAATTGCAACTCAAACAATTTCCACTTCCGCGGCAGACCCATAGCTTGACAACGGCGGGTGGTAGCAGGCTGCACCCCCTACAAATGTTTCTGTGGAAAATGCGGGGAATATGAAGGGGTAAAATAGCTTTCTGGAGGAAATAACTTTTTCAAAATTCATTAGCACAATGGTACAAGGCATTTGTTATCTTCAACTTGTTGCAGGAAATTCCCATGGGTTTGTCCCCTCTTGGCTATGTCCCTATGGGCTTGTCCCTCAGACCACCCCCCCCCCCGGACAATTTGAAAATTTCCATCCGTGGACCAGTAATCCTCAGGCATAAGACAGCGTCTGGTAGGTTATCTCCTCCCGTTATCTGATTAATGTTATACTACAGTATTAGAAATAAATATCCTTTTTACTTTGAAAAATCGTGTAAGGAGCGAATGTCTTGCATAATATTAGACTACCGCTTAGTTATACCGAGAATACGCTAATTCGGATTGAGACGAAATGCACAGTATAAGCATGCAATAAATTTAACAGAGTCGTTTCAGAGTGACCCGGAAGTCTCTTCTTTCGTTCTTCAGAGCGTGGTCTTCCCATTCCCCCTCTAACCAAAATTGGGTCAGATCCTTAACCCTCTCTCAAGACAAGGTTGTCCATCGAATACAGGTCCAACTTCTTACCTTGATGTGAACAAAAAGACCAAGGCCGTAAGTTTTGTTAAGGTTGAGTTCGACTCGAGTTCAGCCTATCTGTATTGAAATTATAATAAGATATAACGGTATCGCTTTATGACGGAGATTTATTGGATTTCTTTATATTAGCCACAGCTCACAGGACAGAAGAATCTGTACCTATGAGAACTAAAAAGTAAATACTAGTTAGTATAGAAGAACGCGAATAAGCAAGTTGATTCATGAAGGTAGCACCTTCCCAATATTCTTTTTCAGTGGCTGAAGTCATCCGATCGGCAGCTGTGCATTCCTTTGTTATTCACACAGGTATACACAAAAGGTCTTGATAACACGGAGACACGCAGACCACTTTGACAAATTAGAAAACCGGATCAATGATGGATCACTTTTACTTCACGTTGCCCGCAATGTTTTTGAATTTTTCCCCTTCTTTTCATCAACATATTAACTCATGTAAACTCACTCAATTCTGATTTCATGCTTGAAATACACGCATGGCGAATTGCATTGTTTTTCGGACATGTTGGAAAACTAAAGAAACTCTGACCAAATTGTTTTGTATACTACATGAAACACTTAAGTCACGTTTTACCACATTTAATGCACAAATGCTATTGTTCCTCTCATATTCTTTGTTGCCTTTTCTTTCTTGTATACATACGCTCTCGACGCATGCTAAAACTACATGTTTTCCATGAAATTGAATATTGTCTGAGAATAACTTGAAAGCGGCTGACAATTTGATGTAAAGTATTTTAAGAAAAGTTTCGTGAAATAAACATGGGTTTGTTTTCAAAATTCATTAGAGTCAAGCCGACACCGGGCGGTTTCTTGCTATGTAGGTGTTACATAAAGTACCTAATGAGGATTTTTATTTTATTAATTTAAAATCGACAGTTCAATGTGACCCACTTTTTCATGGGGACTTAACAACATTCACCTTTTTGGTCTTTTTTGGCCACCTTTTGGTCTCAACTTTCCGGAGTCGTTTGCTACAAACATTTCTATGGGCTCCATCAAATACCATATAAGTTTAGTTAGTCTTAAGTGTTAATACAGATCTACACCTAAGAAATCTTCATAAGTTTATAAGAGACTGAAACCGACTTTTGTTCACTGAAAACAAAAACCAGTCAGCGGATACCTCTACTGACTAATTTGACTTATATTAGTCCGGTGACTGGTCGGTGGTCACAATCTAATCGGTGGATTGGTCCGTGCAATCCCGACTGTCTCACCGACTAGTTTGTGATCACATACTAATCCAAAGACACATCATATTTTAGTCAGTCAAATTAATCATCACAGGCACCATCCTGACTAGTTTTTTTTTCGGTGTTGACCTGCACGGAGACCACTCAAGGAAAAAGAGGGCAGCAAACATTTATTTGCATGCTTTGTGAGAGACGCAATTTTTTACTTGAATCAAAGTAAACGGCAAAATGTTTTGAAATATCTTCTCATATTCTTCCAAATCCCTTCACTCGGTTCATTACAGGAAGCAATCTTACGCCTTTGAATACACCCCGGCGCATGGTATAGTTTAAGAGACTTCCCACGCAGTGTCAGATTGGCCTGTCATTTTCCATGGGAGCTGTCCATTATTTTTCAAAACGTATGGCAGGGAAGTAAATTTTGCCAGAACTTCTGGCAGAAATGGGAGGGTAAGGAAAATACATTTTGGGAGAGGGGGGTTGGCATATTCTAAAATGCATGAAGAGAATGGTCATTTTCATTCTTCTCAGGGGGTAAAGCCTCTGTTGCACCCACGGACCGCTCCCTTCCCTCATTCTCACTTGGAAATTGACGTAAGGTCGTAGACATGTAAAATTAATTAACGCTTTGGAGTACAAATCTTGAATACGAATACAGGTATTTTTTTTTAGCTTTTTTACACCATCTGGTAATTTGAAGGCAGTGGCGTCGCCAAGGGGGGGGGGTGGGGTGGGGTGGGGTGGGGCAGGGGGTTGGCACGTGCCCCCTGAAGAATCGTGTGCCCCCGTGTGATCCCCCCAACTGAGATTTGAGATTTTCAAAAAAATGTCTTCTGTAGTAAGAGTGTGACTATGAATTTTTTAGGATTCGATTCCTCTGTTGAAAAGGAAAGGCAGTAAATTTTCATGTTTTCCAAATGAAAATATCTCACAAAACCTTGGAAATGCCATATCCGGCTGTCTAAGGGGTTGCGTTTTTTTTTTTCAAAATTTTCTTGACACTTCCGACTTCATCAATTGAAGGTGGCGCACAGCTCAGGTAACCCTTCAAGCAGGATTAGGCCTACATTTTTCCTTCAGAGGATCACATCTAATTGCCCATCATCTGCCTTTTCTTTCTCTGTCTAATGCAGCTCACCTTCCTCAAAATGTCTGCCGGATCCGTTCTTGAGAGTAGTTTCACTAACGTTAGTGTTGTTACCAAAAATAAAATCTTACTCGAAATTGCCTTGTAAGTAATTTTTAGACCAGTGTTAAGACAACCCTTAAAAACAACTTTAAAACCTTACAAACACGCTTCCTGGGGCTTCGCCCCTGGACCCCCATCACCAAGACTCACTTTGAAGTGCTCATTAACTTTTTTTTCTATAGATCATCTACCCCTTTTTAAAAATGTCAGGCGGATAAGCTCTGTGGTACTGGAATCAGTGTTTTTTTTTTACCGAAAGGCTTATTTGAAGTTACCCTGGAGGTAATTTTTAGACCAGTGTTAAGTCAATAAAATAACCCTTAAATAACGTCTTTAATGCCTCACAAACACGCTAACTCCCAGGAGCTTCTGGACCCCGCCCGTTAAGCCTCCGACGCCATGAGTGGAGTCTAGCAATGCCCCCCATAAAATCGTTGTGCCTCCCAGTGCCCTCCAGAATGAAAAGTCTGGTGACGCCACTGTTTGAAGGGGACACTTAAAGGGGTTCTGTTGAAGAGTGTTTTCGTATACTTAGTTTTTGTGTTGTTTGTGAGCACTTTGATGTTTCAGAATTGATGGATGATATTTCGAGGTAAGCGGATATTTTCGACTAGATTGTAATTTGTCCTACTCCGTTATCTTTACACACTTCGCTGAGAAAAACTGGCACACACCTATCACGCCAATTGGGTGCAAGTACAACGATAATTTACGAGGCGTTATCAAACGCTGAACACATAACACCGTCCAGTCCACTTTTTAAAAGTTGACCCCGATCTCGTCTCATAACATCCTAGACATGGAACGAAAGGAATTGCAATTTAATAGAAGAATATATATCTCGTTTATTTTTTCATCGATGGGCAAACACATTTCAGGCTATCGCAAGTTTCGTTGTCAGGTCGCCGTTTGGATACGCCAACTTGAATCCTTGACGTAATGGCTATTACTTGACCACACCTCGCTTCGATTTGACTTCATCTTAGCAAAACAAACTTGACCAAACTGTTTTGAAGCCAAAGTAAACAAGTTTATGCTTGCTTTAAATAATATGATGACAGAAGACCCTTCATTGTCCATCCTCTCACGAGCCAATTTTGATCGATGACCTATCGCATCTTTCGATGAAAAAGGGTAACCGGTCCAAGTTCGTAAGAGAGTCTAGCCGGGCAGGTGTTTCGAACTCTTGACGAATGACAGTGCACATGAATTAAAACCTCGTTAGCGAACGTTAATTCGGAGACACCTTGTCAGAGTAGTTTCGATCATATACAGACGTCCAACGGGGGCGACGCTAAGCGGTTCGATTGTTTATGTAGATGGATGAAACGACATATTGCATGGTAGTTCCGCACATGGTGGTCAACATTTGTCAAGGACGCCATGTCTCTCACGACCCGCAGGTTAGTTAGTTCGCTGGCAACTCCCTGGTTAGTTCGATGGAGTTTTACGGCCCAGTTTCCAACCTATTGGTTCAAATCAAGCCGACCACGGTCTTTTTGCCAGAAGTGGCTTACTGGCTTGTTTTCCCTATCCCATTGCTTATGCGGGGCATCCCCCAAAACGGCAGTAGGTTCCATTTTTAGAGTCTTTGGTATGACTCGACCTGGGTATCGAACCCGGGACGTCCGCGTGAGAGGCGGATGCTCAAAGACGCGGTCTCTCGCGACCCGTAGGCATTAAGGGTCGTCGGAGTAGGGGTGGACTGAAGAGCTGTTAGGGACATCTAGGGGAGATGAGGGGATCTAAAAGGACTCTGGGTAAACAAAAGAGAACGGCAAAAATAAGGAGTATGGACCCCTCGGGTACACCGGGCACTCCGCAAGGGTTTCGACAACCCCGGTAGAGGGATGGCGAAATATGAGGGTAAGTGCGAGGAAGTAATATTCGCTCAAGTTTCAGCCACAAAAGACAAAGTACGAAAAGTCTAATCTCTGGAGGAGTTACGTTTTTCCAGAAATGATTCCAAACGACCAACCTTCAGGGTTCAAGCCTCTACACAATGAGCCTGTCATAGTTGGGGGCGTCCTCTAGCCTGATTGTAAAAATGTTCGTTCACCTGAGTCTATTTTAAACCCTATACGATAAAGGAAATTGTTCCGAAATTTTTTAATTTTTTTTAACTTTTGAAGTTACTATCAAAATTTCGAAAATTAAATTTAGTTATAGGCCTAAATCTTGTAATTGTTATTTTTTTAGTGGAGTTATCGTGCAATCTCGGTGTTCATTTCAGGATCAGAACTTTACTCCATAATGCATCAACTTGTAGGTTATGACCCGATATTTTGAAGTTTAGGACATCCCGAAGATTTCCATACGAAAATTTCCTTTTGAAGGCGAAGGTTCGGACTTTCATTCCCCGCCTGGAAAAAATAATTAAGGCTGGTCTTTCTTATCTGAGGACATTTCACGGTTTTATGAGAAATCAAGAATAAGTACCAGTGTATGGATGTCATTGGGAAAAATAAATTACCACTTATCTTTAATAGGTCACAGATAAGTAAAAAAATGGCACAGTGTCCATGTCACGACAAACTTTACATAACTACGGGACTGTATTCGAGTCCGGACTGGGATTGTGATTTCATAATTCAAAGGACTCGGCTAGAGAGATTGATTTTTCCCATTGAGAAAGTACAGGGACTCAGTTCGCGATTCTGGACTCGAGTCCTTGAAAGGTGAAAACTGCCGGACTGATGACTCGGACTCTCCGAACTCCACTACAGCACCGCATAACTATAACTATCCCGTTGAGGTGACAGGCAATTGGGTAGCCAGGATTTTTCGGTAGAGGGGCTTTGAGAGTGTATATTGTGGAGTTGTCCAAAGAACAGGGTACCCACCTCCTCTTTCAAGCTTTGAGAAACAAAGGTCTTAAGATGCGAAATGATGCATTATTTTTCCCCAAACGATTATAAAAGTTTACCGTAACCCATCCTTTGCTCTTATTTTTGTCATAACTTTAACAAACTTGAGTCGTAAAGGGTTTCACCTCCTCACCTTAGCTACGCGCCTGCCTTGGTTCCACTATTACAAGGCAGAGAACAGAACTGAGAAATGCAAATAACTACTAAATGGATCAAATCAGTCAGCGTTAAGTCTTGAACACCCATCCGTTTGCAGATATATGACTTATTTGTAAGCAGACGTGATTACTAGGGTGCATAAGTCACGCAACGTTATGATCTTTCCAAAAACTACAAATCACATTTTATTTCCTTTCAAATCGCTAAAAAGACGAAATGACTCACTGCGTCATTCCGACGTCGCCATGGCAATAACAATAAGGAGGATGTCATGTTGTTGAGACATTTTGTAACATTCTTGCTTTAAATCACCTATTTAAGACGCTGTGACATCACGTATGTGTATAGCTTACTTTAACTGGTTTCATCTTCGTTTTAAATGAAAGTAGCGAAATTACAAGGAATTTGAAAGTTGGAACATGAAAATATAAGAGCTCAGCTGAAAAGCTGTAAGGCCGGGGTCACACTACAACGAATTCGGATGGATTCCGATCCAATTTTTCTGGTTTTTGTTAAAATGTTTTCCATGTCTGGTCGGAAAGAGCAAAAAATTTGTCAACCCGTGTAAATATATTATTTGTCTCTTATGTTTATATGAAAATAAAATGATAACTGACTTTTTTCATGACCTCACACATACATTCATTTTTATCCGACAGCGTAGTCCGATAAAATCTGTCTATCGATGTTACGTCAGGAAATAATTAGCATAAATTTAATTTTCACAGTCCTAATGTACAACTCATATATTTACACAGATTGGCAAATTTTGGCTCTTTCCAACCAGAGACGGAGAAGGTTTTACCAAAAACTCACAAAATTGATACGATTTTGTTATAGTGTGACCCTGTGTTAAAGGTCCTTCGTTGGGATACCGTTGCAGTCACTGGTTGAAAATGCAACCCTCCGTGGTAGCTGCAGAAAGCTATAGCCACACGGAAGTTGTTGTTTGAATTGCCATTCCTGCCATGAAGCTTTGTTTCTCCTGTTATGGGGTTTGCATCTCAACCACGGACTTCCTATACATGGACAGAGCATACTGCACGGTAGGTTGTCGCTATCGTACGTGTGAGAAAAAGCGCACCAAGATGGCCGTCTGCTATGGTTTTGTGTGAAAGTTTAGACTTGCTCAAGTACACCAACAGATTTTGCAAGAAAGTTGAAATATTTTTGAAATATGGCAAGTTAAGGTCAAAATCACAACACGTATTTCAGGAATATGACATTTTTTCTCATTCAAGTTTAACTTGTTTAAAATATTACAGCATCGTTGTCAAATCATACAAGTTGTAGCTTTACGGCGGCCATCTTGGTGCGCCTTTTTTGTCCCAGTCGGTGGCGACCATCTGCGGATAGGACGTACATGTTACATGCTCTGTCCATGTATAGGAAGTCCGTGCTCTCAACTTTTGAGGCTTTGCAAATCCTGCATATAACTGTACCCCTGTCATGGAGGTTTGCTACCCCTACCTTGAATGGTAACTCAAAGTAGAAAACACTAAGCGGCTTTCTGGGAAAGAGGAGGGGGGCATGGGGACATGTATCCCAATTTTTAAGAAATTGTCCATTGGCGTTGATTTTTCACACAGTTTTTCTTTTGAAACTGAGGTAAAGTCACCTTCCCAATATTGAGTATAAATTTCAGCCCTTAATTGGCATGAAAAAGAACCCCAAACTGCAAGGAACGAAATCTGTATATGGCAGGGATGACAAGCTTCCGTGACATGGTAAGAGTAGAGAGTCTACACAGCAAGATTGACTGTTGGCCTATGGCAGGAATAGCAACAGTCTGCGGTGGAGATAGCAAAATGTAATGACAAGTATAGACGAATCCGATTAGTGCTTGTTTTTAGTGACTGTAGGCCGCCATTAGTGGGGTCCATCAGCCTTAAACCGTCTTCATTTATTGTTTACATGAATTTCAAACCCTCATAGTCAGTGAACTTGGAGAATTTAAGATACAAATTAGTGTACAACCATCCGTGATAGAGGTAAGCAACGAAATCAAAAGATTTAAAGTGATGGACCCTCAGTTATGGCCGACTGAAATCAGACCATCACTTGCTGTCCGGATTCGTGTATCGCAAAGTCCCGATGACAAGAGTGTTAAACCCCATAACAGAAGTAGCACCCCTTCGTGGCAAAAGGGGGTAGCAAACATTTCAGGCAAAAATGGGTAGGAAGCCCAGTGGATGGACAAAAATTCCCTAGGGGAGCGTTTTGGGGGTTTTTTAACAGTCTGCCTTAACGCTTCCATGAATTAGGTCATTAAACCGCCCTGACCAAAATTCATAGCTCAGCCACTTAGCAAACCCATGACACAGGGATAACAAACCTGCATGGAATGAGTACACACCCCTACGATAAAAGGGGTAGGCCACTTCTCCCACCCTTGACAGAGGTAGCAAACTTCCATTACAAGAGTTGAAAAATTCTGGGGCCGAAGTATCAAAGGTTTTTGAATCTTCTTCCCTGTTCGGAGACGAATACTCCAAATTTAGAGGAAGGAACCTTACTGGTGAGGTACAAATAGCGACCCATCCCATTCGATGTAGCCAGGGGGTTTCTTCTTGCAGGTTGCAGCTTCCTATTGTAGAATAGCATTAGCACACCCAGGTGTTGTAAATTTTGTATGATAATAAGTCAAATTGTGTTTATTTGTAGCTGTGAGTATCTGTGCGATTTTATTTGCAATCAGCTGTTTACAACATAAAAAAAAATAAAAAATAAAAAAAAATAAAATAAAATAGCAGGCCATACCACCAGTGATATACAGAAGCAATTAGCTACTAGCTCCTAAACCAAAAGTAAGTCGCCAGGTTTACAGCTGTTTTTTTTTTTCAATTTATAAACCTTTCGAGATCTATGTTGATCAATCAAACCCTGGAGCTATTACATGATCAAACCGAATAAATGGAAAAGTAATCTTCAAACTGGTGTCTAACTGTTAAGGTCTTTATTTTGTGGAATTTTGCATTTTTCTATTTTATAGATAGTTCTCACGTGACGTCATATACGCTTTCCACGTGGAGTGTTTCAGCCATGTTTGTGACGTCAGAACCATCTATAGTATGAAAACTTACTTCGTGAGTTCTGGCGAGCAGCTTGTATCATGTCATTAAAGTAGTACCTACTTCTTCAGCTGGTGCTCGAATTACATGCACTGTGTACGCAATTCTAGCACCTAACTAGTGCGACTTGAAAGGACATTTATCGCCTCTGTATAATAATTTTTGCCGCCTTTTTCAATTGGAGGGGGGGGGGGGGCATTTGAAACCAGCGGTAACCATAATTTTTCGAAGATCGAGTACGTTGTCTAGTTGGTAGAGCATCCTTCTTTCACTCAGAGGGTCTGTGGGTCGACTCCAAGGCTGATTAATACCAAAGACTTTAAAATGGAACTTTAAAGTCTTTATAAAGCCTTTCCTGATAAGGGCTGACAAAAATGCAGTGTCACTCGACTGGAAAAAGCTTTGGACGCCGCTAAATTAAATCAGAAGGTTGTAAGTTAAGGCGTTAAACCCTCTGTAATCCTAAGCCTAATCCTACCCTAATCCTAATCCTGATCATACGCTTTCGATTCCAGTTAGACTGTTCAATCACATAACACGAGGCTAATATTAACAACATGGAAGTCTGCTTTAAATACTATTGTAAAGAATGAAATGTTTTGAAATTACAATTGGTTTTAGTTTGGAGCAAAATTTTAATTATTAATTTTAGTATAAGTGTGTTTATTTCATTTTACTTTAGGAGAGACATGGTCGTCTTTTCTGATATGTCTCTTTTATTTTATTAAGCAAATCATGTAACACTTTGCATGTTTTTAAAATTGAAAAGATTCTCCACACGCGACAATGACTATAGCCTAAATACAGTAAAGAAATTCACCAAGCAAACGAAATATGACATAGGCGCCTGAAAAGGGGATGTATTCAGAAATCTAAGACTTATTGCTTTATCTTTAAATTATATTTGATAATTGGCCAACAAATAATCGATTCCTTCCTCATTAATGTCAAAACAGGGAAAGAGAAACTTTCTCCTCCTTATGTTTTTTTCTTCAAACTATAATAAGAAATCAACGATGCATTGCAACCCCGCTCTACTTATTCTAGGTCAAAAGATTGATTAAATCTGTTCGATAAAGTAAATAATTTTTTTGTATATTTATTATTTTTTTTAATTGTAATTTTCTTCCCTTCCTGCATGAATCAAGTCCTTTACAGATTGTTTGTAATAAAAGCGAGATTCATTCAAGCGACAAGACTCTCAATCATTGAACAATGGACGAAACAAAGGAAACCCTTGAAAAGGAAAATGAAAAATATATTACTTTGTGATCCTTTGCCATTTTAAGTGGACTGCTCAATCATTCACTTAAACAATCTTCCACGTAATTACTCCAACGAAGCGAAACACCGTTAGTAATACACGGCGCGGTTCGGTCGGCAATAAACTACACAAGTTACCTAAACATAGTCAGTAGTCCGTGTAAGTTTATGGTAAACCGTGCGCCCTCAGAGAAATCGCAGAAGACGCAGAGAGTATTCGATGACAATGCATGGAAGACCTTACCCTATAATATTCAACTGCAATTAACGCGACCATATGGCGGACTGACATGGGCCATTAGTTCGCTTAGAGACGAGCGAGGCGTCCCAGCCGGCAAACTCTGCGTAAAGTGGAAGCCGCATTTCGAATAATCTCTGCCGAGGCGCACCCGCGGGACTTCGGTAGTTTAGAGTGTTCGGGGAGCTAGGCACTGATCAACGACCTCAGAAAAGCCATGAATAAAAAAGTGTCATTAGTTCGGGCTATGAATGGGAAATGATTTAGGATGACTTAGGTGAGTGGAATACGGGAGGTTTATCCAAACAATCAACGGACCAGAAAGATGGGAAGAGAGAGAGACGGGCTACACCGGCCGTGAACGAGATCATATATCAATTTTCATCGCTTAACAAAATCGTTATAATGTTTTAATTGAATAAGTGAGATTCAAAAAATGTTTCGTGAAAGACACTCTAAAGTACAGGGTCATTTTAAAAAACGCGCTTCGACGATTTAAATTCTTCATGTGATGTATGGAGAGCTACAACGGAAATGACCAGTCGCGAGTCTGACGCAGTGGCCAATAATCACGTTGACACATAAATATTATATTTATATTTGTCTGTGCTGATATGATTCATGTGTCCGAATGTTTCGCAATTTCCTTTCTTTTCTTTTTATTTTGAACATATATGAGGTGATTTAAGTTGCAGGTTTCATCCAATCAGCAGTAGGCAAATAACTCATTAATTGCATCTTTAACCAATTATTACATAGACCGAAATATGAAAAATATGGTCATGATACTGTTAAATCCATAGCTATGTCAAACGAAATAATTCAGTTAATGAGCTACAAATATTAAAGTGGAATTTAGGAAGGAGTAATTCGTTAATGATCGTGAGTTTAAATGTTGGAGGCATTGCTATTTTAGCAGAGGGTACCAAGCCAGATAAATTTTCTTTCAATCCAAAATCCTTCTGATTTTTCGAGGAACCTACATCTTTGTCACATGACAAAAAACTGTGAGTCTTAAATTTAGCAAAATAAAAGAACAAGGACGTGTCCCGGAAGAAGGGCACGAGGTTTCAATGACAGATTGATCGCTGCCCCGGAGACCAGTCTAGGTGTAAGTTGTATCCATCCCTCAGGGACAAGGACGGTAGGATGGAGACGTAAGCCCCCCCCCCCACTTCAAAATTTGTATCGCGGCCCCTGCCCCTGTTGAAAATGTTGCTTTTCGAAATGAATTAAGATGCAAAGTTCTGTTATATTTGACACACTTTGAAGCCAAAAAGGGGAAGGGAGAAATATTGCACCCGTCTGAATACGCTAGACTGAAAAGAGTGCTTGAAATGTTAACAAATTCATGTCATTATCAAACTCCCACTTTGAAAAGCGGTTTATGTGCTGAAACGTTGAACTTTATGCAGGGGATTCAAAGTTGTGAAATGGCCAATAATTTGCGATGTCACTCTTGTAGACTTCTCTAGTGACGTAACCGGTGGAGGGTTGAGGCAGGGGGGCAAACTGCCCCCCCCCCCGACACAAAAAAATGGGAAGGGAAGAAAAAACGGGAAGGGAAGAAAGGGGAGGAGAGAAAGGAAAAAGAGGAAAAGAGAGGGAAGAGAAGAAAAGGAAAAAGAGAAAAAGGAGGGGAAGGAAAGGAAAGAAAGGCAGAAGAAAAAAGGAAAACGGAAAAGGAGGGAAAAGGAAAGAAAGGGGAAAGGAAAAAAGAGAAAATGAGAAAAGAAAGAAAGTGGGTCAACTATAACATCAAAAGCAACATTGATCTGCATTCATGCAACACTGTTTTGGTCAATATATGAACATTCATGTAGAAAAATATATGTACATTCATTTAGTCGCCTAAAGTTAACAAAATAACATCTGAGGTCCACTTTATAGGAGGAAAGATTTTTCTCTCTTGCTCTTTGCCAGACAGTCCGGAGGACTTTAGAATAGCAGTCATTGTCAGACTTGCCACCAATATTTGGAGGAAGTGCATATTCTTAAGTAATCCCCTCCCAACTCTTTAAACTTCCTCACAGGAAACCTTGAATCCAAAGCTCAGTTCTGCAATATAAGCTCCATATCAACAAATTATTGTTTCAAAAGGGCTGAAAGCGCGCCGCAATACATCCCTTATACATTGGTGTTCACATTTGCAAGAAAAATCGAAAAACTTAGCTACTACTTACAAGCCCGAGACATGCCATTTTTGCTCTCTGAGGGGTCGCGATTTTTCAAAATTTTCTTTACGCTCTGCGCCAACTGAAGATAGTCTTTCTAGCACGACCTCATATTCTACAGGGAGGGGAAACATTGACCTCCCGTACTCAAATGCTATCATACACACCTGCCATCAGATACCTTCCAGCCCTGTCAGTTGTGTAGTCTTTCTATGGATTCTTTAGTTATTGAAGTGTCAAAATTTTATCAATGTTGAATGTTGCAGAGCAGTGGCGTACCTACAGGAGGCAAGGGCGATTGCGCCGTAGATCGAAAAAGCGAAAAATTCGAAAATTTGTCATTTGAAACACCAGTCAAATACAGTGCGGTTTCCCAAGTTTTCCTCCATAAAATTCCGAATTCTTCTTAATAAAAGTTCCATATTTGAAATTATAAGTTTTAAAAAGGCAAAATTTTCTCTCGCCTTAAATTACAAACCTTAAAGCTGTAAGTGATCGCTCAAAGAGCAGTCAGTGGATAATTTGTCCTAGCCGCTACAGTGCCTTATCTGTAAAATTTTCTTCAATATGGGCTTTCATTTTTGTTTAAAAAGGCAACAAAGTTTCGAGAGTCTTTTATAATTTTGTCGAGAAGCCTTAATCCGCACTCCTTAAATAACACGATCTTCAGTCGATGCATGCTATCTCAGATATATGCTATAATAGGAAACGCAGATTCTTCGATAGTCCCCCAAATACGCAAATTTCCTTACAGGAAACCCTGAATCTAATCTATTTTCTGCAATACAAGCTCCATATTTACAAATGTGTAAAAGGACCCAAATTTCCAAGGTAGCTTCCATGCTTATAGAGTGGTATTCACACTTAAGAAAAAAAATCAGATTTATTTAAAAAAAGTTGTTCTTGCTCGTAGAAAAAGCAAAGAAATTAAGCATAAAAATGTACCTTTTGGTCAATGGGGTAGGGTGAGTTGCATGGTCCAAAATTGCCCCCCAACACTTCCCTTAGACACCCAAAAACTAACACACCTTAACTAGTACAAAATCGGGAAGCCTCTATGCGAATGCCCCCCCCCCGGACAGTCAGGTCTGGTTACGCCACTGGACTTCTCACATTACCATCTTTCCTTTTAAGAGGAGTTTTATGAACTGACGTCACACAATATCATCATGGAGGAAAAACAATAAGGCACACTGCAGGCTCCACGTAAATTAGAACGTCTGCGTAGTAACTTGTTCCTGTAAGTTGCTATGAGACGCACCCACTTTTTAGAGGGGGCACTTTTAAAGGCAAATGTAGAGTACTTTTATAGAGAAATCCGTATGCATAACAAAAATATGAGGGGACAAGTAAGATTATTTTTCTGACGGAACGTGTTCCATAAGTTTATACGAGTATTATTAAAGCAGGGAGGTGCTATTAGATACCTCCCTGATTAAAGCTACTGCATTGCGGTAAATAGCAATTTCCCCAAAATGAAAAAAATCTGAAGGTGTTTAGGCACATTTTGCACAATATCCTAGGCCGTGGTCGGGGGAGGGGCAGAGGGGAGCTTCCCTCTGAGATTTCCGAATTATAGCCAATACACCACATGCTAAGTGGTCTTATCACTCTGCGCAGGTGGAATTTGAAGTGATGTCTCTAGCGAATCTAGGGTGTTTGCCGAGGCTAAGACCCTGTACCATTCTGTTTTACAAAATGACAATATGAGTGAAGTTTTAATGCAAAACAAACAATGGAGGTATTAGGAAATACGGTCATGCAATACCTCCACGGCAAAACACACTACTCAGCTCTATACAGGTTCTTTTAACTCATTATCTTAGAGGGAAATTTTTTAACAGTTTTGATCTTTTTGTGGTGAAATTTACATTACAAGCCGTTTGAATAAATAAATTAATTAAATTTTTCGTCTACAAGTGCGTCTTCATATCATCGGAATGAACAAAACACTCCAGCACTCACTGACGTAAAAAAGTCTAGCAATTAAGAGAGGGAGCATTACCTGATTTCCATAAATTACTTTGTGAAAACCAAACTCAATGGACAGTTTTCCAAACATGGGCCAGGGGATAAAGTTGTCCCCGGCCGAGATCGCCGCTCATGCTTGCAATCAACTTAAAGGCCGAGTTCTCTAACCCCAAACAGTACCAATTCTCCTAACCTTCTTACTTAAGCCCCTCCCACAATTGTCTGAAATTCATCCTCATCCAGACACAAACTCAGTTTATTGCTTCAAGGTGAGTATAGAAAAACTCAATGTATATGATCAAAACACTCTCAGTACCGTTCATGCTGTGTATTATAAGATTTGGTACTCTGCATTGTTTGAATTAGCTGTCAATCAAAGAGCTGAGCCAATTGAGAATTTTGGTACACTCGTACCAAAATTGTAGTTTAGGGGGAGAGGTTTGACCCTTTAAGTCTGTTACAGGGTATTTTTTGATTTTTAAGTTTCCGTGAATTAGGGCTGAAACACTTTTTTAAACTGTTAGACTGACCACACTTAGAATAACACATTTTGGTTAGTTAGTTAGTTATTTAGTCAGTTAGTTAGTTAGTTAGATAGTTAATTAGTTAGTTGGTTGGTTGGTTGGTTAGTTTTGTTGGTTAGTTAGTTAGAGTTTTATACGGCCCGGTTTCCAACCTATTGGTTCAAGCCGAGCCGGCCACGGCCCTTTTTCCAGTTGTGGCTCACTGGCTTGTTTTCCCCACTCCATTGCTTATGCGGAGCATCACGCAAAATGGCAGTAGGTACCATTTGGTATTATTCGACCTGGGAATAGAACCCGGGGTTTCCTCGTGTATGCACACAAATAAAGGGACTAAACGCAGTACATTTTGAGTAATGAGCTTGGTTTGTATATCTCGCTTTTTCAACAAACCCATGCGGCAACGAGTCATCAAAATCGCTTATCAAAAACTTCTTCAACCTGAATGAAAGGATGAAAATACCTTATTTTACCCCCTAAAAGTCATGGCAAAACTTTGCAAAACTTCTTCCTTACATTCTACTGAAATGAATCAAATTGCACGGAGGTTCTTCTAATATCAAAAAAAAAAAAAAAAAAAATTTAGAGGGACATTCCTGGCTCCCTCAGACCATTTTAAAATATCACGTTGCAGTACGTTGTAGTAACATTTACCAAAATATTGAACCAAATTTTATCGAAGGACCCTCAAGTAATCACAATTTCTCCAAAAAGGTCTTATTTTATTCCCTCTTGATGGAATGATTTGTCAAAAATTGCACTTGGTCCTTTACATTTGCTTAAATACCACGACTATGTTCACCTATACTCTTAAAATATTAAAATATTTTTTTAAAGATCTAGTTCCCTCCACATGAAATATATTATTGCACTATTTTCTTTAATTGTTGATCAAATGTCTCACCAGATTTCATTTAAAGTCCCGAAAATATTGAACACCCTTAGACCACCTCCTTACCGAAACAACGTTCAACCCCCAGTCGAGAATAGGTTCCCGCCCTGTTGAAGTATATAGTTCAGTGGTTCCAACACCTATGACGTCCCTATCCTAATAATAGATGCCCAGTGGGAATAAGTAAAAGGAAAGCCCGAAGTTTCGGCACCTTTAGCTTTATTCATTTGTAAGGAATCATGGCTCGATTAACTCATTTTCAAACGGAGAATGAGTCAAGGAGGGGAATCATAAATTTCCTATTAGAAATAATTTAATGACTCGAGTCACTGACACGACTTGAGTCACCCTGAAGCAGTAAATGACTCTTATCGAATGCAAACTTGAACGTCTCGTAACAACTCTGGTTTATTGATCTAACATGAAGCATACTCATTACAAGAATAGAGAAATGTAATCCAGGGCTAGTGTGCTGAACTTAGCTCTTACACTGTATATTTAGGAGTCTTTATTGGTAATAGGTTAACTTTTACCAACCATATTTCGAGGGTGTTATCAAAAGTATATTGCATTGTTTCGAGGTTAGCTTACTCTGTACTATACTTTTCCAGTGATACAAACGAAGGAGTGTTTACGGCGTCCATCTTGCCTACCCTAGTATATGCAGCCCCAGTATGGTATCATTTTGTGCAAGTTAAAGACAAGAATAAAATCCGAAGTTTTCCTTAAAGGCCCAATTTTCTCACCCCAAAAAGTACCAATTCTCCTAACCTTCTTAATTAAGCCCCTCCCACAATTGTATGAAATTCACCCTCATCCAGACACAATCTCATTTTATTGCTTCAGGGTGAACATAGAAAGCTCAATGTGTGTAATCAAAACACTATCAGAACAGTTCGTGTTGTGTAATATAAGTTTTGATACTCTGCATTGTTTGAATAAGCAGTCAATCAAAAAGCTGAACCAATTGAGAGTTTCTGTTACCCTATACTAGAAGTGTAGTTTGGGGTGAGAGGATTGTCCCTTTAAATTTTGTGCAAAAATTTTTAGGCTTAATTGTGAAAACCTTGTATATAAGTGTTGGTCTGATTTAAGTCTACCATCACTGGGGTCTATCGCCTATTAATCCTTCAATTTCCTTGCTTACCTGTGTCATGGATGTTTTTACAATGAAATGCCTTGATTACCTCGATTTCACTATATACGAGGGTTTGAAATTACATTTTGACAATAAATGAAGACGCTTTAAGGCTGATGGACCCACCAATGGCTGCCTGGAGTCACTAAACACAAACGCTGATCGGGTTTGTCTATATGGTAGGCTAGATCGTTTGCATCTCATACTACTGGGGGTGCGTGAAGGGGGGGGGGCATTAGTCATCCCTACAGGGGGTACACATCAATGAATACTTGTATACCACAAGGCAGAGAGTGAGAAGCATTGTACTCTGAGAATCTAGGTCACCGAGAATTTTATTCGCAAATGATAAGTGTCTTGCAGGAGGCGAGCATTCTTCCCGGGGATGAGGGGTGGGATGTAATTCGCATGGGCCAATCAGCTGAGACTAAATTGGCCACATTCCGTTCCAAAGTAACCGCTTTTCAACCCATACTTTGTAAATTCTAGCATTTGATGCAAAAGACCAAGGCAAACATCTTTAATCCTAACCAAGATTTTGAGACAAATTGATTTTTTTTTGTTTTTTGTTTTTTTTTGAAAAAAAAAAAAAAAACAGTCCCCCTTTCTGTCGTACCAGAGAAATGTTTACAACGACTATCTTCTCCCTAGCAAAAAAATGTGGATTTCTTTTTACAATTTTATCTATTGAGAAATTGCAATACCTTTGTTTGCTTGGTTGATTCTCTTTGTCGGCCTCTTTGTTTGATCCCCTTCGGTAAGGGGTTATTTCCTTTTTTATTTCCTTTATTGGTTTGTTTACTTGTTTGTTGTTTATTCGTTAATGCTATTTTTGTTGATGGGTCCTTTTACAAGGTCCCTATATACAAAACCGCTCCTCAACTCGAAATTTTGAACAACTTCAATGAGTGGTAAAAGAAGACGTTTTTGTCTTTCAAAAATAATAGACAAAGGGTAACATTAGCCCTTTCCCCACACATTACAACCACGCCCAGTGCATGAAAAGCTTAGACATGCACAACATTGTTATTGAGTATGATGCTTTAAAATGATACTTGTATTGTCTTTTTGACTATTTAAGGTGGTTTTCTTGTTTTTATGGAACGTTTTGACCATATTGGTAATTAAAGGGCAAGAGCAGTCATCCCAAATTGAAGCAGTGTAGTAGACTGTCCAGTTTCATGATTGGCTGTTGGGAGTCATGTGACAATGTTTTTTCCATTCATATTTGAAATTTACTAAAAATAACTACTTGTTTCAACTTGAATATGCAACATCATAAAATGTAATGGAAGATTCTTTGAAGAGAAAAAAGACAAAAATTGTGCTATTTCGCTTTCTCTTCAAAATAAATTTAGGGGACTGCTCTTTACCTTTAAATATGTAAGAAAGTAAATAAATAATATGCCAGCAATAATTTTTAAAACTTTTAACCACTGATAAAGAGCGAAATAAATCACCAATCTAAATTTGTAGTAATTTTTTCAATCGAAAAGGGTCATTCTCACTCTTTCAGAGTGAATATTCAGAAGATCCATCCCTAGTCTCATTTTTGGGGATTTTGAGAACACCATCAACTCAATAAAATTAACGAGTTTCATGGTACCAACCACTGCTCTTAATCGAAGCTCCAAGTAGTACTTACAAAAAAGAAAGTGGTCGATACCTCTATAAGTTTTGGGAGCCTCCCAATAAAAACTGGTACATCTTTTTACGTTTAAGTAACTGCAACTTTGTTCTCGGATAACAGAATTAACTGAGGCGTAATTGACCAGTTTTTATCTTCCATTAGACAGTTTTGGCGTACAGTTCCCCCTTTTTATGTTTAATAACATTTATACGATCCAAAAGGCTCTAAAATGTGCAAAATGATTAATGATACGACAATAACAAGAAATTTAAAGCCACAGAAATAACATCAATCCGCGGTAGAGACGCTGTGGACCACGTGTGAGCTACGCGCACTGTTGCTAAGTCTGACCGCATTTATCGAACTTCTCATATTTCGATATAAATCATATCCTCGCTTTGCAGTCCCTTGAGTCTTATTTTATTATATCTTGACTCTTAACTTTCTCAGTGTGATGAGCTAATGTGAAAAATTTGAGCATGACATGTAAATAAACAATGTACAAAGTAAGTTATCTTCCCCTTCGTCACGCATTCATGCGCGCGTTTTTTCTTTTCGTGTAAGACAATGACTTGAGTACATTCTGTCATGCCTGTATGTTCACCTGACCGCTGCATTAATCTAAAAATTTGTAAACTTTACGAGCGAATAAAAATACATGCGTGGGTAACAGACTTGAGTTCCTTAAAACTAGCTTAAAATAAAGTTTAAAACTTATTTTTTTAGATTTTCAAAGAATTTTGATGTGACATCTGTTTTTCATTTAAAAAGAGGAAAACTATATTTCATTGTGACAGAAATATGTTTATATTATCTATCAGAGGAAGGAGCATGATGAGAAGAAGATTTTTTTAGCTAAATAAACGAACAATGAGATCGGTATAGAAATAATTAATGAGGTCTTTTGTTTAATTCATTTCTATATGTACTGCATGATCCATCCAAACACCGTCATACACCATCTGTTATACATTATTACTCTAACATATCTGGTTACGTTAACTATGTCCTACTTTTATACTTTTTAATTTTTAAGGGAAAATCCATTCTTGGAATAGATCGTCTTCCCTTAAAAGTGAAAAAGAAAGAAAAGATTGAAAGACAGAATGAAAAAAGGTGTCTAATTGCATGCCAATTTCGAAGAAGACTCCTTGAAAAATATAACACCATATAACAAAGAGAAAGGGGTGACATCTTTCCAGACTAGTATCTGGTAACAAGATTGTGGAGAAAAAATTACGCTTTGTTTTCTCGGGGTCATTGTAACCCATTTCCCAAGACGGCGGATATTCAATGCATGAAAATAAGGCAACAGATTACTTAAAGCCCCAACTCTCTCAACCCAAACAGTACCAATTCTCCTAACCTTCTTACTTAAGCCAGCCCACAATTGCCTGAAATTCATCCTCATCCAGTCACAATCTCAGTTTATTGCTTCAAGTTGAGTATAAAAAAGCTCAGTTTATGTAATCGAAACATTCTCAGTACAGATCATGTTGTGTAATATAAGCTTTGGTATTCTGCATTGTTTGAATTAGCTGTCAATCATATGGCTAAGCCAATTGAAACTAGCGACAATCCCTACAAGAATGATAGTTTGGGGTGAGAGGACTGGTCCTTTAAGTATACTAGGGAAATCCTTACTCACGGGTCCCAAGGGGGTAGCCCCCCGGGAAAGTACGCCATTCAGCGGGATCAAATATTACCATTAGCAGTGCCTTGATTCATTTTGGGTATATCTTGCTCACCTAAAATATGGCATTCGCCTTGGGAGAATTTTGGCTTTATTCTAAAGTGCATTGCAACTATAATAGCTTCAACTCTTTGCCCTGTGATCGTCAGCTCAATAGAGAGGAAGCTGAGTCATGTGACGGTTACCTTACCATTGATGAGTGTCAGACCGGTCTTGAGTGTCTTAACAATGGCAAACTCCAGGGTGTGACGGTCTCTCTGTTGAATTCTTGAAACACTTTTGGCCTATTATAGGCCGGTGTGTCACCGAGTCGTTGAATTATGCTTTTGATCATGGTACTTTATCTCATGAACAGGGCCGGGAGTTATTGCTTTAATCCCAAAGCCAGATAAAGATCATGCTCTTATTAAGAACTACCGCCCCATTTCATTGCTAAATACAGACTATAAGATATGTGCCAAGGTTCTTGCTACAAGATTAAAGCAAGTGATACCCACTTTAATTAGCAATAACCAAACAGGTTTTATAAAAAATCGTTTCATTGGCGAAAATATTCGTTGTATTTTAAACACTATTCAGTATTGTAATTCCAACTCAGTGCCAGGTCTGTTGATATTTGTAGATTTTGAGAAGGCATTTGATATGTTAAGCTGGGATTTTATTTACTATTGTCTGAACATCTTTCACTTTCTGGTTTCATTCAGTGGGTGCGTACTATATATTCAAACTCACCTGCTTGTGTTTACAATTATGGTCACTCTTCAGCGTTTTTTTAATATTTGTAGGGGAGTGAGACAGGGCTGTCCGTTAAGCCCCTACCTCTTTATAATATGTGCAGAGGTACTGCAACTAATGTTACAGAACAATCCATTGATCAGGGGTATAAGTATTGGGGATTGTGAAATCAAATTGCTGCAGTATGCAGATGATACAACTATTTTCTTGGATGGGAGTTATGTGTCTGTATTTGAAACTTTAAAAGTATTTGAAACTTATGAAACTATATCAGGATTAAAAATAAATTACGATAAAACCATTATTTTTCCAGTAGGACCACTGATTCATAGTACACCAAACTTTATGCTAGGACTTCCCTTCACATGGTCTGATGGACCAGTCACCTCATTGGGTATTACTTTTTGTAATGACGGGAATAGCCTATTTCGTCTAAACTATGTGAAGAAACTGTCACGTTTAAAATCTACACTTAGAATTTGGTCCCACCGGGATTTGACCCTAATAGGCAAAATCACCTTAGTAAAGACTTTTGCAATGTCCCAATTGGTATTTTTGTTTCAAGTTCTTCCAGACCCACCGTCTCAATTTGTCACTGAACTTGAATCGATCCTGTTTGATTTTATCTGGTCTGGAAAACCCGACAAGGTCAAACGAAATACTATGATTAATACAATTGACCAGGGAGGGTTGAATGCTGTTCATATCCCCAGTTTTATTGATGGCATCAAATGCACCTGGGTGAAAAGGTACTGTGATAACAGAAAAGCCTACTGGAAAGTGTTCTTCGATCGAGTCTTAAATAAGTTTGGTGGAAAAGTTTTCTTTGAATGTAATTTTAAGGACACAGATATGATTACTGACAACAAATTTGTTAATAATGTTTGTCACGCCTGGTCGCGTTGTAACTTCAAAGAGCCTGTAAGTAATCTATGGAATCAAGTTATCTGGAATAACACCAATATTAAGGTTAACGGTAAAATATGTTTTTATAAAGAGTGGTATAACAAAGGAATATTTCAAGTAAAAGAACTTTTGGGGAGGACAACACTTTCCACCCTTTCAGGTCTTTCTTAAACAAGTTTAATTTGACTTACTGTCCGTTCACCTTTTGTGGCACAGAAACAGAAACAATTGAACATTTATTTTGGCACTGCAATGTTATTTCTAGTTTTATACTGGATGTAGAACTCACACTGCTCGAGAAACAATTTTTTCTCGAAAGAAGATATTTTCTTTGGTTACAGACTGCTCCAAACCCACCCTTATAATTTTTTAATCTACCATTTAAAGCATTTTATTTTTCAGGCAAAGTTAAGCAATGAAGCGCCAAATTTAACCAAATTTCTCCATAACTTTAAATTTAAATTGCAAGTGGAAAAACTAATACAGGAAAGATCAACAACAAAAAGTTTTATTCCTTATGCAAAGTTTCAGTCCGTTTTTAATACAAGTGCCCTTTTGGGTGAATAGGATGTTATATATTTAATCCTAAATTGAGCTTCAGCTATTGGACTCATGTTCACTTGTACCTTGATCTTTGAGAAAAGCGTACGGCAATGATTTTATGTTGGCTTGTTTTTTAAGGAAAATTTATGTTTACAAGAGTTCTAGTACTATTTCCATATATTTTGTTTGTAATGAACTTAGTTGTTACTGTTTGCTTTTGTTGATAAAATAAAGATGGAAAAAAAAGAATTTTGGCCCCTTTTCAGTTCCTTGCCTGCGACTGATGCACGCTGTTTTAGCTGTTTTAGCTGTTGCTCTAGCAACTCCCTGGTTTTAGCAAGGTGTTTCATGATCAGATGTCGCCATTGCATTGTATCGATTGTCTGATTGAATTCTTTGTTAGGTTTTTGGCATTAGGTTAGGGATTAGCGCTATCGTTAGCCAGTTAAAAAATTCTTGTTAAATAGTGCACATGACCCCTTGCCCTCTTGCCTGACTACCGGACTGATACACAGGTTGTTAGGGTAGCCAGAACTTAAGCCCAACTTTTGTGTGTGGGTGTGTGGAGGGGGGGGGGGTGGTTGCCCCAAAATATCGCTCTCTTCGTATACACTATTTTGATGTTTATTTTATGCTTTGTGCCCTACTCAGTGATCGATCATTGGGAGATACTGAGGTTAGTTGAGCCATTTTTTATTTGGATCATTTTAACAAAGAATAGAAACTTCTGAAGCCGACCAGGGGGTTGTACAGCTCTCAAAGCCGATGTGCGGGACTGGGCTTTAAACATTTGTCACCATAGTACATGAAATTAATAGTTACTACTTATTATTTGAAGCCTTCAAAAATCAGGAAACTAAATGGCTCAAGTCGCCTTACCCGTGGTGTAATTTGAGACAACACGTTGATCCACCGCCGGTAAATTGGGTCGCTAATATAGACAGTTTAATGTAGAATCACAAGTTTAGTTGAGGAGGTAAACTTGAGGAAGGACATTGAATTGCCACAAATACGGTAGCAAAGAAAACAGACTCCTGAATGATGAATATTTAGCAACAAGGCTTTATGTTGTACATAATGCAAGTCTTACCCCATTATGAGGTTTTGTTTGCGCATGGAGCGCATCGGCGGTCCTGTGCACCATATAGGCTACTGTCATTTCACATTCGCATATTCAGTTAACTTACGAGCAGCTCTGCGAATGGGCCGATCCATTACGCAAAATACTTAGTGTCCTTTAGTTTAGCTGTACCGTCTGTGGATTCAATAGCCCTCGGAATGACAGATGTCAAGTCCTGTCATAAGTTTGACACTGCACTATAAAAGTGGGCTTAGTCACTCTCCAATAAATTCACTCCATTAGAGCGTTAATTCACTCAAAGTAGAGTGAAATTACCTCGAAAAGAGCTAAGTTTTAATCCTATAATGGTGTGCCTACAGCAATCATTCTTAAAAAGGAGTGACCATTGCATGCTCTCTTGGGAGAATAAATTTTCACTTTTCCTGGAGAAAATTTCAATTTCATGGAGTGAATTCCCTCCCTCTTGGAGATAATTAACACTCTAATAACGTAAATTTACACTTTTCACTCCTTTGAGTGAAAAGTGTCTTCTTTTTGCTTGGAGCAATCCCTGCTTGGAGACCCATTTATGACACTGACCCTTTAAGGTCCAATCCTCTCACGCCAAACTACACTTCTTGTAGGGGGTTACAGAAACTCTCCATTGGCCTAGATTTTTCATTGACTGTTAATTCAAACAATGCAGATTACCAAAGCTTACATTACACAGCATGAACTGTACTGAGAGTGTTTTGGTTATACACATAAGGCTTTTCTATATTCACCCTGAAGCAATAAACTGAGATTGTGACTGGATAAGGATGAATTTCAGACAATTGTGGGAGGGACTTAAGTAAGATGGTTAGGAGAATTGGTACTGTTTAGGGTGAGAGAACTGGGACTTTTATGGAGAGACTTTTTGCTCTGAGGGACGACCCCGGGCTTGTCGAGGGGGCACTCGGAGGGTCTGGCACTGACAATAATATCAGTGAAAACCCAATCCTTTCTTTGCTGCTGGAATCCCAAAACAAAGCAAAAGAAAAGGTATGCTACCTGGCTACTGTTCACATTTCACACGGGGGTATAGATACCGCAGGTTATACCGCATCTGATAATTCAGCTTACGTTGGGGAATTATTAGCCTGTCCACATATTATGCCATTATTGTGATGGGGTCTACCCGATATTAGGGTCAAAGTTCGTAAAGTTCTTTAGTCATAAGGTTTAATATTCATATGGTTTGTTATTCATAATCGTAAAACAGGTTCGTTATTCATAATGGAAAAAGGGGTTCGTCATTCATAATAGGAAAAAATGGTCGTTATTCACAATAGTAAAAAAGGTTCGTTATTCATAATACAAAAAGCGGTTCAATATTCATAATTGGAAAAATGTTCGATATTCTTAAAAGGGAAAGAGGGATCGATATTCATAATAAGAAGATGGGTCAATATTCATATTATAAAAAAGGGGGACACATCCTTACAACATTTAGGGATGATAAGCCAAATGTTGACAGTGATGTTATATATTCTGTCTAGACTAGTTGTAATTGGCCTTTAAAAGAGACTAATAGATTTTTATTTTTTTATTTTATTTTTTCGGGGGGGGGGGGGGAGGGGTGATTATGAATAGCAAACCTTAAATGTCAACTATGAACAACGAACCCCTGCCTTTTCCGAGTATATAGAGAACTTTTTTTTATGAAAGGCAAACGTTATTTTCGATTATGAGTATTGAACCTTTTCCTGAATTATAAGTTGAATTATGAATAGCAAACCCTGTTTGATTATTGAATATTGAACAACGAACCTTCTTCTCGATTATAAATAGCGAACCTTATGGATAATGATTTGTTTAATCATTAATTTTTATGAACAACAAACCTTATGAACAATAAACCTTATTTTTTACGTTCATCATGTTATGAATAATAACAATTAGAACATTCTTGTATAATGAGAGGTACTGATTTTTTTGATTCTGATATCAGTCACTGCAAAGATCATTCGACAGTCAACTATTTTGCTTTTCCCCTTCCCCCACCCAAATGTACCTATGGTGAAAAGTGTCTGTCTTTCATAACTGGAAAAAAGGTCGTGGCCGGCTCAACTTGAACCAATAGGTTGTTTGCCTATATGTATTTGAAGGTTGAAATAAAGCGTTCCTTAAAAAAAAAAAAAACCAATAGGTTGGAAACTGGGCCGTAAAACTCTAACTACCAAATTTCACTCAACTTTTCCGGGCCATTATTTTTAATACTTGTAACAATACTCGGAAGCCTTGCTTGCAAGTACGATTGCCACAAGGACTTGTGGGATGCAAGAAAGGTATATTCGCCATTCAGAGTATGCAAAATTCACGTTATTTGGATATCTGGTGAGGTTTCCGTCCCTTCAAGTCAAGGACAACTCCGTACTTTACCCTCTGTCAAGAAAATAATGAAAAATAATAATAATTAAAAAAAAAAACGTTTCTTTTTTTTTCAAAAAAGTTGCCCAATGTATTGCACCAAATTATATACACGAGGGTTTCCAAAAAGATCCAAAACTCTTTCATTTCATCTTGAGGGAACACCACGTGGACCCAACCTTTAGAACGGCGGAATGACAACCCCCTCCCAGTCGACAACAAATTCACACACCCTGGCATTTAAAGCAGGTATTTTACAATGATAAGAAGTCCCCCTTTTATCTTATGTAGAACGTGAAACAGACTAAAAAGTAGAACAACATGTTCTAAAACGTTTATGAAATTCCTTTGAAAATTTCATATCTGAGCATTTACTTTCGATTAATTGCAAAATATCAACAGCCAATGTACCTTTTAAGTGCAAAAAAAAAAAATGTCCCTTCAGAAAAAAATATCCATGGAATACTTCCTGTAATTTCCATTGATTAAGATATTATGCAGTATGAAGCTTCTATTTTGCAACAGCTCCATTCCGTCTGAACTCTACTCTTAAAGGCAACTGTAAAATATGAGAATTTTGGCCTTTTGTTTCAGATGGTTATTGTTTTTCCCCAAATTTTCGTCTTGTTTGTTCATGTAATAAAGAAGTGTTAAAGTCAAAGATGGTGGCGTAGAGTGATTTTTTTTTTCACGAAATAGAGCAGAGAGGGAGCCAAGAGTAATATTAGTTAAGTATAAGATTTCCGTTTATTCACAATAAATGGTTCGTAACTTTACAATACAGAATGGGCGTCCCTCACTCTGAAACAAATATACACAACAAAAATCTACAAATACTTTCAAGTGAACAATAAAATGCATGGCTGACTTACAAGACTGTTTCTTTTTCCATCATCTCATTGGATCACACGATCTGATCAATTGAGTGATCAATTGGTCGATTTTTATACAATTGAAGGATAAATGAATCGTTGAAATCGTTCATAAAGACATATTTTTCTTCTTAATTGATGGGACGATTTTTGGCCTTCCTGCTACTGGAATTAAATAAGTTGACGGTGAATTGATTGATTAATCTATTACAGGACATATCATCTGTTTTAATAGAAAATACTTTGAGGGACAGATTCGATCAATTGATCGAGTTTAAACATTTGGCAACCGGGAGTTAAACAACTTCATTAGCGTAGTCAGGGGTGGGGACAGGGAGTCATCACCCTCCATCGAATTCTGCAGAAAAAATTGTAATGGAACAAAGAATTGACTTTAGATGATGGGAAATGATGCACCGGATTGCATCTGAGTTTGCTAAATTATTTAAAGACTTTCCAAAAGGGATTGGGAAACCATCTCATTAGACTAATCCTCCAGGCCGGCGATCAGTCCTGTAGCTGGCCATCCCCAGTCAAAGATCCTGGCAACACCAGGGGAAAGCACCATATAATATTGATTGATTGACTCCCGATATGTCATACGTGCAAAAAGAAATATATCACAGGAGTGGATTCTCGCAAAAATTTTCCCGAGTACATATCGTCTCAGAGGACCGATTAATACATTTATCGATTTTTGATAAAGGTCAATTTTTCCATCGATTTTATGTATATATTTACCAGAACAGAAAGTTCTTACCATACTTATATGAAAAATAAGATGATTAGTTCTGTGGTTGGATGGGATTTAACAGCACAACAACACAATTTTTTATATAGACGAATCCGGACAGATTGTGATGGTCTGATTTTGGTCAGACATTACTGGGGTCCATCACCGTTAATCTTTAAATATCCTTCCTTACGTGTTCCATGGATGGTTGTACACTGTATCTTGATTTTCTTAACTTCACTGAATATGAGGATTTCAAATTCACGTAAACAATAAATGAAGACCATTAAAGACTGATGGACCCCACTAATGGCTGCCTACAGTCACTAAAGCGCTCATCGGATTCGTCTATAGTGCCAGCTACATGAAAAAGTAAAACCCCAATACGGTTTCAAATACAGGACAAGTTAGGTTTCAAGTAGGCCTACGGCTCAGATCCGCCTCAATACCTCCACCTATAAGCACTGTTTACGAGAGGCTTGAATACAGCAGGCTACACCTCTTAGACCACAGCGGCAGAGAAAATGTAAGGGAGGCAATAAAAGGTATCCCAGCGGTAACAAACACATGTCACGTGTCGGACAGTGTTTCTACTATTGTATCAAATTTAGGCTTTTCAAAATGGTCCCCGTTCTACTGTCATTTGGGTAATTTTACAATGAATCATAAACGCTTCAGACATCAAAGTATATAAAAGTAAATATCGCAACGCTCCATTCTAGGGGTTTGCATTCTTTTATAAAATTCCAAGTGTTTTGTATAATTTTTTGATACTGAACCACCTAAGTAAGTACAATTTACCTAGAAAATTGCTCTATAGAGCAGGGAGTGGTAACATGCACCTCCCTTCTTGGAGGCAGTCATATTAGTAACCCTTAACGTGTAAGAAAAATGGTGACATTCTCTACACCTAAGATACAAGTGCAGGATGCTCTGTCCAACATATCATAAGACGTCATGGATCTTATTTTGCAAGATTGAACAAATTACGTATATACTTGTATATGCATTGTCTAGCATTGAAATTAAGCGGTCATGTATTTGTATGAGTTACGGAGAGGTAGAAGCAAATAAAATCTTGATGGGTGAGCTTCTCTCATGGTTGTATTTTGTAAAGGAGTACATTCTAAAGAAGAGTGAAATTTCACTAGTTAGAAGAGTGAAATTTTTGTAGTTCATTCCAAAAGAGCCGAAAATTACAACAAAAGAGCGAAATTTATCCAAAAAGACCGAATTTGTCTGCAGGCACCACTCTTAAAAAAGAGTAATCCCTGTGAGCACTCGTTAAAGAGTAAATTTCACTTTTCTTGGAATGAATTAACACTCTAATTGAGTGGAGTTACACTTGTCATTGGTTTTATAAGGTGTAACCCTCACAATTTTCGTATTTGTTCATCGTTTGCATCCAGGACACTCAATAGGACCACGCCATGTTTTGATGAAAATGTTCTTTCGAAGCTGTACATTGTCATTCCAGCAAACTCAAATATAACAAACGGCTGTTTCCTAATCTAACACGAATTCTTCCGCTATGTTTCATAATTATATTGCAATGCCATTTATCAAAAGTTGATCAAGCGTGTGCATATGCACTACTCTTACATTCAAATTAATTTGTAGAATTCTAAGGAAAAGTCCTTAGGACTTAAGCAAATTGCAGTAGAGCACATATTGCTTTTATGAAAATACAGAACAATTTCCTGTCTAAAGGGTTGTAAAAACGTTGTGAACATGAAATTTTTCATATCCCAATATGTGACTTAAAACTCCTTAAAGCCATAAAACTCAATCTTATTAACTAACTAACCCCCGTCGTCGTCGAGAACAATAGAATGAAGAGAACTGGTTAAAGATGAATACTCTCAAGGTCGAAAATGGCAGTAGCGGGCGTCCATATGGTAAGGGTGACCGTCTCTGATGGACCAAAATTGTCTGCCTTTCCGCCTTTTTTTTGGTTTTCATCATCCTGCTTTAACGCCTCTCCCCCCGCGGGCCATTCTCACCCCTATGACCAAAATCCCTAGTCCCGCCACTGGAACATGGTAGACTAAATAACTGTCACGCGAATCTAATAAGAAGTGCCGTTATTACAGGGAGTCTTACTATTAACGTAACAAATAATCCAGACCGGTTGCATTCCTCATCAGGAGTACGGCTCAGGATGTAACCAGAGGAAAATCAGAATTTTCTTCTTATTTGCTCTAGTATTTATTATGTACAGTAATATGAAACGATGGCGCTTGTCCAATTTTCTGGGGAAAGTTGTAAATCGTACAGCTAAGATAATGACAAACCGTCTTTCTTAATTCCTATACATCTTTTTATCAACTTCTCATTCCTTTTAAAACGAACGTCTAAGCTCGGACTGATTGCATTCCCCAATGTAAGACTGAATGCCCCTTTTGCGTTAGATTCTTTCACATAAATTGTTCTCTTACACCTTAATACGTTTTTCTTCCAATAGCATTTTAAGTCTTAAACGACGGTGCTTAATCTAAGCAATCCCTTTTCCACTTCAACACCCCTCCCAGCATGGCTTAATATTTAAAATGGTCAACAGTTATGAAAAGGTGAAGATGCGTATGAATTTCAAAACAACCGCATTTATCGACTTCCGTAAACTCTTTTGTGAGAAACAGTGGGAGGTCCATAATAGTTCCAGGGTATTATGCCACCATGAACTTGAAAAGAAATGTGGAACAACTCGTCCAGAAGGTATAACTTCACGCCGATTTTCACGCTCAATTACCGTCGAAAACTTTTAGCCACTTGGCTCTTTGGCCTGTCAAGTTGGATAGGTGTCTTGCTGCACTTTTTCCCCTTAAGGAATTCCCAATGGCGGTGTTCCGATCAAAACTTTCCACGGGATGCCAAGCAGAGTCCCGTTGGACTTAAAGTGGAAATAAAAGTGAACAGTCTGATGAATGAATACAAATTAAAAAAGAACGCAATTGATTTGAGGGTAAGGACAAAGACACCCAAGAAATATTTCATGGATAACATAATCTTGACGTTTTTATCCACATTTCTGACGGTGTTCCTGTCCTCCCAGGGTTGAGGAGCAGAAATAGGTGCGTCAGCCACGCAGGTGAGTAACCAATGTTTTTTTGTGAAATCAGCGTACCGTAGCTGTTACGTCATTTTCCGATTTTTTCTCCTCTGTTTCAATATCTTTGGGCTCTTGGGGTCCTTCCGATAAGCCGCCGTGATTCATATCTTCTTCCATCCAGGGTCTGAGTTTCTGAAGAGCATTCAGGGAGGCGTTTTGGAGGCAAAGCGGGTCGGGAGGAGATGGCTCAGGCTGGTTCTGCAGCGTCTTCATCATTGCCTCATGCTGCAGAGAAAACATAAAGCGAGCGGCTGCCTGTCTTTCGGCTTCTCTCTCTTCTGCAGTTTGACGCCTGTTTGGAGAACAAGTTGATAAATCGCTGGATAATGTTTTGTTTGATTGTTTATATATCAAGATATTTTACGATTAATCAGTACATTAATTAATCAATCAATCAATCGAGGTATTGCTTCATAATTTTATCAGTAAAGTAATTAAATTGAAATATACATTTGTCGTCAAACCCTAACAGTTTACTTACGTATCAAAGAATGAAAATAAAATAAAATTTCCTACTTGATTAATCGAATGTAAAACATAAAAATCGATCATTACGTATGATTAAAGGGAGTTAAGTGAGAGTAACCCTGATGCTTTAGAAGTGTGAAAACTTTGGACATTTCCAAGAATTGAAGTACACAGTGTGGTAAGTTGGAACAATTTGGTACCTATCAAAGATTTTAAACGTTTTCTAAGGCATGCAACCACGCACACTTTTTGCGCATTTGACATCACTCTCCGCCACACTCCATGACACACCGCCACACACCGTCACCTACCGCCACACACCGCCTCGATGCCAGAAGCTGTTTGACTGGTGTCGCAGAGCATGCAGCAAGCATCCCAGGATAAAATAAAACTATTGCAATAACCTTTTGAAATTCTTTTCATTAACTAATGTTTGGTAGCTCCTTTTGAAAACTTCAAAGCGTTGTATTCCATTCTGTGTATTTTTTATGAGGATTTTAAGTATCCTTTTGCGGCAAAGACGGTTAAATTAACGAAGTGACCAAACGATAAATTGTAGGCCATAATCAAACAAAGAGAACCAATTTTATCAAAAAAGCAGAATCCATAAAATGTCAAATATTTTTTCACTCCTTTTTGCGGCATGTCTTCTTCATTATTCATTTTTTTTAAAAAAAAAAAAATCTTCTTCTTTCTTTGGTTACTTCCCATCCCTCCGATAAAATAGACGGGTGACTTTAACGAACAGTAAGTAATTACTCATATCGTATATGACAAGCTCCAATGAGCATGAAAAGCCGTATTTTAACCACTATGGCGAATACAACGTGAAAGGAGGTGCTAAGCATGTGATGGCAATCATCATAATAATTATAAGTGTTTTTACTTTTATAAATAAGTCTTCATCCATTAAAAGCAAACAGCGATTAGTTTGACAAAAATTATTCGATTTGCCTTTCGGTCTTAAAAGAAAAACTTGCAATATAAAAAAGGTTCTCGCGTGTATAGCAAATGTAACGTTATCGCCGTTATGAACAATTGTTCGATAGGCACGCCGAGTGGTTATAATTAAATCACGAAGCAACTTAAAATATCTTTCAAACAGAGACAGTGCGCGATCGGTCAGTCATAATGCTGTAAAGACAATATTGTGATTTCAAAAGGATTTCTCTTTGAAATTTGGCCAAGCGGGTGGAACGGTGGATGATATTCTCGCTCTAATTAATCACCTCACTGTTGGGATTATAGTGTAATAATTCTCAAAGGACATAGAATTTTACGAATTTAAGCAACAAAGGTCATAAAAAGACCAAAAAAGTTCACACTTTTATCACAGGTAATTGGGCGTTAAGAATACGTGGTCATTACGAAAACACAAGTATACAAGTTTTATGTTGTGTTTCTTTTTCTTTCTTTCTTTCTTTTTTTTTTTTGAAACGGCATTAACCGGAGGATTGAAACGAAATTGTCGCCCTTTTAATCGCAATCAACAGATTGAAGGAAATCATTAAAAACTTAAATAGCTTCGAAAACGTTCATACCCAAGGGCGATGCAGCTTTCAATAATATTAAATACTATCCTATCAGTCATACCCTAATGATGATGCAGGTATTAACAATTCCAGTTTTATGAAGAATTATAACAGCAAAAGGTAGAAACAAAAGAAAATAAGCCAAGAGGAGACTTGCATTCTTGTGTGTTCTATTTACTCCAACACAATCCTGGTTACATTTCAACGCAAATCCTGGTTAAACTAACGCAAATTCTGGTTAAAACAACTAGGATTTGAGTAAGTTTAACAAGGATTTGCAATAATATTTAACCAGGATTGTATTGAATTAAACAGAACACCGATCCATGTTTAAATTTTACCCCGGTGTTTTAGAGTGTCTGCTAAACCTATACGTATGACATAACAGTGTTGCAGTGACGTCAATCCTGGGGGAAGGGGGCAATGGCTCCCAATGAAAATATTGGGGGCAAACATATCGTTTTGACCTCCCCCAATAATTCAGGCAGATTAAGAAACCGACAGGATAGAATAACTAAATTATAACAGTGTGGTATAAAAGTGACTAAAAACGTCTAATTGAGCTTCTATAATACTGGATTTATAATGCACCATCCACTTATGTTTCGAGTATGCGCGTGTCACTGGTGTGAATGTACATGCGTCTCTGCAAGTGTGCGTATACGTTTGCGTTCGCATTCGTGTGGGTGAATCGCTTATAGACGAATCCGGCCGGGACATGATCCAGGGTCCCAGTCGTTGGAAAATCCCCTCCCCCAATCCACAAACCGGTGATCGACACCAAGGTATGTAAATCGTTTTTCCTGACAGTGTACTTGATATGATTTCTTGCTATGTGCATCAGTGTTATTTAATCTACAAATCTAATTTTTTAAATCATGTGTGAAATAAACTAGTGACATATTATTGATGTAAATTATGGATTGGCAAGAGCGGCGATTTCTGTCGAGGATTCGAGGGAGGGGGTGGGCTTGTGCAACAAACATAAAATAACGTATATTTGTGTAAGTCCACATGATTATGTAGGTGCAAAAATTTCCGTATATGTTAGCATAGAAATACTACCTCTCAAGAAAAAGGTAGACAACTTTTACTAATGTAATACATACATACATATGCATATGAAGCACGTCGTCCCCATATACTGCCACCCCATTGGTTAAGAGCCTGATCTGAAGATGCCACTCGGTAGAAAGTCCCACCGCCCACCCCCGGCTCTCAAAAGTCTACCTACGCTAAAGCAGAAACGGCAATTCCAAATGATAAGTAAACGTTTCAGGAAGAAAAAAGAAAAAAAAATATGGACGTGTTTTTAAAGACGAAAAACGTGCTCTTTTCAGTTTCCCTCTTAGATATAATGAAGAGGAAATTGACCAGGCATGCGTCAATTCTGGGACAATTGTGTAAATGTGATGTACATATATACGGACAGCTTTTCTGAGAACACTTACACGTGAATTACACTTTAGTCTTTTAAGAAACCGCTGAACATGTCCACTTTACTAAATTGATACTCTTTTGATATTGCAGAAGTAATTCATAAACAAGTTTCCTTTTACCACAGTTAACACTTGAGAGAGGGGTTAAGACATTAGTGGTTAGTAAGTCGCTAAATTAGTTTTTAGAAATGAATGCCGGTGGAGTAGTCTCATTTCATCCGGTCTTTTCATCAAAACTTTCTTTCCAGCTTTCCGTTTCAGGGTGACTTGTAGAGTCAATTTCTGTAATTAATGTTATTTTGTCCCATTTGCAGACGATTATAGAGGTGTATAAAATATTCACTTGGGAATAAGAAAGTAGGAAAGGCCACACATCTCACAAAAACCATGAACGAAAATATTAAAGTTTGTGAAGGTTAACTATCATTAATTCGAATTTATTTTTGTCGTTTGATTTCACCAACAACTGTATTACGACCCCGTTTTTATAGACCTACCAGTGCGTGTAAAATACGGTTGAATGTTTAAAATAATGATAAGAAGGTCATCGATTGACTAACCTTTTACGTCTCGTTAGAGACGGTCCTTGATGTCATATCGATGGTTTAAATGAAATTTGCCTTTAATTTTTCCACTTATAAACTTTTAAGTTTTTAAAGGTGCTAAAAGATATTAATTTCGTCGAAGTCACGATCGTGTCGTACACCATCGTCAACAAAATGTCCCTGGTAATTTTTTTTTTCATTTTTTGGTAAATCAAGAAGTGAAAGTGTTAGTTTTCTTTGTAATGAACCGTAATGAACCAAAAATAAGGAAGTTGAATAGGGGGGAAGCTAGCTGCATGATCCGATGGTGCTCTCACCTTCCGAACCAATTAATCACGGTAAAGACTCAGGGTAAATGTATTCAGGGGATCAAGAGAGGGGTTGCTTCCAGGAAATCCCCAACCGTGGTAGACGGGAAACGTTTACTTGTGGAGTCAGGTGATAAGTGAGTTGTTTCGACGGGAACTTACTGTTGTCCCCACGATTTTCTCATTTTCTCTAGCAAGTTGGTCAAGAAAGAACCTTAATTCGTTAACTTCAGTCTATAAACCTATAGCTCTATTTTAACACTGCAAAATCTAGAACAACCCTTTGTTGTACTTCCTGCAAGTTGTAGTGTAGTAGTGTAGTGTAGGTTATAATTTGGAAGTTCCGTGAGTGAATCCCCCCCCCCCCACATTTGATCAGATCTGACGTCATCATTGCAATGACCAAACGTCAGAACGTTAGGGCGTCGTTGAAACAACATTTCCACTTTTTCGTGAAATGTCAAGACGCTGGAGAAAGACGTAGGAAAAATAGACCTTGTACATCGACGACTCAATGACGTCATCCTTTAGGCAGAACAATGGAACACGTGGCCTGGCACGCAAAGAATTCGGCCTGCACCTGTCGCAGACTATGCGCGTATTCGACTGGTTGACAAATCAGCTGTCTGCATTTGTCGTGTTGGTTTGTTTTGCCCCCAAAAGAGGGCGTACTTTCCGCTCTTTGACATCATATGCACAAGGTCTATTGGCCTTCAATGATGCAAATGATTATGAGGGAAATATCTACAGTAGCCGTAGCGTGTGCAGGATTTCGAAAGTGGGGGCACAACCCGCGATTTCCCCCAACTGAAACGGATTTTGATGACCTTTTTTTTCCTTTTTGCTTTTTCTGCACTTTTCTGTACTTCAGTTTTTGGCGGCGACTTGGCGAACTTGTGCTACTAGAATTTTCGAGGACTTTTTTCCTTTTTTTTTTTTTTGCTTTGACAACCATTCTTCTGCCCCCACGGGGGCTGGTGTATGGTTAAGATTTGAATGCTCAGTGTGTCTCTTCAAACTTCAACCCGTAAATCCACCGAATGAGTGATTTTCCCCCAACTGTCTTCGGAGGTGGGGATGCTTGCGCCCCCGCCCCCTTTAAACACGCTACTGCAGTAGCTACTCTCGAAGAGGGCTGAAAAATATCTTTGTAAAACATTTTTGAAATGCAAGGTAAATGCATTTCATAGAAAGCCTTTTCTCATACGAACAAGTAATCTATAGCTATAAACACCTAAAAATCATTTCATGTCAGTTTTGTTACTTTCTGATGTTGAAATGAACTTAGGGAGAATTTTCCACAGACATCACTGGGGGAAGGAGCCGAATGATGTTTCTGACGGCGCTGTCATGGAAAGGATATCTACTGAAATGCGTGTTGGTGCAAAATATTGAGCAAACTGACAGAAAATTATGAAAAATGTTTTACCCTTTCACATACAGAGAGAACAAAGTCACAAATATATATATTTACTGATCTTCATCATGTGGATTGAAATCTTCGTTATTTTCAAGGAGATGTGTCTGATTACTATTTTTTTGTGTTTACTGTAATTCAGTCATGTATTGCAGTCCAGTTAGGCCCCGATTTTAACAACTTTTAACATGAAATGCACAAAAACTTCCACTTTATTAAAGTTAAAAAGAAAACGTATTTTTTTACTTGGCAGAGGTTTATTTTTTGTGATTCCAACACTGCGATTCACTTTTTTTGTGGTCAAACTGTCCCTTCCGCAAAGCTATAAGAACAAGAAAAAACGTTGCAAATCCCCTTGGATTACCAAAGGTGTTTTTAAGACGATATCTGTGAAGATTAAAGTATTCTGCAGTCATGTAGCCCGGACTCGGACATGTGATTAAGAGTGAATGAAAAGTGTAAATTCACTCCAAAAATTAAAGAAGTTCACTCCAAGAAAAGTGAAAATTCACTCTGTAACGATTTCCTGCAAAGATCACTCTTTTGGTCCCTGTAGGTACTCTAATCAAGAGTAAATCTTAGCTCAATTGGAGTGAATTTCACCCTTCTTGGAGTGAATTTCACCCTTCTTGGAGTGAATTTCGTCTTCTTAGAGTGGATTTTCACTCTTCTTGGAGTGAATTGTATAACTTAGAGTGAACTGTATAACTACTACGCTTCTGAGTAAAACGACGTGCTGAAAAAGGGTTAATATTCTCTGTCAAACTCTAGTTGCCCCTTTAAGAGTCATGTACCTAAGGCAAGGTCATACTAAAACGATATCAGATCGAATTTCGCTCCAATTTTTGTGAGTTTCTATTAATATCTTCTCCATCTTTCGTCTAAAAGAAACAAAAATTTGCCAACCATGTGTAGATGTATGAATTGCATCGTAGGACTACGAAATTCTAAGGTATACCAATTATTCCGTGACGTCACATCCGCAGACAGCCTTTTATCGGATACGCGTAGTCCGATAAAAGCTATTTTCAATGTGACATCACGAAAAAAATAGCTTACATTTCATTCCATGGTCTTCTCATGCCGATCATATATTTACAAAATAAAGCAAATTTTTGGCTATTTCAGACAATGAATGGATCCGAGACAAAACTCACAAAACTTGGAGAGAAATCAGATAGGATATCGCTGTAGTGTTAACTGGGCTTAATTCTTTTTCTTTTCATCCAGTAACTCATAACAAACTTATCAGTTTTATTTGTAAACTGGCGAGTCACAAGTCCCTGAGTTTCAATTAAATTACTGGCAATATGCTAAACTTGTATGTGATTATATTGTGGCACCTCTCAAATGTATAATCAAGGTCAACCTTTTCGACGGGATTTATTCCGGTGGTCTAAAAATTGCCAAATAATCCAAATTTTTAAGTCTGGTGATGCTAGCTTATTTTCTTATTATCGTCCAGTGACAATTCTACCTGCACTATCAAAGGTTTTTGAAAGACTGGTGACTTTGTGATTTTTTGAAAATATGCTGTCATCTTCAATGGGTCGTGTGTTTTTTTTTTAAAGTAAACTCTCAACTTATATGGCTTCTCTTAAATTTTTTGATGATGTAGAAAATAATATGCACTATAAACTTCAGAGTGTAGCTTTATTTACTGATTTATCTAAAGCTTTCGACACATTAGATCATGAAATGTTACTTCATAAATTATTTTTTAAAGGTAAGGGTGCCGTGGATTTTAATTGGTTGAAAAGTTATCTCAAGGATTGTAAACATTTTGTCTTATTTTAGTTTAATAATTCTCCCCCTCAAGATAACTAATGCAGGGGTATCCCATGGCTCTAATCTAGGCCCATTTCTATTTTCTTAATTTGGTAACAGTATATATGTAACAATATATATATATATACTACTTTAACGTAAGATGGCAATCTTATGAACTCGACTTTGCGGGAAATGCAGTCACCTAGTTTGAATAAGTGTATTAGGCTATCCTATTTCATTAAAAAAAATTATGGGATGTTGTTTCTGACTGTGCTGCTCATAAAATATGATCAATTTTTCATTCGGATATGGAGACAATGAGTTGAAGTACAGGCTGTGCAAAATTCAAGGCAATTTGACAAATTTTAGTGTCATTTTTGTTGTATTACTCCGCTCTGTAAAATGCCCTCTTTAAGTAGCTGTTATGGTGAGAAACACGCACCTGTCATTTAAGGACCTCTAGCTCAAAATTTCATTGGTCATGGTATGGAAATTTGAAAGTGCCATGAAAGCCATTATTGTGAGCTACGACCAGACTGTTAGCATGTCTCGGTTGAAAACTTCTACTGGAAGCTAGGGGCACAGAAGTAGCCTAGTTTAGGTCATGTACTTGCTAAAACTCTTCATTCACGAATGCCATAGGAATATCATAACTCTTGTCTTACTGGACAATATGCTATTTTCATCTTGTTTAAGATTTTACTGAGCGTCATCAGTCTTCATAAACTTATCCCTGCACTAATCTTATCACGTGACTACTACATTGATGCCCAAAGTTTTCAAGCTGGTATCAGCAGAATTGCCACGTACTAAGATTCCACCTGTCTTAACACTATATACAGAACATGTATCACCATCAACGATTCGAGAATGTTTTTCTAAACAAACCTTCAACATTGTGTCATTTTACTATAACAGTTTCCGTCCCTATCAGATAGAAGAATAAGTTAGACGAGTCATCAACACTGATTACTGTTTTAAATGTTTTTAGTTTTTCCTTCCTCTATTTTACAATCCGATCTCGATAAGCCGAAGACACTGAGAATAACAATTTTTACTGCCTTTTTATATTCATGCGTCATTTGACGTGTGACCACCCGTAGTTCCTCGATTAAATACATTCAGGTGGTTATGTAGAATATAAATTGATAATTTATTTCACCCCTGCCCTGAATGGGTAAGACCCTTATGGGGTTCTTATCTCTTCCGTACACCCGCCATTGCCATGCGTACAACTGTCACGGACACACACGAATCGAACTTCCCCAGTATACGTTTTATAAGAGGCATTAGAGAAGAATAATTTGGTCTAAACTTGTTCTTAGGTTTAGCAAAATCATCCGCATGATTCATTGTAATAACCGAGGAGATCAAGTCATTACAGTGTAATACCAATAACTCACATTTGGAATTTGAATGGCAAAAATAAACCGCAAGTGTCGGTATTCAAATTTGGCACTAACTTACTGAAGAGTCAATACCTCATCCAAACTGTAATTTCTCATAAATTCATAAGTTTAAAAACTGTAAATGGTTGGTAATATTAACTTGATTTAAGTTTCCTTTTCAATTCTAATCTTGGTTACACACATTTATGTTTGTCGCCAACGGCCAAGATTTTTTCTAAATATTGGGGGGAGGGAATCCCATTTCCCCCAAAAAATATTCTTTTAGAAATGAAAGTCAATGGGCGATTTTTTCAAATATTAGGGGACATGTCCCTGGTGCACTGGACCACCGTGTTAAACGTGTGATTCACCAATGCTTCTTCTAACAAACATTCTCAACGCTCTCTATTTTGAGTATGGTTACAACCATTTTCTTTAGAATCAAACCCCGCTTAATGGTGGCAGTTTCCCCCACTTCTTCAAATTCACACCATGGGCCTATTTTTGACAGATAAACCTAAGATTTCCACACTCTAAAAACGTCCATGTAGGGGCAGTGACACAAATCCGGGTCATTTGCAGTGATCAGAATTGAATAAAAATGATCTAATTTGGACCATTTTTATCTAAATCTGATCAAATACCTGATCCAGATTCCTGGTCGATGCATTAGGCTTTGCCTTGACGTAATCAGAGGGCAATCATTTTTAAAGTAAGTCGCCTCATGGTGATCACAAGGCTTTGGCGTTAATGTCACACATGAGTGTTTTAACAGAATATGGGTTAGTCCAGGGGTGGCGCCAGGATTTGCCCGACAGGGGGCCAGCTTTTCAAAGCCCCGACAAAAGAGATGAGTTAGTCCCGGTGAGACGTGATTTTGCAGAATTTGAGGCGTGCGTAGCGTGCCGAAATTTTTGGCTTTCTTTTTAAGAAATACTTAAAATGAAGAAAAAGTTTTAATTTTTTAAAAAGAAATTTGGCTTTTGTAAAGATCATTAAAAAGTTGGGGTGCTTATTGAAGAATCTGTCCTTCATATGGGCAAAATCAAAAATTTTATATAGACGACAGCTGAAATTCTTTTGGGGTTACATATTTAATCGTACTAGGCAGAATTGGCTTTGATTATTTGTTGTATGGACTATCCATCGAAATTGGAAAATTTTGCCACTTTTAACAAACTGAAGCTTATGCTGGTGAAAATTGTAATTTTATGACAAATTTGGGGGTTTTATGGAAGAATATTTCATTCTTATAGAAAATTTAAGTAGGGATGATTTGTAGTTTGTTGGGGTTTACCGAATATCATCATGCAGATTAAGGCCCTCGGACCATATTGAAAAATTTTCCCGCGGAAGAAGTTTGGCTTCCCATATGTTTATAGTTTTATATTTTATGTATTGGCATAGGCGTACGGGAACGTTTCAGTTTGGGAGGGGCAGAATTGTCTTTTTTGTCCGAAAAATGTTATCCTGCTCGAAAGACTATCTAAGTGGAGCGCACAGAAAATTTTGAAAATTGAGAACCCCGAGACAGCAGGAAATGACATTTCCCGGGCTCGTAACTAAAAACAAAGCAGTCATTATTTTGAGTTTTTTCGCAACAAGATTTGCACTTAATAACACTGCCCCAAAACGAAGAATAGTTTGCAGGCATGCATTTTTTCTGTTCAGCAATCTGTTCGACCAAAACACTTTCCAAGCGGAGCGCCACCACCAGTTGGCGCGGAGCGTACAGAAAATTGCTAAAAAAATCTGCCCCCACAGACAGCCGAAAGTTGCATTTCCCGGACTTATAACTAGAAATGAAGCAGTCGTTATTTTGAACTTTCTCTGGAATAAAATTTTCACTTCATTAGAAAATACCCAACTTGCTAAGTGATCAGAAAATTAACAGATAAAATGTACTGCTACAATTAGAGGTAATGGTCTTGCCTCTTTTCGGAGGAACTATGCAACGGATTTGAAAACATACTGTTTTTGACTCTGTTAAGAATCTAATTCGTTGTATTCAATTGCAAGGTCCACTGAAAAAGATGAAATTTTCTACGTGGCTGCCTGAACTAAAGAAAATGATTTTACTTCAAACGCATTGAAAATATGTCACGTTACAAGGTGGCTTCAAATGAATTTTCAGTCAGACTTGTGCAGAGACATTCTCAAACTAACTGTTTATCATTATGTGTAGCTGAAAACATGGCTGATTTTCATTACTGTTGCTAGAATTCTGCTGTCAAGGCAGGCTAGATGGCAGACCATTGGGCACTGCATGCACATGAACAACCTCCCATCCGATTTTGTAGGTAGAATTCGGAATTTTGAGTTTCCTAGAAGAATCTGGTCTTTTAGTAAACAAAATAGAGAAGATCGTCCCGGTGACTATAAGTTTATCAGGTCTACACCTTTTATCGTGGGTCGGTAGATGAAGGCTTCCCGATGAAACTGGATTTTCTCATCAACACGGTAGGGCAGCCTTCGCCGAGGAGACTTTTTTTTTATTTTTTTTAATTTTTTTTAGGCCTCCCCGACGAAGACGGCGACCTTCCACGGGGGGTCAGTGTTCCTCGACGGGGGGGGGGGGGGGGTCATGGCCCCCGGGCCCCCCGCTGGCGCCACCCCTGGGTTAGTCTTTCTTAATCTGATTCCAAATTAGGAAACTGAATTACAAAACTGTTTTTTTATTTCAAATAAATGATCACCTGGTTGATATCGAAGGATTTTAACACTTTTTATTAAGTCCTCCCGACCCTCTGGCAAAGGGCAGTTTGGCGAAAAGAATCTTTAAATTGCTTTCCAAAGAAGCTGTACGTCCACTCAAGGACAACACTTGACCAACCTCACGGCCCTCAAACCATTTACATCATTGGTCTGTCATGTATGGCTCCATTCTAGACTGGATGAAAAGAACAGATACTACACATGATCTTAGGATTTCAACAAGATGATCATTTACTTGAAAAAGCAAGTTTTTATCATTCCGTAAATGCATTCCAAAAGAGATTTAAACTTTTTTACCCAAATAAGGGAACTCCCATTGTCTGCAAACAGCTCAATTTAATAAGTATGAAATGGAAAACAAAAATGACTAAATGTAGAAACAACATCAATAAAAATTACCGGAATTTTTTTTAAAAATGAAACATTATAGTTTTATTAAAGCGTATCGCAGACCGAGTGTTTGGTCTAACGGTAAGAGCATCCGCCTCTCAAACGGAAGATCCGGGTTCTATTTCCAGTTTGAGTCAAACCAAAGACTCTAAAATGGAACCTACTGCCGATGAGCGTGATGCTCCGCATAGCCGATGTAGGAAAGTAGCAAAAACAAGTCAGTGAGCCACAACTGAAAAAAAAAAAGGCCGTGGCCGACTCGACTAGAAACAACAGGTCTGAAACTGGGCCGTAAAGCTCTATCTAACTGAAGCGAGTCGCCATGTCCCTTACATTCTATTTTGAAGAAAAGAAAGAAGAATATCCTTACCTCCATTTTGTTCTTCTGTTTTGAAACCATGTTTTAACTTGAGCATCTGTCATTTTCAAAGCTTTTGCCAGGCTGGCTCTCTCGGAGGAAGCTAAATATTTCTGTCTGTGAAAACGTTTCTCCAGTTCGCAAATTTGAAGCCTTGTAAATGATGTGCGAGGTTTCTTTCGTTTGGGTGGCGTCCTGTTCTGGTACGGGTGCCCGATTCTTCTTGTTACTAGAAAGAACAAACAAAATCTTATGTAGTCCCTGGTTGTCCAACCTACGGCCCTCGGACCATGGTCCTGTCCACCGCAAGGTTACGTCAGGCACTTAAAGATGATCTATAGTACAAAGATTTCAGTAATCAGATTCATTGATGACAACTTTAGGCTACACGTACCGTCCGCCGCCGGCGGCGGCATTTGATCAACCATTCCAATTTTCTACGAAACTCAGTAGCCTACATGTAACTACATTGGAGTGTGGTCCACGAGGGTGGAGTAGGAATGATTAAGAAGGAACAATGAAGAAATTGTGCCGAAATATTCTGACCGAACACCATCATATCCGCTTAAATTTATTCATCCATTAAATCAAACAAGAAAACGAAACAGTTTTTCCCACGCCCAATGATTGTTCAGTACTTCGCTGAAGTCACACGCTGATGTGACAGTAAAGACTCACAAGGTTGTTCTAGGAGAATTCTCGGAATATCACACCCTCGAAATTCAACAGTTCAAGTTTATACATGGAGCCAAAGTGCAACGATCAACTCCTTCGAAGCAATTTTATCCTGGACCATTTTCACCACGTGAACTACACAACCAAAACAAGTACAAACCAAGGGACTTCTTTAACGTCGGAAAGGTTAAATCTTCAAGGGACGTGAATTTTCGAGGGAAACTCGTCCTGGATAGGAATTTTCTGTAGGGAAATAACTTCCATATTGGGAAGGGGAAAGGGGGTGGGGGCTCGATTTCGTGATCATACTGTGACGGCATGAACACGTCATTGGATGTTTGAGCATGTGTGAGGGTGTTGTCATGACATTTATTCCACATTTTAGCTTAAACAACAAATATCTCTATCCCTTACACATCCTGGTAAAATTTATTTGTCATGCCGTCCCCAAAGTAGTGTTATTTATTCATGGAAAATTGGTTGTGTAATACTCTTGTGTTTTTATAAATTATAACACCGTTCTCTGGTGTGATAGAGGATTAACAGTACAAGAGAACACACAATGGGCAGCGATGGTGTTTATGTGCGTGTGGGGGGGGGGGGGACATGTCAAATATTTCAGAAATCGTCCATCCCGCTACAAACCTGGAAATTTATATAGAATTTCTTAGCAAATTTACGTATCTATTTGTTTCCTATAGTCTTTGTACATCCGTCAGTGTATTGCATCTTATTTTTTTTATTGAAATACCGCATGTTGTGCCAATAAATTCATCACCAACATATGTTTCATCCTAACAGACTGGGATAGCAATGGAGTAGGGAAAAGAAGCCAGTGGGCCACAACTGGAAACAAGGCCATGGTCGGCTCGACTTTAACCAATTGGTTGGAAACTGGGACGTAAAACTCCATATAACCTAACTTAACAGACTGGTGGAGGCTGCGTTAATACCATATTACTTAAAGACCTACATAGAATGAAGAAGACAACCAAACAGATGAAAGAATTCTTCTCCCTCTTGGTTTTTCAAGATGTCCTTCTATCCTATTTTACCTACCGGCTAGGTTGTTAATAAGTCAGGCTTATTTTACTCCTTTAAGTCATGTAGATGAAGAGAATAATAAATCTTCATTTTGATCCAACGGTGAGCTTTAGAGTTCAAAAGTATCGATGGATTTCTTATCAATGAATTAATCAATCATTCTAAGTGAGCGATAAACACGCTGCAGGCAGTCACTCATATGGTGTGATACATTTATGATACATGTACCCAGAATGCATTTCTCTTCCTGTTTCATATTGTTCACTTTACTATACTTTTCACAGAGCTGTCCGATTATTATTTTGTTTTCATACACATCGGTATTGTTATCAGTTTAGTCAAACTCTCCATGATTGATAGAGGTCCGTTATCGAAAAATATCTATATTTCGTGTGAGCTTCTACGTGAGTCATTGCGGATTCGTAGGTAAATTATTTATGCTAGTCATTACTTTACATCGTATCTTTCTATTTCGCGGTCTTTCATGTTGTCCTAATCAGAGACGCAATAAGCACATACCATCTTAGCATGAGTGTGTTAACTGTCTGTCCTCACCTTCGTTTAGAAAAGAGTACATGAAGTTGACACTATCTCTGGAAACAGTAAATCCGAACCGCTTCAATATCGCATTGTATCTTATTGCATAATTAATGTATTTACATAAACATGTCGGCAGATGTCATTAAGTAATAGACCAATCAGCGGTCTATTTACAAAGAACCTTGGTGATGATAGATGGTAAGCTTTCCTGCAACGACCTCCATTCATGTAATATTCATGCAATATTTAGATTCAATATACAGGAAGTGGTTCTAAAATTGCCTGTCCAAAATGACACTTTTTCATTGAAGATTTGTCAAATGTGCTTATCACATGGACGATTTGCTCAGTTAGAGGACGACATATCAGCTCAGCCAGTAATAGTTGGATGCAGATCACATACTCGTTGTAAGGGGAAGGGGAGAGGGGAGCTTCCTTATAGACGAATCCGATTAGCGCTTGTTTTTAGTGACTGTAGTCAGCCATTAGTGGGGTCCATCAGCCTTTAATTGTCTTCATTTATTGTCTACGTAAATTTCAAACCCTCATATTCAGTGAAGTTGAGAAAATCAAGATACCCCTTAGTGTACAACCATCCATGGAACAGGTAAGGAAGGAAATTTGAAGATTAAAGGTAATGGACCCCAGTAATGGCCGACTAAAATCAGACCATCACAATCTGTCCGGATTCGTCTATAAGAAAACTGTTGTCGTTCCGAAGTTTACCTTTTACTGGAAAGGCACTTACCACTGGAAGTCGTTTGACCCCATTTAGTGTAACTTGTGGGTGAGGGGTCTCTTAAGACCTTGTGTATTTTGTTCCAGCCGAACAGAGGTCGACAAGCCAGCAGAAAAGCGTTCGAGGGGCGAAGCCCTTCAATAGAAAAACCACTCTGTAGTATTTTGTCGGGCTAGAGTATGAAGAGAAGTGGGTGATCACAGCATCACCATATAGACGAATCCGATAAGCGCTTGTTTTCAGTGAATGTGCGCAGCCATTAGTGGGGTCCATCAACCTTCAGCCATCCTCATTTATTGTCTAAATGAATTTTAAACCCTCATATTCAGTGAAATCGAGGGAATCAAAATACAATTCAGTGTACAATCCATCCATGATAGAGGTAAACAAGGAAATCAAAAGATTAAAAGGTGATGGACCCCAGATATGGCCGACTGAAATCAGACCATCACTTGCTGTCCGGATTCGTCTATAGCAGTAATAAAAAAGTATGTGATTCTGCTTTAACTTGGAGCCTGACGGTATTCAAAAAAGCTCCACCACAATCTGAACCATTTGATATGAAAACCACTGACACTACTCAATGGCATTCAAGATTTACCATTGGAGCTTTTGCTCGGGAAGGGGAAAAGAACATCGACATCAGAATTTATATCAAAATCAATTACTTTGTGGTATTCAACTCTACGGGAACAAGCCTCATAGATAAGGACGGGGTTTGGACGAAGAACTCGTTGAAGACTTTTCCTCTCCTAGAAGATCGAAAATTACCCCATTGATGTATACATTTTTACACGTCTCTGAGAATTCCCCCTCCTAGAAGCTTTCTTGCCCCCTTCAGTGCCTTACCTAGCTAGGGGTCTGTGCAGGAAATGAAAACATTACCCCTTTCACAGGGACCGCGGAGACGGGGGGCTATGGGGGCTTTAGCCCCCGCACTTTTTTGCTGTGGGTATTTTGGGCCGCCTTAAACTGCATTTTGGGCCGTCTTAAACTGCATTTATTTTATTGGACATATTGGGCCGCTTCGATGGTTAGCCCCGCACTTCAAAATTGGCTCCGCGACCTCTGTTTCATGACATCACTCGTTCTTCGTCAATTCTGGCCCATATCAAACCAGCGAACTTCCTACCAACCTTTCTTTTCATTTTTTTTATTCTTGTATAGGTGGCGAAAGTGTGGAAGAAAGGTTTCATCACGGACTTCCTATATATAAGGACAGAGCATGTAACGCGTACTTCCTATCCGCAGAATTTTGCCACCGAGTCAAAAAAGGCGCACCAAGATGGCACCAAGAAGTTGTAATTTGTATGATTTCACGACGACTGTGTAATATTTTACGCAAAAGTTAAATGTGAACGAGAAACGATATCATATTCCGGCAATACATGTAGCGATTCTGACCTTACCTTGTATTATTTTGAAAATATTTCAACTTTCTTGCAAAATTTTTTGGTTTTAATTACTTGAGCAAGTCCAAACTTTTGACAAAACCATAGCAGACAGTCATCTTGTTACGCCCATACTCACACATACGGTCGCTACAATCTACCGTGCAGTATGCTCTATGTATAGTAAGTCTGTGGGTTTTATGTATGTAGCTGCAATGCAATTGTGGACAGAAGCACCTGGCTGTACCGGACTGCTTTTCTCGGGAAGAACGGGGACCTAAATACTAGAATTAATTGCTCAAATTTTGAGACAAATTACCTGCCCGATTTAGTAAGGTTTCTGATATTTGGGGGAAACCTAAGTCCAAATGATGAGGCATAACCCTTCAATTCCTCAATATGTTTTAATTTACAAAATGTCACAGTCGCACCTCTTGATATTTTGTTTTGTTTGATAATATTTTACGTATCTGACTTTTGTGAAATATCACTGCCATGAGATAAAATAACTGGCCAAAGGTATAATGGGGGAAAACCCCATGATGACTCGTCCGGATATTACATTGCTTCTAAAATACGTTAAATTTGCCGAATTGCAGAGACTATTTTCAAACTATAGTTTAGCTTAACTATTCCTGGGGACAAATTTTCAGATAGCGATTTTAGGTTTGTGAAAAGGCTGTCACTCATCAACAAAGACAATATCAGAACATTTCAAATGTAATTCTGTTGAGGGTAGGGGCTGCAAATCAATTAGACATGGTAAGGGCAGGAAGATAAACCTCCCTAGAAAAAGTTTTTCCTCTAAAAGATTTAAAAGTTTCATTGCCAAATTATGCATTTCACTATTCCCCTAACTAGGAAAATTATTTCTCCCACAAGCTTTTCCTCCCCTTTCGGCACCTTGTTTGGGCACGGGCCTAGCCCGCAGTAAGGATGGACAGATGTATCGGATGACACGTCTTAAAGAGAAATGGTGAGATATTGATCATGGTAATTAGTTCCCTTCCCCCCAACCATCATGTCAAACCCCTAGTATCATACTCTGGACAAAGGGGACTTAAAGGACTTATGAGATCCAAATTACGTAGTTGGAATGTAATGTATTTAATGTAACACAGCCGTATATCTCATCATATTCCATAAAATATGACCATCTTACAAGGAATTATTTTTATTGAAGTACACCTGTAATCATGAATAAACATGAGTTAATTATGCAAATTTCACATCACATGATTGGTCCACCAAACTGGCTTATGCTATCCTTTTTTCAAACGTCATCACAAGGACACGTGTGGCATTGGTTTGCCCTTAGCGACTTATAATGCTTGGGGGTTAACTTTATTTACTCAAACAATATTATTATCCCTATAACTTTAGAGGTTATTTATGAAGGACGAAGAAAGGAAACGCCCACACTGAGCTGGACTTGAGAACAGTGTAAGTGTTGATCTAGTTCCGACGGATTCTTAAATTTAGGAATTTTCTCCTTTTTCTGCAGTGAGTTAAAACGGCTGTTTGTGGTTGAAATTTTTCAAACCTTTATTCATTCTGACAATAATACGCGCCATCGTACCTGAGGGCTATAAACCTTTTCCTCCAAATAGCAATTACACTGGATGTGGGATAAAGTTTTCGTACGCGTCCTTGTTGTCAAGTTCAATTTACTATTGCGAAAAACGACGCACTCACAAATTGTATCCCAAAATGCTTTGAAATAGTTTTTTTTTTAGGATAGGGTCTTTAACCAGAACTGTAGTGATATACACCGAACAATAAATATGGACTACGAAGGAATATATAAAACAGTTTTCAAGGATGACACGGAATTCTTATAACGAGGTTAGCAAACAGCGAGAGAAAACAAACACTCTTTATAACCTCATATGCTCTACCAACGTCAGGCCTTAAGCCAACTATGGCATATAATATTTACGATTTTAATGTCTATAAAATTCACATTGGCATATGTAAAACACGCATACACACACCTTTGCAGCCTTGTGCCACAGTGCACGCAGATGCGTTTTGTTATTGTACACCTGCCGGCTATTTGGACAAATTAATTAATTGAGTATCTATGAGCTATGAACATCTTGAAATATTTAATAAAGGAACGGACTGTCATTTTTAAATGCATAATTGCAGCAGTTGTTAAGTAAACACATGCCAAAGGCCACTTGTCCGCTGAACGTTCACTTAAGGGTAAAACTACCGAATAGTGTGAAGGGTATTTGGTGGGCGATAAAGATTTTTGTCAACTTTGGGGATGAAATTGAAAGGTGCCTCGGTGCAGCGTTTCTTTGCAACTTTTGGAACGTAAATGATTTTTAATGGTAAATTTTGGCACCATTTCGGGTGCATTCATTACCAGTATAAATTCTTTTCGAAGAGGTTTCACCCAGTACTACATAGCTTTGTACTAATTCTTTAGTTGTCTTCATCATCATTTTTTATGAGGTTAAAACTTCATGGTTGACTTTTCATACTGTTCAAGTGCATGCATCATACATGTTTTTGTCATTATGCGCATTTTGTTTGTGGGAAGCCTAGGGCTTTCATGGGTGGGAGGGGGGCCGGGGGAGGGGGCCGGGTTGTTAAGAGGGGTTTTGTAAGGGTTAGTTCTGGTCTTGTATCCTTATTCATTACCTTTCCCTTTAGTTTTTTTTTTTTAATTTTCTGTCCTTTTTTCTTTTTCTTTTTGCTTATTTGTGTTTACTACACAACTACCTAAGGTAACTTTCTTTTGTTGTTTTGGGGAGTAGAACTCTCGACAAGCCCCTCAGGGTTTTTTAGTTTTACTCTCATCTACTTCAGTGCTATGTATGTACTGCATTCATTACGTTTGTGTATCCATACATTTTGATGATGTAGAAAAACAAATAAACGAAACGAAACGAACCCTTTATATCTCACGGCCATTATAAGCTGATACGGGCAAAAATATGACCTAAACAAGTTTCAGAAAAGTAAATGTTTTTCTTTTTCTGTGCGACGGGAAAGTATCTTAGAACGACCTTTTGTTATGGATAGCCTATACTGTAACTTGTAGCTAGATGTGGAATAGTTGAAACATGCAGGATCGTCTTTATACGTCAAAATATAACTAATCATCTAAGTACGTAGCCAAAGCGAGGGGTGACCCAGAAAATGGCAAAACATAAACATTTTTTTGTTTGCGACAACTAAATTGCACCATTTCTCGTCTGGAGACACAATCCCAAAGTAAGCGCCTGCTTAGGCAATGTAGATTCCATACTATTTAACAACTGCAGAAGTTTGCGGAAGACAACATCTTCATATCTTTGCAACTTCACAGAAACGAACAAAAAATCAAGGCGTGGAGTTTTCTCTCTCACCTTGAGACAAAAACCCTTTCTCTACTAACACTCAACCAAATATAAAAATTAGTTTAAAGGTGAATGCAGTCATCCCAATTTGGATATGTGTAGTAGACTATCCTATTTTATGACTGGTTCATGAGGATCATGTGACAATATTTTGCTTTTGCATTGTAAACATAACGGAAATTAGCTCATAGGTTTACCTTGACTAGTGTAATAAAATACGGTATGTTTTAAAATTCCATGAAAGATACTTGGGAGAAAATTAGGGGAAATTTGTGTTATTTAGCTGTTGTTACACAATAAGTTTAGGGCGGTACAAATTTTCAATGAATGGTCAGATCTAATTTGGTCAAAGATATCACTATTTTGCATCTAAGCCTCCTAAAATGAGCAGATTCTTCAATAATCCCCCAAATTTTCAAAATTCCTTACAGGAAACTCAGAATATAAAATTTTCTCTGTGCAATGTATATGTTTCATATTTAAAAATGTTTGTTCAAAAGGACCCAGATTTCGACACGCTCCGCGCGCCTGAAATGACGTCCCTAATACAGCAGTGTTAACAATTTAAAAAAAAAATCGGAAAATTTGGTCTAGCTACGTAACTACGTATTATGCCCAAATTGTAGATACTCCTTTTGAAAGGGGGGATTTGCTTGGGGGTCAGGTCCACAATGTCGTAGCCGAGGCGAAAAATTGAAGGGCGGCTGTTCGAAAACGGCCAACGTAGAACGCCACGATCGCTTAGCATGTGGTTGATTTACTATTTGTAAATCTCGGAGCGGGATTTATCCCCTGCCTCCTTAGGTTACGGACCTTTACGGGGGGGGGGGGGGTTAAACAATTGCAGTGCCCTTTCCTACAGTTCCAACTCAAAACCTTGCATATAGGGAGGATATAGACACAAATAATTAATATACGATAGAGGCAAACCCAAGGATGAATTGCACAAAGGTCTCAACTCAAAATCTTGACAAGGGAAAGAAGTACTGTATGTCTAAATTCACAAGTAATTCTAACTTCACAAACCAAATCGAATATCTGGATTAACGCTGGCTATGAAAACCGCTTGAAACGGCAAGGGCGGCAGTCCCAAATTTACTTTGAAGCAACAGCTAAATCTCACAATTTTCTTCTTATTTGTCTTCAAAGTATCTTTCATAATAAGAACTTCAATATTGCATGTTCAAGGTAAACCAAACAGTTACTTCTAGTATATTACGCATTTGAGGAAAAAAAAAACATATCGTCACATGACTTTAAAGAGCCAATCATGAAACAGGACAGTCTACTACACTACTTCAAGTTGGTGTAATACATTTCCCCTTTAAACATCCTTTGCGCTCATCGGCGGCTTTCTACGTAACAGATGGACCTAAATGTAAAGTGCTGACAGCCAAGGGTCGGGATCAGCAGAGACACCTCATTAGACCACTAATGTGAATCTTACTACCCCCGGGGATAAATCAAGACACACTACACAGAGAATGAAAACACATTCGAAGGGTTACTCGTGCGTAAAGCTTATGAATATTATATTCCATGTGTTTCGTTGCTTGACATAAATTTAATCCGTCTGTCTTTGCCCTCCCCTCTTCATCTTCCAATGGAAATAATTTCGAGTTACATGTCCCATTTCAGTTAACAAATTTCTATATAATTGTTCACATCTATAAGGGCAACACGTTAGGCTGACAATAGAGACATCCCAATAACCAGAGGGCAAGGAGAACTTGGCTGGAGATTGAGGCGCTCGCGACACGTGGCGGGTTTTCATCAGGCGTCCCTCGGGGAATAACTTAAACGAGAGTATATGATTTAACCAGATGGCGGGGAATTCAGTGTCTATTCCGGCGTCCCATAGAATCAGGTTGTGGGCTATCAATAAAACTCAAAGTTAATATGAGAATAAGTAAATTACGTGAAATGGAGAGGCAAATTATAAGCAAACTCTTGACGGAGGATAGGAACCCTTAATCACAAGTTAAATAGCCTAGTGATGAAGGAAATAAAACGGAGATTGACTAAAATATCTTTCTATAGGATGGTAAAAAGGGGGACAAAATCTCGAGAGGTGGCTTGTTAGTGTCTATCGGTGAAGCAATGAAAATCTTTCTTTGTAATTTTTTGAAAGTATTTAATAATTCATCGGAAATGCTTGAATTTGATATATTTCCGTTTTATTTATAGCGTATTTACGACTTTGACTTTTATACTGCGGAGAGGAGGGAGTTTTAAGTGACATTGTGTGACTTAAAGAGACGAGATCAAAATTATTTTTTTAATTATTCAGGACTCAAGACGACAAAAGTCCTAATTTGTTTTACTTTCGAGCCTTACTTTCTATGTACTGCAGTATAATGATCTTTTCAGCATATATTACATAATTCATGTAAGGGCAAATCATCTTAATTTCATACGTATTAACTTACATGGTCAGAAAAAAGTCTACACTAAAGATGGTGGAAAATAGCAATCTGATGATTGCACATCGGCTGCCCAATGTTTCAATTTGATTTAATTTTTCCTCGTCATAATGACGTCCTTAGACGTAACGGTAACACTATCTATATTTATTTTTTTTAGTTTTATTTTTATGGGTAATTAAACAAAATGTGACAAAGTTAGAGCTCTTATGGTTCCTTAAATATATCTTTATTGTTCGAATTGACCGCTGAAACCTTCTACCATTGAATCTGAGAGCAGGACATTATGCATTTGCCTTTTGTGAAACAGGTGGTATCACTTAAAAGGCACGATCAGTCGCCCAAACTTGTTTGGAAGCAACAGCTAAGCCTCATAATATTCTTCCTATTTCTCTGTAAAGTATGTCTTTTATAGTACTTTAGGACTTCAATATTGCATAATCAACCCTTAACCAAGAAGTTGCTCTTAGAAAAAATTCAAATTTGAGGAGAAAAAATATTGTCACATGACTTTCAAGAACCAATCATGAAACAGAAAGACTATACCAAACTATACTTCCGGTTGGGATGGCTGAATTTGCCTTTAAGAGTGCTCTTAAAGCTGTGCTCTTTAAGAGGTTAATATACGCCATTTTGTGGTGATTGGCCGTCCTACAAGCGGTAGTAGTCTTTTAACTGAATTTTTTGTGATTGCAAAAACCGACAAACTTGGTCAATGGAGGCCAATCATTTTCACTTTGTATACGTTACAAATTCGCCAGTGTGTTTCATGGGAACAGATTTTGTCCCCTTCAATTAATGGTCTTGATATGTCTGCGTGGGTTATACTTTAAGGCGTCGCTTCGTGCTAATTAATCTACATTTAGGCGACACCTGACTTTAAGTCGACAGTTAACTGTCCGCTAAATGCATAAGTACCATTTGAAATAATTTTGTGAAAATTTTGTGAAATCTATAACTTTAGATTGTTCTTCTTGGTCTAGAAAGCCTCTGAAAAAATTGTTTAGGGTGGGGGTGGGTTACAAAAATTGAAATTTAATGCTCAAGTCAAAGTACCCGTTGTTGTAAGAGTAAAGTTTAGTGCAATGTTTATTAGAGACACTTAAATGATTTCTGTTACACTCATCATATATTTGTAGTCCTCCAGGCTGTGTCTGACGTTTTGGCAAATGTTTTCTAAAATATCAGTGCTCTTTATTGTTTTTCTTTAGAGGTTAGCAGATGTAACTACAATCTTGACTTCCAACATAAAGCTGTAATATTTTGATTAGAAAATATTTAATAGAGGGCGCACGGCTAATTAACATATCTTATAATTATTTAACGTCAGAGTCAGTGAATGGCGTTCAGCTAATTCGTAGGAGCACATGTCTGAACCAATATCGCATCAATTGATATTTTATTTGCACTCTTGCGGTAAACCAATGAATTCACACTTTTCCAACAAAGTATAACTTGGATATATAGAGTTTATTTTCTTTTCTAAGGGCGCAAGGACCACATATGCACCCCTAAAAAGGATCAGTTCTCTTAAGACAAACCATGCGCCATAAATGACAAACAGAAAGAAATGTCATTGGCGGAGAAATAAACTATAGTTCAGGTGATTTTAAAGTAGAGTTATTGTCTCTCTAGCCCACGAAATATATGTGACGCTTATGTTGGCTTACATACAAAGTACAGCTAGGGGAACGAGAGTGAATGAGTGAGTGGCGAGCAAATTTTATCCAGTCATAGCCGGGAGTGGGTGTGGGGGAGAGAGTGAATGAGTATTATTATTTCAAAGGGCAATATGTCACCGTTGACCTATATTTTATCACTTAGCTTGTCACACTTCGGATAAAGTGCCGTAGATTACTAGGCCGAGTCACTTCCGTTTTACTTCACCCTATTCATTCGTATATTTTATTTGATACAAATTTTAGCTTGATTTTCTTTTCGCGAAAATCTGGCAAGTGGTCACGTGATTAATGATCGAGCATTAACGACTAATTCCACTACAACAGAAGATGCGGGGGGGGGGGGGGAGTAAAGGACTCTGTATGAAGTTATACATCTGTATTTTCATAGAGTATACCTATTTCTTCAAATACGAATCCCTTTTTTCCTATCCCACAACTCTACAAAATGAATACATTCCCGACCCTTTCCTACGAGCCAACTGCACTCCCGTCCCTACCCCCAATTTGGTGATTTAAATCTTATTACACGTCAAAGCGAGGAAAGCCTTTTTATCAGGCAGACGATGACAGAGACATGGAGAAAAAGAAAAAAATAAAATCGTTTGATATCATTTAAACCACGATATTTCTTGTGGATTTCGTAAGCGGGGAAACTTATCACCCATGTTTAAAGTGGCGCCTCTTGATCGAACATGACCACATTAACCTACATTACAAAGAGAAACAAAGATCTTCAACTACCAAGATCACCGCCCCACTTGACAATTCGACAAATAGGAAGTTGGTGTCAATCGGAACCCTCGGAACCCGGTGTAGACGGTAAAATTGAGAAGGAGTAAAGTCGTGGAGTTTGTTGCAACTTTCCTGTATACCAGGGTTGTCCAACCTACGGCCCGCGGGCCACCACCCGGCCCGCGAAAAGGTTGCGTCCGGCCCGTCAGAAATAATCTTTATTGCAAAATTATTCAATAAGGAGATTAATTGATGACAACTTTAGGTTTCGCCGTCCGCTATGGCATGCTTACTTTTGAATGAAATAATTCATTTCAAATGTCTGCAACATGTAGCCACATTGGAGTGTTGTCCACAGGGGCGGGTTGAGAATGATTCAGGAGGAATATGAAAAAAAAAATTGTCCGAATATTCTGCCCACCACCATCATTTTTTGCTAAAATTTATTTATTTGTTCAATCAAAAACGAAAATGAATCAGTGTTTCCTACGCGAAATGATTGCACTTTGTTGCCTTGGGCGTCGGGAAAAATTGAAAAAAACGACTATAGAATGCGGCCCCTCGTCTATGATAACCATTACATGTGGCCCACCGCTGCGAAAGGTTGGACAACCCTGCTGTATACTCTTCAGTAAGCGGGCAGGAGCGTTCCTCTAAACTTGAAGTAGTGTATAAGACTCTCCTGTGTCATGATTGGCTCAGTTGAGCGTCGTGTAGCAGTATTTTCTCCTCGAATGTGAAAATCACTGGAGAGAGGTTCACTTGATTTAAAGGCAGTCATTCGTCACCCTAAACTACAGTTTCAGTATACATATATCAAATCTCTCAATTGGTACAGCTCTTTGATTGGCATCACATTCAAACAATGCACCATAGCTTAATCACACAGCATGGGCACTGAGAGTGTCTTGATTACACATTATGGATTTGTATGGCCACTGGGACAAGCCATGAAGCAATAAACAAGGACAGTGTCTGGATATAAAGATGAGTTTTAGATAAATGTGGGAGGGGCTAGAAGTAAGTAGGTTCAAGGTTGGGAGAATTGGAACTGTGTGGGATGATAAAAATATGCCTTTAAGTGCTTAGTTTAACTTGAACATGCAATATTGAAGTCATAGAATACCAGTTATTTTATAATTTTTATTTGGAGAGAAATAAGAAGAAAACTTGTGAGATTTAGACGTTGCTTCAAATCAAGTTTGGAGCAGCTGTTTTGGGGCGATGCGCACTGTTTAGCAAGAAATTTCCTAACTGGCTAACGATGACCTTAATTCCCTAACCTAGTCCCGAGCCCGAACAAAGAATACAATCGATACAATACAATGGCAACAACCAATCAAAAAATACCTTGTTAAAACAGTGCATCAACCCGCTGTTTTTGCCTTTAAGCATGTCTCCTTTGTAATGGCCACGCCCCTTAGTTCTCCTCTTCTTTTGTCTAGGCCTATTTAGTTGTAATGACCAACCCTATAGACGAATCCGGACATTTAAGTGATGGTCTGATTTTTATCGGCCATAGCTGGGGTCTATCACCTTTAATCAATTTAACTTTCCTTGCTTACCTGTATTATGGATGGCTGTACTATAACGTATCTTGATTCCCTCAATTTCACTGAATATGAGAGTTTGAAATTCATTTAGATAATAAATGAAGACAATTTAAAGCTGATGGACCCCACTAATGGCTGCCTACAGTCACTTAATACAAGCGCTGATCGGATTTGTTTATAGAGATACGATGATTTTCTGATGTTACTAGATTTCACCCTTAGATATGTGATAATTTAATTTAAATTAAATTTAAATCAAACTCTAAAAATTCTGTGGTCAACTATGCACCGACACAAAGAATGGTCAAATGATTGACTTAATCTATGGTCAAAACTACCTTTTTATGGTCGGATTTGACCATAAATTGGTCACTTTTTTTTTTATCACAGATGTGGTTGATAATGCGACCATAGTTTAAGTCGTTGCATAGTTGACCAAATCAATGGTCATTTTTGATCATAGCTTTTTAGAGTGTAGTATGACTATCCTATTTCATGAGAATAGCTCTTAAGAATTATGTGACAATATTTTTCTTCCCAATTGTGAAATTTACCAGAATACCAAATATGCAATATGAAAGACATGAAATATTGTAAAAGATATTTGGAAGTGACCCCCCTTCCCCCTTCCCCCAAAAAGAGAGATTTAAGGGATGTTTCAAAACAAGCTTTGGGAAACTGCTTATGCCCTTTAACAGTGGCGTAGCCAGGATTGCGTCATGGGGGGGGGGGGGGTTGGTGTCATGGAGGGGGGCATGAGGGGAAAGTCTAAGGATAGAGAGAAAAAACGCTATTTCAGGTGTTTTTTGCATTGCAAGGTTGGATCATGGGGCTTCTAAAACCCCCAAACCACCCCCGTGGCTACTCCACTGCCGTTTAATAAAAATTACTGGAATGAATTGAGCTAGGGTATGTCAAAACCAATATAGTTTGTTAAAGAAACACTCGGCCGATTTCTTTCTTGGAATTTCGATTTATGGATGAGTCAATATAAATATGCGCCTGTTTCATCATCAATTTAGAAATAAGAAATACTGACTCAGTTTTCTGTTACCTTTCTCTCATCAGCGTCAAACACGCGATACAGTACATAGAACAGGACACACCGCAGGGAGTTTAGAGAACATCATGCTGCAGAACATCTTGGGAAACAGGAGGCATTTTTATCGTCTCCTTCCAAATCTGTTTACAAGCCTATTCAATTCTGTTTGTTTTGACTTGGTGCTTTCGGTTACTAGTGCCTCTGTGAAGTTTTAACATGGTATAATATTTGGCAAGGTGGATAGGCCTATAGAAACCATGCAGCAGAAGAGCATATATCACGGGATATTAACAAACCGTCAGGCCTTTCCAACTTATTCATAAAACTGTCGTGTAAGGGGTAAAGACAGTTGACCAAGAGGGAAGATTTATACTCATTCCAATTTGAAGAGTTGTGATAACGTGAGACTGCTAAACGTAAAATACAATCATCTGATGACTCAAAAATCACAACTCGGTCGTTTTGACCCCAACATACACGTGGAAGTTCCTTTCCATATTTCGATGAATGAAGGTAAATAAATTAATGTCATAACAGCTGAAAACTTGGTTTCGTAAGTAAACCATTTTGGGACGATCATTGCATGTATGCTACTGTTTTAGAAAGAGGTATTTCCTTATTAAAGTGGTATTTCTCCTTATGAAGAGTTAAAACCTAAAGAGTATGCCATCTTTGCTGTACGCATTTTATAAATCGCCACGTTCTATGATAAATCAAAATCATCACGAGAATGCAACGAAACCAAAACAGTTGCCCACGTATAAGCCTTACTAGATATGTGCGACTATTTGGTGCGAAAAATCAACAAAGGCTTGATAATTGTCGGGATGAACACTCGGCCATGAAGCGCGGTGATGCAATCCTGTTTGTTGGATAAGTCTCATGTCGAGTAAAGTGAAAAGCATTCCCTACACTGGTTTCACGTAAAAAAGGATCCCTGTAAACTACAAGTACTATTCACATCGAAAATAAAACTCTACAGAATCTCAATATTTTAAAAATTAAAATTATTTGTATTTAAATGAAAGGCAATCGAAAATTTCTGCAAAGAACTACCCGATTTGAAATTGATAAGTATATTATTAATTAATTAATTCATTCATATTTAATTATATTCAATTTAACAGGCGTGCCTGGATCATTTTTTCCAATGAGTAGGGCAAATTGTCTATTAATAGTTCGCATTAATTTTTGTAAGCCGGCCAGTGAGACACAACTGGAAAATGGTTGTGACTGGCCCAACTTAAACCAATTGGTTAGAAACTGGGCCGTAATTTTCCATCTAACTAATAAACCGTCCACTAGAACACGATTAAAACCATGCCGCCTTTAATCATGTTAAATCCTGCTTCACCCATCAACGGACTATGAAGTTTATAGTAAATTCCAAAACCTCTTTTCATTTTAAACGAAAACTTCACACCATTTTTGTTATCCTTCACGCTAATAGTAACTTCGCTCATGTATATGACACCTGTATACCCAATCCATAGACTCGTTATTAGGAAACAAAGCCAGAGGTTGCATACGCTTATTAATTCTTCTCCAGTTCACATTCATAGGTGTCGCAGAGACGAAAAAGTTAATTAAAGGGGGAAATTTGGACTAATGACAACTATCACTTTTAAGCAAGTAATCTTTATAAAAACAGTGATTCAAATTCAAGAAACTAAGCAGGAGAAAATTTTTGTTATTAAGCCCATTCTAGCCCAAAAATAGTTTTATTAATTGTTATTAAAATTATCCTTTAAGGTACGGCACATTGTCATACAACACTTTGTAATTTATTTTTATTTTTTATTTATTTTTATTTCATAGTTCGAGTTGTTGAACTTAAGATTTTTTAATGCATTTAACAATTCAGCTTACTGAAAACAAATATCTTTCTAGTCACTGACAATGATCAATTGTCTTTGCAACAAAAGCTCTATTGTTTAATTACGCTTACTACATACGGTGATCACAAAATTGGAAACCATTTTAAATAATTTCTAAATTTTTTGGTCAAGACGTGTTTGATTTCGGAGTAATTGATAAATAGTTACTTCACGGAAAATGTAACGAAACAAGTAATATTTATTGTTGTTTACCACAAATTTTTAATTAAGCAGAAATTTCACAACATTTCCCCATTTTAACTTTGATCTATAAATGTCCTTCCATACAAAAACACCGTGAAAATAACATCTTGAAAATAAATGAATTATATGCACCCTAAAAAGCAGAAAACGTTTCCTACGTTTTAAGTGGTACCAAAACTCTGTTAGTACGATCAAAATTTCACAAGGATAGCCACACAGGAGAATACTGTGCCGAAAACAAACCCACGGAGGAATAGCATAGTGAAACAAGCTGTCCTACTACAGTAAAATGTTTTACTTTCTCGTACACAAAACTTTGAAATTAAGATTTTACGCCGCATTTATTTTACCTAAGGAAAATTACAGATCACTTATTATTTTTAAGACAGATAAGTATTTAGCAAAATCACGACAAATATTATAAAAAAGACATAAACATATAAGTTATATTTAACAATAAATATAACAACGTTTAAATCATTTCCTAAATATTTTTTGGTTAGCTTAATATTAGTAACATCACCACGAACATTGGGCAGAACATAGAATATACATTATAATGGAAACTTCACCATACTCAACAAACGGATGTTTTTTGAAAATAAAAGTTGCCATTATTTTTTAAACTACATAATAATTCAGACTTGTTTTCATGAATTGGAACGGAACAAAAGAGACTAATATTATGAACTAAGCGGAGAATGTGATAAATTTTAAGATTACCCCTTTTCACAAGCTGATAATCAATATTTTTCTTAACACTGACTTATTCCATTTATCAGGGAGTTTCGAAATTATTACTCGTTACAATTTGTTACTTATAAATAGAAACCCATCTGGAACAAATAAACGTTTCATGGGTAATATTTGATTTGACAAAAGGCTTTTTTGAAGAGGTGTTCTTTTTAACAATTGATTTACTGGGATGGTTTTATTACAACTTTTAATACAAATTTATGTTTGCAGCGCATAAACTTGAACTCGGATAACAGTTTATAGAATCCTTATTTTCATCAAATCTTTTTAAAAAGTAAAACCTTTTTGTGTTTAATTAAGCTTTTTACTAAACAGCAAAACAAATGATACGTGACGGGGTCGCGGTCATTACAAATTGTTTAAATACTGTTGTGGGTTATGAATGGTAAAAGAAGCGTCAAAACTTGAATTTACAGTGATAAAATGGCCCGGAAAGGATTGCAATTTAAATTTTCTCTCAAGTATTATCAATAAAAAAATTCAGAAATTATCATCATTACTTTTTCTTTCTTATGAAGGAAAATCTCTCAATACCTGGATTGACCCGATCTCTTAGAAGTCTTCGCCCTTCCATCCAGGGGAACATTGAAGGTAGCTGCAAACTCATCGGCAGGGGTCTGTGTGCCGGAACTCGTATAACATTTCCATAACATTCAAGTTCGCTTCTTTCAAATAAACCTCTTGATATTACGGTGTCGAAATAAGATTTTTCCAAAATCGAATGTTCATCGTTTTCCATAAAATGACCTCTAACAATAGAGTACTCCTCCTTCTTTGAAGATGGCAGCTGCAAAATTTTGTCGATTCCAAAAGAAAGATCACGTTTCTCCTCATCCCTGTCAACCACAATTTCAGAATCATTGTCAGTTGGTCTTGAAATAAATATTTCTTTATTTGTGTGCGCATTTGAGGACACTAGCACCGACTCCGGCGAACCAGCCTTCATTTTTAGGAAAATTGTCTATTTTTAATTATTAGAAAAATGATATGATAAACTTCTACCAAGCAAGAAATATATAGTCACTTTTAGATCATTTTTTTTCTAAAATATATCCTCTCTATTCTGTTCGGTTTTAAATGTTGTAAAAACACCCGAAATAAATTTTGCCGTTTTGGCGTTCTTCGGCTCAATACGCAGATTATAACTAATTACCAATATAACTACAGATTAAGACCTGGGAAAGTTTGAGTAATTTCTCTCTGTCTTTCTCCCTTTGAACTCAAAGAATATGTTTAAAATGATTTAGTAAAACGATGTCAAACGAAGTTTCAGGTCCACATCACCTGCCGTCCGAGTTGAATAAGTCCTCTTGATTTGTTTCAAAAAAGCACCAGGCATGTCCTACAGATTCTTTGCTCTTTCCTATAATAATAACAGTACCTTGGCTGGACGATATCAAATAAACTAACGTGTGGTACAAAAACTTTCTCAAGTGATAATCCAGAGTTAAATAAATACACAACGAGACACGGGATTCAGAAACCTGTCTCCTTGGACAATGGCTTGAAATAGATTCCTAAACAAACAAAATGTGCAATTTTTCTTTTGCCAAAATTGACGTTAACATGATTCTCCTCTCCAACCGATGGAGACCCCTATTTGTGCTGATTGTGTTTTGATGGAGTTGACTTAACGTTCCCACTTACGGCTAAGCCGTCATAATTTCGCATTAGATGATTGGTCGTCGGTCAGAGCAGTGACAGATCCCACGCATGCGCAATGACTGCAAACTCGTCAAAAGTTACTTTTTCTCGGCAAGGCGCGTGATAGACTCAATTATCTTCACGGCTTGTTTATGCTGATGGTAACGGGGCATTCGAAAATATGATCATTGTCTCAAATATTGGCCATTGAAGGAGATCAAATTGAGATCTTTTGTTTCGAAAGTTCTCTAAGAGTTAAAATCATCTTAATAGTTTATTTTTGAGGTAGAATAGTTGGTTTCGTTTAGGTCAAGTAAGTCGGTTTTATGGCAGAGTTATTCTGTCCTGGTTTAGGAAATAGTGTACATGAACTGAAACTCATCTGTAAGGTTTTATTCGATTCAAAGAGGAAAACTGTTAAAATTTATCTCTATAGCAGTTTAGGTGTTCAAAATACATAAACAGTTGCACAAGACTGACAGCGATAAGGACTTGCCACACTCGATAATAGGTTTCGCCATTTGGTTGCGTCCGTTTTGTAGCACGTACAGACGTTAAAGGAATGATTTCGTTAGGAGTTGCGTTACAGGGTGGTCAATATCATGTTCAAAGTTTGGTAGGCCTATAAATTTGTCGATACAGGAGCGGCAACTCTCAGGGATTTTACGAATTTACCAGAGTTTTATGTTCATTTTTCTTAGGGGAAATACGCCTGGAGGAAACACTAAACACCTCCCAGAAAGTTGGACAGGAAGGAATTAACAAAAAGTATTAGAGAGATCTTATGAAGGGAAATATTGGATTTAAAATGCTCCAACAAAGCATGAAAAGTAAATCACTCTAGTCATTCTCAAATCGTTCGGTCTCAAAAATAAACCCCAGCAATAGCTCCATCTCCTCAAAATATTATGCACAAGAAGAGTTATGGAAGTTGCATCTTTTGAAATGTTGAAAGTTTGGGTGAACAAATTATTCTTGAGCAACAAAAAAAAAATGAATTTCTATCTGAGGGAAACTTATTTCTTGAAAAGAAGGCTACCATACTGCCTCATTTGTAATTATCTATCACTCTTTGCCAATAAATATTGGTTTTAAAAGGATAAAATTTTCTTCTAAAACAAACGCAATATTTCCCTTTAATAAGGAAGACAAATGTGGGACATTAAAACTAGGTACACGTTTTACATTTGGTTTTGTTATATCTCTTACATGTATAGAGATAATCTGTCTGTATACTTCTAAAACAATACTACTGATCTACTAAGCTTGTGGGAAAGGTTTACTAAGAAAATAATATACTAATCTATATCAGGAAAGATTTGCATAGATGGATGGATGGAGAAGACTTAAGGGAGAAGCGCCTCATTGGCCGAGGCAAAATCGTTTAAAAAGTGTTCACGAAGCTAGAGGTAGGCATGGTGGTGACTTGTCTCTCCCCATGATAAGTTAGTTAGTTAGATGAGGTTTTACGGCCCAGTTTCTAGACAAGTACATTAAGTCGGGCAGGTGCGTAGCCAGGATTGTGTCATGGGGGAGGGGGTTGGTGTCACGGGGGTTGGGGCTCGACATGAGGGAAAAGTCTACGGAAAGAGAGAAGGAGATGCTATTTTAGGTGTTTTTTGCATTGCAAGGTTGGATCATGGGGGAGGTTCTGACCCCCCTCCCCCTCCGTGGCTACGTCACTGATGTCGGGCCAGTAACAGCCTTTTTTCTAATTGTGAGGGTTGTGGCTCACTGGCTTGTTTTCCTTAATCCATTTCTTATGCTGAGCACCAAGACCAATAGTAGTAGGTTCCATTTTGAAAGTTTTTGGTATGATCCAGCCAGGATTCGAACTCCAGACCTCCCGGCTGCAAGTCGGAGGTTATAAATACTTGGCAATGCAGTGAGTCAATCCCATGATGGGGAAATAGAAGGGGGTTGCACCCTATCCATGATTAAATGTTCTCCGCTTGGCTAATATTTAGGGTGAAAAGAAGTCCGGCCACGTCCCTGAAGTGGTCATTGTATAGGGGTAACTTTGATCACATATTTAGGCTGCTTACAAATACATGCAAGAGCATTTATCCGGGAAGTTCCAATTAAGGGAACAAGGTTTGGCTGATCCTGTCCTGGGGATCGAGACCCACTGTTTGGAAAATGAGGTGCAAAAATGGAGTCATATGTAAGACATTTTAAAGTTTATCCAAACATGACGGCCAATAGATGGGGGTATGCGCCTGTTGCGCCTCGCTCTGATCCACCACTTTAAGGTCAACAGCAGTCCCCCAAACTTACAATGAAGCAACAAGCTGATTTCTCTTCAAAGTATCTTTCATCATATTTTGAGACATCGATATTTCATATTCATAAACCCAGCAGTACAATTCACATTTGAAGAGAAAAAATGTTGTCACATGCTCCCAACAGACAATCATGAAACAAGACAGTCTACTACACTACTTCAAGTTGGGGTGACAACGGTTGCTTAGACAGCATGTCATGATGGAAAGACGGAGGGGAGGGGGTGGGGGTAGAAAGGTAGTACCAGCTAGATGTTTAAGGCTTGAAAGCACGATCGAAAGCTTTGGAATGTGATAAAAATTTTCACTGTAGTCTAACTGATAAATGAGTCGTTAAATCATATGTAAAGATCAATTGTACAAAGCACAAAATGTTTTTATTCTTATTTTGCTGAAGTACACTAATTCACAGATTGTTTTGTTGACCACGTAATGTCCATTTTAGTTTGAGTTGTCGACGAGAGAGTGGCGTAGCCTGTGAAAGGGAGTGGGGAGAGTTGCCCCGAGTAGTCCCTCTAGCGGGGCGCCAAATATAAAAATGTTGGACTTACCATTTGTCATGAGCATGATATTGACATAGCAATTTCATCTTTTTTGAGCTGTGCAAGTATTCATAAAATCGCTACAGGAGCGCCAATTTCGATTCTTGCCCGGGGACAAAAAACCGGAGCTACGCCACTGCAACAAAATGCCTGCTAAGAACGGAAAGTTAAGAGGAATAACCCTTGCATGCTCTGGCGTAGCCACGAGGGGGGGCTAGCCCCCCAGATTTTTCAGACCCCCAGATTTTTTTTTGCCTCCTGATAAAGTAACTGAGAAAAATAAAATGTTTGAATGGAAAATGCACTTTGACGTATTTCCTTCAAAAACAGTAAATAAATAAAATCTGTAACAATTAAGAAAACATGAATTGTGTGCACGTATGAAATCAAGTAATAACTTCAAAATGATTACATTCACTAAATTAGATACCGTATTTAATCTGCACTGTCGTTTATTGCATTACACTTCGAAGATGAAACGAACTTTACGACGGCAAACTCGAATTTGACTTTGTTAGGTTAAGACCCTTTCTGCCTTTCTGATGGCTGGTTGATTTACTGAAAACAAGGCAATCATACACTGGAGACCATTCTTACACGACCATTCCTATACTTTATCATACACAAAATATGTCTTAAAGGCCCTGTTCTCTTACCCCAAACAGTACCAATTCCCCTAACCTTCTTACTTAAGCTCCTCCCACAATTGTCTGAAATTCATCCCCATTGACAGACAATCTCAGTTGATTGCTTCTGGTCGAGTATAAAAAAGCTCAATGTTTGTAAACAAAACAATCTCAGTACAGTTCATGCTGTGTAATAAAAGCTTTGGTACTCTGCATGGGTACTCTGCATTGTTTGAATTAGCTGTCAATCAAGGAAAATGAGCCAATGGAGAATTTCAGTACACCCCTACCAAAATTGTGGTTTGGGGTGAAAGGATTGGCCCTTTAAGGGTAAGGTACTGCCTTCGAATAATTCTTCCTATCCATCCCTAGAACGTAGGCCTATGTCGTGCCTCACTCCTTCCCATGTCAAGTGCCACTGTAGAACGCTTTTTTCAACATGTCCTCTTTTCACTAGTTGGCTCTGGCGTCCGGGCAGATTTGTAAAATATCCACAAGGTCCGCATTTCATGTGTTTCCCACATGATCCATACTTCTGCCTTGCGGTTTAAATTATTTGAGAGATCTACTCGTAGTTTTTTTTTTAATTTTGACTAGGTAATATACCGATGACTGAACAAATACTGCACCATTTTGCATCTAAACACCACTGAAAAAGGGAAAACATTGTTTCTTTGGTAGTATGTATGTCACCTGTAAAATCTTTACAGAGACTAAAAATGAGTATTTTGACAATTTTCATGCTCCTCAAATAGGAAAATCCTATAACGCAGGCCTATAATCAGTTCAAACTTTTGCCAAACATAGCACCATTTTGCATCGAGCAAATCTAACGCAAAGAAAGTTTCTCAGAGGGGGCACAACTAATTTTGGCTTTCCTGTTGAAGCTGAAACCTATTCAAATATTGCCGCATTTGCGTTCTACGTTCTCCTGAAGATAACAATTTTTCCCAAGAGAAAGGGAGATACCGATTCCCTTTAGTCTCATCCCCCAGGCCACGGCACAGATCAGAAATGCCCAGATTTTGGGTCCCTAACAAGTATATTTATTTCCATTTTTCATAGATTGATTTTTTTATTCTCACTACTTGAGAAGTGGCAGACATAAGATTCGTATTTCAAGGCTGGGTACCTCCAGCTTAAAACACGTGGGAAGTGCCGTTTCCAGCCATCTGAGGGGGGGGGGGGGGTTTCAAAACCCAAAATTTTCTTGTACGCTCCGCGCTAACCTATGGTAGCGCTCCGCTTAGATAGTCTTGCCGCGCCTGACACTCGGAGGTATCAGGCCCCCCACTTGTTACCTAGGTTCCCCCCAAAATTCTATCCTGGCTACGCCACTGCTTGCATGGTTCTTCCAGAGTCGTAGTAATTTTTGACAAGAGTAATGCCCTGTGAGCAGTCTTTCCCTCTATCGGCCCATAATTCCGAACGGACTGACTTTATATTTCTAAATGTTCGTAGTCGATGGGCTGTCTTCAGAGTCAATATCACCATGGCTTACTCCCGCCTACTTCCCATACGCCAGTGTCTGGTCCTCGACTCCGCTAACAGGTTGGAAACAGGGCCGTTAACTCCATCTAATTAACTGACCGACCCCGCTGAATGATTGGAACTTCCTTGCACACAGGCTGTCATCAGTTATCCAGTGAACGTAATGGATTTTATACTGCGTTTACCTTCCTTACATACCAAGTGCTGACGACATTTACGATCATGGGCCTGATCCAGGGGCGAGGGCGTGAGGAGGGGGCAGGGGACCTTTCCCAGAATGTTTGAGAAATTACACATAAACTTTGATTTTCAATACAAAAGGCTACATTTTATTTAAATGAGGTAATCCCCTCCCCTCGATATGGAAAGCAAATCAACAGCCAAGTTCACCCATGGGATCATCAGACGGGGTCCGGTGACTTTTAACTCGAACACACTGTCGTTGGTTGCAAAGAGCTTTGTTCAAGACAAGTCAACGGTGATGCAAGGGGTGATGGGCGGTTCCCACAAAAAGGAGAAAGAGGAAGAAGAAAAATGAAAAGAGATGGAGAATAGGAAGGATTTCCTGGAAATATATTCAGTTCAAATCTAGAAACAAATATAGCGCCATTTTGCATCTAGCACACCCTCCGTGGGCCGAAAATTTCCAGGGGAGGACACCCCCTCCTTTTAAACATCTCCCCCAGAAGGGCGGTCAGTTATCACTCATTTGCCTTCCCCATGAAATCATGGCTAACCCCTTGGGTATTTCTTGTGATTATTGTTTGCCTGTAAATAGGCGGCAAAATTTCACGATAGCAATTTCCACTGCCTTATAATTTCTTCCAATAACCCTTTCATTCCGTACTACAAAAAGTATGAGTCATTTCTGAACCCTTGTGTTTCAACTTTCTAGCCAAATCTGTATCTGGTCCCGACTGACTTCGAGACTTCTACTCGGCAATGTAGCACAATTCTGCTATAGAATATAAGGCAAGCAAATATTTTTGGAGTTTGAATAAAAACAAAACCACAAAGCATCGAAATGCATCCATTGAACGTTAGAAAGGTAACACGGATGTTCTTCCTTCACCATCAAGGCTCAATTAAGATGTTATTCGTGACAGAGTCTGAGAGAAGCGACAACCAATTAGAGACCCGTTGCCATTAAGTTACCATTTGTGGAGATGGTGAGAGGTAGAAACCCCATTCATCTTTGTCAGTGGATAAAATACCAACATTTCCACCTTGATGTGTCCTATTAACAGTTCTGTGAAGACTCCTGCAACACATTGCAATAACTCAGTTTCGCGTTTGATGACAGGCTCGAGTTTTTATTGACATAATTTAGGCGTAACAACGTCTGACTCGTTTCTTTCAATTGGTACTTTATTCAATAGCTGTTCAATATCATTGCTACATAAATACGCCTTTTATCTTATCTTGGTTTTCAATTTTTCGTAATCAAACTTGCTAATGGTGTTTCGACAGACCTACCATAATGATGAGCATCACATACAGTCTTCTGAAAGACCGAAACAGCGTCTGAATAGCAGAGCTCCATGTTTCATACCGGGGAATAATGATTACAGCTACATAAACGTTCAAGTTCTAACCTGCTGAATGAATTGAATGAATATGCATATCTTAATGCATCAATAGCCTTTCGCCTTGAAATTTATATCAACATTTTTAACGTCCGATTAAAGGCTAGGCACAGACCTGAAGCCAAGAAGGAGGGAAAAGAGGGGGAGGGGAGACCCTGAAACTCCACTAGAAAGTTCATTTTAAGTTGAAACATTGTTTCATTTTATCCCTGAGAAAATATCGTCCCATGGAAGCTCTTTTCACCCTAAAAACTTTTCCTGACTTCGGATTTGGTTGGCGAATACTCTGGGTAAGGTAAGGTTTAGTTAGTGAGGCTACGTTAGGTTACTTTCGGTTAGGTTACCGGTATAGATTACGCTAGATAGGAAAACGCCTCAGGTTGCAACCTTCTGAGTGCTTTGGGAGAAAACGCGTAAGGTATTTTAACTCTTCACGGCAATTTTTAAGAGGATATGCAGTCACCCAACTTGAACTAGTGTTTTCTTATTTCATGAATGGCTCTTGAGAACCACGTGACAATATTTTTCTTCCCCAAGTTTCCAATTTTTCTAGAAAATGTTTGGTTTACCGTAAATGTGGAAATATTCAAGTCATGAACTTCATGAAAGATACTTGAAAGAAAGAATAAAAACAAAATTGTGAAATTTAGCTGTTGTTTCAAAATACGTTTACAGAGACTTGATTGCACCTTAAGTCCCACTGAGGTAAAGGTCCTATAGGTATAAACTTAAGTGATGAAAAGGATAGAATATTACGGTAGATTTAGAGAGGGCAGTATAACATAAGTGGATGAAGACTAGCGTAGCCAACATTTTTGTTTTTGGGTGGTTAACCGCAGGAGCTGATCGCCGTCCTTTTCTCTTCCCTGCAAGAATTTTTTAAATTTCACCAGATGGAATCTGGAGCAACATTAAATATCATTGAGGTCAAAAGCTTTTGTTCCAATATAAAATAATATTTTCTAAATTTGATTTAGGATGCCCTGCCCCCTCTGACTGCGTCAGTGTGAATGACTTCGTTAAATGAAAGATTTTAGTTTACTGTCAAATGAGATATTATTTGTACCTTGTCCCTTTAGGAAATTTGAAGCTTCAAATTGTCTTTATGACTAGACCCGTAAACAAAGGGTGGGGAGGGTGGAGACCAGGGGAGGTCGTTTCACCCGGAAAATGCCCCTTATATGTTTGAAGTTTGCTGTAAAAACATTTGTCCTTACTGAAAATAAAATCACCCCTCTCCAGTAATTGTCTGGCTAAGGCGATTGACTCAGTATTGTTTCCAGTTGTATACTGCAGTGACATGTATGTTGAAGAAATGTAGCACAAAACAAGATGCAACAAAAAATTGGCAATATGTAAGCAACTATACAATTTTAATAGGCAGACGCCTTACCTTTATGCAGTGACGTCATAGAAGATACATACTATCATATCATAGGTAATAAAGCAATGTGATAACAAATAATGGTAGTGTGTCAAAGTTGATTTGTCGCCGTACAATTTTGTTATAACAGATGTGTAGATGTCTTTCAAAATTGTTTATCCCTGCTATGAGTAGGGAAAACAAGCCAGTGAGCTACAACTGGAAAATGCTGTGGCCGGCTCGACTTTAATCAATATGTTTAAAATTTTACAAATGTTTTTTTAAAAATACTGGGCTGTTAAACCAAATCTACCAAAGCCTACTGTGAGGCGGCGAGTTTAAAATTTCTCAGTGACTGTAGGGAGCACGGACTTACATACATGAACAGAGCATGTAACGTGTACGTCCTATCCGTAGATTGTCGCCACCAAACTGGGACAAAAAAGGCGCACCAAGATGGTCGCCAAGCTATAAATCGTCTGACGACGACTCTGTTATATTTTAAATAAAAGTTAAACTTAAATAGGAAACAATATCATATCCATGAAATCATTGAAGTAAGTTTGAACTTACCTTGCTATATTTCAAAAATAAGGTCAATTATTTGCAAAATCTGGGAATTGACTTGAGCAAGTGCAAACTTCCCCACCAAAATCGTATCAGACAGCCATCTTGATGCGCTATTTCTCACACGAACCGCAGCGACAATCCACCGTGCAGTATGCTCTGTCCATGTATAGGAAGTCCATGGTAGGGAGACACAGTACCGTCTCCCTTGGACGGCACCGAGGGACAGCTTTCAATGGGACGGTTCCCACCTTAGACAATGCCCACAGCGCCACCGTGCCACAACTATGTGTTGAATAATTCCACATTTTCTTGTGGGAAAACTGCAGTTATAAGGTCAATTATTTGGGGCCCTTCAGGGAGGGGAATATTGTCAGGGTGGAAATAATCGGGATAGAAGACAGATTCGTATACTAAGTTATAGACTAATAACCAAGCACTTGTGTAGGCATGATTTTTTTCTTGGGGGGGGGGGGTAATGTAGCTCCCTTTAGGAAATTTTCGAATATGTAAGTACCCCCCATTGCAATTTGGTGCAACATTTTAACATCATTTAAAATTAATTTTTTGTTCCATTGCGATTTTTCAGAATTAGATAAGGAGGCCATGGTTTAAATACTTCAATGTAGCCAAGGGTCTCTCCATTTGAGTTTAAGTTATTTAATGGAATATTCAAAGCCTCTTATGAAGAAAAACATCCGTCAGGGGTAATGGAAAATTAGCTTCCAGTCATCCTAGCCACTTTCGATGTGACAAGTGGGGAAGAAATTTATTGTAGAATATGGCTAGGCATATAATCACACTTTGTATGACTGAGTTCTATACGTAAGGGCATTACGATAATGGTCATAACATTAGAGAAAAGGCAGCCCCCTCCAAAAAAAAAAAATGGCATAACCTGGTGTTCTTCATGACTCACTCAGTGTAATCTCGTGACACAGCAGTTTTGGGATTGTTATGTTATATGCGATTTGCTCATTAGTTTACGTTCAATGCTCAATATTCAGTTAAGTTCATTAACATTAAGAAACACACTCGGGAAATTTATAAGATTTAAGTCCATGTGACAAATGCATAGTCGTTCTATAAGAGCCTACACTGTGGGAAGTATTGCTTTATTCGTAAAGTAACGTTTTTTTTACTCATGATTAAAAGTAGGAACAAAAGAATGCTTTCATGAGCGTCACAAACCACGCCCATGCCGGGCAAAACTGTATAGTGTTAAAGTACACTAAGCTAGCTGAGAAGCATCTCACGACCAACGTGATAAATGCTGGTGTTTGCCCAGCAGTGGGCGGGGCTATCCAATCATTACGTCACGTGTAAGCACTCCATAAAGAAAGACATTTTACATACGTATGACCCTATTATGAACCCCATATTAATATACATTATACCAACAGCACCCAATCGTCACTGAGTTTTCATCTTATACGCATGATATGAACAGAATTAAATAGTTCCAATTTCCAAAAAGGATTTTCAAAATACATATTCTTCTACATATTCGCTGACATGAAAAGCGATTATTTATTTTAACGTGAAAGCTGAATATACCAATGTCACCTCTCAACCGATAACCACTGACAGTGCAGAATTTACTCAACAACACAATGACATCACACAGCTGTCCATATTAGGATAGAAATTCCATTCTGAAATTGGAATTTGTAAATTCCTTCTGAGGCAGTAATCACCATCGGAGTTCAGAATACGTATTGACGTCGCGTGACGTCATTAAGAAGACAAACAATCATGAAGCATGATGTACGCGCGATGTAGATTCCCTGCGCACGCATAGACTTACGCCCATATCCCCCTACAGTAATCAACTGTCTGAAATAGTACTTCCAACGTATCGTCATGGGAGCTTTACAAGTGGCGTATTTCGGCCACGTTTGATGGCAACCCCTTAATATAGGCACAGGCTTGCCCTCAGACATGGCGGTTGCAAATGCCTAGTTGTGACGTCACTGAGAACTACCTATTGTTTACATGGGTTGCATTAACTTTTGCCCTCACTGGAAGGAGCTTTTTCATTTCTGTGATGTTATATATGCATTAGGTCTTAAAAAATGTTTTTTTTTTATCTAAAGTCCAACAGACTCTCTGGCAAAGAGCCTTCCGACGTAACCAAGCGTTTAATGCAGAATGGGTTCCGCTTCCCAAGAAGCTAAACATCCTAAAAGGACAACACTTCGAAAACAGGGGCGCCGTCAGGAGGTGGCTGGGGGCGACCACCCCCTGTATTCGCATGAAAATTGGAAAAGAGAATGAAAAGAAGGGAAAAGAAGAAGAGGAGCACTCAGATCATGTGTTTGCTCCTCTATCAAAACATGCTGGCTCCATCCCTGTTAGCAAATGGTCAGCCTCAAGCCATCAGACCCTTTGCATCTGTGGTGTGCCATGTATGGCTCCATTCTAGACTGGATGAAAAGAACAGGTACTGCACATGATCTTAGTCAAAAGACCGAGGAAAAAATGACGACGAATGTCATTTCTTTTCTTTTCTACTTGCTTAACGTAATAAAGACAACATATAATGCATTTAGGGAGCTGCTTTATGGAGGTATCGGCGTCTTAGCAAATATCAGATGTAGAACACCTGGTTAACGGAACGAGTGTCACAAAAAGGAGAAACAATCATTTTGTCACAAATTGATATTATTACCCTATTTCAAGCAACTGTTTCTCATCTGATGATCAATTGGTTACAGTCCTTAGATAATTCTTCAAACTTCACAATTAAAGTGAAATGATTAATGTAACGACCAGGTGAAATGACGTTTAAGTCCACAAACCAATTGTATCCTCTGACGTTGATAGTCAAAGAGCGATGTTAGGTTGTTCGTTTGAAAAGTGATGTTATTACGCTGTTATAAAAGACAAAATTGGTTTCATGAGAGCAATATATGGCTGAAAATGATAAAATATGACTTGAGTTTTAAACAATTGAAGCGATGACATACTTTTTCTGGAACGGTATATAATTCTCGTAATGGTTCTACTGAATACCATCTTTACTTTAAGTCGGTAGTTCAAGGTGTGTTATGTTGCAAAACACTTTAACAGATGACAGTGGGGTTTTCGAATAAGCAAATGCCAGTTTCTTATTTGAAACAAATGATTCCATTAGTGTGGGTTCCTTATGAGGTCTCGTGTCACTTTCGTTGCGCCTCATAAATACCGACCATTCGTTACCCAACGTAGCTTTGCGTCGTCGTCTGTCAAAGCGATTTTCCATTTTCTCATTTTTTGTTGCGCGGCGACACCTCACTCTCGATAAACTGACGTCCAATTGAGCACGTTCGATGGGGACGGGACGGACTGGGCTTAGAGAAGAGTCTTTGTTAACATTAACTGATAACCCTCTAAATGTCATATTCCACATGTTGGGATCTGATGGATGCGAAGACGTCAAATCATCGACTTCCATGGATCTCACCCCTCTACCGCTTAGAAGTAAAACGATGCTATGAAAAATTCATCGAAAATGATTGATGGAAAACTATAAGGTATCTGTCGGAGTTGGTGTAGCTGAATCTTGGAACGCGCAAAATGTAAAATGTTGACAAGCCTTGTCATTCAGTCGTTGTCATAAATTTCCTGGGGTCGAAAGATGACGAATGATGGAAGCAACGATTGAGGGTTTACGTGACTGTAAATTCTACACTTGTTTTGCTCGTTTTAAGCTCTCTGAATGAATCTTCCAAACAAACTTTCTAAATTTACAAAATTTTGGGAGGAAGTTTTGAAACGTAAACACTGCACCTCCTGTATTGCATATACTAGGAGTGACTGGGGTCCCGCTAAGAGTGCACCCCTTGGTGTTTACACATAATATTGAAAGGGGTAAGGAACATTACCAAAAAGAATGGCACACCCCTTAGGACAGGGTCACTTCGACTACTTCTTGGGCAATGTTCCTTTGAACTAGGTCGAAGATCTTGTTACGTAAGTAACCAAGAAGTAGATTTGACCAAAACAAACCTAGAAAGATGACGATTCGAGGAAATGATTTTCCGGTAACTCCCAGAAACATTAGACATCAATTTACTTACCACACCTATTAAAGACGCAGTGACATGTGCACCATCCAGTACCACCGACTGCATGTTCAGACAAATGGTTAGAGCATCCGACTTGCAGTAGGAAGGCCTGGATTTCTGGCCGGGTCATACTGAGGACTATAAACATGGAACCCACCTCCATTGTGTTTGGTACTCAGCATAAGCAATGGAGTAGGGAAAATATGCCAGTAGAGTAAACATTACAAGTCAGTGAACCACAACTGGGAAGAAGCCCGCCGTCGGCCAGACTTTACCAATGGATTAGAAACTAAGCCGTAAAACTTCATCTAACCAACCGTAACTACTGTACTTCGGAGATAACAGTTCCATGAACTCATACGGTAAGTTTAAAGAAAAATGCAGTCATCCTAATTTGAATTTGTATAGTAGCATATCCTGTTTGAAGAATGGTTCTTGAGAATCACGTGACAATAGTTTTCCTCCTCAGTTGTATATTTAATCGTAGTAACTGCTTGGTTTGGACCACGGACTTCCCATACATGAACAGAGCATACAACGCGGTACATTGTCGCTACCGTACGTGTGAGAAAAGGCGTAGCAAGATGGCTGTCTGCTATGGTTTTGTGTGAAAGTATGGACTTGCTCAAGTAAATCACATTTTTTGCAAAAAGGTTGAAATATTTTCGAAATTATACAAGTTAAGTTCAAAATCACTACACGTATTACAGGAATATGATATTGTTTCTCAATAAATTCAAATAAACTTTTGTTTAAAATATTATAGAGTCGTCAAATCATACAAATAATACCTTCACGGCGGTCATCTAGATGTGCCTTTTTTGCCAGAGTCGGTGGCGACAATCCACGGATAGGAAGTACGCGTTACATGTTCTGTCCATGTGTATAGAAAGTCCGTGGTTTGGACTGACATGAGTGTATCTCCTATCTCCAGCCTCTTTCTCAAAGGCCGCATTCCTTGCGCTTCATAACTACTCGACATCTGATCAATCAATGAAGACCATTCCCTCAGGCTGAATCGGACAAGAATTTATAGAAGAAAATTCTTGCATATCACGCTGCCTACTGATTTCGTGGTGACTTTGCTACAGAAGAAGTGTACTTGAACTTCCTGTGCAATTCAACAGATCTAATTGGGTGACCGGTAGTTATAGTATTTTAGATCTTTCTCAATTTCAGTTTCATTTCGGACCAAGTCTATACGGCAGTAAAAACTAAAATTCAATTGCGCAGTTTCTTTTATTATTACAGAAGGCTAAGTCCCCACTGATTCCATTTTTTCACTTTCCCTGCTCAACTTAAAGTGTACCTCAAGTCAAAATATCCAAAAATATATATTAAAAAGCATGAAAAATGAATTCTATCAGTCCAGCTCCCATCTTTATAGGATATTCTTGAGCCGAGATATAAAATATTGAAATTTATTCACTTTAGACAAATTAGTCCATTGGGCAATAATGTGTATGTTTTTAATGACCTTAACACTTCCTGTTTGCGTGCATAGCATGCCGCACAGAGAGTGCATAGAGAAGGCTAAATTACAATTACATCACCCTCATTGGAGCATGGAAGTAACACCTTGGAGGTAGTACTTCCATGATAGGATAAGAGTGCTTTAACACCTTGGTGCAAGGTGCAGTAACTTTCAGAAAAACAAAGAAATACAAAGACTGTAATTTGAGTGGTGCAACGATGACATCACCAATTATTGGGCAATGACCCAATAATAAGTTGAGTGCATAAACTTCAACATTTCATATCTTGGCTCAAGAATGTCCTATGAAGATGGGAGTTGGACTGTTAGAATTCATTTTTCATGCTGTTTTATTTATATTTTGAATTTTTTTACTTGCGGTACACTTTAAATAAGATACATTAAACGTGTGCTAAAATGTGGTTTCCTTATCACATGATAACATGATAATAGACCTTTTTCCAAATAGCAGTTACAAAGGATTGTGGGATAACATTTTGGTGTGCGTCATTTTTGGCCACGGCAAAATCACATTGAAAAAAAGACGCCTACCAAAAAGCTATCCCACAATCCTTTGTAATTGCTATTTGGAAAAAGGTCTATGTACAGGACCACAGTTGTTTAACCTTGTTCATCCACGCATCACAATATTTTGATTTTAAATTCGAAGGAGTGAAATTTCGTTTGAAAATAATCACATAGAAACAACACAACCCGTAGTAAAATAGAGTAGTCTAAATATGAGGGCGATTGTCCATTATCGTGAAATTATCACGGAATAGGCTAACCCTCGGTCACTTAGCCATAATATAATAAATAAATATGTAATAATTCGGGCAGCTTAAAAACAACAGGAAGAATAAACAAAGTTTAACATTGGGATACACAGATGACTTAATTACGCCTATTAAAGTAATACTAAAATAATAACACTGCATTTATAATCCGCATTCTGTCTAGGTTTTGCATGTTCTTGTCATTGTGAAGGTGTATTCGTGTTTGAAGGTGCGTGTATACGTGTGCGATCGCGTTCGTGTTGGTGTTTTGCGTGGCACGGACGCGATTCAGGATTCTGGCTGCTGGAAATATTTGCCCCAATCCAGAAACGCGATCGACGTCCCTGGTCTATGTAAGGACTTATATGCATGGACAGAGCATGTAACGTGCACGTCGTATCCGTAGATGGTCGCCACCGGCTGGAACAAAAAAGGCGCACCAAGATGGCCGCCGTGAAGCTATAAATCGTCTGATTTGAGGACGACTCTGTCATATTTTAAACAAATTTAGTTAAACTTGAATGGGAAACAATATCATGTTCCTGCAATATGTGAAATGATTTTGACCTTACCTTGCCATATTTCAAAAATATTTCAACTTTAATGCAAAATCTGGGAATTGACTTGAGCAAGTCCAAACTTTTACACAAAATCAGATAGCCATCTTGGTGCGCGTTTTCTCACACGTACGGTAGCGACAATCTACAGTGCAGTATGCTCTGTCCATTTATAGGAAGTCCGTGGTCTATATACGGTAGTTAGTAGGCCTACAAGTAACTTCCGAAAATAAAAATTCGAGTATACATATATATTGTCTGAAATTCACCCTCATCCAGACACAACCTCAGTTTATTGCTTCTTGGTGAGTATAGAAAAGCTCTCAGTGTGTATAATCAAAACACTCTCGGAACAGTTCATGCTGTGTAATATAAGCTTTGGTACTCTGCATTGTTTGAATAAGCAGTCAATCAAAAAGTTGAGCCAATTGAGAGTTTCTGTTACCCAAACTAGAAGTGTAGTTTGGGGTGAGAGGATTGGACCTTTAAGAGGGTTCAAAAATATCAACCGAGTTCAAAAAAGGTCTTCGGGCATAAAATCGCACCCGACTTCTCTCAGTTGGTGACGGGGGGGGGGGTCTTGCGATAGGCGGACATGATCAACATCAACGGAGGACTGGAAGTGTGAGCAAATGTTTCAACCAAAAGTACCATGAATTTTATCCCAATGGAGTAGGGGTGGGGTGCACGCTGTCTCGCTTGTCTGTGATTTTAAATGCCTTTAAGATCACACTTCACATCTATTTACACTTAGTAATACCTCAGATAAGTAAGTCAGTATATCTTTTTTTCAAATATCAATTACAATGAATTGCGGGATAGAGTTTTGTGGAAGGTACGCATAATTTTTGTCAGTAGCATGTGACTGTAGCAAAAAATGATACACCAAAACTCTCCCCCACCATTCTTTGTGATAGCTATTCACAAGAGTCTGAAGAAAAGAAATTACAAACTGATAGTGTTAAATACCATCAGTGGCGGCACCAAGGCTATGTTCCCCCAGTCCTAACCTCTTCCCCACAGATGTCCCTTCCCATTCCTAAACCACGAGTACGTGAGGTATATTTTTGTCCCAGAAATCTCCTTAATCCTCGAGGTCCGCTGCAGTTTGTGTTGGTTTGAAAAGAAGTCTTGCATTTTCCACCCTCCTGCAATTCATGGTTCTGTTCTGCCAGCTGATTCAGCGTCATATTTCAGAGAGGATTTCGATGTGTGTGGGGTCAAAGGTCAAGTGTTATCGTTCTGTGAATTCTTGGCAAAATATTGGTATGAAGAATTATGACCTAATCTAATCGCTGTACTTTCAACGAAGCGATCAGCTGAGGCTATTAGACATTACGTATACCACAACACGTAGACCTTCTTATCTCACTTTCGAGACCACACAAACGATGAAATAAGATGCGATGGCGCTCTTTTGAATATGTATCAAAGATATAATTATAAAGTCTACGACAATATGTATTGAAATTGCATCCATAAAGCTATGTTCCTACCGTATGAGTTGAGTGTACCACACGCTATGTAATCCTAATTGGGAAACAGAACTCATTCAGGAGTTTATGTTTTGGTTTAGTCGTACAGTTCTTTGACAGAGAGTGTTTGTGTGGGGGGGGGGGGAGGGGAGGCGGGGGGGGGGGCTTTTACCTGCGTAGCAGGATGTACTTTAAAATTCAAGTAGTTCAGCCTTTCAGTCATTTCGCGATGGTTTTTGGAAGCCGGGGAGATGAGGAAACACGGTTCGCTCCCGCGAGTAGGAGGACTTTACAAAAAGCTATTTTTGTGAAATTTAAGAACACTTTATTGGGATACAGCTGCATCCCATGTTACCTACGTAGAAGGCGTTAGGTGTATATTCTTTGTTCAATGATGCAATATTGGGAAACCTTAAAAAGGCACTGTGTAAGCACAGCTAGGTCCACTCGGCAGGTAAACATTTCATCCTGCATGGGAAGTGCACGAACATACTGGTCATTCAGATTCAATGTCATTCTTTCTATATAGGAATACATTTTATAACATTGCACCAAAAAGGTGTTGTTAGTTAGATGAGGTTTTACGGCTAATTAACTAACTCGGTTAAAGGTTAAAGTTGGACCAACTAAGCCTTTTTGCCAGTTGTGGCTCACCGAGTGGTTTGTTTTTCCTACTCCATTGCTTATGGGGAGCATCACGCACAACGACAGTAGGTTCCGCTTGAAAAGTCTTCGTAATAACCCGACCTGAGTTGAACTGACCTCCCGGTTATACGTGGAAATTCATAGTAATAGTGTTAACTTAAGGGGTCATGACCCCGGTGCACGAAATCAGCTGTTCAGCATTTGATAAGTAGGTTGGAATAATACCCGCATTCCTCCACTGGAGAGCGCATTTTTCGTTCGTTGACGTAATCATTTTTACCCCATAATGTTACCCATGTAACAAGTAATGGTGAATTGTAACACCAATTAAAAAGGCATTTTTGGACAAAGCAGGATTTCTATATGAAGCACATATCGTGAAAGTTTTTTTCACGCTACGTCAGTTAAGCACTGAACAAAGGATTTCTCTGGCCCTGAATGTTAAACAGATTTGTAACTAGAGTTGTTTGTTGGACAAAATCTAAAAATTAGCTTATTAAGGTAGAAAAAAGATGAAGACATTGGATTTTAATAGGGATATAACTTTAATTGCGAAATCCGCTCTTCATGAGGCCAAAATAAAGCAGGTCGTTGAGGTAAAATAAATATCTTTAGAATTTTAAATGATGTTGTACATTAAGAATCGCCGACGAAATTGGAAAATTTTCCCAGCGGAGTGGGTTAACCTTGAGCGGCAGTTACAGGTCATGGCTCCCGCCTACTCCCGCTGGCGCCACCATAATTTCTACAATACCCACATCCTCCTTCTCACCTATATAGCTTACCAATATAATCTGTGGGCTTCAGACCCCTTCAACAAAGTCGCAGAGTAAACCCCTCACTCATGCGCGGATCCAGGGGGGGGGGGGGCTTTTACGGCCTCAGCCCTCCCTTTTCTCCACCTGTCCACGTCAACAATAAAACATACGAGAAATTAGCAGTGTGACTCCCTCACACCCCTGTTTTCCCTTAAGTCAGCCCCATTTTTAGGATATCTGGATCCGCGCCTGTCACTCATGCAATGCTACAGACTTTTAAGATTCCGTGTGTAATGACTTCAAATGCATCGGCCCGTGTGTGAAAGCTTTAAGTTGTATGGAACGAAATAAACATCAATGGCGGGAACTGAAAACAGTGAAGCCTCGGGTGACCGTTATAATTTACAGGTACAGTACAAGACGTTGGCGTAGTCAGATGCAACAAAGGACAATACCTTGCTACAAAAAGTCATCCCGTCAATCGAATTCTGAAAAAAAATAATTTTGTTACTGTGTAATAGAACCCAAACATTGACTTCAAGTTGTACAAAATATTGTATCAGATTGTATGAAATGATACTTAAGTAATTTCTTCCATTTCCCATTCCCTTGAACCCACGCCCTGTTGGCCACTCAAAATAAAATCCTGGCTACTGAAGTGATACAAAGGTATAGGCCGCGGTGTTATATAATAAATTGACGGTATGACGAGCTTCCTGTGAGGCTATTGCAGCGTCATAATATGACGGATTACTTTGCAAAATATTTATTCGGTTGTGATTATAGATAGTTCTCACTGACGTCACAAATTTGAGTTAGCCACCGCCATGTTCGAGGGCAAGTCTGTACATACCTACCTGGGTTGCCCTCAAACATGGCTGAAATGCGCCAAGTGGAAAGCCAGTGAGCCACAAGTGGAAAAAAAGCCGTGGTCGGCTCGACTTGAACCAAGTGGTGGGAAACTGGGCCGTAAAACTCTATCTTACTATCTCCACGTGGAAAGCGTCTATGACGTCACGTGAGACCTATCTATAGTTAATACCTGACCAAATAACGATACCAGTATACGAAGTTTTGTGTAGAGATGTCGGGGTGATGTATCTTCCGTTCTAAAGACCCTTTTCCAAATAAGGAAATTTCACTGACGTCATTTGACGGGCATGCGTCTAAAAGGTAACGACATGAACAGAAAGAGTACTTGCAGCACACGCAGTATATATCACAGTAGTTTCTATAGGAATACCGTGCGCATCTGCTGTAAAAACGCTTACCGCGTGCGTGTTTTGCCCTTCAATGCCGAGCAAATTTAAACGCGTGACGTCACATAAAATTGCCTCATAGCACAAATAACATAGGCTTAATTAAAAAACAGATGACCCTCTTTGTTTATCTTTCTTATGGACGAATCCGGGCAGGAAGTGATGGTCTGGTTTCAGTCGGCCGTAGCTGAGGTCTATCACCTTTTAATCTTTCAATTTCCTTGCTCACCTGTAATATGGATGGTTGTACACTAAATTGTATCTCGAATCCTTCAATTTCACTGAATATGAGGATTTGAAGTTCATTTAGACAATAAATGAAGACGATTTAAGTCTGATGGACCCCACTGATGGCTGCCTATACAGTCACTAAACAAAAACGCTGATCGGATTCGTCTATACTTTGTTACAATGCGTATCGTTTTGCGCATTTTCCTACCTCCTTCTGAAAAGACTGGTGTCATTAGGATTGAAGTAGATTGCGCATCTTTCTAGTTATTTCTTTCGGTGACGGTCCTTTTTATTGCAAGATTCCGTCAACTCTTTGTGTAGTTTTTAGTCACGATGCTCAATGAGAGCAGGAATTGTAAGGAAAACATCTGGCGAAAGTATAACCCGATTCTAAAATTCCCACTTAAATTTTGTTCGACCTCCATGAAAGAAATCTGCAATTTAACAAAGCGATACAATTGTACTGTGACTGACACATTCAGTTTTTGACCGACCTACTGAGCACCATTTACAAACGCGCAATATAACATGGCATCTTCCATGACATCAAATCGTGAATCAACAGAAAGCCAAGAATTACTGTCTAATATTTAAAAATATTTGTCGAGTGAATTAAAGGTTATCTTTCACATCGCGTCAACATTTTTCATTTCAAAATTTTTACATGTACTTTTTGAAAGAGAGAAAGAAAAATTCATTTAGATTCAGTTTTGTAAGCACGCGCCTCGTTGTTCTTGAAGTTGGACGGCTGTCTATTGTCAGCCATTCGGTAATTGGTGATAAAAACGGAGAACTGTGCTGGTTAGATGTGTGTTCGGGTCTTCCTCTTATCTTCATCCCATATTTCATGGACGGAATCGTGAAATTGAATCCAGATGACAAAAATTCCCTGACGATCACTGAAGAAAAAAACAAGGCTAAGTATAAATTTTAAGGAAAAGGGGAGAAAATATCAAATACTACATTCATTAATCAGTAATGACTCCTTTTGTGTGTTTTATGTTCCTAGCGGTCCAAAATGACACTTGAGCTCTAACCTTTGCAGCTTATATGGCAAAAAGTAACTGCGAACTCGTGATCTGTCTGTTACTCATATCGGGAAGAAATTAAAATCATATTGCATCCGTAAGATGACAAAGGGACATGTCTTCTTTTGTCTTTAACACCTCAATTGGGATTTGCCTTTCTAATCATCGTCAATAATCACATTTTTCGTGTCATTATCGGCAAAAAAATCTGATGCGAGAAAGGTTTAGATGACAAATAAAGTGTTTGGAAGAAAATATGATATACTCCTTTATTTCATCTAAGATGGAGGAACAAGGGTATGTTTGTCATCAAGTGGAAATATCACACTTTTACAAGTTAAGGCTTGCTTGTCTGTTTATTGATAGGTTGCATTCCAGGTGTTTTGCTTGTCAAAGATATTGACATGATTAGCTTTCGACTGATTTGCCAGTTGGTTAATATCATTTTAATGGTCGGCAGGGGCGTAGGGAGGGGTTTTGGGGTATAAACCCCGCCCATGACCGAACTTTGAAGAAGAATATTGGCCAAAAAAAATGCAAAAAAAAAAAAAAAAAAAAAAACTAATAATAATTACTGCAAACGTTATTACGTTAAGACTCAAATTTTGCACCATTTTGCATCTGAAAAACCGAGTTTACTATAAAGGGCCATTTCCCCGCAACTGGTGAAAACCTCCCGGCATGAAAAAGTCCTGTCTACGCGTCAGAAAGTATGAATATGGAGAGAAACATGAGGAAAATGATGAATGAATTTGCATGTTACATTACAGTATCTTAAATTACAGTAGCTCTAGTCTTTTTCCTAAGAAATAAATGCCAATTGGATTAACGCATCACTTTCGCCAGACATCACATATATCAGAACATAGCCAATTTTCTTCCAGAATAGGATATGCAGTCTCGAGATAGCACCTCTAATGCAGCCTACACATTCCCGGCCGCCATATTCCTATGAATATGCGTACCACCTGTTAGTTAAGATAACAAAAACCGCGCCTAAGCTCTCTGACCACGACGCATGTCATTATATTTCAAAGGCCCTATACCATTTCCTTATATGTTAAGAGCCTGCGTAGAGAGCAAAGGGCAACATTAACCCATGCACCTATCCAATTCAGACGATATTCACATACTCTGACTAATTCATTGTTGGCCTATTGTTATGTCCTTTGTCTCAGAATAAATAGAAAAATCAGCCCTTTGGCAGATTAACCAATTTGGTTTGGATCCCTCTTTTTGAATTTCTTTTGGCCTTTTCAAGAAGCCCAGATGCAAGTTTGTACAAGATTTGTCACTTTGACAAAATTAATCATAAAGGTTTATTTATGGTGCTTTATCTGTGTATTTTTTTCTTCACGGCAAAAATTTGATTGGATTAATTTTTGAAGGAGGATCCGTTCCTCCCTCGTACTCTTGTGGCTAAGAGTCTGCAAAGTAGCATGCAACTATCTATACGAGGCGCGTAGCCAGAATTGTGTCACGGGGAAGATTTTGGTGTCATGGGGGGGGGGGGGGCACGATATGAGGGAAAAGTCTTAGGACAGAGAGAAAAAACCGCTGTTTTAGATATTTTTGCATTGCAAGGTTTTGTCATGGGGGGGGGGGGGGTTTCTAAACCCCAAACTCTCGCTACGCCACTGATCTATCATTCCATATCCCTGCCGGGATAACAGAAGTAGTCCTTTATTAATATTAACGGGACCTTACCCAATAGAAACATATGATCACAAATTGCGATTCAATTTTGAGCTCTAATTAGGAATAAAACTTACCAACTTTTTATTACGACGGAAAAAATGTTTAAGAGGCAGCAACCCACAGGCTACCTGTGATATACACTTTATTAAAGAAACCCTAAGCTTTAAATAAAGCTTAAAAAGTGTTCTGGGTTTTATGCACTTGACGTCACTGTACAAGAAAGACGCCCCCAATAAGGCAATCGCGTATTATTGAAACATAAAGCAGACGGCCGATTTGTGCACCTACCGAAGTCTACGTCGGGTGTGGTATGTATGTGCTTCATTGTATTATGGTTTTTACATAACATTTTACCATACATTGAAATCCGTAGTCTTCACGCGTTTGCTTCTTGAATTCACGATAATAATATAAAAGATCAATAAATAAAACTTACTTGATCATTCTTGAAGATTCTACAAAGACCTATTTTATATTCTGTTTCAGTAACTTATCTTCAACAAATCTTGGCATTTTGAAAACAAATCGAGTGCATGTTCAGTAAACCTTTAAACAACTCACCACTGGTAATTAAGCTATCGGCCAAGGCCTAGTTGTTGCCGCTTATAGAGCAAATATCTTGATTGAAAACCAAACGACTTTTCAACATCCCTGCTGTTGTTCTCATCATCAATCTATTATTAATACGTAACCAGGCAATCACCTAGACTGTTATACTATTAATGAACCATAAACAAGTACCTATAGACCTTGATTCGTTCATCAGTGTAGCTAATGAATTTCACGCTACTAATACATACCTAGAAGAGTGTGAAAAAGGGGGTTTGTCTGAGACACATGCTCTATCCCCTTAAGGGCCGATATCCCTAAATACTGTTTTCCATTTGCAATTGGTATTTTCCGTTCTCTATTTTACAACATAGAGGTTAGTATTCACTTCATTAAGCCACGTTTAAATTGCTCATTTAGTATTAATACTGGTGGAAGAATTGAAATTGTTCTCGTTAACTGCAAACTGTCTTCATACGCACGGGACGGTCTCTCTTGAGAGCTCTTATTGAAGTTTAAAGGTACATGCGTGGAAAGAAATTTAACCGAAAACGAACATTTTTCAAGACGTGACAAAAATGTTTCCGCAACGAAGTTTCTTTTATTATCTGACTAGACCGATTATAATGTTTTTTAAGACTTCAAGCTATTGACAAACGCTTGAGAAGGCTACTTCATTTTCTTATGGAAATTAGACAGCGTATTTTATTAAGCTTATGAATATTTTCAAGGTTTCTAGAACTTGACCATGAAGACGTTTCCGTTTCAAACTTTTTCATACGGTTGCAAATTTGTGGTCATGCTTACTCTGGCATTATGACTGTCTTATAGGGGGTCTTTACTTGTGGGAGGGGTGGGTTAGGGGGATCAAGGGATCTTATAAAATTTTAAAGGCATTTTTTGAGAAGTAACAACGCAACGAAATTTCTTTTATTATCTGACTAGACTGATTATCATGTTTTTTTAGACTTTTTAAACCTTTCACAGATGCCTGAGAAGACTACCGTATTTCAATTTCTTATGAAAATTAGATACCGTATTTTAATCAGGTTTATGAATATTTTTAAGACTTCTCGAGTTTGAGAATGAAGACGTTTCAAACTTTTTGAATCAGTTGTAAATTTGTGGTGTTCTTACTCTGACATTATGACTGTCTAATCGGGGGACTCTGCGTGGAGGAGGGGTGGTAAGGGGGATCCAGCGACCCCCAGAAATATGTCTCTAAAAAGTAAGGCGTACTGATAATAATCTTTTGGAGGAATATCTAAGTAACAATCTCTTAAAAGAACAATCTCCTACTCCTAATACCAAACAGGAATCACAATGCTTCCAGTAAACCCCCCAAACGACTGTCCAAGGATTCACCTCTTGCAGATATAAACCACAAACGCCGCCAAAAAGTAAATGAAACAAACCCTTTTCCCCTGTTTCAATGTTGTTATACTCAGGACTGGTCAGTTTTCCCAACCAACATTGAAGTGGGGGAAAGGGGGTGAGCGACTAGCATGAGAGATGGACAAAAGACAATGTAATATTTGTTTTGTAGAGGTTTTTTTTTTTATTTGTTCTGGGGCGATTGGAAGGTTCATTGCTCTAGGCCAACCCAAATCCCTGTGAGCATACCTTCAAGTCCTCGTGTGAAATCACAACCAGAATCTTTTGAATTTTAAAAGAATCAATGAGACTTGAGAGAAAAAGAGAATCAGGAATCGTCGTCTTCTGGTCCCCAAGAAATAGCGTACTAAGGTGATGAACATCTGTCTTTAAAGATCGGAGCAAATCACACAAATAAAAAGAATGTTGTAGGCCTATTTCAATTTGGTCTGGTAGAATAGGCCACACAGTTCCTAATTCTATTCATGAGTGAAAATTTTGTCGCTGTGACTGTTGTGGCCACTTCAGTTTTAAGCTGTAGCCGTACAGGCTTGGATCCTAGGGGACGGGAACGGAGTCGCTTCCCTCTCCTTCTTCAGAAGAGGACATCTCTAGAACTGGCCCATTGTTTTCAAAATGATGAAAACTAAATCTGTATTGAATTTAAAGTATGTAATATAACACGAAAAATGATAAATTGAAGACTAAACCCGTAAGCTAAATTAAAGCACCATTTGTTGAATGAACATCTTCCAACTCCCATTTTTCCAAGGGGAGGGGCTAAAGAAGTTACTATTCTTTGTCGAACTCTAATTGTCCCTTGTTAATAACATGTTTATGTGTCTACAAACCAGATAAATTATTTTAAAGCTGGAATCTGTCGAAAGTGATAATTCAGTGGTTTCTAGTATGTCAACATGTCTGCCTGAGAGTTTTTTATTTTTTTTTTATCGATTACCTTAAACGATTGACCAAAAGGTATATTAGACTTTATGGACCCCTTCTATCCGTCGAATGAGCAATTTTTAGCTATTCCTTTGTGTTTTATTGAGAAATTAATGTTACCACAAGCTGATAAACTCTTTATATGGTACACGATAACACATTTATAAGCTTTTTCAAAGACATTTTAGAGGAGGAAGGTGTGAATTATTGCCCTAATATCTCACGTTTTATAGGCCATCACAAGAACGACCGTTAATGTGACGTCATTTCAAAGGAATGAGAATATGTTATGCAGTCTCAACAGTTGGGTAAAAGTCGACTAAACAATCAATTAAAAATATTAAAATAAGGTAGCCATACCCGTAACAAGAATTGTGCCACGGGAGGGTCGGATTTTTTGAGTGTGACAAAGGGTAGGGGTGAAGACGGAAAGGTTGTCCTCCCCTTTGAAGAAAAATGTTTTTCTAGGTCTCCAGATGAGAAATGCTGAAATTATTTGTGCCTTAAACTTTATTAAGTGTTCAGTGATCACTTTTTGAAATTTTAGCGATATTTTATATTTGAAGCCTGGGTTAGGTTACAATCCATGCAACCTTCCCTAGACTACTTGCCGTTAGGTATCAGTACCAAGTTCAGGAACTTGAAAAAGGGGGTGTGTGGCTTGTTGTAATCAATATCCTGGTTGATTGTTTGAGTGAAATGTTACAAATAATATGTTAATCTGAAAAAATAGGAGCGTAGGTCATTACGCCATCCCTGGATCCGGTCTTTGCTAAAAGCTTTCCAATGATTGTTGTAATTAATAATTACCGATAACCAGGCAAGCCGCAAAACATGCTTCATAAATTTTCTTGCATCCGTTGTAGATCAAACCAGGAAACTTGCTTTTTAAGTGCTCTGAAATGGACACTGTCAAAACAAGAAAAAACCGAAACCGGATTTGACAGAACACAACTTTGAACCATTTACAACTATTTACAACTTAACAATACTTTTTTTTGAAGGAAGACATTTCTGCCTTCAACATATATATAATCAAACAGATATTTACAAAGTTTGCAAATAAATATGATATTTAGTAATACTTAATAAATACTTCAAAGCAACAAACAAAAAATTCTATGGCTACAATACATATCCCACCCACAATTATCAAACAAGAAAAAAGGAACCAAACAGTTACATGCAGATTAACCGCATCACCCGGCCCGTCCCCACCGAAACAAGAGGACCCCCCCCCCCCACCGCCTGTCAGGGAACTATTAGATGTTCCTAACACCAGTATATTTTCATTTACGTACGCAATATTGATAAGCTTGAATGTCTTACCATGGAGCTATCCGTAATAGATCCATGGTCTTACCAAACTTTTAGAATGTTACCCCTCTTTCGCTCACTCACCTTGAACCTAGGACATGGTTTTGTTGACGTGTATCTTAAAAACCTTTCACACATTAACTCTGGAAGCGTATGTGTGTCAAAGGCTACTTTCTTACGCGAAAAAGTTACTACCACTCAGACAAAAAGGTAAAACGACTTGATCAAGTTGATACACTTTGCTTTTGTATTCAATCGTTCTGCCTTCCTCGTGCCAGATGCTTTATTTATTATTTTCCTATCAGATCGCATGATGATGTTTTTATGACAGCTATCATATTTTGTTTTCATGTAAAACTTCAAAATTATCACAAGTGATGAAAAACAGAAATCGTACACGGGTCCTGTTTTCGTCAACTATTGGCAATCTCTGCCATGGAGTTTGATTAGTCTTGTTTCAATCTAATTAACCACACTGTCATTAAACTATGTAATTTAACTCCTCCATGATACCGGATTTCTTTCGGTGAATCATATTCATTCATTATTCTGTAAAAAAATGTCATTTCCATGTTTCTTGCGCCTTCTGTTTTATCTTTTCTGTTCACTTTTTTATCGTCTTTCCCGATGTCCTTTCTCTTATTCATATCTGTAAATTATGAACTTAGATGAGTATATTTGAAAGTTCATTTTCTTTTCTCTTTTTGAGTAAAAGAGAACGAAAATGACATTGAAGAGAAAGGTGAATAGAGATATCCTATAAAACCAACGATTTGCGAGCATGGACACCATTTTGGGTGGAAAGGCCAGCTCCGGTTGTGGTAGGGTTTGTTATTTAGATCCATTTCTAAATACCAGTCACAAAGTATTGTGGGATACATTTTTGGTGCCGTACTCCTCGTTTTTCTTAATGTCATTTTACTGTGGCAAAAACAGAAAAACCAAATGTATGTCTCACGATTCTTTGTATTTTCTATTTGGAAAAATGTATTTTATTGACAGACAAATGGTGTCTTTTCCATCACACACCTCTTCATTCTTTGCCATGTGAGGAACACGTGAGACCTTTCATATTAGGCCTTTTTTAACCAACTTGACCTTTGCGTCTGGATCAACCATTTTGATTATACCATTCTTTTCCTCAAGTAAAAAGGTTTTATAGATTTAATGCCAATTCCAAAATTAATTTTTCTCCATTACTTCCCTAACCCGGTTAGTGGGGCATTCCTACGTGGTGGGGCAACCTCCCCCATGACCAAAATCGCATGCTAGCGTCCTTTTAAGTCTAATTTACCGTACATACAGTCTAACACCGTTTTAGCTACTGCTTTCAAAATGACAAGATTTATCAGTTTCGTTTAAGTTAATTAGTTAATTAGAGTTGAACGGCACAGTTTCTAACCAATTGATTTAACAGTGTTTATTTTAAAGCATAGAAAACAAAACTCTTTAAGCATCCGCCATTATCCGTTCTATACGTATTTTATTCTGATGAGAAGGGTCATCTTCTGTAACGTAGGATAGCTCATGTAGCTGGTGTAGGGTACAAAATACACGGAGTTATGTTCAAGGGGAAGTTTAGGGAAAAAAATAATTTTCACATGTGAACAAAATCTACACATTGTGGTGAAAGTTCCATTCAAATTGGACATGTATTTCTTGAGATATCAGTGAATGAAGTCAGTAGATTTGTGTTCTTAAGTGAGTTTAAGGGCAGCAGAGATTAAATCACTTCCTCACATTGACAAGGAATGCTTTGTTTCCCTCAGTTTTTTCAGACTTTTGTGTTGACCTTGGCATTAATAGGAATAGGACCTCCCCATGGGAATTGCAATGTTTGAAAAGTTCTCATGCCACTCATGCCATCACATTTTGATAAATATGGGATTGTTGAGGAAAAATAGGCTGTAAAGTTTAAAGAAAAACAAAAGACTGTCATTAATGTGGGGATATGATGTCATATGTGCTTCGAAAAGTTTCGATCATGAACCTCACAAATGCGTTACAGTGTGTGGGCAAAAGGTGTATTGTTCCGTTTTCCGCATAATGTAGTACTAAGGGTTGTGTTTTAAGGTCTGGTTAATTTTGATTTGTGATGTTCGTACTATTACACACCCAAAGAATAATTTTTTGATTGGGCACACCCTTTAGTTTTGTCGTTAATCATTAATTTATGGTAATTGATGTCTATTAGCAAAATTTGGCTTTTCACCCCAAATTTACATAATTTAAAGGATTGGTACTTCTAGCCACAAATATATCGAAATGGCTAAACACGTTTCTGGTAGCTGCATGTCATAGGTACCAGGAGGAAAAGAGTTGGTTTTATTTGGATCTATAATTTTGTCGTAAACCGCGTTTGTTTGACATGAAATGACACATTATTTTGGGGAAATTCCCCCAAATTATGACGTCACAAAATGTTGAAATCATCAAAAATCATGTATTTTGAATGATAATCGGCGTTTTATGGGTTGGTTTCACATATAAATATGATTTCGAAGCATAACTGATTAAGCTTGCCTTAATTAGAACAATTTAGAAATTTTGGTGTAAAATGAGCAAATGATCGTCTTTGTACAAAACTTTTCGATATGGCCTCAAGTTCACAATGTGTTGAAAATGTTACAACTTTATTTGCTCATAGCTTGAGAACCACACATCGGGTTTCAATGCAAATTACACCAAAATGCTTAGAATAGGTACCTCTCTAACATATCAAAACTTGATATGACCTTAAATTCTTCTTTGAAATTCACCCTGTGGTCCCATGAAAGGTGTTGCGAAAAGCGCTGAAATAAATGTTACGAAAATAGCCACGTTCTTGCCATATTGTCAACATAAACAATGAACGAATAGGCGAGGTCCTAAAATTATCCATGCAGAATATTTTCCATGCATTTTATTGCAAATCATGTGAAAAGAGCTTTCTAGTTAAAATGAAGTAAAGCTGCAGATTTGATTTTAGAGTACTAGTGAGCACTTTCCTTACTTTTCGTTTTTTCTTCTTTTTCGTTTAGTGACCGTTTTCGTGATAAACGTCAAGCTTACTCCGTAAATGCAGAATGGTTTGGCCTATCTAACAAAGCATAATAATAATGACATGAAAATGGTTTTTCGGCAGTTTCGTGGACTCAAAAAGCCAAAATATATTAAGCCTACATCTCATGAAGTGTGCCGTCATTTTTCATACAGAATCATTTTGAGGAATAGAGGGTCAAACTGACCTTTTGTCTAGATCTTTTCTAACCATGCACTTACATTTCAAAGTAGTGTAAATTACATAAATTGATGGTTCTGAGTTATTTAACCGTCTCGATTTCCAGTAGCTAAAAATGTACATCTAGCAGTGATTACTTCCCAAATTTTGTTCCCGCTGTAATATATACTTAGGTCTCAGAATTACGCAAAATTAGCCAGTCCCCTTTGATATAAAACTTGGATCTGTACGTGACAATAACACCAGCTATAACGACCACCTTTACGTTAGGTTAGTTTAGATGGAGTTTTACCGCCCAGTTTCTAAGTTCCAATTGGTTTAAGTCAAGCAGGCCGATGCCTTTTGGGAAAACAAGCCAGTGTGGATCACTCCATTGATTTTGCTTAGCAGGTCCAGTTTTTTAAATTCGTCGGTATGACCCGGTCAGGAGTCGAACTCCCGACCTCCCTACTGCAAGTCTGAAGCTTTAACCAGGAGGTGTTACTAGTAAAACCTCTTTGCTCTAACCACTTGGCCATGCAGTTGGTCGATCGCCTTTACAATAGTTTGTGAAAGGAAGGGGTGGAAAATGTAAATAAGTTTCAAAAGAACTATTTTGTGAGGAGGAGGAATGGGAGAGTAGTTTTCTACCAGGGTGAGGAAAACAAATAAAAATAAAAAACTTAAATCACTGAACACGGTGACTATATTTTCGTCCTTTATTTCAGTTATTCGACACAAACTTTACGAATCTGAGGTGTTCCCCCTTCCCACAATGACGAATGTTTTTTAACTGGATTTGTTTGCTGAAATGATCATTTATGTGTTTTAAATTGTAGAAAATAAACGAAAATGTCATTTTAATCGTTGATTCTACAATGTACAGATTCGGGTTTTAATACTGCATTCATGCGAAGTGACATAGCAAACACATTAGTCACGTATTCATGTAGGTCAGTCAAAGTGGGATCGATTAAAGGAGGCCAACGGGCAGTTCAAACACCGCCTACGTAGAGCGCTATCGTTATTTAGCACGTGGTGCATGTACACCTTGGAAATAGCCTCCCCTCCGGCCCCTCTCGCAGGCTACGACCCTAGAAGCACCGGTGGTAGGTGACATGGACGTAATCCACACGACATTAACACCGTTACATGGGAAAGAGAGTTTTGAAATATTAGGGATTCAAGTTTAATTGGTTCCAGGTCAATCAATTAATAAATATTAAACTCTACTGTGCTTTTCAAATGCTTATACAAAAGACATTAGTGACGGAAAAATTTGTAAAACATTCTATGAATTCACAAATCGTTGTAAATTTTTTTTTCAATCTTTCATTGGTCACTTTAAAAGCACGTGACTAAAAATTGAAAAGCATGTTATTATTACTAAAAATCCAAGTGGTAGAAGAACTGCGCCCTCTGAAATCTGGCAGTCGCGGCGGAACTAAAAAGTATTGGGAGGCTTAGTGCCAGCAAGACTATCTAAGCGGAGGGCCACCATCAGTTGGCACGGATCGAACAAGAAGTTTTTTTTTACTTCACAAACCTGGAGCTGACCAAGAACGGCACTTTCCAAATATTCTAAGCTGTATGTACCCACCTTTGAAAGCCGCATTTTGCAAATATATAGGGGTGGGGGACTAACCATACCCTAGGTCCACCCTTTTTCATTGGGGGACCCAATCCCCCGGTTTCCGTCGCCATTGAAATCTGGACGTTGCTTTACATTCATCAGGTCTTTAATAAGAAAGGTTGTGTAGAAAGAGTGGTCTCAACATTTGACCTTTTCCCAGTGGGTTCTTTGTCATGAGACAAGATTTGAACTAACATCGCACTTAACGACTGATTTCACGAGTTTTGCACCGGTATGTGGGCAATATATTGTACTTGAGCTTGAGGAAGAGAAAAAAAATAAAATGAAATAAAATGCAAATTAACACCCACCCCCGTCAGCATACCACACTGGCCCGGACCTTTTTGTGTAAGGGGACTTTTCAAAATGGCATATGCTAAGCGTTAAGTAACCATGGTGCACTTCGTATGCTTCAGTGGGTTAGTTTTCCCGGGGGTGTAACGAATCTTAAAGGAATATTCCGGTGTCAATTTAGCTCTTTCTCAAATAAAAGAGAAATCTTTATCGCATGCCCTTCAAAGCCCACAGCTATAGCTTGTCCATAACCCAAGATATTCCTGTTTAAACGTAGGTTATATTGGTCAAAAACAGACTTCCAATTGCTTCAAGATTACAAATGCTATGTAACACAGGCGAACGAGGGGTAGGGGTGCAGGGGACACTCGCCCTCCCAATTCGAACAAAACATGATCCATTCGAGCAAAATGTGATAAAAAGTGCCATTACTCGGGCAAATTTGCTCTAGCCCTCCTCTCAAAAATTATCCCCGTACGCCTATATATGCTATGTAATACCGGTGTTGTTATGGGTAAAATACTTCCAAAATCTTTTGTTGTTCTGTAAAATTGGAGCGATTAATTTGACCTTGAAACTTCACACCAGGTAAACATTAAAAAATGTTCGTTTAAAGGTAAACAACAGTCCCCCAAACTTATTTTGAAGAAAAAGCTGAATAACGCAATATTCGTTTTGTTTCTCTTCAAAGTATCTTTCATACATTTTATGACTTTACTATTGCATATTCAAGGTAAACCAAGCAGTAATTTCTAGTAAATTTCACATCTGAAGAGAAAAACATTGTCACATGAGTCCCAATAGCCAATCATGAAACTGGACAATCTACTGCACTACTTCAATTTGGGATGATTTTGGGAAATTTTTTTGAGCACAAGGTTGCAGCTTTTAAAGTGTCTCCATATTTCATTTACATGCGTGAACATTATAAAAAATACAAAAGATACTCAGTTAATCTGCCAGTATGACGTAACAGATTTTCTACAATGCCGCTTTGTTACTTGGTTGGAATATTTTCTCTAAAAAGTCTTAATCAACATGTTATTGAGATGGAATTTTCATCAATGAAGAGAAAAGGTGCCCAGATTTTCGTGACAAACGAGCCTCTTGTCAACATGTTGTCAGGGTGACAAATATGAATTTGAGTAAACCAGCTTGATTTAATTTTTTCCCAGTAACGGAAATTCTTCAGGAGGACTCCTGTTTAATCTATATTTTACCTCAGTTTAATGTTTATATTATCAGGGTAAACTGCTCAACTTTGCCTGCTCTTGATCACCTAAATGTGAGCGTGTTTCGGAGGGCGCTCTACCACTTCTGGTACGAAGTGGCTGGCCAAGTACGAAGCGGCTGCTCGTCTCCTCATTTCTGCAATTTCTGTTGTTTTCATGAGCAGGGAGCTCTCTTATAGCTCTCTGGTATGAAGGTGGATTAGGAGAAGTAGATCTAGCCATGTAAGTTTTGAGTAACTGTTGCCAGGTGCATATCCAGAATTTTATTAAAAAGGGTGGCAGGAGACAGGTCTAAGTGAGTCTCTCTCCACCTTTGAGAATTTTTTGAATTAGAAACTAGGAGAGGGCTGTGATGCAAAATGGTACCACATATGAGAAATATTTGGCCTCAACTTTTATACAAGCACGACGGCCAAGAAGGGAAGTGAGCGCCCGTTGGGCACGGTCTACATCTGCCACTGCTTATGTAAATAACTTGTTTGATTATAAATCCCATGAAAAAGTTTATATTCGCTTTACGGAATTAAATGTCTACTTCCCGATTCCCAAATAGTTCAGATTTACTCTGCCGGTAAAGATTTGGCTTATACATACTCTCTTAAATCGTAAGATTTAAAATATTGCAGTTTAAATCTAAAAGAGTGGAATTAGTGACCAATCGGACGTTAGATTGGTCACTAATTCCATTCTTTTAGATTTATTTTAACTCTATTAGACTAATTTTAAATCTATTGATTTAAGAGAGTATGTTTTGGCCCCATTTCTACAGACCCTTTCTCGCAATATTCACATTGGAGATAAGAGATAAAAACAAAACTTGTGTGCTGGTGCTACAATAGTTCTAGAACGAAAGTGGATGTGTTAGAAGTGTTTGGCTTCATCTCGCTAAGATTGAATCACGACTGACGTGCATGGGTTGAGCCAGTTGGGATTATCTGGTTTCAGAACCGACACCTGGAAATTCAGCTCCTGCGTCCCATCACCAGGCACTCTGCTACATCCCTGGGTACAAACTTAAGCTGGATCGGGGGGGGGGGGGATATATTGTCGTAACGGTATTTCACGTCCGCCAAGGCTCGTAAGGTGGCGATCCGTGCAGGTCACAAGCCCTTTCCACAATCCTGGACCCGACCCTGCAAACCATACCGATTTAAAATTATGTGCATAATCCTTCCAGACCACCACAAACGCTCACTTCAAGTTCAAATCGGTGGCCCATCCGTCTGGTGTTAGTAAGTTAGTGAAGGGAGGGCCAAGACACGTGGACCAGTTGAAAAGACTTGTGACTTTCAAAGAGACTGTTAAAGGCCCAGTTCTCTCACCCAAAACAGTGCCAATACTCCTCACCTTCTTACTGAAGCCCCTCCCACAATTGTCTGAAATTCATCCTCATCTAGATACAATCTCAGTTTATTGCTTCAAGGTGAGCATAGAAAACTCAATTTATGTAATCAAAACACTCTCAGTACCGTTTATGCTGAGTAATATAAGCTTTGATACTCTGCATTGTTTGAATTAGTTGTCAATCAAAGAGCTGAGCCAATTGATAATTTCGGTACCCCCGTACCAAAACTGTAGTTTGTAACGAGAGGTTTGGCCCTTTAATATTTAAATTGGGAGAAACATATATGCGCTGCATATCGTTCTCTCATGTGTCTATTCTTATCTGGTTAATGTATTTCAGAATTAAAAAGGTTGCAAGGAATTGCAAAAGCATACACAGTGATGTTCCCCAGTAGACAACTGGCTTAAGAACATTGCCATAGATCAAATTTGAAATAATCCATTGCAAATTGTTAACCCATTAAATAGTATGACTGACATTTGAAAAATGATACCTTTCCTTCACAACATTACTACTTGCAAAAATGAAAAAAAAAAAGGCCAAGATCAAATAATTTTTGATATGATAAACTGTTAAAGAGGTTCTTATTCTTATTCTCAGTCTTTTAGTGAAAATTGCATATTGTAATCCGATATGTAGTTTCCAAGATATAAGCACGTAAAGATGCAAATGACATCATATCCCCACATTATAATGAACAGTCTTTTGTTTTTCTTTCACCAAATGGTCAAGATTTAGTTCATTTTTCACATATGAAAGTTAAAGGAAATAGTGCGTTTGTTTTGTAAGGAAATTCCATCCCTTTAAAATCAATACTTTTTTCAACATTTCAAAAGATGCAACTCCCGTAACCCTTCTTGAGCATAATATTTTGAGGAAATGAAGCTATTGCTGAGGTTTATTATTGACACTAAGTGATTTGATTGTTTGAGCTAGTTACTTTTAATGCTATGTTGGTGCATTTAAAACGCAATATTTCCCTTTAAATTTTTGCATAAACTTTCCAGGTACATGTAGTAGAAAAGCAAAGAATGTAGCAAAAGGTATTCAAGCCAGTGCTTCCACACTCTAAAAATAGAGTTCCCGAATGACGTCCTTAAATTACTCGAAATCAGGATGCCATTTCCCGAAATTGGCATCCCAGCAAACATAGAAACCATTTCCCATGATGAAATGCTCCGATCTTGCCTACTTCTCCTGATGAGTTGTGAATGGATTATCCGTTTCCTTTCTTTTTTATTAATTTTTACGAATGCAAATTTGACCCAACAAGTTACTATCGTGGTATTCACATTCTGCTCTTGTCGCATTCGAAGGGCCCAGTAGTAGGGTTGTAATGCATTTTTAAACCCAAGGAAAGAGTATTATCCTGTCACAAATGATTATGCAAAAACATATAGGTCAGTTTTGTAGAAAACTCAATTCCATCTTAAATTTCCTCAAATTCGATGGAATTGTATGAGTTCCCGAAATCATTCCAATTTTCCGAATTTTTTTCTGGAAATTTCCTTGAAAGTGGAAGTCCTGCTTCAAGCCTTTCCAACCATATGTTGCCAGTGAGTGGGTGAAAAGAAAAATTTGAAAGCTTCAAAATATCAATACGATGTCTTCTCCAATGCCTATGCTGAGCACCAAGCATAGGCCCTATTAGCCTGCGTAGCGCCTCTGGGCAGGCGATCCCCTTAGGCTGTCGCCCCTCTGAAGCGATGAGCTGGACGAAAGAAGTTCGTCCGCTCCGCAGGCTACAATCATAATGGCAGTAGGTTCCGTTTTTTAGTCTTCGACTTGGACTCGAACTCCCAACCTCGCAACTGCAAGTCAGATGCTTAGTCTGGTTTACAGAGAGGGAAAGTTCTAAATGTCACTACCCAAACCGTCTCCTCCAGCTTAAATCAATATAAATATGAAATAACACCCTCAGTTTCATTTTATGCACAGTTATATATGCACAATATATATTTTCATAAATTTGTATATCACTTGTTTGTTACAGATTAAGCTCATTTTTACAAGTTATCTAATAGTACATTGATAAAAGGAATGCCAAGAACAAAAACCCATTATTTGACCAGAAAAAGTTTATTTTGTCCAAAAATCAGAGGCTTCTTGTCAATCAAAATGACTAGGCCACTCCTTCACTTAGTACAAAAGAGAAAGTTCACATTCCTGTGGACAGCTTTTCCATCCCCAACCCCACAACCGCAAAATACATAGTACCAGAGGTATATATGTTGCATAATTTGAAAAAAAATTGAAACTTAATGCAAACAATCTCTAAACTTCCAACTGATGAAATATTTCTGTGAAAACCTTTTTCCTGAGAGTAAAATGGCAGGTAATGTGGGGTAAAATAGATTTATCTTTTTTGAAGTTAGCTGACATTCTATCTCAATACATCATGGTTTGATAGCTAGGAAAAAATTGCACCTAAAATATAACACTTCCCCTTTAAGCTTAACTGCCCCTATCTCTTGCAAACCTTAATTCCCAGACTGCCCAATTGGTTGTTCCTTGCAAAAACTTTCAGGGTCAAAGCTTGCAGGTTTGTCTTGATTGTAAGTCAACTCTGCAACTTCTGTTACTAAAGATAACATTAATTATGTGAGACTCACATTAAACAGTGTTATTTCTTTCAGCAAATTACTGTTTGTTCGATATTAAAGCAAATAATCATTTGAAGATAGGAACACTACTCGGGAGAGGGGAGGTGTGGGGAGGAGTGCAGGGGAGGAGGATGGGGGTGCAGTATTGTAATGATTCAGTCATTCTCAAGAGGAAAAAATAATTTGCTCAATTTCAATTGATACTCAATAACATCACTTATTCCCCCTTCTCTGACTTAAACATAGTCATGACCATATGGGGGGGGGGGGGGAGAACAGAAGGGCAGAACCCACTCCAGAAGACCTCTTAGCTTTCAAGAATTTCAAGCTGCTACAAACTATGCATTTTAAGGCATCTTTTCCAACTATGATAATTTACTCCTCTCAACCCTCCCCTTCCCTTCAAGTTCCCATCCCCTTCCCCATTCAGTATCTTGAATGACTTATTCATAATGTTTCATGAGCCATTTCTATGTGAAAAATGGGTATTGTTGGCAATTACCAGAACCTCTTTATGTGTACATGGTGGCAACATTTACACTGAAATGACTGAATATAATTTATACAATCAGGGTTGAGCATTAAGACAAAAAAGGAACTGCCCAAAAGGGCAAGTGGCAATTCAGAATTCACTTGCCCAGAAAAATATTTGTTTTTTCTGAAATGGTAGAGAATAAAACCAAGAAAAATTTATTAACTTCACTGGTAATTGTAACTGATGGGTATTTTTGGTAACACAGTTGCCCCAGTGGGGCAAGTGTGATTCAGAATTCAATTGCTCTGATAAATTTATTCTCGCACCTAGCAACTGGGCCATCCTAATGTTCACTACAGACTATGACAATGTGCCTGATAGGAGGTTAATTTTTACATCATCTCACTTCACTGGCCTACTCTTACCTGACTTTTAAATTTTAAGTCCACACACAAGCAACATTTCCGAAACATCACGGCCAGGCCCGTAGTCAGGATTGTGTCATGGATGTGGGGGGGGGTTGGTGTCATGGGTCGGTTTTGGGGCACTACATGAGGTAACAGTTTAAGGATAGAGAGAGAAAAAATGCTTTTTTAAGGTGTCTTTTGCATTGCAAGGTTGGGTCACGGGGGAGGGCGGGCAGGGGGTGATCTCTTCAACAAAAGCATTCCTGTAACTTGTTTTCAAAGAATTGGCATGACATTTTTTGGAAACATTGTCAAAATATTTTGAGATTGTTGCTTACCTTGTCTTCACTGTCCAATAAACTGAAAAGTATGTTTGGGGTTTGTGTCAAGTAAATGTTTTAGAAATGTTGCTGGTGTGTTATTATGGCAAATCTAGGACTGTCCACGTGAAGAACAAAACCATTAAAAAAGGAAAAATAAAAAGTTGTCTCTGGCTATAAAACTAAAAATGAAATGTAGGAAACTTAATGAAATATCAATGGAATTAAATTCGCCTTAATTAGCTATTTTATTTGTTTTTCTTTTTTAGTAATTACTCATTTAAAACAAAGGTCTCGCTCATAACGATGGCAGTCAGCAGCACAAAGTAATACAAAGCCAAGGTACAAATGCAGGTGTATAGTGTTAGTCAGTTAAATACGGTTTTACAGCTGAGTTCCTAGCCTACTGGTTTAAGTAGGGCTGACCACGATTTTTTTTTCCAGTTGTGGCTCACTGGGTTGTTTTTCCCCCTTCATTGCTTATGCTGAGCACCAAGTGCAATGACAGTAGGTTCCACTTTGAAAGTCTTTGGTATGACCTGGCCCAGATTTGAACTCCCAACCTCACGACTGCAAGTCTTATGCCGTAACCACTTGACCATGCAGTCAGTCAGGGGCATAGAAACAAAGAAGTTAATAAAATCTATCTCAGGGAGGTAGGATATAACATCAAATAGCTTGCAAAATATTTGGCAGCTGTAGGGCAGGCAGAGTCAATCATTCAAACATCTCACCCCATCCCCCATATTTCCCCTCTTACAACCCTTTTCCCATTTTCTCCACTCTCCCCAACCTCTGTCACCTTTCTACAAACCTTGTCTCTCTTTTCTTAACTTTCTCTCTACCTACACATAAACAAAATCATAAAACAATGAAATTGACCTCTCAGGTGTCTCCCAAAATGAAAACTTAACTCTACATCATATATACCCATTCACCATTCCTTCCCTTTCTCCCTACCTTACCCCCACCCCCTCCCCCAAAAAAGATGCATGTAAGTACTAGTTACCATTGCAGGAATTTCAATAATGCTTAAAGGGCAAAAGCTGTTGTCCAATCTTATTTTGCAACAGTAGCCAAATCCCACAGGTTTTCTTCTAATTCTGCTTATAAGAATCTTCCATGATATTTTAGGACTTACATATTGCATATTCAAGGTCAACCAATTAGCTAGTCTCCTGAACTTCATAATTTAGAGAGAAAAATATTGACAAATGACTCCCAGGAACCAATTATGAGCCACAGCAGACTACTAACCACATCCAAATTGGGTTGACTGCACATCCCCTTTAATTTAGACTCTTACCACATCCCCTTCAATTCAGACTCTTACGACATCCCCTTTAATTTAGACTCTTACCACATCCCCTTTTATTTAGACTCTTCCCACATAAGCTACATAAAAAGGGAACAGGGTTTCATTAAATGAACTATTTTGCTGGTACAAATTTAACAAAACTGTACGTATAATAAAATCAAGAGTCTACACTTTAATGCCAAAAAAGGGGAAAAAAAAGAATAAGAAATCATTAGAGAGAATAATAAGGTACAATTATATATTTTGCTATAAAAGACAATTCACAATCTACGCAGCAAGTGGAATTACTCAGCCACAGTGCTGTTACCATTGAAATAAGAAAGACAACAGTTATATTTCAAGTGCTTCATGGCAGCCATCACTAGCACCCTCTATATGGGGCATGAACCAACCTTTAAACAAGAGCCCAAGGGCACTGTGGTTCCTTGTATTTAAGATGATATTGTATTAAGGTTGTCATAAAGTAAGGCATAATTTGCACCTTTAACCCCAATGACTTGAGGCAATCACCCCAAAACAAAGGGACACATTAAATTTCAAAATCATACAAACACTTTTAGTTTGAGAGAAACGGAACACTGAACTTTTCAAATTATCACACTGCACACTGCCCACTTCCGTGCCACAGATACGTTCATCACCTTTCACTAAAATGTCATTTACTTGAGTTTGGGGTAGTATAGGAGGTTTGCCTTTTTGGTCAATCTCAACAATTCAAATCCAGACCTTAAAAAGAAGTCACAAAGGTCAAATACAGTCAAAGAAGGTCAAAACTGATTTTAAATAAACAGTTTCTTCTGCACCAAAGAAATTTAACAGTCATCTGGTCATTCCTGACCACCAAAATTTATGATGGATGACTAGAAATTACGTCATGGTTGTCCTTTAGACTACCCAATGTGTTTGCCTTAAAAGCAAAAATAAGGAAAAGCCCACAATTCTGCTACTAAAGGCAGCCCGAGAGAGTGATTTATTACCACCAATTTCTTCTTCACAATTTGGCTAGAAGACCAAGAAACAAACATAGCTCTGTAGAATCTACTTTCAACTTGACCTTTTAACTTAAAGAGGGTGTTAGAAACAGCATTGCAGTCCCTAGGGTAAAAGCACAGGTAAAGAAGAGAAACTGCTTTCATATTTTACTATTGAAATTGGAATCTTAGCTTGCATTGCGAATAACTTTATTCAATACTGCATGTGAGGGAAAGGTTTTTTTTAATAATAATTGCATTACTGTCCTGATTGTTAACTAAACTGCTTTAAGACTGAGAGGGGGTTATAATTCTTCTTTTCTTTTATACATTGCATTTGTCTAATGGCATTAAACTTCAGCTGGACTTTTAAACCAATTGAACAAAGACCCAAAGAGTCTTCACGAGCACTTTACTTAGACAAACACAACTTTCCATTATTTCCACTATGTTACTTGTTTATTGAGTAATTGCAACGCATACCTGGCATTGCAATAGGCCTACATATGACCTACATGTACACACTGGCCTGTCACTTAAATGTCAGTAACTCAAGTAATGAACATCGTAGGAGGGTAGTGTAATAGCTTTTTTGGTTTGTCTGATCAAGACAAATCTTGACGTCACAAAAAAGTCACAAAGATCAAAAGGTCCAATGAGGTCAAGGGGGGTCATCTCGTGCATTTCACTTAGACGAACACAAATCTCCATTACACCACCCCTCTAAAATGTTTCAGTGGCAAGATATCAATAAAACATTACTTTTTGACCTTTTCACCCTTTCCAATTATTTTGATTAATGTACCATCATTTTCACCTCCTACCAATCTAACTTATCCTAAAATTATGCCACTGCTTGAACAATGGATACTGAGTTACAGCTACTAACAGAAATTCAGTTTTTGGCCTCTGGTGATCACCAGTGACCTTTGACCTCCACCAAAAACAATAGGGCACATCTACTCCACAACATCTACATACATACCAAGTTTGAAAAAAATTGATCACTCGGTTATTGAGTTATCGCACCACATACCTTGCATTCCAATCCGTCACATACACACACACACACATACACACACACACATACATACGCCAAGGTGACTGCATAGGTTCCTTTGTTACACAAGGAACCAAAAATTACTTTCTATGTTAAGTAGTGCCAAAACATTAAAAGAATTTTTACCCATATGAGAATATCTGCATAACCATAAAAGAATGAACTGTGACTTCCCTTCTGTAATATCGCCCTCTATTATAAGTGGGAGTTCTTTGGCTCTTCAACTTCCATCTCACAAAAATAAATGAGTAACATTCTAATTAAGGATGGCACTTACAAGTACAATACCATCTGTGTGTCTGTGACTGGACAATATTTTTCCAGTATCATCCAGACAATATTATAAGTGAAAACTTGCTTTGAAGGGTTTTTCCTCTCCAATTTCACTACCAAGTTTCCAATCAATTCCAACTCATACAGTTGCCTGTCATGGCTCCTTAATTAACTGCCCACGAGAAAACTGCTCAGGAGTCATCTGTGGCTGTCAGGGATTCGAAGTTTTCCAAGGTGAAATATCTAGTTAAGAATGTCTTCATTTCTGACACAGCTCTACAGATATGCAAAAGTGATGGTACAAGGTGCTGTACAAGGTTAGTACTTCTATTACCCATTACTCTTAAATTTAATTACTCGGCAGCTGCTATGCAGTTTTCGAGTAAACTACCATACTTCCAAAACAAACTGCTAACAAAATATTAATACATCTACTCTCCGAAAAGAGGCTTCACAAAGGATAAAACAAAAATATGTCTCTTGTGAGCCTCATTTCTGCACAGTGGCATAGCTAGGATTTCACTGTAAGGGGGGCAAACAAATGCTCATGAGGGGGGGAACAACATGGTACTAGCACTATTAAACTTTTATGAAGTGTGGTGCTGTGTGTCAACACCTACCTATTCCTGTTCTATACAAACAGTTGGTCTATAGATCTACTGAAGAAAACTATTAAGACGACTATAAGATATTTGGATTCTGAGAAACGGATTGTATCTTTGTGAATTTTTTTTGGGGGGGAGGGGGGGAAATGTGGTCTTGAATCAATTTTGGGGAGGATTTTTGGGGGGGCAATCCCCCCTGCCCTCCTCTGGCTACGCCACTGTTTCTGCATCACATATTTATCTAATGTTGCAGATTCCTGCTGCAGGCTTGACAAAGAATTTATTTTAGAAAATAGTTAATATTTGAAAGATACTGACCTGCACCTTTTTCCTTTATTTTTTAATGATTGTAAAATCCAGTTACATCTGGGAAGTACTTTCCAATTCTTCTAATCAACTTAATATAAAACAACAAGGAAATTCCACTAATTGTTATTCTCAGTCAGTCAGCAAACAATTAACCTCCCCTACCCCCCCCAAAAAAAAAAAATAGAATAAAAAAATAAAAAAATAAAAAATTAAATGCAAAAAGAATAGGATGAGAAAACACCAACAGACTGAACCAATGTTCTCATGTAAACTCGTTATCCAAAGCATTTTGCTTCATTTTTCAAACTTGTGGGCCATGCAAAAAATTGTAACACTACAGTTAGTAAACTTGTGAAATAGCGCCACCGTTTCTTGCAAGAGCATGTTTTCTATGTACAAGCAGTTTGTACAGCACAGTACGTAAAAAAACTAAGTTTTCCTTAGATTCCCTGCAAATACTATTGCTCCACTAACTTGTTTGATAAGAGCGCCCTCATAAATCTATTGCGATTGAAATCAAATGGCCCACATGTATGAATTCATCATTTTGGAAGACAATTACCTTTAGCTCATAGGCTTTTAAGTTTCTAGAGAGTGATGTTTTTAAAGCAATTAAACTGGTATACTTAAGGACTGCATTCTCCCTACAAAACATGGGAATGGTCAATAAAATCAGCCTCTTTACATGACATGAAATGCCAGCAGTTTAACCCAGGTACATCTTGACAACTGAATTAAACAAAAGCATTTTCTTTCTTTAGATTGATAAATCTGAATATCAGTGGTCTATGAGCCACACATCCTTTCAGGCAGACAGCCAGGATTGTGTCATAGAGGGGGCGGGGGACATGACATGAGGGAAAAGTCTAAGGATGGAGAGAAAAAACTGCTTTTTTAGGTGTTTTTTGCATTGTGAGGTTGGGTCATGGAGTGGGGGGGACGGGGGTTCTGACCCCTCCCCCTCACTTATATTTCCTTGGAAGAGGGGGGAAAAAATAATCGTTATAATATTTGGATTTTTTATAGCCCTTGACCACGAACATGTTCAAAGTACTTCAAACAAATATTGCCCCAGGTCAACAGTAACCCATTCTAAAGACAATCCCTCTTAAGCTGCAGCAGTAAGATCAATGTGAAATGATGTAAGTCACCTCTTAGGTGTCCCTGGGTGGAGAGAAGCGATAAAATAAAGCATTCAGCCCAAGGACACAATGTAATGAATCTGACATGACTTTAACCAGCCAGTCCTGGATCACAAGTCTGATGTCTTAACCAAAAGTCTGACATGCTTTCTTAACAATATGTGTTGTACTCAGAAGACACAACTATTATCTCAGTGATATCAATGGAGAAGTCAATTCATTGGCTGAAAGACAGTTATGTCTACTTAACTAACTGGTGAGTCCAAGGCAAATTAAATTAAAATGCAACCTTCAACGTCTGAGAAAAGTTGTACACTTTACAACTGAAATCCCCAAAACTCCTGAATTTGGAAGTCTATCAGGAATGATACTTACCTCCTTTCACCCTATGTATATGATTTGCACCAATACTTACTGTCTGGCAAATCAAATAGCAGTGTGGTTACCCTACCAGCAGAGGGCACCCTACACCCACCATCTTCCTTCTAAATGCACCCTTGGAAAGTGGAGGAACCAAGGGGGCAGTATGGTACCTCCTGCTGGTAGTGAAACCATGGTCATGTCAGAAAAAATACCCTTAGAACAATCTCGTCAGGAACTGTTCTCAGTCCTAATTATATGCCCATTTAAGCATTTGAAAATGACCATGAAGGTTGACATTTGACAGCACTTGAACTCAGAATAAGCTGATAGGGGATGTAGCCCTTCAGTGCACTTTGAGTAATTCAATTCCCTTTTTGCTGGCACCTATTTCAGGATTTGTTGTAAGTTGTTATTTGAAACCCAAAGTTGTTGGGCTTCTATTGTACCAGAATGGTAATCAAATCTGCTGCTCATTGAAGCAGCTAATAGGAGTAATGAACCAGTGGTCGGGTACTATAACTGGGAACCTCAGTTTTCCCTAAAAACTGTGGTAGCCATGGCGGATCTCGATAAAGGCTAATATCCCGTAATATGCTATTTATTTTGCCAGACAATATAGGTGTATATGGTATACATAGGGTGATAGGTGGTAAGTGAGGAATGAATTAGAAGAATTTATTCTCATTTTTTTCTACATCTTCTATTGTAACTGGAATTCCTTCCTATAAATGTATCCTGACATTTGTCAATACCTAGGAAAAAATGGACATTATTGCCACATGTACCATGGACTTGGCAGTGAGAAACAGGAGTTGACAGTTTTTCTGATAGAAAACTCACAGGAACTTACATGGTAGACATGAAAACCCTTTGAATTATTACTGGCAAGTAAGGGGGGAGGCAGCAATTGCAGAAAGAGGTAAGAGCGGGGCAATGCCGATCCAATTAATACTCCACCATGACCTTTCATCACACATGACAGGTATTACCCATAACCTACTCTTCCCTATCTACCAACGGCAACTCAGGGAAGAAGGATCAGGCCACCTTACTGACTTGTTGGGTGAGCCCTTCAGTTGGTCCAACACAGATTTTCAGTGCATCATGCAAGGGTGACGTTCAACAATACAAATTTTAAGGAGTCAAGATGAGGTTCATGTCTGCCAGGAAGTTGATCTGCACATTTAAAAGGATCAGTAGTGGTTGGAATTTTTCTAAATTCTGGCTAATGGGCATGGGCATTTCCTCTAATGCATAACTTTGGGGAAAATATTACAATTTGCATTGTTTATATTTAACATCATTTTATCAGTTACCAAAATCAATGCTATATGTGCATTCAGACAATGACTTACTGAAGGATGAGCCAAACACCAACCAATCAGATTTTTGTGAATACTTAACACATTGTGAGCACACGTCATTGTACAAGAATATTTTGAACACTAAGCACTTGAATAATTTGCCAAGCTGCAATTTTGTTACTGTTTCCAAACAGCCACAAAAGGTTTGAACTAAAGCAGGAAGCTGTTAGGTAGCAACATACTGAACAGTGGTGGTTTTAACAACATTCCTCCATTTTTAAATCTTCATAAGTATATTCTCCTTGCTAACATTACACTGAGGTAACTTCTGGAAGTCTGTTTCAGTTCTTTTCCCCACTTTTGACGTTATCTTCATCCGATTCAGCTTTGTAGAGATTGTTTGCTTGTATGTATTTCAGTACTGGGTCAGGAACCAAATACTTGACACTCTCATTCCGCCTCAAGGCTCTCCTGTTAAAATGATCAAAGTCAAAGTAGGATGAAATATTGTTCCTGAAACATATTTAAGTTACAAACACTGGGGCTGGTTGGTATAATACAATGAATAATAACACAGAAAGAAAACTCACAATAGAAGAATGCAAGCTCATGCAACTCCCCCAGACTTCTAATTCATCATGTGAAATAGTCCTTATTCAAATCACCTTCAACTTAACAGTAATCCCCACACACACCACAAGTTATAAGTGATTGATAGAAGGAAAATCGACAAAGGAGACAGAGAAATTTGCAGATATTCAGATGGACAAAAGACAGGATTTGCGATTAATCCCAAGTAGCTTTTTACTGAATGTTTAATCCACTTGCGATTGTTAAGTGATTAATCGCTAAATGGTCACAGCCTAGTATAACTTGCTGCTCTCATACAATCCAACTGAAACCCTCTAACCCATCTAGGTTGCCACCATTTGTATCAACTTATCTGCAAATTATGTAAAATAGCCCTTATTCTAAAAGCATACCTACCAAACAGTCTAAAATGCAATCTTTGGACAGAAAGTCAGAAGGATTACTGATTCATGTTGTCATAATGCATCGCATGCATTCTGAATACAGTACATACAAGCATTTAACAGTGGTAATAGGAAACTTATGATTACTTTTCTTCAAAACATATGTTCAAAGGACTCTATGTGGGCAGCGCTGCCACCAGACAGTTGGGAAGTCTCGTAACGTAATTTGCATCTACTGCACTGTACATACAAAACTTAACTCAATGAAAATTCTCAACACTACTGTATGAAAAAAACACAACCATTCTTGACTAATCACAATTAATTGCTAAACAATCACAAAATTATGCGATTAAACGCTCAACAATTTTACTCAATGCTCACACCCCTAAGCAGGACTTGAATTAATCCAAGACAACAAAGGCCCATACAAGTGTCTAACAATGGTAGTAGGAAGATTATTATTACTTTTCCGTTGGCTGCTACTGTGCCAATAATTATAATAATAATTTCATCTTATTAGGACAGTAGCAGACAGCATGGTTGGGGGTAGAGGAAGGACAGTGGCAGACCGGTATGGAAAACATCTAGCCATGGTCAAACCTAAAAATAAGAACTCACAACGTGTCTGCACAGTGAGCAAATGGAGATTCTAGGGTTCACCACTTCGTGTGGTGATTAATATATCAGTGGCACATGCCAACCATCAAAACCAACCTCAACCCCATGTGCAAACAGGCTGAGACTGATGTTAGAAGTTTTGACAATGTAAACATGCTAAACAAAAGAAATGTCCAATCTGTACCACTACAAATTTGCGATGCTACCTCCTGAGCTCCCAGGGGTTAGGTACATGTTAGGTTAGATGGAGTTTTACAGTCCAGTTTCTAACCACTTGGTTCAAGTCAGCCACGGCCTTTTTTCCAGTTGTGGCTCACTGGCTTGTTTTTCCCTACTCCATTTCTTATGCTGAGCACCAAGCACAAAGGCAGTAGGTTCCATTTTTAAAGTCTTCAGTTTAACCCGGCCAGGAATGGAACTCCTGACCTCCTGACTGCAAGGCTGATGCTCTAACCACTTGACCATGCAGTTGGTCCGAGCTCCCATGGGAGTGTCACCATTAATGTGAGAAAATTTGGCATCCCAAGTGCCTTTATATATTGTAGGTTACCACGACAAAAATGTTGAAAGATATTGATATGTTGATGATATTGCTTCTGACACCAGCAAACTTACCTTATTTTGGTAGAACTGATTTCATTATGTATCCACTCGTTAACAATGTGTATATTATGCTGAAAGAAAAGGAAAACAAAGAAAGTAATGACTTTGAGGATTTGGCAGGTCTTGCACTGCTCTTGCAAGTTTGAGACATTGAAGATTTAAAATATTTGAATTCTGCATATCATCACTATAGATCCTGCAAATATATTTAGAAATGAGCTTTGTAATTACAAGCAAAAGTACCTGTCTCTAGATCTCCAAACTTCATTTCACTTATGGCATGTGAATAGAATAGTGTTTATATATTCAGATATGGAATTATAACATAACATTTGTATGAAGCACATGCTGAGAAATATCACAGCACAAGAAAGGAAATTATTCAACTGACACAAGATCCACTTTCAGTCAAAAAGTTTCTCCTGGCTTCCTTGTTTTTAGTGCAACTGGGAGATACTTTGTTTTGAACAGGGAACAGTGATCACTATTCAGTTATGTATGCATGTAGGCTCAGGGTCTTGTTGAAGAAAGGCAGTAGCTACTTTTGATAAAAAGTTGCACCTGGTAATACTTTTTGAGGTCTAATGGGCACTGTTTGGAAGGGAACAAATAGCACCTGGCTAACTTGTATTGGTCAGAACCTGATGTTAGGACAATTTGTATTCCACAAGACTATTTTACCTGGTTATTGTAGAGTAAATCTAATTCATAAATGAACTTGTATGGTCACAACCTGATTTCAAGTCAATTTGTATTTAACTCCATTGCTTGGCTATTTTACCTGGTACTTGTAGAGTAAATCTGATTCATAAATGAACTTGTATGGATCAGAACCTGCTCTTGTAATCACCACGATACCATATTTGCCAACAATGGTTTCCATCTGAAAAGAATGATAATACCAATCAGAGAGTTAATTAAAGGTTAAACATTGATGGACCATGCATTAGCACAGGATAATGCATGATTGGAGGTTGATGTGAATGATGCACTTGGACTAGGGCTGCCACAATAATCATTTTTCATTTATCGATATCGCCAGCATTTCCACAGCGATATCGTGATATCGTGAGTTTAAAACTGTAGTCTTAACATTTACCATCAGCATGCTTATAATGACATACTGTACAGTGCCCATATCAAGGACATATACTCAGTATACATAAACCAAGCAGATGAAATTCAGTTTGAAGCTCAAAGTTCCATCAGAAATACATTTATTTTACAACCTTTACCTTTGAAAAACGTGCCGTGTTTCATTTCTGGTCACAACATAAATAATGATCATTTTAGGTTACTGAATAAAATAAGAGATTTCACAGTGGTTTAGTCATTTATTTGATTCTGTTACAATATCACATCTTGACAAAACATGGGTCAACAGGGCTGGAAAAAATGCTTATTTCCCAGGAAGGGAGTAGCATTATTTCCCAGGAAGAGAGTAAAATTTCCCACAATTCTCCCTGCATTTTCATGTACAGAAAAGGAAAATTTCCCTCCAGATGTCCAAATTTCCCAGGAAGGAGCTTCTCAGCTTCCCACCTTTTTCCACCTGTGTGGGTCGATATCGTCGGCGCAAAATTATATCGAAGATATCGCGATTAACATGGCAGCCCTAACTTGGATTGTGCCCTTGCTCATTGCTTAGCCCTGCAAGGTGCATTATTTTGATCCTATGCACAGGTTCAGAATTGTTTAACCTTGTTCATTCATACACAATGATTTAGAAGATGAACACGAAATATAACTCGTGTAAATGATCACATTAAAATAGCACAACCCTGTATAACATGGAATAGCCTAACATGAATACATAATTTATCCATTACCATGAGTTTATACAAAGATAATGCATGGTCACCTGACCATAATGGTCCAAACAGAGGTTAAGGACTATTACCACATATCTATGAGTTATCAGAAGTGTTAACTGATTAATAAACGTGATCCTGACTTGATTTCACTTCTTCCGTTTGCTTTTTAAATCAACGAAACATACAATGGACAGATTGACATTGATTTATGAGTTTAAAGAGTTTTGTGAAAAAAAATGTGATCTGAAAGTTCAAGTCACTTTGAGGAAGTCACCCATGACCTTTTGTGGGGCACTGGACTTTTATCCCTAATCCAAGTTCCAGATTCTTGCTGGGTAGGTATATTTGAAACAGCTCCTGTGAAGAACTTTTTCCATAAACATAATAATTCTTCACTGTACAAAACTGAACATTCCTTTCAAGGAGGAAGCTGTTTTTCACTGTTGATACTTAATTTTGGTCCAAAAACTGTCTCGAAGAAGGTTCTCGGGAGAGGGGGTGGAAAAGTTTAAATATTTGAGGGTCCTTATGTTCAATCTGGTAGAATTCAGTATTTTTGCAAACCTTAAGGAAAAGTATTTCAAATTTTGACGTTTTTCACAGAGGTAACATGTAAAGAGTTGTTGTCTTTGAATTGAGGGTTAGGTTAGGTTAGATGGAGTTTTATGGCCTAGTTTCCAGTCGAGCTGGCCACGGCCTTTTTTCCAGTCGTGGCTCACTGGCTTGTTTTCACTATCCACTGCTTACGCTGAGCACCAGCACAATGGCAGTAGGCCATTTTTTAAGTCTCTGGTATGACCCAGCCGGGACTCTCAACCTCCCAACTGTGAGTCTGATGCTCTAACCACTTGACCATGCAGTCGGTCATGCATGAATTGAGGGAGGGGGTGGTAGCACACTTACATCATACCACATTTTTTGATGAAACAGACTTTAACAGAACTCATCCTTCCCCCCCCCATTCCTCTGCCTGTAAATTATACTCATTCTTGGCTTTTTAAGCCTGTTACAAGTTATCCATTTTGACATAACAATAAGATTGATATGAATGTGTGTTTAAGGCCATCTTTCTCCCCTCCCCCCCGACAACTCCTGTTCTCCTAGCCTACTTACTTAAAGGGCAGGAGTAGTCATCCCAAATTGAAGAAGTGTAGTAGACTGTCCAGTTTCATGACTGGCTGTTGGAAGTCATGTGACAATGTTTTTTCTCTTCAAATGTGAAATTTACCAGAAATAACTGCTTGGTTTACCTTGAATATGCAATAGGGAAGTCATAAAATGTAATGAAAGATACTTTGAAGAGAAATAAGATAAAAATTATTATTATTTAGCTTTTTCTTCAAAGTAAGTTTGGGGGGACTGCTCTTTACCTTTAAGCCCCTCCAACAACTGTCTTAAATTCATTCTGATCCAGACCCAGACACATTCTCACTTTATTGCTTCAGGGTTAACATACAAGGCACAATGTGTAATTAGAACACTCTCAGTATAGCACATGTTGTGTGATATGAGCTACCGTACTCTGCATTTTCTGAACTTGCTCTCAATTAAAGAGCTCTGCCAATTGAGAATTTTTGTAGACTACTACAAAAATATTAAGTTGTGGGTGAGAACTGACTGCCTTTAAATCTATAGCAGTGAGGTGAAAATTCTTCTTGGATGAGTATGGCAGCATATTAGTACCATTTACAATCAAACGCTTTCACTCGAGGTGAAAGAACCTCAAGAGGCCAGCATGCATGAATTGGTTAAATGCTCCTGCCACCTGATTTAAATCAATTTTACTGGAAAAGAGGAAAAATTCACTAATTTTCAAATGGCAGAAGTGATTTTGCCTGAAGGATCATGCACATAAAATAAAATTACACATCCATTCAGGTGATTATTGATAATTCTGCACGTGGATGATGAAAAGCTAACATGCAGCAGGAAGTTTCTGCAGCAAATATATGCTCCAGGGGAAACTTAGTCTTTGGGAATATTTTTGTGGAAGGGATCATAACCCGGGATGAATTGGTGCCGTAGTGTCACATCAATACAGTAATTGAAGGGTTAGTTTTGAGGTATCGTGGAGTAAGATATATGGGTCCCATGCAAAGGAGCACTGGAATCGTGCAGACACGAAACCCTAAAAATCTGAAGAAATGGCAATCCTCTTGATTCCCCCAAACTCCCTTGCTTTGGGAGTCTATGATCTCCTGATAGTTACCTCCTTTTGACATAGTATACCATCACTGCCTGTGATTGCTGTCTGGCAAAACTAATGGTACTGCTGTTATCTCAAACTATTGAAGGCGCCACAGAACCTAGCCAGTCCTTCAACATTTTTGTGCAATCAAGTTTCAAACTCAGAACCCAATCCTTTCTCCATCCTTGCCTTATCATGCTTGAGTAGTTTTACCAGCTAGTTATAGCAAGCAATAATGGTATACATAATAGAGGTGATGAGGACCGAGATAAACACAAATCTCCTTTTAGCTTCATCGCACTTCTTCACTTACGTCTTCCTTAGCCCACAAGCCAGGAACGGCAAACGATTCCAGTAAATCACCCCCGCAGAGCAGTTTTAATTGAACAGGAGACTGAGAGCTGTAAATGTCATCCTTGTCGATATCTGTTGAAAAACAGGAAACGATGTAAGAGCGTTCTGATTTCAAAGATATCTTAATTGGAGCTATCATCATCGGGCCTCCCATTTACATGACATGAATGGGTTTAAACATGAATGACACAAAATTTAACAGCTTTGCAAAGATTGTAAATATTCCTTAGCATGACACTTTGTTGAAGTAATGTACAGCCATTCCATAGTCTTCATTAACCACTACATTTCTTACATGAACATGTTGTTGTTTGCCAGAAAATATGTGATATTCTTTCCAGTTCAGAGAAAAACATCATGAGACTTCACTTGAAGGATGATATTGCATTTCAAAAGCCGTAAACATGGTATAAAAAGTAAAGTCCTTTGCTTTATCTTTTCAAAAATGCTTTTGTGCTTTTGAAAACTAATATCTTCCTTCAAGCGAAGTCACATGATTCTCATTCTCTCAAGTGGAAAGATCATCCCATATTTTCTGACAAAAAAAGATTTTCCGGTAAAATAGATTGTTTCTGCATGCCTTCAGAGACTGCTTTGCAAATAGTGAATGATCCCTGATCAAAAACCCCTTGAGTTACTGGAATACGTATATCTTTCACCACTCTTGAGATATTTTTCTTCAAAGTCTGACCAGTTTTAAGACTTCTCATTAAATATGCAAAACTTATGATGTTGAATGAATCAAAGTGTCTGCATAATTTTTGTTATTATTCTGTATTACCTTTAGCAGTTAATTACATCAACTTATGTGGTTTGGATTTTAACATAGATAATTTTAAAGCAGTATTAAAAAGAGCTACTTTAAATATAACCACATCAGGGTATGGGTATTTTTTTATTACAACTTTCCTTGGGAAGAAGATTAAATAGAGAATAACATATTAATACATGCATCATGAATCCTTCTTCCCACGTCAGTATTTTGGATTTGTAGCTCATGTTTATTCATGATATGTAAAAGCAAACACAGCAACTATTTTGTAAAATGGTCTGGTCCATAAATAATGGATTTTGATGAGATTTGTGGCTATTTTTTTTAAAAAGTATTTTCAATATTCTTACATGTAAATCTCAAAGATCAGTGTTGTAATCTAGTCACTAGATTAGTGACTCGAGTCACCAGTTTTCAAACTTTTAAGTGACTCGAGTTGAGTCATTGACTCGAGTCACTGTACTGTTTCAATGGGCAAATTACTCGTGAATTCTACCAAGTCACTATCATTTTGAAAGAAAGTGACTCGAGTTGTGACTTGTTACAACGCTGTCAAAGATAGATGCAATGCTTACTTTAAATGTATACACAATGCAATTTTAAAGACTTGAAGGGCTAATCATCAATTACCCCCATCCAATTTCTTTCAAGTGCTGATTATAAATTTCTGGTTTTACCCGATGTCTACAGTACAAGATCTGAGATTCAACTGTCTTTACTGCTGTGATAACAAAGTTCAAATGAAACCATCTCAACTTCAGGCAAACTGTAATGTAGACATTCTACTCTACTTTAAATATCAATATCTGCTATTCCATACTGAACCATATCCTATTCCATACTGAACCATTTCCTCACTGGGTTTTATTGTTGTTCGCATCTTGGAAGAAAAGAGTAGCAATTTAAAATTTAAACAAAGTTCCCGAGCCACAGTACTTTTTCAAGGTTTTAGATTTCATATATTCAGTTACGAAGTGCGACATTAATTTTCCCAACCTTAAATACCGAGAAAGCTATGGGCTTTTATCACAATGGTGTGCACTTTACAAAATCACTGTTTTTCTAACCTTTACCATGGAAAAGCCACCTTTCAGGCTAAGGAATGAACTCTGGCCGGTCAATAAACCTATTCAACAGATGTTTGGTAATTGCACCAATTGCACAAACCTACAATTGATTCGGTGTTTGGTGACCGCAATTTTAAGTATTAAATTGAACACTAGTTTTCTCCTTGAATGGACAATTGCCCAGCAAGAGTACGTTAGTAGGAAATGGGAAAAACAAACTGAACGTAGAATCACAACTGACTAGTAGAGCAAGAAGTTGCCTTCTTATATCTAGTTTAAAAAAATGAAAATAGCAATATAAATAGCTTAATAATTGTTCATTTCCAGTAGTTTATAATACATTAAATTCAAATGATCTTTTTGAAGACACACTTTTTACTAAAATTTTTATTTGTCTGATTTATTTGCCACATTTCCTGATCAAGTGAATTAAAAATTTTTCAATCAGAAAATGATCAGGTAAATTTTGAAATTCTTCCAAGAAGGAATTTTCACATGGTCAAATTTCTCCAACAATGTTAAATTGCTACTAATTTTGCTACCATTGTGACTTAAGTTATTCAATTAGTTTTTTATTTTTAATCTTGATTTGTTGTAATTTAAAGGAGAAATGTAGTCTCCCCAACTTGAAACAGTGTAGTAGACTGTTCTGTTTCATGATTGGCTCTTAAGAGTCACGTGACAATATTTTTTTTCTCCTCAAGTTTGTAAATTAACAGGAGTAACTGCCTGGTTAATATGAGTATGCAATAATGAAGTTGTAAATATTAAGAAGGTTCTCTGAAGAAAAATGTGAAAAAAATGTAAGATTTGGCTTTTTTTTTTTCAAAATAAGTTCGGATGACTCTTCTTTCCCATTAATATACTAGTAACCCAGTACTTTTAAGGTAAAATTAACTCAAGATTGAGCTCTAATCAATGTAAAGGCACAGTGATCTAGAATCCAGAAAATTGATTTTGCTACTAATAAACAACATCTTGAATATTGTAGCTGACATGATGCAATTTCATTAATGGAAGGAAATTTTAACAGCTGTAAACAGTTTACCTCATTTGCAAGATCAGGTACATTTCACAATTGAAATGCATCTCTGGAATTTCCCTTTGAAAAACTCTGATGACCTCAGCAATACCCCCATTTGAGATAAACCATCAAATCAATTACACTATTGATTTTTCAGTCAAATTTTTCAGCCTTCCTAGGACTTTTAAATTAAGAGTTATTATTACCATACTGACCTCATATAGAAGCATAATACTGTATATTGCTTAAATGTTGTCAAGAAATTCCCCATCTCTTACAAACTCTAAGCAACCTGGCCTGTTATCCTCATACTAGATAGCATCTCTATGGTGTTCAAGGCATTGTCACCTCATGAAGTCATAGAGGAGGCGGAAAGATGAAGATGCTTACGGTGCATGAGATGGAGATGCACCGACAGATCAAATTAAGAAACCGATGACCCTCGAGGGTGTTTTTTTGCCACAGAAAATTTTCATATGCGGAAAAGTGACGTCACACCACTTAGGTGTTAGGAAAAGGTCAATAGCAGCTAATGGTCACTGTTTATAAAAACTGAAGCACTGCAAGTCACTGCAGTAGATGCAATTATTACACAAATTCATCATTTGTTAGAAGTTACAGTATTGCAGTAACTGATGAACCAGCACAAGAAAACTTTGATCAATTTCTGCTAACTGTGCTTACTGCTGCTAATATCTTTCTGTGGTATTTTAAAGACACTGCCCTTGAGTTGTTTTTCTGAACATGTCTAGATTGATTAGAAAAAGGGTGAAACTTTCTTTTGCCTTTAACTAAAATTTGTTTATCCATGAAACAGATTCATGAATGTAGGGCATCTCTTTTTCTGGTCTGGAAAATGTAATACCAACAAGTGCAGATTTTTAAGACACTAGATCTCTGAAGTTCGGTTATGCAAAGAAAATGCCTAAAGTTGTGAGTGTTTTTGTATTTACAGACACTATTCTTTCCTTAAAGGTCGAGAGTAGTCCCCCAACTTATTTTCATGCCATAGCTAAATATTGAAATTTTCTTCTCATTTCTCTTCAAAGAATCTTTCATGATAATTATGACTTCAGCATTGCATATTCAAGAAATTTAACCACAAACAGTTACTTCTAATAAGTTACACATTTGAGGAGGAAAATTTTGTCACATGACTCTCAACAGCCAGTCACAAAACAGGACAGACTACTACACTACTTCAAATTGGGGTGACTGCTCTTGCCCTTTAAAAGCAACTTGGTTTGTTTGGAATGGATGGTATGACATATCCAACCTTATTTTACTGAGAGTAACTTTATTTTAAGAAATGGGGCTGTACCAAAAATTGGTGACTTTTTTTTATTCAAACTTTTAAATAGTCAAATGATGCAGTTTTCCTACAGTTAATGAGTCCATTATGTTACAACATACTGTAATAACAGAAATTTGAATGGAAGAGCCTCATCTGTGACACTGAAATGCTCTGAGCTTCATTATAGGCAGCTTTACTTATCACCCCAGATACAAGTAGTTCCAATTCTATCAACCTACCTGGTGAGCAAACAAGGCCCAAATGTGTAATCAAAACACTCTTGGTATATGATGTGTAATATGGGCTACTCTGCATTTTTTAAGAATTTCTGTAAACTACCAGTAAAATTGTAATTTGGGATTACCAAACTTACCAATGACTGCCTTTCATAAAGATCAAAGACCCCCACATGATATACCGACACCATAAGTTATATACAGTACCTCACCCACCTGTCATGTGCTATTTAACCTCTGGCAGTTAAAACAAAACAAAGTCCTGCCATACCTGGCCCTAAATGTGACATTAATAACACCAGTCTACATGAAAATCGAATTTTTAGATCAATGCATTTAGTTTCGTGCATCAGTTGGTGTGTGTCAAGGGAGCACCTGATAAAACAAAATTCCATGTCCCTCACTAGTAAGAATGTACTGTACTTTCTTCAGTTTTGTTTTGCTTCGTTCAAGTTTTACGGTACACCTCAATTTCTAACCTTCGGCTAATAATCTTGTGGCCCCTATCCATGGCCTTTTTTCCAGGTGTAGGTCACTGGACTGCACCATCTTTAGAATTCATAGCAAATGTTTTAAGGAACTGTACAAAGTTTTAAATTTGCAAGCAATGTGTTTTGCAGGCAAGTTGTTGCCAACATGGTACTGCTGACCCATAAACCATCAAAACTTTGTAAATTATTGTAGTCTTCACGACCATTAATTATATGGAAAATTGTTGCATATAGCATCATCATCCAAAATTTCATCATTCATGTCGTGTGTCAATCACAATGTACCTCAAAACTAGTGAGATTTGTGAACGACAAGCTGTGAATTTATTCATGAGGACATTTTTAAAGTATGTTATTACACAACAACTGAAAGCAACCCTTCCCCCTCTCCTTCATGACCCTTCGCCACTGGTCTCTCCTTTCTTTCTTTCATTCACCCGGTTCAACCATGTAATTCCCACCTTCAAAGTGGCAAATTTTGTTCAGTTTTAGGGCAGGCATACCAGTGGCAATAACATGCCCCAAAAAGGCATCCATAGGCTCTTGAACCATGTGACCAAGGACAATGACCTTTCTCATTGTTGTTGTTGGACTTTCAGGTAGATGCTCACAGTATCGAGCTCAACATGACACTGTAAAACATTGCTTCTGCAAAATATTTTGTCCTGAAGGTAATTGAAAATTAGAAGTTGTAATAATATAATACAAAATCAAATCAAAATATGCACATGGGACACAACTTTATTCAGCATAATCTGCACACCAATATTTTTTGACAAAAGACACTCAGTCATATGCAGGTGGGGGAGGGGGTGGGGGTGGAGCAAGTTTTATGCACTTAAACATAATGAATAAATTGGCTTCAATGGCAGTACTGTAAATAATTAAGGTAAACAAAGCCCATGTACAAAATTTCACATTAAATGTGAGCAAACAAAAATTAAATTGTCATTCCACAAACTTCTAAAGTAACTTGAGAAGCAAACATGTTGTGATGTTGCTTCTTGAGAAAGCAATACAGAAACCCCAGTAGATCAAAGGCAGTGTGCGGTGTAACTGGTGTCTGATTTTGTTACATGATCTGTGCCCTCAAATCAGCTATGCTTTCATTGTGCTCACACTGGGTGAAAAGCAATTTATAACACATGCTTGACTGGCCTGTTGGCTACTGTAACCACACATGTAAGGTAACTTTTTGTGTATTTTCATGTATCTGGTACTGTCAATCAATTAATCAGATGTGAAATGTGACAATATCTAGTGTGTGTGTAGTGAGCTTCATTTCCTCCCTGAAGCAATATCACACAAAGAAGGAGGATGTAACAAAAAGTAAGAAGGCATGTTTCAACATGAATTTCAAAGGAATTTTGAAATTAAAACACATTAACTCAGAAAGCAATCCACCTACAAGGGTACTGCCACTAAAGCAGGCCAAAGAAATGGAAACTTAGAATTTAACCAGAAAGCCAAAAGGCTTAGTGATTCCTTGCTGCTGAAATGTAAGGCCTTTTTTCACATTGACATTGCTTTGCAATGTTTTTCAATTAACAGGGATCTATAATGTGCCCACAAAGTACACATGCAAGGCATCCAATCTTCCTACATTGAGATCCCCCTTGCCTGTCGTGAACCCAAATGACATTTGACCTCCACCAAAAACTTCTGGGACCATGTATTCACTATGTGCCATCTACATGACAAGTTACAGGACCCTACAAGTGACCTTTCTTGAAAGACTGTGCAGGAAAGCTTGTCAGGCTTTGAACATGTTGACTCTAAATGAACTTTGACCTTTGGGAAAATCTATAGGGCTCATCTAAATATGACCAATCCACACACTAAATGAGCACAGTCACATGTACCGTTCTTGAGATATCGTGTTTACGACGTTTTGGCCTTTTGACCTCTCGTGACCCCAAATGACCTTTGACCACCACCAAAAACAATAGGGATCATCTACTCAATATGGTCAATGCACACACCAAATATGAGATTAGTCACACTTACTCTTCTTCAGATTCAGTGTTTACAAGCAATTTCTAAGAAATTTACCTATTGACCTCTCGTGACTCCAAGTGACCTTTGACCTACACGAAAATCTTTAGGGATCATCTACTCAATATGACCAACCCATACACTAAATATGAGCATAGTCACATGTACCATTCTCGAGATATCGTGTTTACGAAGTTTTGACCTTTTGACCTCTCGTGACCCAAAATGACCGTTGACCTCCACCAAAAACAATAGGGATCATCTACTCAATATGACCAACCCATACACCAAATATGAGCATAGTCACATGTACCTCTCAAGATATCGTGTTTACAAGGTTTGACCTTTTGACCTCTCGTGACCCCAAATGACCTTTGATCTCCACCAAAAACAATAGGGATCATCTACTCAATATGACCAACCTACACACCAAATATGAGGTTAGTCACACTTACCCTTCTTGAGATATCGTGTTTACAAGCCAAAGCGTCACATACACACACACACACACGCACACACACATACACACGACATCACCATCGCATAGATTCCTTGCCTGCCTTCGGCAAGGAATCAAAAATTAGACACTTGATGTAGGATAATATTATAACACCATTACAGCTTGTGATGAGGGTATGTTGACAGAGTGTCCAATAACAAAAGAAAAACTTAGTCAATGAACACTTTTATAAATTTTTCAATGTAAAAATTTCAGCCCAGATTATCACAATTTACCTCCCACTTTCCAAAATGTGTATATTTAAATAAGTTCATAAATATATACTACTGTACATTTGGAAAAAAAAAACACAAACATCAACCCAAACATATATTACCAAAATAAGATTACAATGTTCACAAATGCCAAATGATTGCAAAAACACTTGTAAAGCACACACAACAAGCAGTCATGAATGAACCCTGTACAATTAAGACCTACCGTTGTTTGGTATTATGCCTCCCCCAAAGCACGCTAATGATGAAACATTACGCAGAGCCACAAGAAAGTCTTGTAAGGAAGTAAAGGAATTTACTCAATTAGCTTTACAAAGAAGGAAGATTGCAACACAAAAGATGGGCTGTGATCATGTAGCAATTAATATTTAAATGACCCATCTCAACTGCGGTTAAACATTTAGTATAGTAAATGTTCCTTGTGATGACTGGCAACCCCCCTCCCTTAATTCCTATTTCCATTCTAGTCCATTATCCCCACTATCCTGTTCTCTGCTGCAGGCACAGAGGTATGAAAGTTAAATGCAACCCAAATTCACTGTTTGTGTTTTCTGAACACTCAACTGGTGCTACGTATGAATGTTGAGCTGCAAAAACATTTCATGGATTGATCTAGATGGCAGATAGGTTTTATTTTGAGCTGTTTTATAGGTGTGGTAAATGCAAACAACTGCTAAACAATCACTAATTTTTGAGTTTAAACCTTTTATAATTGCACTACATGACCATAGCCCTATACAAAAGTATTAGTTTTCTGACTCTTTTTAGTAGAATGGCACACAGATGAATAACATATGGAAAATAAAAACTGGGACATCCCATCTTGTAACAAATTGTGACCTCCTGTCAAAAAAAAATTATAGAGGGCAGGCTTGGGGCGATTACATCTCAATGTAATCGATTACAATTGCGATTACTTCATATTTTACGATTGCAATTATGATTACGATTACAGCTAAAACTGAAAGTTATTGATTACGACTGCCATTACATTGCAATGTAATCATGATTGCAATCATGATTACATTTTCTTTCCACATAAACAATGTGGAAGGCAAAACAATCCAGTGGACATTGCTCTAGATAAGCTCAAACAGAACCAAGTCCTCCCAAAGTAGAGATTATTGAACCCATGCACTTCTCACTCATTTTAAGCTGGAACATCCAAGTAAGAGGGAGAATTAAATTTTGTCATTCCAACAGAAGAACCAAGCACTGAAACAGTTGTCTAGTAACTTTACTTCTTGTTCAATTCGACTTCAATGCAATCAGAAATGAAACCACGAGTGCGATTACTTTGCAATGTAATCGATTATGATTGCAATTACTTTGCAATTTTCACAAAAGTAATCGATTGCCATTACAACTACTTCAAAATGAGTAATCGATTGCAATCGATTACGATTACCCCAAGCCTGATAGAGGGCCACATTATTCTATTTACTTGGCTACCAATGATGCCTGCTGCACATTTAAACATTACTCCTCTGGACCAATGAATTTTTCAGCTATCTGAAAATTTAGAGCCGTATGTATAGGAATGTGTGCTAAATGTTGTAACTATAATGTGCACAATAATTCCTTAGTATTTTTAATAGTCTTGTCTTTGGTGCAGAAACTCTGATAGGCAACATTCTGTTCCTTTTTCTTAACAGTATACTTATTCTTCCAAGCATGGCAGGGTCTGCATCAAATGACTGACCATGCAAGCATAATTAGGCCAACATCCATTAATGGTTACACTGACAAGCTTAAGGGATCTCTCCATGTGCATCAACTCCATGCTGTTCGTATGTACCACATGCTATTCTGAAGTAGATAGGCTATTTCAGATGTGACAATTTGTATTTTCCTTGCTTGCTTTATCCAAGCAACCAAACAGTGGTTGTCACCAGTCAGTTAGTTAGTCAGATGGAGTTTCACAGCCCAGTTTCAACAAACCAATTGTTTAAGTCAAGCCAGCCACATCCTTTTTTCCAGTTGTGGCTCACTGGCTTGTTTTCCCTACTCCATTGTTAACCCTTTACTGTTGTTTGGGTCCTTTTGGACCCATACAGAGAGCCAGGCTGTCACCCATCTTTACTGTTTCACGCGGAGCTTGAAACTGCAAGTAGCTACCCGAAAATTCGGCCACAACAACGAGAGAGACGATAGTTTAAGGTCACAGGGTCATAAGCCTACCGAAGCTGATGCAGGGCGTGCTACGTCCACTTTTCCGCCCACTCCCGAGGCTCGCAAATATGCCCCGATTGGAGCACAACCGTAAAGGGTTAATGCTGAGCACCAAGCCCAATGGCAGTAGGTTCCAATTTTAAAGTCTTCAGTATGACCCAGCCAGGACTGGTCGAATTTTTGACCTCCAGGAATGACAGAAAAACAGCATGGAAAAGAAGCTGGCCTCTACTCCAATACCCCACCCCTTCATCCTAATGTGGGACATACAGTTTATCACTACCCCCTCGGTTAATCCATAATGCTCCTCCTCATGTACTGAATTGTGCAACATCCGTCATCCAGAAAATTTCTAGAGCCAGCACACCTTGCAGTACCGGTCACTAAAACACATGAATAGAGTACATCAGGTAGAAAATATTATCTGTATTTCATGCTGAATAAACACAAAGTATGATGGTTTTAAGATAACAAAAGCATGGAGGAGCAGGGACTAGCCTTCTTTCCAAATTTTTTAAAATAACTTGATGGTCTACTTTCCTTAATGATGAACATATTCCTAAGGGAAATCTGGTTTGCATTCAAAAAGGTAAGGAAAAAAAGGCACCAATTGATGATAAATCTTTGATTAAAGGCATATTTTCATCATCCCAAACAGTTCCAATTCTCCCAACCTACTTACTTCTAGCCCCTCCCACATTTATCTAAAACTCATCTTTATCCAGACACAATCGTACTTTATTGCTTCATGGCTTGTCCCAGTGGCCATACAGGTCCATAATGTATAATCAAGACACTCTCAGTGCCCATGCTGTGTAATTTAGATATGATGCATTGTTTGAATGTGATGCCAATCAAAGAGTTGTACCAATTGAGAGTTTTGATATATGTATACTGAAACTGTAGTTTGGGGTGACGAATGACTGCCTTTAAAGCTGCAACTTGGAAACAACAAACCACTTCATGTGTGAATTAAAGATAAAGATTATAGCATACAAAGTATGATGAGCAGGGAGCACAAGAGAAAGCTCCTTGCTTTGAATACTAAACCATCACAGATCACACAGAGTTCCTGAAAAAAGTTTCATTCCCCAGTGAAACATGCATCACGTTCCACTTCACGGCCGGTAAATTACGTGGGTGAATTTACAGCTAAAATGAGCAGAAAATCGATGACAACTGAATTATTGACGAAGGTGTACCGATTCACATTACTCCACTCTAAGCTTGTACCGTCCAGTAAACTGAACTGCCTAGGTTTGCTTTCAAATCAAAATTGGCAATGACTTGATGACAAACGTCATAGCAAACTGTTTGCTTCCGGGAATCTGTCGTATTTTAGATTTGTGTGGGGATCTTTTTCAGATTTGAAGAAAATGATAATAGTATCATAACAGTGTGTTTTATGCAGGAATGATTTCTAATTTAGATTAATATGAAGCTGAAAATATTTACTGTGTTGTAACATGAATGTCAAAGAACTTTCTGAAATAATGAACAGAGCAATCTGGGTGCTTCAATAAACCTTCCATAAACTTCATATTTTATATCAATTACACAGAAGTATGACTGTTATGGCAAAATTTATTTCAAAGAGTAATCACACATCTAGAAGTTGTAAGAGAACAGTGGAAATCAAAGTTCAATGCCATCGATCTTGTGACAATTTATTCCGCTTGAATCTTAGCAAGAAAGAATATTTATTGGAGGGTAAAATGTCCGAACGACAGAAAGTCTCTGAAAACACGTTGATAGCGTGGATCTACAGTAACATTTTGCATAACTCAAGAAGTACAGTAAGAATTTGAAAAATAAGAATTTCAAAAATAACTGTCATAGGATTAATAAGAAGCCAATGAATGAACCTTGAGGGACAGGCTCATTTAAAAAAACATTGTGGCTCAGGCTTATTTTAACTTGGATGATAGAGCCAGGTGAAATGAAAGATTGAGTGTGTGGTACACCATATCGTATTAATTGAAAATCATCTTTTTTCGTTTTGTTTTTTTTTGCATTTTTTTTTTTGGCCATCTCATTTCATTCATTCCATCCTTTTCTCAAAAAACCAGGTGTTATTTACAGTAATATAAACAGAAAATTTTTGATTGAATTTTCAGACATACAGTATGAACGCTTTGCTTTCACACATACTGTAACGTCACAACTTGAATTCCATACATTTTCTACTACTGTACATTTTCTTCTAACATCATAATTTATTCATAGTTGATATTATTCCTCACATTCTATTGGCCAATTATGGTAACATCACTATCTGCTATCATCTTGTGATAAAACAGCTGTGATGGATTCATTATGGACTCATCCTGGGCTGTTCCAGCTCACTTGCACTGTGGTCTCAAGTACCCCGCGCTCAAGTAAACACTGTGTTACCTCGCGCTCGAGTAACATAGGAATGCTGGTTAATGTGGGGTCGGTGTTTAAATTTTGATCCACCTCAAATCGCAGGGTTAAGCAGTTTTAAACACCGTGTTTGTTTTAATCAAGCAAGGTCAAAGGTGTTTTTGGCACTGATGACAGGTATTTTCTTACATTTTACAGTAATCGGTATGTGAAATATTTGACCTCGTTACTATGGTAACACTACCCAATCAACGAAATACTGGGTACATGAGAACACAGACTGGAAAACACAGGGTTAACCTGATTGTAAACACGCGGTAACACTGAGTGTCGCGGGGTACGTGGGACGAAGCCTTTGGGGTTGTGCTGCTTTAATGTGGTTCTGTATGAGTAAACAAAATTTGAAATTTGACCTTTTTTTCCATCTTTTAAAGGCCTAATCCTCTCACCCCAAACAGTTCCAACTCCTCTGACCTATTTCTTCTTCTAAACTCTTCCCACAACTGTCTAACAGATCATCCTCATCCAGAAACAGTCTCAATTTTGTGCTTCAAGGTGAGTAATCAGGGGCTGCACCGCGAGTTTTGAAGTGGGGGGGGGGGGCTAAGCACCAAAGCGGGCTGATATATTCAACAACATAATAGAAATATAAGGCGGCCCAAAATGCTTTTGGCTGAAAAGCCCCCCAGCCAAAGTGTCATATGAGCTTTTGTTCTCTACATTGTTTGAATTTGCTGTCAATCAAAAAGCTGAGCCAATTGAAAGGCCATTACTTTAATAATAGTGGGACTTAAGTTTGCCAGAAACAACCAGACCTATTTTAACCACTTATATTTGAACAACTGATTTTTTTCCCCTACTATGGAAGCCTGGATATGCAGTAATTTTAATTCTTTTATAATTTTTTGAGGTGGATAGTATTTTAATTAAATATTTAATGTTAAGCCCCGTCCACAGTATGCAACTCAATGCCACCCAATGCATTGCAACAAGATTGTTTAGATGCATTGCAAAGTGTGGAATGCTCTGCAACTAGTTGCAAGCAGACACATTCTTTACTACAATTCAAGTTCCTCCCAGTAATTACTGCTAAAGATATTCTGGCAAAATAGCATTAACATACTGCAGTGTTACACATGTACAGTATGTACATTGAGGTGTAGTACTACAGTGACACCACAAGCTTCTGTCTGTATAAATTAAATACTTCTGAATTTACTTACATTTGAATTATTTTGTGTATTACATAAAATATCAGCAATGCTGTCCCCACCCCCAAATTAATTGACAGATTTATTAGAGACTTCACATAGACTTCTATCCTTAAACCTAAAATCAATCAAAATGATACCTTCATATCTCACAGTAAATCCAGGGCCCAACAACATTGTATTAAACCTGCAGCTGTGCAGGGTCAGGTACAGTTAGTGTACGGGATTGACGCACAATACAACTGATAGTTCTTAAAATGCTTTCTCTTGACAGTAACATGTACATGTATTAAAACAAAATATTATCATCTAAAAAATATAAATAAAGAGATCCTTTGTTTAAATTATATCAAACACTTTTACAAAATAACTCACTTTAATCTCTGTGATAACCAGTTTTTTCAATTCAGCATAAGTGTTATAACATACACAGTATGGAACCACTACTGAAGGAAGAGGGGACTTCTATTCAGGCCTTCGGGGACAGTATTTTAGTACTGTAGTCTAAAGAGTGGATGTGTATGTGGGAGAAGGCTACATGCTGACCTGGAAAAATATTTCTTTCCCTGGAAGGGAGTAAACCTATTTACCAAGAAGAGGGTAGAATATAGAGCAATTCTCTTCATGTTTTCTTGACCAGAAAGGGAAATTTCCTTCCAGATGCTCAAATTTCCTGGGAAGGGAGTCTTCCTGCTTCCCCACATTTTACATTCATAGCTATATGGCTCACAAGTGATAACTTTCACATTGAGGGTTAACCATCTCTTTAATTCAGGTCAAATTTGTTTTCTTTTAAAAGAGTACAGTTGTGATGGGCAAAGTAAATTTCATATAGTATACAAAACTGACCTTTCAAAGAGAAGTTCGGACAATGACTGAAAGCCATATCATTCAACTAGACCTTTTTTCTTCCCTATGAACTTTTCATTCGAAGCAAATAATGCATTGAAAAACTTTTGCAAAAAGAGCTTTTTACATTTTTAGCAATTACTGAAATTCAAAGAATGCCTCGAAGTAACTTTACCAAATTAATCAGTAACAACAATTTTACTTCCAAATGTAATTTTTCAAAGAGTTTGAAAGGGAAAAAAAAATTGAAAGTAGTGACAAAAACTACAAGTTTTCTCTTGGCATCCTGTAAATCTCTGTAGATCTTTTCATAGTATTGTACAAGATATAGCCTACAGCACTGCCTGGTTGACTCCATCAAATCACCAAGTCCAGCCTATCTCACGAGAACTTCCTCTCGCAAGTTTAATTACACCTGCTCTATATTCTTGATACATGAGACACAAGATGAAAAGGAAGGAACAAATTTATGGTTTTTCTGTCGGAGAATGAATATCCAATTGTATGCATGGCTACCGCCATGAGAGTGCAAGTGTCGGGTTTCAACTGGCAGGGAGGAATTTAAGTTCCTTCCTTTCCTTTACGTCAACAAGTTTCATAATAAAGGTTGACAACCCAGAGGGAGGGATGAGAAAGCGGTAAAATTTTTAGTCTCAGTCTTATGTGGAAAATGTAATTTATTTTCTCATGGAATTAGAGCATTTATTCTTCAGCATCCTGCAAGCATAATCTTGACAGTTTGAAGCCATCCCTATGGAAATTTGTTGCCCCCCCCCCTCCCCTTGAAAATAAAAAAAATTGTTGCCTAAGTAAATGAAATAGTATGTCTTTCTCCCCTTGGAGACCATCCAGTCCTCTCTCATCCATACTTTGCATGACTGCAAATCTCTTGAAAATTACCATCCCCTTTGGAAATCCAAGGAAATTTTTCATTGCTAGCATTTGATGCAAGGTTGATAAGAAGAAAGAGGAAGGTAAACCAGGGATTTCCCTGATGATTTCTTCAAATCAACATCCAGGCTAAAGCTGATCCCAAGTCTTGACAAAACTTCAGACCTTGAGTTTTACATTTTCCAGGTGTCCTACAAATCACACTCCTCAGGAAATTAAGGAGTGTGGAAGGTGTGCTACTTTATAAAACTTGAAAGGTCCATTTCTTTCACCCCAAACAGTACCAATTCTCCTTACTTTCTTACTTAAGCCCCTCCCACAATTGTCTGAAATTCATGTTCGTCCAGATACAATTTCAGTTTATTGCTTCAAGGTGAGTAAAGATAAACTCAATTTATATAATCAGAACACTCTCAGTACAGTTCATGCTGTGTAACATAAGCTTTGGTACTCTGCATTGTTTGAATTAGCTGTCAATCAAAGAGCTGAGCCAATTGAGAATTTCAATACCCCCGTACCACAATTGTAGTTTTGGGTGAGAGGTTTGGACCTTTAAGTGAGTGATGGTGTATGCTTGCACTCACAGGTCTAAAAATTCAAGGCTGGAAAATGGAAATTCTAATCAAAGTAATTTTTCATTATTAGCATTTGATGCAAGGTTAAAAGGTCGAAAAGCAGAAAGACAAGAAACCAGAGATTTCCTTGCTTATATGCTTCAAATTAACTTCTGACATATAGTAAGGTTACTGAGTTTTGACACAAATTGACATTTTAATGGATATGGTATATCAAAATAAGCAGTCCTAGAAAATATTCCTAAAATTATTCCCTGCCGATACCTACAGAATGCTCATTACAACCCTCATGTATATTTTTCTATTAGAAATTCCAGTCCCTGCATGGCTTTGGTAAAATACCTCCCTGCTTAGGTTGACTTCCTTTTTCAACCCCCCTCCCCACCCAATCTCCCATTCCCACAAATGATTATTGTGTCTAAATTTCAAAGGAATACATAGCTCGCATAGCAGACAAAGTCTTTTTGTTCAGCTCATCGCTATGAAAAACCAACGTCCGCCGGTCTTGGAGCCAAAGTCATTTCAACTTGCGTAGAAATCCAATGGAAACTTCATTTACATAATTCTACCTGGATTGGTTGAAGCAAGGCTATTAATGTTTATTTAACAGGCAAACACTTGTACCATTGTACTCTTTTTTGTAAGCTGTTATTGTTTGAAAAAGGCTCTCCATGGTCAATACTTCCATCTAAATTAAAATCTTTAACTGAGGTAATAAGTTTTTGTTTGGTTTAAATGTCTTTGTGTTTAACATAGCATTGCAAAGATTTAGTTCTTGAGCATGGCCTACTTCAGGAATAAACAAATGGTGGTGAATGCTCATGATGAAGACCATCAACTTTTGGGCTCATTGAAAGGAATTTCTGACCATCGCCAGCAGGCTCTGAAAGGCGGCAGCCTAAAGGGGGCTGCAGCCACAGAAGTGCTATGCAGACTAAGGAATACATGGAAAGTGACTGTTTTAGAACTTGTTGAATGGTTGCTGACACATATGATAGATTAAAATAACTCAAACAACCATAGATTTTTTAAGCTCCCCCCCCCACCCCCATGAAAAAAATAGAAAGAAATATCAGCAGTTCTGAAGTGAAGGTTCAGCCCAAAAATATTCTAAAGTCAGAAAAAAAATCCAGGCACTGTAGAACGTTCTACAAATCCCACCTATAATATTCTTCAGCACGACTTGGAACACAGTACAGTGACTCCACCAGGTACTGGTATTTTGCGAGCAGCTGTTGAGAAATGATGCAGAGATGCTGGTATGATTTATACTACTGTATGGTACAGTATATTGTGATCAGATTCCAGTTGTATGTATATGGAAAATGTCATTGCTAGGATCACAAGTGCACCTTTAAACATACTTGTTATGTGACAACTGCTTCATTAATTAGATAAGAATAGTACAAAAAACCACAATATCAACATTTTATCAGTAAAACTCTAAGAGACTTATACTATACATTATTTTTTCCCCATGTGCTGTTATAGTGATTGAAAGCTACACAATAACATCCAGACTTGGGGTAATCGTAATCAGTAATTGTAATCGATTGCAATCGATTACACATTTTGAAGTAGTTGTAATCGCAATCGATTACTTTTGTGAAAATTTCAAAGTAATCGCAATCGTAATCGATTACAATGGCAAAGTAATCGCAATCGTAATCGATTACAATGGCAAAGTAATCGCAATCGTGGTTTCATTTCTGGTTACATTGAAGTTGAATTGAACAAAGAAGTGAAGTTACTAAACAAAATTTTGTTTCAGTGCTTTTTCTGTTGGAATGACAGAATTTAAATGTCCCTCTTTCTTGGATGTTCCAGCTTAAAATGAGTGAGAAGTGCATGGGTTCAATAATCTCTACTTTGGGAGGACTTGGTTCTGTCCAGGCTTATCTAGAGCAATGTCCATGTCCTTTTTTTCCAGTTGTGGGCACTGGATTGTTTTGGCCTACTACATTGTTTATGTGGAAAGAAAATGTAATCACAATTGCATTCATGATTACATTGCAATGTAATCGCAATCATAATCAATTACTTTCAATTTTAGCTGTAATCGTGATCATAATCGCAATCGTAAAATATGAAGTAATCGCAATCGTAATCGATTACATTGAGATGTAATCGCCCCAAGCCTGATAACATCATTACAACATAATTGTGCACTAAACAGTACGTACACAGTTTCCTTCAAAATGAATTTCACGTAGCTGTAAAATCTCTGCTTTGGTGAGAAAATGGACATCTCAGCTCATGTTGCTTTATAGGCACTTTCTGAAGAAATTTCTGATGGTTTCTAAACACATATACAGTACTACTATTAAAGTTTCAAAAAACAAACTTTAACCTCATTGAAAAAATCACTTCATTCATAGTAAGTTCAGAAGTAGAGATAAGGAGGAGGAGGAGGGGGGAGGGGTGATCCAAGTCCATTTTTGGCTCTAAATGTTCACAACATACAGTACTTAGAAACCGATGTATGCAAGGAATGATATCATTTTTAAAAGCCATAGCTTTGCCATTTTTCCTAATAATTTCTGTATTTTAATATTGAATGATGGAAAACCCGAATGATTTCAATGCGTTTTGAAGCTCAAAAATTAGAATGTTTCACTTAAAATGAAAGTTGACAAGTCTGCCAATTTCTGTCAAATAGTACTGTACATTCCCTTTGCTTACAGACAATACCTAAGTTTGTATGACACAGAAGTAACCTTTTGTCATTATTGCTTTATCAGAATATTAGACAATTTCATTAATTTACAAGATGGCATGCAGAGGATATGAAAGAGATGAGATCTGCAACTCCATTGTATAGCATTCTTGCTTCCCTGTGTTTAAATCACATACAGAACAGTTTGGCAGCAGCTCAGTCATTTCTCTCTCTTGCTGGTATAGCAGCATCTGTTTTATGGACTCAATTTTGCAGGTATGCTTCTGTAGCATATCTTTAACAGATAATGCACATAATAGAAATACAAAGTGAATGTACAACATACCATTACATATACCTATACCTACACTATACTGTTTTAACAAATTTTAAGTGAAACCTACTCCAGTACAGCAAAACCTATATGTTTTGCAGGTTCCCATGTTCCCATGCCGTGATGTCTCTTCTTGTGAAAGCAACAATGACACCCCAGTACATCAAAGGCGGTGTGGGGTGTAACTGATATCTGAGTTTGTCACATGATCTGTGCCCTAAAATGAGCTAAGCTTTCATTGTATTCACACTGCGTGAAAAGCAATTAACACATGCTTGATTGACCTGTTAGCTAACCTCAAATGTTACGTATGTTTTTGTGTATTTTAATATATCTGTTACTGTCAATCAATTAATCAGATGTGAAATGTGACTATATCAAGTGTGGGTGTAGTGAGTTTCATTTCCTCCCTGAGGCGATAAGAGGTAATCAGGCAGAGAAGGAGAATGTAACAAAAAGTAAGAAGGAACGTTTCATCATGCCATCTTCAATTTCTTAATTCAGCAGCCAAATAAAGAACCAAAACTTTCCGGAATTTCCAAACTCCTTTGTTTGTCCTTTGTTTTTCTGATGCATATATATTAATTAAAACCATTATTTGCTACACAATGAGCAACTGAAGGTTAAATTTGCTTTTGTCTTCTTGTGTGTGCACTAGGCACATGACGAAATGGTTACGGTAAAAAAATACACTTGGTTTCCTTCCTAGTCCAATTACACAATTTGATGATTGACAGACAGTAGTACTCCATGCAAAGACATTTAATCCAAGGCAAGAAACCCTAGCCAAAGTATGCAGAACACATAGGAGGGGGTTTTGATTACAATCCTGCCCAAAGGACTGTGTAATTTTTTTGCAACCTAAGTGGACTAGAAGCTCGGTGAAGTGGTAATGATAGACCTCCAGCAGTAGGTTTTGAAACTTGATATACCTCAGTTAAACGATAGATTACTGAGGTTAGAAAATCAACTTTTTTACCGCAATCAAAACAGCATGCATTAAGGTTATAGGTCATGTAAGAATTAAACATCAAACATGATCATCACAAGATAATACATGACCAGGAGGTTAATGGGAAGTGATGTATGAAGGTGCAGTCAGCGTGCATCCAGCAATAAGCCAGTTCCATAGTTCATTTTGGTGGTTGTGCACATGCGCAACCACCAAAATTGTTGGGATAAACAAACCAATTTTGTATGATCTACAACATGTATTCCAATATTTTAGTTTACATGAAAATTTCGTAAAATCATTCTTTCTTAATCCATTCACAACATACGGAGGAATCCTAAGTATAATTTCATGCAGGGGATTTTGTCTTAAAGTGTCTTTTGGGTGTAAAAATTTTCATTTTAATCTGACATTAAGTAGGACTGAGATCCATATTTTCCTTTGACTTAGCTAGACACAGTGTTCTATGCACTTGTACTGTATTCTGAGAAAAACAAGGGAACGCCGTACGCTACATGCTGAGCTCTGTTTGTATATCCCTCGCTGTGCCAAAGACTTCAAAAATGAAGCCTACTGTCATTGTGCTTGGTGCTCAGCATAAGCAATGGATTAGGGAAAACAAGCCAGTGAGCCACAACTGGAAAAAAGGCTGTAGCCAGCTCGACTTGAACCAATAGGTTGGAAACTGAGCCGTAAAACTCCATCCAACCTAACCTAACCCTTGCTGTGCCACACAATTCCATGTGGCAACAAATAACCTAACTTGCTTATAATGTAGCTTTAACCCCCTAAGAAAATTATCCTGTTCTAATGCACACGTCCAGGTTTGTTCAATCTTGCTAATTAAAATCTTTGAAAAGACCACACTAACCACACTAAAACAACCATCTCGAAAAAGTTATCCTATACTTAACCTTGTCAAGAACCGTTATCAATAACAACTAGATGCCCATTCAAGCATTTGAAAATAGCCCTGAAGGTTGACATTTAACAGCAGGTTATCTCAGATGAAACTGAAATGGGATCTAACCCTTCAATGCACCATGAGTAATTTGATCCCATTTTTGCCAGCTCTTATTTTGGACAGCACTTACTCGAACCCCTACACTGTTGGGCTTCTATTCAACAAGAATGGCAGTCAAAGCTGTTGATCATTAAAGCAGCTAATTGGAGCAATGAACCAGTGGTCGGGTACTATAATTGGGAACTGCAGTTTTTTCCCCAAAAACTGAGGAGAGCCATTACAGATATTCCTAAAGGTAAATATTTCACCATGCACAACCCAAAGTAAAATGGAAAAGCTTATGATAAATGTGGTATCGATTACAGTATTAAGTTTATTGTAGAATAAAGCAAACAGTAGTTACCAGACCACAATGGACTTGTAAAAGTTGACAATTATCATAAAGTACCAATTTAACCCAACCAACCAAGGCCCAAAACTTTACCCAGGTCTGCATGTTGTGAACAACACATTGCTATAGTGCTACTCATGAATATGGAGTTGGAAGTTTGATACTGTCATGACCTTTGACCTAAAATATGTAACTTTGCACTGAACCTTTATAGTACTTACTTCTTACAGGTTTCTCTAATGATATCCAACGGTGTCACTTTCCATAATGTCATCTGCATATGAACATTTGAAACATTTTGAGATAACAGGTCATCAAGGCCTCTGGTTAGGGCTACTGTAGGTTAATAGTGCAAAAACATTATCACAATGATAACTAGAGCAAGGCCCCAACTATATCATGGCTACTTCACTTTTCAAGATGAACTGGTCAGTTAAAATGCTCACTTGAGTTCCTTAATTGCCCAATTATACAACTTGATGCCAGCCACACAACAAGATGACATGTAAAATATCTATTCCTGCTCCAGAAAAGCTTATAGCCACAACATGCAGACTATACACAGAGAGTTTTGTTTATGTCCTTGCCCAATGAACAATGTAACTTTTCAACCTACATGCGATACAACCTTGGTGTAGAGGAGGTTAGGTTAGCTTAGGTTAGCTGGAGTTTACAACCCAGCTTTTAACCAATTGGTTTAAGTTGAGTCAGCTACGGCCTTTTTTACAGTTGTGGCTCACTGGCTTGTTTTCCTTACTCCATTGCTTATGCTGAGCACCAAGCACAATGGCAGTAGATTAAGTGTTTAAATTCTCCCATGTGACCCGGCCAGGACTTGACCCCCCCACTGCAAGTCTGATCCTCTAACCATTTGACCATGCAGTCGGTCGGTCAGTCAGTCTTGGTGTAGAGAAAGAAACAGACCTTCAGTAAGGGGTTAGGAAAGTTAAAACCAAACGTAGACAAGAGAAAAGTGAGGTTAAGAAGCAACACAGCCTAGATATTAAATATTACCATTTCAACATGTGATCTCCTAAAGTGATTTACATTCTGGAAAGCCTAAAATGAGCCATGATTAATTACGACATAGCAGGTATATGTCTCTTTTTCATGGAGCAGTAAATCCATTACCCTCAAACATATTTACAATAAGAATATTGGTATAGTGTATCCCTATTAAGTGCTGGTCATTTCACTTTAACAGACACTAAACCAAGTCTTTAAATTTCAATGAAGACAAAATACTGCAGTTGCAGTTCTGTAAAAGTAAATTAAATGCAGTATTCTCTGTAGCTGACACAACTAACAACTTTTTCAAATTTACTAAAATGTTCAAAATTTATTCCAAGAAGCTTCAATTTCTGTGCACTTCTGACAAGGGTACTACATTATGTTCAAGATGGTATGTTGCAAAGGTTATCAATCCCATGCCATTCAACTTTGCACTACATAGTACTGCCTTCCTCAGTCTCCATTTTTAATTCCCGTAAAACTAATTCCTTTCCAAATCGTTCTCAGCCTTGGAAGCTGTTAAAATCCTGTTGAAGGACCTTCATCATCTCAATGAATCTTCCTCCACCAGGATCATAATCCTTTTGAGATAAAGATTTTAGTGCTTCATCCCTTCCTCCTTGGGTTTAATCAAATAACTCTCCATCTCAACAAACAGCTTAAACCAGATCTAATTATCAGGTCTAAACATTCTCATATAAATTACTTGCCTTTTATAGATGAGACTAGCCATCTTCTTCAAATGTACAGTATTCTAGCAAGCGAAGGTTGGGGACACTTAATCCGTGTAATGTATTGGGGATCAAGCTCTTCCAGGACTTTTATTACATAGTACAAGTGGTGTACTGGTATTCCTATTAACCAAGAGAGACAACAAGAAACTGAACTCTTCTGTCCTACAGAATAGGAAGGAGCAGGTCAGCATAATGCCTGCATAAAATATATTTTGCCAAGAGACAGGAATTCTCAATTTTGTTATAAAAGCAAAATACTGTCTGGTAATGTCATTTTGCACAAATTTCAACTGAAGTAATGGAGCAACAAAACATTATATGCCATTTTCAAATTTTACCAAACTGAAAACACAGTACTGTCTCTAGTTTGGCCATCAACTGTCCATATCGCAATAATAATTTCATCATTTTGAGTATTAAGAGTGGGATTTTACAAGAAGGGACAACTTTTAGCTTATATTCTAATGTGTTTAATTTTTTGCATGCTTTGCAGTTTGCATAAAGACATTTTGAATGACTGGTTCAATTTAAATTCTCTTCCATAACATTAAAATTGTTGCATTTAAAAATTTTCAAGATATTATTTTTGTTGAAAAGAACTACAACTTTTTTAAACCTGAAAACTGTTTTTTTTCCCAAGTGATGATCTTGTCTTAATTATGACATCAGGGACGCTGGAGCAGAAATACGTGTAGAAATACTCTACATGAGTGTAGTACATCCATGAAAACAACTGGGATTCCTTCTTTAAAAAAGAAAAACAAATTACACAGGCTAAGGGAAGCAGTTTTCTCACCTGAATGTGAATAACGAAGACTGAGAAGGCAGAGAAGAGGACACTATTTGATAATACATGTACGTATATTCTTTGATCGTAGTTTATTATGACTGATGTTAAGTTAGATGAAGTTCTATGGCTCAGTTTCCAACCCAGTGTTTTAAGTCAGACTGGCCATGTCCTTTTTTCCAGATGTGGCTCACTGGTTTATTTCCCTACTCTATTGCTTATGCTGAGCACCATGCACAATGACAGTTGTTCCTTTTTATAAAGTTTCTCTGTTTAAGTCTGACATTACACATAAAAGTTTTACTTTGCAAAATGAAGTCCTCTGCCCCTAAAATAAAAAGGGATAATTCTCTGAAAATATGTCAACTTCCTCTAACACTCAAGGGATCATTCCATTATGTTCAAGTTTAATAGAAGTCTTCACGGAAATATCACTAATATGGTAAAAAAGTTAATGCTCCTTACTTGAAACTTTTCATCCCATTAGCCTTAAGGGGCAATTAGCATGGCTCATAAAGAAATAAATTACCTAAAAAACAGATGTGTAAGAGGAAAGCTTTTTGATTACATTTTAAGAAGACGTATGTTCTACATATGCCTTTCATACTGAAAGAAAGCTAAATGATAGAGAGGATTCGTACTTTATTGACAAGATAATGTGAATAACGTTTCAAATCTCTCTCACAAAGTTCTGGCATCTTTTAAGGCAATCATATTTATAACTAATTTTTCCATTGACTTTTATGTACCTTTGAATAACATTAGGGCTGGGTTTCTCCTGACGTTTAAAAAGCCAGGAAGCTAGGAGGCTCCTTCCCAGAAATCTCAAGGGTTTTGGGAACTTTTGGAATTAGGAAGGAAAGTTATTTCTTTGGAACCTTAAAATAGATAAGAATTTGGAGAATGGTTGACTCCCTTTTTTAGGAAATCAACATTCTTGTAGCTCTGCACCTCACAGATTTGACCATTGCTTCAAAGAAACTTGGAATAGTTGTCTTCTCCTGCCAAATTGTATATTCTTAGGGAAATTTGTTACATTACTATTGGCTAAGGTTTGAGTAACAACTGAACCATATAATTATAGCTGCTGTGATATTAACAGTTATTTCTTCATCCCTGTTGGAGGCACCAAATTACTTCCATGAATTGAGCTCTACCAATGAAAAAGATGAAGGGCTAGAGGCATGTTCAGCTCCCCCCCAAATATTTCAAAAGTGCAACTCAAATAGATGATGAATTCTGGAAGAATTTTTAAGTGGGTGCTGAACACATTTTTTAAGGCTGGGCACAGCCTCACCTAGGGGAATTTGCCAAGTCAAAAATTTTCTTGTAGCTCCACACGAACCAATGGTGGCATTTCACTTAGGTAGTCTTGCTCTACTTAGCCTCCTGCCTCCAGCATTTTTTCCTGTTCCACCTGCTGTATGTGTACAACTAACAACACCAACAAGTGGATCTAGCTGTTCACTTCTGGCTCTTTTGGAATCCCTTGGTCCCCATGTGATGTCACTTCCTGATTACTGTGAAACCATCTTGAAGAAATTTTGCACCTGGATCTCTCTCTTGGAACTGGTACGTACCGAAGCAGTTGCAACAAAAGGAGCTCTACCAAAGTGAGTAAAATTTTCACCAGCTACACTGTTGCTAGAGTTTGCAAACAATGACATGGTCAGATGTGGAGCAGCTAATTGAATGCAAACATAATGTACTATTACTTCCATAAGGACAACTCAGTACATTGGAACAGGTGAATGAAGTTGGTTGCTTTCAATGTAGCCAACAAATCTGTGACACTAAATGATACAATGTTTGCAGTCAGACTTTAACCCTACTGCAGGAAGTGTGGATAAAAGATCATTTTCTCAGGAGACCAATGCAGGCATCGGCAGAAGTCCATATCAACCCCACCGTACTTACACCATTTTCACATGTTTCACAGGATTGATGGAAGGGTGGTCTCAGCCCCCATGACTCAAACAGACCATGTAGTGATTCAACCAAGTTAGAGAATTATTTAACTAGTTTTCTTCATAAATTATTAGACAATATTTTTGATACACAACTGTTATTCCCAATGAAAGGTTGTTCCTTAGATATGTAAAATCTATGCCTTAAAATGCTATAATATAAGGTAAAAAGATGCTGGTTGAATTACTGCAAGTATTCTTTGAAATTACAGTAACTATTGCAGCAGGCAAAGAAGGTAAAAGAATGACTACATGCATGTTGGTTGCACTCTGTAGCTGCCAAATCTGTGGCACTAAATGAAACATTGGAGTCAGACTCTAATCCTACTTCAGGAAATATGAACACAAGATCATTTCCTTAAAAACCTAAAGCAGAAAATCTCAATCTGCAGTAGGCAGAGCATACAGTATATCAAGTTTACACTTCTCCGTTTTTTGTATGCTATAGCAATCTTTTCTAACTACATATTTTTTCAACCGTCCAAAAGGGTAGAAATGCAAACGTTTGTGTGGAAGTCAAATGTGTAGAAAGTTTTTCTCACAATTGCAGTATAGTACATGTTTTGTAATATGAGTTATAGTACACTGCATTTTTTGAGCTTGCTGTCAATTCAAGAGCTGTGCCAATTGAGAATTTCTACCAAAAAAAAAATTGTAGTTTGGGGTAAGAAGTGACTGCCTTTAAAATATTGGACAATATTTTTGATAATGAAATGACATTCTTAATGCAAGGTTGATCCTGTGATATGAAAGATTTATCCTATAAAATGTTTTAAGGCAGAAAGGGTGCTGTTTAGAAGATATAATTCTTAAAGACACGGTTGAACTACCGCAAGTATTCTTTGAAGTTTTCTACTGCAGCAGGTAAAGTAGAAAAAGATATGACTTTGTAAGTATTCAACTTTCCAAAAGAGGCTAAAATGCAATCTCTTCTGTGAAAGTTTACTACATAAAAGCCTTTCTCACAATCACAGCAATTACTCTGCTATAGGCGCAGCATCATACTAAATCAATGAATGTCTCATGGACAATGGCAGAGGTATCTTGATGCAAAATTGAGGGTTGGGGGGGGTTGCACTACTTGTTTTTATGACAGGTGAATAGAGCTCAGTTTAAGGAGGGACATACAGTACATACTACAAATCCCTGACATAGAGTTTATTCATATGATAGCCTACCATCTAGATTCCATAAACTGATAAAAATCCACAGTAGGGTTAATTATTCACAATAATCAATTCTTTCCAAATATGTTTTCTGGTTCACAGTTGGCACATAAGTTTATCACACTGGATGTTACAGTACCTAATCACACCTGAAATTTACCTTAAATTCTCGTGCTATTGAAATGTTATGAAATTACAGGTATCTTGTCTTGACTGAAGCACAAATGTCTGACAAGGCTACTGGGCTACTGATACAAAGAATCTACGGCTAATGGAGTCAGATGAGAGTAAACTATGTACAATGACTTTGGTCAAGGGCTAGAAGTTGGTTCTTAGAATTACAGTATATACTGATAGGGGTACAGTGTACTCGCTCAGGAAATAGGTTTAACCCTTTACCGTTGTTTGGGTCCTTTTGGATTCATAGGGCGAGCTCGGCTGTCACCCATCTTTACTGTTTCACGCGGAGCTCGAAACTGCGAGTAGCTACCCGAAAATTCGGCCACAACAACGAGAGGGACAACGGTTTAAGGTCACGGGTTCAATGGCCTACGGAAGCTGATGCGGGGCGTGCTACGTCTGCTTTTTCGCCCACTCCCGAGGCGCGGAAATATGCCCCGATCGGAGCACAACGGTAAAGGGTTAATCTGAAGTATCTACACCACTCGGCTGTGCACACACGCAGAGACAGTGGCATCAGCTTTGCAATAAACACACTCCAGAGGCTTATTTTAACCCTTTACCATTGTTTGGGTCCTTTTGGACCCATAGGGAGAGCTTGGCTGTCACCCATCTTTACTGTTTCACGCGGAGCTCGAAACTGCAAGTAGCTACCCGAAAATTCGGCCACAACAACGACAGGGACAATGGTTTAAGGTCACGGGTTCAATGGCCTACGGAAGCTGATGCGGGGCGTGCTACGTCCGCTTTTCAGCCCACTCCCGAGGCGCGGAAATATGCCCCGATCGGAGCACAACGGTAAAGGGTTAAGCTAGGTATGATTCAAAGATAAAGAAAAGTTTGGTAACAGAGCTTGTATCTTGGTGATGAAATACTTCAGGATGCATATTCCAAAAATATCAATTTTTACAAGCTTAACTGGATAAGCTGAATGACAAAAATAAGAATAAAACACTGGACCAACTATACACTACCCATGTTCTATAAAAAAAAAAACCACCTACAGCCAGGGTTGTTTGATTTAAATCACCCTGATTGAAATCACGATTGAAAAAAAATCATGATTTAATAAAAAAAAATCTGATTTAAATCGATTTGATTTAAATCACCAATTTAAATCATGATTTTTTTAAAAAAATAAAAAAATCAACAACCCTGCCTACAGCTTCATTAAATGTTTAAAACTGTTTGTCAAGAAAACTTGATGCAACACTTTATGACTTCAGAATATGAACTTCTAGAAATACATCTTTGACGTCACATGTAATCCTTTGACGACAAATCTAATAATTCCTCTTCAGCCAACACTTAACAGTTTTGAAACAAACACCTACGTTTCAATGATGCAAGAAGAGAGATCCTGTTCTGAAATCGATCTTTCAAGTGATGTATGTACATCAGTTCACTTCTACAAGAGAACTGCATTCTAACAACAAGTGCAGTTTTGAAATAAAATTTTAATGAATAATTTTGAGGTCATAATTTTGATGTCATTAACAATGAATGAAGGTCGATACAATTTTTAAATTGTTTATACCTACTGTAGAATATCGAAAGCGATAACACATTTTCTTCAAACAAAGAATTAAAGGACACATGACAAACAGGTATTCATGTCACAAGTCTGACTTTCTTATCCTAACATAGTAACTTTTGACAAAGCTCAATGTATTATAATACTGTACGTCTCAGCATGACAAACATCTTTCAAGTTTTATCTGTCTTAATTGTAACCAGCAAAAGATCATCTGTGCTCAATCACCTCGCCTCTCTTGACGTTTTAGATGAAATGTGTAAATAAAGTGCTTTTTAGTCTATCAATTGGCACCTTAAGCAGGCCACCTTCTTTTAATCCAAATAATCTATTTAAATCACAGTTTGACGTGAATACAAGTCCAGAAAAACAGGATCTTCCTACTCACATCCCTGCACAGCTTAAAAAATTCAAAACTTAGATGGAAGGCAAAACAGCTTGACATTTAATCAGAGGTGCAATGCCACTCATATACTCAATTGGTCACAAGAAAGCTTAATAAGTTCCTGATAAAAATGGAAAAGATGCCTAAGGAGTACCACCTAGTTTCAGAGAGCAAAATGATGGGCAAAAAGCCTCCTTCTTGTACAGATTTAACTTGAACAAGTCTACAAATTGTATCTCAACAAAACTGATTGGTAGATATTTCTGCTACTTTATTGACAAATCAAGCAGTCAGGATATGGTGAGAAATTGATGAGGTCCATCAGTCTTAAAATTTTAAAAATTCTTTTAAAGGGTCTCATTGAGTTGGTTCATAAAATTCAACAAATTTTTCTCAAAGCTTTTAAGTTTTCTTCACAAACCAATGACAAATGGTCAAACTTAGACGATCCCCAGAAACTTCATAAAAATAAATTTTTTATGAGTGAGTTCAATTCAAATTTCAAAAATTTGTGACCAGACAATTTTTCAAATTATGTACAAAACGGTTTCAAGTAAGGACACCACAAAAATCAAAATTTCCACTTTTTCCATAACTATTGGATATGATGCTTGACTTGTTATGCTAACTATAAGCATTGTCATGTGGTAGTGACCTTTAAACACTCTCATTAAGTTATGGATATCAACTCAATGAGCCTCTTTAATTATCAATACCACAGATGCTGAAAACTGAATTTTCAGTAACAAAAAGGATGGACAAATATAGTATACTAAAAATTTTTTACAAAACATCTCACTTTGGGAACCTATGCCACAATTTGGAGCCATTGAACAAATTAAACATACCTGTATTACCTCCTTTTGTTTCATTTTTAATGTCATTTCTCCGCCTCTTAACTCCTCTTCTTGATGGTGATGATGTGGTCACACATGTGAGAGGTTTAGGGTAGCCGATATTGTTGTTTAATCTATTGCTGGTGAGGTCTTCATTATGGTGGTTAAGGGCCTGGAACAAAAAAGATCACAAGGTGCTAATTTGATAAACTTGATCATTGTTTCACTTTCAAGTTTAGAGCAAAGGGAAGATACCTGGAAAAAGTTGTCTTACAGGGTACAGTAGTTCAAAAACTGCTTTATACTGTATGTAGAGCACCAGCATCACTTGGCATTGTGGTGTGTACACCATTGGAAATCTTGGGGGGGGGGGGGCAGGTGTCTCATGCTCCCATAAGCTATGGTGCTGCATAGCTTCCTCTACCCCCATTACAATATGTGAATTCCCCCAAAACTTTCTCACCCATTTTTCAAATGTCAGGGAAGGGTGAAGGTTACTTGCTCCACTTGAAACTTTTTTTTGGCAAAACAGACACTTGAGGTTACTTTAAGAAACGGATAACTTTTTGAAACAGACAGTTAAAAACCTACTTTGAATTCCCATTTTAAACCCTTTAAGCATTACTTTGAACAGCATAAGCTGAACAGTTTGATTTCTCGTCCCTAGAATATTTCCATGTGGTTCCACTAGGATTTGATGTGGAACCTCTAGTATCCTCAGCAGTTTACATTTGCATCCCCAAGCCAACTCTACAATGATCCATTTTGTCTCACCCTCCTTTGAGCCTTTATCATTAGTGGCATAGTTAGGGAGTGAGGGAACAAACCCCTCCCATGTCTCTGGGCACAAGACCCTCCCAACTCCCAAGTCTCACCCACCAGAAGTACCCATGGCAAAAAATCATGAAAGAAAATATGACCATTCCTGATTTTAGACCAACCAATGTCATCTGGAACACTGGAATCACTCCCAGAGTCCCACAACACAACATGCAGTATTTTGAGGTGCAACGCTGTCTCTTTCAAAAATTTGAATGTTCACTCATTTATGTCCCATTTGCAATCATACATTTGATCAAAAACATCACCAAACTTTTCCTTTTTTTACGACCATACTCACAGACAAGCATATGATCATTTGGACCACTTTCCCAAGAAGTCTGAACATCCAACATGTAGACTTTCAAACTTTATTCTTCATGTTTCATCTTCCCAACAAATTCAAATACTTGTATGATGATGCTCATTGAGTAAATGTATGATCCCATAGATTTGGTTACTAAAACTAAACTTTATATACAGCAATCAATTGTATTGACTTATAACATCAGTGCCAGAAACTTAAGATGAGAGCAAAATTTCAACTCTCAATAAAAACTGTAATCAGGAAATTTTTGTTATCTACCATTCCCCCTTCCCAACCTCCCCTCCATGTTAACAAAAATTCCAGAGGGACCTTTAAAAAGAAATTGTGGCATTTATTGACCTGAGCTGTAGGGGTCCAGCTGTCTTGCTGAACTTCCCATAAATCTACTCTCAGCCAGTTGCTATGTTGAATTGCTAGTTTGCACATCTCTGCACGGTGATTGGAAGACACAAGGTCCTGTAAAAGGAAAAAAAAAAAAAAAAATTAACTAGTACTTGAAGGGAAATTTGGCTTGCTCTGTACATAGCAACATGTAAAAATTGCAGGAAATTTGACTTGCATTCAAGGAAATAAACATTTTTTCAGCCCTGTCATACAGTAATGTGCAAATACAGCTACAGTAGCAGCTGTCCTCACACTATAGTACCACATAATTGTAATGTACAGTTCTTCCATTATGTGTTAAATATCATGATTCTGGGCCGTAAAACTCCATCTAACCAACTATCAATAACAAGATTCAGGTAAATGACAAAAACACTGATTGGTAAGTTACTGAGATAAAGATTCATGGCCTTGGCATTTTTAACACAATATTTCCCTTCAAACTCCAGACCTCTTGCCTGCAAGCCGGATGCTCTAACCATTTCACCAGGCAGCCGGAAAAAAGGAAAGGGAAACAATCCAATACAATGAGACTTTTGGGGGATAGGAAGTGGATCAATGATTGTAGCATATTATCTAGAATATGGTACCCATTCTTGTGCACAGATATATGCAAGCACCAAAGGTCTAAATAGTGTTGGTCCATTAGTATGAGTAGGTATGTTAAGTGATCCTCTTCAGAACAGCAGGACTACTGTATGCTGTATTATATATTTACCACACAACTTGCCATGTAAATTTGGAATGGGGGCTTATAGGGAAGGGTTGCTGTATTAGCAGTTACAGTACAGTATACTGTATTAGTACAGAATGCATACTGTCATACTACAATCAGGGTTCTTGCACTTTCCTAGGAACCTAATTTCATAACTTTTCCAGGGTTTTCTCTGGGAAAAAAAAGAAAAGCCATGACCTTCCTCCATGTATGCGTTCTCTCTCTCTTTCTCTCAGGGAGCTGTGACTTTTGGACCAACTACAGATACCACTCCAGGGCATACTGTAACTTCTGCTAGATTCGATCCACAAGGTTTTGGTTAATTGAGGGGGTTGCAGCCCCTCACCTCCTGTGTGGCCATGCCTTCCTCTTGACATTTAACACAAAACTAAATAAAATTTTGAGTTTAAGAAAATAATAAATTTTGATATTATAAGTAAGAGCACACTTTGGTATTATGGGAGAAAATGCAATTTCCAGATTTTTCTAGGCCTGGAATAATTTACCAAAGTTTCATGACTTTTCCCTTTTTTTCATGACTGCAAAAACCCTTGCCTAAAATAGGCCTTATTGTCACAGCCTGGGTAAATTCAGAAAATTTATCTCCCTCCCCATACAAAAAAAAAGAAAAAAAAAAATGTAAGCTGAATGCTTCCACTCAAGAAATTTTGATTACAAAGCCTCCTATAGGCTATAGGTCACCTAAAGTATGATCTATTCTGAGTGATTTGCAACATTGGGCCTTTTGAGACTTACAACAGTGTTGGGAATAATTAACCTTCATGCATTTCTAAACAGTTTCAATCTTATGATAGATGCCACAACTGGGCACCAAAATCATTTGGTACTAAATTGCTGATCTCAAAGTAAAGTAGTGCATTGACCAAGTGCTGTACTGGTAGGCTTGATTTCTTATGTTACATCACAATACTGTAATCTTCAACCCTCAGTACAGTTTTGAAATCACCACTACACAGAGGGCATCACAACTTTCCATGTAAACCACTTCAAAGAAATTATAAGTGGATGTACTTTTCTTAAGTGACTACCATACTGTAAAGATTGTAAATTTGCTGGGTTGTACTATAAGTCAGGCATTCAATAAAAATTTTGTTGAAATATATTTCTTTTGAAGAAACATACTGTACACTAATTTGAGCTTATTCCATTTTTTTTATTAAAGCATTTCTTCTCCTACTCCTCCAAGAAAGACATTTCATGCACATACCTTTTTTAAATACAGCCTGGAGGAATTCCTACGACAAGATTCAGATGCCGAGCTGGTTCAAGAATTGTACTTTGTATGGGTCGGTCACCCAAAGGTTACACGCTCCAAGAGGAATTATTTTGAAATACTCACTGATATATTATTATCACCATAAAGAAAACTTATCAAATAGTGGAAGAATACTATCTCCAGCGATTCAGGATCTTAAATGATTTTAAATGCTACTTTGAGAACATCTGAAGTCTCACTTAGGTTACACAGAATGAAGAATAGGTGGAGCAAATTTCATTTAAATGTGGAACTATGTTTTGACACATTTGAGCAACAACCATTTTCCAGTTTTTTCTCAAGTTTCTGGAATAGAATTGGTTTACTAGGCCATAGAACTGTTTGGTACTTTTGGTAGGCAGTGACTGACGCAAGGTACAGTTACTGTACTGCACAACCACTAGATGAAGAGTACGGTATGCAGCTACTACATGCCAGCATAAAAATAAAAGAAAACAAGACAAGGAAAAATGAAAAATAAACATTCATTGCCAAGACACTTCTCACTATACTGACTGAACTTTCTGAATTTACTATGGATTATTCCAGCACTGAGCAAAGTTTCTAAGGGGGTCCCTTGAGTAAAGCATAATGGAGTATGTATGCTTACTAAATGAATATTGGCTGTATGGTTGACTAGGTTTGTCCTTTTTCAAGTTCAGACATGGAGTACTTTTGTGCAATTTATTTCACCACTATAAAGAACAAGCCCCTACCATCACACTTGCACACATAAAAAGTACTGTACAAAGCTTTTTAGTATTCTACTGTACATTCTCCTTGTGTACTCTGTTGGTCAGTGCAAATGTTAGTAAAAAATCCTTTTTTTCATTTCAATTTTACCATAAAATTTATGACTTTCAAAATCAGACTAACAGATCCCTTCTTACCTTTTCCCACTCTTTTCTCATTAAAGTATCTCTCTTTCATGACTTTTTTACAAACAAAAGGACAGAGAAATGTGGTCACTAACTATACATTTAGGCAATAAGGGCTTGTAGAGCCTGAATGATGCTCCCAACTATTAAAAGAAAACTCTTTTTACATATAAAATTTATGCATGCCATACTGTATGTGCATACAATCCTAACATATTAATAAAAGCAATATTAATATTTGTCTATAGATTTGTTTTGTCTTTAATATTTTGCTGGGTGTCCAATCTTTATTCTCTTAAAAGTTAACCATAATGTTAAGCTTACACAGTAAATTATCTTTCAAGATTCTGCACTAAACTGGGTATTCTTGCACAAATCATACTTGCCAATATTGTTATCTAAGAAAACAAAACACATCCATAGCACACACAGTACATTACTACAGTACTGTGGATAGTTCCAGTTTAAGTTTTTTAAGAGGGAAGAGGATCGATGAGCAAATGACTCACTTTTCCTTTCTAAATCTCAATATCTCAATATACATGGATACTACATATCACATCGTATGTTTGCCAAGATTGACATTTTTTCCAAGCTGTTGCTTTTCATATTTTTCTGATTATTTTTTTACACTTATTATATTTAGAGTAAAAAATCAGAACTTTTTAATTTAATGGGTTTTAGAGCTCTAAAAATCTGAACGGTTGTGCTTATTGGTTGGCAATCATGACAAATTTGTAATCATCACATGTCTTTTATCAAATCTTTTTGCTTTAAAAAGAAAAACAAGTATACACAGGTCTGTACATGTGATACTTCATGGAAGGCATGTTTATCCTAGACTGTAGTCAAGGGATATCAAATGACTAAAAAGTTATCAGTGAAAGACAAAATTAATTTACTTTTTGCAGTTAAACGGCAAAAGCTATCCCGCTACACTTACTGTAAGTTGGAGCAACAGCTAAATTTCACAATTATCTCCTTACCATATTTTTCTTTTGAAGTATCTTCTACAATATTTCAAGACTTGAACATTGCATACTCAGGGTAGGTTAAACTGAGCAGTTGCTTCATGTAAATTTTACATCTGAGGAGGAAGAATTGTGTCACATGATTCACAAGGGCCACTCATGACATAGGATAGTCACCTACTATAGACGAATCTGATCAGTACTTGTATTTAGTGACTGTAAGCAGCCATTAGTGGATTCGATCAGCCTGAAATCATCTTCATTTATTGTCTAGAATAACTTCAAACCCTAATATTCAGTGGAATTGAGGGAATCAAGATGTAATTAGTGTACAACCATCCATGGTACCGGTTTGAAGATACACAAATACACAGAAGATACACAGAAGATACACAAATTCAGTTTTGGAAACTGAATTTTCCCTTTAAAGTATACAGTAGTACTCAAGTCTGAAGGTGTAAGGCAATCTCATATGCTGTAAAAAATGCTTCCAACAGTACCATACTTGATATGAGATTGAAAAAAAAAATCACTTTTCCATTTGTGAAAAACTTTGGAGAGGATTTCAAATTTTTGAAATTCTAAAGAAAGCACAGAGGGACTGATTTATGTTATTTGGTGTCAGCCAATGTTTTGCAGTGCTGCTTGTTATATATACAGTATACAGTTCAACTAAAATGGTGATAGTTTCATATATTACATAAATTTATTACTACTGTACTTTTCTTACAAAAGTTGAGCGTTTTCTTAAGTCTGGTTGTAAAAAAGGACATGTCGGATCGAGGATGAGGCAAAGGGGCCATGGCCTATTGCTCCCACCCAAAGAAAAAGTCCTTGATACTTTTTATCAAGAATTATATTGAGGAAAATAATTTTTTCAGCTGAAAATAACTTTGCAATTGAATAGTGCTTCTTTGGCACCAAATCACATTTGAGGGTATCCAGTTTTTTCCCCCCTTAAAGATATGTTCACTAAGACTTCCTCCCACTGAACCACCAGTGTGGCCAGTCCCAAACAAAGGCCCTAGAATTGCCAGTGTACACAAACTTAAACCGTTCTCCCATATTACCATACTGTAATCACTGAACACAAAGTTTGGCCTCTCCTTAACAAAGGTCCTGGATTCACCACAGTATGAAACTTGCTTTCATATTTTACCTCAGAAGAATGAAATGACACATTTTTCTGACAGCATAAAAAGTGGTCTTGTTATGTTTTAAATTTAAATGGCATAAAATATGAATTCTAACAGTCAAACTCCCATCTCCATAGGACATCCTTGAGCAGAGTTCTATAAAATGTTGAAATTTATGCACTTAAAACAAATTAGTCCATTGAGCAATATTTTTTGACTTTCTTAAATAAAACTCACATTACCTGTTTTTTTCTCTTCAAAATTAAAAATGTTATTTCAATTTGCTCACTCCTTGTTTGCTTCCATAGCATGTTGCACAGAAAGTGCTTAATTAATTGCATCAGAAAAATGATAAAATAATAAGATTGTAATTTGAGTAGTACAACAATTACATCACAAATTATTGTGCAATGTACCACTTTAATTTGAGTGAATAAACTGCAACATTTTATACCACAGCACAGGAATGTCCTATGAAGATGGGAGTTGGACTGTTAAAGTTCCTTTTTCATGCTCTTTAACCCTTTACCGTTGCGCTCCAATCGGGGCATATTTGCGCACCTCGGGAGTGGGCGGGAAGAGCAGACGTAGCACACCCTGGCGTGAAACAGTAAAGATGGGTGACAGCCAAGCTCTCCGTCTGGGTCCAAAAGGACCCAAACAACGGTAGAGGATTAAAATAAGCCTGTGGAGTGTGTTCACTGCAAAGCTGATGCCGCTGTCTCTGCATGGGTGCACAGCCCCGTGGTGCAGACACTTTAGATTAACCCTTTACCGTTGTGCTCCAATCGGGGCATATTTGCGCGCGTCGGGAGTGGGCGGGAAGAGCAGACGCAGCACACCCTGCATCAGCTTCCGTAGGCTATTGACCCTGTGACCTTAAAGTACTGTCTCTCTTGTTGTTGTGGCCGAATTTTCGGGTAGCGACTCACAGTTTCGAGCTCGGCGTGAAACAGTAAAGATGGGTGACAGCCGCACTCTCCGTCTGGATCCAAAGGGACCCAAACAACGGTAGAGGATTAAAATAAGCCTGTGGAGTGTGTTCACTGCAAAGCTGATGCCGCTGTCTCTGCGTGGGTGCACAGCCCCGTGGTGCAGACACTTTAGATTAACCTTCACCGTTGTGCTCCAATCGGGGCATATTTGCACGCCTCGGGAGTGGGCGGGAAGAGAGGACGTAGCACGCCCTGTATCAGCTTCCATAGGCTATTGACCCCGTGACCTTAAACTACTGTCTCTCTCGTTGTTGTGGCTGAATTTTCGGGTAGCTACTCGCAGTTTCGAGCTCCGCGTGAAACAGTAGAGATGGGTGACAGTCGTGCTCTCCGTCTGGGTCCAAAAGGACCCAAACAACGGTAGAGGGTTAATATTTTTGAATTTCTTGACTTGAGGTTCCCTTTAAAGGGCAAAAGCAGTCATCCCAAATTGAAGTAGTGTAGTAGACTGTCCAGTTTCATGATTGGCTGTTGGGAGCCATGTGACAATGTTTTTTTCTCTTCAAATGTGCAATTAACCAGAAATAACCACTTGGTTTAACTTGAATATGCAATAGTAAAGTCAAAACATGTAATTAAAGATATTCTGAAGAGACATGAAAATTGCGTTATTTAGCTTTTTCTTCAAAATAAGTTTGGGGGGACTGCTCTTTACCTTTAAAGGGCAGGAGCAGTCATCCCAAATTGAAGTAGTGTACGTGGACTGTCAAGTTTCATGGTTGGCTGTTGGGAGTCATGTGACAACATTTTTTTTTCTCTTCAAAATGTGAAATTTACTAGAAATAACTGCTTGGTTTACCTTGAATATTCATTTGTAAAGTCATAAAATGTAAAGAGAGATAAGATGAAGAGAAATAAGACAAAAATTGTGTTATTTACCTTTTTCTTCAAATAAGTTTAGGGGGACTGCTCTTTACTTTTAAGTATTAGTAAATTTCAATATCAAATATTTTAGCAAAAGAACAAGATATGGCTATGGGAGTTGAACGAATTACAGAAGATTAATTGTGCAACCACTAAAATAAAGTCTGGAGTAGACTTGAGGTACACTTTAAACTGCCAACCTCCTCTCAGCTCTCATTAAATGAAAGCCTATTCCAACAAGTACAGTGTATCAGTTTTATCATTCTGCAGGGTCGCAGATAGAAACAATCCTAAAACTAAGACAAGTGGGAAACAAACAAAAACTGATTAAATTCCCAAGTTCTCACATCAAACTGCCTAAGAGGATGTCAATTTTCATAAAATCATTTAAGAGTTTGGGTAAACAGTGGAGGGGAAAGAAGGCTAAAGGCTTGGTTTCAATTTGCAGAAACTGAGGAAAACAGGAAGAAAGGCAGACAGACATTTTGAGTAACATCCTTTCATTGAATCATACCTTTTTGCCGTAAGCATCGTTGACAGGTGATAGTATTCCACCAATCACTTTATACCGACCAGTTCGGTGGAGATAATCTCTTGCAATTTCTGAAACAAAGGAAAGAGGGAGCTCAAAGATAACAAATAGATGATATTTTCTGAATGATATACTTTGGAAAAATTGGGTCTTTGTATAAGCCTTAAAGTAGACTGGTGTAGTGGGGAGGGAATAGCATGAACTGTGACCAAGCTGTCAGACTGCTGTAGTGACCTAAAGGACGCTGGTTCAAATCCTGCTTTATTATTTTGCGCGTTTCATTATGTTGTGCCTTTTAGCAATGTATACTCTCTCTCTCTCAATTTCTTCACTCCACCCAGGGGTTAAATGGGTACCTGAGAGATAACTTTTATTGCAATGTGCCCCAGAGGACACAAAGTGATATCAGCAAGTGATGTGCTTTATAGTATATTCAGCAGGGTGGGTCTATGAAGTTATCAGTGACCAGTGACTGAGTTAATGACTGGGAAGCACTTTCAGATGGTCTAAACATACTGTAAGATGCTACTGTATACATACTATATTGCACCCTGCACCATATGTGGGGCATGGGGTCTACCCTATGTTCCCAGGGTTCAATGTTCCCAAGGTTTAATGTTCTCTGTTTTCATCAGGCTTCAATAAATTCATTTTTTATTACTTGTCCATCGGGCTAGAGATTTCCGAAGTCTACTTGTCCGCATGAATATGCACTGAGTCCATATCTTATTATCTAGTACTAGCCATTGAATTCCTATGTGAAGAAGACTTCTGTGCTGCTTGCCCGGCGGGCTACAATATTGGGCAGTTCACTTGTCGGAGTAATTTTTTACTTGTCCCGGACTGTCAGGCAGGGGATTTATCGAAGCCTGTTTTCATATATCTCTATGATTTTGCAATGATTTTAAGGTTCCTTATTCCAGGGGTTCAATGCTGCCAGAGGTGGGGATGTTCCAAGGATTCCGGAATATTGAACCTCGGAAACAGTGAATCTTGGAAACATTGACATAGTCCCTGGGGCATACAGTAGCAAGTAATATTGTTTTATATTCCCTGAAGCAGAATCAAAATTTTAAGTAAACTGAATGCAATATTAAATTAATGTTATGTGATGACACCACAGATTCCCTTAATGCAATATCATAAATCCAAAGAAAAAATTGTATTTCTTTGGAAATTAGCATCCTTTGAATGCAATATGCTTTTAAGTTGCAGTTTTGGCCTCCCCTTTTTCTAATATTAAGATCAAGTAATTATTTCTCTGGAAAGTTCCTCTAAAAACGAAATGTTGCTTGAGTACAATATGTATGTGCAAACGCTCTCCAGGATAGGCTATAGATGAGCACTGCCAGGTCAATTCAACTTCAGCTACTGTAAGTGTACCTAATACTGTAGCATGATTTTGTGTATAAGTTAGCAACTTCAGGAATTTGAAAATTTTTTGTTTGAAGAGAACAAAGAATTAAAAGAAAAAGAGATTCAAAAATTTAACTCTCTTTTTTCTTTTGAAATCAAATTTTGTTCCACAATTTGCTAATTCCTAACGTTGTCAATTAGAATAGGTTTTCCATTTGAAATCTCACATCAAAAGAAAAACCACTAGAATTTAAAAATTCTCCTGACACTCTCAGGATTAATACCCAGAACCTGTGATAGGGAGCATATGGGCAATACACAAGTAATGGAACCGACTGCCTTTGTGCGTGATGCTCAGCATAAGCCAATGGAGAAGGGAAAGCAAGCCAGTGAGCCACAACTAGTAAAAAGGCTGTGGCCGGCTCTACTTCAACCAATAGGTTGGAAACTGGGCCATAAAACTCCAATTAACTCACTTACATCACTTTTTTGTATAATATTGCATTCTAAAAATTTAAACTCCATGTATCATTTGTGCCACACAGAGCTGCAAATTGTCAACAGCTATTGGCATCTTTCTACTTAACATCCCCATTTCCAATTTTCCTCTTTTTGAATTGCAAATTTTTCACTATAAATGAATTACTACTCGCCAAAATGCAAAAAGATGCCACACTTAAAAAATTGGTTTGCATAATTAAAATTTGGCCTGTGATGTGTGACTACACACAATCTAATGAAGCCACCATAAGGCCTATCCTACACACAGAACCTTTCTGTTTTCTAATGCTTCCATTAGGACTTGAACAGTCCTGACAGTCCTCCTCTGTGAATAACTTGCTATCCTACAGAGATGAGGATTTGTTCCTTACCTATAGCACCCAAGGATATACTGTACATCTTCGATCTAGGTCAAATGCAAATTCTAACCAATTAAGCTGAACCATAATGATCACGGTCTTCGTTTCTAAAAAAAAGTGCTGCACATTTCTGCTGAGTACAGCTGAAAGCAAATCCACTTAACTCTTAATAACATCGAGAGTTTCTGGGGAATTATCTCAAATTCCTCACAGAATTCACAAGTTTTAGGATTTGATAGAACTTTCTGCATGATAATCTCCTCAACTTAACTTTACACTATATACAGTATATCATATGAGAGACAGGCTAAATGTGGTAGAATCATACAAGCAGATAATGTAAATGTACTATAGTCAGGCTTGGGTGATGAAATTATTGGAAAAATCTATTTTTATGATATTTCAAATTTCAATTAACCAGATTGACTAATATGCATACAAGCACATGCTGTACAGCACAGCAGTGCAATTATTTGCAAGTGAAAAACTAAATTGACAATTTTTAATTTTTTATGAGACTATTCCATGAGCAACTTACAGGTAGGAATACATATATTTGACAGGAATCTTTAATGCTATAGTACTGTAAGAAAGTTCAAATGTGTCTTTTGGCTAAACCCCCTAAACCTGCAAAGGATTTTAACAGGTATCCTTGGTGTATGAAAAACCAGAATTTCTATGGGACTACCCAAAATTACAAAAACTTTGGGAGTAGCTTGTCATGCAGACAACCAAACATTTTCAGTGCATGAAATGAAGTTTCCATACTGTACATTCAAAAATGAGGATGAAGTCAACCAACTTTTCAATGAAAACCAGTCATAATTGCCACATAATTCTATTCTTCTCCATTGAGTGTGTGACTTTAATAAATCTCTGAAAAAGCAACAGTTAGCACTTTGGAAAAAACCAGCAGGACCACAGTAACACAGATTCCCTACTCCAAAATGGTTGTCCCCTTGACAACTGTTTCTCTGTCTTTAAAGAAGGACATTGCAGGGAATAATTTAATGTTCAAAATTTGTGTAGCAGTTTTGACATTTCTGGACTCCTCTATCACAAGTCATGTTTAAAGTTAAACCAATACATACAAAAACTCATCCACAACTTTCCATTCGTATAGCAATTTATCCATCTTGTGTTGCAAAATGCAATGTGATACCTGATAAATTATTCTAAGCTGCATGACTTTTTGATCTCTTAGAAAACTGTTATCACTACCAGAATTGAAACTGACATCAATTTCAAGGATGATTACAATCTTACACTAGTCTGGAAATAAATCTGACAAAATTCACTTTTCACTACAGCAGTGTTTTAAGTATCATTCCTGTGCTGTGTACTGTACAAGTATACAGCAAAAATGCAAACTCAATTTTCATAAACTTATTTATGTAAATCTTGAAACTGCTGGCCTATTCTGGTCATTTTTGCTGCCATTTAGCAGAATTGTTCAAGTTAATACATTTTTCTTTTCACAATTCCTTCTTGAGCCTTGCATTGTAGTATAAATTATTGAAATTACTATGGTAGGCAAACATCTAATTCTTTTAATGAACAACCTCACATTAATTAAAAGAGGAGGCCTATTTCAGCAAGCTTTGGAGGATAAAAAATTCATATCAGTTACCTTTGAGACAGTCTATCCAAGATTTTCAATACACCTCAATTTATTGACGTGAAAAAAATTTTTTTTTTTAGTAAAAATTCTAAAATGTCATAGAATTGCACAATATTAGGGTTCCAAGCTGGTGGGCAACTTCCTTAATGCAAACAATGCTGAACTGACAGGAATAGAAATATGACACTACTGTACAGTGACACAACATGCAAACTACTGTACCCTACAGTACAGTATGTGTAAATAAGTCCTCGTGTACTGTAAGTTTTCAAGATTTCAATTTCTTCTGCTCTGTATTGTTCAAATATTGGGGATCACGCAAAAAAACCAAGAGAATCACGGCATCTTTACATGCAGTATGCACAGGGTGATCAATGCTTTAGAGAAAATGATCAATGTGTCCATATTTACATATTTACCAAACTTCTAAATAAGAAAAACATATGGTAATACTGTGATCTCTGCATTCCAGTAAAAAGTACATTGAATTTAAAGTGTATATAGTTCTTGTCTTTATGGCATCCTACTGTAAACTTTAAAGCAGGTAGGAATGAATTCATCTCCTATTGATGAGCAATCATTTATGTCCTTACTCAATATAGTGATTTGAGCTTTGCACATGGAGTATCCCACAGATATTACTACTGTAGCAAGTATTAAAGCTCAGCAACCATAGTGTTTTTACAGATTTTTTACAACTTTAATTCTCCACCACATTTGTGCATTGACTTTGAAATAACAAATAATGATCTGTGATCACAGTTTACCATTATGATTGGTTACAAAGCAGTGGAGGCTGTCTAGTGTTGCCCTCGTGTGAAATTTTCTACCCATCAAATATTCAGAAATATTCAATCAAGATTAACACAAGACTAAAAATTCCATCTTGAAAGACCTATTTTTATATTCTGGTAAACCATCAATTCAGAAGGGAAAATGAACTGGTGGAACAAAAGGTTAATATTCTCTCTCAAACTCTGACTGCCTCCTTTCTGGTATCAAGAATTTTGACTTTTAATATTGGTACTGTAGATAACAATCTGATACTGATATCTGAGATATAAAATGCACTTCACAAGGTTTACAGTGACACTACACTTTAATTCTGGGGAAAAACCATGTATTTATTTTTTTTCCTCCATTCATTCAAATAGTTCAAAAAATAATTCATTGCAGTACATAAAATTCTGTATATAAATTACACAGCAACTTTTCCAAAGGTAGTACAGTAACAGGAATCACAAAATACAATGATTAAGCAAATAAGTATCTATGACCTTGTTCCACTACACAATATGAGCTTACAGTATGTCACAATTTGGTTCTAATGATTTCTTACAAAATCTTGCATATTTAATTGACATCATCACATAGATGGCATAGTTTAACTGAAAGTTCCTAGTATTAAAGGGTTGGTTATCAAAATTAAAAAGACCATTTATTGAAATTCCCACTAAATTATGTGTACACACAATGAAACGGAAGCCTTCTAAACGTCATGGTAAAATAAATTCATGTAAAGTATACATTCCCCTCCACTGCTCCAAGAAAAACCATAACTTTAGATCAGTGTACTTAGGATTGCACAACCTGTTCCATTACTAAAATGAATTGTTAGGAGGTTTGTCTCCTTCATATTACAATCATCATACAGTACCTTTCTTTCATGGCTCGGTACTCAGAATTATTCCCTTGAGGGGAGTTTATGCATCTTATCAAACAGGGTGACTGTGCCCTGCTCTATGAAACAAATTGTCAGTGTTTGAGAGCACTTTTCAGTGAGTTGTTGTCGGATCGTAAAAATGTCATGACGCCATGCTTGATAATAGGATGCTGAGGTGCTCTTCAAAACAATGTAAAAGCTCGATCCAAAAAGAATAGCTAAAGGGACATTTGAACCCAAGTAAAATTAAAAAGTCAAATACTACAGTAAATTGAACATGTATACATACAAGAACACATAGAACATTATGGTAAACTGAGTAATTTTCAAACCACTTCATTAGAGTATTTATACACAAATAAAAAATGTCTATACAACATGCAATACTGACAGTTCTAATTGTTTGAATTACTTTGGGTTTACATCCTAAATACAAGCTTTTTGCATTGAATGATTATAATAAGAATATTTATTAATGGTTTGTACCAAAGATTAGCATTAAAGACACATTTCTTTAATAAGTGCAGCTACAGTAAATAAAGTACACCTCAAATGAGACCAATGCACGATTGCAGTTTTTCCTTAAATTATGACACCACAGAGTACACAGAACATTCATGTTGGTGTTTCTTTAAACCCCATCTACTGCAACAAACTAACCAACAAAAGCGACCACTTCTGAGGTACTTTATAAATTTAACAATGTTTGTGAACTGGCACTACCCTATTGTGCACAAGTTTTTTCAATTTGCTAATGTCCCATGATTTCCAATACAGACTGGGTTTACTTCCAGCAAAATGCACAATTTGAAAATTCCCTGGACTTGGACTATGAAAAGTTTAATTAAAGTTGCTCTTATTGGGTCATTCACTCTCTATTAAACTGTCACACACTATAACAAAAATACCAAGTACTACTGTTTCCCTCATGTTATGAGGACAAAAACTAATTTCAATTGACCCACTGACTATGTCCCTGACATTCCAAATGCTGGACTTAATTAAGTCATCATATGTTGTACAGTACACCACATACCGATTGGAATCTTGCTCAATTTTGAATACGAGAATCAATTTCTGTCAAAGAAAATGCCCTCAATATTAAAAACAGCTTTGTATAAATCAGGACACCTCAAAATCAAAGTCTCAGTTTGGCATGTAAAAAGTCAAACCCATAAATCTTCATTTTTTAAATTGGTTGGCTTTCAAAAATTGGAAGCATACACCAAACCACACATTAGCTCTCTTGATATATTTATACTGTTCCATAAATTTGCCTTAAAGGAAGATGAAATAGTTGTCCACAGGACTACAGTTTAGCAGAAAAGTGGTTGTCCTGTAGGAAATCTTATAGTCCTTTTGGTTTTTCAGAGTGCTAGATTTTTCAAAAGTTTTGAAGTCACAAACCATTAAAATTGAAATTAAAAAAAAAATTACACAGCACTTGATTAATGTACAAATAAACTTCTTTGAAAATCAAGCTAAAACAAGTTTGTTAATTTGATCTTTGCTTCTGATTTACATTTTGTATGCTCTCAAAAGTTTTGGTTGTCTGCAGGACAACCATGTGCACAAGTTATTGTAATATTTGGTAGTCTGACAGAGATCCTAGTCATCTTGGATTCCAAGATACCTCTTTAAAACAATCCTTCACCACAGTACTACACTATCTTTGCATGTACAACACAGTAGCCAAACACACTTTAAAGCAAACATGATTATGATGCACCTTTTAAGCCATATAACAGAGTTGGTCATGGTCAAGAATTATCCAACAAGTACAGGTACAGTACGAGCATTTCAGCAAACAGCCTTCTCCTATTTTTGCAAGCAAACAGAACCTGGTGTCAATTTTTGAATATTTGACATGAAAGATACTATTAACCACGACAGTAAAAATTTTAAATCTCTGTAGACTTTGTAGGCACCTACAGTACCTAATTAATTTAGGGGGAGCATGATGAAAGTTGAGAATGTACTATGCTGAAAGATATCCCATAAATTTTGATTCAACTTAACCCAACTACTTTTATCTGCATGTTGAAAACTACTGTAATAAAAAATTTTCACAAGGGTGTAGGCCATTTAGTATGCTTATTATGCAGTACTTAGTAACCAATCAAGCTTTCAACCATGCTAACATACACTCCTGGTCACAGGCTACAGAGAATAATTTATCCAGTATCACATCCCATTTTGCTATGTATACACAAATGGACAAATTTCTACACAAATTAAGGTGTACCCAAATTTTGAACATCAAATACATGTATGGGTTTTTAATGATTTTGTGAAAGAGGAGTCCAAAAAGAGCAAAACTGACATGCAAATTTTAAATCCTAAAATATTCCCTGCCTGAATGCCTAAACACCCAATTTGGCACTTTAGTTATGGTGGTGGCATGCAGAATTTTATAAAAGCCAAACAGTCTTTGAGGGCCAGGTGGGGAAGGGCAGGGGAGATTTCACGTTTAACCATTTTCCCTTAAGAATGTGAAGTTTTCATATGGTTTCCAGCAAAAAGGAAAACACATAATTTATGCTCTAAAATTTACAACGGCAGCAACTTAAACTTGGATGGGGCAATGTCACAGATATAAACATGCAATTCCATAAGTACAGTGCCACAACTGAGTGAACTACCATATAAATGACACTGTGCTAGTCTATTGTTATGTAGTATGGTGCACTCTCCATGACCTTTACCAGACGCCATCTTGTTGTTTAAGAGTAACTCACCCTTCCTTTTGTTCTAGATTTTGAGGGCCCTTCCTGTTTCCCGTCTCATGTCACCAGTGGACGTGACATATCACATTGCCGTAGTTCCAACGTGCACACTGTAACCCATATTTTGGAGGTGTGGCCAATTTCCCCCTTTGGAGCCTCCTCATTGGTCATCTATATCATCACACTTATTTGCATTGGTACGTCATAACTTTTGACCAATCTGGGGACTGCAGGTGTTCAGAGCTCGCATGATTCACAAGACCGAGCCTGCAAGCTAGACACTCATGCAACAGACCTCGAAGCAGAAGCATGTAGTCACTGTGTACATAAATGATTTAAACAATCTTTTTGGGCTGGCCGTTGATTGAAGTTGAACTGAATAAAGATCATTAATCATGCTGAAATAGAACTGAAATCTTTACTCTTCCTGTCTGTGCGTCTATCTCATCTTGTACCGCCATACTCAGCTAGATCCCCTACCTAAGCCTTCGTTATACCATTGGCCCATTATTTCACACTATTGACTAAAAATACACAAAAGTATTCAGAAAGATGAAATAGTTAACTTGCAGCCAGGAGGTCTGGAGTTCCACCCCTTGCCGGGTCATACCAAAGACTGTCACAAGAAAGCCTAAAGGCAATAGTGATTCTTTACCGAAAGGAAAATTTGAAACATTTTGCTTTTTGACCACTAGTCACCTCAGATGATGATCTTAGAATTTTACTTTTTGAGGGCTGGTGACCTTAGAAGACCTTTGATTTCCTGTTAAACAATAGGGTGCTCATTTTAACCATACTGCATGCACATACCAAATATGAAATTCTTCAAAGTTTCCTACACGTACTTGAAGCCAATGGCATCTTGTTCAAAGAGGTTACAGTATCACTTTTAAATAATAATTTTCTTGTGAAGATTTTGTATTTTAGTCTTATTTTAGTTGAAATAAACATACTGCATTGTTCTCAACTGAGTACGAAAATGGCACAGGCATTCCCAGCATAATATTCATACACTAGTATAGGCTGACATGAAATAGCATAGTGATTCTCAACCTGGATCCATGAAGCTTGTTTGGGGGTCTGTGAAGGGCAAAGGGGTCCATTGGGGGTCTGTGGAAAAAGGATCCGTAGAAAAATAAGGGGTCCACGAAAGCCAAAGTGCTTTGAAAAATTCAGATGAAAATTGGTAGCGTAATCAGGTAATACAAAATTACAAAGCATACAGCAACATGTACTCCTAAAGTTAAACCAGGGAGCTGGAAGCTCTTCCAACTCCCTGCACTACTGTACAATGCACTGATGTTATGAGAATCGCACAGAGAGATCATACAGAACCGACCCTAACAGCAGTATTATTAAGCAATACTCTTTTCAGTTTCAACACCGACAAAATACATAAGCAAAGTAAAACTATGTTTTGCACATTTTTTCTTTATTTTATTTTGTTTTGTTTGGTGTTTCTTTTAAATTTTATGTCAGTTAGTTAGATGAGACTGAACACCATACCAACACAAACATGTATATACACTGTCAGCTGGAAAAAGAAAAAGATACCGTATTGGAGTACTTGTTGGGACAAAATTACCCAAGTGGGTAAAAGTGTGTCAATGCCCAAAGCCAAACATTGATAACTGAGGTTTTAATGGGATAGGCCTGCCACGAAAAACAGTCGTTAAATAAAAACGGTTCTCTTATTTAGAATAAATGTACCCAAGTCACAATAAGTGGTGATGGTTTGTGACCATCACCACCAGTTGTGACTATTGGTCAGGGTTTATTTTGGATGAAAATAACTGACTTTGGGTTTCAACGGGAAAGAGGACTAGGGCCTACAGAAAGTTAGTCACCCCAAACTTAATTTGAAGCTAGGCCAGCTGAGCTAAATCTCATGTTTTTTTGTTATTCCCCTCCAAATTATGATTCATAATATTTTAGGACAGAGGTAGGCCTACATTAGGACTGGACTTTATAGAAGGCCATGCATGGCCTTCATACAGTATTTGTGGGAATGGCTTCGTTGCCCTATAAAATTTAATGACCATAAAGGCCATTTTGGCCACTGTGCCCGGTATCCAGTTGAAACTTCCCTGTTTTTTTGCCACCAAAACGTCCCTGCTTTTAACCAAAATATCCCTGTGATATTAAATATGGTATACCAAGTTGCCCATGCATAAAGAATTCGAAGGTCCAATTGAAAATTGCAAGTTTTTAACTTAAAGGCCCAGTTCTCTCACCCTAAACAGTACCAATTCTCCTAACCTTCTTACTTAAGCCCCTCCCATAATTGTCTGGATATTCATGCTCATCCAGATACAGTCTCAGTTTATTGCTTCAAGGTGAGTAAAGAAAAACTCAATTTCAAAACACCCTCAGTACCATTCATGGTGTGTAATATAAGCTTTGGTACTCTGCATCGTTTGAATTAGCTGTCCATCAAAGTGCTGAGCCAATTGAGAATTTTGGTACCCACATACCAAAATTGTAGTTTGGGGTGAGAGGTTTGGCCCTTTAAGACAGAAAGGTGAGAGATGAACTAGAAAAAGGAATATAGGTGAAAGGATGGATTTGGGAACAGTCTTTTCAAGTGTGACAACTACTTAGATGAATTAGATATTGTAATTGGCATTAAGAAACCGAGAACTGAGACAAGTCTATTGTAATTGGATGATCACATGTACTACTGTAGTCCTTGAACAGGACCATTTACTACGCTTAACGGTAGGACCTACTCCGTACACAGTCCTTGCCCATACGCCTCCTAAAATCAAGACGTTCATGGGATGAGCTCGGCGCGTAATTCTACAACTGCCTCACAGCTTCAAAAAATGCACCTATAATTACCATACTTGCCATAAATGATCTTTAACACCACATCTAGGCTTGTCGATCACCTTTTCTTCAAATGGGGGGAATAAGTTGGTGAAATTTGGAATTGAAAATCGACATTATCACGAAGTAAGTTACACAATCCAAAAATGCATTTAACTGTAGTGTTAGTATGGAAGGGTAACCCTGACTACACTTTATTATGTTACAGAAGACGTTTGTTTCCACTTTATAAAATGACCTTATTTACAGAAAATTTTGATAGATTAATTAAATTTAAATACATTTTTAAAATTTTGGAAAGTATTTAAACAATTTTATTGATATATCGGATAGAATTTACATCTTTCTTGTTGAGTTTAAGAAATATACAACAGATTTTATGATATTTATTGGAGGAATTTCACTTATGTAACTTGTCCACTGATGTGGAAGTAAGTGTAGTTCCATTATTTCTCAAAACAACAAAATGGCTGCAGCTGAAAGAGGTCTCCAAGTGAGTGCTCTGTAACATTTTGCCTCAGAAAGTGACCTTAAATTGTATGTATGCATATTTTTGTTAGCTATTTATAAATAAACCAAAACCGATTCCAATTGTTTAAAGATAGCTATGGTAAAATTAGGTTACAATTGAGCTATTTATGCCGTGATCAATTTTCCTCTTAAGTCCTGATATTGCAATGGCTGGGTTTCTAGCACACTTTGGACAAGGACTCTGTGGAGTAAAACAAAGTGGACGTAGCATAGAGTCCTGTTCAAGGACTAGTATAACATAGGACTGGGTCCTACTCAGACTCCTATGCCTTACTACAGTAAGGTCCATTAAAAATCATAACGACCATATGGCGTTACAGCAAGATCTAAATAATCTAGTGTCATGGCCTAACACATGGGGAAGGAGCTTCAACTCAAAAAAGTGTTACCTCCTGAGTAGTAAATCAAATTCATATTTTTCTTCTCTATAAGTACTAATATTCTCCAACAAGTTAAGAGCACCCTTATCTAAGAGTCATTATTGCTGAGGACCACTCACATAGATAAAATTTCCTCCAAAGCAAGCTCTATGCTGGGACTCCTAAAAAGAAACCTTAAATATTGTCCTTTAGATTGCAAGAAACTTGGTTGTAACACCTCTTTGTTTTGCAGCAATCTAGAGTACTAGGTGATGGGCCAAAAGGTGGAAATTTGTTTGTTTCGTGATCCCTCTAAGGGAAGTACTTATTAAGGCTGTAAAAACGTAAAAAAATCAACTAAGATGAATCAATATGTTCCCATGTGCGAAAGTTGCACATTTTTAAGATATTAAATGAAATATTTTCGGAAATTTTGGTAAAAACATTTAGGATCGTGCGAAAATATTGCGCAAGATTTCGCAATGATGGTCATGGTACCACAGGTTAAGACCAATTCTGACCAAATCATAACTTGCCTTAACTGAAGCCTTAGCTTGAAAATTGACCCTTACACATTTCCTCATTTGTTTCTTTTTTTTTTTAATTACAGTCTTGGAGGCTGATAGACTAGGAGGAATTAAAACAACATGTACATCTGGAGAAGCACGAGGGGAGCCACCAAGAAAGAAGGCTCGTTCACCAGGCTCTGCTGTGAAACAACCGGTAACAAGAGCCCAAGGGCACTATGGTTCCTTGCATTAAAGATGATATTGTATTAAGGTAGTCCCAAGGTAAGGCATAATTTGCACCTTTAACCCCAATGACTTTTGGCCATCACCCAAAAACATAGGGGCACATTAAATTTCAAAATCATACAAGCACTTGCCGTTTGAGAGAAATGGAACACTAAACTTTTCAAATTATCACACTGCACACTGTCCACTTCCATGCGACAAATACATTCATCACCTTTCACTAAAATGTCATTTACTTGAGTTTGGGGTAGTATAGGAGGTTAGTTAATTGCCTCTTGGTCAATCTCAACAATTCAAATCCAGACCTTAACCAGAAAGCCAAAAGGCTTAGTGATTCCTTGCCGCTGAAATGTAAGGCCTTTTTTCACATTGACATTGCTTGGCAATGTTTTTCAATTAACAGGGCTCCATAATGTGCCCACAAAGTACACATGCAAGGCATCCAATCTTCCTACATTGAGATCCCCCTTGCCTGTTGTGAACCCAAATGACATTTGACCTCCACCAAAAACTTCTGGGACCATGTATTCACTATGTGCCATCTACAGGACAAGTTACAGGACCCTACAAGTGACATTTCTTGAAAGACTGTGCAGGAAAGCTTGTCAGGCTTTGAACATGCTGACTCCAAATGAACTTTGACCTTTCAGAAAATCAATAGGGATCATCTACTCAATATGACCAATCCACACACTAAATATGAGCACAGTCACATGTACCGTTCTTGAGATATAGTGTTTACGAAGTTTTGACCTTTTGACCTCTCATGACCCCAAATGACCTTTGACCTCCACCAAAAACAATAGGGATCACCTGCTCAATATGGCCAACACACTCGCCAAATATGAGTATAGTCACATGTACCGTTCTCGAGATATCGTGTTTACAAAGTTTTGACCTTTTGACCTCTCGTGACCCCAAATGACCTTTGATCTCCACCAAAAACAGTAGGGATCATCTACTCAATATGGCCAAGGCACACACCGAATTTGAGATTAGTCACACTTACTCTTCTTGAGATACCGTGTTTAAAAGCAATTTTTAAGAAATTTACCTATTGACCTCTCTTGACCCCAAATGACCTTTGACCTCCACGAAAATCAATAGGGATTATCTACTCAATATGGCCTACCCACACCAAATATGAGCATAGTCACATGTACCATTCTTGAGATACCGTGTTTACGAAGTTTTGACCTTTTGACCTCTCGTGACCCCAAATGACCATTGACCTCCACGAAAATCGACAGGGATCATCTACTTAATATGGCCAACCCACACACCAAATATGAGCATAGTCACATGTACCATTCTCGAGATATCATGTTTATGAAGTTTTGAGCCTTTGACCTCTCGTCACCCCAAATGACCTTTGACCTCCACAAAAAACAAAATGGATCATCTACTCGATATGACCAACCTACACACCAAATATGAGTATAGTCACATGTACTGTTTTCGAGATATCGTGTTTACGAAGTTTTGACCTTTTGACCTCTCGTGACCCCAAATGACCTTTGACCTCCACCAAAAACGATAGGGATCATCTACTCAATATGACCAACCCACACACCAAATATGAGCATAGCCACATGTACTGTTCTCGAGATATCGTGTTTACGAAGTTTTGACGTTTTGACCTCTCGTGACCCCAAATGACCTTTGATCTCCACCAAAAACAATAGAGATCATCTACTCAATATGACCAACCCACACACCAAATATGATTATAGTCACATGTACCGTTCTCGAGATATCGTGTTTACGAAGTTTTGACCTTTCGACCTCTCGTGACCCCAAATGACCTTTGATCTCCACCAAAAACAATAGGGATCATCTACTCAATATGGCCAATGCACACACCAAATATGAGATTAGTCACACTTACCCTTCTTGAGATACCGTGTTTACAAGCAATTTCTAAGGAATTTACCTATTGACCTCTCGTGACCCCAAATGACCTTGACCTCCACAAAAATCAATAGGGATCATCTACTTAATATGACCAATCCACACACCAAATATGAGCATAGTCACATGTACCGTTCTCGAGATATCGTGTTACGATTTTGACCTTTTGACCTCTAGTGACCCCCAAATGACCTTTTGATCTACACCAAAAACAATAGGGATCATCTACTCAATATGGCCAATGCACACACCAAATATGAGATTAGTCACACTTACCCTTCTTGAGATACCGTGTTTACAAGCAATTTCTAAGGAATTTACCTATTGACCTCTCTCCTGACCCCAAATGACCTTTGACCTCCAAGAAAATCGATAGGGATCATCTACTCAATATGACCAACCCACACACCAAATATGAGCATAGTCACATGTACCGTTCTCGAGATATCGTGTTTACAAGATTTTGACCTTTTGACCTCTCGTGACCCCAAGTGACCTTTGACGTCCACCAAAAACAATAGGGATCATCTACTCAATATGGGCAATCCACATGCCAAGTATGAGATCCCTCGGACTTACCCTTCTTGAGATATCGTGTTTACAAGCCAAAGCGTCACATACGCACACGCACACACACACACACACACACACACACACACACACACACATACACACGACATCACCATCGCATAGATTCCTTGCCTGCCTACGGCAAGGAATCAAAAAGAAGTCACAAAGGTCAAATACAGTCAAAGTAGATCAAAACTGATTTTAAATAAACACAGTCTCTTCTGCACCAAAGAAATTTAACAGTCATCTGGTCATTCCTGACCACCAAAATTTATGATGGATGACTAGAAATTATGTCATGGTTGTCCTTTAGACTACCCAATGTGTTTGCCTGAAAAGCAAAAATAAGGAAAAGCCCACAATTCTGCTACTAAAGGCAGCCCGATAGTGATTTATTACCACCAATTTCTTCTTCACAATTTGGCTAGAAGACCAAGAAACAAACATAGCTCTGTAGAATCTAATAAATGACTTTCAACTTGACCTTTTAACCTAAAGAGGTTGTTAGAAACAGCATTGTACTCCCTAGGGTAAAAGCAGAGGTAAAGAAGAGAAACTGCTTTCATATTTTACTATTGAAATTGGAATCTTAGCTTGCACTGTGAATAACTTTATTCAATACTGTATGTGAGGAAAAGGTTGTTTTTAATAATAATTGCATTACTGTCCTGATTGTTAACTAAACTGCTTTTAGACTGAGAGGGGGTTATAATTCTTCTTTTCTTTTATACATTGCATTTGTCTAAAGGCATTAAACTTCAGCTGGACTTTTAAACCAATTGAACAAAGACCCAAAGAGTCTTCACATGCACTTTACTTAGACGAACACAACTTTCCATTATTTCCACTATGTTACTTGGTTATTGAGTAATTGCACCCCATACCTGGCATTGCAATTGGCCTACATATGACCTACAGGTACACACTAGCCTGTCATTTAAATGTCAGTAACTCAAGTAACGAACATTGTAGGAGGGTAGTGTAATAGCCTTTTTGGTTCGTCTGATCAAGACAAATCTTGACGTCATAAAAAAGTCACAAAGGTCAAAAGGTCAAATGAGGTCAAGTGAGGTCAAGGGGGGTCATCACGTGCATTTCACTTAGACGAACACAAATCTCCATTACACCACCCCTCTAAAATGTTTCAGTGGCAAGATATCAATAAAACATTACTTTTTGACCTTTTGACCCTTTCCAATTATTTTGGTTAATGTACCAACATTTTCACCTCCTACCAATCTAACTTATCCTAAAATGATGCCACTGCTTGAACAACGGATACTGAGTTACAGCTACTAACAGAAATTCAGTTTTTGGCCTCTGGTGATCACCAGTGACCTTTGACCTCCACCAAAAACAATAGGGCACATCTACTCCACAACATCTACATACATACCAAGTTTGAAAAAAATTGATCACTCGGTTATTGAGTTATCGCACCACATACCTCGCATTCCAATCCGTCACATACACACACACACACATACACACACACATACATACGCCAAGGTGACTGCATAGGTTCCTTTGTTACACAAGGAACCAAAAAGTTGTCATGTACTTCCTATCCAGTGCATTATTTGGAAGAAAGAAATTTATAGTTGAAGGGTTTATCAGAAAAAGTTTGAAGGAAAAACTTCAATGTGAAACAACAACAGCAAGGCTTCTGATGAAGGCTGCAACAGTGAAGAATGATGAAGAACTCCTACTACATACAGTAGACATCAGACACAAAGATCCTGTCATTTAACTCTTTGAGGAGCAATTCGTCTTTCAACCGAGAGTCCTGACATTAAGAATGCTATGTCAAGGTTTGGAGGTATGTAATGTAATATTAAAACTTTTCAGGTTTCATATAATTTCTGATTTCTTCTGTGGAATCCTACTTCATCCTGAATTTAAGTCTCATCTGACTTTTGTTTTACACATCAGGTATTGGCCAAATGGCTCACTAAAATTATTGGGATAAATTGCCAAAAGAATTCTGCCATCATTGCAAAGTATGTAAGGATTAAATCTGAAAAATCCTAGTTTTGGTTTACATTTGGTTTGCAGAATTCTACTTTCTTCCTCATAGATTGAAAAATTTTTAGACTACTTTTCAGCTGGATCTAATTGTGAGCAAAATTTATTTTAGGTGGAAATGAAATTCATAGTGTATTCTACTTTTGAATATTACAAATTATAATTTTACTTTCATTTCAGATAACCTGTATCACTCTTCTTTTTCAGATGTGATGGCAAAGAATTATTTTTAGGGTTGACTTCCAGCTGGCGTAACACTATGAGGTATTATGTACTGTATAACTGTAACAGATTGCAGAAGTGTATTTCACTTGCATTTATATGATGTTGTGACCTGACTAGGTACAGTAGGACTATCAGTGTGAACTAGTGCAAGATCCAGCAAGCAATTTTAAAGGCAGTCATTCGTCACCCTAAACTACAGTTTCAGTTACATGCATATATCAAAACTCTCAATTGGTACAGCTCTTTGATTGGCATCACATTCAGACAATGCATCATAGCTAAATTACACAGCATGGGCACTGAGAGTGTCATGATTGCACATTATGGACTTGTATGGCCACTGGGACAAGCCATCAAGCAATAAATTAGGATTATGTCTGGATAAAGATGAGTTTTAGATAAATGTGGGAGGGCTTGAAGTAAGTAGGTTGGGAGAATTGGAACTGTTTGGGATGATGAAAATCTGCCTTTAAATTGATGCTTTCATCCTTATCTTGATAGCTGTATATCAGTACACCTGGAAATCTGTTGAAAAAAGTGCCCTTGAGATTTTTCATGGAGATCTCACATGCCTCTCCCGGGTCTCCCCTGCATGTGAGAAATTTTTGTGAGTTCCTTGATCCTGCCTTGAGCGTCCACCATCTACAATGAAGTCACATTCTTCTACATGTAGCAGTAATATTTGTTTAAATAATGATTTACTCTCAAACTATAAACATGGAAGCATCCCTCAACAACACTTGCTGAGCTTGAAAATGGCTGGGGAGCAGCTGACTGTGGTGTATGAAGAAGATTAGGAGGCTGTCTGGTTGCAGATGTGTTCTTTGTCATGCATTTTGTGAGAAACATCTTCCCTGATTGAAATATCTGTAAGGATTTGCAAATGTTGGACAATGCTGGATTTGTTGATTAGTGTTCACCAATGTTTTACTTAATGGTGGAATCCCATAGGGGTAACTCAGATATAATGAACCTGCTTATGTGATGTTATAATATTTTAATAAAAATACAAAGCCTGTCAAAAGAGGTCTTAAACCTCTAAGAAACAGGTACAGTATGAATGAAAAACTCTTTTGAATTTTGTGCTTGCAAACAACATGTGTTTTCGTGAACATACTCATCCTATTTGTTACTTTTTTTCGAATTCAGTAAGCATTTATTTTTGTTCTCATTTTGACCAATGTGAATGAGGTTCTCACTTTGTATTGAAACTGTCATGACGGTCAACAGGTAAGGGAGCAAGCAGAGCAGTGGTTGGATGTGTCCCACACACTTTTCAAATTATCCCTCTTGCTTGCCTAAAATCGTATCTGAAACAGTGTGTATTGTATAGCCGATTCAATGTACAGTACTGAAAGAGGTGGAAAAAGCTGTTTGATGGATATTAAGATTGTGGAAAAATGGCTCTGATTACACAATAAAGTTCAAAATTTTTCCAGTGTAATTTCATGTGAGCTCCATATCCCTTCTTTCTTTTCTTCTGCTTTTCAAACTTGATATAATTTTGCTCAGGGTCCACCCTCCCTCCTCCTCCTTTTGCCACTTTTGAAACAGTCGATGCTTTTGGAACCCGTGTACTGTATAAACTATTTTTACTGGGGAAAATTGACAGTAGCAACCAAGTTTTCTATTTTTGGACACAGGCATTCTCATTATTTTGAGTGATTTGTCTTGAATAATTGTTTTAAGCATTCTCTAAAGAGTTAATTAGAACAATCCAAAGTTTTCATTTGTGTTAATCCTTTAGTACATATGGTTCTATGAGAAGTTGCCATTGACAACCAAACGGTGTTTTTGTGAATATGCTGATCAGCTGGGATCAATTTTCTGGAATAGTTGTGAACATGAATTGTCTTTTTCCTAAAGAGTGCCTGTTGAAGTGTTTGTTGTTTTGTTTGAACTAGTTACTGTTGCTAGGGAAAATTCACCTTAGTAACCGAACTGTTTCATGAACATACTCTTTGTGGTTATATCTCCAGAAAAGTTATCAACATGTATTCCTTTTTCACTCAAGAGTGTGTTTACACAGTCAGAAGTTTATATTTGTCTTTAAACTGTGCTTAAAGTACCGTCGCTAAGGAAATTTTCCCTAGCAACCAAACAATGTATTTTGTGGACATATTGACCAGTTATGGTCAATTATCACAAAAAATGATTGTCATGTGTTCCTTTTGCTCTGAAGGGTCTGATTTTGCAGTCAGAAGTTTTTGTTTTGTCTTTTATCAGTGATTTAGCTACCATTGCTAGGGAAATCTCCCTTAGCAACCAAGATGGATTTTTCTTTAGAGTACTTGTAACTGTGCAACTTTTGCAAGTGGGAACATGTGAATTATGTTTCAGGGCATCATTTTTAATGTATCTACGCAATCTGGGGGGGACTACGGAAGTCAAGAAATAAGCCTCTTTTTGAGCTTCGTGCCACCCTCTATATGCAGCAGCTTTAACATAACAGGTTGAAGGGCAAAGGAGGGCCAAGGCCCCATAAGATGCCCTGAAGTCCAGGCCCTAATCATTTGACTCATCACCAATGTGAGCGTGGATGAACACCTGCGAACTTCGCCTTCTCTTTTCGACTAGTGCCCAGAGGTAACGAGGAAGGCTTGTACTAATTGCTCCCAATCCTGCTCCCGGGACCGCCATTTACATCCCCATATCCGACAGACATGATAGTATCCCCAGTCTTTAGCCACTTTCCCAAAGGCTGGAGGGGGTGCAGGTACTTGCTCTGCACCACTGCTCAACAGCTGAACTGAGCAAGCGGACAACTTCCTGAGTCGGACAACTTCCTGAAACGGACAACCAAATACAAGTGCCCAATTTTGTAATTCACCCATTTTAAACCCCCTCAGCATCACTGTGAACAGCTATGCTGAACAAGCTAATATTTAGACCCCGCAAAATTTCCAGGTGGTTCCACTGGGATTTGATCCGGGGACCTTCAGCATGCAAGGCAGTACGCTCAAACCACTGAGCCATCTCCACCCATTTATGGGACCCTAATCAACAAGGAGACATTGACAGCCTCGAACGGGTACGATGTAAAGCTGCATTAAGATTTAGTGGTAGTGACTATAGCCAGAGAGGAAGGTTTCATGACCCACCTACTTGAAAAACTGGAGCTCCCAACACTTCAAAACCGCAGGAAAATAGATAAACTGTGTCTTATGTTTAAAGTAATTAATACTACCTCCCAGCTATCAAACCCAGTAAATTCCTAACTGCACAGCCAGCTAGATGGCAGATTAAACAAACTCACTTTGAAGACTGTTTTTAATAATATTATGGTAAATAAGGTCAATGACAATAGCAAATCTTTCAAGCTTATTATCAACAGAACCCCCCCCCCCAGTATACAGGTAAGCACTCCTTTTCCCCCTCTACAATAATTAATTGGAATACACCGTCTGGTGGTAAGTAGAGGCACAAAATATGCACACATCCAGGTGTCGTCTGGCACGTTGCTAGTTTCTAGTATAAATCGTTCCATTGCTTCTATGCCCGACGGGTCTTCTGCAACGTTACCAACGATAATGATGGTGATGATGATACAATACCGTGTAGGCTACACTGCCTAATGACATGACAGCATGATGTTAATTCCTGATTTTCTTTGGAATGAAAGATGAAAGGAAAATTGTTGAACTTACCAAACATTCTTAAATGCATGTTTGTTACTGGGTTAAAAGATCCACAAGCCAACAATATCACCCTCGTCGTGGACGTCATTTTCACACGATATAGTGGGTTCACCTGATTGAGGTTCAAATGCTCGACTTCAGTGATGAGATTGTCGTGTGTTTTGGAAAGGTCGCTCTTCTTTTCGTTTTGGTAATTGTATTCAGTCGTTTTACTTGAGCGACAGCTTTGGCAACGGATACAAATAGTTACGAATTTGAATTTTCCAGGCATAATGGATATCTTTGCCCGTCCAAAAATATAAAAAATTGATGTCAAGAAAATATTGTAGATTTCGTCCTGATATAAAGCGACAATCTCCTGATCAAAAATATGAAACTTCGCCTCTCCATGTTAATGGGTGGAGATGGCTCGGTGGTTTGAGCGTACTGCCTTGCATACTGAAGGTCCCCGGATCAAATCCCGGTGGAACCACTTGGAAATTTTCCGGGGTCTAAAAATTAACTTGTTCAGCATAGCTGTTCACAGTGATGCTGAGGGGGTTTAAAATTGGTGAATTACAAAATTGGGTATTTGGTTGTCCGTTTCAGGAAGTTGTCCGTTTCAGGAAGTTGTCCGACTCAGGAAGTTGTCCGCTTGCTCAGTTCAGCTGTTGAGCAGTGGTGCAGAGCAAGTATAACCTCCACCCCCTCCAGCCTTTGGGAAAGTGGCTAAAGACTGGGGATACGCTCACGTCCGTCGGATGGGGACGTTAAATGGCGGTCCCGGGAGCAGGATTGGGAGCTATTACTACACGCCTGCCTCGTTACCTCTGAGCACTAGTCGAAAAGAGAAGGCGAAGTTCGCCGGTGTTCATCCACACTCACTCTGGCATTGGATCTTCGAAAAGTTAATTGATTTGGGCCTGGACTTCAGGGCATCTTATGGGGCTTTGGCCCTCCTTTGCCCTTCAACCTGTTATGTTATGTTATGTTATGTAATAGTGTTTGCCTTATCACACCGTGGGAAAGAATGAATAAAGGGGAAGTCCGAATAACATATTGAAGAAAGTGTCAAACGAAATGCTTTCTTCAATTTGAATTCCTTGGACAATTACTGAACTTTAAAATAATAACATATGCTTAAAATTATCAGATGAACATAAAATACAACAAATAAATAACATCTTTATAAACAATTCCTGGTAGTATTTGCTAATTTTAGTATCTTCTTTCTTTTAATACTTAATTTTTTTCTTGACCATATTTGTTCTGGCATCGTTTCTAATGATGTAAACATTGTAAAAGATTAGACGATGCAGTTGAATTTTGTGGGTTCATCTGATTTCAGGATAAGAATTAGGAAACTTCAAACGTTAGACCTGAATGTGGGTTCGATTTTAAGGTAGGCCTATGTGAAATTTTTCAAATTCAACAGGCAATTGGATCAGATGGCTGTAGCTATTGTACTTACAATTTACCTAGGCTAGGCTAGGCTAGTTACTGTTCAGCCTTCATGTCTCGGCCTAGCCTAAGTATAAGTTAGTCCTTAGTAAAGGACTACTGCATGTATGAACGGTCGCGTAATTGCTCCCCATGCCTATGCACAGTCCTTACTCGGGTGATACCGTGGTTGCTGGTCCTCGACAGTAATAGTTACGGACGAAATTTGCTATGCTTATTCCAGCTAACTCGCGATCTAACCTCACTCTTCATGGACCAAGATTACTTGAAACAAACCTTACCGAAGTAATGGTGTGTTTATCATTGATAAAAAACCAGTGAAATGTCTTCCAAATCAAGGATAAACTTGCTTACTTTCGTTCCCATTGTTCACTTTTACTACGGCAGTCACAACTTTGTTTACGTTCGAGTTGCACCCGATCGTCTGCTGTTTATGACGTCATGGAATGATGGTGCCAATTCATATTTCATTTATTTGTTTCATCACATTACATATTACAATATCGTATCATATCATTGGCAAGCAAACTGAATGCAACAGTGTAATAGACCTTGTGCCCATGATGTCACAGAGCAAAAAGTACATGCTCCCTTGGGGGCAAAACAAACCAAAACAGACAAATGCAGACAGCTGATTTGTCAACCAGTTAGATACGGACAAAGTCTATTATATGTGCAGGCTGAATCCTATGCGTGCCGCCACATGTTCCTTTGTTTTCCTCACAGATGACGCATACCTCCCAAGTGACCCGCATTTTGCAGGTTTGACCTGCATTTGGACACCCAAACCCTCTGACCCGGCAAGCCCTCTGAAAAACCCACATTTCAAATCTCGGAAGTGTTCTTAATTAGAGAACCACACAAATTAGCAAATAATTCAGCTTACCGATAACTACAAATTCAGTAAATTGTATCTCACAGCACATTCAACTGCTCGTGCTGTCATACAATGCATCTATAGGCTAGGCGTAGGTACATACTCAACTATGTTTGCTGTTGCAACATCGTTATCGGCTAACCTTTGCAGCAAGTATAGAATATATTCCTGTCACTGCAAAAATAGTGTAATAACGTCGTGCAATGCTGCGTTCAATAGGGAAAACAAATACCCACTTCGCGGGTTACAGACGGGGCTTGTCTCAGAGTTTCCCGGACTTGACAGTTCTTCACGTTCTTGTTCGTATGTTTTCATCGCTAGAATGCCATGCCAGATGTATGATATGAAGATGTATATTGGAAGTCACCTGCAGCATGGTACGACCGCGGGTGACATACCGAATTCAAGGAGTTGACGTTTGCAAACTGCCATTACTGCACCAAAATTTACCTCAAAAATAACGATTGAATATTGTAAATAGTAGAAGTTTTAGTCATTGGGCATTTGTGAGTATCTGCTTAATATTATTTTGGCAAATCTCTCATCTATCTCAATCTCTCTCTATAGATATGTATGGACATATAAAACTTTATTTGCATATCTGGGAAAGTATTTCATAAAATTTTATCTGGCTTGATATGGCCATATCAAACTTTATTTGCATATCTGGGAAGGTATTTCATCAATTTATATCTGGCTTGATATGGCCATATCAAACTTTATTTGCATATCTGGGAAGGCATTTCATTAAGTTATATCTGGCTTGATATGGACATATAAAACATTATTTGCATATCTGGGAAGGCATTTCATTAAGTTATATCTGGCTTGGTATGGCCATATAAAACTTTATTTGCCTATCTGGGCTTTTCTTGAATCAAGTGATATCTGGCTTGATATGGCCATATAAAACTTGATATATTATATCAAGGCAATGAAGGCATCTAAATCTGGCTGTGTATCTGGCTTCATATGGCCATATAAAGGCTGTATTTAACCAGTTATCCAGATATCAATCCTTATCTGGATTTGGAGTAAGGGTAGGGGTACAACCAAACCCTTTTTTATCACTGAAATCTTCCAGAAAGGGTCAAAACCTTGGAATGCAATCACCAACTTCGTAAAATAAGGAAAAACTACAGCGTGGTAGTTTTTACTTATTTTACGATGTGACTTTTGAACTTTGTTTACAACAATATGCTAATGAGTGTAACTGTTGCGTCAATGTGGGCAACTTGCACTGTGGACTTACCATACCAACGGCAAACATCTAACATTCTTAATGATGTCACAATAATATGCATGAGTGTTCTAATGTAAACAAATAATTCAAACGCTACAGTAAATTTTCGGAAGTTGCAAAGTTGATGATTTTATTCTGAATTTTCGGACCTTTTTAGAGGTTTCAAGTCATCAAAAATAGTTGCAATAGTTCAACAGGATTTGGAAAAGATAACTTATGATGGCAAATTAACATTTTAGGTCCTGCCTTTACTACTAGAAACAAAATAATTTCGACCGGACATAGTACTGCGAAGACCCGCAACCGCGGAATCACAGGAGGAAGGACTATGTGCAGGGAGCAATTATGTGACCCTCCATACATAGTCCTTTACTGGGGACTAGTGAAACCTATATTACTGTATGTAGCATAGGCCTAGCTAACTCTGAACTGTGACTTAGTGACTGTTAGGCAGGTGAAACAGTCATTGAATAAGACTGTGTACTACGCTTTAACGGGTGGAGTAAAACAAAGTGGACGTAACATAAAGAGTCCTGTTCAAGGACTGGTACGTAAAACAGTGCTGTACCACAGCTAGGCCTAGTCCTTGAACAGGACCATGTTCAAGACTTATCATAATTCATATACGTTTCAAATGTTATGCTAATATTTACTCAGTGTACCATCAAATGCACACTAAAGAGCTCTGTCATTTCAAGATTTTTACACATTATGTCAATGCAGGTGCGCACTCAACAGCAAATCTGTAAATAGTTGCAACCAAAGTGTGTAGTAACTTAGTAGAATGGGGTGACCGCAGAGTGGCCCATGCAACGGGCCCATGCACTCTGCGGTCACCCCGTTCTACTAAGTTACTACACACTTTGGTCGCAACTATTTTACAGATTTGCTGTCAAATGGGGATCGTCTAAAATCTGTGACAACTCAGTGACGTGACATAGGTGACGCGTGACAAGGACCAAAATTCGTGACAGTACCATAACCTTAATAACACATATGAGACTTACCACCATTGACTATGCATGTGATTGTGATGTACTGATATCCTAACGTTACTAACGTTATACTACCGTTATACTTACAGAAGAAGCCGATCAGCGCTTGTGTCTAGTGACTGTGGGGAGTCATTAGTGGGGTCCATCAGCCTTAAATCGTCTTTATTTATCGTCTAAACATAATGTCAAATCCTATTTATGGTGGAATTGAGGGAATCAAGAGGCATTTCAGTGTACAACCATCCATGGTGCAGGTATGCAAGGAAATTGAAAGATTTAAAGGTGATAGACTTCAGAAATGCCCAACTAAAATCAGACCATCACTTGCATACTGTCTGGATTCCCCTATAAACGACATTGTAAAAGTACAGCAGGACCTACCTAATTCAGGACTTGGCATGACAGTGAGCCATGACTGTAAATTCCATGCATAACGGCCATGACGTCTTCACAGATTTTAGAATTCCTTGAATCAAATGAGCATTGTACTTATGTTTAATTGAATGATAACCTGTTTAACTGATTGTTGTTCAAAGAACAATGGCACTTTATTATCTTCAACTTATCAAGTGGTACCTACAATATGATTGTGATCTGCAGCTTAGAATGGTAACTAGCTTAGGCAGCATCACAAGGGTTGTGGATTTTCAAGCCGTGACTTGATGTGCATCCCTATTCAGACCCAGGGCCAAGACTATCTGTTTGTTTAATCATCCCACATGAAGGAACTGAACCAATATACAGTAGCAGAACTAGAGGGGGAGCAGGAGAAACTTGCCCCTTAATAGGGAGAAAAGCTGGAAGTAAAATCACAATGTCAAAAGAATGAAAAAACAAAAGAGTGGGAAAAGGGAAAAAATAAAGGAGAAAAATGAAAGGGAGAGAAAAGAATAATTAAGATGGTTATTTGTGGCCAGGTATCAAAGCAGGCCGAAAGCAGGGCTAGGGATTGGCAAGATGAAAGCACCAGAAAAAACCCATTTGATTGGGACACTGTCCGGCACTTTGACTTTTTCATATGCTGATATTCTTACAGTACATGTGTATATTTCACAAAAGAATGTTTGAATTTCTTTTGGCGGTATGATTTTGGTCAGAAGCTACCCTCTTGTTGGCATTTTCTAGGGTTTCATGCCGTCACAGAGCCCATCACTGAAATGCTGCACCTCCTGAAAAACTCAAGTCACTGACTATGATTGTTTGTATGGTTGGTAAATTTTTGAAATTGCAAGGAATTTTAGATTGTTTCCTGTGTGTGTTATGGCATGATTTCTCAAGTTGTACGGCCAAGGACTGTATGGAACAGGTCCTTTACTGTTTAACGTATACTTACTTCACAGCCCTGGTCACATACTAGGCATAAATAACTTTACTTCACAGTAAAGTTACACTACCAATGGCACAGTAACAGAAAGTCATCATACACTGATAAATCAGGGTTCAATTTTCATGGTTGTCCAAGACAATTAAAATTCCTCAGGGACAACCAAAAGTGTAGAGTTGCTTGTCCGACAGACAACCATTTTCGTGGTAAAAACTAAAAAGCAGTTTACTGATATCAGATTCAAGACTTAAATTTGCTTACTACTGATTGACTTTTTCAACTTTTGTCATTTTACAAGATTAATAATGCTCATATGGACACACACACTCTGCCAAATTCCACAACAAAATAGAACAAAGGATTTGGGAAAAGCATTGTTTTGTAGTTGCATGAAAATGCGTGAAAAATGTATAGACAACCATGTTTCCATGTGAATAACTAAAATAGTGAAATGGCTGCCCAAGGACAAGCACAAAATTTTCTGAAAATTGTTGTAAAATAAATTTAATGTTCAGAAATAAATCTACAGTTTGTTTACCAACAGTTCTGGATCTAGTTGGGGCTTCTTATATATGATGTCATCAATTATAGCCGGAGGCACATCCTAAATTTCTGTGTTTAAAGGTGGAAAATCATCTTCAAATAGAAATTGTTTTGGAAATCCTTCCTGTGTGTACTTCCTTTCTACAAAACTATAAAGGGTATCCCCCAAAAAGGTAAAAGATGACACTACCTTCTGTAGCTTGAAAAAAAGCAGGCTTTAGTGACTTTGTGCTGTATCTATATCTTGTTAGCCTTGCATTAGTTGTTTTGTAGTAGCTGTTACATACTTTATTTCTGGTAGAAGTTGAGTTCAATATGATGGAGGGAGGAATTCCTTTTTTGACTTTGTTTGCTTTATTTCTTCATACTTGTTTATTTTGTTCTCTTGACATTTGTTTCTTTTTTATACAAGCAGGTTACGGTGTCTTCAACTGGACTACTGTAGTTCTTAACAGCTCCCTCTAGTTTCAAGATGAAAGTTGTGCTACTTCGTTCTACCCAAGAAAACAGCAAAGTAGATAAGTATCAGGAGGTATGTTTTATGTCAGAAAGTGTGTTGTGCTGTTCAGGGGGGCAGGTTTCCCCCAGACAAAAAACGAGAAGGGGAGAAAAAAACTGAAAGGGATGAAAAGGGAGGGAAAGAAAGGAAAACTGAACCAAACTGAAGACATCCACAAACTGAAACAGTGTACTTGAACTCAACAGCTCAACTAGTACAGAATCGGGAAACCTCTTGACTGTTGCCCCCCAGACAGTCAGGTCTGGTTACACCACTGGTGCTGTCATAACAGGAAAGGAGATCCATTCAAATACCCTCCTTTGTATTAACCAGAAGATGCCAAGGCCAACAGGAGTATTGCATTTTTCAGGCTCTTAAACTGCATTCACACTACAACAAATTCAGATTTGATTCCAATCTGATTTTTGTGACTTTTGTTAAAATCTTCTCCATATCTAGGAGGAAAGAATAAAAAAAAATTGCCATTCAGTGGAAATATATGATTTGCATGAGAGGTTTATGAAAATGAAATGTTACCTGATTTTTGTGACGTCACACATACAGACAGCTTTTATCTGACATGGCATAGTTCAATGAAAGTTGTCTGTCTTTGTGACATCACAAAATAATTAGTATAAATTTAATTTTCATAGTCTTGCCATACAAATCATATATTTCCACACATTAACACCTTTTTGGTTTTTTCCAACAAGAGATGGATAAGGCTTTAATGAAAATTCCTAGAAATCAGTTTGGATTCTGGTCTGAATTTGTTGTAGTCTGACTGCAACTTAAAAGGGCAAAAATCTGCAAAATTATTCCCTAAAACTTGTTTTGAATTAACAAATTAGCTTTCAATTTTCTTCTTATTTCCCTTTCAAGTATCTTTCATGACATTTCAAAAATTGAAAATTTCACATTCACATTCAAAGGGATTTGCCAGAGGCATAATTTATTGACTTTAAAATATGTAGTAAATTTTTCTCTTTTAGGAGGTGAAAACTACATCTGAATACCATATAGAATACAGTGGGGAAGGTTATAATTTCCAAATGAATGCAGGTTTTGATTCCTTGCAGAAGGCAGGCAAGGAATCTATGCAGAGGTGGTGTCATGTGTGTTTGTGAATGTGGCACTTTTGCTTGTAAACACAATATCTCAAGAGAGCGTCTAGCCTGATATTTGGTGTGTGGGTTGGCCATATGATCCCTATTGTTTTTGTTGCCCATATTAAATAGATGGAGAAATGCTATCAGTTTTGGTGGATTTCAAAGGTCATAGAGGCTCAACAGAGGTCTAAAGGTTTAAAACGTTGCAAACATGATATCTTAAGAAAGGTAACAGCGAAGGCAGCGCTCTCATTGCCAATTTTTCATAGATGAATCCTGTCAATTTGGTGAAACCATCAAAGGTCGGAACTCAAGACCTTGCAAACACAATCAGTTAAGTTAACTAACTGTGATGGATCTCATGCATGCTCAATTGCATTACCCATATTGAGAGGGCCGTCACTATTGTTTTTGGTCATTTAAGAAACACTGTCAATTTGAAAAAACATGGATGTACATTTCAACAGCAAGGAATCACCAAGCCTTTTGGCTGTCTGGTTTCTTGAAATGTAGTGCATTATTTGAATTCTGTCATGTCATAGCAGCACATTACAGTAATTTGGACACAGCAGGGAAATTAAGCATCAGTGTTTGCTACACCTTACATATAGTATAGGGTAATGCTGGATCTCCAGGTCTGAGGAAAAGATATTCAAACATTCCAATAGGTGTCAAATTTCAAGGACAAACGAAACATTTAATTATAAAGAAAAACAAAAGGAATGTGAGGCAATTCTCCACATAACATAACATTCTGTGGCTTTGTTGAAAAGTGGATGTATTTTTAAACCAAAATAATCTTTGATTGATTGATACTGAATGTAATGCAGGAATAATAATAGTTTTTATCTTGCATGGTAAAATCAAATTATTTTGAAATGTTGAAGCCTACAAGGTTCAAATATGCCCCAAATGTTCCATTTAACAAAAACCAGGGATCATCAGAGCATACAAATGGATAAAAAACTGTCAAAAACAGGTTTTACGATTAATCGCTTGTAGCTTTGTACTAAAGGTTTATTCCACATGCGGTCGTTTAGGGATTAATCGCTACATGTTCACAGCCCTAGTGAACACAAAATACAGTAGGTTGAGGTCTGCTTCATTAAAAGTGGTGTATTAATTCAAAATTCAAAATCAAACGATTAATCGCTTGTAGCTTTGTACTAAAGGTTTATTCCACATGCGGTCGTTTAGGGATTAATCGCTACATGTTCACAGCCCTAGTGAACACAAAATACAGTAGGTTGAGGTCTGCTTCATTAAAAGTGGTGTATGAAAAGCTTCATTGCTAGCAATAAGAAAAGTAATTTATTAATACACAAAGTGGCTCCATGCAGGTTTGTTGTCTGAAAAAAATATTTGAAGTAGATCATGAACCATTATATAATTACATACCTCATTAGAGTCAGTACTTCACATTATGATTGGAAATAAAAACACTGAAATTGGATTTTGAATTGGGTACATCAGGGCTGGAATTAATCAAAGGCCCTGGTCTTCATGTTTTTGACAATGGCCTTGTTGCGCTATAGAATTTAATGACCATCAAGGCCATGTGGCCTCTGTGCCCTACCTGTGAGAAAACATTATGGTCAGTACAAAATTACTTGCTTGGCCTTGGTGCCCTCTCACTTCACATGACCTGCCCTTAAAACTGATGGAAAAATGGCCTTGCCCTGCTGGAACCTTAATTCCAGCCCTGGTACATTTCCTGTTAAAAATTAATATTTTTGCTAAGTGTGAATTCAACTGTGTTTGTTTTCCTTCCTGCTCCAGGCATTTTCTGCTGCTGGTATTGTCTGTGAATCTATATCTCCAATTGGCTTTGAATTTTTCAACTTGAAGGACCTATACCAGTGCATCCAGAAACCAAATGACTTTTCAGGAATTATATTTTCCAGTCCTAGAACCGTCCTTTCTGTCAAACTTTGCATAGAAGAAAATTCGTCTTTAAATGGTAAAATGGATATTTTCCTTGTGTTGTTTAAATATATACCACCTACCCTTGTGTTCTTTTAACATATATAACCTATCATGCTTTTACTTACCTCAGTGAGCCACAACTGGAAAAAAGGGCTGTTGCCAGCTTGACTTGAACCAATTGGTCGGAAACTGGGCTGTTAAACTACACCTAATCTAACCGGATCTACTTACCTCACCCATAGCTGCTTTTTGTCAGTCCCATATATTGGGGATTGATCTCTGGCAGTGAAATTTGATTCTGGTGGTGCTATATATGCCATGTCCCATAGAAAGCTATCCAAACTCACCCTTGTTTACATCGCCAGAAGAATGGCAAACTTCGTTGTTTATCAATAAAAGATAAACAATCATATGAGAAAATTAAAGGATCATTTACCAATGGAAAGTTTCATTCACATAGTTAAAAGGTTTTTGTTTTGCTTTAAAAATGAAGAGGAAACTTAATGTGTTATCAAAACCTGTGCAGTGAATTTCATTTGTTGTTAACTTTTTGAAGAGATTCAGTCATGAAGTTGCAGACTATATATATACATATTCTGTTTCTCGTAGAATGGAAAACTAGTTTTCAAGACAGGTGGGCGGGTCTTCCAGCATTCTCTGTGGGAACATCTACTGCTTCTGAAGCACACAACCTGGGTTTCAAAACTGTTGGGGATGACAGTGGAAATGCAGAAAATCTTGTCCAAGTTATTTTTGAAAGTAAGAGTTTAAGAATGAACTTTTTTCTTGTCATAGGTGTAATCCATTTCAAATGTATCCCCCTGTGGGCTGGGGTTATAGGATATGCCCATGATATTTCCTACCTGTTGTAAGAGAGAACTAAAGGGACTGTATTTGAAACCAAACTTGAAGTTTAACTGTATTTAAAACAGTATTTAAACTTAACCTTTATTTAGATCTACAATAGTTGACATTTTATAACACATTGGTGTTGGTGTGTTGTTAAATCTGATCTAAGGCTATTTCAAATGTACTGTATCAGAAATATAAAAAAATCCATGCCTCTCCTAGTTATCCCTCCACCCTTTCACCAACCTGTTGCTACAATTGGACAGTGTGTATACTGTGGCACAATCACTGTCTTCGAGACACACAAGCAAGTTTTCCAGCATTTCTCAGTGGGAACATCTGCTGTCTAAGAAGCCTTGGTTTTTAAACTGTTAGGAATGACAGTGGAGATGCAGAAAATCTTGTCCAAGTTATTTTTGAAATTAGGCATTTAAGAATGGTTTTGTTTCTTGTCATAGGTATTATTCAGAAAAATGAAAGGGCTGCCTCTACTTATCTCAACCCCAGCACTATCACTTGAACAGTCTGTATCCTGTTCACAATCACTGGCAATGAATAAATCCCTGCAGATGGTGCTAATTCTACTTTCTGGATATTCTGCTGTAGTGTGCCCTTGTTTCTTTGCCACAGCATTTCATAACAAGTGTTGTATCATAAAAGACAAAATCCTAATCAGAGGTCATGATTATTCAAGAGCAACCTTAAATATCACTGATTTTACCTACGTAGCTTTTAAGAGTTTAAGTCCTGCAAAATCTGCACATACCAAGTATGTACTTCTTTTTTATACTAAACTTTGAAAAAAAAAAAAGAATTCTGTTTGTTGGTTTGAAAGTTTCACAACTACCTATTGTTAATGTAATTTGCTGATTTGTGAATTTTTGTGTTTATTTTGCTATTTTGCAATATTTGTTAATATTCCTACCAAGAATAAGTTAGTCTATGTTATTTCATGAATGTTGATCAGTCTTTTGGCCTTTATTTTTGTAGAAATTCAACCCGAACAAGCACCTTTGCTGTTCCCTTGTGGTACCATGAGGAGGGATGTGATCCCCCTTGCTCTTAAAGAGAAAAGTAAGTATGAATTTAAAGAAGTATTCTATTCTATTCTATTCTATTCTATTCTATTCTATTCTATTCTATTCTATTCTATTCTATTCTATTCTATTCTATTCTATTCTATTCTATTCTATTCTATTCTATTCTATTCTAGTCTATTCTATTCTATTCTATTCTATTCTAGTCTATTCTAGTCTATTCTAGTCTATTCTAGTCTATTCTAGTCTATTCTAGTCTATTCTAGTCTATTCTCTGTCTTTAAAAAATTTATTCCACTTGCCAGAGATGAAGATAGGGAAGGCTGCTTTATTAAAAAGAGTTTTTGTGGGGGTGGGTGGGTAAGATTTTCTGTTTGGGGTGGGGTGGGGGTCAAGAGGTGAGATACTGTATAATTGTTGGCAAACAGTAGGAGTAATAACAGAAGGTTCCACTGGTAAAATAGAAAAAGCCAATCACTTTCAAAGCTACAGTCACATGATGAATTCAGATCTGAATGTGATCCAATTTTGTGAGTTTTTGTTAACGCCTTTTCCATCTTCAAATTTGCAAACTTGTGTCAATATCTGATTTGTATCTCAGGACTAGGAAAATTAAATGTATTCTGATTATTTTGTGACTCCACATCAACAGACAACTTTCATCAGACTACGTGTCTGAAAAAAGCTGCCTGTCACTGTAATGTTACGCAAATATCCACATTTCATTTTTACGGACCTATGGTGCAAATCAAATATTCACACTGGTTGGCAAATTTTCCAGCCAGAGATGGAGAAAATTTTAATAGAAACACAAAAATCGGATCAAAGTACAATATGAATTCCTTGTAGTGTGACCGCAGCTTAACTTCTTCAGAGTATGTCAAGATTGCCTGCAGCTCCTTTCTCTTTCAGTAGCGTCTGAGAATAGGTTGTGATGCTGGGTGTCCTACATACTAATAAAGTTGGGGAAGTACCTTTCCAAACTCCAAAGATGACAAATTTTCTTTGAAATAAGATTAAAAAATGGATCAGACTTGAACATTGTCAGCACTGTGGCTAACACTTTGGTGACCTTAATTCATACATGCACACATTCATACATTGAAGATATTTATATATTTATATAGGGCTCTCCCCACAAAAGCTAAAAGTGCTTTACAAAACAATTCTTAAATTAAAGAGACCTAAAAAAAGAGACCTAAAAAAGTAAAAACAAGACCTAAAAAAGTAATTTTTTAGTCTAGATTTAAAGGACTTAACTGTTGGTGAATTACGGATTTCAAATGGCAGCTTATTATATGATTTAATGACGAAAGCAGAAAAAGGCTGATCACCATAACTAAGAGAGGTGCGAAGAACTGATAGATATTGTTTGCTTGTTGACCTTAGACCAGGTCTGGTTTGATAAGTTTGAACCAGTTCTTTGATGTAGGGAGCATTACCATTAAGTGCTTTGCATAATATTAGCAGTACTTTAAACTGAATACAAGACTCAACTGGGAGCCAGTGTAGAGACCTTAACAAGGTGGTAACATGGGTAAGCTTTGGACATCTGGAAACAATGCACAGACATTTATATTAAGAACCCTTTAAATAGGTTTTAAAGTAGAAAAAGTATGGCCAGCCAACAGTGAATTACAATTATGAATCTTGGATTTAACTGAGGCAAGGGCAACCAATTTAGCAGCATCTTACCCAAATATCTAACACAAGTCATAGCAGATGAACAGACATGTATGAAAAGTAATTAGTGTAATTGGTGTAATTAGTAGTCATTAGTTGGTAAGTAGTGTGTTGTGTTTGAAGTTTATATAATCCAGACAGCAAGTGATGGTCTGATTTCGGTGGGTTGTACTGTCACTGGGGTCATCACCTTTTAATCTTTAAATTTCTTTGCTTAGCTGTATCATGGATGTTTGTACACTAAATTGTCTATTGATTTCTTCAATTTCACTGAATGTGAGGGTTTGATATTGGTGTAAACAGTAAATGAAGATGATTTAAGGCTAATGGACCCTTTTAATGGCTGCCTACAGTCACTGAACACAAGTGTTGATCGGGTTCATCAATAGAGATGGGGGAACATACAAAGAAGGATCTCATGTCACAGTGGTCTCCTTGCTCTGTTTTGCAATATTATTAAATATTCCCGGTCAGGTCCAACCAGTGACAATTGACAGTATCAGGTCACCACTTGTATTTTGGTTTTGTTTTTTGAAGAGACCAGTCATGCAGATTTAAATGTATACAAAATTCTCCAAACTGATTTTAATATTTAACTCGTTATTGTCTTATCAAATTTTAAATCTTAATTTTTGTTATATACAGAAATATGAATAAATTATTCTAACCTAAAATATTTCTAATTCTTTACTTTTTATTTCAAGATATTTCATTCACTCCCTGTACTGTCTATAAAACTTGCCCAGAACCTGATTTGAAGTCAAATTTACAGAAATACCTTCAGGAAAAAGTAAGTGTTAATACAATTCTTGGTTTGTAGTCTGGATCTATCTATGGCTAAAAAGTCTCACCTTAAAGAGGCAATCAGAATTTGTTTTAACAAGCTGTTTGTTTTTAAAAGTTGTTCACCACTTCAATTCTGCAACACATTTGTACATTAAGTTAAAACTAACAAACAATGATCTGCCATCATGGTCTGATGCTGTGATTGGTAACTGCATGGATGAATTTTTATTTTCTTTTGCTGTAAAAATATTTCAAAATTTCAGTAATTAAGATAGGATTAATGTTACTTCTCACTTGAAGTGAGAGATGTGTTCAATGCTGTTGATTCTGGTAAATAATCAGTTAAAAATGAGAGAAAAGGATTGAAATACTGGTACAAAGGGTTAATATTCACTTTCTGATTGCCACTTAAAGCAGCTCATTGAGTTGATTCATGAAACTGAATAAGTTTTGCCAAACCTGTTAAGTTTCCTTCACATACCAATGACAAATGTTCAAACCTAGACAATCCACATCTCCTTTATACAAACAACTGTTTTATGAGTGAGTACTTAACGATTCAAAGGTTGTCAAAAATTTGTTAGCAGACACTTTTTCAAAGTAGGCACAAAACTGTTACAAGTCAGGATACACAAAATTTAAAAATGTAACGTTTTCTTTAACTATTGGATACGAAACTTGACTTATTCTGCTAACCATAAGCATTTTCATGTGGTACTGTCCCTTCAACACTCTCACTAAATTGTCAATATAAACTCAATGAGCCCCTTTAAAATGACTGAAAAATTTATAATTTTAAGCACAGTGGTATCATGATGCTTGTTGTTACCATGGTTAAAGTCAAGTTTCACTTTTGAAGTTTTGGCACAAAAGCTTGTCAATTTCATGTACTTTATAACTTGAAGGAAGCTTTTAAAACAGGGTTGTACTTTTTCTTCAAATTAATGTAACATTCATGTTACAAAAGTTGTCTGTTATTACTTGGGACAAATTTTTAAATCAGCATAAATGAAAACTGATGTGAGGTTTTTCTGGATATTGTAGGTATTGGACTGGCCTTTATTACTTTATTCTGTCAATGACACTGCTGTCAATTAAGGATGTTTTAAATGTATTATTTCTTTATATTAATGTATAGCATTGTGAAAAGTGCTTTCTTTTTCCCTTCTCCATTTAGGGATTACCCCAAGCTGTAGTGTTTTTCAGTCCTTCTGGTGTTAAATTTGCAGAAAACATTTTAAAGGAATTAAAGATCATCCCAAGTGACCAGTGTCAGGTGAGAAGTAGCTGTGATAGTTCTGAATTAAAGACAGTCTTTAATTACCCCCAAACTACCATTATTCCAATAGTTTACAGAAATTCTCAATTGGCACAGCTCTTTCACATCTAATTCAAAACATGCAGAGTACCTCATATTGAACAGCATGTGCTGCAAGTGTTCTCGCTGTTTATATACATGAGGGCTTTGTACCATGTATGTTCACCAAGGTGTGCCGTTAGGCAATAAACACGTATTGTTTCTAGTTTTTTAAACACTTGTGAGAAAGACTAGTTCAGTTAGGAGAATTGAAATAGTTTGGGGTGATGAATATGTGAAATGTTATATGGCATAGATGTGCACTGTTTAATAGAGTTTTTCTTGACTGGCTGCTGCCATTGCATTGTATCGATTGTATCCTTTGTTAGGGTAAGGAATTAGGGATGCCATAAGCTAGGTAGGAAAAGTGTGTTATCCATACTGTGCAAAACAAAACTGTTTAATGACAGACATTATTGCACCTCTAAGGGTTTGTGTCAGGTGCTGAAACAAAACAAAGAAGACACACTACTAATGTTGTTTGTTTTTATAAATCTGTATTTTGGTAGATTGGCAATAATTTACAGAGATTGTAGGCATGTTTTTTGTGAGATTATCTATTGTGGACCTTTAATTTTGATAGTGACATTTACCATTTCCTTGCTTTTGTTTGCAGTACTTTGCTATAGGTGCCACCACAGAGAAAGCAATGCTGGATCATGGAATGAATATTTCAGGCACGGCTGAGAAACCTTCTCCTGAATCTCTCTTGAAGTGTATCACAGAGTCTGGAATGGAAAGAAGAGAAACACCCTGATAGAGAACAGTAAAAATTGGGTTGAATCTATCATGATGAATATGTCATATCATTACCTGCTAATGTATACATCCTCTGGGAAGTGTCTTATTAGGGATGCTATGAGCCTTAGAGGAATGGCTGAGGAAATGAGCTCTGCTTTGGTCAGTCTGATTGATGCAAATCAGATTTATTTCTAGTTTTTTGTTGTACTGGAAAAGGTGACGGAAAAATTGTTATTTCAAAAAATGCAAAAAGTGAAAAATAAGAGGAAAGAATGCTTTTCTACTGACCCAAGTGAAACCACCTCAGTTCAATAGAGTACATTAATGGACTTGTGAGCTGAGCTTTGCAATCAATTTTGATGGCAAGCCTTTGTTTAACAAGTGTGTTGCAAATGGGAATGCTTGGAGAAAAGTACTTGTTTCTTAATACATGGAAGCTCCTGGATGAGCCTTAGGTGAATGGTAAAGAGTGTATTGAGATTATTGGGAATTGTGCAATTAAGCATGGTGCCCTTTGGGGTGCACCCTATTCATATGATACCAGCAAAGTAAAAGTTGAGTTGTGAGCAGAGTTGTGGAAGTAAAGCTTAGAGAAACTTCTGGTAGAACCTGTGATCTCATTTATGAGCCTCCATTATTTAACATGGGTAGATTGGTTTCTTTCACTAGTTGACCAGTTGGGAGTACAAGCCTGTATGTTTTATTTCATATAGCTTGTCACATCTGTATAAACTACTGTATACAGAAATGAACTAACCTTTGACATAAATGCCATAGCTGTCCATTTGATGTAAAAGTCAGTACAATATTGAAGATATTCGAAATTCCCCTCTAAATCTATGAAAGTTTGACCATTTTAAAAAACAATTAATATTTTTGCTTTCACAGCATGAATAACCATATGGTACATTAAGCACATTTGTGACATTGCTGAGAGGACTTACATAAAACAGGTGTGTATTACTATCCTTTGTTTATTTAGTCCTTATTCTAACAACAGTCACAATATTGGCATGCCCTGAAAGATGATGGAAGTAGCTATTGACTGTTTTGAAAGTGTCCACATGAAACACTTTAACCTCGAAATTGTCTAGACAGTCTTATCACCAGGTATTTTTAAAGTTTCAAATATGATAAACCTGCTCAAGATCCCCCATGATAATTTCTGTATAGCAAATAAGAAATTTCAGAATTGATCCAACTTTGGAATGGTACACTTTAGAAGGGTAGAAGTTATTCAGATAATTTTAGCAGATTTTTCTTGAAAGGATTGTAAGCCTGTTTTGCACATTCTCAACCAAGAGATCTTTGCATGTTTTGAGGGTTGGTGGAACAGTGGGCATAGCCTTCGCCAAATTCACAACCATGGATTGTTGACTTCATAATGTGGAAACAGGCCAACATTGAGACTTAAATGTTACATTCTGCTTGAAACATGCTCCCTTTGTGTCCGTGTGTTTAGTGTATGTCCACTCACCACAACACATTAACAAAGAACTACATTAAAGGTCCTTCTCTCTGTGATCAAAGGGAGTTACAGGATGTGAAAGAAAATGGACTGTTCCTATTCTTCTGTCACAGCTAGTGCTGTGAACCATCACTTCAGAGTGCAGTGGTGCCTGAAATGATAGTTCAACTCAGGCTTGTGCTTCAACTTTTCATGATGACAGTGGGGAATGGTCCTTCTCCTTGGTGTGTCAAGTTTCCAGTAGATACTCTCAGTTTCAAGCTCTGTGTGACACAGCTGAAGATGCAAAGTTGGCTGTAGTGCTCTCCACCTGTGTCAAAGTCTGCACAATAGGTGGCAGAGGCTTAATCTACAAATCAAACAGGTTATTTTTGTTCACATTTTGAGAGATGGGTACGTTTAGGCTCATTCTCACCTTGGCTATGAATAGATGAAACAGTGCATGTTAAGAATGTTACATTTACAAACTACATCTTTGTAAGTTTTGTAACATGATCATGAAAACCTAGATATTTTAGTATGCAGTTTGAAGTTAGTTGACCATAAATGTTTGCAAGTTAAAGCTTTTTAACCACTATTCCATATTGTATGGTATCATTTGATATTATTGATGTATAATTGCAGTAATGCTCGGGCTATAATTTAGACTCCTTTCATAGTGACATAAACTGTCAAAATTATAAAGTCTGGATGAAAATGGACTAAAATGTAAAAAAACATATCATTCGAGGGAAAATGAAAATCGTACATTTTTGTTTTAAAAGTGTGATGACATATGTTTATGAAGGGGCATGTGTGTCTACCAGAACAGGTCAAAGTGTTTGATGCCCTTTCAGGACAAGGAGGGGGCACTGATCGAAGGTATAGGAGGCAATGTGCTAAAATAAGTTTTCGAAGAAGGATAAAATGAAATTTAGTATTGCCAAAGGCCAAGTCTAGTGCATTAGTTGTAACTTCCAATATTAACTTGTCATGTTTCCTGTTTTCATGTTTTCAAATGCATTTATGAACATGAGAATCAAATGACACCCTGGACAAAATTTGGACCTCTGACCTCAATGGGCATAACTCCTCTAGTGTGCTGAAGTACTTGATTCATGATCTTGTATGGTATGAATTGGTGTGGATGAACCGTGACCATGTTGACTCACAGGGTATGAAAGGGATACAACATATTTTTTCAGGGTGGTGAGACATTCAAAGCTGTACTTCAAAAAAAGAGGGGAAATCTGGTAAAGGTCGCCCAACTGCCTCTTTTGGCTATGAATGAATTAAGTGAAGGCTTATATGAAATGTTTGTACACCACCTTTGTTTTTCCTGAACACTGATTCAGAGGGAGCATTGTAGAGATTGAGCCGGTGTGTTGTACCTTTTGAAGGAAAAAGGGAAAATTAATATAATAGGGGAACCTTGGAGAAAAACTAGTAAAAGATATGCTTTTATTTTTTCCGTCTTGTTTCAACCTTGTTATTTTCAAACTGCTTTAAAGTGATCTAACAGGCTATTGTTTTGTAAATAGCACAGCATTTGTTTCCAGAGTAAGCTAACTAAAAACAAGACCCAAGAATACATGGTTTTAGAGAGGTCCCACTCCCCATATATATGTAGCGTCTTCTTCAGCCAGAAGGAGGGTACTTGGACATCAATTCAACTAGGTTTATTTCTGATTTCTGTATCAAGACGGCTATCATTTCAGCCGAATTTGGTTTCTGTCCGTGCAGTGTACGATTATGTTGCCAATGGAAAAGTAAAGAAAACTTTCTTCAATCTCGCATTTGTTTATTTTGTCTCCCCCCGAAATACTTACGACCCACATGGGTGGTGATGGAAGTACCCGACACTGTGGCAGGTTATTCGACGGGAGCAGCCACTTCAAGCCCCCATGTCAACCGGGGTGGGGTGAAGACTGGAATTGCAAGGGAAGCGTTTGCTGTTAACCATTTAATTACTTCAAGCCGTAGTCGAGTTGCAAACTGCTTAAGTGTCTCTATGAATCACATGAATTCTGTGAAATTTCCACTAGCGAGTATTGTATGAGAAATTTTAGATGTGAGTACATAAAGAAGAATTTGTACTAACTAAGAGGAAAATTAGGTAAATATTGTTATTTTTGGAGACTGTCTTATACAGAAGTCCAAATTTTTGCGTGGCGAAATACGTCCCTGCTACAGTGGTGATCGCACTTGAAAGAAAAATCGGAAAACTTAGCTACTACTTACAAGTCCGAGACATGCCATTTATGGCTGTCTGATCGGTCGAGATTTTTTAAAATTTTCTGTACGTTCCGCGAAAATTAAAGATAATCTTTTTGAGCAAGACTTTCGTGCAAGACCAGGCAGGGAACCAGTGGTCTCATCTCTCATAAACAACTATCATCAGATACCTTTCAAACCGGTTCGTTGAGTAGTCTGTGTAAATGGATTCTTTAGTTATTGAAGTGTCAAAATGTTTTCAATGTTCAAAATTGCAGAGCAGTGACGTAGCTACAGGAGGCAGGGGGCGATTGTCCTGGCTCGAAAAAATGAAAAATTGGCAAATTTGCCATTGGAGACACTAGCCAAATAGAGTGCGCTTTTCCCAATTTTTCCTTCAATTATTAATTTTAAATAGGCCAAATTTTTTGCGCGCTTTCGCGCGCCCTTAATGAAGTAGTCGCTCATAAAGCAGTCAGAGGTAAACTTTTCCGGGACACTGCAGTGCTGTTTACTTACTAAATTATTTTTCACTACAGGCTTTTAAGTTATAAATATTTTGTCAAAAAAGGCAAAGTTTCGGGAGCTTTTTGAATGTCGCCGAGAAGCCTCAATCCGCACCCCTAAGGCAACATTATGAAACAATAACGATCTTCAGTCGACATGCCATCTCAGATATATGCTAAAAGGAAACGCAGTTTCTTCGATAGTCCCCAAAATATTCAAATTTCCTTACAGGAAACCCGGAATCTAGAATATTTTCCGCAATACAAGCTCCATATTTACAACTGTGTAAAGGGACCCAAAATTTCCGCGCTCTACGCGCGCCGCAAATTACGTTCCTAATAGTGTTCACACTTAAGAAAAAAAAAATCATTTTTTCATTTAAAAAATGCCCTAGCTCGTAGAAAAAGCGAAAAAATAAGCATAAAATGTACCTTTTGGTCACTGGGATACGGTGAGGTACATAGTCCAAAATCGTTCCGCACCCCACTTTCATTTTACTTACTACTCCAATGGCACTAAGTGTGGGTCTACAGTGCTGTTGCATTGAGCTATTTACAAAATGTGGTGCCTTCTTCATTAAAAGCTCGCCGGTGCATAAGACCTGCCATATAATTGAATGCTTTTTCAACTCGGGTTTAATCACATCGATGGTCACTTTGTAGAGTCTGCTTTATTCAGTAAGTCAGAGACGTTTAGTTTCTTAGTTGAGATTTATTTGGGGCTGAACAGTTGTAGATGGGAATTTTGCGGAAATTCCCCCTTAAAATTTTATTCTTGCGGATTTTGAGAACGGCAGCAATCCTCCACCTTAGTGTGATCACTGCCATAGACCCTTTTAGCAGGATGTTACATTGGAATGAAAGTTAAAGAAAGACCAAACGAGGGATTTTGGGAAGACAGAAAGACTTAATCAAGTATCAGTGGAATGCCGAGAAATCAGGAGCAAGTTTACAGGGATGATGTCTGACAGACTGCGCCTGGAAAAGAGGGAAGGGTGAGATAGGCAAAAAGACTGAATAGGAAGGTTTTTAAGGCTCGGCTCGGTCGGGGAGGAAGGAAGAGGGTAGATGCAACAAGGACGGCAGGGCTAAATGGAAAGAAACATAAGCTTAGAATGGAAAGAAAGAATTAAAGTGTACCTCAAGTCAAAAAATTCAGAAATATATGTTGGACAGCATGAAAAATGAATTCCAAAAGTTCAATTCCCATCTTCTTAGAACATTCTTGAGCTGAGATAATTAATATGTTGAAGTTATTTCAGGCTCAAATTAAAATGAAACATTGCACAATAATTTGTGATGTCATTTTTGTACTACTAAAATTACAATTTTTCATTTCTTTAGTTTTTCTGAAAGATATTACTACTTGTATCATGGTGTGATAGCACTCTAACTCTTATGGGTCATGGGCATCGATTACGGGGGGGTGGGACAGGGGGACATTCACCCCACCACCACTTTTTCGAGTGAAGGGGACACTAACGTAAAAGTCCCCCCACTTTTTGTGAACTGAAACTGAAAATTTAGGTACTACCAAAATACTATACAGTAGGTTATGAAAGATGTACTCTACCGATTACGATCGATTTCTGTTATCAATAGCTACACATTTTTATTGTAAATCCCAAAAAAATTTTCGCGCGCTCCGCGCGCTTGCAGTCTCATTGGTGTTCTTTTTTCCACCTGAATATGAAACAGACATTATTTATCTGTCTCTATGATTATGCTGATTGTTCGGGTGCATAGGGCAGTTGGAGTGGTTATGAAGGAGCACAATATTTAGGAAGTTGAAGAAGGGGAGTCGTCCTCTACTATGTTTTAATGAAGTTTGCCATCTTTAATGAATGACCAGCCTGGCAGACTTAACAAATTTTAAGGAAAATGTCTCGGTGCACAGTCTGCATGCAACTTTTCAGAAAAAAATAATGATTTCAAATGCAAAATTTCGACACGAGCACATCATACATTCGCATTAAGACCATTATTAAAGAAGTAAAAAAACACTGAATTTTTCTAGATTAAAGACTTCAATCTGGAATTAGAGGTACATCTCCATCCTCTGTCTGCAGATAATGTATGATGAGGTGTCGTTCTAAACTTCGAAAGGACATATTTTAATGTTTTTGTATCAACAATCTTACACCGATAGGCCTATGCAACGGTGTCTCAGTAACACCAGTGGGTACCATCCCCCCTCGATCTGCGATTTTCCTAAAGAAGATTGAAGTGTGCTTTGATCAGTTTGTGGATTTTACCTTCTTTTATCAAAAATGGTTCCTTACTATAAGAATTTTTGTACAAATCCTTCGCAAACTGTCGCAATTTTCGTTGTGATTCTATTTACTTTTTATAGAGTATACCCGGTAGTTAAATTTACATTGACCGTATAGTCCGTTGAAGTAATTAACAACACTTTCAAGACAATGTTTTGAAAACTTTGGAGTTTCCTAGTAACTCAAAATACTGAAACATTTAGCACCCTTTTGACTCTGGCCCCCTTTTCTCAGACTCCCAGTGGCGTAGCTACAGGGGGCAGGCCGATCTGAAGAAATGAAGAATTCGGAAATTTGAAATTTGCCATTTTGTAAAACCAGTCTAAAATGTGATTTTGACAACTCATGAAATTCCGAAATTCCAAATTCTTTCCAATAAGAGCTCCATATTCGTCAAAAAGGAAAATTTTCCGCGCGCTTGGCGCGCTGCAAATTGCAATTCCTAAGCAGAGGTGCTCGCTCATACCTTCAATTTGGTAAACTTTTCTAGCTCTGGAGGTGACAAAATCGAAAATTTGCTACATGTGGCACCAGATCATCAAGTGACAACGGTAACTCCAGTGCTATTTTTATGAGTTTTCTTTCATAACATTCCAAATTTTCTCCAATATAAGCTCTTGACTCAAAAAATTTCGTAGGAGAGCTTCATTTCGTAAGCGTTGGATAACATTATGTAGCAACAACGACCTTTGATCGCCGCTCAATCTCAGATTTGCCAACAGGATATACAAATTTTTCAATAATTCCCCAACTTTTCAAATTTCCTTACAGGAAACTCAGAATCCAAACTTTTCTGCAAAACAAGTTCCATATTTTCAAATATTCGAAAAATGACAAAAGTTTCAGCGCGCTTCGCGCGCCGCAAATTACGTCCCTGGTACAGTGGTGTTCACACTTAGAAAATAGTCAAATTTGGATGCTTACGCATCCCCCTCTCCCCGCAAAAATGTGTAGCTACGCAGCTGTGGACAGGACAGGAGGAAAAATTTAGGCCAGCTGCCCCCCCCCCCCCCATCCCACACGCACACACATGGAAAACCAAATCGACGTCCCTGTTATGGGTTGATGTAGGTTAGGTTAGACGGAGTTTTACAGCTCTGTTTCAACCAATTGGTTCAAGTAGAGCCAGTCGAGCTGGATTGATGTAATTAATTAAGCCCTCTCTGTGCAACATGCTATTCAAGCAAACAAGAAGTGTTCAAGGTCATAAAAACTTTGTCAATTTTAAAGGGAATCAATTTATCAAAGCAGGTAATGTGAGTTGTGTCACAAGAAAGTCACAAATTATTGCGCAATGGACTACTTTGTTTTATATGAATGAATTGCAACATTTTACATCTCGCCTCAAGAATGTCATATGAACATGGGAGTTGGACTGTTAGATTTCACTTTTTTCATTCTGTATAATATAAATTTGAAAATTTTGGCGTGAGGTCCTCCTTAATATTAAAGAACGCGAAACTGTGGATGTTAGAGAGAAAGGAGAAAAGACAGCTACTAAACAGTGTTTTAGTAGTAGTTGACAGTTGGCATATCGGAGACCGGGATCAGAGTGTGTCGAGACCGAGGCCAGGGGTTCCATTCGAGACGGAGACCGACAAGGTCCGAGACCGAATGTACATTTTGCATAGGAAAAAAAAAACTGTCCAAAATTTTGAATACCTTTGTACCTACTGTAAACTTAGTTACTTTATGCTCTAAAATGACATGTTGCGCCAAAAGTGCTTCATCATTGATTTTGTACATCTTTTTTGTCATATGCATGACTGTACGCAACGGGAGGCAGGGTCCGTGACCCCCAATTGGCCAGGACCTTGTTGCTGAATCGGACAGACTTCAGTGCCTCAGCTGAGCAGAAATTATGCCCTAGTTAGGGATCTGGAAAAGTGCAAAAGGTCACAGCCCTCGAGAAAAGGAGTCCCTTATGGAAATGGTCATATGCCAAAACAGGGAGCTTCCAGACGCCTGACCAAACATAGAATAAATAACTTTTAAACACTAATCCAAGTTCTAATGTGGCCATCATTACCCTACAGAACTCTTTCTCACAGTGGTGGTGATTTTTTCCCGACTCCAGGTGCCCAACCAGAGCATAATCTCTGCCCCACTGAGGGACCAAAGTCCGCCCGATTCGGGAAGGTAATGGCTATTTGTGGGCCACCCCCTCCCACCCGGCCCGTCCAGTACGGCCCAGGTGGCCCTGCTCATCAAATCAGAGCCAGTGAGTGCTCCAGGTGTTAACTCACAGAATGAAGATGAAGGGCCTGTTCTCTCACCCCAAACTAAAATTATCGTAGAAGTCTACAGAAATACCTCGTATTTGGTCTAACGGTAAGAGCATTCGGCTCTCACGCTGGAAGGCCCGGGTTCGCTTCTCAGGTCGAGTCATACCAAAGACTGTAAAAAAGGAACCTACTGCCATTGTGCGTTATGCTCCGCATAAGCAATGGAGTAGGGGAAACAAGCCAGTGAGCCACAACTGGAAAAAAGGCCGTGGTCGGCTCGACTTAAACCAATAGGTTGGAAACTGGACCGTAAAACTCTATCCAACTAACTAACTCACGCTAGAGGCCCGGCTTCAATTCCCAGGTCGAGTCATACACCAGACTCTAAAAAATGTAACAGATCTTTGATTGTTAGCTAGTTCAAACAATGCAGAGTATTAAAGCTTTTATTACACAGCATAAACTGTACTGTGAGTGTTTTGATTTATGCACATTGCTCTTTTATGGTCACCCTGAAGCAATGAACTGAAATTACGACTGGAAGAGAAGGAATTTTTAGACAATTGTGGGAGGGGCTTAAATAAGAAGTTTAAGAGAATTTGTGAGAGATTTGGGCCTTTAAGCCCTTATAGATGGAGTGTGTGGACTCATTACATGCATAATTTTTTCTCAATGATTAGCCTATCTTTCAAAGCAACTGGCGTTTCTGAAAGGAAACTCACTCTATGAGTTTATAAAGGTAAGGTGAGGTTCAGTGAAGTAAGCAATTTTTCTCTGAAGGGGGGGGGGGGGGCATGCAGTATGTTGAGTGATTGCCGGTAGGGGAGAGGTCTAAGGGAGAGGGTTTCCCTTTCCCCATTGAAAATTCTTGGCCTTTTCAAGGATCCTTAATGCAAAATGGTGCAAGATTTTTAATTTTACAGGAATAGTCCTGAAATTTGAATTGTGGTGGTTAATGTGGTAAAACTGAACATTTTGTGTCTTTAAATGCAATCAGATGCCAAGCGCCTCCAGTACCTATTCGAAGTAAAATTTGTTTTAAATTTGCACACTTCTACGAGTCAAAGTAAAAAGCATCAGTGATGGACTGAAGGGGTCAACGGGTAGAGGTGGGATATGTAAGGGTTCTTTCTTCTTAGATGCAATTTGGTGCAAAATATTGGGCAAATGTTTTGAATAACTACAAAATGTCTACAGATGAACAGATAAGAGCTCTCGTCGTTCAAACTGTCAAAGGGGAACATGTTTTCATCATCGTGACCATCTGCATCGTCATCACCCCTCTCCGAGCCCCTTCGCCTTTCAAAGCCCGGAGCTGTCAGATCGCAGGAAATGCATGTGAAATGGTTTGTTTTTACATAGGTATGGAACACGTTGTCCAGGGCAACGACTTGTATTGCTAATGATTTTGGCACCACCGTCATTGTTATCTCAACACCAGTGCTTGAAATATTTTGTGTGAGAAAAATGGAACAAACAAGAGACGATCTACAGGCTTGGATCTTTGCCGTTCCCGGAATCACAATAGTTGGGGGCATTCGGGTCATGCTGCTTGTTTTCTTTAGCGCCTTCAATACAAAGCCAGTGTTTTGCGAAGCAATGTGTTGTACTTGAATCAGCTTTTGTATGACTGCAATAGTGGGTGAAGAACTGGCAAAAGATGGTATACGCTAAACCACCATCAACATGTAGGCATATCCCCTCTTGTTGTCGTTAGTTCTATATCCACCTTCATATGGCACCGATGCTAAGACTTCCATGCGGTATTTTAGACACGTGTAGGCTATTGCTTTTTGCGACATGAACTTGAATTTAGAAAAATACCAAAATGATTTGGTTCCAGACAGAAACAGTCCGTCGAATATACAAATGGGTCGCTTTTCAGTGTCATAGAAGCCTATATAGCACCGTGCTTGTCTTAGTACCTACTGGAGTCATACTGCGTTTCACAACGGCCTCATCAGAAAAAGACAGAGGGATGGGTCTATTCTAATCATACACTCTAAAACCACACATGACAGCGAATGGGGGAGGGGGTCTGCGCCCCTTCCCTGCATCTGCCACTGTTATGTGATATCCAAATAAAACAACCCAGCCTGAGAACTGAAGAATAACCAGGCAAGCCCAACTAGCATCTACTACGTTCAACCCAAGAAGTTTTACCGTTTGTTATTATTCGCTATGGGCCCCTACGGGGTGTGGTGGGGTGTGGTGGGGTCTTGTGATTAAGGTCAAGATGGCTGAGTAAGCAACGTGCCACCAAATACACAACTGAACTTGTCATAGAGAGATATGATGGTTTATCTGCATTTAAAACTGTATTATTGTTGTCTATAGATCATTTGGACAGCGCTCTCTATTTCAATTATCCTCTTATATCTTTGCCCCAGATGACATCTGTTTGAAAAAAGTATGCAAATCATATGAAGAGGACTATCTTGATGATCCCATATCTGCAAAACCCAATTTTTGAGTCTACTTTGAACACATGAGAAATTGTTTTGTTTTGTACACAAGTATATGGGAATGGGTCGGCCATTTTGTCTCATTAATCATTAATGTGCAACTTTTGAACGTGGGAGTCATTCTTTTCACTAAATTTGATCAATTTTCTCCCAATTGGTCACAGTTTTGCGTAGTCCCCTTGATGTTGCCACGGAAGTCAAGATTTAAAGCCTTTTTTGGACTCTGTCCCATGGTCTAAAAGATTCATAAGAGGGGAATCCAGGACTCCCATAAGGTTCGTGGAAAATGAAAGTCAGATGGTCTGGGGTTGTACTGTAACTTTATACACTTTATGCACTATTCCATTAAAGGCCCAGTTCTCTCACCCCAAACGGTACCAATTCTCCTAACCTTCTCACTTAAGCCCCTCCCACAATTGCACAATTGTCTGGAATTCATCCTTATCCAGTCACAATCTCAGTTTATTGCTTCAGGGTGAGTATAGAAAAGCTCTATGTGTATAACCAAAACACTCTCAGTACAGTTCATGATGGTAATAGAGGCTTTTGTAATCTGCATTGTTTGAATTAACAGTCAATCAAAAAGTTGGGCCAATGAAAAGTTTCTGTACCCCCCTCCCTACAAGAAGTGCAGTTTGGCCGGTGAGAGGATTGGCCCTTTAAATGATCGTTTTCATAACTTTCGAATTTGACTTCATGCAGTACGACTTGATTACTCCAGAAAGTTTCGAACATAGCTCTACAAAATGAAAATAAAGCAAAAAGTTATTCTCTCTGTGAATTTATAGATTCAGAAACGGAACCATCCACATGATTAAAACGCTATGAATTAGAATGACAGGATAACACTGATGCTTATTCTGATTGCGTGAGTGTATTTCATAATTATTTGCCTGTTGTTTTTCCAATAGGGTTATGGAATAGAACGAGTTAGGAAAACCCTCAAGTCTTATTAACAGTGAAGTTGGTTAGTTAGATGGAGTTTTACGGCCCAGTTTCCAACCTATTGGTTCAAGTCGAGCCGGCTACGGCCTTTACCCAGCTGTGGCTCACTGACTTGTTTTCCCTACTCCATGCTAATTAACAGTGAAAGGACGATGAAAAGAATTGCTACTCACCTGTCAACTTCATTCTTACGTGGTACAAAGCTCTACAAGAGAAGTCCGTCATATGTTTCTAAGCTATTTGGAATGAACGGGAGCTAGGGAGTACACAGAAAACGCATTGTGTTGCGTGATCGCTGGCCCGGGGCAGGGATATAAAGGAGGGCCGTGTTCCCTTCGCCCTTCAAATTTTGTTTAAAAATTGGACATCCTTATGTGCATCTGGCGCATCCCCCTGAGCCTAAGCTGAGGTAAAATTTGTGTCAAAATATATACGTATTATTTACTGATAAACAAAAAAAGGCATCAGTGAGGGGATGACCCAATGCCCACTGGGCACGCTGATGGAAATCTACACGAGACGGTTCTTCTCTAACTGAAAATAGAGCACGAGAACAATTCATTTTCCTTTTTGATTTTAATGACTAAGAAGAGCAATTTTTATCGCAGTACTGATTACATTTGAAATTGTCAAAACAAAATATATAAAAAATAAAAATGAGGACTAGCACATAGCATCATATACCGGAGTAGTAGAGTAAGTTATAATTTGGAGAAAAGAGTTTCTTTCAAAATAACAGACTTTGTTACCGGGTTGTTTGCATGAAGCCAGTACCTGCTTTTTACTAAAAAGGGTAGATTCTCTACTCTAAAGCCAACATTTCCTTTTTAATAAAAACCAAAATTTGAAAATTTCCCCAATAAAAAGCCACAATATTTCTCTGATAATTGAAAGAAAATTTCTATTTTGATTCAATCAAAACTTACAATTTTAGCTTCGCCGTTCTTCCTGTAACTCATCGCCGTCGTTTGGATTTCCTGTTGTGGGTACCCCCTCCCCCTCCACACACATACATACATGTACACACACACACACACACACCATCGAATGGCTTTGGTTCCATCGCCCGACAGAAGTCCTAACATACTTAGCCCCTGCTTGTTTAAGTCATTTTTAAAGCTATAGTAAATGCCATAATAAAATAAATACAATAAGAAGGTCAACAAATATTAAACATGCATTTAGTACTGATTAATTTTCATTATGAATAATGCACATTCATTTTTTTTCATGTGCGTTTTGCCTATGTGCAATTTTTAAAGCTCGTAAAAAATGTTTGCATATTGTCGAGTTGTTTTTTTTATTTACATACTCATAACAAAACTCCTGCGTAGTGGCGTCTTGCAATCTAGGACCGTTAAAGGCCTAGCTACATCCCAATTTTCTGTCTATCCGCCCTTTCTGCCTTTTTCAGCAATTGAGAGGCTGTGGTTAATTGTAATATGTACTGATACCCTCTCGAGGACCTTTCTTGGCCCCTACAGAAAATGATCGAATTCGCATAAGAATGTTCCTTTTTAATAGAAAATATTTAGGCAATAATGAAAATGTTGACGTTTCGCCCTTTTTAGTAGATCATTCCGGATCCCACGTCACCTCGTCTCAATGTATCAGAGTTAAAGTTTGGGTCTTGTTTCTTCTTGGACTTAAATGCATCTGGGTCAGCCGAGTACTGAGCGAGAGCGACAAATATGAAGTTGATCAACAGCAACCCACAAGCTATGAGAAGCAAGAAAAATCCGTGGCCTAGTCTGGTCTCTTCGGTGACAAAGTTTCTCGGTGGATCCCGATCTGCTTGAGTGAGAATTTCCGATTTCATCGAAATGAAATACAGCAGGAGATAGACGATCAGAGCGATGATGCTGGGAATGGCTGAGGGGAGTAAAATATTGAAATTACTTGAACTGTACTAGGCCTACGTGGGCGTTTTCATGAACAGTTATTTACTAGTTAAACTTACCAGCTTACGGACGTATATTTCATTTTTGCATTGGGCAGGCTATATCGAATGCGCAACAGACACAAACGCATTAGGAACGACCTTAGGCCATAGACATGCTATAATAATGAATCACACAAAGGACGTCAATGGGACAATAAAAATGCACTATATACTCAGAGAAAGGGTCACTTTATTGACCTGATCCAATTTATAATCCTCTTAACTGGAACAAAGATCTCCCCCCCCCCATCTCTCTCTCTTTGCCAAAATAAAAAAGATAGAATCGGTCAACGCAAACAAAATCGGTAGTTTCCCTATAGCTATATCCATCTGTTCTATGTAATATCGACCTGTCGTTCAAAGTCCTGGTCCCATACAAACGATTCAAGTTGACATTCAACTTAAGTTCAACCAAGTTGATACAAAGTTGCGTAGTGGGACCGGGAATCAATTTGACAACTGAATCAATTCAAATCGGTCAGTTCATAGTTGAAGGAAACTGAACATGTTCTATTTTGCTGCAACTTAACAATCAACTTTCTACTGTTCTAGCTGCGCATGCGCTTAACTGTACTTACGCATACGAAACACTGAGGTATACCGAATTGAGACAAGCGCGTATCATAGCAGCGGGTTGCTTAACGCCTCTGCCAGGGAGTAACACGCCCTGCCTCTACTGTTAACAAGCGCACTGCTTTACCTGCCACAAACAAAGAACCGCAGGCAGCAGTCCATGATGAACATACGTTGTGCATGTGACGTCACGCGTCAGAAAGTGCAGACTAGAGAATAATCACCTTCATAGCAGGTGTCAATTATGTAGCTCTCCTTTGGCATACGTACTCTAACGATATTGCAAGTGCAGCTGATATAGGCCTATAGGTGCAGGAGACTGTAATACACGTCCGTCTGGAGGGCAACTGGGGGATAAGCTCCACGCATTGCAGTTTGCACAAATGCCAAAAGTTAATTTTAGGTTTGAACAGAGGCTAAGCCTACAAACACGTGTGATATGTGTGCCAAATTCATGTCCTTATAGAGAGAGGTCTCCACTGTTTGTCTTTTAAGTTGAAGTCAAAATATAAGGTCTATGAAACTGGTAACATGATGTACCCCACTTACACAATGGAAAGTCAAAACTTTTTTATTAGGCCTATTGTTTACTTCCGTACAAATCGCCAAAGTTTTGCACAATAATATTGAACGTCAAATGGCGGAAGAGAAAACAAATTAGGAGAATAATTACCTGCTAATCCATTCCAGATATACAGTCCAACAGGGCCGTAGATGGTTTCTATGGGTACAGCGAGGGTATTCACAAGACCAAAGACAGTAGCGATGAGAGCAAAGAGGAGGCCAATGAAAATGAGGATGATGACAACAATGACCAATCCGGTGGCGTAAATGTCCGCATGTTCTTTAAAAACTATGAAAGATAAGAAAAGAAATGGGGTTTTACGGCAGGTTGTTCTCGAACAAGCAGTGAAATAAACACACGTAGAATTAGTTGTGGGAGGAGCTTTACAATGACACTCCAGTATTTCGCTATCTAGGCAGGGAGCTGCTATTAGAAATCTAGGGAGGCATGGGCGTCAGTCCTGGTGACAGTGGGGCACGTCCCCCACATTTTGGAAATTCAACCATCGACTAAGTTATTTTTTTATGAAACTGGCCATGTTCCCCTTCCCCCTTCACATTCGGGTGAAGATCGGTGCTCCTCTAGGAGTTGTTTTAACGGCTCCCTGCTCGGCGTTAAAAACAGCTTTTTTAGGCAGATCAAAGCACGTTCTGATTCCAGCATACGTTGCCATTTTCTACAGCTTCTTGAATAGTAGGAAGTTTTTGGCAAAGTGGGCAATGCAATTTTTACCCAAATCATATCTTAGCTTTTTTAAACTGGAATGAGATTTTAAATATAACTTTTCTACCAAGATATCATTCGTCATGGAAATTCTTCTGAAATGTTAAATGTGAAATGTTAACTGTGAGTTCGTGTTTTGCAATTAGCCAGTGCCATACGCCAGACAGATTTAGAATGGGTGCACCCGGCGTTCGCCCCCTCTAAAATTTCCGAAGGCGATTTTTTTTAACTTTCCTATGGATCATTCGGACGTCTTGTTTTGGCATCATGTTGTATTGTTTTCAAATTGTTACAAAACAATAGCGATTTCATGCCAAAATATTGTTATGTTTTCAGATTAAATAACAATAGGGTTAAACAATATACGCACGAAGCCGGGGCTGACTGCTGCCCAAACTTCTGTAAGACCCGAATTTCCAACAGCGACCAATCTTAACAAATCTGGCATTATTTTTATCACACGGAAAACTCGCAAGCGTGTGCAAATTCTTTCAAAAATTTGCTCGCAATATAAAAAACATAGCCCTGTAAAATTCACAATGATTACAAAAATTCGATACGCCATCTGACAGCTACGATAAAACGATTTCCACTTGACCTCACGTTCTCACCTCACTTCTTAGTCCTGTACAACCTGACAACACTATGTTCGAAATGGGAGAATATGTGGACGAAAGTTGCACAAGAGGTTTGGAATGGGTTCAATTACCAAATTCCATGGGTATCCGGGTGGGTGTACAGGTGTAAAAAGCGTGGGGGAGGCATCCCCGAATGGTAGTTTGACCCTAACTATAATCTTAGTCTGACGTATTTAAGCGGAAATTACTTGTATAGGGATGGTGCGACCGGTGAAAATAAACGGAAAAAATAAATCCAAACGGACTCGAAATGTCATTTAAGCGGGTGATCTGGGAGGTATTTTCGGCAAAAAAATTCGATGCGCTCGCTTCCGATTGATAGACTCTGTGCATTGACACACTGATGTCGTCCTTTGGGCAGAACAATAGAACACGTGGTCACACGCATAAGAATCCTCCCTGCACGTGACGCAGACTGTGAGCGCATTCGACTGGTTGACAAATCAGCTGTCTGCATTTGTCTGTGTTGGTTTGTTTTTCCCCCAAAGGAGCTCTGTGACATCATATGCACATGGTCTATAGCTGATAGTGGCCCTCCGCTTAAAATGGTCAGTGACGTTGCTATATCGGGAGGGGTATGGAACAGATGCTCTGAAAAATTGAAAATTCGAAAATTTGCCAAATGTGACGTCAGAAAATGAAGTGACACCGGTCAACTGCAGTGCGGCTTTCTTAACTTTTCTTTCGTAAAATTACAAATTCTCTTCAATGCAAGCTTCATATTTGTAATAATTTGTTTACAAAAACACACTTTTCCACGCGCTGTGCACGCCTCAAATTACAAACCCTAATGCAGTAGTGCGCTCGCATAAAGCAGTTTTGAAAACACTTCCCAGCTCTGAAAATAATAAAAAGAGGAAATTTGCCCTATATGACACCACATCATTAAGTGACACATGTTCATCTACTTCGCTGTTTTCCTTAAAGGCAGTCATTCGTCACCCTAAACTACAGTTTCAGTATGCATACATCAAAACTCTCAATTGGTACAACTCTTTGATTGGCATCACATTCAAACAATGCATCATAGCTAAATTACACAGCATGGGCACTAAGAGTGTCTTGATTACACATTATGGACTTGTAAGGTCACTGGGACAAGCCGTGAAGCAATAAACTAGGATTGTGTCCGGATAAATATGAGTTTTAGATAAATGTGGGAGGGGCTAGAAGTAAGTAGGTTGGGGGAATTGGAACTGTTTGGGATGATGAAAATATGCCTTTAAGTTTCTTGCATGAGATCCCCCCCGCCAAAAAAGGTGAAAATGCAAATCAATGGCCCATGCCAGGGAACAGGGAATTGTGGAGTCCTTGCATTTACCTTTGAAAAGTTAATAAATATACCATTTCCGAAAAATTGTCGGGGTTAAAAGAACTATCTATTATAGTATTATTTTTCCGTATCATGGGAAGTGTAATACGTTGGACAGGCTAATTTACTTAGAAATACAAAATTTTCATCACATTTTTCAATCGAGCCTTCACAGTTGGAATCTGTCGGCTGTGTTTAAACCATCTTTGTTCAATATTTATGATTTCAAAAAGGTTATGCGAATATATTTTTTCAGTAAATTTTTTATTCAACTGAGGAAAAGTCTTTTTTGAAGTGTACCTAAAACGACCGATTAATCCACCATACAGGTAAGTTATTCGACGTGGTTGGATTCATATATCTAGAGTCGCAATGTTTCCAGTACCTCAGTCTTCAGTTGGTAAATAACCTCAAAAGGCTTATAGACAGCTATGTATCACAGAAAGCAAGCAGCCAACAGCTGAGAAGCCAATTACATATGGGATACGCGGACACCACAAGGAAAAAGCCATTCTGAATTTACGTACAGAGAGAGGACCACAGTTCCAAGAAACCACAAAAACAACAAGTGTGCGTAAAGGTACCGGTAAATCAGTTACAAGGGCCCTAATGAGCTGATCGGCTTCGGGTCCATGTTTTTGTTGATGGGAATCAATCAGATTAAACTACAGGGAAAGATCGAGGTGAAGGTATAAGTACGAAACGATGAAAGAGACGATTAAAATATATACCTGTTGGCCGACCGTTTCCAAAACGAACACTTCAAACAAAGAACTGGTATATGCGGATCGTATCAGGCAGTTCGTTAGATGGAGTTTTACGGCCTAGTTTCTAACCAACGAACTGGCCGCGGCTTTTTTACGAGCTGGGGGCCGTTCCACAAAGAGTTACGGACAATCTTAAGTTTGACTCACCATACTTAAGTCAACAGTAAATCATACTTAAGATCGTGCGTTACTCTTTGTGGAACGCCCCCTTGATCGCGGCCTTTTTCCAGTTATGCCTCACTCAGTGGCTTATTGTCCCGACTCTGACGTACCAGAATGCAAACCCTACCTGAACAGGTGTAGTTGTAGCAATGTGCTGTTATTTTCCCAAATATCAGATCCCTGAACAGTTGTACAGTAACATTAATCAAGCAAGTCTTACAGAAGGGCATTAGTAGGAGGGAATGGAATGTTCACAAGGTTTTCATAATTTCATAAAACATGCAAAGGTTTGTGAGGACCTTTTGCGATGTTATATTGTACAACTATGCCAAACATGACAATGGGTTTGGTATGTATGAACTTACGCCTCCACACACTCAAAAAACAATACTAGAGTTTTGAAAAATTCATTGGGACGCTCAAAAACATTCCACACCTTTCTTGTGCTCAAATGATTGCCCATGTTAACCTAGACGATTCCCTGTATAGGCCGGGCCGGTCAGGCAACAGAGATCACCTCAGGTAGAGTCTTAGGATTTTTACTTTATTTATTTATTTATTTAATTTTTTTTGTTTCGTCAAAGCAACTGAAGGAGTTCAATAACACCTTAACTTAGAAATCTTTTTTGCAGAATAAGAATAAGAAAATAAAGTTCAAAATGAAATTGGTTTTTTAAGACCTATAAAAAGACCTCTATCTTTCGCTGTATATAATAGCGGTGGGGACAATTTGGACAGAAAAGGGTCGCACTTTTTACCAACTTAATGCGAAGAGGTCCATAGGCATGGCTAAGGAGCCCCTGTGAATCACCCTCCCCAGGAAAATTTGGAGTTGTCATTGTATTGTTACTCATTTCCCCCGAAATGTGTAAAAGTGTTTTGAACCGCCTCGCCTTCCTGTACCTTGTATGGCTGCAAACCTTTTGGCAGCTCTAAAGTGGGCATTGCAGATCATATACAGGAGGTTTTCAAACTGTCCTTCTAGTGGATGGTGCTATTTTTGAACAAATAGCTACGGATGTCCAAGATCTGTCCTAACCCTGTAGCATAATCCCAAATGTCCCGAAATTCGTGGGCAGACTCATTCCAACGGCTTCCGATTAAAAAATATCCTAAACGAATAATTGGTTATTTTTTTTATTTGTAAGACTGTACAGGGGCGTCGATTTGGTTTTCAAATTGGGGGGGGGGGGGTGGGGGAGATCTGGCCTAAATTTTCCCCTGCCTTGGTAAGGTGTGTACAGCGGCGTAGCTATACATTTTTTCGGGAAGGGGGAGTGTGTGCAAGCATCCAGATTTTAAGATTTTTTTAAGTGTGAACACTACTGTGCTTGGGCCGTAATTTGCCGCCCGCGTAGCGCGCTGAAATTTTTGCCATTTTTCAAATATTTGAATATACGGAGCTTGTATTTTAGGAAAATTTGTATTCTGAGTTTTCTGTAAGAAAATTTGAAAAGTTGGGGGATTTCTGAGGTATTTGCATAAACAATAACCGTTATCCATAACTTAATCCCTTATCCAGACAAAGAATACAATCGATGCAATACAATGCCAACAGGCAATCAAGAAACACATTGTTAAACAGTGCGCATCTACCCGAGATTGAACGGCGACCAAAGATCGTTGTTGCTATACATAATGTTATCCAACCCCTACAAAATGAGGCTTTCTAACGATTTTTTTTTTTTTTTGAGTCAAGAGCTTATATTGGAGAAAATTTTGAATTTATGAAAGGAAATTTACGAAAATAGCACTGTAGTTGCTGGTGTCACATGATGATCTGGGGTCACATAAATAGCAAACTTCCGTTTTTTTTTTCACTTACAAACACCAGAGCTCGGAACATTTTACTCAAGGTATGAGGAAGCACTTCTGCTTAATCGCATTTGGGGCACGCGAAGCGCGCGGATAATTTTGCTTTTTCTTTAAGCAAATAATGACGGATGTGGAGATGTCAAAACCACACAGTAGACTGGTTCCACAAATCGAAAATTTCCGAACTCTTCATTTTTCAGAGACTCCTGCCCCTGTAGCTACGCAACTGGGTGCCTAAGAGAAGGGGCCCAGATGCGAAGTGGTGCTAAATGTTTCAATATTTTGAGTTACTAGGAAACTCCAAAGTTTTCAAAACATGATCTTGAAAATGTGGGTAATTACTTCAACGGACTATACGGTCAATATGAATTTAAATACCGGGTGTACTTTGTAAGTAATTACAAACACAACGAAAATTGTCATAGTTTGCAAAAGATTTGTGCAAAAGTTCTAATAGTAAGGAACCATTTGTAATGGAAAGAATGTAAAATAAATCCATGACTTGATCAAAAGCACACTTCGATCCACTACGGGAAAATCACTGATCGAGGGGTTGGGGTGGTACGGTGCTACTGAGACACCGTTGCATAGGCCTATTGGTGTATGATTGTTAATTGATACAAAAAACATGAAAATATGTTTTTCCAAAGACATCTCATCATACACTATCTGCAGACAGAGGATGGAGGCGTATCTCTAATTCCTGATTGAAGTCTTTCATCTAGCAAACGTCAGTGTGATTTTACTTCCCTGGTAATTGTCTAAACACGGTCGAATTGCTATACAAATGAATGATGTAAGCGTGTCGAAATTTTGCATTAGAAATCATACATTTTTCTAAAAAAGTTGCATGCAGACTGTGCACCGAGACATTTTCAGTTTCCCTAAAATGTGTTTGCCAATTTCAGCCTGCCAGGCTGGACGTTCACTAAAGACTACAAATTCTCAGTATTAAAACGTAGTAGAGGACGATCCATCTTCTTCATATTCCTAAATATTGTGCTCCTTCGTTATCACACCTGCTGACCTAAGCACACGAACAATCGACATAATCATAAGGGCAGTGATGAATAATGTATGTCTGATATGCAAGTGAAAAAAGAACATCAACGAGACTGCAAGCGCGCTGAGCGCGTGAAAATTTTGGGGATTTCCAAAGTAAGCATGTGGAATTATTGATACAGAAAGCTAGTCGATTGTATTCGGTGGAGGACACCTTTAACAACCTACATGTATAGCCTTTTTGTCCCGTACCTAACTTTTAAGTTTCACGTCACAAAAAGTGGGGGAATTTTACTTTAGTGTCCCCTCCACTCAAAAAGTGGGGGATACATGTCCCCCTAAATCGACGCCCCTGGGAAGACACCTATAAGGATTTCAACTTTAATAGGCCTATCTTCGTAATATTTACTTAATTTTCTTTACCGAGACTCATGCAGTAATCACCTATCTACTTAACGTCATAGGTTAACTTCAATAATGGGTTATGGGGAGCCTGGGCATCCTCTCACTTTTTTGAAGGAGTAGATATCTTAAAAATTCCCAACACTTTTTGAAAACTTGAAATAATTGTGAAAATTGGGATTAAAATATGAAAAACAATTGCCAAACGATGATATCGTCAATTCTTTTCTAAGATCAATTTGTATCTTATCAAAACATACTGTAAAGAACATTTGGAATAAAATTCAGGTACAAATAACAAAAAGAAAAAAAAAAGAAAAAAAAAACAAAGATAATACATTAAGTTGCTGAACTAAACTAAGTTAGGAACCATTTTTCGTATTCAAGATAAAATATAGATTGCGCTGTTTTATTGCAAAAAAATAAGTGAATAGGCCGAATTGGTTTGAGCCACTGATAGTTATGGGGTCAAATGTACTGCCAATTTTCCACTTAGACATAACCAACTGAATTTTTTCCCTAAGGGGGACCTCACCTCTCCCCCTTGACCCTGATATACCCCTGCAAAAAGTGACTGCTTTAAAATGACTACTTGACTCAAGTAAGATAAAAAAATGTTAATAATAGATAAGCTCATACGTTTGGACTGATCCAATTGTTTTATTAACAACAGCATGTTGCACAACTTCCAAACCATACAATTTTATAATCGACATCGAGACAATATAAGCTTACAACTCCCAACCCGCCTGTTTTATTTGGGATATTGAGATGGGGGGGGGGGGGAACGCAAGGATATCCAGTGCTTTACAGTAATGTAAAGCTTTACACATTATTTCAGGCTTAATTAAGCCCTAATTTCCACTTACTTGAAAAGCAAACCTCAGGTCTTCCTCCAAAGCCGTGGTTGAATCTCTTACAGCCACTGAAAAGGCCATAGAAGACAAAACCTTGAAAGGCCCCAGGATCAGTGTCATCGTGTGGGTTGGTCCCGTAGTGTTGTCGCAGTGGTAGACTGGTGTTATACCTATCCTCGTCCAACCTGGTTTTTGCAATGACCCAGTAGGTTGACCATAAGCACCAAGCCATCAAAATAAAACTGGCCAATGCCAACATCGCTGTCAAAAATGAAAACGTAGTCCTTCGCTTGAAAAACATCGTTCTGCCTGGAGAACTGCGAACACTAAATTTACAAAACTGTATTAATTGACTCTCAGTCCTTCGTGTCTTTTACATGGAACGAAAAAACCAAACTCGAAATATCGACCCTCTAGTTGAACTTTTGTGGAGTGTTGAACTAATTTTGATCAAAATTTCCTCCCGAGACTAAAAGTTATTACGACGCACTTGCAATCAACAATTAACCGACGAATTTAGCCGGAAAATTCGTTAGGGAATTAAATATTTCAGCCTCGTTGATTAGTACATAACAGGTGTTTGGTTACGCCGTCCACTTGTAGCTCGCTGTGTATAGTACGTGTTTGAAAGAAATAAAAACATGGTTGTATACACCTGTCACCATACCATAGCAGTCAGCACTACACATTGTGATACACAGTACATTGGAGAGAGAATAAAAAAGATTCGCTTGAATGAATCTCAATGAGCGAGAGGAATTACAAAAGGGTTGGCCACTGGCTCAATGACCTGACACCATAGAGTCAGTTACTTTTTGTCTTCCATTCAATATTTCTACTTTATTTTTTTTTTCTTTCAGCCTTCATATTTGCAAGGTGACTCAGATAATATTCAAGACTTTGACTGAGCGTCACATGATACCGTGCAGCGGTTCTTTCCAGTTCAGTTAGGCGTTTAATCGCTCAGAAATGACATTACTAACACAAAAAAGTGGTAACTAAATTTTAACACAAAAAAGTGGAAACTAAATTTTGTTCCGCACGTACTCCGTATCCGGCGGTCTAGTATATCAGACCGGATCGGGGACCGTGATTTTTCGGGGTTTGAAGCTCTGGCACTTAGTCTGCACAGGGAGCTGCCGCCTTGGTCTGCACTCCCAGGCGAAGCGAAGACCAAAGAGAAGCAAGCCTTGGGCGTATCCAGGATTTCATTTTATGGGCCGGCAAAACATGACTGATCACCGTTCAGGTAGCATGGTAAAGGGTCCAAACACTCCATCAGTGGTCCCTTTCCCTTTGTCTTCCCTCTTCTTCATCCCTTTTCACTCTTTTGTACCCACACTCAAGAAACAAACGAGTAAACTTGGTAACCCTCTATTAGCCTAGTGTGAATTCACCATTATATTATGTGGTTACTTGTAGTAGATATTGGCTTTGTAGGGCCAATTTCTAACCAATATTCTATTAAGATCAAGATTATGGTGGAAATAAAGTTCTTTTCAAAACTAGGAAAATTCGTTGCAGGTGAAAATAAGATTATTGTATTAAAATTAATCAAACTAAGTACCTGCAAATACCTTTAAATATATTAATTCTTCATATTTTGTACGTAGTTTTATACATTCAGGATGAATAAAGTTCTTCCTTAGTTGAGAAAAAGCGTGAATTCACTCTTTAAGACTGTTAATTCACTCCAAGAATAGTGAAGTTCACTCATTTCATTTCGTTTCATTAATTTCAATGTTTTTTCACTACAATGTACAATATTACATAATATAACAGTTACAAAGTAACAATATAGAATAGACAGAGTAGCGAAAGGAAGTGAGCTACAAAACCCTTGGGGGCTTAACATTAAAGGCAGAACACTCCCTTGAAAGAAATAGTGTAAAGTACAAAAACAAAACAACTTAAGATACTTCAATCGCTAACAAAAAAATGCCGAATAAGGGAAAAAATGTTGGTAACACTAAGTGCAGACGGCACAACAATCCAATACCTAGAACGACCACCCATAGTCCCATGCCACACACCCTCCCCCACCCCGCCTACATCCCCACCCACCTACTAACACCAAACCATACCCCAAGACCCATGCATAAGAGCCAAGTCCAATACTACCTAAATGGTAAAAAATAGAAGGAAAGGATTTCTTTTAATACATTCCGATGAAATAATTTTGAAGGTTCCTCTTAAAACTAAAAATAGGCGGTTTGCGCTTCAATGTAACTGGAATAGAATTCCACAAGGTGGCTGCACGGTAGTGTAATCCTTTCATTAAAAAGGTTGATCTACAGCTGGGGATATGCAAGTAATCGGATTGAGTCTAGTACAGTGTTCATGAATTGCAGAATTAGGGACGAAAAAATCTTTTAGAGAAGGTGGCAATTGATTCCGGTGAGAGCGATAAACAAACTTGGCTATATTCAGTGTAATGAGGTCCGTGAATTTGAGCAAATTAAGAGACTTAAACAAAAGATTGGTATGATCATAGTAACCCGAAAGAGTAATATGTCTTATAGCTCTCTTTTGAAGAACTATCAATTTATTTAAATATACTGATGACTGACCAGATTATGCAACAGTATGACAGATGAGGTATAATTAACGTTTGATACAAAGACCTTAGAACATGCTTTGGTAAAATGTGTTTTAACTGTGATAGGACCCCTACCCCCTTTGCTACTTGGTTACATGATTGATATGCTCATTCCATGAAAGCTTGGAACCGATGTAAACCCCTAGGAACTTTACATAGTCAACTCTCTTCAAATAAGAACCATTGATTTTAATACTAAAGAAGTTATATATATATATATATATATATATATATATATATATATATATATATATATATATATATATATATATATATATATATATATATATATATATATATATATATATATATATATATATATATATATATATATATATATATATATATATATATATATATATATATATATATATATATATATATATATATATATATATATATATATATAGTCCAAAAAGACGCATCATATCAGGCACTTCAGATAAAGTATATATATACTAAAGTTACTTATATATGTATATTATATTTTAATACTAAAGTTACTTATATCACTCTAATTAAGTTTACTTCAAGAAGGATGAAAATTCAGGCTTTTCAACGAGTGCCTGCGGGAATCACTCTTTTTTTAAGAGTGGTCCCTGTAGACACTCCATCAAGAGTGAAACTTCGCTCTTTTGGAGTGAATTTCAGTCTTCAGAGTAAATTTCCGCTCTTCTGGATTGAGCTTTATAACTTAAACTATTCTAACGAATGATGATATTTTAATTTTTAGGGTGTGGCTTCTTCAGTGGCGTAACTACGTGAGGGGGGATTGGGGGCTGGGGCCCCACTGAATCGCCCAGCCCCCCCTCCAGCAACCCCACCCCCCACTGGCCACCTGGGCAAAAAATTATATTCATGCTGGCCAATGATATTAATCAATTCGAACTACCCGGCTACTAAGACATAGATTCACTTGCGATAGATCCACGCAGTTGCAGGAAATTCTGCAATTGTGACCCACGCTGAATTTCGGAAAAAATCAGGTAGATTGTGACAAACATCATATCTTCGGAATCTCTTGACTTTTTACTCGTCGGATTTATGTTTGGATAATTTTCTACCAGATTTGGAGTGGCTGAAATTGGCTACCTTGGTGTGGATTTAAGTGCGCTCCTATAGCATCTGGCCTGTTTCTATCTCCTGTAGAGGTTTTTCAATTCCTATAGAGATGCACAAATTTGTTCCAAAATCATAGTTGGTGTAGTGGGTAGATTATTTGAGTCAAATATGTTTGGAAGGAATTTGCACCTTGCACGGCCATTGCTGCGAGTCAGTTGGACAGTGCAACAACCAAACCCATGTTGGGTCAATGCAGTCTCAAGGAAAGCGACCTTACCACTATTACCTCACAGGATCTCACTTACCTCATTGTTGGAGTGGAACTACCCAGTGGCGTACGAGACGGGACAGGGGGGAAGACTGCCCCAAATTTCCGCAAAATCTAAATTCGGGAAAGAATTCGGGGAAAATTGAAATTGGGACAGCCCTTTAATTTTGAAAAAAATGGGATGGATTTTTTCAGAAAATTCCTAAATGTGACCGAAATCTTAAAAAAGATATGCCCGAAAAAAGAAAGAAACCTCATAAAATCGCAATAAAATTTTCGTGAAAAGCCAAGTCAAGATTCCAAAATATCGCTACACATTCGAGCAGCGCAAAAGGCTGTTATTCGTGACTTTGACTTCACTGATAATCACAACTTAATGCCCGAACTTGTCCAATATCCAAATTTTTTTAAGCATTTGCCCGAAAATGAAAATGCATCATAGTAAAGGTAACATGGTTACAAAAAATCAAACAGATAAAAAAATCGCGACATATTTGGGAAGTCTGTGGCTTAAAAGAAACAATTCATTCTTAAACCTGTTTATAAATCTTGTGTAACACAATAACCGAAATGGCCGATAATATTAAAAGCTTTAAATTTTTGCCAAAAAACAGAAAACGCTATATTTAAAGTAAAATTTTCAAAGAAAATAACAAAGATCTGCGACACATTTCGGTAGAATGTAAAAAAAAAGGTTTTCATCATGCCCACTTCATACTGTAGTCTTGCAAAACTACCCAAAATGGACAAATATTCGGGCAAAGGTTAAAACAATGCTGGGACGTTTTAAATTGCCAAGTTAATTAATACGAACAGGCAGGAGGGTGTTCAGTCAGGTGCTCAAAAGTTTGCCATCTATCCGGCAATGCTTATGAAAATCGGGTAATTTGTTTTTCGTTACTTTAATGATGCAGTTTGAGAATGTCGTCCTTTAAGTCGGCTTGAAAATTCGTTTAAATACACCTTGTAATGTTACAGTTTTCAAAAGTAAAATCATATATAGTCGGAAGTTCGTGCACTCACACAATTTTATCAATATATTGAATTTAGCCAAGAGTCGCAAAAGAATGAAATTCATTAGCATGTTTTCAATTCCGTTTTGTAGTTTCCCCCCGAAAATATGCGGGACCATTTCATCGATTGTTAGTTATACATTTTATCTGGTTATTTTTTTTATCAAATAGCGACTGCTTATAGATCACCCTATTGGCCTGGGAAATGTCATTTTCGACTGTTTCAGGGGTCCTTTTTTCTCAAAATTTTCCGTTCGCTCCGCGCCAACCAGTGGTGGAGCTCAGCGTAGATAGAATTCCTAGCAGAATTTTAGTTTCAAGTGAACAATTTTTGCAAACGTAACCACGAAATAGTGACTGCGTAGAACCCCTATAAGCATAGGAACTGACATTTTTGACTGTCTGAAGGGTCAGAGATTTGAAAATTCCTGTACGTTTCTCCGCAAATTATGGTGGTGCCCCACTAAGACCGCTTCATGGCAGAATTTAAGTTTCAAGTGAGCATTTTTTGCAAAAGGAAACTCAAATTAGCGACTGCTAACATCCCCTATAAGCCCGGGAAATGCCATTTTCAACTGTCTGAGGGGTCGGATATTTCACAATTTTCTGTACCCTTTGCGCCAACTAATTGTGGCGCTACGCTTAGATTGTAAACTCCAGCCCCCTACAAAAGTATCCATCTCCCCATAGCCCCCCCCCCCCGAATCCTAGCTACGCCACTGGGCTTCTTCAGTTCCCTCTGATCTGAGGGCGACCTCCTCAAACTTCCCTCTCGTTCAAGTTCACTTTTTGTTGCAAATGTGCTCATGTCTTGAGAAACAAACATCGGATCTTAATGCAAATTTCACCCAAATGCTTAGAATAAGTACCCCTCTAACAATTCAAAGCTTGATGTGACCTTAAACCCTTTTTTATCTTCACCGCCATTTTCCCCAATTATATCATATTTCCAGAAAACGATTGCATAAATAGTATGATAACTTTACAAACTTTGCATCCCCCACAGGTAGGTCCTTCTGCTAGTAACTTCAATTAAGATCTGATACACAGTTGTAACCGTGACTATACTTCAGTGTCAATATTTCCCAGTGTTGTAATCGAGTCACTAGAAAATAGTGACTCGAGTCACCAGTTTTCAAACTTTTAAGTGACTCGAGTCGAGTCATTGTCACTGTACTATTTTAATGGGGAAATTACTCCTGAATTCTATCGAGTCACTTTCATTTTGAGAGGAAGTGACTCGAGTCGTGACTTGTTACAACACTGATATTTGCCCCACAATCCCGACCGTCTCCATCGGAGTATGTGGTGTGTCATCTCTACAGAGGCGTCGCCAAGGGGGAGGGGACGTTTCCCCTGAAAATCGTTGACCCCCCCGTGTGCCCCCCAACTGAAATTTGAGATTTTCAAAAAAAAGGGCTTCTGTAGTCAGAGTGTGGCTATGAATTTTTTAGGGTTCCTCTGTTGAAAAGAAAAGACAGTAAATTTTCATGTTTTCCAAATGAAAATATCGCAAAAACCTTGGAAATGCCATTTCCGGCTGTCTAAGAGGTTGCGTTTCTTTCAAAATTTCCTTCACACTTCCGACTACATCAATTGAAGGTGGCGAACAGCTTAGGTAACCCTTCTAGCAGGATTAGGCCTACATTTTTCCTTTAGAGGATCACACTTTGCCCGCCCATCAACTGCCTTTTCTTTCTCTTTCTAGTGCAGCTCACCTTCCTCAAATGGCAGCCGGATCCGCTCTTGAGAGTAGTTTCACTAACGTTAGTGTTGTTACCAAAAATAAAATCGTACCCGAAATTGCCCTGGAAGTTTTTTGAGACCAGCGTAAAGACAACAGAATAACCGTAAATAACGACCCGATTACGTAACAAACCCCTTAAAATCCAGGAACTTCCGGGGGCTTCGCCCCCTGGACCCCAACCGAGACACACATTGAACTGCCCATCAAATTCTTTTCTCAATAGTTCATCTCGCCCTTTTTCAAAATGTCAGCCGGATCTGTTCTTGGTAGTTGGATCACTTTTTTACCAAAAGTCTTTCTGGAAGTTCCCCTTTAGGTATTTTAAGAACAAGTGTTAAGTCAATAGAAGAACACTTAAATAGCGACTTTAAATAATACCTCACAAACACGCTAAAACCCAAGAGCTTCCGGAGGCTTCGCCCCTGGAACACCACCGAGACACACATTGAACTGTCCATCAATTCTTTTCTCAACTCGCCCTTTTCCAAAATGTCGGCCGGATCTGCACTTGGTAGTTGAATCACTTTTTTACCAAAACTTCTTACTGGAAGTTACCGACTCTGGAGGTATTTTTGAGACCAGTGTTAAGTCAATAGAAGAACACTTAAATAGCGACTTTAGTGTCTCACAAACACGCTGAAACCCAGAAGCTTCCGGGGGCTTCGCCCCCTGGACCCCACCGGGGCTTTGCCCTTGGACCTCACCAGGGGCCCTAAGGCGGGCCCCTGGACCCCACCCGCTGAGCCTCGCGCTTCGCGCTCGGTGGCGCGTACGGCGCCATGTGTGGAGTTTAGCAGTCCCCCCTGAAATATTGTTGTGCCACCCCAGTGCTCCCCCCAGAATGAAAAGTCTGGTGACGCCACTGGTCCCCCCTCCCCCTCCCCCGAGTGAAAAGTCTGGTGTCGCCACTGCATCTCCAGTACCTGGTCATATGAAATACATTGTCACGAAGAAGAATACCACAATACAAAACGACTGGAATCTCTATTTATTAAACCCGCCCATATATTCACCCAATGTCCCGCCTCTTCGATAAAATGCATTGTGATTGGTAGATATACGTGACGTTTCTGGTATTTAATTTTGAAACGGCAAATTGCAAAACATTACTAATTTCTGAACCTCGTTAGTTGGAACGGTCGTAACCATCTTTCCTCAGAGAAGCTGAAAACGAACTGCAGAGAAGGAGAAAAATTCATCAAAATGGTTAAAAACTTGAAGCCACCTCAAGAGAGCCACATTCAAGTGGTTCTTCGATGCAGGTTATAAGAAATTTCTTGAGTTGGAACCGAGTGCTTACATTGTTGACTAACGTTAGGCTTAACGTGTTATACTGCCTAAAAGTTAAACTGTATTGTGAGGTCGTTTGGAATGTGGTAGGCTAATCCTCACGTTATCCCTACAGTTGCACGTTTTTACTGGTTTTACGCAAACTGTAGACGTACGTATATAAGCTAACCTAAACCTTCTAGAGCCTAGATTATTCTGGCGACGCCCAAGACCAATAGCTTAATACTAGTAGTTTGTGCTAGGCCTACTTGGCCTAGCGTTAATAATACTTAGGAATAGGCTAGCTGTTGTAAGTTATCGGGAGTCGATCACAAGTATCACTATCACTGCCTTCTAAACGCCAATACAGCATGTAGGCCAAAGTGGGATTTGATTGCAATTTTACTTTAATAATAACCAGTGATGCAATAACCAGTTCCAAATTTTTAGAAAAATTTCTTCCAAAAAGGCTGTTGTGTTTGGGGATTTTAACTTTCCAGATATTGATTGGCATTCCTGTACTAGTGGGTTACATGGGAGGGATTTTCTTGAGGTTGTGACTGATGGTTTCTTTACCCAGCATGTTCTGTTTCCCACTCGTAAGGATAATTGTCTTGATTTGGTGTTAAGTACAGATGAGAACATGGTTAGAAATGTAGCTAATGGTGGTAAGATAGGGTCCAGTGACCATGACCTTATTTGTTTTGAGTTACATTGTTTCAGCAATCATGCTAGTAGTGACAAAAGAATTCTTGATTTCAGCAAGGCTAACTTTACTCGTGCTAAGGAGCTTTTAACCATAGATTGGGCGGCCCGTTTGTCTCACTTGGGTCCTGCTGAGGCATGGAGTGTTTTCCGGGATGTTGTTTCTGACACGACAAAGTTGTGCATCCCACTTAAGAAAGCTGTGGTTAAAAATAGGCCAATTTGGATTTCTAGAGAAGTTCTTAGAGCAACTAGGAAGAAACGTAAGTGTTGGCGTCGCTATAGGGCCAGTAAAAGTCCAGAAAACTTAGCAGCTTACAAGAAGCAGGAATTCTTAGTCAAAAATTTGGTAATTGGAACTAAAACTAGGTTTGAAAAGCAGTTGGCCAAGGAGGTTAAGATAAACCCCAAAACTTTTCATGCCTATGTGAGGTCTAAGCAGAAGCTTAAGGAGGGTGTGGGGCCTCTCAAAGGTGATGATAATTCTTTGGTTAGTAACCATCAGGACATGGCTAATTTGTTAAATGACTATTTTGTATCTGTTTTTACCGAGGAATCATCTTTGTTGGGGACGTGTAATGGTTCTGATGTCTCTACTTCAATCAGTTATGTCATTTTCTCAGAGGAACAAGTTCGTAAAAAGTTAAAGAGTTTGAAAGCTAGTAAGGCCCCTGGGCCAGATGGGGTCCACCCAGCTATTTTACGTGAATGCTCCGAGATTTTGTCAGTTCCTCTTTCCATCATTTTTCAGAAGTGTCTGGATTCGAGTTTTGTTCCTACTGACTGGCGGGTAGCAAATGTTACTCCAATTTTTAAGAAGGGGGATCGAAGTAATCCTTGCAATTACAGGCCTGTCAATTTAACCAGTGTTGTGTGCAAAGTTATGGAATCTTTGATTAAGGATAGTTTACTTAAGTATCTTTTAGATAATGAGTTACTTAATCTGTCACAACATGGTTTCCTGCCAAGCAGATCTTGTGTTACTAACTTACTGAGCTTTCTTGAAGATGTCTCTTCATCTCTTGATTCTGGGTATGGCGTTGATGTCATTTACCTTGACTTTTCAAAGGCTTTTGATAAAGTTCCATTAGGTAGGCTAATGGTTAAGCTGCATAGGTTAGGGGTTCAGGGCAATTGTGCTGATTGGATAAATTCGTGGCTTCATGGTAGATCTCAGAGAGTTGCTGTCAATGGTAACTTCTCCTCTTGGAAAGAAGTCACAAGTGGAGTACCACAGGGTTCTGTCCTTGGCCCACCTCTTTTCTTAATTTTCATCAATGATATTGATAGTTCTCTTACATCTCGTATAAGTAAGTTTGCAGATGATACTAAGCTTTATAGGAAAATTAGCATTTTGGATGATGCCTTACTGCTGCAGAAAGATCTGGATAGGTTATTTTCTTGGTCTCAGACCTGGCAAATGTCTTTTAATGCAGATAAGTGTAAGGTCCTTCATTTTGGTCCCAAAAGTTCTAGCTATGATTATAACATGAATGGTTGTGTTTTAAGTAATGTCACCTCTGAGAAAGATCTGGGTGTTGTAATTACTGGGGACTTAAAGTCATCAAAGCAGTGTGCAGCCACTGCTGTAAAGGCTAATAGAGTGCTTGGATTGATCAAGAGGAATTTCATCAATTTTAGTAAGGATATTGTACTTAATTTGTATAAGCAGTTGGTAAGACCCCATCTTGACTATGCAGCTCAGGCTTGGAGTCCCTTCTATGAAAAGGACAAGTTTGTTTTAGAGCAGGTTCAGAGGGGAGCCACTCGCCTCATTCCTGAGGTGAGAAATTTGCCCTATCATGCTAGGCTTAAACATCTTGGGCTTACCACCTTGGAGCTGAGAAGGATTAGGGGAGACATGCTCCAGGTTTTCAAGTTCCTTTGTGAAAGAAATCCCCTGCTGACTTGTAGTTATTTAAGGGTTCAAGGTAATTCTCGGGTGCGTGGGCATTGTAAAAAGCTTGAAAAGCCTTTTGCAAGGCTTGACATTAGGAAGTTTAGTTTCTCCCATAGAGTTGTCAAAGAGTGGAATTGTCTACCAGATTGGGTAGTTAACTCCCCCTCAGTTCACTGCTTTAAGGTTAACATTGACAGGTTTTTCCATGGCTGTGGTAGAATCTGATTGTTTGGGGCTGTAGTCAAGCTTTGGTGGTTTGACTTTTGATTAGGGCTTGGTCTTCAGGGCATCTTATGGGGCCTTGGCCCTCCTTTGCCCTTCAACCTGTTATGTTATGTTATGTTATATTTTTCAAACAACATCAAAACCAAATATTTGTCATCATATTTTTGATGTTTAATTTTGTTAGCATACAAAGAAAACTCCCTGCAAGAACTAGCCTAGGCCTAACTTGTTTTTTTCCGTGACAGTGTGAGTCAGTTACAGACACACACCATACTGGATAGTAGGGCCTTTCACAGAAAGATCTTTGGTGTACGGAAATGTACGCCAACAAATTTGGCTCCTACAGGGAAAGTTACATTAGTTGGCATTGAATTGCAGCAATTGGTGTGACGTGTAATTCCAAACACCTCCACCTTGGCATGACTCTTTGGTGTATGGCAAATGTACTTTCAGGTGTGGGACACACACATGTGAACAATATAGGGACAATTGACTGTCGGGGGGGACGGCACTAAGAAGCTTCCCAAAATTGGAAAGTTGTATACTCAGTGTACCGTCGAGTGTGCACCTAATTTTTTGAAAAATAGGAACCTATGTTAATGGTTATAATGGGCAAAAACAGTCACTGGGAGATTAAACGTAGAACTCAGAAGAGATCACAGTACGGAACCATACCTCCCAAGTGACCTGCATTTTGCGGGTTTGACCCGCATTTGAACACTCAGACCCGCACAGAAAATTGTATCCCATTCTCACAGCACATTCAACTATACAATGCATTGGCCTAGGTACAGACCTATTTGCTGTTTCAACATCGCTATTGACTGAGCTTCCCAGCAGGTGTGGAATACAGGCTTTGAATTAAACAACAATCATGATGGCCATTGCCGTCTTACATTTCCTTTTTGCTGTGATGCCCTGGTAAAATGGTTAAAATTCACAGCCAAAGTTGCCGTTGTGCCCTCCGCAACTGGCTGACCTTATTGAGGAGTTCTAACTTATCACTAAAATGCAAGTAATACATGTTTGGTAAACATACATACAAACTCAAAACTCCAAAAACTCTGCGCTTCCTACATAAAAAATGCCACTTTCTAAATTCTTTCTGTGTTAACAATGTTACATATGCCTTGCAATACAGCATTACACAAGCTGAAGCTACAAGCAAGTCTTTGTAAAAAGCAATGGGCCAATCACAACTTGCGATACGGCCATCGATGGTCAATGGAAGGTTAGTGTGTAAAAATCCTCACATTAAGATCAAGTCACGTCGATCATGTGCACACTGTACTGCACTATGGTGGGAGACTTTCGTTTCCTTTGCTGCATGTGTGGATACTGACTGTGGTTTTCTGTTACATTTTGGTCAGGGCCGAATGGGTTTGTTTGTTTCTCAGGGTCTGTTCATACATGCAGTACTAAAAAAGCTCACATGCTACACACACTGCTGTTTTATGTTATTTCGGTAAGCAATGCAATTTGTTCTGTATGGGTTGTTCCATTTATTTGGAGGCCAAGTTGTGACATGACATTTTTGGTCCCTTATCCATGTCTCTTGTTTATGATACAATATTTTAATTTGTCTTATAATACTAATCTCTAAACTAATGAGTAGTAAGTTCCAATCAGGGGTGCAGGAATTATTTTCATCCTCAAAATGACCTCATTTTGGAAAAAGAATAATATTTCAGGTGTAAAGGGGACACCAAAACACTTTTACCCCATTAATACCATAGATGGGTCTCCTTCATAGCACTTAAGCGTATAGGTAATTTGAACTTTCCAAAGCCTAAGCAGTCATTCATATCTCAATTCATACTTTTATTTCAATTGTGTGGTACAAAAACATTTGTTTCACATGTAAACAAGATAGGGGGACACCAAAATAGATTTCCTAATATTTCAAATTTTAAAGCAGCAGAATTTTACAAAGTGTATGTCAAATGCCATATCAAAAAATTTAATTCCACAAGATATTTCAAAATAGGAACTTTGGCAAATAAGTTTTATTTCAACTGTCAAGTTTCACAACGTAAATTTTTCAGGGGACACCAAACTAGTCTTCAAAATTGAAAATGGTCTTGTGCTTTTAATATTTGTTGAAATTTCTCTCTAACTTGTTTACTGCATGAGGCAGTGCCAAGGCCTCAACAATCTACAAACTACTCAAGAGGATTACTGCATTTTATAAGAACAATCATATTGGAAAAGGAGTGAGAATGTTTCACGTGTAAAGGGCACACCAAAGTTTACAGAGAAACATCTTTTATAAAGTTCTTTCAATTGATGAAATATCAACATAACTTTAAAGTGTATGTTTTGTTGACATAATTTATATGTTATCAACAATTGTATGTTGAAAACTTTACAAAATACTGTATGCCTTTAAACAGGGGAATTCAAATTTTGAAATGGTAACTCTCAATGTCACAATTTTTGGTCTAAAAATGGCTTAATTTAAGCTAAATTTTCACCAAAATGTGAAGATTTACTCCATTGACACAAATTTTGCTGTAAGTACAGTAAATAATCACCCTTAATTGTAGTGACAAAATAATAACACACTGGTCACTTACCATCATGTGAACTGAAGTTGCATGGCAGTAGCCTTTAAAAGTGTATTTTTACCATTGGCCCCCTAATTTATGGAACTACCCTTGTGTATGATGCAAATTATTTTGCAAATAGTGTCAAATAGTATTTAAACAAAATCAGTCTGCAACTGAAATTGAGTCTTTCAAAATGTGCTTATGACCTGTGCATCTCCAATTTGAAATTTATATCAAAACATTGGGACAAGAGAGTTTCCAGGGTTTTAGCCAATCCCTTCCAGTCTAAGTTAGATTGCACGGTGTAAGTTCTACAATTGTGAGCCGTCTGAGAGGCAATCCGTGCATCTAAGACCCAGGATCTTGGGTTAGAAAATCTCTTGAGTTGGTGTTTGGTAAATTTGTTATGTTTAGAAATTGCTGTCGTGCCCTTATTGAATTTTTTGAAATGGCCGTAACGCCCTGACTTCCTCCCTTGATGCCCTCAAAAATGGAAAGTAAACAAATGCCCTTGAGATCTGAAGTTGGAGGCCTACGAATATATTCCTTTCACTGAGAAAAATGGAGAAATAACATCGTGTAATGCCATGTTCAATAGCAAAAATGAATGCCCACTTTGCGAGTTAGAGACAGGGCTTGTCCCAGAGTTACCCATCAAACAAATGTTCTGGACTGTCTTGACAGTTCTATGCGTTCTTCATTGTGTGTTTTCATGGCTAGAACACCATGTGAAATGTACAAAGATATATACTGGAAATCACTTGCAGCATGGTACAAGCATGGGTGACATAATATCAGGTTGGGAACATTTCGGGTTTGCAAACTGCACTAAAATTTGCTGTACTGCAAAAATAAAGCTATGGTACTGGAAGTAGCAACTTAAGACTAAAGAAAAGGCAAAAGAGGCTCTGACAGGCCTCGATTTTCAGAAAAATTTATGGCTGTCCTTCGGGGAACCAATTCAGTATTTTTAGTTGTCCTTAAGAAAATTTGGTTGTCCAAAACATTTTGTTCAAATATTACTGTACAAAGCATTAATATAATTGGTCTAGAAGAATGAAAAAGATATGACTTTTGCAAGACAAAAACACTTGCATGATGGAAAAAGTTGAAAAGAGTTGATCAGTCAACAGTATATACTTCTTCCATCAGATTAAACCAAGCTGCTTGAATATAGTTCATTGTTAGAGAAAAATGGTTGTCCATCGGACAACCAACTTTTGGTTGTCCATAAGGAATTATAGTTGTCCCGGACAATCAGACAACCACGAAAATCAAGCCCTGGGCTCAGGTAGATGCTTTCATGACTTATTACACACATGTCACTTACTTTTCACCTTACTAAAAAGATATCTGTGTTGTTAAACAAAAAAGTTAAGCTCCTATGCAGTTAGTATCTTATGTATCGGGAAAATTCGGAATTAAGAAATGCCATCTTTGGCCATAATTCTTTTTGCAGTGTACAAACATGGCTATGTCCCTCTGTAATAATTTGTTACACGTAGGTAACATTATTTCATTTCACTTCACTTCAGAGTTCAGACAAATTTTGTGTTTCAGTATTAGCTAGTACAGTGGCATGGCCAATGGGGGCCAGGTGCCCCCTGGAAAATCTTGTGCCTCCTGTGTGCCCCCCTCCCCCCCCCACTGAGATTTGAGATTTTCAAAAATTGATGGGACTTCTGTAGTCAGACCTTGACTAGAAAATTTTTAAGATTTGATTGTTCTTTTGACAAGTTCGTCTGAAAATATCACCAAAACATAGGCAAATGCCATTTCTGGCTATCTGAGGGGTTTTGTGTTTGGGTAACCATTCAGGCAGGATTAGACCTACATCTTTCCTTAAAGGGGAAGTTTAAGCAAAGATTTAATTTCATACATGAAAGAGAAACAAAATCTACACAGTGTGGTGAAAGTTCCATTCAAATCCGACACGTATGTATTGAGAAATCAGTAAATGAAGTCAGTAGATTTGTGTTCAAAAGTTAGTTTTAGGGCAGTAGAGCTTATATCACTTCCTCACATTGACAAGGAATGCTTTGTTTTCCTTTGTTAATCAGACTGTTGTGTTGACCTTGAAGTAAATAGGGAGTATGACCTCCCTGTGCGGGATGCAAAATTTGTAAAATTCTCATGCCACTTATGCAATCACATTTTTATAATATGGGATTGACCGTTGAGGAGAAAATCCTGCATAAAGTTTAAAGGGAAACAAAAGACTGCCCATTAATGTGTGGATGTGATGTCATATGTGCTTGCTTCAAGTTCACTTTTTGTTGAAAATGTGAAAAGTTTACCTGTTCATATCTTGAAAACCACACATCAGATTTCAATGCAAATTTCACCAAAATGCTTAGAATAAGCACCCCTCTAACATACCAAATCCTGTTGTGTCCTTAAACCCTTCTTTTAAGAGAATCACCTTTAACTGCACATCAAATTCTTTCTCTTTCCCTTTCTAGTTCAGCTCCCCTTCTTCCCATCTTGAAAATATCAGCCAGACCCCCCCATCCACCCTGTTGGTAGAAGTTTCACTAGATTTGTTACCAATAAAATCTTACTTGAAGTTGCGTTGGAAGTAATTTTTAGACCAGTGTAACAACAATTGAATTACCCTTAAATTACAACCATAATACCTCACAAACACTTTAGACATAGGAGTTTCTAGGGGATTTCCTCCGTGGACCCCACTGGGACTTACACTGAACTGTCCAGACCTACAAGTGTCTCTCTCTGTAGTTATCTTCCCCTTTTTCAAAATGTCAGCTGGATCCACTCTTGGCAGTTTTTTTACCAAAAGTCTGATTATTTGAAATTACCCTGGAGGTAATTTTCAGACCAGTGTTAAGTCAATAAAATGAACCTTAAATAATAACTCCAGTACCTCACAAACACCCCAAAGCCCAGAAGCTCTGGACCCCACCAGGGGCCCTAAGGCCTATCCCTGGACCCCACCTGATAAGCCTTACAATTTGGGCTGAGTAGCTCCTATGACAGCATGAGTGAAGTCTGGCAGTTCGCCCCTTCAAAATTGTTGTGCCCCCCCCCCCCCTTGAATGGAAAGTCTGGTGATGCCATTATTACAGAAAACATGACAGATTTATTGGAATGAGGCACAACAAATTCCCTGTGTCTTAAATTATCAGTTTTCAAAAAAAAAAAAAGGATCTGGCTTCCTCCCCAAAAATGTGTCAGGTGCTAATTCTTTACAGACCCCTAGCTTGGGTGAAAAAGTGGCAGGGTGAACACAGCTTGGGGGAACAATGTGTACACATGAAGTCTGCTTAAGGGCCTCTGAAGGGGGTCCAGGGGGCAAAGCCAGCAGAAGCTTCTGGGCTTTAGCTACCTCTGAACTCAGAATCTGGCATTCTTTTGTTCTTTCAACACCAAAGACTGAAAAGAGTCTGAGGGCTGGTTAAAAAAGGGACAGGGTGGAAAAAGGAAATCAAAAGAGGGGGCAGGGTGGGAGAAAAAGGGATGGGGTGGGCCGCCCTTGTGAAACAATGAAGCTAGGAGTCTGCTTTACTAAATTTTTGCTAGTGGCCAAGTCCTATCCATTTAAGTTGTAAAGCTTTAAAACTTCAAAACTAATCCAAACTGGGGGGGGGGCAAAAATGAATAAATGTGTGAAGTTGGATAAGCTACTAAATTGCACAAGGTATTAATAAATTGGTGTGAGTTAATGTCAAGTTTAAAAAAAGCAAAGATGTAAAGTACACATTAACTGACTTAACTATGATTTCTTTATTCATGGAGGTCAACATCAACACTTCTACTCTACCAACCATATCTCCTGGATAGGATAGAAAAGAGAATGTGCTTTATCATTCATTGTCACCCCAGTATTGGTAAAGGAGATGTGTGTACTGCATCAGTTATTCTCATATTCTCTATGAAGCATCATTTTGGGTGATCTCTGAGCTTGGTCTGTTTGTCATCACAGTATGATTAGTACTCAGTTTGTTAGGACCCTGCATGATCCCAATCCACTTGTCTCTGGGGTTGTAGAGTACGCCCATGGTATTCCCCAACTGTCATAAGAGGCAACTTGTCTGAAATACATCTGAGCCATGTTTGAAATGAAACTTGAACTTTGTCTAAAACCACTTTGAACTTTATTTTTATCAAGCTGACGCTATAGGCTCGTAACAACTTGAGATTCATAGAATACTACCTGATTAACTAACACTAGAATTTCATTTATAACATTATTATTGGTAAAATTTGGTCCTGCCAGATTTTAAAACTCCAGATCCAGTACGTCCCTACCTGAACCCACCTATCACTTTGGTCAAGGGCCTCATCAATTTGGATTTCACTTTTGTCCATAAACCAGATTGCCCTAAAGTATTTTTATCTGAAGATATATATGTACTGTAGTGTCAGAACACATATATGTAGTGTGAAATTTATACGACAATAACAATACTGTCATTGTATCTTTACAGACCACTGAATGAGACGGAGAGGAAACATGGCTCATACCGCATTATTGATACCAACATGCCCAAAAAGGAAGTCACGGTTGAACTGGAGAAACATCAGAAGAAGACATACACATTTGACAAGGTCAATCTTTTGGACGATTTATTTTAATTTTATTAAACATTGTAACCGTTGCTGAAAAGTGTTCATTTCCCAGGAACCTTGGGGATAAAACTATTTCCCTCCAATTGCCTAAATTTCCCTCCAGACTGCCAAATTTCCTTGGTACTGTAGGAGCCCCCCTTTTCAAAAAGAGGGTGAGTATAATCCTCCCCCTTGCCTTTTCATTTTCATAAAAATTAGAAAATTGTTGGTATCTTGTTTTCTTCTTTAAAAAGAAGACACTTTTGCAGTTTTTGTTTAAACTTACACGAACAAATGGCCTTTAAACCCTTCAAATTGCACCTTAAAGAGACCTTGATGCGAGCCATTGTACCTACTCCTAGGCTTGAATCCAGTCGTAACTTCATGCTATGACAGCATCAATTTGGACTTGGGTTTTAGCAGTAATTAAGGTGTACCTTAAGTCAAAAAATTCAAAAATACATATTTAAGAGCATGAAAAATGAATTCTATCAGTCCAACTCCCAGCTTCATAGGACATTCCTGAGCTGAAATATCAAATGTTGAAGTTTACTCACTTAAACAAATTGGTCACATGCGCCATAATTTGTGAATTTCTTGTTGTACAACTCACATAACATGTTTTGTTTCCCTTTGTAATTAAAAATGTTTTTATGACCTTGAACACTTCCTGTTTGCTTGCATAGCGTGTTGCAAAAGGAGGGCTTAATTAATTACATCACCTCATAAGAGTAAGAGTGCTATCACACCTTGGTACAAGGTGAAGTAACCTCCAGAAAAACAAAGAAATACAAAGATTGTAATTTGAGTAGTACAAGAATGACATCACAAATTATTGTGCAATGTACCATTTTAATTTAAGTGAATAAACTTCAACATTTGATATCTCAGCTCAGGAATGGCCTAGGAAGATGGGAGTTGGACTGTTAGAATTTATTTTTCATGGTCTTTAATATATATTTTTAAATTTTTTGACCTTACGTACACTTTAATTAACCTACCCCCCTTGTTTGCATTTCTGGTGGAATGCCTCCATAAATGGAAACAAAGACATGATTTGCAGCCACACTTCAGTTATTTATAGTTTCTGCTGGGGGAGGGGGTCTACAATAGCTTTTTTGCTGACCCCACAGCTTTACCTACAGTCAGGGTTGCAGCCAGAAAGATATTTATGAGTATGTGATGCAAATGGTGTTGTAGACTATCTTAGTGTATCGCTGCAATCAATAAGTCAGTTCAGTAATTCATTTTGGTGGTGTGCACATGCACACATCCTTCAAAGGATCGAGATGAACAAACCAATCCCACACCTACAACACGTATTCCAAAATTTGAGTTTACATGAAAATTTGGTGAAATCATTCTTTCTTAATCCATCCATAACGTAAGGAGGGATCTCACATGCAGTTTTGTGCCATGGTTTGTGTCTTGATTGCCTATTTTGGTGTAAAAATTTGCATTTTAATTTGCCGTAAAGTAGCACTGAGACCCCTTTTTTTGTCAAGTTGGTAAGACACTTAGATAACACTGTATGCACGTACTGACAAAACAGTGGAACGCTGTACGCTACGTGCTGAGCTCGATTTGTAAATCCCACACTGTGCCCCAAAATTCCATGTGGCAACAAATTACCGAACTTGCTTATTGGTGTGAAGCATGTTCACAAAAGTTTGTCAGCAATACTGTATGCTTCTCATATAGCCTGAAATGGCACTTGCTGTGTCTGTTTCTCATTTTACAAAATTGAAGCAGTTATACTTTGGGGTTATTTTCTTGGAAAAGTTGAGAATAACACTGGAAGGTGATTTAGTGATAAATTCCCAGCTGGTTATGGTAACACCAGAAATTTGTGAGGGTTACACGTAGCTGGGGCTATATTTTAGGATGAGTAAGGTCAGCAAAAACCAGTGTGGGTTTGTTTGTCTCTCTCAACAACCCCTATGCTGTAGCTACAATCCTACTTACATCAAGTTTTTATGAAGCTTATAACTGAATAATTTTGATTTCAGGTCTTTGGACCCAAGGCTAAGCAGATAGAACTTTATAAATCAGTTGTCGTGCCAATTCTGGATGAGGTGCTTATGGGATACAACTGCACCGTTTTTGCGTAAGTCTTAAGCAAACATTTTGATATTCTGAGCTGAATTATGGGGTCTGACAGTCTGTATTTGTTGCACATGAGGCAGGCAGCAGGGCTTTTGAATGCTTAATTGTAGGTTTTTTAGAGCGATGGTGTTGAAAAGTGTACACAAACCCATGAAAGTGATATTCTGTTAAAAGTATTAAAAAATATCTACTCAACCAATACTTACAGTACCTCACCTGTTTCACAAATGGAAAATTGGCAATGCCTTGAGTAAGTGACACTGTAATGCAACAAATTCCTGCCTTTAGACACACCCTTGTTTCAATATCAGTTGAATTTTGTTTATATTGTGTTTGTTGAGCTTCCTCAAAGGTCAGTCATTTTAGGAGGCTACCACAAATGAATCAGAAGAATGACTGAATCAACATCTTTATGTCGGGTGGCAACTAACTGAGCAGTTTAGGTCACATTTGCCATCTTTTGAATAACCAGTTCAGACAAGAAAATTTTAAATTGCTCTTGGATGAAAGCACACCTTACTTTGACATGGACAGGGATCAAACCCCTGACTAGATGGTTGCTAATCACATCATCATTTTAAATACTGCTCATCGACCAACACTGGTTATCAGGGCTGGAAAAAATGTAAATTTCACTGCAAGCAAATCAAATTTCCCAGCAAGCATATCAAAATTTCCCCCAGACTTCACATGTTTGCATACAAAAGTAGTCAAATTTCCCTCCAAATACCAAAATTTCCCTGCAATGAGCTTCCCAAATTGCTGGGTTTTTTCTCAGCCATGGTTGAATTGTGGATGTTATGTTAATTTTGGTGTCTATCATGTATCTATTCTGAAGGTATGGACAAACAGGAACTGGAAAAACGTTCACCATGGAGGGAGAGAGAACTCCAGATGAAAATCTCTCCTGGGAAGAGGTAAGTACTATAAGAGTTAATTGGTTTAATTAGGTCCTGGGAAGAATTTTTCTTTAGCTCATAAATGTTGTAGGTAATTTCAGTGAAAATTTTGCAGAAAGAAAGAATACAGATTCAGATATAAAATAAAACCATGGACTGTGTTAAAAATTTGGAGAAGGTGAGGCTTGTTTCTCTGATCCTATTTAGAATGCTCAGAGTAAAATTGGGCAACACATCTTTTAAAACACAGATGGTGCCTAAGAACTTCACAGAGACTGTCAGCTGGAAACAAGTGTTCAGGGCTCAACGTTTGGTTTAAAAACAACTTGCCCAGTGAGCATTCAAGAATTTCAAAATTCACTTGCCCTGATATTTTATTTCCTTGCCCTGGACAATGGGCAAAAGCTTATGTTGAGTCCTGGTATTATTTCCAGATAAGGAGGTCAAATTTTAACAATTTCTTTTACATATGATTTACAAACCCTTTCGCCTACCAAAAGTTGCTGTTACTTTAAATGTAGATATTGTCACTGCAAACTACAATGTAAACATTCGTTTACAAAAATTCTTAATTAGCAAAGTTGTTTGATTGACATCAAATTAAAACAAAAAAGACAGCCTATATGTTACACACCATGTACTACTGAAAGTGTTTTTTTTTTCACATTTAGGCCCTAAAGTTTGCTATGATATCCTCTGAAATAATTTGAAATAGGATCGTGTCTGGATAAGGATGAGTTTCAGATAGGACTTCATGGGAGGGGCTAGAATTAAGTAGACTGGTAGAAGTGGGATTGTCTGGAGTGAGGTCTGAAGAATAACCATCTTTAAAACTTTTTGCCTTCATTGCAATGAAATTAATTAGGAGGAGACAGGGATGTGGTGAACATTTTTCAAAAAGAAATTTAACTTCAGAGCACACTCATTGTGCAGTACAGTACTGTATATGTATGTGCTTTAGGAAAGTTTTGTGAGAGGAATCTGTTCTTAGCCTTTTTGGAAAATTTAAATTACCCAAGCAGAATAAAATATAAATCTTGGAGGATGGCAACATTCATAGATAAAGTTCTGTTTCTTTTTGGTATCCATCTTTCAAATTAAATGAAATGAAATAATGCATTTAAAGTGCATCAACATATTAAACATAATATTAATAGAGAAACAACTTTAAAAGAAGGGTTTAAGGTCACATGATCAAAGTTTGGTATGTTAGAGGGGCATCTCCTGTCATGCATTTCAAGAGTCATAGGAATCACATCTTTTGAAATTCTGGACCAAAATGGTGTTATTTACCTGCAAAGGAAAGAAGAAATGAATTACTTTCTGTGAGAATTAAAAATTCCTTTTAAGCTACCATACTGCCATATTTCGAATAATAGTTTGTATTAGAGTTGTAATGAGTTGCTCAATTTGCAGTCAAATCTGCTCTTCACTACTTTTAATGGACCTCAAGTAGAGTCAGTGACCTGAGTCACTGTGTTTCTTCTGTTTGGAAAATTATGATATAATATCTGGAGTCAATTTCATTTGTCATTTTATTTCATAATACGTTTGGGTAATGTGAGATCCCGTTTGCGCAGGCGCAGGCAGTACGTTTCGTGCAATTTGCAGTGACAGTCGAATTACAAATCGAGGAACAATTTCTACCAAATCGCACGTAGGAGTTCTTCAAGTGATCAAAAAATCGACGTATCGGTGAACATAAAAGCATAAAACGGTCACTAGAAGTAAAAAAGTGACTCTGTGGGTGAGGATTACCTTTCACAATGGATTTGAGCAAGGATGGCTTTGCCGCCGAAACTAGTAAGGAGCCTAACAACGAAGCTGGCTCATCACACAGTATCGTTACACAGAACGATGTGCCTTCGGGGCCTAGTGTTAAGACGTTCAAAGGAGCGTCGAAGCCTTCCCAAAAGGGAAAGAAAATGAAGGCTAAGACTAGCACCGCTAGCAAAAACTCTGCTTTTAGCAGAAATACTCAATCTGCCACTGGCAAAAATGCAAATCTGCAGTCATCGAACACTTCTAGCACTGCTAGGACTGCTAATGACGATAATGTCAACATTGCATTGGGTGAGGACAATATCAACGCTACGGCTAGGCTTGATAGGCTAGAACGCCTAATGGAAGGTTTCTTCAGCACAATGTATAATCAAGATGACGAGATTGCCGGGGAAGTGTGTGAGGTGGACACTGTAGATGAGTCAGATGAATTTGATGGGCCACAGGCCCAAGAAGACAAGCAGCAAAGTGATACTGCTGGTGTTCAGACTACCCAAAGCCTTGGCTTTGCAGCAAGGTTTGCTAACCAAGACAATGTGGGAGAAAGCATTAACACAGGCTTAGCATCTAGTGTTAACTATCTCATAGCCTCTAAACTGGAGGAAAAGCAACTTAGTGATACACTTGATAAGTACCCCAAGCCGGCGAACTGTAACCATCTCGTGGTTCCTAAAGTCAATCTCCTAATGTGGGAAAATCTTAATACTAAAACTAAAACTCTGGACCTGAAGTTGCAGCGCTGTCAAAAGCCATTAATTAAGGGACTGACGGCTCTGTTAGTTTCGCTGGGAAACGAAGAACCATCCGAACAACAGCAGGATGCAATTGCCTTACTGGCTAATGCCACCTTTGAACTCAATAACATTAGGAAGGATTTAATCAAGCCTGATTTAAACCAGCGATATGCCCAACTTTGTAAGCAATCTACTCCAACAACAGAATGGCTCTTTGGAGATGACCTCTCCAAACGTGTAAAGGAGATGGACGAGGAGCAGAAAGCAGTAGGAGTCATGTGATTTTCCAGAGGGAAGTATGCGCCTAATTCCAGGTACAACCCCATGAGAGGGAGTATTGTGCCAAGGCAGGACCGCTATCAACGAGCAGGTTGGTTGCCACATGGAAAGTTTCAGATGCCTAGGACCCAGGTTCCTTTTTTAGGGGCATCGAAAACCAGTTTCCCAAAAGCCTACCCGATAATACGAACAAATCAAAGGGAAAGCAACAAAAGGAACAAACCACCAGTGGAGAACCGGTCCAGGAGGATGTAACTCCGGCACACTCCGAAAATAGCACTTACAAGGTAAGTGCATTATTACCTGAAATTAATTTGGCTTACAAAAATATCAATTATTTAGGTGGTAGACTACAAATGTTTCTTAAGAGGTGGGAGCAACTTACAAGTGATAGCTTCATCTTATCAGCCATTAAGGGCTACAGACTTGAATTTGAGAACGGGGTACCACCCGTACAATTGCAAATACCGGCACCTTACAAGCTAAATCCCAAAGAGGTGGAGGCTGTTACAATCGAAATTGAAAGGTTATCCTGTAACAAGGTTATTGAATTGTCCCTTGAGAAAGGTGGTTTTATGTCAAATATTTTTACTAGGCCAAAGAAGGATGGTGGATTTAGAATGATTTTAGATTTGTCAGCCCTCAATGAATACATCAGTTACCACCACTTTAAAATGGATACACTGGAAACTGCAACAAGTCTTATGTCAAGAAATTGTTTTATGGCATCCATTGATCTGAAGGATGCGTATTACTCGATACCGATTGGTAGTGAAGATAGGAAATACTTGAAATTTGCATGGCAGGGCAATGTTTGGCAGTTCAGGGCACTACCTAATGGACTAACTTCAGGGCCGAGAATTTTTACGAAGTTGTTGAAACCACTACTCTCATACCTTAGGAAGATGGGTATAATGGTAGTAGCATACATTGACGACACCCTAGTAATATCAAAAACCAAAGAACAAGCTGCCTTAGCTGTTAAAGAAACAGCCAAAACCTTCTCAGAATTGGGCTTTATAGTTCACCCAACCAAATCGGTAATTTCCCCAACACAAGAAATTGTCTTTTTGGGGTTCATTCTGGATGCAAAAACAATGCAGGTCAGGCTCCCACAAGAGAAGAGAGAAGAAATCAAAGATATCTGAAGGAAATTGTTGGCTCAGGACCAACACACAATACGATTTGTTTCTGCAGCATTAGGTAAATTAGTAGCTGCTTTCCCAGCAATTCAGTATGGACAACTGCACTACAGAGAGCTGGAGAAAGACAAAACCAGAGCACTAAAATTAAATTATGGCCATTTTGATAGAAAGATGAAGCTATCACTCTTTGCTAAGCAGGATATTTTGTGGTGGTTGCACAATGTTGACACCGCATTCAGATGTATTGACAGAGGGAAGCACAACATGACTCTAACAAGTGATGCATCAGGGCACGGTTGGGGAGCAACTGATGGGACCTGTCAAATAGGGGGAAGGTGGAACCCCATAGAAATGTGCCGTGCCGAAAGAAATGAAATAAATTACTTGGAAATGCTAGCTTCATTTCTAGCTCTACAGGCCTTTTGCAAAACAAAGGAAGACATACATGTCAGGTTAAGATTGGACAATGTTACAGCTGTTGCCTACATTAACCACATGGGTGGTACAAAGTCTCAGGCTTGCAATGAGATGGCCAAAACAATGTGGTCTTGGTGTATTTCCAGGACCATTTGGATTACAGCAATATACCTGCCAGGGCCTGAAAATATAGTGGCTGATAAAAAGTCTAGGGAATTTAATGACAGTTTAGAATGGCAACTTAATACTGATATTTTTGATAGGATTTGTGCAGTGTGGGGAACTCCAGATATAGATCTGTTTGCCACAAGAATTAACACACAATTGGAAACTTATGTTTCATGGCAACCTGACCCTGGTGCAAAGGCAGTCGATGCATTTACGGTTGACTGGCAGAAATATTATTTCTATGCCTTCCCTCCCTTATATTACGATGCCTGCTGAAAATTGAACTTGATAATGCTGATGGGGTCATGATTGTACCAAACTGGCCAACACAACCCTGGTTCCCCTTACTACTTAATATGCTAGTAGATACGCCATTGCACCTCCCAGCAGGCCCTGGGTTGTTGAAGCACCCAATCTCAGGGCAGCAGCATCCACTACATAATCACTTATCTCTTTTGGCTTGCAGATTGTCAGGCAATCCCTTGAAAACACAGGACTTTCATCACAGGCTACCAAAATCATCTTGGCGGCATGGAAACCATCGACAACAAAACAATATGACGGGTACATCAAAAAGTGGTTGGAATATTGTGGGGAACGGAACATTAATCCCTTACAAACCTCTGTGAACCATATTTTAAATTTTTTTACACAAATGTTCCAGTCCTGTGGTTATAGTGCACTCAACACTGCGAGGGCTGCGCTTTCCGCTTTAGTACAGTTAGGAGATGGCTATTCTATAGGCACTCACCCCCTTGTTACCAGATACTTCAAAGGTGTTTTTAATTTGAAGCCACCCCTACCAAGGTATACCCAAATGTGGGATGTGAAGATAGTCCTCAACTACCTCAGAAAAATATCACCAGCAGGAAGGCTCAGTCTCAGGGATTTGACCCTAAAGACAACCATGCTGTTGGCTCTTTTAACAGCTCAACGCCAACAGACACTATGTAAATTAAATGTGGAGGATATGCAAGTTAAGCAAACAAAGTTCATATTCCACGTAAAACAACTTCTGAAAACAAGCAAGCCAGGACGTGTCGGGACAGTACTTGAACTTCATGCTTATCCTCCAGACTGTCGACTTTGCATTTTTACTTATTTAACAGAGTATCTCAAACGCACTTTGCAGTGTAGAGGAAAGGAAAAACGCTTACTGATTAGTTACAAGAAACCATTCTCAGCAGTAAGTGTAGATACGGTTGCCAGATGGCTTCGAACAGTTATGGAACAAGCTGGTGTGGATACCAACAAATTTAAGCCTCATTCCACCCGAGCGGCTGCGGTTTCTACTGCTCGAGAGGCACAAGTGCCAATACATGAGATACTTTCACAAGCAGGGTGGCAAAATGAAAGGACCTTTCAAAAGTTTTACAACAAGCCATTACTACAGACATCCAAAGCATTCTCGGATGCTGTACTGGAAGCATAGTGGCTACTGTACATAGTGTAGATAGTTCAGTTTATTTTTAGATTTTACATCAAACTTGTTTTACTTATATTTGGAAACGCTTTATATCGAGGAGTTCTAAAGAAGTCAACTCTTTCCTACATGTTCATCATGTAACTTTGTTTACACTGTATATACGTTTAATAGTTGGATATCCTATGCAGATAAAACTGTTAGACCTGTTTGTTTTGATTCCAAGGTTAGTGCTTAACTTTATACACTCTGTTGTGGTGTATCGTTAAGAGATATTGGGTTAATATGCTTGAGTATGAGGCCAGAGCTGCTTTGAAGGTCTCACATTACCCGAACGTATTATGAAATAAAATGGAAAGATTAAACGAGTACTTACCTTGTACGAAGTTTGATCTTCATTTTATGAAATAATGTAAGTGAGAGGTAATGTGCCCACCTCTCCCACCCTGTTCGGAATACTCAGCCTTACAAAGACAAGTGTCACCATGATGTTACTCTGTCCTCATACATCATCTTTTAAGACTGCCTGCGCCTGCGCAAACGGGATCTCACATTACCTCTCACTTACATTATTTCATAAAATGAAGATCAAACTTCGTACAAGGTAAGTACTCGTTTAATCTTTCCATTAGTTCATACTTTGTAACATCCTCAACTTTTTTTAGTCCATTATTGTGGTCAGGTGACCATGCATTGTCCCTGGAAAGACCCATTGTAATGGATAAATGCACTCATCTTAGGCTAATTCATTTTACTCCAGGTTGTGAACTAGGTTAGGTAACTCGGTACCTGTGCATTGGAACAGGATTAAGCACTCTCACTGGTTAACATTCTGGCTGCACCCTTGTGCATTACTTGCATTAAATAACCCTCTCTGATCATGCACTGCCTTTCACTTTGTGCTTATGCATGTTCTGTCATTGTTTCACCTTTAAACGTTCATTTGGAAAAGGAAAGCTTGGTATAAAACAAGCACAATATTACCCATCAAGTTCTCTGTTTTAATTTTTCTTTCAGGATCCTTTGGCTGGTGTCATTCCTAGAGCTATGCACCAAATATTTGAGAAACTTAGAGAACAAAATGTTGAGTTTTCTGTTCGAGTTTCCTTCCTGGAGTTGTATAATGAAGAACTCTTTGATCTGCTCTCTTCTCAAGATGACACCCAAAGGTTGAGGATCTTTGAAGATTCAGCTCGCAAGGTATGATTCGTGAAAGGCTTTGACCCCAAATTGTACTGATGGGTCCATAGGCCATTCAAGACACTTTCTCTCAGTGGTGGGGTGACTTTTTGCCCAACTCCAGATCCCCAACCAGGGCATAATCTGTGCCCAGACTGAGGCACCATGTCTGCCTGAATCAGCAGAGTTTTGGCAGATGGGGGGAGGGGGGGGCTGCAGCCTCTGGCCCATATGGCCATGGTTAGGTCCTAAACCCATCTAGGGATGGAAGGTACAGTTAGGTGGAGGAGCATTTATATGAGTTTGCAAGTTTATGATATACCTTTGATATTTGATGGATGAAACTAGATATGTTTTCATGTGGGGTTTGTAAGCTGTCATTACTTGATTCTTCGGTTGCTTAACAAATGACAAAATATTGTGATTAGCACATTTCAACAAATGTTGTAGTCCTTGTCTTACAAAAAATTCTGCACACTCCCTTTAGTTGAGTCTCTGAAGTCTGCCAAATTATGAAATTCTGGTCGACTGCAAAGTCATTAATCACTGTTGTGAGGTGATTCTTCTCTCCTCTAATTCTGGTCTCAAAAGACCAGTAGTTTAAAGATTCTAAGTGTCACTAGTCGGGAGTGTTGAAGAAGCCGGATGGCTGTGATGGAGTTCCAAAATCACTGTGGGTAGCTACCCAACAATTTAGATTTAAATGCTTTTTCATTTTTGGAAGATCAGATGTGAAAACCATAGATTGCCACATGGTGGAAATCCAGCTACTGTTTCCTTGGCCAGGCTGAATTTGAATGGCTCAAACCCCAAAACTAATTGTTGCTTAGTTTAATTGTTTCAAATTCAGTTGCTTTTATCCTCTTGAAGAACACTGGCTTCTTCCCAGCTTTAAGAATGAAACTGGATCTAGAGCTGTTCTAGGAGAAGCTGTCACAGTCAGGGATTCTGCCAGAAACTCACAAAAAAAGTTGGGGGGTGGGATTTTGTACCGCCAAACCCAAAGTTCAAATTGATGCTGCCCTTAGCCAAAGTTTCAGGTGGGTTGCAAGGGTTCGGAGCAAAAGCTTCCTGCAAGGTCTGTGTAAGGTCTGACATCAGTCTGAAGTGTTTTAAAGACTATTTTTTCATCTAAGTTCAAACATTACTGCAAACATGTCCTCTTCTGAAACAAGAAACCAAGATACAACATTTTTTTTTATTTTTATGGGAATGAATAGGAAGGGGCTTACTTACCTCTCCTGTAAAGGGAATCCCCCCTTTACTCCCTTCAATGGAAATTCTGCCAATTGGATGTTATTCATGACTGCTCTTATCTGGTGATTTTATCCTCTAGGGATCAGTTGTTATTCAGGGTCTAGAGGAGGTGGTAGTACATAACAAAGATGAAGTCTACTCTATCCTTGAAAGAGGAGCTGCCAAGAGACAAACTGCTGCTACCTTAATGAATGCACATTCCAGGTAAATGTCTATAATATGAATATTCATTACTTTGTGAACTGTCAAATACATGGTGGTCACCAATTAGCCCTACTTATTCAAAACTATATTTTTGATTGAATAAACAACTGTGACTGTCAAGTGTAACTTTTAAACACTATCATTTCAACCTGATAAATTTGCTAGCCATTCCATTTTAAGTGGAACTGTTCTGTTTTTTGAGCTTCAAACCCCCCTGCATACGAATGCCAAAAAATGGTCAGAAAAATGTCAAAGCAATAGCTTGGCAAATGGCATTCTTTGCATGCTCTGAAGTGATTTCCACATGCAATGTGAACATTTAGAGAGGAAAATGGAGAAAAATGAGTTTCCCTTTGAATATTGAGCTGAGTGAGATTTTTGCTTATTTTCTGGCAGTGCACAGTGGATCATCTATTACATGACTTGTTTTCTGAGATGATTTTTGTTTTAATATTTGCCCTGGTGTTATTTCATATAAACATGTAGTGTATCATTAAGTGGAATTGTTTAGGAACAGTTTTGAAACCCAATTAAAAGAAGCAATGCAAAAACAATCCTGTTTATCCTAACAGAGCTTTACCTAAAGTCATTCTGCAATGAGTTGAATTTTTATGGTGAACATACACTTTTCTCCTGGGATAATTCTTCTACAAATGTTATCCATGTTTTCAAATCTTTGTTGCAGCCGATCTCATTCTGTATTCTCTGTAACCATTCACATCAAAGAAAACAACATTGATGGGGAGGAACTATTGAAGACAGGGAAGCTCAATATGGTAGATCTTGCTGGAAGTGAAAATATTGGAAGATCAGGAGCTGTCGACAAGCGAGCGAGAGAAGCAGGTATGTGATTAGAAGTTTACATTGAAAATGCTGTCATCCAATTAAATATTATATAAGAGTGTGTTTAGATTTGTGCCACTTTCTTGGCCTTATTTCAATCTCAAATCTTTGCCAAGAGTTAAATAACTACTCACTCTACTTTCCTGGGGAATTTTTGAAACATAAAAATGTACACATAGACATATTTTATACTTTCTATTGATATTATTTTCCAGGTTATGATGGAGCATTTAAGCACAAGTTTCTTGTTTTAGTCTTTTTCCTTTATTCATTTACAAGTTCCAATTTAGTACTATATTTTTATGATGTTGTCAGTTCAGCACCTCATACAACGTTTAAGAGGTCAGTAGTGTAGGCCTACTTGTGTCTTGATATTTATTGGAAGGCTATATTAGTCAAATATTTGACAATTTGAAAAAAGCCTTTACAGTAGCCAGTGATATTTCTGAGACAAAAGGTGACATAGACACCCAAAATTACAAGGCATGCCTTAACAGGGAAATGATAAAAACAAAAGGAATGCAATGGTAAGAAAAGAAAACCAATTAAAATGTAAATAAATAGGCACATGTCTCATGCAGGTAGACTACAACATTGCTACAAAATGCAGGATATATTGTAGGACAACTCATGGACCCCATGTGTTTACTGCTTCCTGCTCACACTGTGTTATAGATTGAAAGTTTGTGATCAGTAAACTGTGAGACTTCCAAAATTTAAATCCTGGTTAAAGGCCTGGCTTCAAATTTCTTGGGGGGGGGGGGGGGAGGGGGGGGGAAAGGGAATGGTTTTAGGATTGCCTTATCCCCAAGCCTACAGTTGTTCTGGTCTTACAGGTATGGCAGCATAATCTAGAGCATTAACCTGTCATTAAGGTGCTTCTTTTTCTTTGTCTGTGGAGATAAACACAACCAGCGCTTTAATTGCCTAGGCTAGAATTTTTTATGAAAATGTCAGTTTTAGAATACTGCAAGACTTCTTTAACACAGCATAACGCTACAAAAGTAATTTTGGACTTTACTGTAGTCTTTGAAAACATTGCTTGCTTTGTTCTTCATCATAGGTAACATTAATCAGAGTTTACTTACCTTGGGTCGTGTGATCACAGCTCTAGTGGAGCATGCACCGCATATACCCTACAGGTGAGTAGGCCAAATAGTGTTTAGAACATGACGAAAACCTCTAAGTCAAATTATATAAACTACAGTTACATCACTTGCTGACTGAAATTTATGGATATTGTTATGTACAATTTCAAGCTTTTTCCAGTCAAGGATATAAGTGGAATGTGCATAATTATGTATACAGATTGGGTATTGTTATGCAAAGCAAAGAAATCTTTATTATTTTTTTAAAGTGTTCTGTAATATTGCAGCAAAAGAAAAAGAAGAGAAGGAAAGTGTAGTTAGGATGGCTGTCAAGCCAGCTAAAGGTTATTTTATTTATGGCAAAAGGTACGGCTGCCATTGATGTCAGTGTAATGACTGCTTAGTGTGAATTCACACTGCATATTTACAAGCAGCAACTGCATAAAGAAACTTAAATGGATCTATGAAAGTTGCTCACTTTAGGCACTACTGTTGTCATGGAATTTCAGTTATATTTCAGATGTCTATTAGAACCCAGTTTTGGCCAAAACAAGGCCTAACATCTTTTTGTATCAATTTTCTGGTAATCAAGGAATGTTGGAGGTATTTGACCTGTTAGCTACCTGGTTTTAAATACATTTGTAGGAACAGCTCTTTCAGAAATACTTGCTGAGCTCTAAAACCTCATCCAACTAATTCATTTTTTATCCTCCTCCTCTCTGCCCCTTCCTTTCCTGTATCAAAATGGCAGGTCTGTTTCTGTTTTGTCTTTCTGCAGGGAAAGTAAATTGACCCGTCTTTTACAAGATTCCCTCGGAGGAAGAACCAAGACTTCTATCATTGCAACAATATCACCATCATCCTGTAATGCTGAGGTTTGTAAAAAGTTGATCTCTGTCATAAACAGTGTGCGATAATTTGCTCATCTTGCTTAAACTTTATGTTTCCATCTTTTGTTGTATTTAATCACTGCCGTTTGGTCTCACAGAGCTTTGTTACTTAGGTGTCCTTGCTCAATGATAAATCATTTTCAGAGACAATCTTTTCAGTTAGCTTTAATTGCATGCTGCATACAATGACAAATTACTTTTCTTATACTATTCTGCCCCTGTGGGCAGGGGTTGTAGAATATGCCCATGGTATTTCCCGCCTGTCGTAAGAGGAGACTAAACTAAAGGGAAATCAAATGTGAACTTTAACAATACTTGACAATGACCATCAATTTGAACTTTGAACTTTTTATCAAGTTAACTGACACTATACAGCTCTGAGCTCTTAAGCTCTGAGTTTGTAAAGAGGTATATACTTATGTAATTTTGATTTTGCGAAATGTGTATTTCAGTCATGGAATGGGAACATGGACTTGAAATTACATCACAGAAAATCACAGAGTTTTGTACTTACATTTTATGACCACCCATGGAGAATTGTGGAATTTAAACTTTTGAAATGCAGAGGGGACTGATGAAGAGGCAATGAAGCAAAAATTTCTTGCCCAAAATTTTGATGTAATCAACAGAGCAAATTTTAACCCAGCAGTCCTTGAATCACAAAAGGTGTTTCACAGGTTTTAAAAGTTCTCATTATCACTGAAAGATGTTCTTCAATTTTCAATATTTTTCTAAGAAGGATTATGAATTTTCCAATAACTGGTAATTGGTTCAATTCAGGCAACACTGACTGATACCTTTGTCAATTGCCCACTACACTTTCTTGAAATAATGGTTGCCATGGCAGTTTAGTAAATTTGTTCCAAGACTTAACATTTAAAATGAATTTTGAGATACTAGATAAAAGGTAAAATATTGCCTAAAATTGTCCAAGTCTTTTGTCTTGCTTTTCCTTTTTGTAATTCAGCCATTCCTTGCTGAATGTCAAAAGTAATAACTGAACAATTTCATGTTTTGTAGGAAACTTTGAGCACTTTGGATTATGCCCATCGAGCTAAGAATATAACCAATAGACCAGAAGTCAACCAGAAATTGACCAAGAAGGCGCTTATCAAGGTTAGTAAAGTTATGGAGGTTTATAAAGAGTGAAGAAACGGATGAAATATCAACCATTTGTCATTTGCTTTCAAGTGTCAATCCAACCTTTACCATCATAGCAGGTTTCAACATGTACTTCTTTTTGAATTACATATTCTATTACCTGCAAACAATAACACAAATCAGACAATCTACTTTGCCTTCACTTACCTCACCTGTTTAACAAATGGACTGTTCTATTTTTGGACAGTCCATTTGTGGAACAGGTGAGGTAAGTATGACTTGGTTTTGAGTTTGCACAACTTGCAATGTGATTGTACAGTACACCAGTATTATACGTTGATGAGGCAACCTAAAATTTTGGCATCTGGAGGGACAACCAAATTTTTGTTGCCACTTGTTCTTGGGACAATTGATTTTTCACCCTAATTTTGAGCCCTGAATGGATTTTTCATGGGAATTGCAATTTGATTGAATTTTTTTAATCTTTTACACTAAATAAGCAGGTACGATAGCATTTAAGTATCCACAGGCCTCTAAACTTATGTTTGCATCTTTAATTGTAGGAATATACAGAAGAAATTGAAAGGCTGAGGCGTGACTTAGTAGCAGCCAGGGAGAAAAATGGAATATACATCTCTGAAGAAAATTTCAGGTAATACATGTTGATGATGATGGTGGTGAAGGTTTTGTTGACCTTAATTAACTCTTACCTGTGTAGCAGGCTGTATGTCATATTCTTTGTTAAGTCATATCCCTAACACCTGTCAAAGGAAATAATAAATTATTTTGGATATTCATTGAGATATGTGGCCTCCAGACTTTTTTAATGTTAGTGAATATTCACAAGAAGACAATATCTGGTCCCATTGAAATCATGCAGTAGCCAATGCCACCCACAGAGTTTTGTTGTGGTATGTCATTGTAATACCCATGCCCTGGTGGAAGTACTATTATTTGTCACTTTTACCATAAGTCAGCTTGGAAGTTACCACCAAATTCCTTCCAGCAATTCTTAACTTGCCCCCAAAATATTAACCCCAAACAAAGTATTACCTTACTGCTTTAATTTAACTTGAGAAAGGACACTGAAGTGCCATTTCCTGCCATCTGGGGGCCATGTTTCATCCAACATTTGTAGATCTGTGCCAATTGATTGTGTTGCTATTCTTAGCAAGTCTTAAATGAGATTTGTGTCCCACACTCAGATTGTTCTGGCTGCAAACTTGAAGGTAACTGTTAACATGATAGATATATCCATTATACCCAAACTCCATGCATACGTACAAGGGATATATGTCTTGTAATGTATGCACTGAACTACATAACGCCCATACAGTATGTATCCTTGTAAGATTGTTGTTAATATATAGGGCTGATATCGGTCTTGATATTGAGACAATGATCTGGCACAATCTGTTTCTTGTATCGATGAATCCGGACAGCACGTGATGGTCTGATTTCAGTGGGCCATAACTGGGGTCCATCACCTTTTAATCTTTCAATTTCCTTTCAAGATATGACTATGCCAGTTTGTTTTGTTTGGTTATGTAGAGCAATGGAAAACAGACTAGCAGCCCAAGATGGACATTTGAAAGACTATTTGGATAAGATTGCAACTTTAGAGGAGGAGATTAGAAAGGTAATTAAATGCTTTAGCAGTATTTGCATGAAATTTATGAAACTCAAGTCAGTTGAAAACAAAATTTTTCCAAGGTTTTGTTTCCCCTTTCATTTTATTGAAATCAAAAGTTCATTCCAACTTTTAAATATAACATGCCAGACTCTTCCTGTGAATTCTCTTTTGCTATTGTTGTAAGAAGAATTTTTGAAGAGTCAAAATTTATTTGTTAATATGGCTGTGAATGTGTAGCGATTAATTGCTAAACAATCGCTTGTGGAATAAATGTTTTTCACAAAGCTACAAGCGATTAATAACAAAACCTGTTTTTTACAGTTTTTTATCCATTTGTATATACTCTGATGATCCCTGGTTTTTGTTAAATGGAACATTCTGGGTATATTTGAACCTTGTAGGCTTCAAACTTTCAGAATAATTTGATTTTACCATGCAAGATAGCAAATACTATTATTTCTGCATTACATGCAGTATCAATCACTACATACTGATTTTTTTTTTTTTGTTGATAAGGTAATTGTGATTAATTGCTAAACGATCCCAAATTTTTTAGGTTAGAAATTTAGTTGTTTTTCTAAATGTTCACAGTCCTATTTGTTAATTCATGAAAGTTGTGTCCAACTCCTGAAGTTGTAGAGATATAAGCAGATAGTTAATGAATACCACATCTGTAACCCAAAGTGAACTTGAAGGGACAGGATTGTCAATGATGATTGCAGGTATTGAAGGCACCATGACAGTCTTCCATTAAACACATTCTTGCAGATAAGCAGGGCAGGACAGTGGAAGCAATTAAATGTTATGAAAAGAACTTTGAATTTTATTGGTATGGTATTAGTACTTAGTGTGTTTTAGTTACTGTGTATTGACTAGTCAAGGTTGGCCTGCACTAAGGCTGTCCTGCCTCAAACTGCCTCAAGACCTCCATACATTTAGTTTTTCTAGCCATAGACCTGGTACTAAGATTCCCCTGTAGTCCCAAACTGCCTTGAGGTCTCCGTACATAAAGTGCTTCAAGCCTCTATTCAAGGCCAGTCCCAGCCTTGGAATACCAGGCCTCCACTGCAGCACCAGAAGTGTGCAGATTGCACTGTAATCTTTGCTCTGCTTCTTTGTGAAAAAGCCATTTTGAAACTTGAAAGTACAGTTCAGCAAGCAGTTACTAGCAGATTGTCCATCTCTTTTTAGTCTCAATGGGATTTGCCAAATTTTCGTAAATATTTTAATTGAATCTGTCAATTGCTTCTTTGGGAAGGGGGTGATTTGTTTTATTTGTTTCTTTTTTCTTTCTTTAAAGGTGAATGAATTGTTTGATGAAACAAAAATGGAATTAGAAGAGAGGACAGAACAATTACAGGTAACCACAAAACAGCTGGAAGACACAACGGATACTCTCGTTGTAACAGAAAAGGTGTGTAATGTGAATGAAATAGGGGAGGTTTAGAAGAGATTTACTTTTTTGTTTTTAATACAAACCACATTAAAGAACTCTATATGTGAAATGGGGGAATTTGAAGTAAGTAAACTGTCAACTGCCAAAGTATGTTAGAAGTGATGGGTATATGATATGTAGTATCATATTCTTAGCTTGCTTTATTTTTACCAACTTTTTCATGTTACCTCATGTCCTGAATTTTGAGGTATGCCAGTGCCATGATTGCGCAATACCACTCTCCTCAGATCACTATTATTGTTGCAATTTTTTGCATATCTAGAACAGGAATTAGAGATAAAAGTAATGCCTGATTTGATGTGTATGTCATTTACAGAGTTTTAGAGCAAACGTCTTCCTAGGTTATAAAAATTCGTCTTTTTCTAACCTTAGAACCTCAAAGATACAACACAAGACAGAGACGAGCAGAAACATCTTGTTCAAAAGCATGTTAGAACTGAGGTCATTTTAACTGGTGAAGCTAAACAGGTTAGTCTAACTTGTGGCAAGTACATATGTATGATATAGGGCAGTTTTTTGAAAATTTGGTTTTTAATTTAGGTGTTTTATGGTTTCTTTGAGCCAGGACTTTTCCATTTTGAGTACAAATATCCATTTCTTGGGGGCAGGAAAGGTCTTTTCAGAGGATATGTAAACATTCTTGGCTAACATGCATGGCTAATAATGAGTGTTCACTTTACTTTTTACTTTACTTTACTTAGAATGTGAAGTTGTAGCATTGATTATCTTTAATATGTTCATTATGTTTTTGGAGGAAAGCGCATTTAAGTTTTTAACCTTCTTTTTCTGCCTTTCTGGTACTCATTTTGTTCTGGTGAAGCTTTGTGATGTACTTCATATTTTTATACTGGAAATAAACTGTCTTCATTGCCATTTTGTTTGAAAATAAGTGTAAAATTGTAAAGTGCAACCTCGTTAGAAGGTCCAGTAGAACTTATGAAAAGAGTCTAGTGTTGTTAATAGAGCTGCTTGTGCAGATAATTACAAGAATTTTTCTAATCTTTATCATTGAATACAAAAGGAAATTTTGCAGTTAAGTCACTGGTGTAGAATTAAAATAGGCTTTGGTTTTAACTGTGTGGGCATGTGCTGAGTCCCCAAATGAATTAGCAGTATCATTACAGGAAATGCCCAGTAGCCAGAATTTACAAAAATTCCAACACAACTGATCCCCTTAACTCTGTGTAGCTCAACTTCCTGGCAGACATTAACCTCATCTTGACTTCTGAGACCTTACAAGTTGAAAGCCACCAATGGATGACACACTTAAAAGCTGTGCTGGGCCAATAGGATGCCCTCTCCCAACAAATCAATAAGGTCAGAGCTGCCAAGTCTTCCTGATTCTGCAGAAGACTTCCTGAAAATTTCACCTCCAAACATGCAAAATATAAAATCTTCCTGATTGAGAACAGAATGTCCCCCATTGAAATACACACAAATCCATGAATTCTTCCTGATTTATGAGGTATATCTTCCTGATTTCAATACCTCAATGTTGGCAGCTCTGTAAGGTGGCCTAAACCTTCTTACCGGAGTTGCTATTGGCAAGTTGGATAAGAGGAGGTAATGGGGAATTCCTGTCATGATCGCTAATATTGATGGTTCACTCTCTGTTTTTTCCAGATAATGAATGCTGCAGACGAAAGCACTTCAGACGTTCGTGGATTACACGCCAAACTGGATCGCAAGAAGAAGGTAGAAAGTGTCAATAAAGATGCCCAGCAGATATTTAAAGAAGACATGACTCAGTATATGGAGAAAATGAAGGAACTACAAACACATAGCTGCAACCGACAAGTGGCCTTATGTGAAAATCTGAAAGACAGTTTCTGTAAGCTACTGTATACAGATCTTTTTGATTTACAGATAATGCTCAGTTTAAATCCAGTTTCTAAATCAGGAACCTGATGTCGCTAAAGAGGGCAAAGCATATTGTCCCCCATTTGCATAACAATTACTGGGCAGTGAGGCCAATTAAACAGAGATTAAAAGGGAAAATTGTTGTAATACAACATCGTTCACTTTTTCCGAACTGTATGTATGTTACTTAATCACAGTTGTAGTGGAATATTTAGTTTTTGAAACCACTGTACATACCTTGGTTAGTAGATGTTTTATTTATATGAACCTGTGACCCTAGATACGCTCTAGATTGTCTTGTACAATATTGAAAAGGTACACATATTTCCAGCTTGTAATTCCAATTCTAAAAATTGTCAGTGTTTTAAGTAAAAGAGTAACTCAATTATCAATGGTTTTATCATACCAGATTTCTGTAACAGCCACTACTTTCAGAGCCTAGCTGACAAAAACTTGTAAATTTTGGGCTTTAAATGGTATAATGGAAAGGTGTGAAAACCATTATGGTCTTTAGAGCTGGTAATTTTTGAGAGGCAGCAAGAAGGAGCTCGAAGGCTCATGATCCATAGACCTATTTCCAAATAGCAATTACAATGGATTGTGGGATAGAGTTTTGGTTGTGCGTCAATTTTCACCACAGTAAAATACCATTGACAAAAATGACAAACACCAAAACTCTATCCCACAATCCTTTGTAATTGCTATTTGGAAATAGGTCTATGGTATCTTTACTTATTCCAGCAAAGCCAAGTTAAATACTTTGGTGAGGTCATCTCAATACCACCATTGGAGAACCTTTGTGAATACTCAGATAGTCTTGAAACAACATTCTGTTGTGCAATCTGGTCGAAATTGGACACATGTTCGAGGATAAGTGTGAATCTGTTGATATGGAAGTTTGATCTTTCTCATGTACATGGATAGCCTTGCCCTGCCCTCATCCCATATCCCATCTTGTGCAGCAAGCACGAACCCTTGTCTGGTGAAATCCTCATAATGAAATATTCTCACTGAAGATAACTTTTTGATGAGGGAAGTTGTCTTAAGCATAGCTGTCATGCTTCATTATTGTACAAGCAGTGAATTTTTCCTATCTATAGAGTGACCCAGGATAGCTTTTCTTGTGGGAAGTTATTTAAAGGAATTTGTGTGTGCCTGATTTTCTCAATCCAGTTATTCATAAGATTTGCTTTTAAGGCAAATAAGCAGTAGCGGTATATCTATATTACCGGTTTTAGTCGGTATTTCCACCTTAGTAATATCGTCGATATGCGTTTTCAAAAATATGGGTATATAGTAAAATCTATATATAGAAGTAATACCGATATTCCCCTACTCACTGAAATACCGATTCAACCAAAATATAGACACTCAACACAAATACTGATGATTAACAGCAGTGACTCATGACAGATATGAGAAAATACCGATACCGAACCACCAATAAACTAAGAGTTTTCAATGAGTAGAGTAGACTAGAGAGCTACGAGATGTTTAGGTTCACCTCTCCGTGACCTTTCCAGTCACAGAGCTATTCGTTCATGTGCTGTGTATGTATTGACGGTCTACAGCTCAGCTCGTGCTGTATACTCAATGATCTGCACAGTGGAATAGTTCAATGCACTTGTTTACGTACATCGGCAGTGTCTGTGTACGCCGGTATATACGTAATGGCGGAATAAGAGTGTCCAAGTTCATGGGCCTATCGATTCAACCAATGTTTTCCAAAAATATTTTTGACTGCAAATACCTGCGTTTCAAAACTTAACAAGTCAATTTCTTTGACATATCAATTAGTCTTACTGTTAGGTGAAATTCAAACTGTACTGTAAAGCCTTCACGATGTGTCCACGAAGGGCGAAAAGAACGTAACATTTTTGCAAAATTCTTTTGCACAAGTTAGATGTGGGAATCCACCGCAGGCTACTACAGTGAACGTTTAAGTCAATGCAGGTTTAGTATAGCAACTCAATCCTTCGTTAGCGCGAGAATTTGCTGCATGTACTACACAACGTAAATGTATACACTGTACATGTGCAAACACGTGGTCGAACAGGCTGTGCATTCCTAGCACATAACCTTGGCTGGATCTGCCCACTTTGATACAGGGGGATTTTTGATACAGAGTTCCATAAGTAATTTATTTCTTTGATAGAATTTTGCAAGTTTTTTAGCCCGCAATATTTTGCATTGCCGTTTAAAAAATGTCATTGGAACTAGGACGGGGCAAACTCTGTAAAACATTGCCGCGTAGAAGATGGGATGTAAAAAATATGGGAAAGTTTTCACATCGCGGACCTGGAAAAGACAACAGCGCAGAGCAGCGAAAGAGCTGCTACGATGCAACAGAGTGCATGGTACCTGGATTTTGACAACAAACAGTGCAGTGTTCGTAGGATCGGACTTGTGGAATAATATTTGAAGTGCGGGTTCGCTCACTGTCGATCAGGCAGTTGACAGAGCTAGAGAGAGGTCAGTTAAGGGATGTGATACCGACTTCTTTCAACTAGTTGACTATAATACCGAAGCATATATTTGATATCCAGAATATCGGTCGGTATTTTAGGTATCAGAGAAACTTTGCAAATATGCTGTCAGAGCTCTAGTGTTTATTGCTGTTTGAATTGACTGCGAGGGCCGACAGGACTGTATGGGAAAAGCTGCCACTAATTAGGAGGCAATTTAGGAGAGTTGGGCGGGAATCCCGTGACAAATAAAATGAAAGAGAGAGAAGTAAGGCTAACACACATTCTAATAAAAAAAAATGTTTATTCATCTTTCCTCTTTGTACACATTTAATTGATTTTTGCCGATCAACATGAAATTGCGAACCTTTGTTTGTCTCGTATATTGACTATGGGGCAAGGAATAACCTTCGAACTTCGCTCCTATACACATAAAGTGTGTGTACCTATTCTGCAAAAATACCGATATTACCGGTATTATCGGTATTTTCGGACCTATATATCGATATTTTTCGTAGGCAATACCGCTACACTTTAAAGGCAAACAACTTACTGTACATGACGCTAGAAAGGTATGCCAAGTTTAAGCCATCCCTAATTGACCGCTCCATAAATCAAGAATCTACCAGCCAGCCTCCTGTTAACTACCATGTTATCAGTTAAGTTGAAAAGGTGTGTTGTTGTATTGCAATGAGACAGATGTTAGTGGTAAACGGTCACTTCTTTGAACAGCCCATTTTCAGTCAATGTACAAGTGTGGGCCAAAATTGAAGCTGTGTAAATAGTTTGAAAACATACTTTGACTGCCACTTTCACATATTTTATTGCCTGCTCTAGATTCGTCATTTGCCAAACAGTCTTCTGAAGTAAGTGAGATGAAGACAGCCCTTAACAGAATGGTAGAGCAAGTCAAAGAGAAAAGTGAGGACATGAAAAATGCCATGGAAACCAATAGACGTAAGAGGAATGACATGTTGACAGACTTGAAGAACAATGCTACAACATTTCAGGTAACTTGTATTTTGTTTGGGGTTTTGGTAGACTTCCTATAAATAACAGCCCCTCAAACTTGATTGGCTTAGCTTGATTGAATGTTGCGGGTAAAAAGTTCAGGGTTTGTACAGATCCTGGAAAATCAGGGAAAACTGAAATTAGAATTTCTAGGCCTGGATATTCTGGGGAAATGAGCAATTTTCCCAAGGTCCTGGAAAAGTCAGGGAATTTTAGTAAGTGGACTTACCATTCCAATTTTGTCATTGTTCAGACACATTTAATAGAAAAAAAAGGAAATATGTGATCTGTCTATTTTTAAAGGTCCTGGAAATAGCAGACATGGTCCTTGAAAGTGATGGAAAAGTCATGGATTTTTTCATTTGGAATTTGTATGAACCATATTTTAGTGTGCCTTGGTGGGAAAAGAGGATGGTTTCAAGAAAAAATATTCTTTTTTGTGTACTTACCGTGTAAAATGTAGCTGTTTGACATTCTTTACGACTGGAATTTGTTCTTTGTCTTTTCCACCCCTTGAGGTCTGAATCTCTGAAATAAACTGTTCACTAGATCTGTTGTTTTAATCTGCACCTCAATGCTATTGCTGGTCTGTTGATAGCTGGTATATCATGCTATAAGCAGCTGTACTTTGTAGTCGTTTGTTTGCAACATTTGTTAGCGCAATGTGGTGTCAAGTTTCATATTTAACACTGGGTAACATTTGATTTCTGGGCTTGAAATTCCATTAAAGCGACATGCTTAGAAACAACAGGGTTTGTAGCGGTCCTTGAAAACCTTGAAAAGTCCTTGAATTTTTGTGAGCCTTGAAAAGTCCTGGAAATGTCCTTAAATTTAAAAATGAGGTCATGAAGTCCTGAAAATGTCCTTGAAAAAAAGTTTTGGAGTGTACAATTTGTCTGTGTATGTTTTACTTCTTACAAGATTTCATAATTAATAGCCGTAATTTTGATCAATCAGGTTTGCTAAAGTCTTAGCCGTTAGCTTGGGGCAGGGGTATCATTGCGGCAGGCATAACCAGCTTCTTCCATCGGCAGTACAGCCTATCATATTGTTAGTCCCTGCTTTGTGTACATAATCATTTGGCAAATTTTAACCTTAGGTCCTTAATGTTACGAGATTACGACAGGAAGTAATCCATGAACTGCAATATTGTATTGCTCAAAGCTCGTGCATAACATGTCAACTGATATGACAACTTTCACATTTGCGTGACTTTGATGATGCAGGAAATCCATATAACTCTGAATTAATTTTTTTTTTTGGGGGGGGGGGGGAGATAAATGCCTGCATGAGCTGTAACTCATCCCAACATAAACAAAATTCATGTCAACTTAGTCGAAAAGAAAACATTTATATCCCAGCGGCTGGAATATTGGGCCTCCAGTGTCTTTGTTAAGCTTGACCAATAGTGCTAGCCGCCGCGTTCGGTATGGGTACCGTAAGATTAGTATGTTGAGCACTAAAAACTGAGGCCGAACGTACGTAAATGGTACTAGGTTCAAACAGCATGGCTCGTACTTCCAGGTGAGATGTAGTGTTCGACCGATCATCTGTAAAGTAATCGGCATCGGGCCGATTATTCCGTTATCAGTAAATAAGCGGCAATTCTGCCATTCAACCGATCACTACCACCTATTATTTGCAAACTGGAAAAAGGGGCTAAATATAGGGCCTACTTGAAACTTGTTCTTAATTTCGTTACAATTCCCGTAAATACTCAATCCTTTAACTTCCCGCTAAAACGGGATGCATTGATAATCACAAACGTATAAATTTTACCCCTGCCATGGGAATGATCGTTTGATGTTTAAGTTTTCTGCTATAACCCGGTAGTATTACTTGGAATTCGATTTAGAAGTGCATTCAAGGTGTTTTCCCTGTCTTGCAGAAAGCGCCGCATAAGTTGCTGTACCAACTGTACTGCAAAAAAACACATAGTACAGACTATCTAGCTGCAGTGTTTCGCCGTTTTTTCCAATCCACAAGCTTTGCATACATATGTGCACGTTTTGTACACTTAGCACCTAGAATCTTGTGATGTTTGGTGGTTATTATCTTGCATAAATTAAGTCATTCCCAGCATTCCTTCCGTAATTTTATTTACAGTAGGACTTAAGCAATGTTGTCATACAACGTCATTGCAAACGAAAACAGTAATTGCACGTGGTCTCTTGCAGCAAACTTCTTGGCCCACGCATGCACTAGACTTACGTGCGTGTCCGTTTTTACCGCCGAATAAGGCATCATATTTTGCTCGGTGACATCATATGCATAAGATCCATTGCAAAATTTAAATTAGCCCCTGCTTCGTGATTGGTTCAATTGCGTTGATTCTAGGCAGCCAATCACAACTCGCGCCTTCGCCTATGTGATTTAGTGTGTGAAAATACTCCGTCTCGAGACAAATTTTCCCGTTGAGTTTGTGTTACGACGATCCCGCTTGTAATACCGGCTAGCGAAGCCGGGCGAGCCCCGTGCTAAATTCACCTAGAAACGGCATCACAAATCTCTGCGAACGTGGATTTTTCGGGGATCGGACTTACATGCATTTCAGTTGCAGATTCTTTTTAAACAAGACGGAAATTTTGAGAACAACTAAAAATATACGGGGATATTTATATCGGAAACGAACCATGAGATACGTTCTACGGGTGCCCAGAACTGCTAAGATTATCATGATTGCTTTACATGGGGTTCGTTAAAACGGGAGAGTAGCTACAGTGCATTAACGCAACTACAACCCAGTACAGTAAAAGAATGCAATTTTCCGACATGATTGGGGGATGAAAGCTAGACAGAGCATGATGTTGGCAATAGAACTAAATTATCAAAGGGCATGTGACATCGACTGCAAACAATTGTACTGTATAAAGGGTTGATTTGTATCTCCACTTTTAAAACGAAAATACTTCACCTACAAAAATGACATCCAGAACTATTCCCAATATTTTCCATCATGCACTGGTTATGATAATACGATATGCACAAAGCAAGGGGCACGTACTAAAGTGACAAACATGTTACTTCCCTCTTTCCAATAATCGGTGATCAATAACTCGGCATCGGGCCCGATTGTTAAATTGAATAATCGGGTATTACCGATTATAGCATAATCTGTCGAACACTAGTGAGATGCCCTGCATGGCAGGCAAATGTTACTCGTACACCACACTAGTACTTCGTAGGCTTGTGTTTGCATCAGCTTGCCATGCACATTACATACGATGCGGCACGTCTGGTACAAAACCAGCTATACAGTCTGAGGCTATTTTCATTTTATGAAATCGGTATTTTCCATTATTCATACTAGCTGAAGAGAAAAAATCAAAGGGACTCGTAATTGAAAAAATGCAAACAAAATATTTCAAAAGAAATTTTAACAAAACGGAACATTATAACATTTAGGCTCTGTCACAAATTGGTCTTCGCGTGCAACCGGTGATCTACTGGTCACGCTGTATGCATTGTTATCTTTTTCAAAGTTGATGGATTTTTTATATGTTTATTTTTCAAGTAAATGGTGATTTTTTCATGCATACAGTATTTGAAGACATCCCAGCATTATGCAGTACATGACCCTGCTTCCATTTTCAGTTTAATGGTTTGAACATCAAAGCAAATTACAGCTGATACTTGGAAGTATGAGTTTAGATGCACATGCGCTTGATTGATCTCAGTGAAATTTCCGAGTGAAAGTCGCTCTATATAGTACTTGAAAAGTTTGTAAGAGGTCTTGAAAAGTCCTTGAAAAGTCCTTGAATTTTGAATCCATGAAGGGCTATGAACCCTGAACAAGTCTGCCAAAGATTTTCTGCCTCTCATGTCCATACTTTCCAATTGTTATTCTTTGCAGCAAGAACAATCAAATATGATGGACACTTTTATGTTAGATGAACTGCTGCCAACCTTACAAAAACAGCAGGAGAAGTTAGAGGAGTTGAATGGTACTATGTCTGCTTGGCAGCAACAAATATGTCAGTGGGTAAGTGGAATTCAATCATGGAGCTTTTGTGAAACTTGTAGGAAACTGATGAGGTCTCGGTTAGATTCCCAGGTCCAGTCATACCAAAGCCTTTATAAGTGGAACCTACTGCCTTTGTGTATACTATGCTCTGCATGAAACAATGGAGTAGATTAAAAATCCAGCCCCTCCCCCCCCAACTGGGCAAACCCCCACAAAAATTGTAGTTTGGGGTTAGAGTATTGGTCCTTTAAGGAGATGTTGAATATTTATCGACTGTGCCCTTATTTTGGTGAGATATTGACAACCAAGATGTTTTTATATTAATGTTTACAAAAATTGTTTCAGTATTAGATTACAGGAGCTTGTAGTAGTTATACTTTCACTAACAACAATTGGAACCTACTGCCATTGTGCGTGGTGCTCAGCATATGCAATGGAGAAGGGAAAGCAAGCCAGTGAGCCACAACTAGAAAAAAGGCCATGGCCGGCTCAGATTGAACCAATAGGTTGGAAACTGGGCTGTAGAACTCTACTAACAACAATTGGCATCTGAGATCTTCTGAACTGAATATTTCAGAGAAACCAATTATAAAGGCTTACTTTGTAAAATGATTAAGAAGACTAGTAATTGGACTGACTGTCTGTAGCTTTTAAATTTGTGCTAGCTACTGATCTGTATCAGTTACATAGACGTTCTAGGAATCCCCATGCCATTCAGTTTTATAACTAGCTCCTGATACTCCTGCCTCCTGTGAGCTGGGGTTGTAGAATATGCCCACTGTATTTCCTGCCTTTCATAAGAGGCAACTAAAGGGAAACCAAATTTAAACTTGAACCATGCCTGAAAATAAATTTTAACTTTCAAAACTTTGTATCGAGTTGACAGACACTATATAACACATTTGTGTTGGTGTGTCCTTAAATCTCATCTAACTAACTAACACCTGATACTCCTAGCTCCAAAAGTGTTGAGATTTGCCTAAGCTTCTGGAGTACGCTTTTAGAGTCACTGGACAGAACTATTTCTCACAAAGTGACAGTTGTAAGTTTTCATGACTCAAGTGACTAATTTTCAAAAAGAAAATGACTCTAGGAATTGTATCATAATTTTCCTCCTATAAATAATGCAATGATATGAGTCACATCAAAAGTAGTACTACGTGAAGTGACTAGATTGTAAAATTGCCTGACTAGTTACAACTTTGTAAAATGTAACACTACTACCATGTACCCTTAAAAGGAGGATATATGGTCAAATCAATTTTGATATGTGGAGAAGTAGCCTATTCTAAGCATTGTGATAAAATTTGCATTGAACTTCTGCTGCCCTGAAGTTCATTTTGGAACACAAACCTAGTAAGTTCATTTGCTGATCTCTTGAGAAATGCATGTCAGATTTGAATGGAAGTTTCACCACTTTGTGCAGACCATGATTTCCCTGCAATGTGCTCCTCAGATTGTGTGTGTTTTTTTTTTCAAACATGCTTAATCCATTAACATTAGTGTAAATTTTGTTAAACCTCTTTTTTTTTGTCCCCAATCTCAAAAGACTGACTCACAAAAGACCCTGGTAGAAGGATACCTTCAGGGGAACTCTAGTCAGTATGAAACTCTGATCTCTATGGTTGATAGCTTCATCAGAGAACATCTCTCACATCTCGACAAACACCAGACAGAAATTGAGGATATGCTGGATGAGGAACAAAGGAAAGAAGAGGTAACATTAATGAAGTTTCATTGTTTCATTGATTAGAAATCTTTTGTGCTGTGAAACAAAAAACATGTTGATGTTCTTTGAATCTGTAACAAAAACTGGTGTCTACTCTTTGGGCTGCATCCGTTTTTTTCATGTGTAGAATGAAGTGATTCAGTTTATTGTAAAGCTTTTCATTTCTGGGACATATTAAGAGTTATGAAAAGTCAATTAATTTTGCAGTTGAATCAGGTCATTTACTACAGAACTTCTAAAATGACTGAGGTCATTGTATTATTTCAACGGGGATATTGTTATAGTTCTTGGGCCATTTCCCTTTTGGAAATTAACGACCCATGTTGTGACAAATTACAACTCTGGACATACCTCACCCATGAAACAATTATTTGCATGTAGGATATTGGGGTCCGATATGATAAGTTTGACCATTTGTCATATATATATTGTGAAGGGAATTTTGCAGGTTTGGAAGAATTTGGTGAATTTCATGAACCAGCTCAATATGACCTTTAAAAGTTGGTACCAATCAATAAGCCTTTCCACTATCCGAATGCCACTTGTGCGTGAATTGAAAAACTGGGAGTTAACAAACATATTTGCCATACTTGCAACACTGGTCAAGGAACTGCCTATATTGTAGAAGATATTCTTATCATCCCTTTCAAAATCAAATCACAGTTTGGGAGATTTCTCACCTGGGAGTTGTGTGGGTATAAGCTCATAGATTCCAGTTCAAGCAGAATAATTCCATATCCTGAGGTTTAACACCCATAAAAATCAAACTTTTATGACTTTAGAGTATTAAAGTATGGTAATGCTCAAGATGATCAGGAAAATGCAAAGCAACAGCTTGACAAAAGTTGTGTCCATCGCTGAATACACTATTATATTGTAAAAAGTTTTTAGAGAAAAAGAGGATTTTTGCTCCCTGGACCATCAAGCCCTTTTTGGTTAGCGCTTGTGCACTCACTGTGGACAGGGGATCATCCCCTACGTATTCTGTCTTCTCAGGTGACAATGTTAGCAAGTATGTTGATCCCAAAGAACTGTCTCACAATCTGTCCAAAATTATGTGTATTTAGCTCAATGTGTGTCATTTTCATGCAAGTTCAATTCAAAATTAAAGCACTTTTCCTTTCCCAGAAGAATATTATATGGTGACAGGAACTTGCAGTTGTAATCTTGAAGGTATTGTCTTGTGTATAGTAAGTTTGCATTAATTATGTGAATTTTTGTCATTGCAAATGCCCACTACAAGTTTTGTAAACAGAAGTTTTTCAAAATTCTCTGTTACAGGCTCTGATGGATACACTTACAAGTATGCTCAACGACTTCCACCAGGAGAGACAATCTCGGAGGAAAAAACAGCGAGAGGAGGTCAGTTTAAGCGTTACCATTTATTTTAAGGAAACTTGGACTTAAATTGTAGTTTTTGTAATGTTGAGTGTTCATTGGTGCACACTTTTATCCATGCATTCAAATTCTAGCTTATACCTGTACATATTACATGCTGAAATTAGTTTACTTGGTTTGATATGGTAGATGAGCAGTAATATGAGATATGTTATTGTTGTACTACTCTATGGGTTGGACAAATGCGCAATTTTGGGGACCAAAAAATGCACTACAATTTTGGAAAAAACACAACAAAATGCAATTGTAATTTGTAAAAAAAGGTAGTCACAAAATCTTGTCGCTGAACTCATTTGCTTGAGTAATGGTACTAGTTTATACATAGTTTCAGAGCTGGTACAAAAGTCCCATTTGGATTTGTTTTTGGGAATGTTTTCAAATAAAATTAAAAACTATTTCTCACAACTCATCTGTCAAAAGGTGAGAATATAGCTGCAGAATATAGCTGTGGTACATCTGCACATCAAACTTTGTGGATATCTTGAGTATTTATTTGCTTTGAAAATGTGTAGACTTATGAAGCCTAGTATGTAAAGGTATGCCTGTACTTCCCTATCTATATACTGGTCTGTGTGCCTGAAAGTTTTGCAAAGAACGAGTTGCAGTGCGCAATTCATTGAGCAATACCTTCACACCCTCCTAGCAATAGCCTCACACCCTCCCTTATAATTAGGCGGCATCTCCATAGCATACTTTCTGTTTGTATATTCCAGCAGCTCCCTGTATTCACACATATGAATGTACACAGAGAGGCATGTTCAGTGCATTGCAGCTAAGCTTTATTTGCAGTCTTGCATAAATCCAGGTTAGCCCTATGCACTGCATGCTGGCATTCGTGTTAACTTGTACGTGTGATTCATTGGAACGACGTAACTGGGAATTTCCTACACAAGTAACTCAATGGAGAAGTTGACTTTACCATGTAAAAGTTGGCTGCAATAACATTCAAAAGAAGGACACATTGGTAACATTTTCATTTCTTAACCTTAAGAAAATCATTTCAAGAATAAAAGGAAACAGTTATCCTTCCAAATCTGCAAAGCAAATACGTAGGTAACAAAAAAATAAGATCTTGAAAATCCCAATCTGTTTCGTTGGTTGTGATATTCCCTCCTGCTCTCGCTGTACCTTTGCAGCTCGTGCCATTGTGCATCTGTCCAAACCCTACTCTACTCACCAACACATGACACTCAGGGTTTGTAGCGGTCCTTGAAAACCTTGAAAAGTCCTTGAATTTTTGTGAGCCTTGAATAGTCCTGGAAATGTCCTTAAATTTAAAAATGAGGTCATGAAGTCCTGAAAATGTCCTTGAAAAAAGTTTTGGAGTGTAAAATTTGTCTGTGTATGTTTTATTTCTTACAAGATTTCATAATTAATAGCCGTAATTTTGATCAATCAGGTTTGCTAAAGTCTTAGCCGTTTGCTTGTGGCAGGAGTATCATTGTGGCAGGCATAACCAGCTTCTTCCATCGGCAGTACAGCCTATCATATTGTTAGTCCCTGCTTTGTGTGCATAACCATTTGGCAAATGTTAACCTTAGGTCCTTAATGTTACGAGATTACGACAGGACTGCAATATTGTATTGCGCAGTGCTCGTACATAACATGTCAACTGATATGACAACTTTCACATTTGCATGATTCTGATGATGCAGGAACTCTGAATTAATTTGGGGGGGGGGATAAATGCCTGCATGAGCTGTAACTCATCCCAACATAAACAAAATTCATGTCAACTAGTCGAAAAGAAAACATTTATATCCCAGCGGCTGGAATATTGGGCCTCCAGTGTCTTTGTTAAGCTTGACCAATAGTGCTAGCCGCCGCATTCGGTATGGGTACCGTAAGATTAGTATGTTGAGCACTAAAAACTGAGGCCGAACGTACGTAAACGGTACTAGGTTCAAACAGCATGGCTCGTACTTCCAGGTGAGATGTAGTGTTCGACCGATCATCGGTTAAGTAATCGGCATCGGGCGGAATATTCCGTTATCGGTAAATAAGCGGCAATTCTGCCATTCAACCGATCACTACCACATACTATTTGCAAACTGGAAAAAGGGGCTAACTATACTTGAAACTTGCTCTTAATTTCGTGAAAATTCCCGTAAATACTCAATCCTTTTAACTTCCCGCTAAAACGGGATGCATTGATAATCACAAACGTATAAATTTTACCCCTGTCATGGGAATGATCGTTTGATGTTTAAGTTTTCTGCTATAACCTGGTAGTATTACTTGGAATTCGATTTAGAAGTGCATTCAAGGTGTTTTCCCTGTCTTGCAGAAAGCACCGCGTAAGTTGCGGTACCAACTGTTCAGCAAAAAATACATCGTACAGACTATCTAGCTGCAGTGTTTTGCCGTTTTTTTCCAATCCACAAGCTTTGCATACATATCTGTGCACGTTTTGTACACTTCGCACCTAGAATCTTGTGAAGTTCGGTGGTTATTATCTTGCATAAATTAAGTCATTCCCAGCATTCCTTCCGTAATGTTAGTTATAGTAGGACTTACGCAATGTTGTCATACGACGTCATTTCAAACGAAAACAGTAATTGCACGTGGTCTCTTGCAGCAAGCTTCTTGGCCTACGCATGCACTAGACTTACATGCGTGTCCGTTTTTACCGCCAAATAAGGCATCATATTTTGCTCGGTGACATCATATGCATAAGATCCATTGCAAAATTTAAATAAGCCCCTGCTTCGTGATTGGTTCAATTGCGTTGATTCTAGGCAGCCAATCACAACTCAACACAACACAATTTAGTGTGTGAAATACTCGGTCTCGAGACAAATTTTCCCGTTTAGTTTGTGTTATGACGATCACGCTTGTAATACCGGCTAGTGAAGCCGGGCGAGCCCCGTGCTAAATTCACCTAGAAACGGCTTCACAAATCTCTGTGAACGTGGATTTTTCGGGGATCGGACTTACGTGCACTTCAGTTGCAGATTCTTTTTAAACAAGACGGAAGTTTCGGACGAGAACTGCTAAAAATATACGGGGATATTTATATCGGAAAAGAACCATGAGATACGTTGTACGGGTGCCCAGAACTGCTAAGATTATCATGATTGCTTTACATGGGGTTCGTAAAAACAGGAGAGTAGCTACAGTGCATTAACGCAACTACAACCCAGTACAGTAAAAGAATGCAATTTTCCGACATGATTGGGGGAGGAAAACTAGACAGAGCATGATGTTGGCATTAGAACTAAATTATCAAAGGGCATGTGACATCGAATGCAAACAATTGTACTGTATTAAGGGTGGATTTGTATCTCCACTTTTAAAGTGAAAATATTTCGCCTACAAAAATGATATCCAGAAATATTCCCAATATTTTCCATCCTGAACTGGTTATGATAATACGATATGCACGAAGCAAGGGGCACGTACTAAAGTGACAAACATGTTACTTCCCTCTTTCCAATAATCGGTGATCTGTAACTGGGCATCAGGTCCGATTGTTAAATTGAATAATCGGGTATTATCGATAATAGCATAATCTGTCGAACACTAGTGAGATGCCCTGCATGGCAGGCAAATGTTACTCGTACACCACACTAGTAGGCTACTTCGTAGGCTTGTGTTTGCATCAGCTTGCCATGCACATACGATGCGGCACGTCTGGTACAAAACCAGCTATACAGTCTGAGGCTATTTTCATTTTATGAAATCGGAATTTTCCATTATTCATACTAGCTGAAGAGAAAAAATCAAAGGGACTCGTAATTGAAAAAATGCAAACAGAATATTTCAAAGGGAATTTTAACAAAACGGAACATTATAACATTTAGGCTCTGTCACAAATTGGTCTTCGCGTGCAACTGGTGATCTACTGGCCACGCTGTATGCATTGTTATCTTTGATGGATTTTGTATATGTTTATTTTTCAATTAAAGTGGTTCTTCCTTAATGCATACAGTATTTGAAGACATCCCAGCATTATGCAGTACATGACCCTGCTTCCATTTTCAGTTTGATGGTTTGAACATCAAAGCAAATTACAGCTGATACCTGGAAGTACGAGTTTAGATGCATATGCGCTTGATTGATCTCAGTGAAATTTCCGAGTGAAAGTCGCTCTATATAGTACTTGAAAAGTTTTTAAGAGGTCTTGAAAAGTCCTTGAATTTTGAATCCATGAAGGGCTACGAACCCTGACACTGTACAGCGTTACCTACTTATCTCATTAAAGGCAAAGGCAGTCAACTCTCACCCCAAAATACAACTTTTGTAGCAGTCCATGGAAATTCTTTATTTGCACAATTCTTTGATTGACAGCAAGTTCAAAAATGCAGAGCACTGTAGCTCATATTACACAGCATGTGTAATACTAAGAGTGTTCCAATTACAAGTCTTGCTTACTCACCCTGTAGCAATAAACTGAGATTTTGTCTAGATGAGGATGAGTTGTAGACAGTTGTGGCAGGAGCTTATGTAAGTGCAGGTGCAGGTTATTTAAAGAAGGTGAGTTATCTTCGGCTCACTAGTTTAAGAAAAAAAGAAGATTGCCTACTCGTTGTGATGGTATGGTTGTAAACACATTGACTAAAGAAACATGGTAAAACTGAACATCATCATGTTGTGTAAATTTGTGTTGTGTCAATAAAACACTAAGAGATAACATAATTTGAAAAGTTGTGGAATTTTGAAAAAAAAAAGACTGCAGTCATGCAACTTTTTAAACACTGTGGATAGTTTTTCTGCAAGTGCATGCATGAACCATCAATACCTATTTTTTTTTGTTTGTGGATGGGTTGAGGGTAGGGGGGAGGGAGGGAGGGGAATGTGGGTGAGGGAGAGATGGAGGGTTGGAGAGGAAGGAGATGGCAGAAGTGGATGAGATAAAGAGGAGCTTTCAAGTATTGGTTTGTTAAAAGTTGTAAGGCTTAATTGTTTTTTTAAATTTAGGAACTATGTTACACCCCTTTTCAAAGATATTCTCCATTCTTTCTTTCAGTTGGCTTCCACTGTGGCAGTAAGGAAAGAGCATGCTGGTAACTACAAGAGTGCTATGCACAAGTAAGATTTAGAAAAATCCTTCATTTTGTCTGCTTCTGTTTTTACACATTCTCTGTTCACTATTTTAGCACCTAGAATATTTGAAAAGCAACATTATTTATTTTTTTTCAGGATATTTATTCTTACAGGAAATCTAAATACTCCCATAAATTTAGACTTCCATGTTGTACATTTCATATTTTTCCTAAGTTTTTGCTGCATAATGAGCATACTGAATGCTTATTTAATTCAGATTTGGAAGGTACTGACAAGTGAGAAATTAAATTTATTTTATAAGAGAAATATCACATAATGGCCTATCCAGTTTAGAATATTTTATTTAAAGCAAAAAAAAAAAAAAATTCAGGCATGTCTCCACACTCCCTTGCATATCTGCATTGCTCCCATTGATTTTCAAACTTTTACAGGTTATTTTTAAGGATTCCTTACTGCTACTCCTCCTCCATTCTTTCCCCTCTTCACTTACCCACATGTTTTAACACATGTCTACTCCTGCTTTTCTTTACTTGAAGGTATCATGAGAATGTCCAGAAGGAGGATGAATCTCTAGCAGCACAATTTGTGGAAGGTCAGGACATTTTACTAGAGAGGTGTCAGAAACATGTGACCAAGGTACTACATCATTTGTATTATTGCATATTAGTTGTGCACTTGGGGCGTTACTGTTTAAAAAAAATTGGCCTAGGCTTAATTGAATCAAATTTTTATACATGTGAGGAATGCTTGATCAAAACATTTTGGTCAAAGTTGTATTAAAATCTGATGTGTGATTCTCAAAACATCAGAAAATGCAGTTGTAGCATTTTCAACTTAAAGTGAACTTGAACCCAGCACATATGAAATCACTTCAAATTAGCTAACTCTTTCTTTTTTTCTTTAAGTTCTAGTATACATCTTCTCCTCCAAATTTTACGTTGTTGTTATGTAAATGCATGAGAGGCATAGCAATTTTACAAATGGGGGTTTCCCGCGAGACCGAAGGTTCGCACAACCAAAGGTCTGTGTGAGAGACCGAAATTGCATTGCAGCCCATGGGGAAAGCTGGGACTGGGTTGACTTGTGAATCATACGCTCATTAAGGTTCATAAGGTTGAAGGTCTGCGAAACAGAAAGTGAATTATGGTCTGCAGGACCAAAAGTGAACTGCTAGAGATAGTGGTTTGTATTAGGCCCAGGACCATTTTTTTCTGAACTTCTGGGCTATTTCAGTATTCCTCTTGTGGGATTCATTTCAAATCATGGTACACCAATATGACTTTTTTTTGTAAATTTGTGGACATTGAAAGTGAAGGTATTGGGCTTATGATGAAATGAAAATGATTAAAAACAGAAGTCACTGTGCGAAAACACAAACAAAAAGAAAACAAAAATTGGGTGTCTAAAATGTTCGGTCTGATGCACCTTTGATCTTGTTGAACTTTGGTCTCATGGACCTTTGGTCTCAATGATAGTAACTTTACAAGCTTTTCCATGGGAAGCTCCTACTACTATTAATTTCAACTGTGCCAATCTCTGGCTACTGGAGGATATCACGGATAACCTTGCCATCTTTCTTTTTTTTTTGCATTGATTGGTTAGAATCCTTGATGGATTTAAAGTCTGAATATTTTGCTATCTGTTAGTTCAGAGGACACAGACTCTTTGCAACTTGTCTTTCAGCAGGGGTAGTCATTGATAGTGTTTCCTCCATAATTCTATCCTTAGGCTTTAAATTTTGAGGGGTGCAAGTGCTGTCGCACACCATCACTCTCCTAAAATCACTGTGAGCAGTGGATTTTTTGCACACCTTGATGAAAGTGGAAGCACGTAAATCTACTATGAAACAGCACACCTACCACACTCCTTAATTTCCTGAGGAGGGCCACCTATAGCACACCTGGGAAATTAAAGCTCAAGGCTTGCAAGTTAGTCTGGGGGGCTTGGTCGCAAAAATTTGGTCCTGTAGCCCTTCACCCATAGCTATTACATACCATTTTACCACTTAAATATATATTTTATATTGTTATCTGAGGTAAACTGTTTCACATATGAATTGCATTACTTTCTATTTCTTTTCAAAAGTTATTGTATTAGATTGTTTTTGTACGTATACATGTTAAGTCTGCTCACTTCCTTAGAAGTGTTATTCATTGTACTAATGGGGATAACCACAAAAGAGGATTTATTGGAAGAAAAAATAAAGAAGAACAAAAAAGAAAAACCCCAAAACAACAAAAATTTAAATTTCAAAATCAAACAAAGAAATTGACCCCCCCCCCGCTTTTTTATCCTCCCTGCAGTATATCTGTATGGCCATAAACTATTACTGACATTTGTTAATGCAAACAGTATACTCATCAGTATACAGTAGAGTATTACAAAAAATTACATTGTTGAGTCAGTAAAATAGTTACACTAGCAGACCTTGAAGTTTTAGGCATTCAAGTCACAGTGAAAAGTGCAATTTTTATCACACCTAGATAAAAGAATGGGAACACAGGTAAATACATGAAGTGCATGATAATACAACACACCTACCACACTCCATAATTTTCTGAGGAGTGTGATTTGTTGTGCAACTGAAAAATTTAAAATTCAAGGCCTGCACTTACAATAATTATACAAAGCAAATAAAATTGATATTTAAGTGAAAGAAGACAGCAAAATTATTACTTAAAAGCAGGGTTGTAGCCACAGTGGGTGGTGCTGGGTGGTGACACCCAGTACTCCATATTTCCACCCAGCACTCCATGAAAATCATTACGGAATATTAGCCTTTAAGGAGATCTGTCATGGCTACCACACTTTTTAGGGAAAAACTGCGGTTCCCAATTATAGTATCCCAACCACTGGTTCATTACCCCAATTAGCTGCTTCAATGAGCAGCAGATTTGGTTACCATTCTGGTACAATAGAAGCCCAACAACTTTGGGGTTCAAATAACAACTTACAACAAATCCTGAAATAAGTGCTGGCAAAAAGGGAATCAAATTACTCTAAGTTCATTGAAGGGCTACATCTCCTTTCAGCTTATTCTGGGATAAAATGCTATCAAATGTCAACCTTCATGGTCATTTTCAAATGCTTAAATGAGTATATCATTGGTACTGAGAACAGTTCCTGACGAGATTGTGCTAAGGGTATTTTTTCTGAAATGTACACCTCTCCCCACCCCACAAATATGCCTAACGGGACCTAAAGCTAGCTCCAAATTCACTGCTTAAAGTAGAATGAGGTAGAAAATAGAAAATTAATGGCTGAAAAGTGAGGTAGATGCCATGGGGTGGAGTGAGGGGCTTTTCCCAGGTCCAGGGATTCTGCCAGAAACACAAAAAAGGGAGATTTATTACTGAAACTCCAAGTTCAAATTGATGCTGTCCTAGGCTAAAGTTAAGAGTGGGTTCAGGTGGACAAAAGCTTGCTTCAAGGCCCCTGTAAGGTGCAATTTGAAGGTTTTTAAGGCCATTTATTTGTGTCAAGTTCAAACATTGTTGCAAAAGTGTCATCTTTTTAAGTAAGAAACCAAGATATCTGCAGGTCAGACAATTACCCGGCACTCAAATTTGGCTAGTTACGTCCCTGCTTCAAAGCATGTCTATGCCCTATGTATTTTATTGATGTAGTCAATAGTAAGAAAAAGAGTGGCTTAACTTGCATCTACTAAATTGAATGTCATCTTTCATAGACTTGCGAATTACTTAGTCATGTGGAGAGTGGCAGGACAACCACAAAGACGATAACACAGGATTTCACAGATCGTCTGTCTAGCAGTCAGAAGCAGCATGCCACAGAACTTGCAAACAAAGTTAATGTTCAAGTATCAGATATGGATGGATTGTTGGAAAGTCAGAAAGGACAAATAGATGTAAGTTGTTATGCTTTAATGAAATATATTTAAAGAGCCCATGATATGACTTAGTAACAATGATTTAGGGTCATTCTCTGACACTATCTATCAACAAAAATAGCATTTATTTTAAAAAATGCCACCCACGAAAGAGAAATGCTCAAGTGAAGTGGTATCCCTTCCAGCACAACAACTGAAAAATGTAAAAGTGCATTGAACCAAGAATGACATCATCTCAGGAACCCAGTGTGTGTACTATATAGTGTACTTGGAGTATACCCTGCTCTGTTGATGTTACAGAATCTTGCGTGTATAGATGGCCTAAAATGATTGATATAATCAACAAATACAAAACCTTAACCTATGTTTGCTTCACCAAACTAGTGAAAAAGGAGGTTTCAACACCTAGGAATACCCTTGTTCAACAGATGGAGTTTTGTGACTTCTCAATATTCCTTGAGCCAACTAGCAGGGAAAATTGTTGGGTATATATCATAAAAGTGTTTAGAAGTTCCCTGGTAACAGGTTATACACACAGAAAAATACTTCAGGCTCCTGGGGGATGTAACTGCATCCATTTGTCCTGCAGTGTTATGTAACTATTATTTTTATTCGGAAGGAAGCAGTGATTCTCTCATTACACAGGTCCATATGCAATACTGTATACCATTCTGCACAGTGGCTTAAATACTACCAACAAGTTCTGTGTTGTTTTGGATGCATGTGCTAATGCTGAAATTTGACTTGGTTCAAAGAAAAGGAACAGTGATTACAGTGAGAAAGGAGACTAGCTGATATTTTGGTCAGAAAGTATTCTGTATTTTTATCAAAAGTTGGCATGCAGTTACTATTTCAACTTCATGCATTTTGAAGTCTATGCTAGTACAAGATCAATTGTATGATTTCCACATTAATGTTTGTGACAAATTTACTTGGAAGGAATGCCTTTCAAAGGAATCCGGGTGAGATATCAGTCTTCTTATTCAACAATCTGATTGAATGTGAGTTGAAATATATTTTTTTTCTTGTTGAAAGAATTTGCTGTCTAGTCATAAATAGACTAGATTGCTGGAACCAAAAATTCAAACTGATAGGCCTAACATGAATGGGACAGCTTGAGTAAATAATGACAAAATTCCTCTTTTGAGGAATTGGGAGTGAGAATTTCAAATTTTGATTGATATATTTTTGGCTAAAATACTGGGACATTCTTCAGATATAATTCAGAAACTGTTTGGCCAGTACCGGTGTCATGCTACGCAATCTGTGAGCAAAATGTTACTTAAACATAGCATTATAATACACACACTGTGAAGTTGGGTTCCTGTGATGATGTCAATTTTGGTTCAATGCACTTTTATATCTTTCACATTTTTCAGCTGTTGTGCTGAAAGGGGTACCTTTTACTTGAGTATTTCTCTTTTGTGGGGCAGAATTTTTTAAAATAAATGTTTTTGTTGATAGATAGTGTCAGAGAATGACTCCAATCTTTGTTATCGAGTCATTTCATGGGCTCTTTAAGTTTTATATCTCTTTGTTCAAGAGTTTAACATATATTAAAGCCTCAAAGGCAAATAACTCCCTTGTTGTTTCTCATTGTGCTGCAATATGTTGGAGCATACTTGCCAAACATTTCATTTTAAAGCAGCTTATGCTGTTTGATGAAAAAAAAATAACCTTCATCGTTAATCTTCAATCTTGCTCTTCCATTTGATACCAACCCGATAGAAATCCTTCATGGCAGGTTTTTTCCGGTGAAATTTCACTAATTAGAGCGCTAATTACAATAGAAAAAAAATTCATCTACTTTTTTCGGCTAAACTCTTATGCAAAGACAACGGGCTCTTATCTCAATTTGACCAATCACAATGCAAGAAATGAATGACGTAAAATTATGCCTACCCTTTGACACAACGATGTACGTATTGCCAATATATCACACATGTTGTGTACATGCATTACAGGAGTCCTTTCACAACCGTTCGGGCCCAACATAGAATGACAGTTAGTTTCACACGTATGTAACCCAAAGATTGTTTTTGAATGCCAAGCCACAGCATCAAATCAAAGAGAAAATGAACATTATCTTGAAACTTGGGACGGATTCAAATAGCACAATCAGCGACAAAATTAAAAACTGAACGATGGAGCCAAAACAAGTGAATAGGAATTTGTCACTGAATCTGGGTTCACAAATGAAACGAACGAATTGCGCAGCCCGTTCGATGCGATGTGCAAATTGGACACGTAAAGGCCGTTTAAATAACATATGTATCAATTGAACGAAATTTCACTCTCTGTTTTGTTTACGTTTCTTGACTCCTTCTCAAAATGACCTTCTGAATATGCATCAAATTCATTGGGCGGAGCTAGAGCAAGATAATAAGGCAGAATAGCGTTTGGAAACCGTTGAAATCTTTTCGAATTTTTGCTCATTTTCGGAGAAAAGACTAAAGTACGTTAGTTTTTAAAGCTTTTTACATTTGTATGGAGTACAGCCCATACATCTGATGAACACTGGAAACGTAAAAATAACAGGATAAGCTGCTTTAAGCAAAACTGTTTCATTTTGTGCTCCCTACAGGAGCATAGTAGATCAAGTGCTACATTATGTTCGGTTTTTAGAGATGACAGTGTCAGCACGTATGCTATTTTTTAATTGATGAGTTTTCTTTCCTTTCAAGGAAATTATGCACAAAATGACAGAGGACCAGCTTGCTGCAGCTGAGTCTTTGTCTGCACAACTTTCCAAGAGGAAACAACAGGTAGACTGCTGGACTGAGACTGTAAATGAACACTCTAATAGTGCATCAGAATCCAACAAAACCCAGTTATCAACAATATCAAATGTGGATGAAAGGGTGTCCAGATTTCTTCAACAGGACATTCAAGAAGATATTCCTACTGGTATGTGTAAATGTCTGTCTTTACATTTTCGCCTCCTGAGCTGGGGGTTGTAGAATATGCCCCTGGCTTTTCCCTTCTGTGGAAAGAGGCAATTAAATGGGAGGACTTTTCCTGTATTTGAACTGTATTTAAAACTGAATTCACACTGTATCTGAAACTGTGTTAAAACATTACCTTTTCATCTAGTTGATGCTATCAATGAATCGGGACAGCAAGTGATGGTCTGATAATGGCGACCATAACTGGGGTCTATCACCTTTTAAGCTTTCAATTTCACTGAACATGAGGGTTTGAAATTCATGTAGACAATAAATGAAGATGATTTAAGGCTGATGAACCTCACTGATGTCTGTCTATAGTCACTTAACACAAGTGCTGATCAGACTCGCCTAACACATTTGTGTTAATTTAAATCTCGTATGTCTTTACTTTTGGGGGTGAGAACTGGTCTTTAGCCAGAGATCTGGTTTTGAGAGTCGACGATGGAATTGTTACTGATGAGATACTGTCTACATCACTGGTGTTGGCAGTGGCAATATGAAACCCTAAAGGTTTTTGATTGTGGGAGCTAGTCTTAGCTCATATAGCATATCTAATGCAAAATCCATCCCTCCAGCTGATGTTTTTTTAAGCACAAAGAACAGACTCTCTCTTTCTATTACCTGTCTCTGAAGCACCGACTGCATGGTCTAGTGGTTAGACCATTTGACTTGCAGTTGGAAGTTCGTGTCCTGGCCGAGTCATACCAAAGACTTTAAAAATAGAACATACTGCCATTGTGCTTGGTACTCAGCATAAGCAAAGGAGTAGGGAAAACAAGCCAGAGAGCCACGATTGTAAAAATGCTGTTGTCAGCCCAACTTAATCCAGTTGGTTAGAACTGGGCTGTTAAACTCCGTCTAACTTACTAACTGAAGCTGTTCCTTGTAGTTTTGGCTGTCTACAAAACATTTTGTCTGTCTCAAAGATGGTGAGATGTGTTGCTGGTTAATGACATTAAAAGGCTTGAAAAACTGGGACAGCCCAGGTTTTAAAAATTGCGTGGGAAGGACCAAAACCCATGAATATAATGACCCACTAGCTAACTGTTAACATTCACACAGATAACAATGCATTCACTATTGTTTGGTATTTGTATCATTTGGATGAAGTAAAAGACAAGTGTACATACAGTTCAAATAAATGGGATTACTTAAGTAATTCTAGTTTTAGTTGTCAAGAGACAAGATTATCTGAAAATATATCACCCTTTTTGAGAGACACCATGCCTTGCCATTAATTATTTACGTACCAGAACACTGAAGTGGCAATTGGACTTTAACAGAATATTAACATTTTGTTCGAGTACGTCATTTTTGCCTTCTGTACTAATTGTTTACCAGAATATAAAAAGACAAGCGTCTTTAAAAAGACACTTGTCTTTTAAGATAAAAGACAAGTGTACAAGATAAAAGACAAGTGTACAAACAATTCAAATAAATGTGATTACTGTAGTAATTGTAGTTATTCTTCTAAGAGACAAGGATATGCCAAAGTACATCTCCCTTTTTGAGAGACACTATATCTTGCTACTTATTATTTACCTACCATAACATTAAAGGGGCAATTGGACTTAAACAGAGAATATTAACATTTTGTTCCAGTATGTCATTTTTGCCTTCTGTACTAATTGTTTACCAGAATATAGAAACATTGAAGAGGTCTTTTAGGTTAGGAGACATTTTATTTTTGTGTGTATTACTGTTGAAAAAACATTTCAGAATATTTGTCAGGTAAATGATTCCACACAGATGCAAGACTAGACAGCTTCCACTACATTGTAACCATTCACTATGTTAGAGAGTGATTTTCGTTGGTTTTTAGTCAAATGAACAAATGTTGTAAGAAGTGAGCCATATCATTTTTTAATGGATTGATTTATGTTTTTTGTAGGCACAACACCACAGAGGCGAGATTTTAAGTATCCCAGAACACTGAAAGCTACAGAACCTCATGACATTCTTCTCCGAAAATTCCGAATGGAACAAAAGATGGAGGAAGCAATCCATGTTCCACTTCCTGATATGAATGAGGTAAACGTTTCTTATTCTTAAGCAAAGTTTCGGTAAATGATTTTGTCCGTTATATGTGGGGGGGGGGGGGGCTGTAAAATTTGTCCACATTATCTTTCATGTCCTCTTGTGAGAGGAGACTGAAAGGTATTTAATAGCATGTTTAAACTAAACCTTTTCATATAGTTGAAACTATTTGTCTGGTCAGTGTCATTCAGTTACTATGTATGTCAGATAATCGCTAGATAATATTGTGACAGAGAAAAAAGAATGATGGAGAGTTTCCTCTTTAATGATTGCTGTCTTGATAGTTTACACCTTGCAAAAGGCAGAGCTGCAGTACAACACTGTTCAAACACAATCTCAAACCATTTATGGTATAACTCTATGCATTATACAAGCATATCATTAGACAGTGAAAGTTTTTATCCAGGAATTCAAGAATTCAACATGACCTATGACTATGCCACATAAACTATGCCATAGTGCAGTAGCTTATAAAAGACCTGTTGGTTCACACTTAAAAATATATCTGGTACCATTGCTGGTCAGAAATAGCACCTGACATGACGCTAGAAGCGAATAGCAAGTTTTAGCCATCTCAAGCTGGCAACTAATAATCCAGAATCTATCAGAAAACTTCCTGTTCAGGTATCTTGATATCAATAAAGTTAAAGGTGCTTGCCCCCCTTCAAAAGACCATTTGCTCAATAGAGCAACAAGGTTGGTTTAAACAGGGATAACTGCCGCAATTACAGAGACAAGCTTCACCCTTTTCTCGGGTAACATTGCCTAAAACGTCCTATTCAATTCTAGCAGCATGAGCAGGGCATTTTGCAAAGGGGTAAAAGCTTTAATATGAAAGATAATGACCTGATTATTTTATTCCAGCTTTTTAACAGGAGTTATGTTTTTAAATGCATTTTCAGACAGCATTTTATGACATCCTTGACAAAATTTGTGGAACTTGTGCCTGGACCCAGTGGGCATGACACCCCTGCTACGAGCTTTAAAGTTGGCAGTTTTGGAGCCTGCTCAGTAATGACCCCTAGCAGGAAGTCACTGATTCCAATCTGACCTATAATGGTATTTCAATTTTGAAAGACTACCCACAGGGTTCAGAATAAGCTTGAAAAGGGGCATGGCCAAAATGGCCTTTGGTCTATGTTATTTCAACGGACATTTACTGAAGGACATCACATCCACGAGAAAGGGATCAATGGCCATGGCTGTTGTTGCTGTCGGTTATTTCAATCCCTGTACCCACCACTGCAACTGAATATTGTTATCGTTCATTGGTGCAATGACTTTCAGTAGGCTGCTTTTCAGGTTTGCTTTCCATCAGTCAATGAAAAACTCAGGATTCCTGGGGTCATGAAAAGCCAATAGAAATCATTACAAGCCGTTGGATTTCAATAATTACAGAAACCCATTCGTGGGTTCCGTCATTTTTAACCATGGCAACCGCATGTGACAAAATGCATGGGTGGTAACTGATTGGTGGTAACCAGTTTTTAGGTTCTGTGATTTAATCATCACAGGACCATCACACGATGGGGAACAATCATTCCCATGAAATCTGATGGCCTGCATTAAAATTTGGAAAAAAATCTTCAAGGCTTGAAGTTTTCATGGAGGCTTCAAGTTTTGAAATTCATGGAAATTGTGTGGAGTCCTTGAAATTTGCACAGTGACATTTTTTCCATTCTGACCCAGGATCATTTGCAATAGCAACCTGTATCTTCACTTGTAGTATCAATATTGAGCATTCTCCTTACCTAAAATTTTGTTTTTTATAGAATTAGTACAGGAAAAGTCATGGAAATGTCTAACAATTTTTTACCAGAAAAGTCATAGATTCATTATTTAAAAAAATCCAAAACTTTCTTTTTATTGCATTTTTGCAGGAAATATCAGTCAAAGTGGAAGACACAGACTCCTCCAAGCAAGAGGAACTGTCTGTGACAGATTCTAACAGTCAGGAAGAGACTTTAGACTCCACTGGTTCGTCTGAAACTCTCCAAAGTGATACTCAGGTAATTAAGAGTTCAAGTTTCTTTTATGGGACTGATTCCTTTCAAATGAAAAAAAAAGCCTTTCACAAAAAAAACTTTGCAGGACTATTTTAGGGCAGAAACGGCCTTTGTTGGCAGTTATTGCAGAGGGTAATTGGGGTTTTTGCAAAATCCAGAACTTTTGGGATTTTGATGAAACAGAAACCTACAGTTTGCATTTGTGGTGGTGTGTTTGTATGTGTATTTGCAAGCATACATTTGGATGTGGGAGAGACATGTTAGTTCTCATACTTAAAATGTAAATGGCTAATATTATCAAGTAAAACTCTGCACCCTCTGGCACTAACTACTTTGCCAATCCTTTGGCTTGACTGCTATTTTTAATTTATTTAAAACTTTGCAGGAGATAGAGGAAAGCAAAGAAAACTTTGTAGCACCAAGGAGAAAGGCTGTCAAAGCAAACAGAAAACGTGATGGAAGCAAGAACAGAACTCCTAAAACAAAATCACGACTACCTTTAAGATCTGCAAACACTCCAGTCTGAAGTAAAATTTCATAGTTACATACACCCTCTTCCAAATAGCTATTACAAAGGATTGTGAAATAGAATGTTGGTGTGCATTGTTTTTGTTCATAGTAAAGTGCCCAAACCCTACCCCTTAAGCCCAGGTCACAGTACAGCGGTATCGGATCAGATTACTATCCAATTTTGTGAGTTTTAGTTAAAATCTCCAAGCTCCATCCATTGTCGGAAAGAACCAAAAATTTGCCATCTTGTGTAAATGTATCATAGATATGAGCGGACCATGGAAACAAAATATAAACTTATTTCATGAAATCACATTGACAAATAGGTTTTATCAGACTACGCTTATCGGATAAAAGCTGTCTGCTGATGTGACCTCAAGGCAATAATTGGTATAACATAGAATTTCGTAGTCCTGCAATTCAATTCATATATCTACACAAGTTGGAAGATTTTCGTTTCTTTTGATCAAAGATGGAGGGGATATTAATTAAAACTTGCAAAAATCGGAGCGAAATGCAATCCAATATCTCTGTAGTGTGACCTGGCCTTAAATCCTTTAATTACTATTTGGAAAAGGATCTATGTTGAAGACTCTAACCAAGCATTTTTTGTTTGTTAATGTTTGTACACTGGGAAAAGTTTTAGTGTGTTTTGTCTTATCAAGTAAGTGGACAATCAAGTGAAGCCAGCTAAAATGGTTTCCCTAAATTTTAGAACACTGTAATTTTGTTTTATAATATCTTTTGTCGATATGTTGCACTGATTTTATTACAAAGGCTACATTTTTCTTTCCGAAATGATGTTAACTGCGGAGATAAATGGAATAGTATTTTTGAAACTTATAACCAACCCCTCAGTTCACTGTTTGAGTAGTAGGTAATAGACCTTATCCATTGTCATCATTTTGGAGGTATAGAAATGTACACATGGCTGCACCACTGATCTTTGTGTAGGACATATATTGGTGGGCAGCATGCTGTGGAATCCCCTCCCCCTCCGAGGGCAGCATGCGGTGGAATCCCCCCCTGTGTACAAAGTGACATGTAAATCCAATGGGTCTATAGACCAGCCACCTACTTCTGTTGGTGTTGTTTTGTTATTCCTCCAAAAGAGGATGTACTTTTTGGAATTTGAGACATGGTATGCATTTAAGGTCTGTCCTTTCCAGAAGCAAATGAAAATAATTAGTATGCACATCATTTAAAGCAATTAAGGTTCAGAAAAAGTTTATGGTGGCAGTGGAGTAATTGCGATACCTTCAAAGAGCTGTGACAAAGATCCTGTATTAAAACAATCATAGATGTGGATAAAAAATTGCAGCTTTAAAATAAGACAGAAAGATTTGACCAATTTTGGAAATACCTGAAATGTAGAAAAGGGATTTAATAGTTTTATGAGAGCTCAAAGTAAAAATAAAATATGTCCTCAAAAGAAAAATTAGCAGTAATACAGTAAGTCTGTTTCTTGGATTAAGCTAAGCGTAATTGTTATTAACATTTTGTCTAAACTTGGCTTCCTCCATTCTTCTGAAAAGGTTTGTACAGTATTATATGAGACTTATTTGTGCATGCTTACTCATCTTGTACCACTCGATCAAATATGCCTCCTAGGCTATCTAATGGAGGTTGTTTTCTCAGTTTTTAAGAAAAAACAAAGACCACATAAATATGCACTTCAGTAAGGGATGGAATGGTATGCATGTTTGCAAATATAACCAAAAGGAATAGAAAATGTATCTAGTTGTTGACATCCTGAAGTCTATCCTAAATCTAGAGACACAAGAATGCATTTTTGAGATTGGAAAATGGATTTTGTTCACCCAACTCTCAGGTTTTTTCTTTCTCATGTATTATTGCTGCTGAGATACAAAAGACTACTTAGAATTCATTATTTAATTGCCATACATGATTGTTGTACGGTAAGCTGTTATGGTCTTCTTGTATGACTCACATTTAATTATTATCAGTGTGTGTTTTCCTATGAAACAAAAATGCTTCTCTGTCCTTGGTGAAGTTGTTTTTTCCCCCTTGCAACTCATATGTCACAAAGTCTGGAGGGTTGACAAAGCCAAGTCATTCTATAACAGAAAGATTTGATCATGTGAAAGTGCAAGAATGGCATCACAATTTATTGCATAAGTTGCTCCTTTGTACTGAGTGAATAGCTCAATATTTTGTATCTCAGTTCATGAATATCCTCTAAAGATAGGAGTTGGACCATTGGGGTACATTTTCAAGGCTTTGTAACATATCAGTTTCAAATACCAGATTTTGGGCACACTTTAATGAATTGCAAACAACCAAAAAATGAGAAGGGAACAAAGTCAAATATATACTATAATTATTATATTGCAGCAAAACTGGGAGTAATTCATAACAAGGGTTTGTAAAAAAGTTAAAATTATACTAAATATGCATGAGCTTAAACAGTAAAAATTTACTTCCATTTTTGCATCATATAAACAACTCTTTTAACAGTGTATAAGTTAATTTTAGCATATATGAACACAAAACGTTAATTTGGATTAATACCTCTAATCCCATTTAAAGAAACTTGCTTTGGCTTTTATTTGTTTATAAAGAACATAAGGTTTAACTACTGTCTTGTCCTCTCAGATTCACTGCTTGGAAGTTATAAAGAATGCATGGCAGTGATAAAGGACAGCCTAAGGGGTTTGAAGGGTTTTACTTATAAAATGTGACATGGCATTGCAGTTTGACTTACAGAGAGGGTAATGAAGATAAATTGTTGTACAGCACTATGTAATCTTTCTGATGACATAATATTGAAGCAGTTGTCCTGGTAAGAAAATTGATTTTATTATTTCATGTCTTGTAGAAAACAGGATGAAAAAGGTACTATAAATTTCAAGACTGATGTTGTTTTTTAAGTCTTCTGTGAGAGATCCCACCATTCATAGGGGTCCTGATGTACCTTCCTACTTGAACTAATTAAGGTCTTGCAGTTGTACCACAAAATTACCTTGTACCACTTCTTTGTAAGTTCTCTTGCTGCTTGCTTGATTAGCTCTCGGGCTTTTCAAATTCCTTTTGTGCCTTTCTAAAGTTTGCTAACTCTCGTTGCATTCTGGAGATATCTTTCACAACACTTTGAATTGCAGCCTTCCTCTGAGACAAAAACAAAAGAAATATTTTGGTTCAACCTATTCCTTTAATTAGGGACAGGAATTTCCAGTTTTCTAAAAAACAAATTCTGTTTTGTTATATCATTTTGCACAAATTTCCATGGAAATAATAAGGTGCAAAAAACATCAAATTCCATTTTCTAATTCTATAAAATGGAAAACTCCTATTTTTACTATTAATCTTTACAGACACTCGTTATGTAGCTTTCTTAAAATCAAAATTCTTGCTAGTGCTGCCCATTGTCTCTACTGTTGCTTATTTGGAACAATGTTTGGTTCACATGCACAAATAAAAGGCATGGCTGTAGCTTCAGTATCTGGTAGTTCACCCCCAAACCCTGCCCTACCATTACCTGGCACACCTTTCACTTTTGATGTTAACATGGGTTCAACTTGAAGAAGATCCTTGTCAATGTCAGGGTTAAAAACTGCTTCAATACTACTTTTCAGTCTTTGGGCTCCACAAATTCCTACCTTGAACAACCTCACACCATCCCCAGTTGATTGGGTTCCTCTGAGATAGACAAAAATTACAGATCCAATTTAACACTGATAGATTGTTTCAGAATAATTTTACCCCCCAAAAAGAGCTGTAAATAATTGATCAGTATTTGACTGGACCAGTAACTTGGAAGTCTGTTCTTCTACCTAACACCATCCCAATTTAATTGACTTACAACTTATAATTTCACACTTCAAAATAAAACATCAGAATGTAATCATTTAGCCATACATTCTTGCCGCAGTTGAACTATTCAGTGTTAACAACACTAGATTGTAAAGTAATCAAGAATGGCCATTCACAAATAAATATACCAGGATGTACTAAACTCCAATAAAGTAATTCCATTTTATATTATAACTAAGTTCAACCAAAATTTTATTTGCAATATAATTACCAACTTACCTTTTCTCTTTGCATTCTTCTCAAGTTTACCCCTTGCAATGAGGGCATGGACTTCTTAGCTTTTGTAGGAGAATGTGACTGGAATTTGTAAACATCACAGCTTGCAGATTTCACAGACTGATCAGCTTTCATGATACTTGAATTATTTTTTACTGCCTTCTCTTTCTTCTGCTGATTTTCTTTAATCTTCAATGCTGCCATCTTAGTTGGAGGGACAAATGTTGGTTTTCCCATTGCTATTACTTGTTCCAATATTGTCAAGAAGTTCCTGGAGGTAATATTGTTGTGGTGCAGTACAGGTCCTTTGTTGCATCATGAAACAAAATGTTAAGGCAATACCATTCAAATTTAATTTTAAAACTGAATTAACAAAGGCAGAAAGTTGAAACAATTATGTGTGGAAGAAAAAAATGAGGGAAACTTTATATAGTAAGGCAGGGTAAAAAAAAAAAAAAAAATTGAGATAGCAGTAGGGGTAAAGAGACAACACCTCTGCAAGCCCCAATCAGTATATTCCTCAACTTTTGAATGATGTGTACTGCAGCAATATTTGTCTGTTTAAACTGAAACATTTGTAGAGTCATCATAGGTCTACTAGATCTACGAGTGGCCCACTCTTTGTCCAAATACCAGAATAACTAAAAGAAAAACCAGGGCTAATATTGACTGTACCTAGATCTTTAAGTCTGCATCCCTTGTTCACACTTATTATTGAGTAAAATACATATTTAATATAAAGAGCTTATTTTTGATTTGTTTCCAAATCCAAAGGTCTGTCTTATTCGGTAGAATTTATTCCCCCAATTTCCCTTTCATAATGAAGTTGAACCATCTTGTTTTTTTTTTTTTCACCACAAAACTATACATGGGAAAGACAGTGGGAAAAAACAGGGTGCGATGTTATGAGTGCATTCAGGGGTATGTGCCCTCATTCCTTGGCTACACTTTCCTGGAGCCAAGGAGTGGAGAGCAAAGGGGACAGCCTAACAAATTTTTGCCCCCTTGAGACTTTTTTTTTTTCATTGACTTTTTTTTTTTTTTGTCATTGACTTGATAAATTGTGCACATTTGGCCTCCTGAAAAAAATTTTGTCCTTCCCTCTCGAAAAAGATTCCCCCCCCCCCCCTCATTCAGTACCTTATTTGGCCATTGGCTTCCAACATATTGTCAGTCCAATACATTAAGTTTGTATGTGAGGAACAGTTGTGACTTACTGTAACCTGAATACCATAAACGCCATATAAACCTTCATGCTCAAGTAGTGACCTCTGCATGTTTAACAACCAAAACATCATTGCCTAAATATTTTTGCTATGTTGTAAAAGGTATAAACAAAGTATTAAAAAGTGACATATCAAAAGATTTTAAATTTATTTGAAAGCCATTCATTAAAATGACATTTTCTCCTTACCCTGAAGAATTTGTTTTACCCCAATTTGGGATACAACTTACTTGCTGGGTAATTTGAACCAATTTTCCACATTTTTGCCTCAGTCTTTTAACAGTATCACATTTTTTTTTATTAACGTTAGGCCTAGACCTAGCCTAGGCCTACGTAAAAGATGTTCCCACTGGGGAGTATATAAATAGCCTATTCACAAAGATAAAGTGTGAAACAAATCTTACACCTTTTATCTCAAAAATAAGGAAACTTGTTCTTAAAACTTGTGGCCAATTTTGAGAAGTGCACAACGTACAGTTAGGCATACTCGAAATACTTTACCTAGCCTAAGTAGTAGCACTTACATTAATTTCATTTATTTCGTCCATGCAATCACAAACACAAAATGGTACAGGATATTACTAAAACAGGCACATGCGTGTCTAACAAAGCTGGCATCGGAGCACATTAAAGAAGAAACAAACTAGGAGTAAACGTACCTTACCTTGTGCCCAGCCTCCTTCTCCTAGGCTAGGTTAGTGCACATTTTGTTCTACTTTTAAATTTTAGTCTGACTGAGGCCTAACGTTAAGAATGCAAAAGACAATTCAGTTTTACATTAGGCCTAACGTTAGACCTATAAAATTTGTGATAGATTTTACCTAACCTAGCCCAGAGTCTCGCGTTTTGGTCCAAAACGACGGAAATATTAACGTTTGGTCAGCAGGCGAAATCTACACAGCAAACACGAAACAGCCTAGATTGTGGGCAATTAGGAACTCGAAACTTGTGTTACCAAACGCATAGCCTACTGTGATAACACAGTTTTCCACAAACTGTCAAAAGCGTGTCGTGTTTGCCGAATGTGACATATCCCCATGCATGGGGGCCTTAGTACGTTTTGCCTGAACCCCGTAAGGATAGCCTCACAATATAGACCTAGTTAATGCTACACGTTAAATTCAATCACTTTCCGCCGCGAAGTTACGTTAAATTTTACACAAATAATGTATCATCTCTTTTTTCAGAAATAGCACCATCTAAATGCAAATTTTACATTTATCTTGTACCTTAATCCTTAAAAATCTGACTTTTAAGAGCAACGTAACTTACTAGTTCAATTCTTTGGGTGGTCAACCGGCTTTTGTCGCGTATATACCGTGCATATATTTACGTTACGTACGTCGTGTTCGTTTCATTTTACAAACATACTGTTCTATTCCTCGATGCGTGAAGTGTACAATTCATACATGCATGCTAGACTACCTCATCAGAGCCAGAGGGGTATACTAAGTTTTGCCCATGTAGAATTTCTCGTTTGACGTTGCTGATGGCCAACGATCAGTCGAGCCGTATATCGGAGACCAGCGTGGAGATGTTTCCAGTGGTAAAGATTGCCTGCAACACTTTCTAAATGAACTATCATTTTAATTTGACCAGTAAGGTCCCTCCCTGCACAATCTTGCTATATGGTCACCTTTTTTCCTTCCTTGTAAAACCCTGTCAGTATTCGAGAAGAAAACCTTCTGGTGCAGGTGAGGCAGGTTCAAAAGCGATGCCATTTTTGGTTGGGAGACAAAGAAAAATATGATGTTGCCTAAAAGAGTATTTAAGTGGGGAGTTACAATGGGCTGCAGACGCGAGAGAGTGCAGAAAATTGATGAGATCGCGACCCCTCAGACGCGGCTGGAAATTGCAATTTCCTGGTCTGCAAGTTCATAAAATCTAGGCCTACACTGAAAAACGTGTTTAGCAATTCAACACTTAATTATTTTTCCCCTACTTTGCCAAACACATTTAAAATCTAAACATGTTTTGCGATTAGACGCTTAGTGTTTAACAATATTTTCAAATAAAACGTTTGGGAGTAATTCACACGCGTGATAAACATCTAAACATGTTTACAAATGGGGGGGGGGACAAAGGTATTTAGAAAAGCGTTTTAATTCCCATGGCATACTTTGTAGAGTGTGATAAATCGCTATTTTGAGCTTTTGGTTCCAAGAAATGATCACTCCAATAAAACATCGGAAATTTGAAAAATGACCAAAATTGCCAGAAAATATTAGCTCTCGGCCAGGACTTTGTGTTCTTTTCATGGCCTAAGATCATTCCTTTTACTTAATAAAGTCCTCTCGATCCTCTGGCAAAGGGCCGTTCGGCGAAACCAAAACTTTAACTGCTTCCCGAAAAGGCTTTTACGTCCACTGAAGGACAATACCCAACCAACCCCACGGCCCTCGGACCATTTTTATCATTGGTCTGTCACGTATGACTCCATTCTGGACTGGATGAAAAAACAGAGACCACACAAGTGATCTTAGCCAAAAGCTCATTCCACTACGGTGTCTTCATTTTATGAGTCTTTGTTTGTAGACCCTCCTGTCTGCCCATGAAATCTGGCAATTGAAAACATCCCAAAACTCTTTTGCCTGAATATCCAATCATTTCGAACCGAGTTTTACGCAAGACTATGAAATGAGGCTGAGTAGAAATTGTTTTTCCATGTGCTTTCAGAGTGTGTACTGATTTGTTCGTTCTTGTTCAATTTTAATAGAATTTTTCCCTTGACAATGCTTTGTTGTTGGTTTCGATGATAAGAGAAACCTATGCAATCATGATGGCGTGTGTATGTGTGTGTGTGTGTGTATGTGTGTGTGTGTTTGTGACACTTTGCTGGTTAGCACGATATCTCAAGATAGAAATGTCTGACAATTTTCAAACTTGATACATGGATGCCCCATATTGAGAGGAAGAACCCTATTGTTTTTGGCGGAGGTCAAAGGTCAGCAGGGGTCAATTTCTGAAAACTTAGTTAGCACAATATCTCAAGATAGGAAACTTGGATAGATTTCATATTTGGTATGTGGATGCGTTATGGTCAGAAGATTGTTCATCTTGTTTTTGGTGGAGGTCAAAGGTCATCTGGGGTCACTGGGGGTGAAAGTCTGAAAATCTTGTCAACACAATATCTCAAGGGAGGAAACTTGGATAGATTTCATATTTGGTATGTGGATGTGTTATGGTCAGAAGATTGTTCATATTGTTTTCGGTGGAGGTCAAAGGTCATCTGGGGTCACCGGGGGTCATAGTCCGAAAAACTTGTCAACACAATATCTCAAGGGAGAAAAATTGGATAGATTTCATATTTGGTTTGTGGATGCGTTTTGGTCAGAAGATGGTCCCTATTGTTTTTGGTGGAGGTCAAAGGTCATCTGGGGTCACCAGGGGTCAAAGTCTGAAAATCTTATTAGCACGATATTTCAAGATAGGGAACTTGGATAGATTTCATATTTGGTATGTGGATGTGTTATGGTCAGAAGATGGTTCATATTGTTTTCGGTGGAGGTCAAAGGTCATCTGGGGTCACCGGGGGTCAAAGTCTGAAAATCTTGTCAACACAATATCTCAAGATAGGAAACTTGGATAGATTTCATATTTAGTATGTGGATGCGTTTTGGTCAAAAGATGGTCCGTATTGTTTTTGGTGGAGGTCAAAGGTCATCTGGGGTCAGCAGGGGTCATTTTCTGAAAATTTTCTTAGCACAATATCTCAAGGGATGAAACTTGTATAGATTTCATATTTGATAAGTGAATGCATTATGGTCAGAAGATTGTTCATATTGTTTTTGACGGAGGTCAAAGGTCATCTGGGGTCACCGGGGGTCAAAGTCTGAAAATTTTGTTAGCACAATATCTCAAGATAGGAAACTTGGATAGGTTTCATATTTGGTATGTGGATGCGTTATGGTCAGAAGATGGTCCCTAATGTTTTTGGTGGAGGTCAAAGGTCATCTGGGGTCACCAAGGGTCAAAGTCTGAAAATCTTATTAGCACGATATTTCAAGATAGGAAACTTGGATAGATTTCATATTTGGTATGTGGATGTGTTATGGTCAGAAGATTGTTCATCTTGTTTTTGGTGGAGGTCAAAGGTCATCTGGGGTCACCGGGGGTCAAAGTCTGAAAATCTTGTCAATACAATATCTGAAGGGAGGAAACTTGGATAGATTTCATATGTAGTTTGTGGATGCGTTTTGGTCAGAAGATGGTCCCTATTGTTTTTGGTGGAGGTCAAAGGTCATCTGGGGTCAGCAGGGGTCAAAGTGTGAAAATCTTATTAGCACGATATTTCAAGATAGGGAACATGGATAGATTTCATATTTGGTATGTGGGTGTGTTATGGTCAGAAGATGGTACCTTTTGTTTTCGGTAGAGGTCAAAGGTCATCTGGGGTCACCGGGGGTCAAAGTGTGAAAATCTTGTCAGCACGATATTTCAAGATAGGGAACTTGGATAGATTTCATATTTGATATGTGGATGTGTTATTGTCAGAAGATGGTTCATATTGTTTTTGGTGGCAGTCATAGGTCATCTGGGGTCACTGGGGGTCAAAGTCTGAAAATCTTGTCAACACAATATCTCAAGGGAGGAAACTTGAATAGATTTCATATTTGGTTTGTGAATGCATTATAGTCAGGGGATGGTCCCTATTGGTTTTGGTAATGGTCAAAGGTCATCTGGGGTCACCGGGGGGACAACAATATCACAAGGTAGGGAACTTGGATAGATTCCATATTTGGAATGTGAATGGGTTAAAGTTAGGAGATGGTCCCTACAGAGATGCCAAGTATCTTGATTTAGGTGGAATAATTACCATTTTCACCCTCAATTCCGCAATTAAGAATATCCTCCAAAAATTGCTCTTTTCACATGTTAAGGATCTTTGTTGAAATCTCAAAGTGTCTAGCTCCCTAAACTGAAAAGTTTAGGCCAAAATTGTATGGTTCGAATGAGAAAGTGGGCTAGTACTTTCTGCCTAGGCTTAACGTAGGCCTAAGTTAGGCCTAGCCGATGCTTCATCTTTCACAAAGCAGAATCGAGTACTGAAGAGGATCAACAAAATCCACTTGGTCAAGAACATCAAAAATATTTAAAAGGCATTGGTAAAAAACCCTTATACAACAATCTGCAGTACTTTTGTGAGCTTTAGGTGTAAAGTTTTTCCCTGCGATGTAATTTTCTTCATCATGTCTAATGTCTTGGCACTTTTGCCATTGCCTAATGTATAGCATATATGTACATTTTGAACCTATTCTACACATGTATGTTTCTGTGTAATATCCTTAGGCTAGCCTAGTGGGAAATCAAGCTTTCCTACCAATATTTTATTTGTTCTAGAACATGATATAAAGCATGCAGCAGCATATTTTGGCAGCAGGGTGGTATCTGCAGCGGGGGAAAACTTACGAAATTCTCCCATATATATTAGTGTTATGAGAAGCTGTTCAAAAGTCCTCCCATATATATTAGTGTTACAAAGTGTCATTGCAAAACAATGCCTCGACTCTGCAGTATTTATGGGGTTGGTTCAAACCTCTGCACTGAAATCTAACCCTCATCAAAGTCTTAAAAGTATTATTAAACCTTTCAGCTGGAAAGGATGGGGAGAGGGTCCTTAGTTTACAGTGTTGTGAACTCTCAAGACTTTTTGCAGGTAATTATACAAAACCATCATTATGTCATTTCTTAATTGTACCATGGTTTTTTAGGGTTGCCCTAGCATGAGGGGGGGGGGGGTCCACTTTTAAAGAAGGTTTGCATGATTCCTATTTTTCATTTCTTGAAGTCAGCTCGAAGCCTTTTGAAATTGCAATGTGTAGAGGTTAAAGGATTTGTAGGGTCACTGGTGGTCAAAATGTGAATGACAACCTTGTTTAATAGGTGTTAACACATCTTAAAGTGGGAGACTTAAATAGATTTCACGTGTGGTTTGTGAATGCTTATGGTAAGAAGATGATCCCTATTTTTGGTGGGGGGGGGGACAAAGGTCATGTGGGAAAACAAAATTATTTTTTGAACATGTTAGTATAACATTTGAATGAGAAGATAATGGTACATGATGGGATTATTTGAAACGGAACGTTTGTGTATCATCGAAACCTCAATGCAGTTTTGCATTCTGGTTTTCTTTAATTTTCGAGCAAATTTTTTGAAAATCTTGGACTCGCCTTAGGAGTTCCCTGTGTAATTTAAACATACTAGATTAGTGTAGGGGGAAATAGTTGCCAAAAATTTTCCAGGCATCTGTCCGATTCAGGTCTTGCGGCAGTTTGGGAGGATCCCTTCCTCGTGTTCATATGGTTTAGATACATGTTTACGACTCAGTTCAAGTCGGGTGACTCCAATGCCCTTTTCCAGATGTGGCTGACTGATTGGTCAATTTTCTATAATTGCTTATGCTGAGCACCACCTCCAATGACAATAGATTCCGCTTTTAAAGTCACCGGTGTGATCCTGTCTCAGGGGTGGAACTCTAGACCTCCCGATCGCAAACTGCCCCGACGATACACCTTTAATATCACCCAGTAGCTATACCACCTTAAAATATGAAACTGTGTAGGTCTACTTTGAAACTGATATTATTTTGTCACAATTTTAAGACAATACCAACATGATGCTTAATCAATAAGAAGGCGATCAAACTTCGAAAGAAAAATAAAAATTATATAAACGTTTGAAATCTAAGGGATTGGTTGCGCACCTTTTGATCCGTCCCTTTGATCCGTATCTTTTAATCCGCGAATGCGTGATTGAATCAATTCCTCGGACAATCAACTCTTTTCACAGACTTTTCACAAGTAATACACTACAACCATAAATCGACTGATAGAGTTTAACCTAGCAAAAGAGATCAACATTGAACCAAAATGAGTTCTCAATATTTCGAGACACTTGTCAAATTTGCGTCATTACGATCCTATGGGACTGGTAAGAGTATAGAGGAAGTTGAGAAATTTTCATTCAAAGGAAATAAACAACGATGTTTCATGTTAACTTTGAAACAGGGGTGGGGCCAGGATTTCCCGACAGGGGGCCAAAATTTAGGCCCCAACAAAGGCGGCGTTATGTGCCGGTGCGACGTGACTTGGCAAAACTTCAGGCGCGCGGAGCGCGCCGAAATTTTGGGCTTTCTTTTTAACAAATACTTAAAAATCTGGAGTTTATTTGAAGTAAAAATTAAAACTTTTGAAAGAAATTTGGCTTTTGTTGGTACTAGAAAAAATTGTGGGTGTTTATTGAAGAATCTGTCCTTCATAAGGGAAAAATAAAAGACGTCATATGGGCGACAGTTGAAATTTTTTGGGGGTTACGCATTGAATTGAAGACCTACGAACTAAGGCTTCGAGACGAGACAAGAAGTTTGCCCGGAAAGTTTTCCCCTTTTTTGAACAAATCTTTGAAAATTAAGAGCTTACAATAATGGAAAAATTTTGGACTTTAATGGAATAAAATTTGTTTTTTGGTAAGGTTAGAATGAAAAATTTGGTTTCTTATATAGGCCTATGCCTTTCAGGAGCAAAATTAGGTCATGCTGGATGATTAACAGAGTTGGCTTTGGTTAATTTTTTTACGGAGTATCCATCGAAATTGGAAAATTTTGCCACTTTTAACAATTTGAAGCTAATATTGGAGAAGAATTATAATTTTGTGACAGTTTTGTGGTTTTATGGAGGAACCTGACGTTCTCATGAGGAAAATCAAGTAGCGGTGATTTGTGGTTTTGTTGAGGTTACTGAATATCATCATGCAGATTTGGGCCCTCGAACCATATTGGAGCATTCTCCCGAGGAAAAAATTTGGCTTCGCATATATTTGAAGTTTTATATTTTATTTATTGTCAGAGGTACGTGTACGGGAGCGTGTCAGTTTGGGAGGGGGCAGAATTGTTTTTTGTACGAATAATGTAATACTGCCCGAAGGGTTATCTAAGTCGAGGACACAGAATTTTTTGAAAAAATTGAGAATCCCGGAAAGCAGGAAATGGCATTTCCTGGGCTCGTAACTAGAATTAAAGAAGTCCTTACTTTCAGATTTCTTTCGCAATAAAATTATTTTCTCTCTATAATACTGCCCAAAACGAAGAATAATTCACAAACACGCATTGTTTTGTTCAGTTATCTGTTCGACTAAAACACTATCCGTGCGGAGCGTACAGAAACTTGTTAAAAAATCTAACCCCTAAGATAGCCGGAATGGCATTTCCCAGGCTTGTAACTAGAAATGAAGCAGTAGTTATTTTGAGCCTTCCTTTACAATGAAAGTTTCACTTCAATAGAGAAAAAACCCAACTTGCTAATGATAAAAAAAGTACCAGATAAAAGGTACTGCTAAAATTAGATGTAGTGGTTTTGTCTCTTTTCTCTTTTCGGGGGGGGGGGCTGCATTAAGAATCTTCGTTGAATTCAATTGCAAGGTCCACTAAATAGATGAAATTTTTAACGTGACTGCCCGAAATCCAGCCTATAAACGGTTTAACTCCCAGGGTATTTGAAAATATGGCACGTTACATGGTGACTTCATATTAATTCTCAGTCAGACTTATAGGGAGATTTTCTCACACCACTGTTTATCATTATGTGAAGCTGAAAACGACATGGCCGATATTCATACCTTTGTTAAAATTCGACTGTCCATCCGGGCAGGCCAGATGGCAGACCACTGGGTACTGCACGCATATGAACAACCTCTCGTCTGTTTTTGTAAGGAGAATTCGGAACTGTGAGTTTCCTTCAAGAATATGGTCTTCTAAAATGCAAGATCAAGAAGGTCGTCCGAGTGACTACAGACCCACATCCTTTATCGTGAGTCTGTAGATGAAGGCTTCCCGACGAAATTAGATTTTCTCAACAACAGGGGGTGGGTAGCCCGTCCCCAACGGAGGCATGACCTTGCACGCACGGATTGAAGATGGGATGAGGGATAGAAGAGCTAGTAAGTGATTAAATCCGATTCAGATATGCTCTACAGTAGCGTTACAAAAAAAAAAATGTTCAAAAAGAAAAAAATCATGGTCATTCATCGAGTAACTTCAGTCCTTCTACGTTTTTCATGTTAAGGCCTGCCAGAAAAATTGCCGTCCTTCCCCGACGGGGGAAGAGATAGATCAAGGTACATAGAATGAGGTTTAACAGAGTTAAGAAGTGATTTAAAATCAATTCCGACAAGTATTAAAATAGCATTACAAAACAACAATATGTCCTAGATTGCCCATCCAGGAACTTCAGTCCTTGTGGTGTTTTTTCATTATTTTTTTTTTTTTTTTTTATTTTTTAGGCCTCCCCGACGAAATCGCCGACCTTCCCCGACGGGAAGGGGGGGGGGGGGGAGCAGTGTTCCCTCGCTGGCGCCACCCCTGCTTTGAAAGTCATATTGTCTTTTTTATTCCTTTAAAAATCAAATGTAGATAGAAAAATGAGTTGCTGAAAACGAAAGGCTTATTTTCTCTGTCAAACTCTGATTTAAACACGACCAGGTCATTTCTCCACAATCATAGCAAGTATTGTTGACAAACACTAAGCCTGGAGTGACGTAGGCTATAGCAAACTTTTTACAAGTGAGTGGTGCGTTGGGGAATTAAAGCACCAACATTATCAGAATATGTTTAAAGTGTGACCATAACTGCATCCAGAAACGGAACTATACGCAAAGCCCGTCGAAAATATTTGAAAATAAAAAGGTTGTATTGAAGAAAAAAATCTGAACCAGCTAGGTGGCAAATTCCCTCATCCCCCGCAGCTATGTCATTGGATGTTAAGCCCTAAAACATAAAACAGAAAAAGAATTTTGAAGTCGACAGGTTATGAAAATTTATTCCAGAATGCTTTCCATTGAAATAAAGATTCGTTCTGAGAAGATATACCAATTCGGCCTCAATAAAATCAGAAGCCCGGCTAAGGTATCCTGGCTTCTGATAAATTGTAATTTTATTAAGAAGATATTCTTGACGCACTTGAGCATAAGGCTACTTCGCCGTTATAGGTTATGATTTATGGTTTACGTATAGTCTTAGTTTCCTTGTTACGCATGAAATCGATACTATGTGTGCAATAATATCATGTTCAGATGTCTATTAGGGAATTACGGTACATCCATAAATAGGGGATGAGGAGACGCGAAATAGACTAGCTGACGGGCTTAGAAGGGAATGCAATCAAGTGCTTTAAATCCGCGAGACTAACACTGTCGTGATGGCAAAAAGTGCACCACCTACACTTATTTAAAAATTATTAATTTAGTTATTTGATTAATCATATTTATATTTTCATATTTTTATTTATTACTTGTTAAATCAAGTCAGCGGCAGATCCTACTTGGGCATTTGCCTCCCTAGTCAGAGAATTTTTCCCATGTCCCCATTCTGAGCCAGATAGGCCTATACCTACATTCTGAGACACCCAGAGACATTTTTCACCCAGAGACATGCTAAAAGGTCAGAGCTTCCTGGGTCTTGCCCAGTTACCCGCTCCCGACCTAGGCTTCGCCCCTGACCGTCCCTCCACCGAAGCTTTTATCTCATGCAATCCACCATGAAATCAAAAAGGGTACCTTAGCAGTTCCTGAACCTCATCAGCTATGCAAAATAAACCTATCCTGAAACTCAGTTTTTTCACTCAGAGATGTCCTCGAGGCTCAGAGCTTCCATGGGTCTTCGCCCACTTGACCACACCCTCAAAACACGCGCTTTGCGCTCGGTTTCGCTACGTGCGAAACTTGCTTTCCTTTTCCCTCCATTTTCCCCCTCTCACTTTTGAAATCCCGATACCAACACTGACTCAAGTGGCAAACTTGCAAATTGCCGTTTTGTTTAAACAATTTGATTAAATAATTTGGTAATTTACTAAGTTACCAATTTGATTAAATAAATGAAATAATTTGATTTAGCAAATTCGTAATTTGATTCGCGAAATTGAATAATGTGTCAAAAGGAAATTAGCTTTTTAATGAAGTTAGTACTTTGATTAAACAAACATTTTGATTAAAAAATCCATGACGTTGTGACCTTTCGTAAGTAATTACTGCAGAATTGAGGATTTCTGGAGGAAACTGAGGGCATCCTCACGAGAGACGCAAAAGCGGTACCACTATACTTTAATTCACCAAGACTAATAGTGGACAAGAATGAATGAATGAAGGCAGGATAAATGTCTGTAAAGCTGGTAATATGGTCTTTTGATTAAACAGGAGATCGGATCTACAAATGAAATAGCATTGTCACCCCTGCTTGGATCCCGCTCCATGTTCGTGGGTTTTTCCTCGGGAACTCCGACTTTCTTCCCACTTGGCATACAGGCTAACGACTAAAATCAGTCGCCCAGTCGAGGAAGTCGGTTGCTAGTCGGATTGAACTAAGCACCTCGATGTGGCCCAATTAATTAGCCGACTTTGCCTTTTTACAGACGATTTAAGATTACAAACGATCAGAGAAAGTGTTTTGTTTTCAAGGTAAGTGTAACCAGAATGCAAAAATGCATTGAGGTTTCGATGATACATAAATGTACTATTTCAAATTTGCCATCATGCACCATAATCTTCTCACTCAAATGTTATACTAGCATTTTCAAAAGATACTTTTTTTTATTCTATATGCCCTTTTGACCTCAACAAAACCAATAGATAGATAGATAGATATATAGACAGACAGGCAGACAGGCAGACAGACAGACAGACAGATAGATAGATAGATAGACATCTTGAGATATCCCTTTAACAAGATTTCAGACTTTGACCCCGGTGACCCCAGATGACCTTTGACCTCCGCGAAAAACAATAGGGATCATCTGACCAAAACGCATCAACACACTAAATATGAAATCTATCCAAGTTTCTGATCTTGAGATATCATGTAAACAGTATTTTCAGACTTTGACCCCGGTGACCCCAGATGACCTTTGACCTCCATTAAAAACAATTGGCACAATCTTCTAACCATAACCCATTAACATACCAAATATGGAATCTATCCAAGTTTCCTATCTTGAGATATTGTGTTTACAAATTTTTCAGACTTTGACCCCCAGTGACCCCAGTGACCTCCACCACAAACAATAGGGACTACCTCCTAACTACAACCAATCCACACACCAATTATAAAATCTATTCAGGTTTCCTATCTTGAGATATCCCATAAACCAGATTTTCAGACTTTGACCCCTGGTGATCCCAGATGACCCCTGACCTCCGCAAAAAAACAATAAGGACTATCTCCTGACTATCACACATCTACATACCAAATATGAAATCTGTCCAAATTTCCTATCTTGAGATATTGTGTTAAGAATGTTTTCAGACTTTGACCCCTGGTGACACCAGATGACCTTTGACCTCCGCGAAAAATAATAAGGGCCATCTCCTGACCATAATGCATCAAACCACTAAATATGAAATCTATCCAAGTTTCTGATCATGAGATATTGTGCTAACAAGAATTTTAGACTTTTACCCCCCTGTGACCCCAGATGACCTTTGACCTTTGCGAAAAACAATAGGGATCATCTCCTGACTATAATGCATCAACATACCAAATATGAAATCTAACAAAGCTTCCTATCTTGAGATATCATATTGACAAGATTTTCAAACTTTGACCCCTGGTGACCCCAAATGACCTTTGACCTCTGCCAAACACAATAGGGTTTTTCCTCTCAATATGGCCCATCTATGTACCAAGTTTTAAAACTGCGAGACATTCCTATCTTGAGATATGGTGTTAACGAGATTTTCAGACTTCGACCCCAATGACCCCCAGATGACCTTTGACCTCTGCAAAAATAATAGGGATCATCTCCTGACTATAAGCCATCAACATACTAAATGTGAAATCTAGCAAAGCTTCCTATCTTGAGATATCGTGTTAATAAGATTTTCAGACTTTGACCCCAATGACCCCCAGATGACCTTTGACCTCTGCAAAAATAATAGGGATCATCTCCTGACTATAAGCCATCAACATACTAAATGTGAAATCTAGCAAAGCTTCCTATCTTGAGATATCGTGTTAATAAGATTTTCAGACTTTGACCCCAATGACCCCCAGATGACCTTTGACCTCTGCAAAAATAATAGGGATCATCTCCTGACTATAAGCCATCAACATACTAAATGTGAAATCTAGCAAAGCTTCCTATCTTGAGATATCGTGTTAACAAGATTTTCAGACTTTGACCCCTGGTAACCCCAAATGACCTTTGACCTCTGCCAAAAACTATAGGGTTCTTCCTCTTAATATGGCACATCTATGTACCAAGTTTGAAAACTGTCAGACATTCCTACTTTGAGATATAGTGTTAACAATATTTTCAGACTTTGACCCCCTGGGACCTCAAATGACCTTTGACCTCCACCAAAAATAACAGGGTTCTTCCTCACAATATGGGGCATCTATGTACCAAGTTTGAAAACTGTCTGACATTCCTACCTTGAGATATGGTGTTAAAGAGCAAAGTGTCACAAACGCACACACACACATACGCACACACACATACGCGCATACATACACACACACGCCATCATGAATGCATTGGTTTCTCTTATCATCGAAACCAAAAATGAGCATCCCATCAATAAGCTAATCATGCATGTCTTCTGCTTTTATGGATTCAAGAGGTTGTCAGGATGGAAAGATGATTGGACTTATTCTGAGTGTTCCCTCCCCCCGCCCCACCCCCTCTGGCGCCACCTCTGTTCTTAATTAATGATGTTGAGGCTTTCAGACGAATTTTTTTTTGAATTCCATCTTCGTTGCCTTTTCCGCTTTTAGGCAAATATTTATCAGGGTCGTTGGAGGAAATTTGGAATTTTATGAAAGGATATTTGGGAAACTCACATGTCACTAACTCGATATGTCACTTGATCACCTGTTATCACGTGTGGCGAATTTCTGATTTTTCATTTTTCAAATGGGCGGAGGGGCTGCAATTGCCCTTGGAGCTACGCCACTGATCAGGAGAATTATACTTTTAAGTGATGTCATTTATCCTACTGGCAATGTCAGCAAAGTCATTATCCAAGCTAAAAGTTGTTAAATTACATCATCGCAAGCTTTGATTAAAGAAACCGAGTACAAATGGTTATTTGGATTCACACAGGCCACAATTGACTAGTATCGGATAGAATCTACTTCATGGCAAAGTGGAGCTTGCAGCCAGACGGTCTAAACAAGTTGACTCCTGGCCGGTCATACCAAGGGCCTTAAAGGGCAAGAGCAGTCATTCCAACTTGAAGTAGTGTAGTAGACTGTTCTGTTACATGATTGGCTGTTGATAGTCATGTGACAACGATTTTTCGCTTCAGATGTAAAATTTACTTGAAGTAGCAGATTGCTTTACATTGAATATGCAATATTAATGTTATAAAATATGATAAAAGATACTTTGAAGAGAAATAAGAGCAAATTGTGATATCTAGCTGTTGCTTCAAAATCAGTTTGGGGGACTGCTCTTGACCTTTGACCTTGGTGCGCAGAATAAGCAATGGAGTATGCCCAGGGAAAATATTAAATCAGTAAATTAAAATTAACAAAACGCGTTATCTGTCGTCATGGTCTGATGTTGATGTTGAAATCGTGTCTAATTCATCAACTTAGCAAGCACTACTACTCTGAGGCCACTGGAGAAATATGCATCTTGTACTAATGAGCTGATTGGAAACTTAAAATGCTGAAAACACAAGATTAGTGGGGTGCTAAAAATTTTACAAAACAAATAAGTTCTTCAGACTATTTTGACATTTTTCTGTATTTTAATGATAAAATCTCCACATTCTTACCATTATGATGTTACTTCATAAGATGAAACCTTTCAGAAATCTACAACTTATGAAATGTTGAAGTTTCACTTCAAAACCTTGTCAGAAGATATTGCATTAAGAAACTGAATTTCCATCAGGAACAAGATGGTATGTTTCTTTGAGTCATAGAGTTTAGAAACCTTCAACTTCACCATGTTATTCAATTGTTTATACATACATTCACACACATGCATACTGTAAAACCAAATACAAGGGTGAATGTACAGTTATAAATAGGACCATGCTAGAATGAAACAGTAACATGTTTATGTCAGCCAGTAACCTTGAAAGAAAAGAATCCGTTTGAAACTATAATACATTCCATCTTGTGTAGCACCATGGTTTACACACAAGCTACGAAATATGCAAAACACGGATAGTACATCTAATGCAATTTCCACTGCTAATGCCTACACCTGAGGTCAAAAAAGATGTTAAGCCTATAAATAGTATACAACATGCCACAAAAATGTATTATACTTGGTAAATATTTAAAGGGTCTTGTATGGGTGAAAGAAAAAATATTCCAGACCATGTCCTTCATACCCTGCAGCAATACCTTCTACCTTACTCAAGATATCTTTTTTTTTTTTTTTTTTTGATAAGAAAATGCTTTCACGTCTCAACAAGGTAACAGGACGTTATGTAAAGTGTTCCAGATTCCTTTAATTGTTTTTCTTTATAATTGAATGTCCTGACTATCCTTGAAATTTCATACTGTTGGCACAGGTGTATAGGGGAGGTAATTTTCTGTGAGGGGGCAAGAGCATTTTTTGCTAGAATAATGTCACCGTTTATCATGTTTTTCCCATGTTTTGCCCGAATAGACCAACTGCTTTTGCCCAAATTGGGAGAGCGAGTGCCCCCCTGCACCCCTGCCTTGAACACCTATGGTGTTGGAATGTTGGAGTGTTGTTTTCTGTAGATCCAGCATAACACTACAACATATGTAAGGTATAAAAAACAATGTTGCTTAATATTCCTAGCTGCAACAATATCATAAAAAAATTGAATGCAGTTTGCTGTGATGACTTCACAGATTTCCCACCAAGAACTTTATCTGAAGAAAATATTGAATTTCTTTGAAAATTAGAATCTTGTGAATGCTATGTGCTATTGAGATGCAATTTTGGCTTTCTGAAAGAGAAATTTTTCTGCACATTTTGAAGTCAGTGAATTTTGTCTCTGGCATATGCCTTAAAATAATTTCGTTTTTACATTAGATCACAGGTACAAGAAAGCATCTCACCAGTGGCGTAACCACAGGGAGGGTTTTTGGGGGGGTTAGAACCTCACTGTGACCCAACCTTGCCATGCAAAAAAACACCTTAAATAGCAGATTTTTCTCTCTATCCTTTGACTTTTCCCTTATATCGTGCCCCTAAACCCCCCACCCCCTGTAACACCAAAACCCTCCCCATGACACAATTCTGGCTACCCCGCTGCATCTCACCAGAGGTCTTGTGTCTTGAAGAGTATGAACAATGTATTTTTGGTCTTCAAAATTTCCTTATCTGTCCCTAGTTATCATTACTTTGCATACTAATGTATGTGTTGAGAACAGTTGTTCATCTTCCATGAATCCCATAATCCTTTGCACCAAACATTATTGCAAAAGCATATTGAAGAATATCATCACTAAACTAACTTTCTGTGAAAATAAATTATTACTACCTAGTCATGCAGTACTCCACAAGTGATACCACCAAGTTATAAGACTGTACAAAATGGCTTATAAGCTATATAGTTTTTGAGTGTTGCCATTTGAAATTTTGAGTGAATGACATTTATATTGAATACAACTTACTACAACAAGGTCAATTTACAATGGTTGATAAAATCCAATGAAAAAATGACGTCACACACAAACAGAGAGGTGCCTGATAAAATCAAGGAACTACTTCAGATTTCTTTTCCAAGAAATGAGAAAATTCAGTTACTTGTTGCTTAAGAATAGAGGCTTTGCAGTTACACCACAGATCTCCCATGCTGGAAGGGCAAACATGCCAAATTCATCTGGCTTTGTGTCGAATGCACTGCACAGTGTGCCCTGTGTATACATTCACCATGCAAGCCCATGGAGTGTGGTCTATTATGTAGTTTCATGTACTCCAACATGGCCACTGCAAAGTATTAAGGGGTCATGTGAAAAGTCTCTATAATTTAGGAGACCTAATGACCACAAATTCAAATCATGCAACTTCTGTAACTCTTTTAATAAATAATACTTTGTAAATATAAAACTTGGAAAACTGAATGGTTTATGTTACATGTCATGAGATGGTGAGATAAATTTATCTGACAAGATGTCATCTGTTGCTTAAAAAGTCAACATGGTGGGATAATTTATCTTAACACCATTTCAGCATTGCATTTGCTAAGAATGTCATTTGGCAAGATAATATATCTTGGCATCATGATGACCACATATACAAGCTTATTGAGGTAGCTGACACATTGAGACAAAGTTCCCACACAATTGACTGCATGCCAGATAATGTGGCTGAACTCTGTACATCATTCCAGCCTTTTTTGTCAATTTGTTTGTTAGTTAGAATTTTACAGCCCAGTTTCCAACCTATTGGTTCAAGTTGAGCAGGCCACTGCCTTTTTTCTAGTTGTGGCTCACTGGCTTATTTTCCTACTCCATTGCTTATGCTGAGCATCATGCACAATGGCAGTAGGTTCCATTTTTAGTCTTTGGTATGACTTGACCTGGGAATCGCACCCGTCTTCCACGTGAGATGGGAATGCTCTACCACTGGACAGAACACGCCTTTTTCTTTCAAACACTATATAAACGTTGTAAATCATCTCACCAAGCTGAATTCTTAAGCTAAGGATGTTGACCTGGTAAGATTATTTACCTCACCACCATGACATGCAGTTTAACACTTCAGGACTTCCTTGTTGAACAAACTGTTGTTCATCTTCCAAAAGGCAAACTTACAATACATCATCTGCTGAGATACATTACTACATAGATGGATTGGAACAGTCAAAAAGTGATAGTCTGTTTTAGTCAGACATAAGTGGGGTCTATCACTTTTAAGCTTTCAAGTTCTTTAATTACATGCATTGTGAATGGTTCTTGTACACTTCACTACCTCTTGATTACCTCAATTTAACTGAATACATGGGTTTAGAACTGCTTGCAGAATGAAATGTAGACACTTTAAAAGTTTACCTCAAGTAAAAAAAATCCAAAATATACATTTAAGAGCATGGAAAATGAATTCTAACAGTCTAACTCCCAACTTCCATTGGGCATGCCCAAAATGAGATATAAAATTTTTAAGTATATTCACTCAACTTAAATGGTTTATTATGCAATGGTAGGTAATGTGAGTTGTACAACAAGAAAGTTACAAATTGTTGTGCAGTGGACCAATTTGTTTTAAATGAATAAACTTCAACATTTTATATCTCAGCTCAGGTATGTTCTAAGAAGATCGGAGTTGAACTGTTAGAACTCATTTTTCTTGCTTTTTAATAAATATTTTTGAATTTTTTTAATTGAGGTACACTTTGAAGCTGATGGATCACACTAATGGCTAACTTTACTAGTTCCTTGGATTCATCTATACAGGAATCCCAACAGCAAGTGACGGTCTGATTTCAGTCGGCCATAACTGGGGTCCTTCACGTTTAAATCTTTCGATTTCCTTACTTACTCTATCATGGATGGTTGTACACTAATTTGTATCTTAAGTTCTCCAAGTTCACTAAAAATGAGGGTTTGAAATTCATGTAAACAAAAAATAAAGATGGTTTTAGGCTGATGGACCCCACTAATGGCGGCCTACAATCACTAAAAACAAGCGCTAATTGGATTCTTCTATACATTAAAGGCAGTCATTCGTCACCCTAAACTACAGTTTCAGTATGCATACATCAAAAGTCTCAATTGGTACAGCTCTTTGATTGGCATCACATTCAAACAATGCATCATAGCTAAATAACACAGCATGGGCACTGAGAGTGTCTTGATTACACATTATGGACTTGTATGGCTACTGGGACAAGCCATGAAGCAATAAGCTAGGATTGTGTCTGGATAAAGATGAGTTTTAGATAAATGTGGGAGGGGCTAGAAGTAAGTAAGTTGCGAGAATTGGAACTGTTTGGGATGATGAAAATATGCCTTTAAGTTAAAGCTGACTCATTTTCAATGAATGTCCACAGAAATGAAAAACACTGATCCACAAAGTATGATTCCAAATTATTGCCCCTTTTTGGCCTCTGCAATGTAATAAAAGTAATGCACATATTCTTCTTAAATATTAGTTTTGGAACAACTTAAACTTTATCTGTTCATGTTCGTTAAGACTTGAACAATGCATCCTACTGCCATTGTGGTTACTGATCAGCATAAGCAATGGAGTGGTAAAAGCAAGGCTGTGGGCTACAACTGGAAGAAAAGCTGTGATCAGCCTGACTTCAACCAACTGGTAAGGAACCAAGTGTTTCAAGGTGTGTGGTGACAGGAAACACTTTCTGCAGTCAATTATTTGTTAGTTTGAAGAGGTCACAGGCTTTCATATAGTTCCTGCATGTAATGACATGTTGTGGGATAGAATGGAAACACTTGCTGGCACTTCGGACTTTTGACAAGTTTTAATGTAGTATTGTAGGCAAAACTTTTTATGTTACGTTTGATTGCAAGTATTCAAATATTGCATTGTCATTATTCGTTACGACAAGGTAGTCTACTGGTGTTGAACTAGAAATTCTCTTCTTTGAATACATGTGCATGTGAGAATGGCAATTGCAACATCTTTGTAAGGAGACTAAGTCTAAGTCAAGATTGCAACTCCTATGATTGCAGGTGCTAAACTCTTAAAATATGAGAGTTTCTCAACTCTATACTTTAACTATGTACTATAAAAATGCAACACATCTAAAAGATCAAATACAAAACTACAGAATGGTAAAAAGGTCGAAATCATATTTCAAGAGACTAAATTGCACCAGCTGTGAATAGAAAAACTTTTGAGCTCTATTGCAAACTTACCACCATTGCAAATATGGTAGTACTGGGAAGGAGCAAATTTATAAACTAGGGGTTCTGGCATGTTTTGAACAAATGTCAATTCCTGTTTGCAGTTTCAAGATGTGTATAAAATGCTGCCTGTTAAAGCTTAAGAAAATTCTGAGCTCCCTGATTATTCTGCAGTCAAGTAACAAATTCCCCCTGAGCAATTATAGGAATTGGTAATTTGGTTTCAACTGGTGATGGTTGAAACAGTTTAAAAACTGTGTCCCTTTTTTTGATGCTCAACTGAAATTTCTCTTTGAGTTTTTTTTATTGCACACTGCAATTCGCAAATGGTCTGTAAGCTGCTACTTGTGAACCCAGATCATAAGTGATATTTGACAATCATCATAAGTTTCCCTTGTCCACTTGTTCCATATGTCGACTCACAGCTCTCCAAAGGGCTTTAATATTGCCAGCTCCAAAACCTATGGATCCTTCACGTTGGATTAATTCCAAGAAGAATGTGTCTTTGCTGAAGAGGGGTTTGCTGAAGACTTGCAACAAATACCTGTGGGATGAAAGACCCAAAATTTATGTCAATACAACATTCTAACTAGACAGTGAGCTATGACTTCACTGACATTAGCTATTGGAGGTTTCGTTTAGTCCTACAAAAGTTTGTTATAGTTCATAAAATCCACAACCATACATCACATGGTAAATAATTGAAGGAATATAATCCAGCCTCAATTTCACAGGATCTCAAATAAAGGAGAACAATTTTTTATTGTACTCCCTTTAAACCCCACATCTAGAGCTTGTTCTTAACTCAAGGTATTCTTGTTTAAAGATAGATTATCTTTGTCAAAAACAGACTTTTAGTTACTTTAAGGTTACAAAATGTTATGTTCTACTGGCAGATTGCTTCTAAAATCTTTTGTTGTTCTTCAGAATTGGAGTAATTAATTTGAATGCGAAACTTCACAACAGTGAAATATTGAATAATGTTCGTTTGAGGTTGACCTGAAAACTTTTTGACCACAAAGGTTGCAGCTTTTAAAGTCTCTGCATATTTTATAGGCATGTGTGAACATTATATAAAAAAACAAAAGGTGCTCAATAAATCTGCCAGTATGACATCACAGATTTCCCACAATGCAATGCGTTTCTGTGGTTTGAATAGTTTTTTTTAAAAAGTCACAACTTCCGAATGCACCATGCTATTGAGATGGAATTTTCACCAATAAAGAGAATAAAAAAGCCTTGATATTTTGAAGCTCTTGAAAATTGTCACCAGAATATTCCTTTAAAGGTTAAAAAATGATGGACCACACCCTTGTGAGATGCTCAAGGGTGTGGTCCAAGTGCATCCAGCAACCCTATTAACACTGAGAGTGCATTATCCTGTTCTAATGCACAGGTCCAGAAATTTTAAAATTTTTCATTCATACAAAATAATATTCGGATTTTTGGGGAAAAAGCGGTACGATTTTGTTTGTACATAACAACATTAAAAATAGCACAGCCCTAACTAAAATGGAATAGCCCAAGATGGGTTTATGCTGGAATAAAACATGGTCACCTGACCCTTATGGACCAATGTACAAGTTGAGGATTATTACCCCAAGTTTAAATGGAATAATAACTTCAAAAGATTCTGTATGTAAGGAGAAATCTACATACCTACCCTGTTTTTACATCACATTCTTGTCACCTTTCTAATCTGTGTTAGCCACAAGTTTAGCAGTCATTTGGATTGACAATTACTCTACTTGATGGATAATGTAAACATTTCTATGGAGAGGCCTTTACATTTTCATGTTATGGGTTAGCCTGGGCTTTGCAGGTAAGTAAAATTTGACCTCCACCAAATATTCAGTTGGTCAAGTGGTTGGAGCATCTGACGTGAGAGGGTTAGGCAAGGCCCGATCCTCTCACTTCATATCAGTCGCTGAACGGATCACTGACGTCAAGGTCTAATACCATATATCCCCATGGCAAAGTAGTCCTAAATGAGATTTTTGGAGCTTATGATTATATGTTTTCAGGAATATTTGAGGTTTCCACTTTTTGATCTCTGCTTCAAAGCTTCCTGACCTATGACTCCAGGAATACATGACTTGTCTCTTTTTTTCCATGTCAATGCTACTACTTCCAGTCAGTCACACCCCCATGGGCCTCCCGAGCTCATATCAAACTTTGATAAATTTACATGAGTTCCTATTCTTTGTCTCATGGTAATTTGAGGCGAGAGATGGTGTCTGATTACACTGACACACCTCAAAGTTAAAGGCCTGGAGAAGCAGATATTTTTTTCTAACATATACACAAATATAATATCTCCCAAGATCAGAAGTAAACATGCATTCTTGTCCAAAATTATTTAATATATTATTTAATTCTGTATATTTATTTTTTAATTCTGTTAAATGTAATCAAACAGAAACAAACAGTCACACACACACTAGAGCTTACACCTCTCTGTTCAAATGTTTCATATTCAGTGCCCCACAACTGAAACAAAGGCCTTGGACTCCACTAGATTAAACAAGAAAGACTTAAATTGGGGTATTAAACCCTATTCAACAAACCAAACAAAGCAAACCAAATCAACCAACCAACCAACTCATGTCTATATCCTGATAAGTCTACATTCAATGCTAGGATAAGCTGTAAGGTTACCCTTGGAAACATAAAAATGTCCGAACATAGAAGTGTGCAATTACACATCATAACCCTTGTAACCTCAAGGTCAATTTGTAAGAATATAGAGGCATCGAAACAAAGAGACATCAGACTAGAGAGAGGGGCTCAACACTGAATTTTGATAAAACTTAAAATCTCAATTCTATCCATACTACACATTATTTAACCCACCACTCTTCACAATAACTACCAAACTTACTTCAAACATTGTTCGTTGCTGTTAACATCCTCTACTGACTTCTCAGTATCGACTAGGACTGATAACTTCTCCAGAAGATCAACGTTCACCTGAATCTCTTCAACTTCTCTTTGCTCCCTCAGCTGAAGTTAAAAGAAGAGAGAAATGCATTGATGTAAATAATTACACTTTAATTTACAACATGTTCCAGCACTTCAATGTTTTGGAATGAATTTTGCATTGGTGAACATTTGAATGAACCTCTAATGTCTGCAATATTTCAGTGCACAACAAAAAGAAAAACAAGATCAACAACAATAAAATAATCAGACACTAACTCAAATAAATTCTTTTGCATGGGTTCAAATGAAAATATCACCAGAAAGCACAAAGATATCTCCTAAACAAAAGATATCAGAGATTATTATGTCCCCCCCCCCAAAAAAAAAGTAAAATACTAAAATTCAAATATACTAAATCCATCCTTATTTTTATAGAGATCTGCAACAAAGTATTGTATTTGGGCTTTATTTTATGGACAATATGAACCTCCCACCATAGACATAAGTAATTGAATTTTTCTGCCAAATATTAGTCATGCAACCCCCTTCTCCCAAGTGCATTCCCCTTTCTTTTCATGCCTGATGGAATAACACAGAGTTATGGATATCATGCTGTGTATAAAATTTATGAACTAATAGCTCTTCTTTGTGTGTACATTGCCCACAAGAAACCTCTTGGCACCCTTACTCAGGGATATAGTTATGGTCGGCTTCAGGCACTACTCAAAGCTGCCGGCCTATATTAGCGAAAAATATACCCATTATAGACCACCAAATATGCACCTGTGAGACTGTTACTCTAGTCCAAACTATAGGCAAATGATATTAAAAATCACTGAAATTTCCTTTTTAAACAGCCACCACTTCAGAAAATAATAACCATCACTCTTATTTTTCTAGCTAAAAAACTCTGCCCTTATCAGCCATTTTCTCTCTCCCTCTGCAAAGTGTACCACTGCATATACATGTTTTCTAATGATTTTTTCAGTTGTACATTTCCTTGCAATATGTTAAGCTTTCATAACATGTTGCATCTATGGAACACCAAATATTTACAGACATCTCAAAGAGGGGAAGGAGAGAGGTCTACTCTCTAAACTATTTCAGATCCTGCCTCAGAAACAGCAATTTCCTAACCTAAAGTACACTAGACAAGCAGGCTGCCACAAGTGCTATGAATGAATCCATCCGTCGAGTAATGTTGGGGAATTACTGGGTCCATCAGTCTATATTTTAGTTATCATAATGGCCAACACCATAGATGTCCGAAAAGGTCCCAGAACCCCAAAGAAAGCAGAACACGCAGGGCTGCCAACATTGAGGTCTTGAAATCATGAAGATTTACCTCATTAATCAGGAAGATTTCATGGATTTGTGTGTCTTTCAATAGGGGAAATTCTGTTCTCAATCAGGAAGATTTTATATTTTGCATGTTTGAAGGTGAAATTTTCAGAAAGTCTTCTGCAGAATCAGGAAGACTTGGCAGCTCTGGAACATGTTCATATTTAAATTGAAAACTATTCATGGTTTAGGTACATGACAGAAACGAGAAGATGAACCCCACAAATCGACAACAAATCTCAAGATTGCTTAGAAACCTGATTCTTGTATAAAACCACCTAAGCACTCACAAACTCTTATCCAAGTTACTACGATGTTGCCCTCCTTTAGTGCAACATCAACACTCGTATCCCACATGATAATCCACAAAACCAATTTAGGAATCTATGATTCCTAATGTCATGCTCAGTATGTTACTATGGAGTAAATAACAGTATATATAAGTTTCTTAAAATAGCTTTTAATTTCCATAAACACAGCTTTAATACTGAAGTGAACATCCAGTATGTCTATGTTCACAGTAGGGCAGCCATGCAATGAACTTGCTGCATGGTGTTCGAGCCTCACATTTAGACAGAGGAACAGCCGACTATCATGTGAGGCATGACATACAAGTTCAACAATGTTGGGGTTAATATGGGTACTACAAGGTCTAGCAAAAACTAACAAGATTTTATGTCAAGCTAACATATCCTACAAAAAGTAGACAAAACTTTGTCATATCACGATGAAGGACAAGTAAAGCACCTTTACTAATGCAAAATGTAATGAACAATGTTAGCCTACACTAACATTCAAAACTAAGTCTTTCATTATGTCATGGTAATTTTAAACTTTGTACCAGTCATGATGATTCCACACTTTTTTAAGATACTCAAATTTGCCAGCACTCATTGCCTAAGTCATTCAGATGTTTGGACATCAGAAAAAATCTTTGCTGTCAATTTTTTTCAATGCAACAATCATCATTTCCTACAGTAAGTGATCACTACCTTACAATTATGTATATGTGTTAGCAAATACACAGGAGTTGCAACAAATCTGGTTTATGGTCTGCTTCTTCACATGATGTTGGACAGAGAAAATGTTAAGCCACTAAGCTTGTGTAATTACAGTGTCTCTATGCAAAGCTGTTGCTTCCATAAACATAAAATATATTTGAAGTATGCCCAGGGAATAATTTAATGTTCAAATTTTGCAATTTAGCAATTCTGAGTTTTTTGTGAGGTTTTATGGTAAAATTGTTGGAAACCCTATGTTTTTATGTACAAAATCTGCTATACAAAATTCTATTTGTGTAGCATTTCAACCATTTTGTGTAGCAAATTGGGATGCGATACTGGATAAATTATTCCCTGTATGCACTTGTGAGAGTTTTATTTTCTTAGACAACTTACCACAGAATAAATGCCTCTATCACAGCACCACAAATTCCCAAGGACATCGTCTCAGATACAAATTCAAATATATTTGAAATACGTACTTGTGTGTGTTTTATTTTCTTAGGCAACTTGCCTCAGAATAAAATGCCTCTGTCAGCACATCAAAATCACCACATCAAAATCACAAGGACAGCGTCTCAGATACGAATTCAAATACATTTGAAATACATACTTGCATGAGTTTCATTTTCCCAAACAACTCTTACCTCAGAATAATATGCTTCAGGTGGCACCATAAATTCAAGTCCCAGGGACATCATCTCAGACACAGATTCAAATATATCTGAAGTATGCAGACCAATGTGTTGAATCCCCTCACACCCATGCTCTTGCAAGAATGTTTCAATCTGATTAGGGCCTGCCAAATATGAAAACCATATTTTACAAGTCACTGGGAAATAAATTCTCTTCAATATCCATTGTTTTTCTGTGTTTTTTATTGATCTTATCACATTGTCTCCACCCTTGTGGCTGGAGGTCATAGAATATGCAATAGTATTTCCCAACTATCATAAGAGATTAACTAGAACTTGAACTGTACTTGAAACTTTATTTCGACTTCACTTTATTATCTAGTTGACACTGTATAACAAGGGTCTGTTCTATAGTCCCCCGCCTCATTGGTCCCCCGTCTCATTGGTGCCCCATTTAGCATAATTCGTCTCATTAGTCCCCCTTCTCACTGGTTCCCCCTCTATTTCCTCTCAATGGTACCCCATTTCATTAGTCCCCCGTCTCTTAGTCCCCCGGGTTAGGGTTGGGGTTTAGGATTAGGGGACCAATGAGACAGGGACTACTGACATGAAGGACTATTGACTAGGAACTATTGAGAATGAGGACTATAGACATTATCCCATAAAACACATTTGTGTTTGTGTGCAGTCAAACCTCATCTAACTTTACCTTTGCACAGAACTTTTACAGTTAAGAATTCATCCATAAACTGTATGTTAGAGGTAAAGCCTTGATAAGAACTGAATTGTACTTGTAGCTGATAAAACTTAACAGCAGCTTGCTTACAACAGACTATTCTCACCCTAAACTATAATTTAAGCAGGAGTCTACAGAACTTCTCAATTTGCACAGCTCTTTGATTGATAGCAAATTAAAAAAATGCAGAAAATTGTAGCTCATATTACAGGGTATGTACTGCACTGAGAGAGTCTGATTACACATTGGGTCTTTTGTATCACTCCGAAGCAAAAATTGTGATTGTGTCTGGATGAGGATGAGTTGCACACAGTTGGGGGAGGGGCTAGAAGTAAGTAGGTTGGAAGAACTGCAACTGTCTGTGGTGGTCTGTGAATAACTGCCTTTACATAAACAATAGTTAATACATAAGTTACATAACAATAGTCTCCTGAAAATACTGACACTTGACCTCTGACCTTGGACTTTGACCTTCACCAATAATGATATTTTTTCTCCTGATGTGATGTATTAGGGTGCAGAATAAAGACTCTTCATACTTTCAACCTGACATCATGTACAGATAATAAGGTTTTCAGAGTTAAATCCCCAATGAACAACATTGAATTATTGACTTCCACCACACAAGACAAGTCTTCATCTTGATACACTGCATCAACATGCTAAGTACATCCATTATCCATGCTTCTTACTATATCTTGAAATATCATGTTTAAAAAGACGTCAGAGTTTACCCTCTGGTAACCTCAGTTGACCATTGACATCCACTGAGATCAAAAGGGATCTTTTCTTGACAAAATCCCCATTTGCTTTTGACCAAATTTTAGTAGCATTTTACCCTAAACTTTGTCTCTTTTAATAAATGTTTCACCCATCATTTCATTGTTTTCCTAAGATGACACCATAGAAAACCAATTCATGTCTTAAACTCCGATCTGATTAACCACCTCTTACTTTAGGGTAAAAGTGTTGTCAGCATGACTGTTTCAATGCTTCCTATCTGGAGATATAATATGATACATTAACAAGATTTTCAGAGTTTGACCTCTTAATGACCTCAAGTGGCCTTTTAAAATACTTCCTGTCTTAATAGGATAGTGAGTTAACCAGGTTTCCCGTGTGACCTCTGGTGACCTCAAATGACCTTTGGCCTCTACCAAAAACAATCAGCGTCTTGAACGCCGTCTTCTATGATTCAGTCACAGAGACAAATTTGAATAGTCCAGGGATTTTGTTGGGCATACTACAGGGTCCATCAGGTTGAATCTTTCAAAGTCTTTGCTTCACTGCATCATGGGTGATTGTACTGTACACTAAAATACTCCTTGATTCCCTTTATTTCACTGAATATGAGAACTAAATGACAGTAAAATGAAGACAATATAAGGAAGAAGGACACCCCTAATGGACCCCTCCAGTAGCTGCTCGGATTTTTCTACACCAAGACTGAAAACTGTCAAATTGGAGTTTCCACTGAAATAAAAACTTATGCTACACACACCCATCTTTCAACTTACCTCCCCCACTGATGGCCTCAGCAAACACAAAAGCTGGTTTTATTGATCTTTCATCACTGAGTAGAAGACCCTGCTCTGCACATCGCCAGTACTCCAACGCTTTGAGACGGAGACCTGATGAAGATTCCTTAACAACCATTCCCTCCTCTTCGTCTTCATACCTGAATGCAAATTTAAGTGCCAAATAATGATGAAAGGTGAACACCAGAAAAAAGAAATGAAAATGATGAAATTTGGGTCAGAAATCTGAGTATCTTTTTTGCAGTGTTCAAATTTGCATAGCAAATAGGTTAGGGTTAGGGCTTCTCTATCATAGAATCATCGTCAGAAAAAGAAAAGAAAATCAATGTTGTTCAACTTCATCATCAACACAATCTGCATTTGTGAAGCAATCTGTCCATCTTGTTCAGCAAAATGCATTGCAATACCACATAAGTTATCATTTTTCTACAATTCAGCTTTCATGGAACAAGAATACCAAGGGTTTGGTCCCGTGACATAGATCTGGTTTGTGGATTGGGGAAGGGGAAAACAGTACCTTTCTAACAGCCAGTTCAACCAAGATCATTTCCAAAACTGGGATCATCTGTTGGAGATTCACAAATACAAACCCGAGGGCACATGTATCCATATTCAAAAAAACATGCATACACACTCACTCACACTGACATTTTCTCAAAGGCTCTAAAGACATTTGTATTTTGTTTATTCTGCCTATTTTTTTTTTTTTTTCTGTTTGAATTATTGAGGGAGTAAAATAATAAGTTTGCCCCCAATAAATCCAATGAGGTAGCAATTGAACCACGATCCACCCTGCCCACCCCCCACTCCCCATCGACACCCCTGGTGTGCTCTAGTGGTAGAGCATCGGACTGTCAATTGGAAGGTCTGGGGTATGATTCCCTGGCTAAGTCATACCAAAAGATTTAAAAATATTTTACCCTACCTTGCTATTGGCACTTTATCAGATATGTATTTAGTGTACTATCTTGAGGCACATTGCAGAAGCAGAATTTAACAAAGCTTCCTATGGCCTATATTGCCTAATGATAAAGTACCAGTGTCATGCATCAGTAGGTACTTAATTGCTCTTATATTTAAAGGTAAAGAGCAGTCCCCCCAAACTTAATTTGAAGAAAAAGCTAAATAGCACAGTTTTTGTCTTATTTCTCTTCAAAGTATCTTTCATTACATTTTTTGATTTGACAAATGCATATAGGTAAACCAAGCAGTTATTTCTAGTAAATTTCAAATTTGAAGAGAAAAAACATTGTTACATGACTCCCAACAGCCAATCATGAAACTGGACAGTCTACTACACTACTTCAATTTTGGATGACTGCTCCTGCCCTTTAAACATAGGCTTGGTACTAACTGCATAGCCATATTTAGAACCTCACAAATGATATAGAGGCTTTTCACATGACGTCATAATACTCTCCGGCGGCCATGTTGGAGTACATGTAACTACGTAGTAAACCACACGGGACGCGCTTGCTCGTTGAATTTGTACACACCGTGCATATCACAGCGCACACTGTGCAGTGCGTTCGGCACAAAGCCACGTGTATTTGGCATGATTGTCCTCCAGCATGGTGGTTCCGTGACGTAATTGCAAAGCCTCTATAGAACACTATAAAAGATGCTGAGAAGTACACTTGCAACCTGGATCTGAGTAAAATCTGGAAGTCTCCCAGGAATATTGACAGGTCTAAATGCACCCATACTAGTGTATTATTTGCACAACATGATTAATGATGACAGGTTAAAACATGGCTGGCAAATGTTTGTTTCCCAGGAAAGGAGTAAAATTATTTTCCAGGAAGAGAATAAAATTTCCCTCCAACTGTAAAAATTTCAATCCAGATGCCCAACGTTCCTGGGAAGGAGCCTCCCAGCAAATGAAAGGACTAATCTGCTACAATCTAATATTTGTATGCAAGGAAGTATCTGGTTTTTTTTTTTTTTGTTTTTTTTTTGTTTTTGTGCTTTCTTGTTTTTTAAATACTTGTGTTCCCAAGGATTTCTGCATATCTAAAACTGCCACAAGTTGACTCAGACTGAGATATTTGTGTAGAACATACAAGATGCACCAAGTACAGGACGTAAGTTGCTTTCTTTACATCAATATGCTACTTAAACCTGCAAAAGCATTATATTACTGGTTTTGACAATTTTGTTACTACTAATACATTCTTACATTCTGCACCGCATTTGTACATTGACATAAATCTAAACAAAAATGATCCCAAGTTATGGTCTTATGTTACGGTTGAGTAGAATGTAGTGGAGGCTGTATAGTCTTGCATAGATCTACATACAATTTTTTTTGACCTGACATATACTCAGAAACTCATGAAGCTAGAAGCGTATAGCAAGTTTTAGCCATCTCAAGCTGGCAACTAATAATCCAGAATCTATCAGAGAACTTCCTGTACAGGTATCTTGAGATCAATAAATTTAAAGGCACTTGCCCCCTTCAAAGATTGTTTGCTCAATAGAGCAATAAGGTTGGTTTAAACAGGGTTAAATGCTGCAATTTCGGAAACAAGCTCCACCCAGGAAAACCCCCTTTACTAACATTGGCTGAATCGTCCTATTCAATTCCAGTAATGTGTGTCTCAAACAGTTGCTAATATGAAATTGATGTTTCTCCTGACCCGAAAGACCTTTTTTTATGCCAAATATTCTGGTAAATAAATGAGAAGGGGAAACACAAGGTGCTGGAATAAAAAGTTAATATTCTGTGCCAAACTCTGTTTGGCATCCTTTAATACTGCAAATTTTACACTGAAGATGCAGCCAATAGTTCACGGCACAAATCCTGATGAGTTAAGCTCCTTTAAAAAACAATAGATATCTTAACTGAATGATCCAATCAATTGATAAGTATTCAGATTAGGATTCTGGTATACCACAAGAGAGAATAAATGACATCACCTTCATAGGTACAACCCACAGACTTCCTATACGTGGACAGAGAATACTGCATGGTAGATTGTCGCTACATTGTCGCTACAGTACTGCACGTGTGAGAAAAAGCGCACCAAGATGGCTGTCTGCCATGGTTTTGTACGAAACCTTGGACTGGCTGAAGTATATCCCCATATTTTGCAAAGAAAGTTGAAATATTTTTTAAATATTGCCAGGTAAGGTCAAAATTCCTTCACGTATTGCAGGAATATGATATTTTTTCCCATTCAAGTTAAACTTTTGTTTAAAATATTAGAATCTTCATCAAATCAGATGATTTGCAGGTTCAAGTTCACAGTAGCCATCTTGGTGCGCTTTTTTTGTCCCAGCCTGTGGTGACCATCAACGGATAGGACGTACACATTACATGCTCTGTCCATGTATATAAGTCCGTGGTACAACCATAGCCAAGGTTGGCGTACTAACTATACACTACAACTCACCTATTGATAAAAAATCTCTTCATTCCAAGACTCTGTTCATACCATTGCATGACGTCTTTCATTGTGCCCTCATGACATGCAAAAGTTATATGATCAAAATGTGTCACACACGATGGATTGGGAGCTCTAATTTTATCTGACGTATGACTAAATCCTGGTAGAAACACTCCTTTATATTGAGAAGAGTCAATCAATGTGTGTATTACATTTCCAAGACAAGATTTAATTACAGCAAATTGTATCGAACCAAAGTCCCTGTCACTAATTGTACTCAATTCATGTAACACCTCTGCACCATTTTCACGGGCAATTTTTAAAGTTTTTTCAATGTTTGCAGGTTCAAATGCCACATTAAAAACTGTGTCCACCTGGTTTTTGCTTTCGTAAATTGAGTTAGGGCATGTAACTGATGGGGGTATGAATGGAATGTGTGAAGGCGGCTTGATTTCGGTGGTTTCACTGGCTATACCACTCTCTTTGTTCTTCAGTTCTGATATGACAAATCTAGCTGAACCGCTCCTCAGTGCCCACTGACGAACATTTGCATAAGTGCTTTGTGCAAATAACCTAAACCCTGCCTTCTGAAGCTTGGAAAGTGCCACCAATCCATCTGTAACAGCTAGCTGGATGTGATGAACAGTCAGGCCCACCATCTTGGCCTGTATAAACTGAAATAAACTGAAATAAAAAAAAGAAGATAATGGTTATGTTCCATCCAAGTTCCAGGAAGAAAATGACTTTTGTTATATTTTCTTTTCTGACTACAAATAAACACGAATGACCATGGATATTTCCATGCTATCAAAACGAAGGTTTCAACTTGTTAAGGTGGACTTCTGCTGGAAGATTTATCTTCAAAGAATATTTTGGTTCAAGAATTCATGCTGTTGAGCAAAATTCAGACTTTTACCTCTGGTGACCAGTGTTAATGCTAAGCTGCTATGTTGCAATCTGATGATGCATTGAATGACTTGTCAATTTCACACACTGATGTTTGTGGGGAAAAATGAAAAAAGAGGGTTTAAACTTTTCCACATTTGATGTGTGTACAGTTCCATAAAACTGAAATTTCCAATGAGTCAAATTTTCTTATACAGAGTGTATTGACCCAATGTATAATTTCTTAGACCAAACAGTGCTGGTGACCTAAAATGACCTTTGGACTTAACCAATAACAATAGCAATTATCTAATTATTGGTCATCTACTTGCAAAGTACTGTAAGAGATTCATTCATCAAAGTTATTATTCTGGAGATAGTGTTCACAAGCAAATTTTTATTATCAATGTACTTTGCCCCTGGTGATTCCAATTAACCTTGGACCTTCACAATAAACAACAGGGATCATCTACTCAATAAAGGGTATCCTCATGCAAAGTATGAGATCTCTCAAGGTTACTCTTTTGGAGTGTATACACACACATACACACACAGTATCACCATCATGCAGATTCCTCTGACTACATCAAGGAATCAAAAATAATGTAAAGGGAGGCAAGTATTATCAGAACACTTCACGTATATCCAGATATTTGCATGTATTAGAAATCCTATTTTTTCTCTAACGATATGTGCACTACAGTTTTACCAGTACAATTTGTGGCAGGCACTGACGGAGTTCAATTATCAGCAGCACCGTGGAACATTATTTAGCACCCAGGTCACATTGTAGTAGCTGGATTAGACACATTATGCATTATTGCCACGGACTTCCTATACATGGACAGAGCATACTGCACAGTACATTGTCGCTACCCTACGTGTCAGAAAGAGTGCACCAAGATGGCTGTCTGCTATGTGTTTGTCTGAAATTTTGGACTTGCTCAAGTATATTGCCATAATTTGCAAGAAAGTTGAAATATTTTTGAAATATGGCAAGTTAAGATCAAAATCTCTTCACTTATTGCAGGGATATGATATTTTCCCCATTCAAGTTTAAATTGGGCTTAAAACACTACAGCTCTCGTCGTCAAATCAGACGATTTATAGCTTCACGGCGGCCATCTTGGTGTGCTTTTTTGTCCCAACCGGTGGCGACCATCTACTGATAGGACATACGCATTACATGCTGTGTCCATGTATGTAAGTCTGTGATTATTGCACCCAGGATCATCTGGAGTGGACAAAACAAGTTTTTGGCCAAACTGATCCGAATTTTGCCATTTCTTCAAATTCCGTTGAAGGTGTCCAACAACACGCCTTTTCAGAGTAGTAATTGCGCAAATGTAGTCTACTCAGGTCCTAGAGGTGTGCATTGGTTTGTGCTCTATTCATTGCTATACCTTTGACCTTAGAACAAAACAGTGTACAGCAACTCTGAACCGGTTTCAAATTGGGAAGGGGATGAGTGGCTTACTTTGGGAGGACAGACTCACAGATAACTGTTTTTGTCTTGTGAATGTTTTGTTGCATTCCAGCAAGTTTTACACAACAATATCACATTACTTTAATATATATATTTTCTACAGCAGTGGGCCATAGCCCTTTGATAATTCTACATGTAGGTCATGCAACATAACTTGGTGGGCCATACACAAAGTTAGCCAAAAATAATTTTTAAAATTGGATGGATGTTTAACAGTTCTCTCATTATTTTTAGAGGGCTTATTCTCTCACACCAAACTAAAATTTTTGGATTAGTCCAAGGGAATTCTCAACTGACTGCAGATTACTGTTCAAAGTAAACATTACACAACATGCACAGTACTGCACTGAGAGCGTTTTAAGTAAACATTGGAATCTTGTATACTTACCATGAAGCAATAAACTGAGATTGTATCTTGATGCAGATGAACTTTAGACAGCTGTGGGAGGGGCTTAAGTATACCGTACCATAAGTAGGTGAATTGGAACTGTTTGGGGTGTGAGGATTACACCTTTTATCTTGTCCCAAACTGACAGAACTAAAATACAGTAGCTCCTCATGGAGTCTCAAATTACAGTAAATGTTGAATGATAACCTTCCAGAAATTTTAACCATGATCAATTACAGTAAAAGAACTTACATTACGGAAATCTTATAAAAACCCTGCTTTTTAACTGAAGCCCCTCCAACAATTGTCTGAAATTCAATTATCAGCGAACAACCTAACTTCATAAGAAGCAGCTTCAACAATATCGTTTATATAAGACAGAAAGAGAACTGGACCTAGAACAGACCCCTGAGGAACACCAGAAAGAACCAGAGCAGGAGCAGATTTTGTACCATTTACAACAACAGATTGTGAGTGATCAGAAAGGAAGTTATCCACCCAATTAACAATTTGTCTAGAGACCCCTAAAGAATATAAATTTGTCTTATGCCCAATCATTAATAACAGACACCAACTGAGTATCACAACTGTGGTTTTTTCTGAAAGCATGCTGCTTAGTGGAAAGGATTTTATTCTCTTCGTAGTGATCCATCAAATTTGAGTAGATGGTATGCTCCAACAACTTACAGCAAATACAAGTCAGAGAAACAGGGCGATAGTTGGATGGGAGAGAACTATTATTTTTTTTTCAAAATCAAACAAACATTCATACTTTTCCAGTCCCTGGGAATGTGACCACTGGTAATTGACTGCTGGAAAACATGACTGATCATTGGTGCTAGATCAGTTGCAAGCTCTCTGTATTGTATTGCAGTTGCAAGCTCTCTGTATTTGTATAACAAAGAAAAAAGGTCAAATGACACCTCAGACTGGGATCAATTCAAGAATATCCGGTGCTCTACTGATCGTATTATTCGCAAATCTAGATCAGATTATCTCCTTAACGTTGGCCAGTGCCTGGAATCTGGAGATATGAAGCCATTCTGGCACTTTATTAAAAATGCTAGACAGAACTTTTCAGGTGTTGCTCCCCTAAAAACTGTGAGGGGCATTGCCACCTCCGCCATTGAAAAAGCAAATGTTTTAAATGCTCAGTTCCAATCTGTATTCACTCACGAGGACTACACTAGTGTCCCTACCCAGCATGGGGATTTTCCAGAGATGGCACCTATTGATGTTACAGTCCCAGGCATCCAGAAACTGTTGAACGATCTCAACATCCAGAAAGCCTGATGGGTTAATACCAAAAGTTCTTAAGGAATGTGCCAGTAGTGTTGCACCAATACTGACTATCATCTACCTTAAATCAACCTCTACAGGTCAGCTTCCTGAAGATTGGCCGACTGCATGTAACTCCATTATTTAAAAAAGGAAATCGCTCAGATCCTAGTAATTATCGTCCCGTATCCCTTACATCTATTCCACGTAAGTTGTTAGAGCATATCATACATTCAAATGTCATGGGTCACTTACAAGACCATGGCTATCTTCATGAAAAGCAACATGGTTTCCGCAAGGGTCGCTCTTGCGAAACCCAATTAGCCTTGACAATCAATGACATTGCCAGAATCTTTGATGATAAAGGTCAAGTAGACGTTATCATTATGGATTTCAGTAAAGCAATTTGATACCATTCCTCATGAGCGGCTCCTAGCTAAATTAAAACATGCAGGGGTTTGTAACTCACTACATACCTGGATTAGAAATTTTCTCACTAAAAGAACTCAAAAGGTCACTCTCGATGGAGTGTCTTCTCCCCCAGTGAGCGTGACTTCAGGAGTCCCACAAGGTATGGTTCTGGGTCCCCTACTCTTCCTAATCTACCTTAATGATATTGCAGAGACTTTGTCTTCTGAAATCCGTCTTTTAGCCAACGACTGTATTTTATATAGGCAAATTAAAAATGAACATGACACTAGAGAGCTCCAAACAGACGTTGATAAACTCTGTGCATGGGAACAATGCTGGCAGATGAAATTCAATGCAAAGAAGTGCTATGCTATGCACATAACCCAATCAAATACTCCTATCAGATGGGCGATTCGATTTTAGAAACAGTTGAAAATCATACTTACTTAGGGCTGGAAATAAATAACAAATTAAGTTGGGCGAATCATGTCCATAAGGTGACCTCAAAGGGAAATCAAATCCTTGGCCTGCTTCGCAGAAATCTGTATACCGTATTTACTCTTTTAAACGCCTCTTCTCTAATAAACGCCCCCCAACTTTTTCGTGAAATTGTTAATTCCAAAGACAATATTGTAAAAGGAAAATGAAATAGTCCTACCTTGACACCACAAAATCTCCTATAAAGTCCCATATCCTGAAGGAAAATGCATGTTTCTGCAACTAATTTCTGTTGATATCAATCACGCTATCACATACTGCGAACCTGTACTGCTTCGTTTGCGGTTCAAAAGTGGTACTGTACATACCGTAGGTATACAAATATCCGCTAGCCTATCCGAACAGCCTAACATGAAAATCCAAATTAATAACAGTGAAATAAATAACAGTGAAATGCTGTGAACAGTATACACGCAAGTGTACAGTTAATGAAGTCACGTGACCAGTTCTCTAGCATTCCCGCCTTCTTAAAAGTCTGCGCAAATGAGATTTCGCGGAACTGTGACTGACAAGGGGTCTCCCCCGACATGTTGAATTATGTATAAGTAGGCGTATAAATAGACACAACGACACGGTAAGTGGACATTTTGACCTTTCCTTCTCTTAGAAGTCAAAGATTTTTTAGGTTTTTTCAAACATAGACTGCAAAAATACGTCCTCAAAAAGAGGCAGTCGATTCTTATGTCTCAGATTAGGACCTCAAACTTTGCGAGTACCTGACTCATTGAGGGATGTAAAACGATATTTTTGTATCGACGTTTGAAGATTATAGCATAGGCTTTCTGTTGATACCAAAATTACGTAGTTTCATTTACAAATTGTTTTGTAAACAACTGCTAAACCTGAAGGGGTATTTACGGTACAATATGTATGTAGTATGTACTATAGTACACATGGTATTGGTACACAGCTAACGTTAAATATCCTATAACGTTACTGTTAGTACTAACTACTATTCCAATACGGCTCACAAAACGTCGACCATAACAAAATAATTAACGACTATTTTACTGTGGGATTTACAGGACAGGTACCGATTGCATTTACAATCTTAAAAAAAACTTCCAGTGTTGTTTTGCAGACTTGCAGTCTTTAAAGTATGAAGCTTTAGTTTTCATGGCATATATTCAGTGACATTCAGTGCAATGCTGGCACTGTGGCCATGGGGGCTTGCATGTAACTTAGCCTAGTTGTAAAGTAAACCTTGGATAGTGGGACTGCAGGGGTGTATGAATCATGACCAAGTCAGCCTGGATTAACCACATTCTAAATTTAGAGGCTTCAACTTCAGTCTGGACATATCCACGGATTATTATTCTTTCTTACCTGATAGTTTCAGTGTGCATAAACAGAAAAACTCACTCCTTTCCAACATTTTCCATAATAGACCTACAGTGTAGTGGTATACTGTACTGTAATGAAGTTCAAGTTATGTCTATTTCTATGAAGTCCCATGGGCTATAGAGCCAGCTTTGTAATTCTAATCCTTCATAAGCTTACATCATTCAAAAACCTTACCCCATCATCCATGAGCAATTATGTACTGCCACCTTAACTGTGACTTGCATTTAACTTTAATGAAGGAGTGGTTTCTGTGGACTCGGAGACAGGAATTAGTGTTCAAGGCTGTATGGCATGCCTAGCATATATCACTTTTTATTCAGTAACAAGTTCCCACTCCCTCAAACTCAATCTTACACTGGCTGACTTGAATTGTCCCAAAACTCACCTCAATGTGATCCTAAACTGTATTACAGTAAGCCTACTACTGATTATTATGACATCCATGATATGTTCACTGGCAGCTAGCTTTGTCACACCCTAGTATACTCAACTTTGTTTTAAAATGGGTTCTCATCAATGTGGCACTCAATGAAGTGAAAACTGTTAATTCATTCCTAGATTTGTTACATTAATTTTATTTATTTTTGATCATTAAGGTGGTCACATAAAGGAGAATCATATTGGGCAACATTTAGGTAGTTTCCTGCACAAAAAACAGACTGTAAGTTGTTACATTGACTGTTTGAGCGACTAGGCATATCAAACTGGCTAGTAGAAATGATTGGAACATTCCGTCCAGGCTCTCCCAAGAGGACAGGATAGTGATGAATTACCATCATAACAGTCCAGCCATCATCATGTAATTTTTAGGACCAGTATTCAATGTGAAAAGAAATTCACAAGGAATTGAAAGTAAGAAATCCCATTTGCCAAACCTGATCAGCTGGACATACTCATTCCCTTGGAACCTGATTGGTATTTGCCTTAAATTGCCTTCAGTATTTTTCAATTTTACCAAGAGTTAATGAGAAAAATCAAAAGCACTTGTTAAACATTGTACTGATGATCTTTCCTGCAAGGCCCTTCCTGTCTAAGCAGGCCCTTTTAGAAAGGTCCCTCATTCAGTTTCTTGCTCAAGTATGCTGACTGCATGAGTGTATATGATGCATAGAGTTTATTTTTAATTTTTTTCAAAGCATGAACATTGAATTGAAGTTGATACAGTTTCCTAGAATAAAGATTTTTAAACCAGCTTTTTAGTCAGCCCAACTCTTTTTAAAGTGAGGTGATTTTCAGTGTTTTAGTGCAAACAAGATGCAGTTTTGCTCTGTATGTACAGAGCTTATTTGTGTGTATACTATGATGACTATGACATATTGTATGTGTATACAGGTATATCACATTCAAACAAGTATATACCAGTGCAACACTACTGATTAGTTTAATTTGTAAATGGCATTAAAACAAACAATTTGTTGCAAAATGTCGAAGGAGCAAGTATCACACCATTTTCTCCGAAATGGGAACAATACTGGTGAGGATGAATTAGACTGCTGTTGTAACGTTATACATATAGGGGCGACCATTAACGTTCATTTTCGCGAAAAGTAGGCCCACTATACTGTTTATATACTCTGGGCGCTACAATCTATTCGTCGTGGAATTTACCGAGTACCTGACTCATTGAGAATATCTTATAGCGCAAAAATGGTACCAATAGATAGAAAACAAAATTTTCTTTCTATTGAAGTAAAAACTGAGTAGTTTAAAACAACATAGAATAAATGCTGAACGATTTTGCAGAGCATTTGAAACCCATTTTACACGTTTCATAAAATGGACAAAAATCCTCACTTTTTCCCGTAAGTTCACTCAGAACCAGGCACCGAAAATATTTTTACATCTTATTCATTGATTTTCACGGTTTTGACGATTTTTTGGCTCCTAGTTTCTGAGATAATTGACTTTAAAAGTCATGACTTTTAGCTAATTAGTATTCAAATCCTTATGACGTCACCAAACGTCATGCATAAAATGTAAGAGAAGGAAGCTCTTTTCGAGCAGTTGCAATTTGACTGGTGAACGCATATGTACTGCTAATACGTACGTGCATGGTGCTACTCACGGTAACTATTATGCAATTACCGTATGTACGTGCATATAGCCGGCCGGTCAGTATAGTACCGTGAGGCCTGGCTGTATACTGTGCACAGCATGAATCCATGCATGCCGCAGGCACATAAAAAAGTCACTTCTGTGTGTAACGTTACATATCAAGATGTCGGCGAAAGTTGATCACACTTGCAAAGTTCAGAGTGCTGTTCGTGACTACCATATTTATAGGGAAGTTTGGTTACCGATCATTGGGGAGGAGCTCACAGCTGATTGTGAAGCTGACAACCAAATGGACAAATACGCCATAGCAGTTTATCAGAAGGGCTCAGATAAGAAACAAGTTGTGTGGCACTCGCCTAAAGAAAAGTCACGTAAATTTGACTCTAATAAACGCCCCCCTTAACGAAAATTTCACGCCCCCGGGGCGTTTAATAGAGTAAATACGGTAGTTGTAACCGTGAGGTAAAAGCAGTGGCATACAAAACCTTAGTAAGGCCACGGCTTGAATATAGTGCCTTTGCCTGGGACCCCTATCAAAAAGACTTGAAAAATCAGCTTGAGGGGGTCCAGCGCCGTAGTGCAAGATTCGTCTGCAAATACTCTACGCAAAAGGCCAGCATCACAGACATGATTTCTAGTCTAGGGTGGGAATCACTGGAGCATAGGAGGGCTGCCCAAAGATTGACCCTTATTTATAAGTCTGTCAATGAATTAGTAGCAATTGATATTGATTCTTACCAGTTAGTTCCTTCTAGTGGTGTGTCTACTAGAGCACATGCCTCTTGTTCTTTTGTGAAATTATCTGCCCTTAAAGATTGTTATAAATATTCACTGTTCCCTAGGACTTTTGCTGAATGGAACTGCCTCCCACCCAATATTAGGGATGCCCCCACTGTGAGTGCTTTTAAGTCAGTGTTAAATTCTGTGAGTCTTGAAGAAATTATTAGTAGAGCCCATTTTAGTAATTAATACGCTGCTCAGCCTTCTGTGCCTGCATGTTACATCCCATCTTGCGGAGTTTATGCAGTGTTTCACCAGAACCAGAACCCATGGGTGTATGTTGTCAGGTCCCATGGTTTTGCTAACCTTTAGGTTTTTCAAGAACTTTTCAACCCCAAAAGTAGAAATAGAAATATTACTCATTCTACAACAAGTAGGTCTCTGGAGAATGTGGAGAGGCACAGAATCAAGAGGCTCTCTTGTGAAAACACTACTGAACTGACTTTTAAGGGCCTCAGCCTTATCCTTGTCACTATTGGCAAATTTACCATCTAATGTCTGTAGAGGGGGAATGCTATGCTTATCCTTCCGCTGGCCATTAATGTACTTCGAGAAGGGTTTGGAATCATAGGTAATGTCATTTATCATTCCATTGATATAATTCCTGTGCGAATTAAACACCTCCTTGATATTAGCATGAAGGTTAGCCCACTTGTTGTAAATTCGGGCTTTGTTTTTTTTTTTACAGAGCATGGAGTCTGTTCCTCCTCTTAATCATCTTACAAATGTTATCATTGACCCAGGGAAGGGATTTCCTAGTTCTCGAGAGTTTTGAAAGGATGTTTTTCTCCACAGTTCTCTCCAGAAAGGACCTACAGTAATGAGGAGCTAGCCAGTTTTCTTCAACTGTGCAGTTATGTTGTTTGCCATTTAGGTAACCAGTGGCAAAATTTCTGGTCTCACATCTCATAGCATGATAATTCCCTTTGGAATACTGTTTGATCACTCTACGGAGTTGCTTAGGTCTAGAGGAGGAACATCTTAGCCTACATAAGACAGCATCATGATCACTAAATGAGTCAAAATTACAGACTACAGAGTATACACTGGGAATGTTGGTGATGACTAGATCAAGAGTATTGTTTCCCCTAGTGGAAAATTTAACAAGTTGGTCCGCTGCATAGTCATCAATACTATCAACAAGAAGCTGACCATTACTATTGGTGAGACAGGTCTTACTTTCCTTATTCAGTCTGGTCTCCCAATCAATATGCCTAAAGTTAAAGTCGCCTAGGATATGAAACAAGACATTTTTATTTCTCTTTTTCACCATGATATTGTCCACATCAGTGCACCGTTTTAAGGTTAATATTGACAAGTTTTTCCATGACTGTGGTAGAATCTAATCTTTCTGGGCTCTTTAGGTGTTGGTGGTTTGCTTTGTTTTGGGGGGTTTTTGGATTACAGGGCATCTTATGGGGCCTTTACGGCCCTCCTTTGCCCTTTAACCTGTTATGTTATGTTATGTTATGTTATTGTGCAATTGTTCATGAAGAAGAGATATGTGATCAGTGAGGGCATCAGGATCGCTATACCAGAAGGCAACATAATGCTGACTCCCATTTATGGAAGACTCAGCCCAAACTGACTCAGACCCATTGGAAAGGAATCTTGCACCAGTTGGGGTCAGATAATTCTTTACATGGAGCATAATTTAGTAATTTAGTAATAGTTATTTCTAAACACAGTATAATCCAGACAATCTGGAATGAGCTCCTTATCGTTAACCGAATTATCAATTTTTGTCTCCTGTAATGCAACAATATCTGGTTCAACTGAATAATGAGGAGCCTGGAATTCTAGTCTTTTCCATCTGAGGCCATTGATGTTAACTGACATAAGATGTAGCTCCTTCCTGCAAGGGGTCTTTGTCGTTTTTTGAGGCTGTTGTGGGGAATTGTTTTCAATGCCCAAAACAGGGTTTTGTACATTAAAGCTATTGCTTATAGTAAGGCCATTACTGGCTTGGATCATAACAAAATTTACACTGCCGGCTATATTTCTGCTCTCACACTTTGTGCACATCCATACATAATTTGTTGCCTGAACAGTTTAGTAGTGGGGGCCAGGGACTTGAGAACATCTATTGTGAATCCATAAGTTACAAGCATCACATTCAATTGCAGGATCAGAGCCAAGGCCTTCCTCCGAACATAGACCACATTGTGCGGAGCACACATTACATTGATGGTGCAGTTGTAGCTGGCCCTGCAGGGCCTATTTCGAGATACTGCCAAATATAGCAGCTCAAATAGCCTGAAATAGGCCTAGTCCTACAAACTTCCAAGTATGGTCATTAATTATGCCTGCTACCTACAACTTCTAGGCCTAACGTTAGGCTATGTGAACAAAGGCTAGACTAGGGCCTAGGCTTGCCAACATGCAAATTCAATGGGTCCTGTTCAGTTTTTGCTAATCTAGGCCTACCTCAAAATTAGTACTAAACTGGGGGATTTTAAAACTTGTGACGAAATCACAGCCGAGATACATGGAATTTACCATCACAACTCACCCTCATGTCAATCCTGATTTAAGCCCTGCTGAACTTTTGCAATGTTGTGTATCAGTAATGTTAGACTCAAAGGGATCAGTTACAGGAAGTTACTCCATGGTACTACCTAGTGGGGGGTGGGTGGGCCACACTACAACAATTTTACCATCACGCCCCGGAGGGTCAAACTTTGCTCAGCTGTGTGGAAAGATATGATAAACTTAGAGTCTAAGCAACTTTTCTCCACAGTCGCCACACCAGCACGCGTGCATTTGCAGAAGGCATTCTCAGGCACACAATACATTTCTCTCTGTACGGTCCAGCAGGGATGTTTGACGCAAACAGCCTGTTTGGAAAACCAACGCACTAGTTGATTTTTCGTCGCAAGTGTGTAAAAAAAGTAAACGCGTGCAAGGTTTGCTATGTTCTGAAATAAGGTCAGGAATTGTTGAGCTTGAAAAAGTGTAATTTTGATTACAATCACTTTATGGTGGTTATTCTCGCATGATAAAAGTTTCGGGACCTACCGTCACGGATTTTATTCGTTGTCACGCACATCAAGTTACTGATTCGTCATGGATTTTAGATCATCCCACCAAACTAATGCTATTGTTGGGCAGGCCAAGGGCATAATGGGATCATGGCCACTTCATGTTCGGAATTAATCGTAGCGACAGTTTACCAAAAGCCATTTCAACCGTTTACCAATTGTATGAATGCAGTCTGTGCCAAACAGCCGTTTCGTATTGCCTTTCAGCAGTACATAAACTCAACACATGCAAGGTTTACGTGATTATAGTCTCTGTTGAACATAATACATGATGTTAGGTCTGTGGCTGAACTTGAGGCATAACCGGCCTAAACCTCAGTGAAAGACTAACCTTTGGCCTAAGTATGGACGGTCGCATAATTGCTCCCTAGGCCTATATAGGCCTAGTGAGTGCCTCCCTGCATAGTGAGTGTCTAACGTTAGCGAACGACCACAGACCCATTCGTGTAAACTTGCAATTCCGTGACAAACTCATCTAAAAATTTAAACTTCAAAAATGGAACCCAACTTTGGCCTGAGGTAATTCAACGACTAGGCCTACCTAGGTTCTGATGAAAGAAAGGTTTACCTGGGAAAGGCGAAGTAGGAGAAGTTGAAGTCACTTGTCAAGACCCCTCGAGTGTTCGATGTTGAATACGTTAATGCAACACTTCACGGCTGCGTGGATAAATGTTGAGAGTCCGTTTCGTGAATGGCACATGTTTTGTTCAGTGCCCGAAATAGTTTTGTACTGTTGATATTATGTAATCACCCTAGTACGGAGCTACTCAATTGCCATAGTGCATTTCTTAGCTGGCAAAATAATTTACATGCTTGGCCCAGTCTGGATCGGCAAAATGATGGACTGGATGGGTTAGGTCGGATGTAGTCCTCAATCACACTACGCTCCGTAAGCACGTTGTTTCATGTAGTACTCGGAGCGTAGTATGCAAGACCCTGATTGAGGGCTTGAGGGCTAGGTCAGATGGAGTTTTACGGCCAGTTTCCCACCGGTTGGTTCGAGTCGAGCCACCGGCCAGACATATCTGGGGATAACCATCATGATCTCTCATGCTCCGTGCATGTAGTGCACATGAACTTCGATTATGGGGGATGTGGGACAGGGAAACATGGACCCCCTAATTTTTGAGTGGAGGGAACACTGCATGATGTTAACGTCTCCCATTTTTGTGACCTGAAACTTTCAAGTTAGGTACTACCAAAATACTATACATGTTTTAAAACATGTGCTCTATACCGATTACGATCGATTTCTGTATCAATAACTAAACGTTTATACTTTGCAAAGCCCCGAATTTTCGCGCGCTCAATACAATTGATGAGGTTGTCATCCTCAGTGCAGTCGTACTGTAGATCCACAAGAAGATCGAACTGCCCAAGGAGCCGATGATCATCCTGAAGGTTTCTTTTATCCTCCGTAGAAATTTCCAGCAGTCGCTTGATATATTGTCACATTTTGGCCCCTGAGATCTCAGGAAACTATCTGACTATATCGCTCATTAATGATCCAGTCCTCTCACCCCAAACAATACCAATTCTCTTACCCTCTTACTCAAGTCCCACCCACAGTTATCTAAAATTCATCCTCATCCCGGATACAATCTCAGCTTATTATTTCTTCAAGATGAGTATATAAAAACTCAATTTATATAATCAGAACACTCTCAGTAACGTTCCTGACCAAACAAAACTTTGGTCAAATGAATGGGAAGGAAAGGCATATGTCCTTAAAGTCAGCATTTGTGGTTGGGAAACTCTGTCCAGAACAGAGCAGAGCTATTATCACTTTATTACCAAAAGAAGGAAAGGACCTTAGGAAAATCGGGAACTGGCGTCCCATCTCACTGTTAAATGTTGCTATAAAATTGTTTAATTTTGGCTGTGATATCATTAGATGGATTAGAACCTTTTATTCTAATTGCTCTGCGTGTGTATTAAATTATGATATATCAACCGGCTTTTTCCCGGTCGAAAGGGGTATGCGTCAAGGCTGCCCACTGAACCCCTACCTTTTCCTGCTCTATGCAGAAATTTTAGCAATAAAATTATGAGCGGACCGTATGTTTGTCGGTTACCCGAATTAAATTATCAATGTATGCAGATGATAACACGATCTTCTTAAGTGATGATAATGTTTCATTAAATAGAGTTATTGCAATCCTGGATGACTTGTCGGGTTTAAAAATGAATTTTCGTAAATCAAGCCCTTTTCCTATCGGTAATAACATGGAGCATGTTAATGATTTTCCGTCATATCATAATATTCCTCTTACGTTTGGCCCAGTCAGGGTTTTTGGTATTACAATAACCTCCGGAAGGGGCGATTTATTCCCCTTGAATTATTTACCCAAATTATCTCGCCTGAAACGTACTCTAAATATAAGGCCGTCTTGCCGTGATCTGGCACCTTATGGTAGAATTACTATTGTTAAGAGTTTCGCCTTGTCACAAATGGTGTTCCTTTTTGCTGTGCTCCAAAACCCACTTATAACTCTTTGAAGGAGCTGAATAGTGTTCTTTTTAGTTTTATATGGGGAGGTAAAATGATACGATAAGACGTAGAATGTTGACGCAGTGTTATGAACAAGTGAGGTTAAATATGGTCAATATCGACTATTTTCTTAGTGGCATGAAAATGGCTTGGATGAAGAGGTATATCGATCAATCTGAAGGTGCTTGGAAAGTTCTTTTTGACTACTATTTAAGGAAGGTTGGGAAAAAGTTCCTATTTAGTTGTAATTTTCGAGGAAACGATATATCAAAGAAGGTCATCAACGAGTTTATTTTTAATTGCTGTTGTTCGAGGAGTAATTTGACATTCTAGATACCTGTTAGCAATTTCTGTGATCAAGTTGTTTGGAATGATACATTTATCAGGGTTAAAGGTGAAATAATTTGGTACAAAAACTGCTTCAATTCAAATGTAAAATTTTTTCGGAATTTTTACCATTCCACGGGTAAACCGTTGGATTATAAGGAGTTTATCAGGAGGCACAACTGTCCGAATTTTCCTTTTACACTGTTAGAAATTTCTCTGTAAAATTTACATAATTTTTATGGCAAATTTTTTTCCAACCAAATAATGTTTTTTACAGCCAGACTGTAATCATGAAAAAACATTAAGTGTTTGTTTTTTCTTTACAGTTTTTGCATGTAAATTAGTTTACAAATGTCTACTGTAAAATCGAATTACAGAATTGTTCTGTTTTTTTTTTACCTTAATTTTATGTCAATTTACAGCCTACTGTTTTCATTCTCGGCGTTTTAATATTTATTATAATATCGCTTTTTTCCTTTCATATGTTATTACGTAACATACACTTCACCATTACGTAGATCAGGTATTTGCTTATCAACGTAATGTGTCGTTACGAAGTTTTTTTAATTTTTTCTAAAAGTCCCCACGACTCTCTGGCGAAGAGCCAAGGGGCGAAAACCAAACGATTCCTCCCGGAGGAGTTCTGCTCCCTTAAGGAGCTTTACGTCCCAAATGGACAAGTACGCCCTCCAAAGGGCAAACACTGTGTGGTCCTGCTCTAGACTGGCGTTACGAAGTTATTTTCAATCAAAACACAATGAGGATACTTTGTTATCACATTGTTGTCCAGTAGACTGCTATCTCTAGGAACTTTGTAATTGGAAAGTCACATTTTTGGTACAATATAATAATTGTTTTTAAAATAAATATGACAAAGAATGCAAATACATTGGTTGCAAACATTTCCAGACAAGGTAAGCAATAAGTTTATTCCTTCCTGATCAAAAAAAGCCAAAAAAGATATTATTCAAAGCAACAGCAATCCTTTTGTTAGGAAAATGCCTACAAAATAAGCTCCACCCATTTATGCAAAATGAGATTTACGTCATAAAGTGGTAAATTTACAGACTCTTTCAAGTAAATTTGTGAAACGTTTTTAATTGAGCGCCTGTGGCGATGAGTTGACATCAGTATACCAATTGTCAGTATAATAAATGTAAGTTAATTTTCAAATAGGGCCATAAATTTGCCAAAAATGTTTTCTTTTTTAACTGAAACTTCGCAGAACGATGCATGTTATATATTGAAAATTTTCTGGCTATTTCTTATTTGTTTGTTTGTTTGGGCTTATTTTTGTTTCTTTTTCAGCGTAAAAACAAAATGAATGTTTGTTAAATGACAGTATATTTATGTGAAATCAGAAAAATACAAAATACTGTTAAAATTTCTGTACATTTACAGAAAAAGTTTTACAAAGCAGTAAAATTTGGTTAAAAAAGCAGACAGAAATGGTTTTTCAAATAAACAGAAAATACATGTTAAACAACCTTTTTTTATTGTAGAAATACAAAGTGTCTGTAAAGATACAGAAAATCTCTATTAAAAGAAAAATACAAAAAGTTTAAGTTAAAAAAAGTCTGTAAATTTACAGAAATTTTTAACAGTGTACTATGTTAAATGGGATTTTACATTCCATTCCAAAAGCACGGAGGCCTACGAGTCGTTGTCTGGGGTTGCCTAGGTAGCCATCCGGTCAGCATATAAAATGCTTATTCAGCTAGAAGCTATCGACAGAGTTTGCCATTACGTTATTAAAAAACTTACTCAACGCTCTTGGAGGCTTCCCCGTTCCTGTCTAAAATGGGAGAACGAATTTAAAGATACTGCACTTAACTGGAGCAAATTTTTTTTATTATGTAGTAACATACAAGAAGCAAAAGTAAAGTATTTTCAGTATAAACTTTTTCATCGTATTATAGCTACAAATGTTTCCCTGAGCAACATAAACGTCATGGATAACACAATGTGTTCCTTCTGTAACAATTGTGAAGAGTCTGTGATTCACCTCTTTTGGCAGTGAAGGCATGAAGCAGCCTTGTGGGATAGCATTTACTTCGAAATATTTCAGTCTAAAGTTGATATTAATTTCCAAAATGTTTGTTTCGGATATGATGACTTCCATAATAAGTGGTTTAGTTTTGCAATTTTCCACTTGAAATTTTATATTTATCGTTGTAAGATAAACGATATGTTGCCAGATTTCCAGACATTTAAATACCAGTTGAGATTTCACATTGGAGTTCAAAAACATATACTGAATAACAAAAATAATCAAACAGAGCTGGACAGGTTAAGAGATTCTTTGTACCTTTCATAAAATATCCCCGTAGCAAGAAAGTAATACAAATGAATTTATTTCGCCTGTAAATTTTAAGTTTTGTATAATGTAAGATTTTTGTTGTTTTTCCATTATAATGAGCCAATGATCAGTGTAAATAAAACCAGTGACATGGAAAAAAGGGTAACGTTCATGCTGTGTAATATAAGCTTTGATACTCTGCATTTTTTGAATTAGCTGCCAGTCAAAGAGCTGAGCCAATTGAGAATTTCGGTACCCCCGTACCACTGTAATTAGGGGTGAGGGGTTTTACCCCTTTAAAGATCCGTTGCCCGACTATACAAGCATGCCAACAGCGAAGCTTTCCTTGTTTGAGATACAGTACCATTAAAAGCTTAATTTCATGTTTATGCCCTTAAGTCCATGAAAATGAGTACCCAATTCTTTATAACCATATCGAAAATTATGTACAGTACACAAAGCGATTATTTAGAAGGACATGAAATATCAATTTTGAAATGAGCTTCTGTTTATGGATCAAGGCATCACCTGCGTTGTCTATATTATGCTATTTCTTGTGTGCTAAGCCAGGTTTATAATCCCTTGGCGTCAATTTTAAATCAAGTCCCTTCTATGCCCTTAAAACAAAAGAGAGAACTTACTCATTACTCATTCTCTTAAGGCCTGTATACACGAGCAACATTTGTAAAACATTTCCAAAACATTTCCAAAACATCCACTGGCAACAAATCCAAAAACATGCTTGTTTTCGGTTTGTTGCACAGTGTAGACAGGGTGTATAGCATGTTTTGAAAATGTTTTGGAAATGTTGCAAAAGACATGTCTTTTCAATTTTTTTTTTCAAAACATTTTCAAAATGTTTTCAAATTGTTTCTACTCTGTCTACACTGTGCAACAAACCTAAAACAAGCATGTTTTGGGTTTGTTGCAGGTGAAGTCTTTTGAGAATGTTTTACAAATGTTGCTCGTGTAGGCCTGTACAGGCATTAATAGCGCGAGAAATGTGAAATCAGTCCAGTCCATTAGAGTGTTGATTCGCTATAGGAATAATGATATTCACTCCAAGAAGAACGAAAGTTCATTTTTTAACAACTGCCTGCAGGGATCACTATTTTTTAAGAGTGGTTCCTGAAAATAATCCATCAAAAGTGAAACTTCATTATTTTGGAATGAACTTCACTCTTCTTGGTGTGAATTTCGGCTCTCTTGGAGTGAACTTTGTAATTTTCACTCTTCTGACAAGTGAAATTTCTCTCTTTATTTTCTTATTTTTAGTGAAATTTCACTCTTTTTACTGTTAGAGTGTAAACAAAGAGGAAGTGAATAGTAAAACTTCAGGTCTTCCTTTCTCAGTGTAATCCCACAATAAACATCCCTTAGCCCTACACAAACTATTTGGTTAACCCCTCCCCCCTTCCTGTTGATCCAGCGCCGGCGGGATGTTTGACATTCAGATAACACTCAACATTTCAAACACTCAGTAAACTGATAAAATGTGCTTCCTTTTGTAATTTTAATATGTATTCATTAATTTCATTACAAATGCGATAATTAATCTCACAATGTGTTCCTGTTGGAAATTAAACAATTCCCTAACTTATCTAATTAATAAAAATCCAACGTCAACATTTACAGAGTAACATACCCGTACTTCATACTGATTTTTAATTCTGCTTAAGAGTTAATCAACCTGCACTCTTTGTTTTCATAAATTCTGGCACATTATGTATAATTCACATTTAATCAAGCTCCACCAACCTGTATAAATTTCTCTAATTTATTTTGGAAACTTCTCTCAATTATAAGTTTATCTAATACCTCGTACGCAATGACGAAATGAGAGATAAAGCGATAGTTGATAAACAAAATGGCAATTATTAATTGAATGAAAGCGCAAAATTAAAAAAGTTCAGTCACACTGCTAGAAGAATTACAGTATGGTGGTATCTTAGTAAAATGTACGATCGAACAGTTCGGGAGATAACCGTTTTCGGGAGATATCAATTTACACCCAACCGGGAGAATACTTTGCAATGGAAGGCGCCATTTTCAACTATCTCTCATATTGAAACGCCATCCTACCATGCAGATTCAACGGAGATAACAATCAAAACAATCTTGCAATTTTTGACGATTTTAGGAAACAGAAATTTGGGCATATTTCAAATATCTCTTTATAGATGGACGAGAAAGCTTTGCAATGTCCTTTGTTGGTACATTTCTTGATCTAAGCTTAAATAGTTGTAGCGTTTTTGTGACATAAGCCTCCAGTTGGAGCCAAAATGAGAAACATTAAGAAAAAACATCAGTCGTAGAGGGAAATCTTGTCAAGAAACTTGCAAAAGTTATATAATCTACAAACATGTGATAAAAATAATTCCTTTTCTGCTAATAGAGAAATTAATGGGGGTATGCTACATAATACAATAAAAAAGGGCACTAAAATTGATCAAATGGCCGTGAATTTTGCACGGCCTGTATTTCAACTCATTGTCTACAAAATTCCAATGCGAAAATGGTCATATTTTGTAAGAAACACGGTTTCAAACAAAATCCCTTAATTTGTTTAGGCACTTGTGTGTCAGTAAACATGTTGACGGGCACGAATATTGATATTAAAAGTCCTCTAACAGAAGCACGATAGGAGAAAAAGACAAAAACGCCCGCAGTTTGAATTAAAAACATTTTTAGGATAGTCTTGACTAATGCTGCTTTGAATTCTAATTCCAAACAAGTACGACATAAATGGGCAAATATGTAATACATGAGCAGAGTAGTCTGGGTAGTGACCTTCAAATTTCGGACTTGGAGTCGGTTGTGTAGCCTTTATATCATATGTTATTATCTCTAAAAATTGTAAACTTTTCTGTGCTGTTAAGACAGAAGGCCAGAGTTTGGGCCATGAACAGAAGTTAATCTGGGTCCAAAACTACCATTCTTCTCCGGACAGGTGACGTTCTACTGTGGCAAAAGTTACAACGGCAAAGTTTCTTGTCACTCTGGCATCCACGGGGAGAAAGTAGCGTATTTTCCGGAATACCCCCATCCCCCTCCCCTCCCCCAATGGGGCCTTCCAAATGGATGATCAACTCAAACCAGCGGGCTGAGCGTGTTGAAACGAATAATATCAGAGAGAATGCTTGACTGGTTTACCTGTTTTCGAGGAACTCATGAAAGTTACACGTTAAGTCCATTCCAATTAATTAAGGTTCGTCTGATAAACCCGGAAAAAAGTTCTTTTCACTTCCTTTTAGCAATTCCCACGTTTTCACCTGTAACATAATGTACCCATGGCAGGTCCTGGGCATGACGTTAAACGGCATCCAGGTTGTTGCTTCTGTTCTATTCAACCAGTCTAGAGCAGGACCACTCAGTGTTTGCCCTTTGGAGGGCGTACTTGTCCATTTGGGACGTTAAGCTCCTTAAGGGAGCAGAACTCCTCCGGGAGTAATCGTTTCGTTTACGCCCCTTGGCTCTTCGCCAGAGAGTCGTGGGGACTTTTAGAAAAAATGTACCCATGGTACCGCCTGTACAACACTGATGTCGTACTCCAGAGAATCAGTCATCGGGCACTTTGCCAAATGAAAAAAAGCTGTTAAACTGAGCTGCAGATATCTCCGCGATCTGAAATTTAATTAGCATCTGGAAAATTCGGGCAAACTATGTTAGTCTAAAGTATAAAAAATGACACGTCTTTTATTTAAACACAAAAAAAAACCCCATTCAATCAATCCACACATTTGGCAGAAAACTTAGTTAGATAGAGTCATAGTCGGCATGGCAAGTTTTCTAGGAAGAAAGAAGATTACAAAAAGCTTCTTCATTTCCAGCCCAATTCAATAACGCGCCGCAGTATGCCCGATATGGTACAATATTCGAGAGAAAGTGAAAAAATGATAATCCGGGACGCTTTTAATTGCAGGTTGGCGTTCAGACGGGAGAGATGTACGTGTCATGTATATGTTTTAATGCATTATAACATTTGCCCGAAAAGTGGTAGCACTGTAGCCGACATTTAATCTATTAAAATGTACCTTAAGTAAAATTATGTAAACATATAAATTAAACCGCATGCATGACAAATCAATTCTTAACAGTTTAATTTTATCTTCATTGGACATTAATGAGACGAGGTATAAAAGGTTGAAATTTATTCATTCATTTATTTAGTCTGTCATGTTAGACTCCATTCTAGACTTGATGGGGAAAAAACAGAAACTTAACGTGATCTCAGACAAAAGGCCGAGGAGCTTTTTCGTCGTTCGGCGAAAGCAAAACTTTCACTGATTTCCGAAGAAGCTATTACATCCACCGAGAGACGATATGTGAGGAGCTTTCGACAAAAACTTAAGAGTTTCGGATAGCTGTTCTCAAACTTCCAAATGCAATGTTTTGTGAGCCAGAAAATTAACCTTGGCCCAGACTTTGCAGGCCTGAACAAAATGGCCTGATCTATTACCCTAATGGGGATGACTATTTTAATTCTAGTTATTTTATTCGTAAATGTTGTGTCGCTTCCAAAATAACCCATTAAGAATTACATTTCAACATTTATTTAACAAGTTGGTGACACATTTTGAGAAAAACTCTCTTTTTATCATTACAAAAATGAGTAAGGAATAAAAAAATCCTAATAAATAATGAGACAACCTCTTTAATGCAAATCAAGAAGACACGAGACAAGATCCCAGAAAATGTTTCAGTAATAAAATGAAATTAACCTCTACAGATGTATAAAAGAAACATCGGATCAGCTTAAAGTTATCTCAGTGTCTTTAAATATCGTCAATAAAAATTTTCTACAGAACGTACCGTACAATAAACTTCCAGATTTCCTACGAACCAGAGAGATTGTGACGTTTCTGTGACATAAGCCCCCAGTTGGAGCCAAAATGAAAAATATTAACAAGAAACATGAACGTAGAGGAAAATCTTGTCCAGAAATATGCAAAAGTAATTTTTAATTTTATCTACAAACATTTGATAAAAACAATTCCTTCCTGCTAACACTACATCTGACTGAAATTTGAACCTTGACAATTCCACCCTAACGTGTGATAGATGCAAATGTTCAAGCTATATAAGGCATCTTCTACTATAACCTGCGCGGCACGCTGACGCCGAACCGGACCGTAGTGTTCACACATGGTCCTACTCTGATTGCACTGGAAGGCGAGTAGTGTTCCTCCCTAATGTATCGCCGGTCATTGAGGGGAGTCCCGAGGAAAGATTGCTGTCGTATGCAAAGCACGCTGAGCGTCACTGTATGCAGAAGGGTACTAGAGAGGCGCCTGAGTTGGTTCTCTGTTGTAGTTGACAGGACACATAGCCGGCCAGAGACCTTGAACGCTTGGCATCAATCTTTTGTTTCTTTGGTTTATTTTTTTTTCTTTCATTGTTTTTTTCAGTAAGGCGCCACCTTTTATGCAATCTAAAAACTCAAGAAGGTAGCTCCCCAAAAACGGCATTTCACAGAGCGCAGTAATGGGAGCATATCCCAATTAGCAGGTGCGTTTGTTCGCCCTCAGATAGAGTCCGTAAAATGAGCACATTTTGATATGTTGTGGAATGAGCTGGGGCTTTTGTGAGTTTTTTGAAAGTATTTTATATGAAGTAGCATTGGTAAAAAATGGGTTTAATTGAAGTAATTTTGTGGATATTATGGGCCTTAAAAGCTGGCGGAGGCATACAGAGATTTTAGTGAAAAACAAGGCTCGGAAAAGGTGGTTTGAACTTAGAGGTGAAATAGCAAAATTTCTTCACGGTCATGATATGGTAAATTGAAATTGCCATGAATGGCCAACTTTTCAGCTTTCATATGAGGGGTAGCTTGACCCTGGCAAAAACTTCAACAAGATTTTAGAGGCCTGTTTACTTTTTGAATTTAGTGTGTAAGTCAATGGAGGAATTAATGGGGGTTTGCTACCTAATCCAATAAAAAGTGACACTAAAATTGATCAAATTGCCTTGAATTTTGCACTCATTGTCTACAAAATCCCAATGCAAAAATGGTCATATTTTGTAAGTAACACAGTCTAAAACAACATCCCTTAAAACTTTTAAGGCACTTGTCTGTCAGTAAACATGTTCACGGGCACGAGTATTGAGATTAAAAGTCCTCTACCAGAAGCACGATAGGAGAAAAAGACAAAAACGCCCCCAGTTTGAATTGAAAACTTTTTAGGACAGTCTTAACTGATGCTGCTTTGAATTCTAATTCCAAACAAGTACGACATAAATGGGCAAATATGTAATAGATGCGCAGAGTAGTTTGGGTAAAGGTAGGGTATAAGGTCAAAGGTGAGCTAGAACCAACGATAATTAGGGAGGGATCAAGGGACCGTTAAATCGAGCAGGTCTTAAAGGTCGAAGGTGAACAGTTTTTCGTGTTCGTAAGTAATATCAGCGTCCTAGGGTACTGTCTCGGCTCATTTTACGTATCTCTTTTTTTTCTCGGCAGCAACTTACTCGACAAGCTCGCTGGATATTTTAGAGTGCTTACCTTCACAATATCTTCGTATTATACAATGTTCCATTATTATTTCTGTAAACTGTATGAATAACTTTCAAAGTATTATGAACCCCAATAAATGAAAAGAAAATGCAATCATGGATCAGCTAATAGTGACCTTCAAATTTCGGACTTGGAGTCGGTTGTGTAGCTTTTATATCCTATGCTATTATCTCTAAAAATTGGAAACTTTTCTGTGATGTTAAGACACAAGGCCAGAGTTTGGGCCCTGAACAGAAGTTAATCTGGGACCCAAACTACCATTCTTCTCCGGACGGGTGACGGTATACAGTGGCAAAAGTTACAAGGGCAAAGTTTCTTGTCACTCTAGCATTCACGGGGAGAAAGTAGCGTATTTTCCGGAATACCCCCACCCCCCCCTCCCCCAATGGGGCCTTCCAAATGGATGATCAACTCAAACCAGCGGGCTGAACGGGTTGACACGAGAGCAAATTAAGAAAAGATTTAGATAAGTTAAAACGGAGAGAAAGGCGTACGACTGTTTAGCTTAATATCAGAGAGACTGCTTGACTGGTTTACCTGTTTTCGAGGAACTCATGAAAGTTACACGTTAAGTCCATTCCAATTAATTAAGGTTCGTCTGATAAACCCGGAAAAAAGTTCTTTTCACTTCCTTTTAGCAATTCCCACGTTTTCACCTGTAACATAATGTACCCATGGCAGGTCCTGGGCATGACGTTAAACGGCATCCAGGTTGTTGCTTCTGTTCTATTCAACCAGTCTAGAGCAGGACCACTCAGTGTTTGCCCTTTGGAGGGCGTACTTGTCCATTTGGGACGTTAAGCTCCTTAAGGGAGCAGAACTCCTCCGGGAGTAATCGTTTCGTTTACGCCCCTTGGCTCTTCGCCAGAGAGTCGTGGGGACTTTTAGAAAAAATGTACCCATGGTACCGCCTGTACAACACTGATGTCGTACTCCAGAGAATCAGTCATCGGGCACTTTGCCAAATGAAAAAAAGCTGTTAAACTGAGCTGCAGATATCTCCGCGATCTGAAATTTAATTAGCATCTGGAAAATTCGGGCAAACTATGTTAGTCTAAAGTATAAAAAATGACACGTCTTTTATTTACACAAAAAAAAAAAAAAAAAACCCATTCAATCCATCCACACATTTAACAGAAAACTTAGATAGAGTCATAGTCGGCATGGCAAGTTTTCTAGGAAGAAAGAAGATTACAAAAAGCTTCTTCATTTCCAGCCCAATTCAATAACGCGCCGCAGTATGCCCGATATGGTACAATATTCGAGAGAAAGTGAAAAAAATGAAAATCCGGGACGCTTTTAATTGCGGGTTGGCGTTCAGACGGGAGAGATGTACGTGTCACGTATATGTTTTAATGCATTATAACATTTGCCCGAAAAGTGGTAGCACTGTAGCCGACATTTAATCTATTAAAATGTACCTTAAGTAAAATTATGTAAACATATAAATTAAACCGCATGCATGACAAATCAATTCTTAACAGTTTAATTTTATCTTCATTGGACATTAATGAGACGAGGTATAAAAGATTGAAATTTATTCATTCATTCATTTAGTCTGTCGTGTTAGACTCCATTCTAGACTTGAGGGAAAAAAAAAAAAAAAAAAAACAGAAACTTAACGTGATCTCAGACAAAAAGGCCGAGGAGCTTTTTCGTCGTTCGGCGAAAACAAAACTTTCACTGATTTCCGAAGAAGCTATTACATCCACCGAGAGACGATATGTGAGGAGCTTTCGACAAAAACTTAAGAGTTTCGGATAGCTGTTCTCAAACTTCCAAATGCAATGTTTTGTGAGCCAGAAAATTAACCTTGGCCCAGACTTTGCAGGCCTGAACAAAATGGCCTGATCTATTACCCTAATGGGGATGACTATTTTAATTCTAGTTATTTTATTCGTAAATGTTGTGTCGCTTCCAAAATAACCCATTAAGAATTACATTTCAACATTTATTTAACAAGTTGGTGACACATTTTGAGAAAAACTCTCTTTTTATCATTACAAAAATGAGTAAGGAATAAAAAAATCCTAATAAATAATGAGACAACATCTTTAATGCAAATCAAGAAGACACGAGACAAGATAACAGAAAATGTTTCAGTAATAAAATGAAATTAACCTCTACAGATGTATAAAAGAAACATCGGATCAGTTTAAAGTTACAGTATCTCAGTGTCTTTAAATATTGTCAATAAAAATTTTCTACAGAACGTACCGTACAATAAACTTCCAGATTTCCTACGAACCAGAGAGATTGTGACGTTTCTGTGACATAAGCCCCCAGTTGGAGCCAAAATGAAAAATATTAACAAGAAACATGAACGTAGAGGAAAATCTTGTCCAGAAATATGCAAAAGTAATTTTTAATTTTATCTACAAACATTTGATAAAAACAATTCCTTCCTGCTAACACTACATCTGACTGAAATTTGAACCTTGACAATTCCACCCTAACGTGTGATAGATGCAAATGTTCAAGCTATATAAGGCATCTTCTACTATAACCTGCGCGGCACGCTGACGCCGAACCGGACGGTAGTGTTCACACATGGTCCTACTCTGATTGCACTGGAAGGCGAGTAGTGTTCCTCCCCAATGTATCGCCGGTCCTTGAGGGGAGTCCCGAGGAAAGATTGCTGTCGTATGCAAAGCACGCTGAGCGTCACTGTATGCAGAAGGGTACTAGAGAGGCGCCTGAGTTGGTTCTCTGTTGTAGTTGACAGGACACATAGCCGGCCAGAGACCTTGAACGCTTGGCATCAATCTTTTGTTTCTTTGGTTTATTTTTTTTTCTTTCATTGTTTTTTCAGTAAGGCGCCACCTTTTATGCAATCTAAAAACTCAAGAAGGTAGCTCCCCCAAAACGGCATTTCACAGAGCGCAGTAATGGGAGCATATCCCAATTAGCAGGTGCGTTTGTTCGCCTTCAGATAGAGTCCGTAAAATGAGCACATTTTGATATGTTGTGGAATGAGCTGGGGCTTTTGTGAGTTTTTTGAAAGTATTTTATATGAAGTAGCATTGGTAAAAAATGGGTTTAATTGAAGTAATTTTGTGGATATTATGGGCCTTAAAAGCTGGCGGAGGCATACCGAGATTTTAGTGAAAAACAAGGCTCGGAAAAGGTGGTTTGAACTTTGAGGTGAAATAGCAAAATTTCTTCACGGTTTTGATATGGTAAATTGAAATTGCCATGAATGGCCAACTTTTCAGCTTTCATATGAGGGGTAGCTTGACTCTGGCAAAAACTTCAACAAGATGTTAGAGGCCTGTTTACTTTTTGAATTTAGTGTGTAAGTCAATGGAGGAATTAATGGGGGTTTGCTACCTAATCCAATAAAAAGTGACACTAAAATTGATCAAATTGCCTTGAATTTTGCACTCATTGTCTACAAAATCCCAATGCAAAAATGGTCATATTTTGTAAGTAACACAGTCTAAAACAACATCCCTTAAAACTTTTAAGGCACTTGTCTGTCAGTAAACATGTTCACGGGCACGAGTATTGAGATTAAAAGTCCTCTACCAGAAGCACGATAGGAGAAAAAGACAAAAACGCCCCCAGTTTGAATTGAAAACTTTTTAGGACAGTCTTAACTGATGCTGCTTTGAATTCTAATTCCAAACAAGTACGACATAAATGGGCAAATATGTAATAGATGCGCAGAGTAGTTTGGGTAAAGGTAGGGTATAAGGTCAAAGGTGAGCTAGAACCAACGATAATTAGGGAGGGATCAAGGGACCGTTAAATCGAGCAGGTCTTAAAGGTCGAAGGTGAACAGTTTTTCGTGTTCGTAAGTAATATCAGCGTCCTAGGGTACTGTCTCGGCTCATTTTACGTATCTCTTTTTTTTTCTCGGCAGCAACTTACTCGACAAGCTCGCTGGATATTTTAGAGTGCTTACCTTCACAATATCTTCGTATTATACAATGTTCCATTATTATTTCTGTAAACTGTATGAATAACTTTCAAAGTATTATGAACCCCAATAAATGAAAAGAAAATGCAATCATGGATCAGCTAATAGTGACCTTCAAATTTCGGACTTGGAGTCGGTTGTGTAGCTTTTATATCCTATGCTATTATCTCTTAAAATTGGAAACTTTTCTGTGATGTTAAGACACAAGGCCAGAGTTTGGGCCCTGAACAGAAGTTAATCTGGGACCCAAACTACCATTCTTCTCCGGACGGGTGACGGTATACAGTGGCAAAAGTTACAAGGGCAAAGTTTCTTGTCACTCTAGCATTCACGGGGAGAAAGTAGCGTATTTTCCGGAATACCCCCACCCCCCCCTCCCCCAATGGGGCCTTCCAAATGGATGATCAACTCAAACCAGCGGGCTGAACGGGTTGACACGAGAGCAAATTAAGAAAAGATTTAGATAAGTTAAAACGGAGAGAAAGGCGTACGACTGTTTAGCTTAATATCAGAGAGACTGCTTGGCTGGTTTACCTGTTTTCGAGGAACTCATGAAAGTTACACGTTAAGTCCATTCCAATTAATTAAGGTTCGTCTGATAAACCCGGAAAAAAGTTCTTTTCACTTCCTTTTAGCAATTCCCACGTTTTCACCTGTAACATAATGTACCCATGGCAGGTCCTGGGCATGACGTTAAACGGCATCCAGGTTGTTGCTTCTGTTCTATTCAACCAGTCTAGAGCAGGACCACTCAGTGTTTGCCCTTTGGAGGGCGTACTTGTCCATTTGGGACGTTAAGCTCCTTAAGGGAGCAGAACTCCTCCGGGAGTAATCGTTTCGTTTACGCCCCTTGGCTCTTCGCCAGAGAGTCGTGGGGACTTATAAAAAAATGTACCCATGGTACCGCCTGTACAACACTGATGTCGTACCCCAGAGAATCAGTCATCGGGCACTTTGCCAAATGAAAAAAAGCTGTTAAACTGAGCTGCAGATATCTCCGCGATCTGAAATTTAATTAGCATCTGGAAAATTCGGGCAAACTATGTTAGTCTAAAGTATAAAAAATGACACGTCTTTTATTTACACACACACAAAAAAAAACCCATTCAATCCATCCACACATTTGGCAGAAAACTTAGTTAGATAGAGTCATAGTCGGCATGGCAAGTTTTCTAGGAAGAAAGAAGATTACAAAAAGCTTCTTCATTTCCAGCCCAATTCAATAACGCGCCGCAGTATGCCCGATATGGTACAATATTCGAGAGAAAGTGAAAAAATGATAATCCGGGACGCTTTTAATTGCAGGTTGGCGTTCAGACGGGAGAGATGTACGTGTCATGTATATGTTTTAATGCATTATAACATTTGCCCGAAAAGTGGTAGCACTGTAGCCGACATTTAATCTATTAAAATGTACCTTAAGTAAAATTATGTAAACATATAAATTAAACCGCATGCATGACAAATCAATTCTTAACAGTTTAATTTTATCTTCATTGGACATTAATGAGACGAGGTATAAAAGGTTGAAATTTATTCATTCATTCATTTAGTCTGTCATGTTAGACTCCATTCTAGACTTGATGGGAAAAAAACAGAAACTTAACGTGATCTCAGACAAAAGGCCGAGGAGCTTTTTCGTCGTTCGGCGAAAGCAAAACTTTCACTGATTTCCGAAGAAGCTATTACATCCACCGAGAGACGATATGTGAGGAGCTTTCGACAAAAACTTAAGAGTTTCGGATAGCTGTTCTCAAACTTCCAAATGCAATGTTTTGTGAGCCAGAAAATTAACCTTGGCCCAGACTTTGCAGGCCTGAACAAAATGGCCTGATCTATTACCCTAATGGGGATGACTATTTTAATTCTAGTTATTTTATTCGTAAATGTTGTGTCGCTTCCAAAATAACCCATTAAGAATTACATTTCAACATTTATTTAACAAGTTGGTGACACATTTTGAGAAAAACTCTCTTTTTATCATTACAAAAATGAGTAAGGAATAAAAAAATCCTAATAAATAATGAGACAACCTCTTTAATGCAAATCAAGAAGACACGAGACAAGATCCCAGAAAATGTTTCAGTAATAAAATGAAATTAACCTCTACAGATGTATAAAAGAAACATCGGATCAGTTTAAAGTTATCTCAGTGTCTTTAAATATCGTCAATAAAAATTTTCTACAGAACGTACCGTACAATAAACTTCCAGATTTCCTACGAACCAGAGAGATTGTGACGTTTCTGTGACATAAGCCCCAGTTGGAGCCAAAATGAAAAATATTAACAAGAAACATGAACGTAGAGGAAAATCTTGTCCAGAAATATGCAGAAGTAATTTTTAATTTTATCTACAAACATTTGATAAAAACAATTCCTTCCTGCTAACACTACATCTGACTGAAATTTGAACCTTGAAAATTCCACCCTAACGTGTGATAGATGCAAATGTTCAAGCTATATAAGGCATCTTCTACTATAACCTACGCGGCACGCTGACGCCGAACCGGACGGTAGTGTTCACACATGGTCCTACTCTGATTGCACTGGGAGGCGAGTAGTGTTCCTCCCCAATGTATCGCCGGTCCTTGAGGGGAGTCCCGAGGAAAGATTGCTGTCGTATGCAAAGCACGCTGAGCGTCACTGTATGCAGAAGGGTACTAGAGAGGCGCCTGAGTTGGTTCTCTGTTGTAGTTGACAGGACACATAGCCGGCCAGAGACCTTGAACGCTTGGCATCAATCTTTTGTTTCTTTGGTTTATTTTTTTTCTTTCATTGTTTTTGTTTTTTCAGTAAGGCGCCACCTTTTATGCAATCTAAAACCTCAAGAAGGTAGCTCCCCAAAAACGGCATTTCACAGAGCGCAGTAATGGGAGCATATCCCAATTAGCAGGTGCGTTTGTTCGCCCTCAGATAGAGTCCGTAAAATGAGCACATTTTGATATGTTGTGGAATGAGCTGGGGCTTTTGTGAGTTTTTTGAAAGTATTTTATATGAAGTAGCATTGGTGAAAAATGGGTTTAATTGAAGTAATTTTGTGGATATTATGGGCCTTAAAAGCTGGCGGAGGCATACCGAGATTTTAGTGAAAAACAAGGCTCGGAAAAGGTGGTTTGAACTTTGAGGTGAAATAGCAAAATTTCTTCACGGTTTTGATATGGTAAATTGAAATTGCCATGAATGGCCAACTTTTCAGCTTTCATATGAGGGGTAGCTTGACCCTGGCAAAAACTTCAACAAGATGTTAGAGGCCTGTTTACTTTTTGAATTTAGTGTGTAAGTCAATGGAGGAATTAATGGGGGTTTGCTACCTAATCCAATAAAAAGTGACACTAAAATTGATCAAATTGCCTTGAATTTTGCACTCATTGTCTACAAAATCCCAATGCAAAAATGGTCATATTTTGTAAGTAACACAGTCTAAAACAACATCCCTTAAAACTTTTAAGGCACTTGTCTGTCAGTAAACATGTTCACGGGCACGAGTATTGAGATTAAAAGTCCTCTACCAGAAGCACGATAGGAGAAAAAGACAAAAACGCCCCCAGTTTGAATTGAAAACTTTTTAGGACAGTCTTAACTGATGCTGCTTTGAATTCTAATTCCAAACAAGTACGACATAAATGGGCAAATATGTAATAGATGCGCAGAGTAGTTTGGGTAAAGGTAGGGTATAAGGTCAAAGGTGAGCTAGAACCAACGATAATTAGGGAGGGATCAAGGGACCGTTAAATCGAGCAGGTCTTAAAGGTCGAAGGTGAACAGTTTTTCGTGTTCGTAAGTAATATCAGCGTCCTAGGGTACTGTCTCGGCTCATTTTACGTATCTCTTTTTTTTCTCGGCAGCAACTTACTCGACAAGCTCGCTGGATATTTTAGAGTGCTTACCTTCACAATATCTTCGTATTATACAATGTTCCATTATTATTTCTGTAAACTGTATGAATAACTTTCAAAGTATTATGAACCCCAATAAATGAAAAGAAAATGCAATCATGGATCAGCTAATAGTGACCTTCAAATTTCGGACTTGGAGTCGGTTGTGTAGCTTTTATATCCTATGCTATTATCTCTTAAAATTGGAAACTTTTCTGTGATGTTAAGACACAAGGCCAGAGTTTGGGCCCTGAACAGAAGTTAATCTGGGACCCAAACTACCATTCTTCTCCGGACGGGTGACGGTATACAGTGGCAAAAGTTAAAAGGGCAAAGTTTCTTGTCACTCTAGCATTCACGGGGAGAAAGTAGCGTATTTTCCGGAATACCCCCACCCCCCCCTCCCCCAATGGGGCCTTCCAAATGGATGATCAACTCAAACCAGCGGGCTGAACGGGTTGACACGAGAGCAAATTAAGAAAAGATTTAGATAAGTTAAAACGGAGAGAAAGGCGTACGACTGTTTAGCTTAATATCAGAGAGACTGCTTGGCTGGTTTACCTGTTTTCGAGGAACTCATGAAAGTTACACGTTAAGTCCATTCCAATTAATTAAGGTTCGTCTGATAAACCCGGAAAAAAGTTCTTTTCACTTCCTTTTAGCAATTCCCACGTTTTCACCTGTAACATAATGTACCCATGGCAGGTCCTGGGCATGACGTTAAACGGCATCCAGGTTGTTGCTTCTGTTCTATTCAACCAGTCTAGAGCAGGACCACTCAGTGTTTGCCCTTTGGAGGGCGTACTTGTCCATTTGGGACGTTAAGCTCCTTAAGGGAGCAGAACTCCTCCGGGAGTAATCGTTTCGTTTACGCCCCTTGGCTCTTCGCCAGAGAGTCGTGGGGACTTATAAAAAAATGTACCCATGGTACCGCCTGTACAACACTGATGTCGTACCCCAGAGAATCAGTCATCGGGCACTTTGCCAAATGAAAAAAAGCTGTTAAACTGAGCTGCAGATATCTCCGCGATCTGAAATTTAATTAGCATCTGGAAAATTCGGGCAAACTATGTTAGTCTAAAGTATAAAAAATGACACGTCTTTTATTTACACACACACAGAAAAACCCATTCAATCCATCCACACATTTGGCAGAAAACTTAGTTAGATAGAGTCATAGTCGGCATGGCAAGTTTTCTAGGAAGAAAGAAGATTACAAAAAGCTTCTTCATTTCCAGCCCAATTCAATAACGCGCCGCAGTATGCCCGATATGGTACAATATTCGAGAGAAAGTGAAAAAAATGATAATCCGGGACGCTTTTAATTGCAGGTTGGCGTTCAGACGGGAGAGATGTACGTGTCATGTATATGTTTTAATGCATTATAACATTTGCCCGAAAAGTGGTAGCACTGTAGCCGACATTTAATCTATTAAAATGTACCTTAAGTAAAATTATGTAAACATATAAATTAAACCGCATGCATGACAAATCAATTCTTAACAGTTTAATTTTATCTTCATTGGACATTAATGAGACGAGGTATAAAAGGTTGAAATTTATTCATTCATTCATTTAGTCTGTCATGTTAGACTCCATTCTAGACTTGATGGGAAAAAAACAGAAACTTAACGTGATCTCAGACAAAAGGCCGAGGAGCTTTTTCGTCGTTCGGCGAAAGCAAAACTTTCACTGATTTCCGAAGAAGCTATTACATCCACCGAGAGACGATATGTGAGGAGCTTTCGACAAAAACTTAAGAGTTTCGGATAGCTGTTCTCAAACTTCCAAATGCAATGTTTTGTGAGCCAGAAAATTAACCTTGGCCCAGACTTTGCAGGCCTGAACAAAATGGCCTGATCTATTACCCTAATGGGGATGACTATTTTAATTCTAGTTATTTTATTCGTAAATGTTGTGTCGCTTCCAAAATAACCCATTAAGAATTACATTTCAACATTTATTTAACAAGTTGGTGACACATTTTGAGAAAAACTCTCTTTTTATCATTACAAAAATGAGTAAGGAATAAAAAAAATCCTAATAAATAATGAGACAACCTCTTTAATGCAAATCAAGAAGACACGAGACAAGATCCCAGAAAATGTTTCAGTAATAAAATGAAATTAACCTCTACAGATGTATAAAAGAAACATCGGATCAGTTTAAAGTTATCTCAGTGTCTTTAAATATCGTCAATAAAAATTTTCTACAGAACGTACCGTACAATAAACTTCCAGATTTCCTACGAACCAGAGAGATTGTGACGTTTCTGTGACATAAGCCCCCAGTTGGAGCCAAAATGAAAAATATTAACAAGAAACATGAACGTAGAGGAAAATCTTGTCCAGAAATATGCAGAAGTAATTTTTAATTTTATCTACAAACATTTGATAAAAACAATTCCTTCCTGCTAACACTACATCTGACTGAAATTTGAACCTTGAAAATTCCACCCTAACGTGTGATAGATGCAAATGTTCAAGCTATATAAGGCATCTTCTACTATAACCTACGCGGCACGCTGACGCCGAACCGGACGGTAGTGTTCACACATGGTCCTACTCTGATTGCACTGGGAGGCGAGTAGTGTTCCTCCCCAATGTATCGCCGGTCCTTGAGGGGAGTCCCGAGGAAAGATTGCTGTCGTATGCAAAGCACGCTGAGCGTCACTGTATGCAGAAGGGTACTAGAGAGGCGCCTGAGTTGGTTCTCTGTTGTAGTTGACAGGACACATAGCCGGCCAGAGACCTTGAACGCTTGGCATCAATCTTTTGTTTCTTTGGTTTATTTTTTTTTTCTTTCATTGTTTTTGTTTTTTCAGTAAGGCGCCACCTTTTATGCAATCTAAAAACTCAAGAAGGTAGCTCCCCAAAAACGGCATTTCACAGAGCGCAGTAATGGGAGCATATCCCAATTAGCAGGTGCGTTTGTTCGCCCTCAGATAGAGTCCGTAAAATGAGCACATTTTGATATGTTGTGGAATGAGCTGGGGCTTTTGTGAGTTTTTTGAAAGTATTTTATATGAAGTAGCATTGGTGAAAAATGGGTTTAATTGAAGTAATTTTGTGGATATTATGGGCCTTAAAAGCTGGCGGAGGCATACCGAGATTTTAGTGAAAAACAAGGCTCGGAAAAGGTGGTTTGAACTTTGAGGTGAAATAGCAAAAATTCTTCACGGTTTTGATATGGTAAATTGAAATTGCCATGAATGGCCAACTTTTCAGCTTTCATATGAGGGGTAGCTTGACTCTGGCAAAAACTTCAACAAGATGTTAGAGGCCTGTTTACTTTTTGAATTTAGTGTGTAAGTCAATGGAGGAATTAATGGGGGTTTGCTACCTAATCCAATAAAAAGTGACACTAAAATTGATCAAATTGCCTTGAATTTTGCACTCATTGTCTACAAAATCCCAATGCAAAAATGGTCATATTTTGTAAGTAACACAGTCTAAAACAACATCCCTTAAAACTTTTAAGGCACTTGTCTGTCAGTAAACATGTTCACGGGCACGAGTATTGAGATTAAAAGTCCTCTACCAGAAGCACGATAGGAGAAAAAGACAAAAACGCCCCCAGTTTGAATTGAAAACTTTTAGGACAGTCTTAACTGATGCTGCTTTGAATTCTAATTCCAAACAAGTACGACATAAATGGGCAAATATGTAATAGATGCGCAGAGTAGTTTGGGTAAAGGTAGGGTATAAGGTCAAAGGTGAGCTAGAACCAACGATAATTAGGGAGGGATCAAGGGACCGTTAAATCGAGCAGGTCTTAAAGGTCGAAGGTGAACAGTTTTTCGTGTTCGTAAGTAATATCAGCGTCCTAGGGTACTGTCTCGGCTCATTTTACGTATCTCTTTTTTTTCTCGGCAGCAACTTACTCGACAAGCTCGCTGGATATTTTAGAGTGCTTACCTTCACAATATCTTCGTATTATACAATGTTCCATTATTATTTCTGTAAACTGTATGAATAACTTTCAAAGTATTATGAACCCCAATAAATGAAAAGAAAATGCAATCATGGATCAGCTAATAGTGACCTTCAAATTTCGGACTTGGAGTCGGTTGTGTAGCTTTTATATCCTATGTTATTATCTCTAAAAATTGGAAACTTTTCTGTGATGTTAAGACACAAGGCCAGAGCTTGGGCCCTGAACAGAAGTTAATCTGGGACCCAAACTACCATTCTTCTCCGGACGGGTGACGGTATACAGTGGCAAAAGTTAAAAGGGCAAAGTTTCTTGTCACTCTAGCATTCACGGGGAGAAAGTAGCGTATTTTCCGGAATACCCCCACCCCCCCCTCCCCCAATGGGGCCTTCCAAATGGATGATCAACTCAAACCAGCGGGCTGAACGGGTTGACACGAGAGCAAATTAAGAAAAGATTTAGATAAGTTAAAACGGAGAGAAAGGCGTACGACTGTTTAGCTTAATATCAGAGAGACTGCTTGGCTGGTTTACCTGTTTTCGAGGAACTCATGAAAGTTACACGTTAAGTCCATTCCAATTAATTAAGGTTCGTCTGATAAACCCGGAAAAAAGTTCTTTTCACTTCCTTTTAGCAATTCCCACGTTTTCACCTGTAACATAATGTACCCATGGCAGGTCCTGGGCATGACGTTAAACGGCATCCAGGTTGTTGCTTCTGTTCTATTCAACCAGTCTAGAGCAGGACCACTCAGTGTTTGCCCTTTGGAGGGCGTACTTGTCCATTTGGGACGTTAAGCTCCTTAAGGGAGCAGAACTCCTCCGGGAGTAATCGTTTCGTTTACGCCCCTTGGCTCTTCGCCAGAGAGTCGTGGGGACTTATAAAAAAATGTACCCATGGTACCGCCTGTACAACACTGATGTCGTACCCCAGAGAATCAGTCATCGGGCACTTTGCCAAATGAAAAAAAGCTGTTAAACTGAGCTGCAGATATCTCCGCGATCTGAAATTTAATTAGCATCTGGAAAATTCGGGCAAACTATGTTAGTCTAAAGTATAAAAAATGACACGTCTTTTATTTACACACACACACAAAAAAAACCCATTCAATCCATCCACACATTTGGCAGAAAACTTAGTTAGATAGAGTCATAGTCGGCATGGCAAGTTTTCTAGGAAGAAAGAAGATTACAAAAAGCTTCTTCATTTCCAGCCCAATTCAATAACGCGCCGCAGTATGCCCGATATGGTACAATATTCGAGAGAAAGTGAAAAAAATGATAATCCGGGACGCTTTTAATTGCAGGTTGGCGTTCAGACGGGAGAGATGTACGTGTCATGTATATGTTTTAATGCATTATAACATTTGCCCGAAAAGTGGTAGCACTGTAGCCGACATTTAATCTATTAAAATGTACCTTAAGTAAAATTATGTAAACATATAAATTAAACCGCATGCATGACAAATCAATTCTTAACAGTTTAATTTTATCTTCATTGGACATTAATGAGACGAGGTATAAAAGGTTGAAATTTATTCATTCATTCATTTAGTCTGTCATGTTAGACTCCATTCTAGACTTGATGGGAAAAAAACAGAAACTTAACGTGATCTCAGACAAAAGGCCGAGGAGCTTTTTCGTCGTTCGGCGAAAGCAAAACTTTCACTGATTTCCGAAGAAGCTATTACATCCACCGAGAGACGATATGTGAGGAGCTTTCGACAAAAACTTAAGAGTTTCGGATAGCTGTTCTCAAACTTCCAAATGCAATGTTTTGTGAGCCAGAAAATTAACCTTGGCCCAGACTTTGCAGGCCTGAACAAAATGGCCTGATCTATTACCCTAATGGGGATGACTATTTTAATTCTAGTTATTTTATTCGTAAATGTTGTGTCGCTTCCAAAATAACCCATTAAGAATTACATTTCAACATTTATTTAACAAGTTGGTGACACATTTTGAGAAAAACTCTCTTTTTATCATTACAAAAATGAGTAAGGAATAAAAAATCCTAATAAATAATGAGACAACCTCTTTAATGCAAATCAAGAAGACACGAGACAAGATCCCAGAAAATGTTTCAGTAATAAAATGAAATTAACCTCTACAGATGTATAAAAGAAACATCGGATCAGTTTAAAGTTATCTCAGTGTCTTTAAATATCGTCAATAAAAATTTTCTACAGAACGTACCGTACAATAAACTTCCAGATTTCCTACGAACCAGAGAGATTGTGACGTTTCTGTGACATAAGCCCCCAGTTGGAGCCAAAATGAAAAATATTAACAAGAAACATGAACGTAGAGGAAAATCTTGTCCAGAAATATGCAGAAGTAATTTTTAATTTTATCTACAAACATTTGATAAAAACAATTCCTTCCTGCTAACACTACATCTGACTGAAATTTGAACCTTGAAAATTCCACCCTAACGTGTGATAGATGCAAATGTTCAAGCTATATAAGGCATCTTCTACTATAACCTACGCGGCACGCTGACGCCGAACCGGACGGTAGTGTTCACACATGGTCCTACTCTGATTGCACTGGGAGGCGAGTAGTGTTCCTCCCCAATGTATCGCCGGTCCTTGAGGGGAGTCCCGAGGAAAGATTGCTGTCGTATGCAAAGCACGCTGAGCGTCACTGTATGCAGAAGGGTACTAGACAGGCGCCTGAGTTGGTTCTCTGTTGTAGTTGACAGGACACATAGCCGGCCAGAGACCTTGAACGCTTGGCATCAATCTTTTGTTTCTTTGGTTTATTTTTTTTCTTTCATTGTTTTTGTTTTTTCAGTAAGGCGCCACCTTTTATGCAATCTAAAACCTCAAGAAGGTAGCTCCCCAAAAACGGCATTTCACAGAGCGCAGTAATGGGAGCATATCCCAATTAGCAGGTGCGTTTGTTCGCCCTCAGATAGAGTCCGTAAAATGAGCACATTTTGATATGTTGTGGAATGAGCTGGGGCTTTTGTGAGTTTTTTGAAAGTATTTTATATGAAGTAGCATTGGTGAAAAATGGGTTTAATTGAAGTAATTTTGTGGATATTATAGGCCTTAAAAGCTGGCGGAGGCATACCGAGATTTTAGTGAAAAACAAGGCTCGGAAAAGGTGGTTTGAACTTTGAGGTGAAATAGCAAAATTTCTTCACGGTTTTGATATGGTAAATTGAAATTGCCATGAATGGCCAACTTTTCAGCTTTCATATGAGGGGTAGCTTGACTCTGGCAAAAACTTCAACAAGATGTTAGAGGCCTGTTTACTTTTTGAATTTAGTGTGTAAGTCAATGGAGGAATTAATGGGGGTTTGCTACCTAATCCAATAAAAAGTGACACTAAAATTGATCAAATTGCCTTGAATTTTGCACTCATTGTCTACAAAATCCCAATGCAAAAATGGTCATATTTTGTAAGTAACACAGTCTAAAACAACATCCCTTAAAACTTTTAAGGCACTTGTCTGTCAGTAAACATGTTCACGGGCACGAGTATTGAGATTAAAAGTCCTCTACCAGAAGCACGATAGGAGAAAAAGACAAAAACGCCCCCAGTTTGAATTGAAAACTTTTTAGGACAGTCTTAACTGATGCTGCTTTGAATTCTAATTCCAAACAAGTACGACATAAATGGGCAAATATGTAATAGATGCGCAGAGTAGTTTGGGTAAAGGTAGGGTATAAGGTCAAAGGTGAGCTAGAACCAACGATAATTAGGGAGGGATCAAGGGACCGTTAAATCGAGCAGGTCTTAAAGGTCGAAGGTGAACAGTTTTTCGTGTTCGTAAGTAATATCAGCGTCCTAGGGTACTGTCTCGGCTCATTTTACGTACCTCTTTTTTTCTCGGCAGCAACTTACTCGACAAGCTCGCTGGATATTTTAGAGTGCTTACCTTCACAATATCTTCGTATTATACAATGTTCCATTATTATTTCTGTAAACTGTATGAATAACTTTCAAAGTATTATGAACCCCAATAAATGAAAAGAAAATGCAATCATGGATCAGCTAATAGTGACCTTCAAATTTCGGACTTGGAGTCGGTTGTGTAGCTTTTATATCCTATGTTATTATCTCTAAAAATTGGAAACTTTTCTGTGCTGTTAAGACACAAGGCCAGAGTTTGGGCCCTGAACAGAAGTTAATCTGGGACCCAAACTACCATTCTTCTCCGGACGGGTGACGGTATACAGTGGCAAAAGTTACAAGGGCAAAGTTTCTTGTCACTCTGGCATTCACGGGGAGAAAGTAGCGTATTTTCCGGAATACCCCCCCCCCTCCCCCAATGGGGCCTTCCAAATGGATGATCAACTCAAAACAGCGGGCTGAGCGGGTTGACACGAGAGCAAATTAAGAAAAGATTTAGAGAAGGTAAAACGGAGAGAAAGGCGTACGACTGTTTAGCTTAATATCAGAGAGACTGCTTGACTGGTTTACCTGTTTTCGAGGAACTCATGAAAGTTACACGTTAAGTCCATTCCAATTAATTAAGGTTCGTCTGATTAACCCGGAAAAAAGTTCTTTTCACTTCCTTTTAGCAATTCCCACGTTTTCACCTGTAACATAATGTACCCATGGCAGGTCCTGGGCATGACGTTAAACGGCATCCAGGTTGTTGCTTCTGTTCTATTCAACCAGTCTAGAGCAGGACCACTCAGTGTTTGCCCTTTGGAGGGCGTACTTGTCCATTTGGGACGTTAAGCTCCTTAAGGGAGCAGAACTCCTCCGGGAGTAATCGTTTCGTTTTCGCCCCTTGGCTCTTCGCCAGAGAGTCGTGGGGACTTTTAGAAAAAATGTACCCATGGTACCGCCTGTACAACACTGATGTCGTACTCCAGAGAATCAGTCATCGGGCACTTTGCCAAATGAAAAAAAGCTGTTAAACTGAGCTGCAGATATCTCCGCGATCTGAAATTTAATTAGCATCTGGAAAATTCGGGCAAACTATGTTAGTCTAAAGTATAAAAAATGACACGTCTTTTATTTACACACAAAAAAAAAACCCATTCAATCCATCCACACATTTGGCAGAAAACTTAGTTAGATAGAGTCATAGTCGGCATGGCAAGTTTTCTAGGAAGAAAGAAGATTACAAAAAGCTTCTTCATTTCCAGCCCAATTCAATAACGCGCCGCAGTATGCCCGATATGGTACAATATTCGAGAGAAAGTGAAAAAAATGATAATCCGGGACGCTTTTAATTGCAGTTTGGCGTTCAGACGGGAGAGATGTACGTGTCATGTATATGTTTTAATGCATTATAACATTTGCCCGAAAAGTGGTAGCACTGTAGCCGACATTTAATCTATTAAAATGTACCTTAAGTAAAATTATGTAAACATATAAATTAAACCGCATGCATGACAAATCAATTCTTAACAGTTTAATTTTATCTTCATTGGACATTAATGAGACGAGGTACAAAAGGTTGAAATTTATTCATTCATTCATTCATTTAGTCTGTCATGTTAGACTCCATTCTAGACTTGATGGAAAAAAAAAAAAAAACAGAAACTTAACGTGATCTCAGACAAAAGGCCGAGGAGCTTTTTCGTCGTTCGGCGAAAACAAAACTTTCACTGATTTCCGAAGAAGCTATTACATCCACCGAGAGACGATATGTGAGGAGCTTTCGACAAAAACTTAAGAGTTTCGGATAGCTGTTCTCAAACTTCCAAATGCAATGTTTTGTGAGCCAGAAAATTAACCTTGGCCCAGACTTTGCAGGCCTGAACAAAATGGCCTGATCTATTACCCTAATGGGGATGACTATTTTAATTCTAGTTATTTTAATCGTAAATGTTGTGTCGTTTCCAAAATAACCCATTAAGAATTACATTTCAACATTTATTTAACAAGTTGGTGACACATTTTGAGAACAACTCTCTTTTTATCATTACAAAAATGAGTAAGGAATTAAAAAAAATCCTAATAAATAATGAGACAACCTCTTTAATGCAAATCAAGAAGACACGAGACAAGATCCCAGAAAATGTTTCAGTAATAAAATGAAATTAACCTCTACAGATGTATAAAAGAAACATCGGATCAGCTTAAAGTTACAGTATCTCAGTGTCTTTAAATATCGTCAATAAAAATTTTCTACAGAACGTACCGTACAATGAACTTCCAGATTTCCTACGAACCAGAGAGATTGTGACGTTTCTGTGACATAAGCCCCAGCTGGAGCCAAAATGAAAAATATTAACAAGAAACATGAACGTAGAGGAAAATCTTGTCCAGAAATATGCAAAAGTAATTTTTAATTTTATCTACAAACATTTGATAAAAACAATTCCTTCCTGCTAACACTACATCTGACTGAAATTTGAACTTTGAAAATTCCACCCTAACGTGTGATAGATGCAAATGTTCAAGCTATATAAGGCATCTTCTACTATAACCTGCGCGGCACGCTGACGCCGAACCGGACGGTAGTGTTCACACATGGTCCTACTCTGATTGCACTGGGAGGCGAGTAGTGTTCCTCCCCAATGTATCGCCGGTCCTTGAGGGGAGTCCCGAGGAAAGATTGCTGTCGTATGCAAAGCACGCTGAGCGTCACTGTATGCAGAAGGGTACTAGAGAGGCGCCTGAGTTGGTTCTCTGTTGTAGTTGACAGGACACATAGCCGGCCAGAGACCTTGAACGCTTGGCATCAATCTTTTGTTTCTTTGGTTTATTTTTTTTTTCTTTCATTGTTTTTGTTTTTTCAGTAAGGCGCCACCTTTTATGCAATCTAAAAACTCAAGAAGGTAGCTCCCCAAAAACGGCATTTCACAGAGAGCAGTAATGGGAGCATATCCCAATTAGCTGGTGCGTTTGTTCGCCCTCAGATAGAGTCCGTAAAATGAGCACATTTTGATATGTTGTGGAATGAGCTGGGGCTTTTGTGAGTTGTTTTAAAGTATTTTATATGAAGTAGCATTGGTGAAAAATTGGTTTAATTGAAGTAATTTTGTGGATATTATGGGCCTTAAAAGCTGGCGGAGGCATACCGAGATTTTAGTGAAAAACAAGGCTCGGAAAAGGTGGTTTGAACTTTGAGGTGAAATAGCAAAAATTCTTCACGGTAATGATATGGTAAATTGAAATTGCCATGAATGGCCAACTTTTCAGCTTTCATATGAGGGGTAGCTTGACCCTGGCAAAAACTTCAACAAGATTTTAGAGGCCTGTTTACTTTTTGAATTTAGTGTGTAAGTCAATGGAGGAATTAATGGGGGTTTGCTACCTAATCCAATAAAAAGTGACACTAAAATTGATCAAATTGCCTTGAATTTTGCACTCATTGTCTACAAAATCTCAATGCAAAAATGGTCATATTTTGTAAGTAACACAGTCGAAAACAACATCCCTTAAAACTTTTAAGGCACTTGTCTGTCAGTAAACATGTTCACGGGCACGAGTATTGGGATTAAAAGTCCTCTACCAGAAGCACGATAGGAGAAAAAGACAAAAACGCCCCCAGTTTGAATTGAGAACTTTTTAGGACAGTCTTAACTGATGCTGCTTTGAATTCTAATTCCAAACAAGTACGACATAAATGGGCAAATATGTAATAGATGCGCAGAGTAGTTTGGGTAAAGGTAGGGTATAAGGTCAAAGGTGAGCTAGAACCAACGATAATTAGGGAGGGATCAAGGGACCGTTAAATCGAGCAGGTCTTAAAGGTCGAAGGTGAACAGTTTTTCGTGTTCGTAAGTAATATCAGCGTCCTAGGGTACTGTCTCGGCTCATTTTACGTACCTCTTTTTTTTCTCGGCAGCAACTTACTCGACAAGCTCGCTGGATATTTTAGAGTGCTTACCTTCACAATATCTTCGTATTATACAATGTTCCATTATTATTTCTGTAAACTGTATGAATAACTTTCAAAGTATTATGAACCCCAATAAATGAAAAGAAAATGCAATCATGGATCAGCTAATAGTGACCTTCAAATTTCGGACTTGGAGTCGGTTGTGTAGCTTTTATATCCTATGTTATTATCTCTAAAAATTGGAAACTTTTCTGTGCTGTTAAGACACAAGGCCAGAGTTTGGGCCCTGAACAGAAGTTAATCTGGGACCCAAACTACCATTCTTCTCCGGACGGGTGACGGTATACAGTGGCAAGAGTTACAAGGGCAAAGTTTCTTGTCACTCTGGCATTCACGGGGAGAAAGTAGCGTATTTTCCGGAATACCCCCATCCCCCCTCCCCGAATGGGGCCTTCCAAATGGATGATCAACTCAAACCAGCGGGCTGAGCGGGTTGACACGAGAGCAAATTAAGAAAAGATTTAGAGAAGGTAAAACGGAGAGAAAGGCGTACGACTGTTTAGCTTAATATCAGAGAGACTGCTTGACTGGTTTACCTGTTTTCGAGGAACTCATGAAAGTTACACGTTAAGTCCATTCCAATTAATTAAGGTTCGTCTGATTAACCCGGAAAAAAGTTCTTTTCACTTCCTTTTAGCAATTCCCACGTTTTCACCTGTAACATAATGTACCCATGGCAGGTCCTGGGCATGACGTTAAACGGCATCCAGGTTGTTGCTTCTGTTCTATTCAACCAGTCTAGAGCAGGACCACTCAGTGTTTGCCCTTTGGAGGGCGTACTTGTCCATTTGGGACGTTAAGCTCCTTAAGGGAGCAGAACTCCTCCGGGAGTAATCGTTTCGTTTTCGCCCCTTGGCTCTTCGCCAGAGAGTCGTGGGGACTTTTAGAAAAAATGTACCCATGGTACCGCCTGTACAACACTGATGTCGTACTCCAGAGAATCAGTCATCGGGCACTTTGCCAAATGAAAAAAAAGCTGTTAAACTGAGCTGCAGATATCTCCGCGATCTGAAATTTAATTAGCATCTGGAAAATTCGGGCACACTATGTTAGTTTAAAGTATAAAAAATGACACGTCTTTTATTTACACAAAAAAACCCCATTCAATCCATCCACACATTTGGCAGAAAACTTAGTTAGATAGAGTCATAGTCGGCATGGCAAGTTTTCTAGGAAGAAAGAAGATTACAAAAAGCTTCTTCATTTCCAGCCCAATTCAATAACGCGCCGCAGTATGCCCGATGTGGTACAATATTCGAGAGAAAGTGAAAAAATGAAAATCCGGGACGCTTTTAATTGCAGTTTGGCGTTCAGACGGGAGAGATGTACGTGTCATGTATATGTTTTAATGCATTATAACATTTGCCCGAAAAGCGGTAGCACTGTAGCCGACATTTAATCTGTTAAAATGTACCTTAAGTAAAATTATGTAAACATATAAATTAAACCGCATGCATGACAAATCAATTCTTAACAGTTTAATTTTATCTTCATTGGACATTAATGAGACGAGGTATAAAAGGTTGAAATTTATTCATTCATTTATTTAGTCTGTCATGTTAGACTCCATTCTAGACTTGATGGAAAAAAAAACAGAAACTTAACGTGATCTCAGACAAAAGGCCGAGGAGCTTTTTCGTCGTTCGGCGAAAACAAAACTTTCACTGATTTCCGAAGAAGCTATTACATCCACCGAGAGACGATATGTGAGGAGCTTTCGACAAAAACTTAAGAGTTTCGGATAGCTGTTCTCAAACTTCCAAATGCAATGTTTTGTGAGCCAGAAAATTAACCTTGGCCCAGACTTTGCAGGCCTGAACAAAATGGCCTGATCTATTACCCTAATGGGGATGACTATTTTAATTCTAGTTATTTTAATCGTAAATGTTGTGTCGTTTCCAAAATAACCCATTAAGAATTACATTTCAACATTTATTTAACAAGTTGGTGACACATTTTGAGAACAACTCTCTTTTTATCATTACAAAAATGAGTAAGGAATTAAAAAAAATCCTAATAAATAATGAGACAACCTCTTTAATGCAAATCAAGAAGACACGAGACAAGATCCCAGAAAATGTTTCAGTAATAAAATGAAATTAACCTCTACAGATGTATAAAAGAAACATCGGATCAGCTTAAAGTTACAGTATCTCAGTGTCTTTAAATATCGTCAATAAAAATTTTCTACAGAACGTACCGTACAATGAACTTCCAGATTTCCTACGAACCAGAGAGATTGTGACGTTTCTGTGACATAAGCCCCCAGCTGGAGCCAAAATGAAAAATATTAACAAGAAACATGAACGTAGAGGAAAATCTTGTCCAGAAATATGCAAAAGTAATTTTTAATTTTATCTACAAACATTTGATAAAAACAATTCCTTCCTGCTAACACTACATCTGACTGAAATTTGAACTTTGAAAATTCCACCCTAACGTGTGATAGATGCAAATGTTCAAGCTATATAAGGCATCTTCTACTATAACCTGCGCGGCACGCTGACGCCGAACCGGACGGTAGTGTTCACACATGGTCCTACTCTGATTGCACTGGGAGGCGAGTAGTGTTCCTCCCCAATGTATCGCCGGTCCTTGAGGGGAGTCCCGAGGAAAGATTGCTGTCGTATGCAAAGCACGCTGAGCGTCACTGTATGCAGAAGGGTACTAGAGAGGCGCCTGAGTTGGTTCTCTGTTGTAGTTGACAGGACACATAGCCGGCCAGAGACCTTGAACGCTTGGCATCAATCTTTTGTTTCTTTGGTTTATTTTTTTTCTTTCATTGTTTTTGTTTTTTCAGTAAGGCGCCACCTTTTATGCAATCTAAAAACTCAAGAAGGTAGCTCCCCAAAAACGGCATTTCACAGAGAGCAGTAATGGGAGCATATCCCAATTAGCAGGTGCGTTTGTTCGCCCTCAGATAGAGTCCGTAAAATGAGCACATTTTGATATGTTGTGGAATGAGCTGGGGCTTTTGTGAGTTTTTTGAAAGTATTTTATATGAAGTAGCATTGGTGAAAAATTGGTTTAATTGAAGTAATTTTGTGGATATTATGGGCCTTAAAAGCTGGCGGAGGCATACCGAGATTTTAGTGAAAAACAAGGCTCGGAAAAGGTGGTTTGAACTTTGAGGTGAAATAGCAAAAATTCTTCACGGTAATGATATGGTAAATTGAAATTACCATGAATGGCCAACTTTTCAGCTTTCATATGAGGGGTAGCTTGACCCTGGCAAAAACTTCAACAAGATTTTAGAGGCCTGTTTACTTTTTGAATTTAGTGTGTAAGTCAATGGAGGAATTAATGGGGGTTTGCTACCTAATCCAATAAAAAGTGACACTAAAATTGATCAAATTGCCTTGAATTTTGCACTCATTGTCTACAAAATCTCAATGCAAAAATGGTCATATTTTGTAAGTAACACAGTCTAAAACAACATCCCTTAAAACTTTTAAGGCACTTGTCTGTCAGTAAACATGTTCACGGGCACGAGTATTGGGATTAAAAGTCCTCTACCAGAAGCACGATAGGAGAAAAAGACAAAAACGCCCCCAGTTTGAATTGAGAACTTTTTAGGACAGTCTTAACTGATGCTGCTTTGAATTCTAATTCCAAACAAGTACGACATAAATGGGCAAATATGTAATAGATGCGCAGAGTAGTTTGGGTAAAGGTAGGGTATAAGGTCAAAGGTGAGCTAGAACCAACGATAATTAGGGAGGGATCAAGGGACCGTTAAATCGAGCAGGTCTTAAAGGTCGAAGGTGAACAGTTTTTCGTGTTCGTAAGTAATATCAGCGTCCTAGGGTACTGTCTCGGCTCATTTTACGTACCTCTTTTTTTTTCTCGGCAGCAACTTACTCGACAAGCTCGCTGGATATTTTAGAGTGCTTACCTTCACAATATCTTCGTATTATACAATGTTCCATTAAATTCCCAATAAAAAATAGGATCCCACACAACTACTGCAAAGGTTTGATTTGCAGCTACCACAAGCACTCCTTCCCTTCACAAAGTCCATGAAACACACTAATGCACAGTATGAACAATGTGTTATGCCCATAAGCAACAGCCTAACAGTACATGGGCACATGTACATATACACTACTGTACAGTAAGCCTACAGTATACTGTGCTCCTTTGATCTCTGCTATGTACATGAATACAGTAGGCCTACAGTATGTTGTGAAGGAATATGTTACAAGTACAGTAACTGAAACCTGTCAGGCTATTTTCTGCATTTATTCAGGGGTGAGTAACACCCTCTCCAGTAATGCTGTTTGCAGTATCTACAGTAGCTTACAGCTAAAATGGTGCTGTCTTTGACAAAGATTTCCTTAAAATTCTTTTATCGGGCAATCCAAAACTCTCAGAACTACAGTAGGGTAATAGACGTGCTTGGGATGAAGGTTTCATTTACATCAGTGGCTATTTTGAAAAATTTGCATGTCTTACATACTGCCTCATCAAGACACATGGCCCTGGACTTCATTGCTAAGTCACAAGTTCAATACATTCAGTACTGTACATAACACTTTCTCCCAAAAGTAAGCCAAAAAGTTCAAACTGTCTGTCATAATGGGCTGCAGCACAGCAGTGGGTTCATGATATGTTTCAACAACACAGCAATTGCCTGAGCAAGTCTTTAGTCCCATTTTCTGAACTTCACAATCTGCACCACCCATAATGGCAAGTGGGTATGAGTCCATCCAGTGAGTTAAGTCCACACAGGCTAGGACCCTTTGTAGTGTGGAATCTAAATAGTGATCTGCCAATGCTGGTCTGCAACAGTCCCAACATATCAGGATGCAGAAATGCTGACCACAGTTTAAGCTATGAAAGCTCTATTTCCGACCGCAACTGACTTAACATTTCTGTTTCTTGCTTTTCAGAATATGTCAAGTTCTCCAGGAGATGTTTCCCACCTTTATTTAAAACATTCACCATGATATTTATCGGCCACTTGATGTGACAAAAGTCACAAATGTGTTCACCATAGTAACTGGAAATAAATACTGTACTGTGAAGCTGTGTATTGTCTTGTCTTCACTGGAGATACAATAAAATTTTAAATTTGTCATCCTTGGAAAGGTATTCCCTGAACTTCTGTATTTGGTTTGAATGTGCCACAGCTTCAAATTGGATCATATACCGTAGTTACAGAAAGAAGTACCAACACACCAGCAATCGTTGATACTGTAGGCCCCTGCTTTTCAGAACAAACTGATAGTATACATCTGCACAAACTGTTAAACCTACAGTATGTAACTGATTGAGTTTGTATTCCAACTTTCACAGCCTTCTTAAGTTGACATTGGCATCCTTTGTACACAATATAGTCATATTGTTGAATAATAACCTATTGACCATTGTTGACGTGTGGTGCACTGTGGTTTAGGTGCAGAAGACATCTGTAGACAAAGAAAAAAAAGATGGGGAAATATTGTTAAAAATATCCAATATTTTGTCTATACCCAGTTTTCAGCCCAGTTCAATCAATACTGTACTGTACCATGATAGTATATGTGTATGTGTGGAAGCCCCAAAGCAAACTGATTACTACTCAGACCATCAGAATGTGGGCAAGGTCCTGACTACTGTAGCCCTGGCTCAGTCAGGCTACTGTGCCATAACTTGCAAAGTAATTTCTAAATTATACAACTATCCATACTGACTTTCTCATAAAACAGGTACAGTATATAATGCAAGAAAACATGGAGCAGAAGAGGGCAACTTTAGTCCCTTTTGCTATTGTGGGCCAAGTCTACAAGAATTTTCGTCGCTACCCAAATTAAAAAAACACAAAAGCACTGTGAATCGTCTTCGCCCGAATGCATTGTATTAGGAGTTTCCTACCTTTTTGCATAGTAGACATACCTTGAGTCAATCAGTACAGTACCTTGATCAATCACTGCATTCTAAATGCTACTGCAGTACAGTACTGTTTGTAGGCCTAATGTGATTCCAACTGAAGAATATATGACCTTCAGCACAATACTCTTTTTAAAATACAAACATCTAAACAACTATTTGTCTTGTTTATTTAATTTTTAAATGAGAAATTTCATTTACATACAAATTCTAAGTTTCCCTATTGTACAGTGAGTTTGGAAATTTGCAAATTTTCACAAAATGGTGATAAAACCTTTGGTGAAGTTTTCACTTAATATTTCTTTTTTATTAATGTCATTATTGAATTTGATAATAAATAGTATTTCAGCTTCTCTTTTGAATGATTCATGATTCTCTCATACACACTGCGATCTGTTGTATTGCCACCTTCAATCAAAAGTGCAACTCCCAGCCTAGCCTACAGTAGTACAGTAGGGCTTATGGTTTGCTCAACTCAAGCACTACCACAATTAACCAAAATAATGAAGATGCATTGAAAAATATTTAAGCAAAGTTTCATTAATTCATTTTACGGAGTCATTGTACCATGTGTATACAGTAGACTAGAGGAAAGTGGGGAACAGTGAGACACAAAAGTTATTTTTCATCATAACTCACTCACCAAACCATCAAATCAACTGATATTTTACAGGTACAGTATGAACTGTCATTCTCTGGCTCATAATCTTTAATATATATAGCATTTAAGTACTGTAAGCTTCTGTAATGCTGACATAAAGGTAAAGATTCCTTGCTGGTAAATTTGACTCTATTAATGCCCTCTTGACAAAACTTTCACGCCCACAGGGCTTTTATTAGATTAAATACAGTAGGCCTACCTCCATTGTGAGAAATTTAGTGACTTGCTCTTAACATTTTTCTGACAATTTTGATATGTTTATAAAAACTGAAACTTTGAGAAAAAACAGAACCACAATTGTTTCTTTCATCACAAAGATTATCACTCTAATCAAGACTATGCTTTGAGACTGCTATCATTAGCCTATAATATTAATATGCACCATAAAGGATCTTTAAATGAAACTAAACATTTAGATTCATCAATTGATTTAATTTCAAAATTTTCAATGCAAAACAACGAATTTGATTGTTATTCATGCAAGTGTATGATTTGACTACATGTAGTAACTAAGGTTGACAAAAAATGTTGTACAGGGGGTGCATGTGTTTAAATCATCTGACAGTGTGTAATTTGTTATAATTAATTGATCCCAATAATTGCATTGATTTTAATACAACTTCTCCTGCCAAAAATAAGAAAAAATGAAAAAGGTGATTTAAATCAGTGATTTTTTGAAAAAATCATTTGATTTAAATCGCGATTTTAATCGCTGATTTTAATCAGTGTGATTTTAATCAAACAACCCTGACCACTGCCACACAGTATGTTTGGTGTTATGATTTAACATATCACCACAAAATTATAGCATTTGTCTCACTGTGCCTATTGCCTCACTGTGCCCCACTTTGGCTTACCCTGCCATGTACAGTAACCCCCCCCCCCCAAAAAAAAAAATTAATTGGCAATTTCCTTCAATTCCATACTGTACATTGTGATTTTGAGAAAGACTCAGCACATTGATACACATTAAAGTGGATACACAAGGTGTAAGTAATATTGCAATAACAGACAATTCCAAAGCTCAGAGAAGCTATAGTACAAGCTACATTACTTACTGTACTGTACTTATTGTACTGTACTTACTGTACTGTATATATGTTAACAAATTGTTTTATATTGTGGCTCTAAGGGCCACATCGCAAAGAAATCATTTGGTATCAGCCTATCAGCCTTGTTAACAAATACTGAAGATTACAACTTCAAGTACATACCATATTTACTCCAATAAAAGCCCCGGGATGTGAAATTTTCGTGAAGGTGGGGGGGGGGGCATTTATCAGAACGATATTTACCAGCAAGGAATGGCTCTCACAAACACTGTATTATATAATTGAATCTTGTGAACCAGAGAATGTCAGTTCGAAGAGTACACTACCAAAAGTGTATGTCTTTGTTTTTCCCTAAGAAATGTTGGACTGCATTCTTTCCCATCAAACAGCATGATTGAAAGAAATCAGTGAGGTTCACAGTGAGTGAAAGTCCCAGTTTTGAATTTTACCCAGAGAAATAAGCTACCTTGATACATGATATACAAATGTGTAGTGTAATGTGTATAATGTATATAATGCTCCAAACACCTGTGCAACCAAAAATATGTATCAATAACTGCTGTCACAATCTGGACATCTTTGACTCAGCACTCTCTTGCACTACACCCTGCATACCTAGCAAATGCACATGGACCCATTACATTTTTCAAGCATATGCACGCTGTGACCAAAAAATATTCATTTTCTTTTTGCTTGTTTAGAGAAAAATGTGAACTTTTTAAGGGTGGCCATAAGGTACCATAAGATACCGCCATCACACACTGTATCACATACTGTATTGATGGATTGATGGACAGTTGCCCCCCCCCCCGATTTTGGCCTTGCCCCCAGTTGCCCCCAACTCAGCTGAAATATAGTGCATTGGATGGTGTATTGGATGATTTTTGCCCCCCAACATTTCCTTTTGCCCTCCATTTGCCCCTCCACTTTAAAAGTCCTGGTGCCGCCACTGTTTGCCGAGAGCTCACAGTCCGCAACCTTTCAAAACAGCGGGTGGATTACCGATCATTATGATTGTTGAAACTGATTTTCTTCCTGCACGGAAATCTGGGACATAAAATCTATGTTAACCATGATGATTTTTCCTCTCCAGATCTAAAAGGAGTATTGAAGGTATTGTATAGTAATCTTGTGCTTTTTTGAGCAATCTTGACAGTTTTGTGACCAGGAAGTACATACAGTATCAGAATGATTTCTGATATGATCTCGATTTGAAGCAAATGTCATGAATTTAGGGGTTTTCTGCCTACAGCCGTAACACTAACTGCCCCTTTGGCTCGCATTTCAGTTGTGCCCTATTAAGATATATATATATTGCTACGTCAGTATAGAATGCTTGCAAGGAATTGCAATGTGCACTGTATGTATACTGTAGGAACTATGTAATCAAAATGTGTGTGTGACTTCACTGTGTTACGCACACAGCATTCTAACATTATGACAAATATTTCGAATGATACGTATGCAGTAAATTTTGTTAAGTGGCCTAAGTTGATGATTTTATTTCAGTAAGTTCAAAGTAATCTAAATAAGTAGCAATGCTTGTGTAAGAAGTGGAAACCTTAAGATTTGGTAATGAGTAAATGAAGACTTTGGGGCTTAGTTTTGCTATGAAAATCAATTTAGTTGAATATCCCAGGTTTTCAATTAGCCTAGGCCTAGGCCTAGTCGTAGTAAGGACCGTGTATAGGGAGCTATCACAGACCAGCTATACACTGGCCCTGGAGTAACTATAGAATACCCTGCAACGATCTAAAAGCACCTTTTTGAAAACTAGAAGGCAAAGTCCTAGTGGCCACTGTACCCCCAGATTGTGAGAACGAGTCAAATGTGGAAGCTCACTGAGCCTCCACTTTGGCGTTTCTATACACTATGCATATAAAAAAAGAGAAGGCGCGGGCAGTTCTGCTGAGCACGGCACCAATTTCGTCGAACTGAATCATAATTTTTATGCCTTTGTCTTAACTTTACCTCTTTTTAATACAAAAGAATGTTCAAAACACATTTTCCAATCAGTTGAGTAGGCTGATGATGATTTGCACCTAAACCGTCTTCACAAACAATAACATTTTTCGGTGAAGAGCTCCAAATCCCTGCTAGCTGTACTTCAACGTTCAGTTGTCGTTGATCATTAATGTAACGGGAATTTCCCCCTTCAGAATCCGGTTATCCCATTGGATAATTCGGTCTGATAATGATGTAGCTAGGAACTATCCAATGGGATAACCGGATCAACCTGATGATTCTGCTTCCCCCAAGTTCCCCCACCCTCCTCCACTCCCTTGTCTTGTTAATTGTTACAGTTTGTATATTTTAATGTGGAAAGAAATTGAATTGAATGGAATTGAATTTTTGTATTGGCTGAGGCCTAAGTTAGGCCTAGGCCCCTCTAGCCTGGGCCCATTTTGTTACGTCTGTGCCTCTGGAGGCGAGTTGAGGTTTATTTTACTGGCTGGGCATGCTATCATTGCGGTTGTAGGCCTACCCGGGCCTTTACGGAGTCAGAGGACTATGGTAGTCTGGCGTATGCATTTGTCATTTTGTCGTAGGACTACTGAGTGCCCGACTAGGCAGTAATTGTTTACATTTGAGGTAGGTCTACACTGTAGCATACTGCATCTAGACCTATAGGCCTACTGTAGGCCTATGTTTGTCTGTAAGAAACGTTAGGTTAGGCCTTACGGTTAACGTTACTGACTAGGTAGCCTATGCCGAAGGCGAGGGTTTGACTTCGTCGATTTTGAATAGAACGAACTTCAAAAATGCACCCCTTTGCCAACAACATGAAATTGAAAATACTCACAAATTCTCATGGAATCCACAATTATATTCGTGAATTTAAGGTTATCTTTGAAGCTCGCGGTGCTGGGGTTCGTAACAGCTAACGTTAGTTCTGTGTGTACACAACAATAAACAACCATTCACAACGGCCTAGATTAAGCTGCCAGATACTGAAAATACGTACACTATTTTTGGTTATAAATGTTTTACTCTTGCAAAAAAAAAAATATTTGTCAATACCTACACTTTTATTATAACTTATAAATTATTTAACTGATGTAATTCACGGTATCATGAATAAAACGTAGAATTTTATAAGAGAATATTAGCACTTTTTTCAAAAGTTTAAGACAATCACGCATACCACAGTAACCCCCACTCTATCGTCGGAGAAAATTTCTGTACGGTGATCAGGTGCTAAAATTAGTTTTATATCTTCAATTTAGAACTCTCTATTTAACGATTATTTAGCCTTAAACTTTCTAGTAAAATTATGAAATAAATTTTTCATGCGAAGAAAGATTTTAAAAGCAAACTATAAGACATAAATAGATACTCAAATAGTCAAATTGAAAGCAGTTTTCCTAATTTGAGCGTTGTATTCGTAGTACACAGTTAACCCCACCTTCGTACAGAAACGGACTAGGAAGAAGTCTCACGTGATTTCCGGCTTATCTCCACTGGCTTCAACTTCAGGGAGTGTGTCACACAAAAAAGAACAGCGTTTACGTAACAGTTATTATTCGTTTTTATAGAATTTTACGACCATTTCGAGACATTGAGATATCGTTTTGCAGGTAAATGGTCCAAAGGAAACGTTTTAATCACGGCTGAGGGTGTTTGGTTGATTTTTATTGGAAATATGCGAGTAAAAACGAAGTCTTAATTGGCCAGCGGAAGTTTATCTGTGCAGAGCGTGGCTAATGTGTTACTCCAGTTACCCCTAGTGTTACTCGAGTTAGCCCCACCTTCCAAATGCAGTGTGTTCTGTGCGATCGTCTTGGCATGATAATATGTCGTCTGTCCAGGTATTTTGACGCCTTTTGGAATACCTTGTTTCAGATACATTGTATCTTAGGAATGTATTTCGTGGTCCAAAATCACGTATTTTTGTTAGTTTTGATGTATTTGAAGTCACCAAAGTACTTCCGAAGTCGAAATAACTGACACGGCAAAAAACGTGTGACCCTTTTGGCGCAATCTATCGTCACATGGGTCAGGCAAAATGCCATCTCCAAGTATGTTGCCTTCTTAAGTAATCAACGTCTCCATGTACTTCCATGACTTTCATTAGGGAGTGATGAAAACGCACGATTTTAACAAACATAACTGGAAAATTCGGCCAAAAATGAACGTAATGTTACAAATTGCCGAATATTACGAATAATGGCCTATAATTTATACTGTGTGACAAATTCAGACACCCGGTTCTTCGCTATTTTAGATAATACCCTGTCTAATTATCAATAGGATTATAATGAGGGATGCGTTTGTTAAATTTATCAATGGTAACATGCTTCTAAAACGTAAAATGTGAGAACTACAAAGGAAATGCGATCGGCCAACGTTCTGCGGAGACTTCTATAAGCCATATTTTCATCATTCCATCTTTGGCTTAAATTTTTCTTTAGCCTTGTACGATTGAAGCAATTTAGGCCCACCAAGTTGGGAAAAGGGGTGTGCCAATATTATTATCACCTCAGCACACGTTCATGGAGCCGATTTAGATGATGTGTCCCTTCCCAAGTCCGACAGAACTAGGCGCGTTGCCTATACCGCTCCCATCACCCACTTTTCCCACGGTTCAGGTAAGATTCGAATACAGTTTGAGATCAGTTTGTCGGTACAGGAATTAAAGAACGTTTGGCCACATTACTAAACACCCCAACGCGTTGGTTTTCTTGGGTCCCACATTAAGGCCCTTGGTAGGATACAAGGGAAAGGCTGCGTTGTTTGGTTTCAAGCCCGGGTAGTTCTCAGATATTTAAACATTGTGGACATAAATATGGTGCATTATAACTTCTCCAAATTACATGAGGTAGGCTGAAAATAGACCACAAACCCACAGCCTGATAGCTTCACACGCTTTCCAGTAATGTCTGGCTTCGAGCTTCGACGACTAATAGAGGGCCGGGATTTTTGATGCTGTGGGCTTCGGGAGGGTTGAGGGTGGATCATGGATGACAGTATTGCTGAGGCTTCAAAACAATACTTCCACCCGAGTTGCCGACGTTCGGAAGAAACAATGAAAGAAGTTACAATCATTGTTGGTGCACGAGTTGTATGCGGAACAAACTATGACATTTTTAAAATTTTTCAGTTGAGATTGCATACACAAATTATCCATTTACACATCAAGTGAGTGGCATAAATAATTAAAAAATATAGAAATTTATGTTCAATTGTAGGCTATACCCCATATTAGCCCTCCGCTACGCCTATAGAGCATACAGGATCAACATTTCCCGTTGCCTATAGGGGTGCTCGGGATCCACCGACTGGGGTTTTGCTTGATAATGCGTTCTAGTTCTGGTTCTTTTGAGAAGCGATTTACGCACTTGATATGCTATCAGCCGAAGCTGCAGAGGTTATTTATAGCTACCAAACACATGCAGTACATTATAAGAAAATAATTACACTGACAAATGAAAAGGCACTTTATCGTGTTGTAAATCTGCATGGGCATCCTCAGAAAAAAATTCGGGGGAAGGGCGAAACTTTTTATTGATCAAATTAGGGAGAATTTTTTACTCCTAGAGAAGAGCCTAACAGGAATGGTGTCAGGACCTGCCTGACAGGCTGGCTACGCACCTGACAGAGGGTCTGCATGGCCTAGTGGTTAGAGCACCGTCTTGCAGTCGGGAGGTCGGGAGTTCAAATCCCGGCCGGGTCATACCAAAGACTTTAAAAATGGAACCTACTGCCAATGTGCTTTGTGCCCAGCATAATGGAGTAGGGAAAACAAGCCAGTGAGCTACAACTGGAAAGAAGGCCGTGGCCGGCTCGACTTGAACCAATGGGTTGTAAACTGGGCCGTACAACTACATCTAACTAACTGACTGACTGACTGACTGACTGACTGACTGACTGACCGGCGGACGGACGGACGGACGGACGGACTGACTGACTGACTAGCTAACTAACTGACAGAGGGCAATAACCTGATCCCCTACAAGACAACGCATCGCCATAAAAAGAGAATGTTCTGGGCGATAAAGGACGCCAAAAAGATTTTGGCTTAAATTTTGAAAAAAGCATGATAACCTGAGAGTTTTAATGAAGTATTTTGGAAAAATTTAGATATTTGGAAGAAAATCTGAAAAATTTGGCTTTTTTTAGAAAAGTTTGGGTTTTTCATTGAAGAACCCCTATGAGCTAAATCAAACATATTGTCAGGCCTCATAAGGGTTGTTGTGAGTAAAAATTTCCCCGACGGGGAAGGTGAGGCCTTTCCTAACCGGTCAGGATTTCCCTCCCCCTCCCGTCTCTGCGGTCCTTGGAATGTGGTCTTTCCGACGTGATCTTTCCGACGATAAGCTGGAAGAAAGCACGAAAAATACGCCTTGGTGCTCATTATACTTGGTGACAAACTCGATGAGGTTTAAAAAGGTCGATGTGTGGTGCACCCTCTTCCTAAGGTACTCTTTCGGTTACCCATTGTCCCCTGGAGAATTCCTAGCTCAGCGCCTGAGCAAAAGACCCCTTTTCAAGGGTACTGTTACTGACACACAGTACCTTGTGTAATTTTTCCTCTACTTATTCCCCTCGTGCAGAGCAAGTTCCTGTCTGAACTTGCTCTGCACGTAGGTGATTGGGCAGTTTGATGCTGCCATAGCAACCAGAGAGGTAAGGAAAAAATCAAAATGTGACCTTTATAAGTCTCCGCAGTTCGTTTACCGATCGTTTCTCTTTTGTAATTCTCACATTTTACATTTTAGAAACATGTTACCATTGACAAATTTAACAACCGCATCCCTTATTAAAATCCTATCGATAAGTGGACAGGGTATCATCTAAAGCAGCGAAGAATCGGGTGTCTGAATTTGTCATACAATATGATTGATAGGCCATCATTCTTAATATATGGCAATTTGTAACATTAGGTTCATTTTTGGCCGAATTTTCCAGTCATGTCCTTTAAAGTCGTACATATTCATCACTCCCTAATGAAATTCATGGAAGTACCTGGAGACGATTGATCACTTGAGGACGTAAAATACTTGGAAATGGCATATAACCTGACCCGTTTGGCGAATGGTTTGCGCCAAAAAGGTCACACGTTTTTTTGCTGTATCAATTATTTTGACTTCGGAAGTACTTTGGTGACTTCAATTGCAACAAAAGTAACGTAAATACGTGATTTTTGACCACAAAATACACTTCTAAGATGCAATATGTCTGAAACAAAGTTTTCCAAAGGCGTCACAATACCTGGGACGTACGCCTTAATACCTGCGCATAAGGTAGATTGTCTGAAGAGAAGTCGAAATATTGTTACCCTTTTCGCGTTCCATATACTTAATAAAAGGTTTTGTCCAGTAGGTTATGAGTAGGCCTGTGACAATCTTATTACCATTCTCCAGACTGTTCTTACAATTTTTTGACAACATGCACCTTCTGGATGGGAGTCACCCTGACATTCATTTCTCCTCCCTACCATTTAGGCCTTGAAAGAGGTAATTCTCTGACGGTCTGACCAGGGAGACCTCCCTGAGCTGACGTTAGGTTATGACCTACGATTAAAAGGGACCGAGAGTTGGCGAAACAGGTATGCTAATTGGAAAGCATACTAGCTCTCCGAATCAATCATACCTCACTGTTTTATGCCATAGCATTTCCGTTGTTACAATCGCGTTGTAGAACAGAATTCCAATTCAGTACCCACAAAAGCACTGAAGATTGCAAGGCCTATCTACCTTTGTAATGTCGTATATTGCGGTGAGTCAACGTGGCCACACGGTCATATGCATCTCTCGAAACTTTCATTTTCGCGCTTTTTTGAAGAGCGGGTAGACATCTTGGTCTAGTTGTTGGCTTTGGTCCTACGTTTGGATTCAACTAAATTCAATTCTCGCTTGTAGCAACAAAGTAACGAGCCCACCAATGTGAGGAATCTCGGTCACCTTGCATGGAACTAAACCTCTTATCATACGACGATATGAAAGCAGAATACTGAGACACGTAGGCCCTAATCAAACGAAGCCACGACACTACTCTATTCACGAACTGTGGGGACATTTGAAACAGTGTCCCCCACCCATCGAAAAGTGGGGGACGTCCCCCGCTTCCTAGGATTGACGTCATAGATCTTGGTACGCAAATCGAGTAACCATTTTAAAGTTTTTCATTTGGCACGCAACGCCCAACACACTTTGTTTAATCACCAAAATAAAGCTTACTAATATATCTTTCAAATGCCACCATTTTTAGTGATTTTGTCAAGTAGTTGTTTACATTAAAAAATAGTCCAAAAAATTAAAAATGCGCAAAATGACGTCATAACATTAAAAAAAATCATTTCAGGCACTTAGAAATAGGCCATCCTACTCGTTATTTTCTGAATACCTTAAAAACTCAACAAACACCATAAGACACGAATAATTGCAAGGGGTAGGGAGTTTAGAGGTATTTCAAAACAAATTTTCACAAATGCGTAAATCGTGGTCAAAATCGTGAATTTCAAGCCCCAAAAGCTTACCCCACGCACAAAAAATCATAACGCCACAACGACAAGTCCGATTTCCTTCATTCAATTCAAAATGGTAATTTTGAGCATCCTCATAAATATTTACCAAGAGATATGAATAGGTGGCAGTTGCAGTTGCAGTTAGATAAGATTTAACTACACACCAACACGAATCAGTAATATAGTGTCATACAGTTTAAATACGGTTCAAGTCCTCCCGTTAAGTCGCCTCTTACAACAGGCGGGGAATACCGTGGGCATATTTTATAACCCCCAGCCCACAGGGGGCACATTCGTAGGGTGAGCTAGAGAGGTTCAGAAACGTAAGCAAATGCAATAATATTTTCCCAAAATGTGCCAATTCCGGTCACAAACCTACATTTCTAACCTCAAACTCCCCTCCCATTATCAAAAATTAAAACACACAGCCACTTTATTCACCATGTCCATAACGAGCTACCTTACGAAGTCCAGACAGAGTGTATATAGTTCCAAAGCCACTTAAGTTCATAAGCACTTGGTATGCGCACCATGTGTGTTAAAAACAACAGTGTGGGCAGTTTGTGCATGTGTATAATAAAGTATACAAAGACCAAAATGGACATATCTTCCGCATTTAGATCCAATTTCCTCAAACTTGGTATCATATGAAAATGAAACCTACGCCAACATTCTCCTGCACCCATAAAATACAAAAATAGTGATCCGTGTTATTATTCTATGGAAAGAAAAAACCTTATGAAGTCACCAAATTTGCATATTTGCATACGTAATATAATTAATAAAACAAGGAAAAGTTCAGTAAAATTCCCCATCCTTGATCTTTCCAGTAATATAAAGGTTTTCACGAAAAATTTTAATTAAGTAAAGAACCTCTGGAAATATTCTGCTTTTGAACACTTGTAATGGAAAATGCTTTTAAGCGCATTAAAATTCACGGTAAGTTCCTTAAACAGTAAGCTGTAGGTAATTGGTAACCACTCATTGTGTTGGCGGAGAGGAGTGACATATGTAGAAGATGAGAAAATAAATAGTTATTTAGATAAGGTTTAACTTCCCAGTTTCTAACCAATTGGTTTAATTCGAGACGACCACGGCCCCAGTTGTGGCACACTGGCTTGTTCTCCCTACTCTATTGCTTATGCTGAGCACCAGGCACAATGGCAGTAGTTTCCATTTTTAAAGTCTTTGGTATGACCCGGCCAGAATTCGAACCCTAGACCTTCCGGCTGCAACTAGGCTGCTCTAACCATTAGGGACAATAAATAAAATTTAAACAGCAGCATTTTGAGCACGCTGTAAGTTGATGATAAGATAGCCAGGTATACCACATCACAGACGGTTTGCATAGTCAAGGTGACCAAAACAAGGAAAGGATTAGCTTAGTATTAGCCTAAACATTGAGAAACTTACATAACTTACAAATCGAGTAAGACCTGATCAGAAGCAATTCGAGATTTCCCATTGATTTGTAACTTCTATTGCAAAGTTTCGTCTAAAACGGCACCTAGATATTTCACATTAAGCAAAATATCAACCCTTGAATTACCAACGAGAGGATGATTTCAGTTTCTGAAGCTGATAGCGAGAGCCGAAAGCAATTATTTCTTTCAGGCTTTTCATTTTAAGTCATTTTTGGGCCATGCATACCTCAGTTCCAGCCAGCGAAGTCTACATTTTTGTAACAGCATCGGTTTGGAAATCGACATGAAGGTAGTTACGAGACAACAAGAGTACATGATCATCTGCATAACCCATACATCTGAGCAAGTGCTAAATATTTTTACTATGGTGCTGTTATGAGCAGTGCTAAGAACTGGGCCATTACAGGAACATTGGGACACCAGAAGTTAGCTGAAAGATCTGTCACAAAGAAAAGAAGTTAACCAACCAAAAGCAGTTCTTTGAACCCCAAACTTATTTTTAACATCTAGTAAAATACAATGGTCGACTACTGCATCGAAGGCAGCACTCAAGTCAAAAGAGCCATAAGGGTTAAATTCTTGTCTTCCATACTAGTAATAACATCGTTAGCAGTCTAACAATTTCAGTACTGTAGCCAAGCCTGTAAGCAGAATGAAGCCCGGTAAAAGACCGTGAGCTTTCAAATAGTGATCAAATCATAAGACCAAAGCCCCAACTACGAAATAAACTCCAGGCTGCTTACCGGTCTGTATTTTCAATCGTGAAGCTCAAGTCAAAGTTTCTTTAGCAAAAGTGAAATAATTGATAGCTTCCCAGAGTTAGAAAAGTTGCCTGAAGTTAAGGAAAGGTGGAAAACTGTTGTTACAACTCGTTGAACAATATCAACATCAAGTATTTAATTATATATACTCTTCTCTTCAACACCACTCCACTCAATAGCTTTTTTATCCCAGTGAAGCTAAGAAAGTTGTGTGTCAGGTAGCTGGCCGCAATATCTTGCACAGATTAGCACACGTAATTTGTGTAGGGAGGATAAGTGGAGGTTTTAGATGCCTCAAAGTGATTCGATTTTGAAAAGTTAATGGACTTCTTCGTCGTTTTGACGTAGAGGTAATGTACCACACAGTATCGATTTTAGCACCAATGTAGAGCTTCAAGTGTCTCCTAGGGTCGTCGAGTGGCAGAGTGGTCTATTCCAGCTGTTGTGCAACAATGTTTCACATGTGCATGGGTTCGAATCCCGCTCGATGCACGTGCGTTTTTCTCCGTGTACTCCGGTTTTCTTCCCACCTCTTCTCTTCTCTTTATCTCATCAGGCTTATCTCTTCAGCTCATCAAGTTACACCAAGCCCTTCAAGTTCTTACGAACTAGGTGGGCATAGTCCAATATACTACTTCTTCTACTGTAGAGCTTTTAGTGTCTACTTGAATTATCCGTTTCATTCAAGTTTGATACAAGACTTTAAAGTGAAGGAATCACATAATTTGTAAAGAAGTTTTTTGAAGAGACGTTTGAACAGGCATCTTATTTTATGGAACTCACTGTGCCAGTAGCAAGACAAAATGTAAGAAACATTCCCTGTAAGACAAAAATGACGGCTGAAAACAATATATGGGGAAAGTTAAACATATTCAAAATGAAAAATAATTGAGCTTTTAGAATCTGGTTTATAAAAGGAAATCACTTGTGTGGTTTAGGAGAAAGGCAGAAGGAAAGTAAGGGTGGTACAGCAAAAGTCCTATGCATGGTTGTGAAGAGGGCACTGTTGCATGCGCCCAGTTAACAGCGCTAAGAAAAAGTGACATGCAAGTCTTATACCAGTGCATGATGGAGCTACCTATCACACCTCATACAGCCATAAATGATATCTTTCCAGAACAATCCTTTCTGATTTTACTAGTATGTAGGGTACATTATTCGTCCGGAATGCTTCACGAGATTGAAGTAGTTGGTTTACTTCAAAACATACATCTTTCTCCATGAAACGTTCAACTAAGAAAGATGAGAGCTACTCATGTGTCAGTGCTAAAACATCCATGTTTGGAAAACAAAGACTAACAAATGGTTTAGCAAAGAGAACAAGGGATCCAGGACTGTGGGCTACGCTATTTTATCAGAATTGATTCTTTAAAGTTACTGTGATGACTACAAGTTGGGGTTGACGGCTAACTTAAAGTAGGAATATAACACAGGGGTGTCTATGAAAGCTCCTCTAAGAAGAAGGACTCGGGGTAGTTGTTTACAAACTTGTGGTCTTATGGTATGTAATTCCGCATACAATTCAATTGGGAAATATTTTTTGTACCAGCTTATTTTCAGAGGTGAAGACATGATAGGTCAGAATACAAAATCCTTATAAAATAATATGAAAACCAGTTACCTTGAGAATGATAGCGTCCAAAAGAAATATTTTTTTTTTTTTTTTTGCAGTGGTATTAAAGAGGACATATTCCATTGCGAAAAAGAGACAAGCAGTAATTTCAGAAGATATTTGTATTGTTTACATTTTGGAAGTTTCTTTTAATGGTTTAGATGTTCTGCAATGTAGATAAATTGAAGAATATTGAATGATCTACAATTTTATGCATGCGACTCTTGAGGAAGGGACCTTGATAAAACTCCTGGAATATGATGAATGCTCTCCATAAGTAGTATTAACTTCAAAAAAGAAAGAAACCTCTTTCTCAGTGGTGCAGCGTGGGAAAGTACACATTATCAGTCATAGATTTAAGCTGATAGTGTCATTGTATCTTGTAACTTTCTTTAGTCAGTTAGCGTAAAGCTGCTAGTTTATTGGTTTTTTGTTGCAAATTTAATCGCTGCTCGAGTCGCAGTATAATGTCAAAGTTCCAGAATATGCAGTGGTAACTTTAGCTATGTTTCACTATTTACGTTCTTGAAGAAATGCATCTTGTTTGGTCCAATAACACTGTCTCCTCCTCGTGAGACTTTTAAGTGTGCATATTGAAATTCAAGTCTCCGCGAAAAGTGCAACAAGATTTGAAGTTCTGCTTAAGTATGGTTATCGGTAGGGAGTCAGTTCTCTTTTGAACATTGAGTTATTACGCAGAGTAGCTTCAGAAGATGTTGTGGAGAATTATATTGTCCACGTGATACCATTTACTTCTGTCTCAAAACATCTCTAAGCATAGTCATAGGAGTTGAGTGTGCTTTACTCACAGAAGAAAGTTGCTATGGAAAGCATTTCGACACTTCTGAGCCTCTGTAGGGGCGTGGGTTTGCTTGTACCTTGTCGGGAAGCTGCGCCAATCGGGGAAATCCTGGACTTAGTCTTGTTGTAAGCCCTGTTTGCATTTCTTTGATGTTCATTCGAATGGTACAGAACATTTTGTATACATAAAAATAGAAGACATGTGTTCAATGTGTTGTGGCAGGTTAAGGTCACCATAGGTGAACTTTGGCCATAGTACGAGAGAGAGAGGTTGCGACCTCTCTGTTACTTATTGTGTTGATGCAGTCAAGCACGACTGCGTACGTGCTCATTTAGGTGCGGCCTTTTATCATGCTTTAGTTAGATCACTTTGCACTTCTTCTCACTGCTTAAAGGTCAGGCTATCTAAAGCCGTAAATGTTACTTCGAGGGACGCAACAACTGGTAATTATTTTTCTTCTTTCGTGAATCTTATAGTTTTGTATATTTAGGCCTACTGTTCGTTTTAGATGTAGCCTACGAACATTTGGACAAGCTTTTTGTGTCATAGTATGTGATATTCTTTGCCCTGACGCTTCTCGAGTTGAAGCCGCACCCATAAATGTATGTATGTATGTTGTATGTAAGTATGTATATGTGTAGGTGCAGTAATCGCCAATCTTGCGTATAGCCATGTACCTTCTTAATGAATCAATTCGAAAGTTAAATGTTTATTTTTGTATACCCCCTTTTTTTTTTACAGATTATATATATTTTCCCTATTTGATAGAGTTAGTATTTTTGTACGTTCCGAATTCCGAATTTAGATGTAGTTAATCTTAGTATGTTTACATTTATGTTTACAGTGAACCGTTAATGTTGACGTTGACGTTGAAGTTGACGAACGTTGTCGTTGCCACTGGTGTTCCTGTCACCGTTGTGATTATTATATGTATGGCTTTGCTGTTCAAGAGAAACAGTCGAAAGAGACCAAAATAATAAATGCAGTTGTCGGGTTTTTTGTGGTTTGTATTAACGAGTTCATACAGCGTCCTCGCGTGTGCGAAAATGAGCTTACAGGAAAGTTCACAGTTAGTTCCAGAGGAACCTAAGATAGCAGTTGAGTCGAGTAAAGCGGAAGAACCCCAGAAAGGCCTTACGGAGGAGATAAATGCATTAAAGGGATCCTGTCGCGGTTATATTGGAAGACTCGGAAGGGAGTATAAAGATATAGAGGCTCTTCTCACCGATGTTTGTAATTGTGAAATTGTCATCAGAAAGGTTGAAATTCTTGAGCAATTGTTTAATTCTTATGAGAGTAAATTTAACGAATATTACGGTTTATTAGAAGGATCTACAGCCAAGGATGAGTGTGAAAAGTTTAATGCTTATGAAGCCAATTATAAGGAATTCCGTAAGAGAGTCGCAGAATGGATCGCTGAAATTAAAGGGAAAGTGTCACAACATGAATCACAAAATGGAAGCGTGGCTTCAGAAAAGAAGTCTTCAATTAGTAATGCGTCTTCATTTAGATTAATGGAAGCAAAAGTGAAGATGGAGTTAGCAAAACAGAAAAAAGCGCAGCTCCTGGAAATACATAAATTGAAGCGACAACAAGTAGAGTTGGATCTCAAGATGGCGGAAATGAAAATTGATAACGAGATTTCGAATGCAGAAGTAGAGGTAAAAGTCTTGGAGGAAGAAGGGTCTAGTGTGGACAGTGGTTCGAGCAGAGGACTCAAAACCGGAAACAGAGGTAACTTAAGCAAAACCAAAGACACTAATGTAGTTCAAGTTAGTACTCCTGATGCCCCTAAGGGGACAGGTGTTCTTGAAAGGGGTGTGAAGTTTTCACAAGCCTCTAAATTGGATGAACCACAAAAATTATATCATGCTATTTCTACTGCTGTTAATATGCCTAAGTTAGAAATGATGACCTTTAGTGGGGATCCTTCAGAATTTTGGGGATTTCTTAGCAACCATGAGGCAAATGTGGGTTCAATAACAATGAACGATAAGACCAAACTTGCGTATCTTATACAAAATTGTAAGGGTAAGGCCCGCGAGAGCATTGAAGACTGTATCTTGTTGAAACCTGATGTGGGATATCAAAAGGCAATAGATATACTTCGTGATCAATTTGGACAGCCACATGTAATATGCCATTCATTGCTTGGAAAGGTAGTAAATCGACAGCAAATTAAGGCAAATGATGGTGTAGCGTTGTCGTCACTGGCAAGGGCAATGCGAAAATGCCAAATTACTGTAGAGCAAATGAAGTATGGTGCAAATTTAGATAGTACAGATACGCTACTAAAAGTACAGCGTACCCTCCCAGTTTATTTGCAATCACAATGGGCAAAGAAGGCCTACAAGATGATTGACTCTGGTGTAGACCCAAAGTTTTCTCATATGACTGAGTTTGTCGAGAAGGCAGCCAAGGCTGCGAATAGTATGTACGGATCAAACATTGGGAAAGGTGTAAAAGAGGAAAGACAAAAACCGAAGGGAAATTCAGGTGTTCGTAAGGCATCGGCCTTTGCTACAAATAATTCTAATGACTCAAAGGGGTACAGAGTTGCAAAGTGTCCTTGTTGTAAGGGTGAACACAATCTGTCCTTGTGTAAAGAGTTTCAAGAGAAAACTCAAAAGGAAAGGTTTAAGTTAGTAAGGCGTCTTAAGTTATGTGACAATTGTTTCAAACCGTTCCATACGGCCCAGTATTGTAAGTTGAACTCTGGGTGTGAGGTCCAAGGTTGTGAGAGGAAGCACCACAATCTATTACATTGGGCACCCAAAAGGGTAGCTGAGGCTCAGGGTGTAGATGGGGCCGGGACCTGTGAGGAACCCATGTCAGAGGAAAGTAGGCCACAGCCACAGACAACAAATATGTCTATGGTTTCTTCTCAGAAAGTGTGTATGAAAGTGTTACCTGTTAAGTTAGAAAGTAAGGGTTCGGTGGTGACTACATGGGCCCTACTTGATTCAGGTAGCGATACATCACTTTGTGAAAGGGGACTGGTTGAAGAATTGGGTTTGTCAGGAGAAAGCAAAAACTTTACCCTAAAAACTGTTACAGGTCATGAAGACGCCCTAGGTATTGAGGTGAGCCTCTTAGTGCGAGATATGGAAGGAAAAGAATACATAGAGATGCCTAGTGTATTGACGGTTGACAAATTACCTATTTCACCTGAAAATATACCTACTCAGCAAGATTTAAGCAAATGGTCGCATTTAGAAGATGTGGATATTCCTGTAACGAGCTTGAGGGAGGTTAAGCTCCTAATTGGTAGTGACACCCCAGAAGCCTTTTGGGTGGTAGAGCAAAGAAAGGGAAGGCGAAAGGAACCGTATGCCGTGCGCACTCCCTTGGGATGGACTTTGGTAGGGCCAATAGGTAATGACCAAAGAAATTTAAACACATTCACAGTGAATCATATTTCTCAAACCAGTACAGATAATCAACTTCACCAGCAGATTAAGAGGTTTTGGGAACTAGACCACTCTTTCGCAAAGAATGAAGAGGCTGTTGGAGAATCACTAGAGGACCAAAGGGCTCGGTCCATGATGGAAGCCACAGTGGAATTAAAGGAGGGCCACTACGAGATAGGAATGCCATGGAAGAACTTCCCACCCGACTTGTCGGATAATCGTGGTATGGCTATGTCAAGACTTCTGGGTTTAAAGGGCCGATTTCGGAGAGACGCAGACTTATACGACCAGTACACGGTTCAGGTCAAGGACTACTTAGACAAGGGCTATGCAAGAGAGGTTCCCGAGTCAGCAGTCATATGCAAAGGCGAACCCGTGTGGTACCTGCCGCATCATCCAGTTATCAACCCGAAGAAACCAGGCAAAGTTCGGGTAGTCTTCGACTGTGCGGCAGAGTTTGGAGGTAAGAGCCTTAACAGTCAATTACTTCAGGGACCGGATTTTACTAACAACCTTGCTGGGGTCTTAACTCGATTTAGAGAGGAACAAATTGGGCTCGTAGGTGATATAGAAGCCATGTTCCATCAGGTGAGGGTGGCACCTAAAGACAGCAATATGCTCAGATTTTTGTGGTGGCAAGACGGGGATGTACTCAAACCAATCAAACATTATCAAATGGTTGTCCACCTTTTCGGGGCAACGTCCTCACCTAGTTGCACAAGCTTTGCTCTACGTCAAACTGCAGAAGACAACAAATCAAATTTTAGTAAAGATGTTGTAACTACCGTTTATCAGAATTTCTATGTAGATGACTGCCTAAAGTCTGTGAAGAGTGTGTCAGAAGCCAAACAATTAATTCCCCAACTTTGTGAAATGTTACGGAGGGGCGGCTTCCGACTAACAAAATGGATTAGTAACAATCCCGAGGTCCTAGCTGACGTTCCAAATTCTGAAAGAGCCAAGTCTGTCGTTGACTGTGATTTAGACCATATGCCCATTGAACGGACATTGGGGGTGTCATGGGACACAAAGACGGATAATTTCACCTTTAAAGTAACCTCTAAAGACGTAAAACCAACTAGGAGGGAGATTTTGTCCGCCACGAGTTCTTTGTTTGACCCGTTGGGATTTGTGGCTCCCTTCATTCTGAGAGCAAAGATTCTTCTACAGGACCTCTGTGCCCAACAACTCAGATGGGATGAACAAGTCGGCGAACAAGAAGAACAAAGATGGCGTGAATGGTTATTAGAGTCCCACCAATTAGAAAATATCAAGATCGAAAGGTGTTAGAAACCACCACACGAGGAAGATGTAAGTTACGACCTACATGTGTTTTGTGATGCCTCTGAGAGGGGGTATGCGACAGTGGCGTATCTGAGGTCATTCAACTCTTCAGCAGTTGTCCATTGTTCGTTCGTGATGGGGAAGGCCCGACTATCTCCCCTCAAACAGGTTACCATACCAAGGCTGGAACTTATGGCAGCGGTTATGGCAGCTGAGTTAGGTCAGTTCATAACGCACGAACTCAGTATATATGTAGAAAATGTGGTATTCTGGACTGACTCTACATCTGTGTTAAAATACATCAGAAACGAAAGTAAAAGATATCGTGTTTTCGTTGCGAACAGAGTCGCAAAAATTCATAGGTTAAGTGACGTCAGCCAATGGAGGTACGTTGACAGTAGATCTAACCCGGCTGATGATGGATCCCGTGGGTTGAAGGCATACGAAATACAAAACAATTGTAGATGGCTGAAAGGACCAGACTTCCTTTGGATGGATGAATGTTACTGGCCAGTCCTTAGGGAACAATTCACTGAAAGTGACGAATCTGTAATTTCAGATGACGGACTGGCAGATCCCGAACTAAGGCAAAGGAGTACATGTACGATAGTGACCGATGACCCTATCAACCAATTGATGGACAGATATTCCACATGGTATCGTCTACTGCGGGGCGTAGCATGGTTGCTTAGATACAAGAAGTTTCTGATTGCTTTGAGGGAGCAAAAGGGACATACCACCAAAGGTGACCTCTCAGTAAAAGAGTTAAAGGAAGCAGAAATGGAAACCGTTAAATGGGTACAACGTGAGTCTTTCCCTGGAGCGATGAAATATCCCAGTAATTGGAAAGGTACAGCCTTTAGAAAGTTGAGTCCCGTACTGGTTCAAGGAGTCTTACGTGTTGGTGGACGGTTGAGCCGGTCCCAATTGAATTACGACCAAAAGCATCCTGTCATTTTACCTTCAGACCATCACGTGACTAAGCTCATTATAGAACACCATCACTTTTTAGTAGGCCACATGGGAGCTGGAATGACTTGGTCGTCTCTGCGGAACCAGTATTGGGTTATGCGAGGAGGAGCGACAGTGAGGAAGGTCATCGGGAAGTGTCTTGCCTGCAGAAAGAGAAATGCTCTTCCAGGTCAACAATATATGGCCGACCTCCCAGCACCTCGAGTGACGGCAGACAAACCACCTTTCTCCTCTGTAGGTATAGACCTATTTGGACCGTTTCTGGTAAAACGAGGTCGGAGTTTAGTTAAGAAATGGGGATGCATATTCACCTGTTTGGCTATACGGGCCGTTCACATTGAATTAGTCGATTCGATGGACACCGACTCATTTATCAATGCTTTAAGAAGGTTTATTAGCCGAAGAGGGCAACCAGAAAGAATATTTAGCGACAATGGAAGCAATTTCAAGGCAGGAGACAAGGAGCTACCGGAGGCTCTGGCAGGACTGGACGAGAACAAAATTGGCCGACACTTACACAGAAAAGGTATTGAATGGACTTTCAACCCACCAACAGCAAGCCACATGGGAGGTGCGTGGGAGCGAATGATAAGGTCAGTCCGACGGGTAATGAAGGTCTTATTGAAGGGGCAAACTGTGACTCATGACGTATTGGAGACCACCCTGACGGAAGTGGAAGCGATTTTGAACTCGAGGCCTCTAACTCAACTGAGTTTTGATCCCAAAGATTGCGAACCATTGACCCCGAACCACCTCCTCTTAATGAGGGACTCACCCAATCTACCCCCTGGGGTCTTCGACAAAAAAAGATGGCTATGGTAGGCGTCGTTGGCGTCAATGTCAATACCTAGTAAATCAGTTTTGGAAACGCTGGGTGCAAGAATATCTCCCATTGTTACAAGAGCGCCAAAAATGGTACAACAAATGTAGAAATTACAAGGTGAATGATCTAGTTCTTTTGGTAGAAGAGGGTACCCCCCGGGGAAAATGGTCCCTAGGAAGCGTAGTTCAAGTGTTCCCTGACAGAAAGGGTTTAGTCCGACAAGTTGACGTAAGGGTTGGACATAAGTATTTCAGGCGTCCAATATCTAAGCTTTGTTTACTTGAGTCAGACGACTAGTAATGGTGAGTTGTTAGAAAATGTGTTATGAACACGCATGTTTAGTGTTTAATGTGACTAGAGTTGTGAAGTCTTAACGATTTGTTTGAAATCGCCACATGTGAAATCGTTATACTTACCATGTTATTTTGTGCAATTTGTATGATGTTAGAATGTTAAATCACAAATGAATTATTTGTATTTGGTTCAACTCGTATTTTGTACTTTTAGTTTAAAAAAAAAAAAAACTGAAAATTTTGTGTATGACATTTTGAAAAGTGTTATGAAATTTATGCATATTTAGTTCTTGTACTTGTTATATTTTTACAGGAATAAGTCACTGGAGGTGAGCTTATTGGGGCCGGTTTGTTGTGGCAGGTTAAGGTCACGGTAGGTGAACTTTGGCCATAGTACGAGAGAGAGAGGTTGCGACCTCTCTGTTACTTATTGTGTTGATGCAGTCAAGCACGACTGCGTACGTGCTCATTTAGGTGCGGCCTTTTATCTTGCTTTAGTTAGATCACTTTTGCACTTCTTCTCACTGCTTAAAGGTCAGGCTATCTAAAGCCGTAAATGTTACTCCGAGGGACGCAACAACTGGTAATTATTTTTCTTCTTTCGTGAATCTTATAGTTTTGTATAATTTATGCCTACTGTTCGTTTTAGATGTAGCCTACGAACATTTGGACAAGCTTTTTGTGTCATAGTATGTGATATTCTTTGCCCTGACGTTTCTCGAGTTGAAGCCGCACCCATAAATGTATGTATGTATGTTGTATGTAAGTATGTATATGTGTAGGTGCAGTAATCGCCAATCTTGCGTATAGCCATGTACCTTCTTAATGAATCAATTCGAAAGTTAAATGTTTATTTTTGTATACCCTTTTTTTTTTTTTTACAGATTATATATATTTTTCCTATTTGATAGAGTTAGTATTTTTGTACGTTCCGAATTCCGAATTTAGATGTAGTTAATCTTAGTATGTTTACATTTATGTTTACAGTGAACCGTTAATGTTGACGTTGACGTTGAAGTTGACGAACGTTGTCGTTGCCACTGGTGGTCCTGTCACTGTTGTGATTATTATATGTATGGCTTTGCTGTTCAAGAGAAACAGTCGAAAGAGACCAAAATAATAAATGCAGTTGTCGGGTTTTTTGTGGTTTGTATTAACGAGTTCATACAGCGTCCTCGCGTGTGCGAAAATGAGCTTACACTGAGGACACAAAATGAAAAAAATGTGGGTGTGGAAAAATACAGTATTAACGACAAAATAATATGAGCCTTTACTTCCTGTGATGCAAAGGACAATAAAATTTACAAAAATGCCGAAAATAACAAGGTTATAGTGCAAAAATTAGGGGGCGAACTGGTCACTACTTGGGGGCGAACTGGTAGGTCTTTGGGAGCGACGCCGAACTGGTAAATCGCTCGGGGGTGAGCTGGTAGTTTCGGGACGAACTGGTTGGGGGCGAACTGGCAAGGGGGCGAAACGACCGTAAACCCTCAACTATTACGCGTACACAGTACAGCGTAACATTACGGCGGTCTAACGTTATATAGGCCTATGCTTAGGCCTACTGTACCTTGTGAACGAGGTCCATTGTTTATGTTACTTAGGCTATGGCTTGGAGCTGGGCACAAATTCCTTTTCAGATAAGAGCTATTTACCAGATTTAAATGATCTCTAAGCTTGAAATTCGTCTCACTGGGATTGTAATAGATTCTTCAAGACCTCAAAAAGCGGATTTTCACGAATTCGATGACAAGAGAACCGTTGACGACTGAGCTACACACATTTGAATTGGTGGTTGTGCTGCGATATATGCGCATGCGCTAGATTTTTCTCTTAAACTCCCAAGATCATTGGCTGAGAAGTCTCAAGAATTCCCAAGGCCTGGGGTTTTGAATAGTTTTCATTCGAAATTCTCATTCAATACAATAAATTGTATACATTATACAATACGGTATTGTATTCTTCGATACAACAAAAACCCCTTACTTTTGTCAGGGTTACTTCCCGGCGTCCTGTCAGCAAATTCTCGCACCATTCACTATACTAGTTCCCTTTCGAAAGATACTGATATTTCTCTCTGAAGAGGAAGTTGACCAAATCCAGTAGAAATCAAATCGCACAAGTAGAACGAGATGACTTGAAATGCTCCAATCGAATACGTTAATACATGTCGCAAACGTTTATAAAACGAGGTTATTACGTTTTATAAACTCTATGATCTGTTAGAATAGTTTTTGCAAGCGCTTATAAAGGTTGATTCAAAGAAAAAGAAGAAAGGAAAGAAAGAAAGAATGAAAAAAAAAAAAAAAACGTTTTGCAAACGTTCTTAAAGCGAAGTACTGTACGTGTATATAGCTGACCGAAATCAGGGGCAATCTTTTGTTTTGTCAAGCCTTACAAAGGTTAGTACCCTAGCCGGAGTCTCAGGTATTAATGGTACATATGACACCAACCTCCCCCTCCCCCCAAAAAAATCCCATTGGAACTCATAGACATTCTCTCTCCGCCACTTGAAGGGGAACTGCCTGACTGCAGGGAAGGCAGAAAATCTCAGAAAATTAAGGGTAAAAATAAAATTTGCATTTTTTTGAATATGCTTTCACATATCTGAATGCAAATCACTGAATCAAATGGTGAGCACGAGAGAAGAGGACGTACAAACCGCTTTAGGAGAATCGACCCGTTTAAATTGGTCAGGAAACGTGTGTGAAAACAAAATGTCTGTGCTTTAAAGCGTCGAGCCGAGCTTGAACTTTCAATTTTAGCACTCCCCCTACTTTTACCGCCTTCCTTATGACAATTTAATTTGTATTTGCATGGTCATGTGGTCGGACCTACGATAAAATAAATCTTCGATGCACACTTGTGATGAGGAACCTTTAAAAACGTTAATTTATAAAACAGTTTTTAAGTGACTTTTTTCAAACTTTTGTAGTCACGTTTCAAACACGTTATTTGCAAGTCCTCTTTACGACTGATAGACAATAGACGCTTTGCAAATGTTAATTAGCACCTGTTGTTGATGAAACGGTACGTATGAATAAAACAACCGAGCCAAACCGAAACGTTTACGGATCTGATTCAAGTGCGAATTTTGAACTATTTTTTTTTAATAAGCTCATGTTTTAAGGAATGTTCAGTAAACGTTTTTATAACGTTTTAAGAACGTTATTATCTTGTCCAACATAGTACGTTTTTATCGATAAAAAGACGTTTTTCAAACGTTTTAAAAACCGGGACATCCCATGAGACCGAAGGTTTAGGAGACCGAAGGTTCGCGAAACCGAAAAATAGGGTTCACGAGACCGAAGGTCCGCGAGACCGAAAATGAAATAGGGTTCACGAGACCGAAAGTGACAAAAGGTCCGCGAGACCAACAATTTAAAAAAAATAACTCCACAGAAGTATTCCGCCGTACACCTACGCCCCGTGTAACGCAAAGCTAGTGCTGTTATTTACCGTTCACAAAGTGCGTTGTTCTTGCAATAAAACGATTCCAGTAGGCCTCGCATTAAGATTCGAATGGGACAAGACAATTTAACGGGAAGAGGTGGGGCAGGAAATGATCCCCTAAGATTTTTATCCAATCGCAGGGCACTAAGGCAGTTTTGACGGTCGGTTGTTACCATTTAGGGGTCATCACGGTGACTAGGGAGGTAACCGACAGCGTACGCCGCCAGTGCCGTCGGTTCTCGACCTGCCTACTAGCATTAATCCTCCTAGACCCCTCCCCCCCCTCCCCATCGTCTCTCGGTCTGGTGGTTTTCTGAACATGGCCAAAACCTGCCTTGTTGATCCCTGCTCATTGGTTTTGAAAAGACTCGGGAAAATAAATGTCTCATATAAATATTAATGCTTGCTATTTCCGAGTATTTTTAATTTAATAAGTACCAGCCCTCAATTAATTGCAAATAAATAAGAATAAGTTATTTCTTTATCGCGGCATTCCATCTACAACCAACAGTCATTCTGCTTAGAATAGTTACGACGTACCTACATGATAATTATTACATGCGTAATGGGGAAATTATTAATAGGCTTTTTTCCAAAAGTCCCCCCGACACTCTGTGCGAAGTGCCAAGGGGCGAAAACCAAGCAATACTCCCGAAGGAGTTCTGCTCTCTTATGGAGCTACGTCCCCAAGGGACAACTCAACTAACCATCACCAAACAACTGCCCGGCGTGCAAAGTCTTGTTCTAGATTGGCTGAAAACTGAGAACAAGACTCCGCCGGCGGGGCGAACTCCGCCGAGCAAGCAGACAGGCGGAGCGCACCCCGGCGAGCAAGAATAGGTATATTATGTATCGATATCACGTACGTATGTAGTTATAATACTACTTGATAAAAACACGCCCTCCTCTTCGACCCATCTCCCGGATAATCGTTCACAAAAGGTTGTTTCTCCTTCAGCTGACTTCTGGATACACAGCTGTGCACGCAAGTGAATATATTCTTGGTAGTTCCGGTCTCACGAGCGGGTTTTTAATGTCTGCCTCGCGAGTACATTTTCGGTCTCGTGAACCCTTTTCCATTTTCGGTCTAGTGGTATAGTGAACCATCCTTCATTTTCGGTCTCGCGGACCTTCGGTCACGTGAACCTTCGGTCTCGTGAACCCTTTTTCATTTTCGGTCTCGCGGACCTTCGGTCTCGCGAACCCTATTTGATTTTCGGTCTCGCGGACCTTCCGTCTCGTGGACCTTCAGTCTCACGGGCTGTAACCTTTAAAACGAGTATTTCATTTGTGGCATAACCACTTCCTCTTACAGCCAGTACCAGAATATGGGCCTTTCTCGTCAAATATACTTGGCGACCCATTTAAATAGGTCAGGAAACAAAATAGGTCTGAAAACAAAATCATGCACCTCGCGATGTTATCTGGGTACGTGTATGAATCAGCCTCCGTCAATTCCTACTTCATGCATGGGAAAGTCTTTACCCCGCCCAGTGAAAAATGTGGGGGCTGAAATACGCTTCCGCCCCAAGATCCAAGGCAAAAAACCCCTTATTTGTCTCTTCTGTAAAAAATGTCAAAACTTTGCAGTAATTTCCCTAAAATTTGTCCAAAATGTTGCATCAAATTGCATCTGAGGACCCTCCAATACCCCAAACTTTTTCCAAAAGAGAAGTCGACACCTTCTCCTTAGACCGCTCTCCCAGGACGGCGATCCGAAACATGGTTCAGCCGCCCCCTCCCCCCAGTCTGGAAAAGCTTCCTACGCTTTATTAAAGAACGAACGTTCACAAAAGTTTTGAAGCGTTTTACACTACGTTATTCAAACTTACTCTTGTGCGTCCTTAGAACGTTTTCAACGGGCCTCCTCCGGACTCTGAAACAGATACGTTTTTTCTACGTTTCTAAAACGTGTTTTGAGAAAAAGACGAATCAGATGAACAGATAACCAAACTAAAACGTTTTCTAGACGTCATATTTTTGTTGTTAAAACGCTTTCGAAACGTTTTCCCCTACGTATTTTAGACGTTACTTTTACGTGTTTACAACGTTTTAAGTAAGACGGTCCACTTTTGGACTGTAAAAATTAAAACGTTCTCCATACGTTTTTAAAACGTGTTTTTGGACGAAGACGAAGCAGACGAAGTGAGCACGAATCCAAAACGTTTTTTGGACGTACTGGGTACATGTCAGTCGGGGAAGTCACAGGTTGTGCCCCCACCTCTGAAGTCATGCGCACGCCACTGAAATCGGCACGCTCTTAAGATTTCATACAAAATCATGTGCGTTGCATGAAAAAATGAACGTTATTTCTACATGGCGTTACCAGAAATCCTTTGTAATCAGTCCTTGTTTGTTTTTCTCTGCATGAAATACACCATAAATGCAACTGTTTCCTCAATAAAGTTTGTTATGTACAGCCTAAAGGGCAACGTCTGTCTGAGTTTTAATCATAAACCTTACCAAACTATATTTGAAAACCTGTTGACTTTGTGACGTAGGAGTTTAAATGTTTGAGTTTAAAGTCATTTATTAATTTCATGTGCCGCTACAAGTGGACTCTGGAATGAAGGTGTTAAAGGTATTGCGGTAACGCTTGCACAAAACAAACAAACAAGCAAGGCTTATTCATATATTATCTTATCAGTATTTTCGTTCCTTTAAATGCTGTGTGGAGTGGTGACTATTTCACAGACTTTCTTCTTTTTTGTGACTGCGTCGTTTGAGGCTACTCTTTGAAGGAAAATCTAACAGATTTTGAGAAGACGAAGGTTTGTCTTACCATAGCGTTGTTTAAGTATTATATTTCTGCAATGTTATGACCGCATATAACTGCATAGAGCTGCTTGTAAAATATTGAATCCTTGAGGCATGATAATAACCCTAGCCAAAAACACTTTTCATTGGGCCCGTCAGTTAACAGAAACAGTGCAGTACGCTTGTTTATGGGAGTTGCTAATTTAATCAACAACTTCATGGTCTCACTGGAATAAGACATCACGACATCCATCATAGATTTTGATGCTAAGTCTCTTCCATTGTCCATCAAACAATGAAAATTCTAGTAAAGCATTTAGGTAATAGACGTTTTCACTTATAGTATTCCATGTATCGAGAAATCCACTTTGTCCAAATGTGTTTTGCTTGATGTATGTAGTTCAGCACTAATTTCTCGAGGGGCTTCATGCGCAATAATTTTCGGATAAAAGAAACAGGCAGCGTACAATGTCTTACAGAAAAAGATTCCTGAACTTGAGCATCTGATAACACACATATTTCACATAAATTGTGCGAAATGAAATATTTTTAAGGAAGAGGAAATGAGATGTGTCACGAGAAAGTAATGATCTCAGATTTGACATGGTATCTAAATTTAAATGAATTCCTAGACTTGCAGGTAAACAGACAACGATTTCATTTAGAAAATCGTCATGACTAGTGAGCATATTTTTAATAAATCAGCTAAGCATTTTTAGACTAGGCATTTTAGACTTGCAGGTAAACAGACAACGATTTCATTTAGAAAATCGTCATGACTAGTGAGCATATTTTAAACAAGTCAGTTAATCATTTTTAAACCTTTTAGAAATGATTTAAATAGCAATTGTCATTTTTTGCCCTTCAAAGGGTGGTGCAAGCTATTTTATCAATTATTGACATTAATATAATTATTCTTTCTTACTACGTGTTTAAAAATTCCCATAAGCTTCACTCTTAAAAAGTTTGGTAAAATTTATTGGGCAATGTATAGGTTGGTTAAAGTTTTCCCAATGTTGGGTAAAAGAACCGAGAAACTTATTGACCAACAGTTGGTAAAATGATTAATGTGAATCCATTACCCAACGTTGTTTAAACGTACCGCCAATTACTTATTTTAATTAAAGCTATTTCTAAAGTTATACATTCACAGCAATTTTTGTTTCGCAAAACGTTCACTTATACTGTTGGATTTTTTTTTATTAATTTGCTAAGACAATTTGAGAAAAGCATCCGTTTTTTGTGTTGTAAAATTCTATTGGAACACCAGATTTACACACCTTCTTTTAAATGGAGCATTCCAAATTTTCCAAAGATTTTTTTTGATTTTAAAATAATGCAGGGCTAATTGAAATTAGTTGAAGCTGGCGATGGTGAATTCTTGCAGAAAATCATGTTTCTCAGTTGTACAATACAACGTAAGGAAGGAGAAATTGAAATATCGTGAAGAAAATTGCATTATTAATCGTTAATAATAACAAAAAGGTGTCACTGAATATATATATATATATATATATATATATATATATATATATATATATATATATATATATATATATATATATATATAATAGCCTTACCAAAATTTTTAATTATAAATAAACTTCTTGATACAAACCTACTTAAGTGTTAGCTTCTTCGGGAAGCAGTATCAAGTTTGGTTTCGCCGAACGGCCCTTTGCCAGAGGGTCGGGAGGACTTTAGAAAAAGATACAAACCTACAACTACAAACCTACTACTTTTAAGAGTCGCCCGGCCTGGGGGAGAAGATTGCTCCATGGCTCTTCTACGGGAGTCGACGTTGAACTGGCGGTAGTGTCGGAGTCTGGTTCTTTCCAGCCAGTCTAGAACAAGGCTTCGCAAGCCAGGCAGTCGTTAAGTTGTCCCTTGGGGACGTAGCTCCATAAGGGGGAAGAACTCCTTCGGGAGTATTGTTTGGTTTTCGCCCCCCCCCCGGCACTTTGTCAGAGTGTCGGGAGGACTTTTGGAAAAAAGCTAGCATTAGCTGCTTGGCGGGAATCCTACTTCTCGAAGCCGGTCTGCTTGGCGAGAGTCTTGTTCTTTTCAGCCAGTCTAGGACGAGACTTCGCACGACGGGCCTTCATTGAGTTGTCCTTTAGACACATAGCTCCATAAGGGAGCAGAACTCCTTCGGGTGTATTGTTTGGTTTTCGCCCCCGGCACTTTGCCAGAGTGTCGTGAGGACTTTTTGAAAAAAGCTAGCATTAGCAATGCTGGTAGCTTTTACAACTTGTAGAGGGTAACTTCTCTGAAATGTTTCAGTGTAGGTTCTTTAAATGAGAAGTTAATTGTTCAACAATAGGTAAAGCATCAAAACATAACCCAACCCCTGGGTATAAATTGCCCATCTGCCAGAATTGATTAACAAGTTATGGGTTAATATTTTACCCAACCACTTAGTAAATGAATTACCCAACTGTTGTTGGGTAAACTTCGCCCAATTATTGAGCGTATACATATGTACCCAGTGTTGGTTACAAGTTGGGCAATTATTTACCCAACTTTTTAAGAGTGTTGCAAGGGATAGTTCGAAACATATATTCGTAAGTTAAGGCATCAGATATCACTAAGGAAGACCTCATTCTGAATTTCACTCAAAATATATTTTGTACTTTTCGGTTAACAATAAACGTTATGAGTAAAATGACAAGGAGTTACAGACTGATGGTTAGTAGAAAGTTTCATTAGACATACTGTGGACTTCTCTATATACAGCCCGTAACAAAGCATATGCTTGCACTGCGCTATATTAAGTATTATTTACATTACATTACATTACATTACATTACATTACATTACATTACATTACTGCCACTCTCAGCCTTGACAAACTTTTCCGCAACATGTCATCCGGCTACACTCTTAAAACTGTTGGATAAACTTTTACCCAGGTTGTTTACCGTATGCTCTCCTGCTAAACTGTTGATGGCGGGCCCGTAGCCACGGGGGGGGGGGGGGGCATTCCGGGGCAATGCCCTCAAAAGTATTTCTACCCCCAGATGAAAATTGAAACTGTATAGGTAGTTAATGGAGGAGAAAGTTTTACGCCCCCCAATCACAACAATTTCCCCCAACCACAACACATGCCGTCCTAAACATGAAAAGCTGGCTACGGGCCCGGTTGATGGGGTAAACATTACCCAAGTTGATTAAAAACTGCCCTCGACGAATGAAAAACTTTACCAAGCAATGGGTATTTTATAGCCAACGTGGGTATTTTGTATCCAACATTTTACAAGGAAGCATACATGTACTTTCCTGGGTAAAAGTTTACCCAACTGGTTGAATTGATCAATCCATTTTACGAATCGTAACCTAAATGATATCACACGCGCAACAATTTATCATTGAACTTCAAAATGCTCATGTTAGTTAGTGTGTTACACATCGCAACGAATTCAGGAAACAAAATATATAACCCTATGATAGTAACACCTGCTTCGTAATCTGGTATGTAATTTTCGTCCCAAGCTTACCTATGATGATGATGATGATGATGATGATGATGGTGATGGTGATGGTGGTGGTGGTGGTGGTGGTGGTGGTGGTGATGGTGGTGATGGTGGTAATGGTGGTGATGGTGGTGATGGTGGTGATGGTGATGGTGATGGTGGTGGTGGTGGTGGTGGTGGTGGTGATGGTGATGGTGATGGTGATGATGATGAAGTAGTAGTAGTAGTAAACGAAGGAGGCTGAAATATAAAATTCCTATGAATAGCTTCAATTGTTTCAACTCACTTGAATAATCATTTCATGACTAGTGTAAAGCGGAAAAAAGGCGAAATCCCTTCTTTACAAGTTACAAACGTTGCTCTGAAATAATCATGCCTCTGCAAAAGAGCACAACTTATCGAAGAAGTAAGAAATGGTATTGAAGCAAAAGTGTAAAAAAATTAAACTGAAGGTTAAGAAGCAAAATTCGGGTAGTTTGTAAAAGGTTTTTGATAGAAAACAACTGAAACACGTCACTCATTGACCCTTTAAGACCTTCCATCCCATCCTTTGTAGAAATGTTTTTAGACTCCTTTTGAATCGTTTTAAAATTCGATTGAAAACTCTTTGGCGTGCCCTCGTCCTCATGCATTCCGAATTGAGATCGGTGTTTGTCACTTTTATACCTTTGGCAAGAGATTTGCAAAATTTGTTTTTAATGATGTTTTGACATTTTCTTACACTGATATGAGTTTTAGTTTTATATAACTGTATAACATTTGAAGCTCGTGTAGTATGTATTATCGAAGAAAAAGGATCCTCCTGTTGGTAAAACATTGTTATCAATTATTGTTGAATATTCTTAGCAGGACCATAGTTTAAACCACAGCCTTAAGATATTTGTACAAACATATGGCTTTTGTCTAAGAGACAAAGGTCTCCACAATAACTGCGTCGTCTTTGATAAATATAACATGGGTGATTACATTAAATTTCAAAGCTATTTGTCAATGAGATCAAAGTTTCAACAATCATATTTGCAGACGCTGACGTCAATGTTTTCTCTAGATCTGCACTTCGGTCAGCTAAATAAAGCACTATGTGTGAGCACGCCTTCTTTTGTGTGAAAACTTAAGGTGGATATAGCTCCGTGGCAAGAAGCCAACAAATATATTCCACCGTTCTCAAAAAGGTCACGAGACTTTTATGCTCAAAATGTTTTTATGTTAGCATATCTGCTAATGCAAATACAATAAACACGGAATTTTTTATTTCGGGACAGGATGATTTAGTCCCGAATTGAGAATCATACAGTCCCAAAACAGCACAGAGACTACAAATTGTGAGGTTTTCCTTCATTTTATATATTACTAATTCTGCAAGCACACAATAATACACGACGTACAACAGATTAGTGCCATTATTACTTAAATTTCTCATTCATGGTGGAGAATTAGGAGATCTCTTTAAATAACGAGATAGAAATTTCTTAATACTTAATATATAACTTAATGCATTTTCATAACGTCAAGGCATCCAATGACCTGCCTCCACGTAATGATACGAGATGAGTCTCCTCAGGTCGCTGACCTGTATAACACACACTGCTACACCACTTATTGATAAAGGATACTCGGCCTAAAATTAAACCAATTAATTATTAAAAGGAAACACGGCCTACGAAAGCACGATGTCGTATTATTACGACACGTCAAACTTGGCTCCCGTGCTCAGCTAAAAGGGCATCTTATCATTTGAGTCATATTACATGATATAATTTCTCTTGTACATGGAACAATTCAATTTTTGACGAAACTTTATTTCGCGTATTATTGCGAGATACTTTAGGAATCATTTAATACGGAACTTAATCTATTTTCATAAACTCAAGGCATCCACTGACCTGCTGCGACGTAATATACCAGATGGGTCTCCACAGGCCTGTATATAACACAGAGTGAAACACACCACTAATCGATAAGAGATACACTGCCTAAATCAAACTAATTAGCTATTAAAAGTCATATATTGTACAAAAGCCCGATGTCGCATTAGTACGCGATACTTAAAACTTGGCTCACGTGCTCAGCTAAAAGTGCGTCTTATCAGTCGAATCATATCACATGATATAATTTCTTTTGTACATGATTCAATTCAATTTCTTTACGAAACTGTACTTCGCGTATTATTGCGAGATACTGTAAGAATCGCGTTCTTGGCTTCACCTTAACCCTGTACATAATTATATATACCAACGCAAATGTAACGCTGCATTCTCTTTTACTGTACAAATATACAACATCGTATTACCAGGGGCAACTAGAAGTATGTACCAGCCTACCCCCTTAGGCAACATACCGTAAACAGCACCCCATCCCCCCCTACAAAAAAGAACAAACTCACTAAATAATGCGCATTTTCAAACATTTCATAAGATAAAATTTCGAACATGAAATCAGGTCAACGCTTTGCAAAACAATTTTCCACTTTGCACACAAGCCCTGGACTTTGTTTCCCCGTGTTAGAGTGTAAGTGTTGGAGTTAGAAGATGTACTACGGCCCAGTTTCCAACAACTTGGTTTAAGTCGGGCCTTTTTCCAGTTGTGGCTCGCTCGCTTGTTTTCCCGTCCCCTGTTAACCATCCTCTTTGATGTCACACATCCATGTGCAGGTGTAAAAAGAAGGGTTAGTATGGATGCAGGGCTTGAACTAGTCTTTCACCTTTCCATAGGCCTAACTTTAGCTCAATGCTTTTCCCATTCCCTCCCTGTACAGAGATAAACAGTTTACAGGAGACGAACGCTGGATACTCGCAAGTTGTAGCCTTCAACATTTCTGTCCCTTACGCACACGCACACGCACACACTCTTACACACTTTTGAAACTCTGTTAGCCTAACTGACAAAGACGTAAGGGGAGATGGTTAACCGATTTCAAAAGACTCAGAAATGTAAAAACTGGGTTTTGAATTGAATATGATTCGAGAAGTGTGTCAGTTTTGGAAAGAAACATGAAAACATTAGTGTTCCACAGTGAATTATATCATACCTAATGTATTTACTAGGGTTTACTATTTACCACAGAAGCTGCCCTCCCTGAGACGAAAAAGTTAAATAGGACGCTAAGCCGAATGGTCTCTGTCAGTGACTACATACTTTGTCATAGCCAAAAAGGCTAACCGACGAAATTTGAAGTTATCCAACGGGAAGGAAGGGATATAACGCCTACGCGCTTTTGACGCCACGCTTGATGGCCAAGATCCCTGAAGATGAGAGGGTTAAAACCTGAGCTCTGATAGGGTCGAACGGGGAATGGTTTTCTTCCCAGTTATTTTTTTGCGCTCAACGGTAGTCGAGGGGCCGCGCAAAGTGTGCCCGGGGGTCGCATGCGGCCCCAGTGACCGCCTTTGAGACCAACTGTTCTTGATCATCACATTAATTGATTTATTATTCCCATCTTAAAGGGTACATCGATTCCCCTGTATGTACCTGAAGTAACGGCTACGAAATTTTTGGCGCTATTCGGTTCGTAGTGTAGAGTGCTATTGTTTGATTATGGTATATTTAAGAGTAACCTCCTGTCAAAGTTCCACATGGAGACACAATGGATCAAGGAAATTGGTTTAGAAGGACGGACTGGTAAAGAAGGACGGACCTACACAGAGACTAAAAGCGTCAGTAGAGTAGAAAATCACTCAGTCGAGGGACTTAAGTAGAATGAGATCAAAGTGAGAAAATGGGGGGGTGGGGTGAAAAAAGAGATTACAAGGACAGAATAAACTGGGCAAGTGAGGTTACCTCCCCGACAGTAAATAAGCAGTTCGGTAACAACATTCGGTTTACAGCCTAACTACTGTCAATCTTCGTCGCCAACTACGTTTTTTTTTTTTCGGTAGCACAGTAACAGTAGTCTTGGTAGGGGGCAGAGAATGAGACCAGAAAATTGTTTTTTTGAAATGACATTTTGAGGGAGATATATTCTGAAGTGAGGTTTGCACCGCCAATATCACACAGTAATGTGTCTCTTGTAACTGGCTTGATATAGCACTGCTGAACTGCAGGAGCTTCGCCAGGATTTGCTTGAAAGGGAGCTAAGCTACGAAGAAGGGGGTAGCAACCCAAAGCCACGACACAGGCGAGGGGTTGCCAAAAGGATGTTAAACGTATAAGTTTCAAGAAGGACTTTCCATTTTTACAATGTTTTCATAACTTGAAAACTTTTGTTAAAGACATTTGAAAAATTTGGATTGTTATGGAACAAAGATTCAGAAAGAATTTGAAAAAAATTGGAAATTTGTTTGGAGAGAAATTTAAAAATTTGAAGTCTTTATGAACGAATGGGCCCTTTTTATGTGCGAAATCATGCAGATTGTCAGAGCAACGGAAAATTGGTAGGGATACAAATTTTACCTAGCGGCTTAAGGCTTTCCGATGGCATTGGAGAACTTCCAGACGGGCAGAAGGGGGGGGGGGCTTTCCCGACCGAGGGGAGTGGATGTTTAGTGGGTGTAAATTCGTTCAGTGCGTCATCCTGATCTTGGCGTATTTCTTTTTTCTCCATTTTTTACCTTTGCTGAAGGCCTCTTATTCAAGTGCGAGTAATTTCAAATATATATGCCGCCCTGTTTCTTGGAGTTGAACTTGTCTAGAGAAGGACCTGAAGTTGTTATATTTTCAACCTAAAAGGAACCGTAGGATGGTTTGTGTTCTACTAGGAAAATTCAACTACAATCTTCACATTTGGGAAGCCAGGTTTGTCATGTTGACGGTAATAATAGCCATGGATGCTATACACGTTAATGAATGTCACTAGCACGACTGAAGCAAAAAATTCATCCTAGTGCCTACAATTGTAGTTTCTACAACTGGAAGCATTTGGGGGCATTTGGAATACCGAATATTTTTTAATACTTGTGAATTAAGCATGGTAACAGGCTAATTGTACTGAGTTGTAAGAAAGTTCAAATTAATAAACCAATAAAAAGATGTGGATAAACAATTGATTATTAGTAAACTGAAAATTATATCATCAACTGAAATGCCCTCAAGAACAGTTGTGACTGGGGGCACTAGCCTACAGTCTCCACAGATGATACCGCCGTAATGTCGACTTATATAGTTACCCCCAAAGTCTGTGTACTTTGCAAATTTTACTTGAATCCTTGCGCTTGCACTTATACAGCTTGAAAATCCTTTCTTTTTCACTACATGAAGGTGCCGTCTCGGCTAGGAATCTATAGAGAGGGTTCCTCCCTCCCCCTCTGAAATTGTATTGCTAACTTAAAGTCAGTTGCCCGATCGGAGGAAAAAATGGTGGAATCTTTGAGACATTTTTGAACTGACATATGGCTCGAAAATTTCCATAATTTAGTTCATTCTAATTTTTTATTAGGTGAAAGAGGAGTGTGCTGTCTAAGAGAAGGATTCGTTGTCATAAAATCTCCTGGAGTCCCCCCCCCTTCCCTTCTCTTTGGCTACTTTACAGACTTTCACGATCGGGGAGAGTTTTTTTACACAAAATTAGCCCTGGTGCGTACACGCAAACTTTCTTGGACTATTATGAAATTTTCCCGCTCTTCAATGTGTATAATTAAATCTTATTTAAAGTTATTTAAGGCTAGCAGACAGCACACAGTTAACTTTTGGAAGCTCTGGATTAGTTATATAAAATAAGGCAATGGCATTAAACTTATTACCTGACATCCATATGGTAGAGTATATGACGCAGAACACTGTACAATCGTATTTTCTTTTTCTTTTTTTAATATTATACCTCCCTGATAAGTATGGCAAAAGGGTCGAAGGACTAATAGGCCTTAAGCGTGTTTCAGAATAAATATTTTTTCGTCGCAAGTGTATTAACAACCACTATCTTTTCTGGTAATGGCTACGTGCGAACCACTTGGTATAAGCTTTGAAAATTTATAACGAAAAAAACGTATACGAATTAGATTGAAAGATCCCATATTGATGAGAACCTCTTTAAGATGTTGCGAATGTTGTGATCCGAAAACTTCCATGTATTATAACCTTAATAATGGTAATGAGATGGGGCGCAACCGTGATGAATGCCGCCGAGCACGACGAAAATTTTCATTAATTCTAAATAAGAATTCTTCCTTCATGGAACGTAATAGAAGCCGTCTTTTCCTTTTCCTTTTAATTTGCAAACGGCTTTCAGGCATTGCTGGTTTGCTCCTCTGAAAGTCGTCATCGGAAGATATTGATAACAAGGACAACACTAAGGTACGGGTGTGACTGTCTGAAGCGCGGGGAGCCAGCGAAAATTTTGATAGGTTGTGAAGAATTTGCGAAAGTGTGATAGCTTGAGAAACATCTCTGATAGAAAATGATTATAACAGCTCCATCACTAATATAGCTTAAACGCCTTTTGGGATCATTTTAAAATTTTCGGATTTTTTTCAGAAATCGATTGGGACACAACCCTCCCATTAAATCCCCCATGCCGGCACCAGTGCTCAAGATCTGTTTCATACTCACTACAACATCAAATGCTTCCAGATTTTCCTCAGATTCCTGCATCGAAGTCTTGTCTTTATGATTTTCCAAAAGATCTTTCACACCCCCCCCCCCCTGAGAGAATGAGTTAACAAATACTGAATTACAGTTTAGCCTGACAAGGCAAGCGATACAGGCGGCAGTAGTGGCGTAGCCAGCTTTCTCAGTGAAGGGTGACAATTGCCCTCCCGGCGGACATGTATTGCTCCTGAACCCACACTGACTGCACTTGCAATGTACGTGGGGAGAGGGACGTACATAAACAATATCTGCTGTGAAGGTAAAGGTGGCAAGACAAATTCTCTTCCCGATTTTGACATTTCGTCCTGGAGTTCGCGTTACCCCAAATTTTGGACCACAGATAGTGCTGACGTATTCAATGGCGCCGCCAGAATCTGGTGATTGGTGACACCACAGATGGCGTCGTAATGCCACCGGAGTCCTCCCAAGTTTACCTAAATTTTTCTTCTTTTTAAGGGCCCTGTGCCGAATGATGCTTTCCGTGAGTCACTTCATAAAGGTGCCGTCCTGGGAAAGGGTCTAAGGGAGGGGGTGTCCCTTTGAAAATTTTTTGTTTTGTTTTCCTTTTATGTGAAATGGTGCTATCTTTGAGATTTTTTTAACCTAGCAGATATAGTTGGAGAATGTCGATAATTAAGTGATTTCTAATTCTTGCTTAGGTAGAACAGGAAAGCAGTACGTTGTCTGGGAGAGGGGTTTGTTGTCACTCTTGAAACCCCCTTTGGCCTTTTTATACTGCTTTCTAATTTAGGGCAATTTTGTACAAGAAAATAAGTGCTTGAAGTGCACAAAAACATTATTGGACTTCAATTATAAGAGAGTATCTAAGGCCGTAAGACACCATAGGGCCTGTGAGAAGTTCTGGATTAATTATATAGAACAGGGTACTGACATGATTCTTATTTCCAGGGGTGAAAGACTTACAAGCGCGTTTCAGAATTAATGTTTTTGTCAATAATGACAGTGCACAAAGCACTAGGTAAAAATTTTGAAAAATGTATAACGGAAATACTTTTGCCATCCTTCTACATAATGCTACAAATTAGATTGAAAAACTCCATACTGATGCGAGGCCCCTACGACGTTGGATATGTACCCTTGTTTTTTCGGAAATGTGCTTGTGATCAAAATAGATCAATGCACAACTTTTTTAAAAATGGTCAGTGGGTGGAATGCAAAAAATTGACGAATGCGCGCAACACACACCAAAATTTTTCAATAAGTAACATTCCCTTGACATAACCTGTATTCAGGGTCTGCATGGAGACACTTTTAATTCCCCGACAATGAAATCTATGAGGCAATTAAGAAGCCGGTATTTTACAAGGAACGTTTTTAACAGCTTCCAACGTTCCCACTGTACTTCTCAGGGAGGCGGTATCGGAAGATCAGTGCAATACTGAGGCATGGTTTGGAGGGCGCGGAACACGCGCAATGTTTTATCGTGTATAAAGGACTTTAGAACTTTTGATATTTTGATAATCATTTGTGAAACAAATTAATTACAATAGATCTATCATTTGGTCAAAACATACCTTACCCTAGCTCCTACAGAAATCTATAGCTTAAACAGCTTTTGGGATCTTTTTCAAGAAATCTATTGAGGGCGTGCCACCCATTCCCCCATGCCGGCGCTAATGGGCGTATTCGAGAGAGACCTGGTACCAGGAGTGGCTGTCTCAGGTATATCTATTTGGCATTCCCCTTTCCTATTCCTACTTATTTTGTCTTCTCTTCTCTTCCAGTTTCCTCTTTCCCTCTCCCTTCATTTCCCTTTTTTTCTCATTCCTCTTCCCGATTTTCTCTCTCAATTTTTTGGAGGCGGAACTCTGCCCCCTGCCGCCACTGGCTATGTCACTAGGCGGCAGTGCTTTTTTCGAGGAAGAGAGGGCAACTTGCAGCCAATTTTGACTTTTTCGTGAAGAATCAGTTCTAAAGAAGTGTTTCCATAGCTTTGTTCGTGTGCGAGTAATGATTTTATAGTTTGGGCGTGTATTCTGACCCTAAATCGCGTACTTTTTCATGTGGAGTGGATTTCACGACCCGTTTGTCCCGAGGGGCCACCTAAGGTCACCAAGTTTATCAGTCATTTCAGTTCCCAAATAGCTGTATAGACTTATAGTTTATCACGAAGGGGGTACCCAAAGGGTGGAACCCTAGGAAAATTCGCAAGTTCCCCGGTGGGCAAGTCCAAAGTTCCCTGGTAGGGACGCAAGATAGAGGGTCCATCAAAAGCGCTAGCTCGGGATCGGCAGCCCTACGTGTCCCTTTGATGCTCTGATATGAAGGCTGGTATACCTGGAAGCTAATTGTCCCAGGGGTGTCTTCTTGCTTATTGGTTGTCCAAACATTAATTCCTGTAAGACAGCATCTGTGAAATTATCTCTCAAACTCAATGCAGACCTTACCATAGCCTAATCTGTGCTCTCCATTCACACCTCCCTCAACTGACCACATCATCAAATCATTCAAGCGAGTATACTAAGACTACCTCAAAGTTGATGAGATGTTTAGCCTGCTTAGTGAGCATCAATGCCATTTTGAAGATAGCAAATGGTCACAATTTATAAGTACCCCTCAGACTCCGGAAGCTGCCTTCCCTTGTTATACTAAGGGTTATCCCTAGGCTCCAACAGGAGCCTTACAGTAGGCCACGAGGGCTCAGCAACGCCTGCAGGGAGAATTGCGCATCCCTACGATGTTTCAGAGTGAAGCTTGGTCCTTCATTTTTATGTGCCCCCTTCAGTGTACGCCGCACCCCTTCACCACAACTTCGAAAAGTCTGGCGACGCCACTGGGGAAATAGAGCGTAAGAGATTGAAGAGAGAGGATAGTTTGGGAGACTGAAGAATAAGCACTCAAAACTTAGAATTATCCCATCGAGGCACACAATTTTGTAGTGTTCTGCTTTTGGTTTTACAACTCTGAAGGATTAAACTTCTGTCCCCGCCCGTATTCAAAGCATCAGTCATTATTGATACCCGCCCAATGCTTCTATTTAGTCGTAGCCTATTGAAATGCTTCTAATTAGCCTCGTTACTCATGCTTCCTTTAGTTAACCAAAATGTGCGAAATTGCAGTTTTTGTAGGCAGTGGTTGCATATTAATATACCTAAAGGTAAGAAATGTCTGGTCGCGAATTCTAATAACCAATAAAATCATTAATTACTGTACCCTATCATTGCTATTCAGTTGTTAGTCAGATGTGCAAAATGTTTTAGTTTTATAACCCACCATCAAAATGTGAGTAAATCTCAACAAGGGTGAAAAAACCATAAGACTTAGTTTTGTGAACCAACTCAGCTAGCCCTTTGTAATCCTCACTTCACGTGGGATTAGGCAGTAGCCTATACGTAGCAGTCTTCATAGTCAGAGTAGGTATATACAAAGTAAAACAAAGAACAACTGGTGTGAAAGTTTGTCCGGACCGTGAAGGGGGTGATTTGATATATTACGGCATGTTTAGTATGCAAATATTTTCCATACTGTCATGCATGCGGGCGTTGTGAGCTGCATGGTTATCTCCGAGGAGAATTTTTTCTCCCTCTCTCTTTTGTCCCTAACGGCCTTTAATTATACTTATGGCCAATTGAATGAAAGTTTAAAATATATACGTCCCCAACCCCAATTCAAAAAGTCCCCATAGTTCAGAATTCAAGTGATCTTCACAAATCATCGCCCAAAAAAGCCTGGAATTCTTTACCTTTAACTCGAATTTATATATAAAAAAAGAACGGAAGAAAATGTCAATTTTGGAAATTACTTGTCAAGACAAATCCAACTTTGCAAAGCTTTTTGAAATCGGATGTCGGATTTTGGGTTCAAAAAACGAAAATAATACATAATGATCGCCGGTGTCACTGGTAAGATAATCATGTTCGTCTTTAAAGTTTCAGTGGAACTTCTAGCAATAGGAGAAGGCAGAGACTTTGGAGATGATGGGTCCGGCCAGGGTGTGTTCATTCAAGTCCAGATGAACTCATCCCAACCCAATCCTTACAACGTGCCCTCTCAAAAATCGTCGGTTGGAGCTAAATACAAGGACATTTCATATAAATAACACAATTCCTTTATTTTTCGAGAAAGCAGAATGTCTCACAATGGCGAATCAAGCTCAAATATTTCTCGAGGCTTTTAAATGAGGGTAAACATGGCATGGGGCTGTAACATATATGAAGAACAATTGTCTGCAGCGTAAAAGATAGCAAAATTAAGGAGTCCTAAAGAAGTCGAAAATTCAAAATTTCGTCAAATATAGGGGAGTGCGGACACGAAGTTCATTTTGCAACACAGTATGACCTCAATACGATCTTTCAGTGGACGTTAAAGTGTTCATAATTGGAACTCAAAGTCACAGTCGTTCGAAGGTATAATTAACGATTAAAAGTGCGATTTTGTGTTAAATGAAGGTCAGGGGACTGAGCCTTTGAAATTTGAGGTTAATAGCTTTCCAGAAAACAAAATCAAAGGGCCGTAAATTCTAATTTTTCCTTACCCCAGCTAACCGTAGTATTCAAACTGTTTTGACGGGCTCATTTATATTCTTTTTAATTCATCCAGACCACTTTAAACTTGATTGCAGAGTCGATTATTGTAAAACGAAATTACTGTGAGGTCCTGTCTGGTTGCGGTAAATCGTGAAAAAGAATTAAGAGTTAAAATGCTTGCAACAAGCCGCAAAGCATTCGATCAATTCACATTCAGTCAGTCTTATTTTAAGTACTGTAAATGAAATACGACACGTGTTCAGTTTTAAAGGCTACTATGTTTAAATTGCCTCAAGCGGAAGTAGACGCGTTCAAAGCTATAACTATAAGTCAGAGTGTTTCAATATTTTAAGCTTCTTAGAAACACACACAGGGGCGTAACTCAGTAGGATTTATCGGGAAGAGGGGGTGAAGGTACTTTTGCCCTGCGAAATCAGTCAGTGCCCCGTAACTTCATATTGTAAAAAGAAAAGTAAATAAACGCTCAGTGACGTGTCCAGGATTTCTCTCAATTTTGGCCCATGCAGTTAGTTTTGTGATCGCTGACCTGGGGGATCTAACGGGAGGGGGTGTTGAAAAAAGGTGTCTTTACTTGCACGATCGGGTGCCATATTTGCTACATTTTGAAGTAAAATTTATGGTAACAAATTTAAGTATTTTTAGGAACTACAGGAAAAATTGGCATCAGTGAGGCGGGCTATATGGCTCAATACCTGTTTATGCCACTGGACTAAGTTCCCGTTCAGGATCCAGCACCCAAAACCCACCAGAACCTGTTGAAAGGATAACGAACGCGAAATTTTAGCCGCGCAAAGCTTAGTCGACGTCTAAGGGAAAGGGGAACTTAAAGGGTTTCCCCTCCTCTTTGAAATTTTTTGAAAAATTAGGTGTTCCTACATGCAATTCGGTGCCACATATGCACCTCTGAAGTAAAATTTCGGTAATAAAATTAACGTTTACTAGGAACGTTTTGTTTTTATTTACAATATAGGCCTATTTTTTTAAAATATTTTTTTTATATTTTTCCCACAGTTTTGCCCTGCAAAATACAAATTGTTGCCCTGCCAGAGTTACATTTTTGCGAGATGGGGGTGACACACTCCCATGCCCCCTTGAGTTACACCCCTCAACACACAATGTACGGGTATTCTCGTTCAGTCGTTATATTTTCAGGTGAATATCGCATGGTACACAAAATGGAGGTTATTACAAGTTTTATAAATGAAACCCATGATGTTGATAACAAAACATCCCAAGAAGTAATGGACTTCAACATAGGCCTAGTTGTTAAATTGTGTATGATTTTGATTAAAATTTTGATTCAATTGAATGTTTCTTAAAATTTCATCAAACAAGTTTGAAATTTTAGTAATAGAACAAATCCACCACATCGGTAGTCAAGTTTGTTTCTAAAATGTCACAAAAATTTGAAAATAACACCCCCATTACACACCCTGCTCAGTCTCCCCACCCTTTGTTTCCTAAATACCATTGCTGAACAAGTTATATGCCTACAGCTTGCTACGTAGACAAATACCGCCCCCCCCCCCCTTTCCTGCCTCGGAAATTCAGTCATGTAATTTTGAAATTGTCAGTTTTGGAAACATCTGGAACATAGGTTGACATCAGAGAAAATGATTGTCTCCAAAAATAGTTCACTCATTGTGAAGGTATATAAAACATCCAGGCGGATATACAGACGAGGTATATACGGTAATAAATTCCACAGTCCTTGGCAAACTTATCATTCTGCACAACACAGTCATTAGGGTTGTGAAATCCAACTTTTAGGACAGTCCCGTGAGACTTAAGCCATTGCTAGGGAAAGCAACAAGTATCAAGCCATTCAATTTATTCAAGGACCTCGGAGAATGGTTGTAAAACGAAGAATGGAGCATTTGCCCAGAGCCGATTTGCCAAGACAGTGAGAAATAGACTTTCAGTTGTGAAAAGTTTATGGGAAGCTTGATCCAGGGAGCTGTTGGGCTGATGGTGGCTCATGATATTCTATTGATGGAATCGAAACAAAATAAAATATAAAACAACATTAAAGTCTGCATGATACTTTGTAGCTGTGGGTAATGGCATTAAGTTGTTCTAAGAGCCTATAAATCGGACTTAAATCGGCCTCAAAAGTTTGGCAAAATATATCATTAACGAGGTGTAAATTTGATTATCTTCCGAAGGACATTAACCAAAGGCAAGATGAACATAAAGAATTCTGTTGAACTCGGATGATATTACTAATATTTAATATTTTTCGACCTATAAAAAGAGTAGGTTACACGAACTATCATCAGACTTCATATAAAAAGTTACAGACCACTTAAGCAAAAGCCAGGACTAGTGATTAAATAGAGTCACTCTGGTTTGGATTAGTGTACCCGGGTGGCCCTGGCCTGTCCTATTTCTTTAATGGTAAAAAGCCTACTTTCCTTACTGAAATGTGGAATTCGCGTAACTCATTGGTTTACCTTGGAAAAGTAATATTTATGTTTTGAATCTTCATAAAAGATACTTGAAGAGAAATAAGCCAATATGTGTAAAATTTATCTGATGTTTCAAAATAAGTTTGGGACACTGTTTTTGCCCTAATTTAAAGGAAAACTATACCCTCACCCCACCGATTTGAATGAGTGTGCCCCGTCATTCTAGTTCGGGACGGCTCTTATCAACTATATGGCAATATGTTTGTCAATCATTTGTTAAACTCAGTACGAACCCGAACAATCTAGCCGAAAGGATAAGCGGTCGTGACATGAAGTCTGTAAGGAAACACCAAAATTCCGATAAGATTTCCAATATTGCCGAAGCGGGGCCTACCCCTATCGTGAACAAAACGTACAAGTTTGTTAGAGTCTTTTAGACTGCTTCATGACAGCGCGAAAAATGGCATTATGTGAAATGGGTCTTAGGGATCAGCCACCACCCCCTACAACCCCCAGCAAACGAGCCAGCTTTTTCTTGTTCCGTCCGACCAGCGAGTTGCAACAAGTTGCAACTCCCTGGTGGTCGGACACTGCACAGCGCATGCCGCTTCTATTCCAGACACATTGCACAAGTAATCACATCTTGACTCAGTATTGTCAAATAAGGAAGTTTCCAGGTCTGACAATTCCTTCAAATCAGGTAGCCAAGCTGTTTTGAAAATTAGTTACGTATTAATAATATTAACAGGCCTCAGTGAAATTTGTTAAATTTTAGTGGTTTTTAGTCTGTAAGGCATCTCCTATCGAGGGGACCCTGTTTGCCTAGCTTCCCATATAAGGCTAGGGAATGACCGCTGAGCAAAGGGATATGGCGTGCAACCTGCCATGCAGGCTGCGGATAAAAATGCAATATTATTTGACAAGGTTGTAAAGTTCTCAAGGCCGGTCAGTCTGTTTATCCTTGAAACACGCTTGTAAGTCCCAGATATCCACAGGTAAACAGTTTAAGTTTCTCCGTAAATATTCTTTGGGCACATTTTGAAAAAAAGCGAATATTTTTCTGTCTAAACTACGTCCGTACACACCAAAATACAGTTTTGTGAATTCTCAAAAACGGGCCCCACTCAGCCCATCTGAAACCGAAAGCGAAAAAAAACGGAGAGAGCGCGCCTCGAGACGTGACGTCATTGGCGGCAAACTTAATAGCACTTCTGAGCATATGGGCGAGGCAGCTCATCTATCGTTCCACACACCGAATCATAGGCATGGTAACGCGCATTAGCAGGTAAATCAGTTCATATGACACCTGTGCTAACGTGATACTTGAGTAGCTCGTGCTTAGCATTTGCAATAACACCGTTACTGAACAGCCAAGCGCTTGTTATGGACCGTCATTTCATACATGCGCATATTTGTTCTGTACAGTGCGCGCCACTCCACCGAAGGAAAACTAAAACGCGCGCTCATATGCACTCCTTCATACTGGCCAATGATGTGCTTCTAAGCCCCCTACATGGTACGCGCCAATGGCTTGTATACACGGGAACAAACTTAACGCGCGTGCTCGCGTGCTCGCGCGCCTTAAGCTTAGCATGCACATCTTTGGTTAGCGCTTTGTGTTCTGTATCGTGATGTAAGCATTTTTTATGAAGTTGCTAAGATAAATTTCCCAAATCGTTGTATTAGTTCCAAATCTAGATACGCGTCCTTATATAGCGCAGTATGGGTGCCGCCAATTGCGTCATAAAAGTCAGGTAACCTGTTGCGGCATTTTTCGATATTGGATTTCTGGACGTTTTTTCACCATCTATTTTTGACGAACTGCGCAGATTTTAATTGTGTGAGAGATGATACTTTTACAATGCTCCACCCAATCTTGCAATACACAAAAGTTGTTTTGGCTGTGTCATGCCCACTTATACAAGGACACGAGCTTTCGAGTTCTCCTCGTGATACAGTGGTCACGATCGACGACTTGATACTATGATTTTCGGGGTTCCGAATTTGATTTCTTCTATTGTTTCTCACATTTTTTGTGGGTTGGAGATATTCGTTGTGTTAGGGTTAGGGTTAGGGGAAAGATTGGTGAAATTTATTTTCTGTGTTAAGAAGTTAGTAACACAGGTCAGTTTAAACTGGACAACGGTTTTCCACCATGTACAGTTTTTGCTGGTACATGCTATGAGATTGCCTGCACCGGAAAGTCGTTGATTGACTTCTCCTCAATAAATTGAAACAAGAAAACTTACTTCTTCATCGCAGCATTCTACATACTTATTCCGCTTCCATTGAGTTCGTAAAGTCGTGAAATCGGCCGTGTTCACCACTTCACAACTTGTGAGAAGCGTTCCATTGGGCTCTAACGTTATGAACGGATGGTAATACAATATTTAACAAACTGAACAATATCATTGATACGTAGCCCGTACGTTTAACGTAAACGTAAATGAGACTGTTCGACGAACAGGCAAATGCCGTAAGAATCGATCATCAAAATAACCACAAAACGGTCTCTGTCAGTACCATTTTACAATTTTAATCACCTACATACGATTTGCATATTCAGATTTACATTTTGCAAGGGCTACGTATCATTTTTCAATGCTGAGAGGTCAAATACGAAGGTAACTTGATTGATTATTCTCCATCAGTACGTCCGCCATTTTGTAACTCGAGTTGCTAAAAATCCCCAGTTCACGCACGAGTTCACCGAGATCACTACTTCACGACCTCAGTGGAACGCTCTTCACCGTGCATGTTGACCACTTCACGACCACAATGGAACGCGGCATTACACTTGAACATGAACGAACAATGGCTGGTTTTGCAAGTTCATTGAAATTCATTGGTCACTTTCTGACACACTTTTACATGCGTGTACAATTTTTCACGCGTTCCCCGTGACAACGGGAAAGCAACTGGTACGTTCGTTTTCCGAGCACGCAGAAGGGCGCGCTTCGAGTTTCCGTATAAAATGCACATAGGATTGTATTCTGCGGAATCGTTGCTTTTGGTATTACAAATAATAAATTTTGAAACCCCTAGTGAAACGCGTTCTTTAAACTTGACTGGACTTAAAAGAGGTCAGAGTAGGTAGAAACTTTGAACTAGTTATGTTCAAATTAAATCTGGCCTGTCAGCACAGACGCATTTTCAGTTTTCTACCGTGCATCCGAAGAGGGAAAAATGGCTGTTGTGAATTGACAATCTTCTGTACTAAAGCAAAAGAAAAGAAAATAAGTCTCCCTCTCACTTTTGAAATCTTGATTGCTTCATAATAACAAAATGTGAGACATTTATGTTGAATAATGTTCGGAGCAGTGCTGAAAGAATTATGGGAATGACAAAATAGTCGCATACATTTTTTGACAGTGTCACAAGAGATTTGTGGTCAGAAATCAATTTCGTTCGCTTCTTAAGTAGCCTAACCCTTTCCTAGTGATGGCGATAGGCCTACCGGGAAATTTTGGTACCAGTTACTCAAAACCGGTATTGTGAACAGTACCGAGATGCTCGCCAAAGCCAAACAAGCGCCGCACGGCGAGTGCGAATTTCACAAGTTGCCTGTATCTCACTAACAAAATTCCAAAAGTAATTTTTAAAGATTTCATAATAACCAAATTTTGACATTAGATGTGGGGAATTAAGTTTTAAGATCATTTTCTTTCTTACCGTACTATTTAATATAAACTATTCTTTGCTCCTTTTGGTTCCATGCTGGCCACTTTGAATGAGTGAAACCCAAAATATTTACTCGATTCTGCGTTGAGATGACCATAACGTTGCTAAAGATATTGAAAGGGGGTTGTTCTGGGAGATTCCTGTGAACCATGTACGTGGATCATGGCGGGCAGGGGACGCGTCCCCCTTACTTTTTTTGGGAAGGGGACAACTCCAAAAAGTCCCCCTCACTTTTTCATGAATGATGAAAATTAAAACTGTGAAGAAGATCATATAACATGGATTACAAATTGGCAAGGTTGCGCCCAAATATTGCACCATTTGCCATCTAGACACCTTCCAATTTTCCTTTTTTGCCATGTTCGTGGTCTTTACTGATTGCTCGAAATAAGAGACAGCATCGTAAAGCGATTTAAAATTGCTAACGCCGACGTCAAAAAATTGCCGTGCATGATGCCGTCGGTCTGTGTTAAGGCCTATTTACACGATGCGTCCTAGGCGCGCGTCAAGTGTACGTGCGTCTGTCGCATGAGTTTTGTGTCGCATGCGTCAATCAGTTTACACGGTGCGATTTGCCATTGCGTCCAAGACGCAAGCTTAGTCTGGGCGAGTAGTCCTGGAAAAACACTTTTTTAACAAATTGAAGACAATTGTCATATTGTCTAATCTCATGGCAGGGATTAAAAAGAAGTATGATTATTTGCTTTGAAAGAAAATATCTTGTTGGGTTAGAGGAGGAATTGCGAAACCGAGAGTCATAATTCTTGGCGCATATCATGCACTCCAAAAGAGGAAGCGGAAGAAGACCCATCAACTTAACCAAAATTTTGTGAGGATGGAAAAGGCAACTTTTCACGAGCTACTGAAAAAGAATTTAACTCTCCTCAACAACTATGAGAAAACCCATGTTCTCTGCAAAACATTTGCTCTTGACCCTTCGATTCGCCATCTTTCTTTAATAGACTTAACTGCCAACAATAAAGGCAGAGACAAAAAATTCAAAACTCTGAGGGCACTGAAAGTCGTCATTGTCTGTATCTGGTAATTGAAAATGTGCGGATAGCTCCCTTCTTTGAAAATGTGTGTTTTTGTGTCTGTAAAAATTGTGGTTCCCATTTTTACAGCAATCCTTCACTAGGTGCTTACATCTCACCCCCATTTCTTTTGCTAATTGAGCCATAGCCTGCCGAGGAGGGGCAGGGGCAGTGGTAACTGTCCCTTGAGATTTTGGAATCGTGTTAGGTGAAATATGGCCTACTTCAGAAAAAATCCTATAATTCTAGAAACTTAATTTTCCACATAATAATTTTAAGACCTCAGAAAGCCAGGAAGTCGCATAAAAGGGTACATTTTTGTTCCAAATTTTCCCGAGAGGACCAGGACGCCCGCTGTTAATGCTTTTTCGCGGGTTTCTCCTCCTGACGAATGAAGCGTCTATCCTCGACTACCAGATACATGGAATGCAACTGTATATACTCTGGCTAAAGATAAAATATCCTGTGATTTCCTTCAATTATTAGCAAAACTCAATGTAAAAGTGAAGAGACTTTTCATTTAAAAGACCTTTGAGCAGCACCGCGAACTTACTTGAAGCAATTAATTACATCATGTCCCGCAAAAGTCCTCTTCACTTCAAGTATCTTTCTTGTTAGAACATAAACATTGTATATTCAAAGTAAAACAGGAGTTATAAGTGATCTTTCAAAACCCTGGGAGAAACATTGAAACATCATCCTAACAAGCCATTCATGACATTGGGCACCTGATATCTTCATTCAAATTTGGGTGACTGCATTTTCCCTTTAATCAAATCTATCTAATTTTTATAATCTAAATTTGTCGCTTAAGCATGAAATTTAAATGTAAAGAATGTTAAGAAATAAATTCTATGGTCTAAATATGTTTCATTCCTTCAATCTGGGAGAAAGTTTAGGCGAATGTTTTCTTGCAGAGGCTACGACGACGCACAGATGGTGATCCCTTCCTCTAGTTGGTTTAACACTAATTGCACTGTAGGAATAAGCCTGAGGGATATCATGTCACAGCCGAAAAAAATCACTTAAATATCATGTTATCATTTCAAATATGTACCAAAGAGAACAAATTTGTTAGAGAGTTGAAAAGAGTTCAAATACACCCGACCGAAATAAGCAAAAAGAGAATTACTAAATGTTTAATCAAATTCAACGCTCTCCAAAGTTTTACCAAGGATAGCACGATTTTGCATCCCATACACCTCACATAAACATTAAGTCAATTCTCAAAGAGTAAAGAGTGGCATCTCCTCAAGCTAGAACGCACCTTCTGACTTATGCCCAGCTAAAATTTTGGAAAATTATCTCTATATAATAACAATTTGCAACGATATATTAGTGGAAGACTTTGCCAACGATAGTACAATTTTGCACATGAAGCAGACCTTACGTGTTCCCCTCCCCTGTGCCCATCCTTGGTTAGAAACTGCGCAGTAAAACCTCAGTCATCTAACTCAGGGGCGTAACTCAAGGAGGGACGATCACAAAACATACTGCATGGGCCCAATTGAGAGAAATCCTGTGTACGCCACTGGTCGTTTATTTACTTTTCTTTTTACAACATGAAGTTACAGATTTTAATGACTGATTTTAATGGGCAAAAATACCTTTACCCCCTAAATAAATCTTATTGAGTTACGCCCCTGATCTAACTAACTCCTCAGGATGGCACTCATGCAAATGTGAAAAGGAAGGGTCATCCTTTGCTTCAGCTGTTTGTAGGTAAACCCCTTGGTGCTCCGCTTAGCCGGTCATGTGCTGCCCCACCATTGGCGTTTCTGTAAGGCCGTAGCCAATCTGAGCCGCTTGTCGTTCTTCCCTTTTTTGGTAATTGTCATTGTGTACCATGGGCGTACGAGGCGGGGGGTCTGGGGGGCTGTAGCCCCTCAAGAGCAGGGAAAAAATGCTCATTTCAGGGCACTGACACCTGTATTTTCAGGGCAAGAAGCAGTGCAGTGGGGCAGTGCAGCGTGCAAAATTTTCAGGGCAAAAATCCCTCCGCCCCCCTGTGAAATGTCTTCCCGTACGCCTATGTTGTGTACCTCCCACAGCTGTGTATATACCACGGCTACAATTCAATCAGTTTCATTGTCGCTTGCATCCTTTACCATTCCCCCAAAACGACGCCTTGATGAAAATGTTTTTCTTCCTTGCAGTAAGTTTCCGCGTAAAGTAGTATGCTCTGAGCACGTGGTTTATTTTCACCTACTTGATTGGTCAAGTACGTGCGTCCTACCGTGGATGTCGCATGGAATTAGAACATGCGTCTTGGTACATGCGACATCGCAAGGATCATAAAATCGGGTCGCATGTACAGTTTACACGGTGCGTTTTAGACGCATGCGTCCGACTCATGCGACAGACGCAAGAAAAAATCGCATCGTGTAAATAGGCCTTCACAAAATTCCACTCGCAATGTTAAACAAAACTACTGAAACTTACTCATGCTAGTAAAATTTAAGAAACTGTAGAGGAATTTCATATGACGTATCATACCACGTGACTTTGTTCACGCGCAATGGATTCCCAGGCACTGACGGGCAAAACACACACGCAGTAACCGCATTTACGGCACATGCGCCCGGTATAAAGAAGTATACTTTAGGCCTACTATAGACCTTATGCATTGACGCCACAATGGTGTCATTTTGGGGGAAAACCAAAGATATTGTTGGGGAAAACAATGGAAGACGTAGCTGCACACAGTAGTAATCGCCCTCCAAGTGTAGCAGACTTAGCTCGTATTCGATCGTTTGACCAATCAGCTGTCTGCATTTGTTGGTGTTATTTGCCATGACACGTGTGTTCCCCCAAAGGAGGGCATACCTTTACTGCATTGTGACGTCATGGCATACACTCTAAAGGCAAAAGAGTGAAATTCACTCCACAAAGAGTGAAGTTAGTGACCACTCCGTAGAAAGAGTGAATTTCACTCGGAGTGGAGTGAAAATTCACTCCATAAGAAATGAAGTATCGCTCTATTTGGAGTGAATTTTCACTCTAATCCGAGTGAAATTCACTCTTTCTACGGAGTGGTCACTAACTTCACTCTTTTTGGAGTGAATTTCACCCTTTTGTTTTTAGAGTGTAAGGTCTATTGTTAAACAATCAACGCGTGCTAGTCAAACCAAATAGACGTGCGGCCTTGCCCGTCAAAATTGCGTCTAGCTGGTTTAAGTCAAGTGACTGAAACCTCCCTATTGGAAAGGTTTGTTGAGTCTAGTCGACTATCATGGAAGGACAAGGTGTACCACAGTGGAGTAATGAGAAGATTGCTACCAGTATCACCTATCATACTTTTGAAAAAGCTCTGACATGCACAGTCCTGATCACTTCCATAGCCAAATCTTATTAGATATGATTGAACATGTTAATGGCATAACGTAGTCTAATAACTTCATGTTTGCTGACTTCACACAGTCAGAGGCATAAATCAAAGGGGTGGGCGGTTCACCCCAACTCGCAAATTTGTGACTCTGGCACCGCAAAAATAAATATTTCGCAGGGTAAAACTACGAAATTAAAAAAAATATAAAAGATCCTAGAAATACCAGGGAAATTCCATGGAAATACCTTAACGTTTTTAACAGAACGTTAACCTTTGCCTTAAATTTTTAACAGAAATTTTATTTCAGAAGGTAGCACATGTGGCCCCAGATTTCATTTAAGGACACCTAATTTTTCAAAAATTTTCAAAGGGGAGGTGGAGAACCTTTTAAGCTTCCTCTCTCCCTTTGAAAGCTAAGCGCGCTCAAACTTTCGGCATCCCTTCGGCAGAACATCGGTTCGGACAGGCTTCGAGTTGCTGGATCACTAACGGGAGCTTGGTAAAGTAGAATACACGATGGTGGAGGGGGGGGGGGGATCGGGCCATGACCAGTCTCACCGATGCCATTTACCATTATTTTTTTTAGGTCCTAAGAATACGTAAATTTGTTGACACCAATTTTACTCCAAATGCAGCATATGTGGCACCAGATTGCAAGTAAGGATACATTGTTTTTCAAAAATTTTCGAAAGCCCCCCCCCCCTCCAGCTATCACAAAACATACTGCATGTACCCGTTGAGAAAAATCTTGTGCACGCCACTGAGCATTTGTTTACTCTTTTTACAATATGAAGTCACAGGGCACTGACGGATTTCGTAGGGCAAAACTACCTTCATCCCCCCCCCCCCAAAAAAAACGAGTTAAGCCCATGCATCCAATGTGGTCTTGATTTGACCCCAAGGATTGTGTGAAAAATTTACTTAAGCAAGCAAGATGAAAAAATCTAAAAAAGTAGAAATTCGTGATGTTATATTCTCTGCAAATTTAGCACCAAATGTAGCACCATTTTGCATCTAGCCCACTTTACGTAAGCAAAAACTTTCCAAAGGGGGAGGGGTACACCCATCCCCTTAGAACCTCCCCAAGACGGCGATTCGCAAATATTGAAAATCCCCCCCCCCCCCCATCTTTGGAAATGGATCCACGACCTTGCTGTGACTGTCTGAGAAAATGGTATAACAGGCCGTTCGTTTCAGAAATCAGGGAATTGAAAAGTCTTGATGATTTTAATTTTCGAACCTGACATGAAAGGAACGATAACTAAATAAAAATAATTTACACCTTGTTCCTTGCAAGGGCTTCATGATAGGAACTCATTGCAAGGAACAAGAGAGTAAATTTTCAACCGATTACAGAAGCATGTATGTATATTGGACTGCAACTTCCTTTGTTTTGGTAAAGCATTTCACAACTTGTTTTACAACAGTGGTGCAGACGTGAGGGGGAGCGTGGTGGGGAGGTTGCCCCCTAAAATGAGGGGAAAAATTAAAAAAATGTGGAGAAAAATAAAAAAATAAGAGTTTAAAAATAGGAATGCCTCGGGATATTCAAATCATACCTAGCATCAGCTGTAGCACCATATTGCATCTAGCCTACCCCCCAAAAGCCAAAACTTTCCAAAGGTGAGGGGGACTCCTCCTCTTGAGCCCCTCCCCCAGGACGGCGATCAATCATCATTTCGTCGGGCACCACCGCCCCCAAGATGAAAAACTGGCTACGTCCTTGTTTTACAACACTGAACAGCTGAAAACATCATATTATACCGACATATGTATCCATTTGGTCTCTAGTATACATGACACAATCCAAATGGACAGGAATTTATGTGAGTTGTATATATGATGCTTCATAACTCCGGCACTCTCGGAAGTCGTTATTCTAATTTAAAAAGGTCCACAAGTCTCTTGGAATCCGGTATCCCCACGCTGTTCAGTCTGGGTCTATTCCTCCTGAGTTAATTTTGCCCCTTCATTCTTCTCTTACTTGATGTCAACATGTGACCGTTCGGACAGGTTTATGAAATATTAATTAAATACCAGCGTTATATATATATATACATATATATATGAAAAAAACGTTGTTTATATTTTTAGACGTTAAGGCGAACACTTTTTCTTATGTATTTCATTGTTATTTTTTCGCCCTAAGTACGCGCAGATATACCAATTTCCCCCTAAGGTGGGAATTAGCGTTATATATATATATATATATATATATATATATATATATATATATATATATATACATATATATATATATATATATATATATATATATATATATATATATATATATATATATATATATATATATATATATATATATATATATATATATATATATATATATATATATATAAATATATATATATATATATATAATTTGGGATTTAGGCGAAATATCGTATGAAAAAACGCGACTGTTGGGAGAACGTGACCTTTAGGCGAAAAAACCGTTTCGCCTGAACGTTTTACACACTGTTTTATATGAGAATGCGTAACCCTATACACACGTCGGATTCCCCACAAAATGTTTATACAATTACTTCACTGCACACTAACTTACGTACATGTATCCGTTAACAGTAGGGAGTTACGGGCCATTGAAATAACGTGCTTGTATATCTCAGAACGTAAAGGGCAAATATAATGTTATGTATTTTATTGTTTATTTTTTCTCCGGTTGTATTGGCGGTATACCGATTTCGCCTAACAGGTCGATCTAGCGTTATATATATATATATATATATATATATATATATATATATATATATATATATATCTGTATATATATATATATATATATATCTGTCTATATATATATATATATATATATATCTGTCTATATATATATATATATATATATACAGGTCTTCTTATTCACTAAGGCGTGTAATCTTGTCTGTATGTACGTAGACTTGTGTGTTCTTCCGTTTTGAGGCTTGTAGTGTTCGCTTTTTGTTTTAGTGTTGTACGAGTTGTGTTCAAGGGTACTGTGCTGCCCGATAATTAAACTGAATCCTCGTGTGTTGGGTTTTTGTTTTACTTTTTCTGAAGTGCCTGATATGATGCGTCTTTTTGGACTATATATATATATATATATATATATATATATATATATATATATATATATATATATATATATATATATATATATATATATATATATATATATATATATACAACCAGTCTTCTTCTATGCCTAACTTATCCTTCTCACTGGCGTGAGTAGTGTCATTACCAATTTTTGTGAGGGCTTTTGTCCGATAATTGTGTCTCAGAATTAACGGGACTGGAAAATGTGCCATTGGTATTGTGTTGAAGCATGGAAAATTAATCACTAACAGGTCCATACGGAAAGACGAGGTCTTTGCTGAAGTATTATCCCGAAGCTTTACCGCGCTCTTTGCATAAATGTGTCGTTCAAGGAGTCAAGCTAGACAAGACAAAGTTTTCAAAGGGACTTATTACCTCAAATATTATTCTAGAAAGCTTACAGACGCTGATATTCCCACAAGCGAAACAAAAAGATTTTCCAATGTAATGCGAATATCTCAATGGCTGTTCATCTGTTCCGTACTGTGTTCAGAGTGCGACACAATATGGTAATAGTAACATCTGAGAGAATGAACTTCTTAATCTGTCACGGTTTACTTCTGAGTCGTCCAAGTCATTTATCAATTGTACGGCTAGCTACGCACGTTTGCAACGGTTGACAAGGTCGACTCTTTCTTTCCCAAAGTTACGTTTGCAAAAGAATGTATGGTAGCTTTTACAGTACGCGAGAACTAGTGGCTGTGTTTGGTCCGCAGTTAGCCTAGCAATAAGTCTTTCTGATACAACTCACACAGTATCGTATCCGTTTAATTTTAGAGAAGTAGCCTATGCATATTACGTCTTAAATTGACAAGAGATTGGTACTGTAATATTTGAAGATACAAATTTATCTGCTTCAATCACGAAAGGGTTGTTCCGCTGATAGAAACACCAGCCTTCTTCAACGCCCAAATAATCATTCTCACTGGTGCTGCTGGTGTAAACAGTGCCGATAATTCACTTAAGTTTGTGATGAATTTTGTTCGAAAAGTATGCCTAAAATGTACTGGACTGGAAAACAGGACCGCATCAGTGCCGTGCCAAAGCAATTAAAAGTCGTATGCCTGTATGCTATGGGAGGAGCAAGGGGGCAACTGCCTCTGAGATGTCCTAATTAATCGTAAATGAAAGCTGGCTTACTTGAGACAAATCCTAAAATGAAAAAATTTCCCTGTCCAAATCATGATGTTACGACGTTCTGTTTTCACCTCATAGCTGCGAAAAAACTAAGTGGCAGTAGCCTCAGAGGGCGGCTGCCACAGAGGCGCTACGCGAGCTACCAAAAACTGAAAAATAGCATATAAGGTTTCCATTACTTCCTTCAAGGAGGTCCTCAGATGAGGGTTTCCACTCATGACGAATGAAAAATCTCCCTCCAAGATACACCGCTTGAATGCACAACTGCCTATACTCATAGGCGTACGAGGTGGGGGGGGGGGGGGGCGGGGCAGACCCCCACCCCAAAAAAAAAAAAATCCTCGGAGGTCGAAAATTCGGGCAGAAAAGGGACAAAAATTCGGGCAAAAAATAGAAGGTAAGGCAGAGATGAAGTAAAAGGGAAACGATTGTCTTTCTACTGAATTCCCGAATTTTTGTTCAAATGCCCCAGACCTGTGCCAAAATTTTCGCGCTGTAGTAGTTTTGGTACCAGCAGTGTTTTGGCCCTTTGTGCGTCAATGTCGCACAAAAAATTTGACAAGTAGATTCTATGGTGTTATAATTGCCACCTGTGTGCTGAAGTATATCATATTTGTCTGCTTTAATTGCGACATGACTTCGTAGTTCACATGCCTTTATTATAACCTTAGAGCCTCACTACCCTACTTTCATCTTCGTAGTTCACACGCCTTTATTATAAGAGCCTCACTACCCTACTTTCATCTCAAAATTCAAAAAGGAGACTCATTCCGTGCATTACGTCCTCGTCCCTGACCACTTAGGCCTACTCAGTTTATTACTATAAAATGATACTATTGCAACTTCACCCACTACCTTGGGATAAATTGACAAACGCCATTTTAAGTCTAAACTTCATGTAAAGTTATTGTAGTGAGCAGTGAGCTCGAGGTCAAGTTTCCGTAAATCAAAAATATATTTTTATGTAGTAGCGGTAAAATATCTTTTGTTTTTTGGGTTCCTCGTTTGGGCTGAAATTCACTGAAGTATTGCACCATTTGTAGTCTTTCAAATTCCAAAAATTTTCCAAAAGGGAGGGGGCACTCCCTCCTCATCGCCTCCCCTTAAACCCCTCCCCTATGCCACAGATCAGTAGGTGTCGCATCGGGAAAATGTCCTATATAGACAACTTTTTGAGGGGGGGGGGCTGGGGAGTTTATGCACCTGAAAAAAACTGCAACGAAATTTCGGAAAACTTTGGGAAAAATTCGGGCAAAAATTTTCTGCCGCCCCCCCCAAAAAAAAATTGGGAAGGGGCCCGTACGCATATGCCTATAGTGACAAAAGAGCCAATGGTTACCTTTACTAGCTACAGACAAAGGATTGGTACTCTTTTAATTTAGAAGGCATAATCAGTCGCCGAAAACTTTTGTCTCACAAAGTATATCTTATTTCCTCTTCGAGTATCTTACTTGATATGTTGGTTGTGGATTTCTTCAATGTAAACCAAGAGTAACTCTGTACGTAATTTGACAGCCCACTACAAGCATACGGTATTGAAATATGATCCTCAAAATATTCTGAAAATTTTCTTTTAGACCTACGCTACGGCTACGCGCCAAACGACCATGCTAAGGAGAAACCCTTACCTGGTACCAGCTTTGTAAGGATGCCATGCTACAGCCGAAAAGTTCAGTAAATAATTAAAATTTCATATCATGTTATCAGTTTAAAGCTTTACCAAAGTTAACACCATTTTAGATCTAAGAAAACATAGAACCGTAAGCCATTTTTCTCAAAGGGTAGAGGTGTCATTCCTCCTGAGACAATGTTCCCTTCAATTACACCCAGGCTACCAAACTTAGAAAACATCACTTAATGATGATGATTCTTTAATTTTTTAATTCAGTTCAATGCTTTTCCAATATTTTCCAAATTTAGGACCATTTTGCAACAACAACAAGCCAGCTTAAATCAAAACGGCATAAGTTTCTCACAGGGTATAATGTAACCCCTTGTTTAGATGTGGGACCGTGATAGCGCCACCTGCTTTACGGGTAAAATTATATAAAATATCACTAAATGATGAAAAATAATCGTAAAGATAAAACATTTCAAGATTTTCCAAAATGATATCACAATTTTGGACCTAAGCCCATAGGCGAAGCAAGCGGGTGGACTGGGTAGACAATGTCACGGGGCCCCAGGGGTCAAACTACCCGAAACAAGATAAAAAAAATGGGATTTTGAGCAAGTTTTAACATACGTTATGTATGATTTTTTTGTATCAAGTTAAAAACAGCGTCAATATGCAACGGGAAAAAGTATCGCATATAGTTTCATATGTTGTGTACTTGTTTATTTGTAAAATAATATGTGCGTGTATGGTCTTATAGGCCTTATGCTAGGTTTGGGGGCACCTCACTGCTCCTTGTTACTACGCCCTTGCTTCGCCGCGCCTTATTTATATATATATATATATATATATATATATATATATATATATATATATATATAAATATATATATATATATATATATATATATATATATATATATATATATATATATATATATATATATATATATATATATATATATATATATATATATATATATATATATATATATATATATATATATATATATATATATATATATATATATATATATATATATATATATATATATATATATATATATATATATATATATATATATATATATACAATATAGAAAGATAGACTGAGTGATTACTCCATACTAATTCTAATACACACTACGGTCCGTTTCGCCCGAAGGCATCGTCAGGTGTGTGACTGAGGTACAGGTTCTAGCGTTTACCGTAGGCTATGAAGGCAGTCAAGTGGCTGCTCAAATCACAGAAAGGTGACAATCTCTCACTTGTATACAGAGCAGTGGACTTGTTCGACTCTGTTTGCACTTGCGATAAGCTCGGTTCTGCTTTACGTTCAGGATTAGGCTATTTCTTGGCTGCTCTCATGAAGATGACAATCTCTCACTGATAGACATAGCTGGCAGCGTTTGGATGTGTTTGCACCGATAGGAGACCGGGTGATTGAAAGTGTACTATAAAGTTAGGTAAATAATTAGTTGACGTTGCTTTTCGCTGAGATCGTATAAGTGTTTGCTAAGTTCGGTGTCGTTGCGTTTGTGTTCGAGTTTGAAGGAGGATTTGTGGTTGTACGCATCTCTTCTTAAATTCGGTGTCGCAGGCCCCTATGTAAATGTATAAGCCCGGAGACCGGGTGATTGAAAGTGTACTATAAAGTAAATATGTAAATAATTAGAAATAAATAGGAAACGATTGCTTTTCCCTGAGCATCGTATAAAGTGAAAAGAATAAATGAAATCAACCTCAGCGAAAAATTGACCACCTATATATATATATATATATATATATATATATATATATATAGCGCTAGATCGACCTGTCAGGCGAAATCGGTATACCGTCAATACAACCGGAGAAAAAATAAATAATAAAATACATAACATTATATTTCCCCTTTACGTTCTGAGATATACATACACGTTATTTCAATGGCCCGTAACTCCTTAGTGTTAACGGATACATGTACGTAAGTTAGTGTGCAGTGACGTAATTGCATAAGCATTATGTGGGGAATCGGACATGCATGTAGGGTTACGCATTCCTATATAAAACAGTGTGTAAAACGTTCAGGCGAAACGGTTTTTTCGCCTAAAGGTCAAGTTCCCCCAACAGTCGCGTTTTTTCATACGGTTTTTCGCCTAAATCACAAATTATAGAAATATATATATATATATATATATATATGTATATATATATATATATTTATATTTATATATATATATATATATATATCTATTTATATATATATATATATATATATATATATATATATATATATATATATATATAAGTTAAATATACAAAACAAACAATTGGATGCTGGAACCCTGGGTTTCACGCTACGCGATCATCAGCCAACTGCCCAAATAGAACATGTTCAACATGATTTATTCCCCTTTCTGCCTAGTACGGTTCGGTGGCTTGTTTCCATGGCGACAAGTCGAAACGAGCTCTGACTTACTGTTGATGAGGCTTCCTTTCGACAGGGTTATTTCTACCTTTTCTTGTAAGCATAAGTTGCATATACCCCGGAACTGCGTGTGTTTGTGTTGGATCTTTTCATGATCTCCCATTGAATCGAGAAGTTTTGGTCCTTTGCTCTTACATCCCATATGTACTTGGACAGCTCCGTTTCCTTTCGGTATTTAGAAATTTCTCAATAATACGTGATTTACTTGATTTTCTTTTCGTTGTGGGCAACTAATCGGCACGTTAAATAGTAAGTACCGTGTACTATGTTGTACATTTGTAAGAATGCAATGTAGGCTACACGTAAGTCGTTTTTAAGCCCATGTATGAAAAATATGTATACAAGAGAACATTTATGTTGTAACAATACGGAATGGACAAGATTTATTTTACGTTGGGCAACTAATCTGCAAGTTTAAGGTCGTGTGACATGCCACCAGAAAGAGCTGTTTCACTTGTCAGTTAAATGCCTCCAATCAAAGATCCGTTGGAATTATTTCAATATCTTTTACGGCTTTCAAAATATATACCCCTTCAAAGTTTGATGATTTCTGAAGGAACTTGTTGTTTACGCAAAAGTAATGATGTGGACTGTCCCACAGTGTCACAATTTCTTTTGTTAACCCTTTATAAATTATCTTTTAATTACTGATCACAAATTACAGTTTGGTAAGTGATATCAATATTTTTTAAGGAAAGAATTTCATCTTCCGTGCAATAAATCATTCATGGGATAACAATGCTACAAGTACCCTTGAAATTAAGGTTGAAAAAACAAAGGCTAACATGTGCCATATATGATATGTTCATCTTTCGATGTCACATATTTGCATATTTAGCTTATGTTTATTCATGGACAAGGGTGAAATAGAAATTTCTCTGAAAAATAGTCAAAATCTGGTGGATTTTAGTGGGAATTGCGGCTACTGTCTCGATTTTCAATGATGCTTACATGTATCAAATATCCAAAATCATTATCGTGTCACACGACCTTTAAATAATTCGTAATAATGCAATATGTGATATATTTGTAGAATAAAAAGGAGTGCAGTGCACAGTAGTTTGTTTTAATGTGCAAAATATGTAAGCTACAAGGATTCACTCAAAGTCGATCATCTGATCTTCATAAATCACATATCGTATAAATGTAGTTTGGATATTTATTCACAGATTTTTCTTGCAGAATCTGTTCAATCAATATGTGGCCTTACGCTTCTTTTGTTAGATAGTAGAATTATGTACAGGAGTTAACTTAAGCCAAGAACGTGATTCTTAAAGTATCTCGCAATAGTACGCGATATACATTCTCTTCAAGAAACTGAATTGTACCATGTACAAAAGAAATTACGGTATAGGCCTATCATGTAATATGACCATGGAAGTACTTCCATGATATAACTCACTCGACTGATAACATGCACTTTTAGCTGAGCACATGAGCCGAGTTTTACGTATCGCGTAACAATACGACATCGAGCTTTTGTATTATATGACTTTCAATATCTGATTGGTTTAATTTTAGGCTGTGTATCTAATATCAATTAGTCGTGTGTAACCACTGTGTGTTATACAGGTCAGAGACCTGAGAAGACCCATCTCGTAAACAGTGCGTGAAAGCAGGTCAGTGGATGTCTTGAGGCTATGGAAATCTACTGAGTTACATACTATATAAAGTATCAAGAAATCTCTGTCTCGTTATATAAAGAGATCTCCTAACTCTCCACCATGAATGAGAAATTATTTTACGTGTCGTAATATACGTGTCGTAATAATACGACATCGGGCCTTTGTATATCATATGACTTTTATGAGCTAATAAGTTTAATTTTAGGCAGTGTATCTTTTATCGATATGTGATGTAACAATGTGTGTTATACAGGCCTGACAGGTCAGTGGATGCCTTTACTTTTGAAAATATATGAACATACTGTATTAAGTGATTCCTAAAGTATCTCGCAATAATACCCGAAATGCAGTTTCTTCAAGAAATGGAATTGTATCATGTACAAAAGAAATTATATCATATGATATAACTCGACTGATAAGTTGCACTTTTAGCTGAGCACGGAAGCCAAGATGTACGTGTCGTAATAATGCGACATCGGGCTTTTGTACAATATTTGACTTTTAATAGCTAATTTTAGGCAGTGTATCTTTTATCGATTAGTGGTGTGTAAACACGATGTGTTATACAGGTCAGCGACCTTAGGAGACCATCTCGTATCATTACGTGGAAGCAGGTCAGTGGATGTCTTGAGGCTATGAAAATCTATTAAGTTACATATCAAGTATTCAGAAATTTCTATCTCTTTATGTAAAGAGACCTCCTATTTCTCCACCATGAATGAGAAATTTAAGTAATAATGGTACTAATCTGTTATAAGTCGTGTATTATTATGTGTTTACAGAAATAATAATATATGAAATGAAGAAAAACCTCACAATTTGTAGTCTTTGTGCTGTTTTGGGACTGGATAATTCTCAATTAGGGACTAAATGATTCTGTCCCGAAACAAAAAATTCCGTGTTAATAAAAATAAAAGTAAAAAAAATAAACATTGAACACTGACACTGGTAGGCTATGCGTGATGAATAAAAAAGTAAATTGACAAGATGTTTGATATTACATTTGGAGTCGGCTTAATGTCAGATTTTACAAGTCGGCTCATGGCAAATCAGAACAGTTTTTAAACATTCCTACTGTAACCATTGGGATACTAAAATCTTAGAAGGTAGAATGTGGAGAAGCTATAGTTTTCCCATATTATTTGTCCTTATGATTTTTAGCAAGATTTGACCCTTTAATATTATATATGGTAAAATTAACAACTTGTTTTGAAGTATACTTTACCATGAAACATGAGTAAAAACTTGACGTTCAGAACTCTGCCCAGAAGTATGTTCCATTAAAATAAGACAACAATCTTAAGTGCAGATAATGCATAATCTACGAATCGAAAATCGATAGGTTCCACATGATCTGACTCCGTAGAAAGAAGTGCATTGAAACGATTATAAACGACCTTTTGAATTGTTTCTTATTTAAATTTGAATTGTCGACTCGTGGGACAATATATTTAGATAGTAGCCTCAAATTAGTCATGATGACCATTTTGCTGCCAAAATATTAGACCGTGACATGCACTGCTCCAATTGAGATGTCCTATATTTCATATTAATTGAAAGAGTACCGTTCACATCATGCCTTGTTGTTTTTCTTACATCATATTGAAGTTCTTGGATTGCTTCCTGCGTTTTATACACTGTTTGGTTATGGAATTTTTATTATTAATATACATGTGATAAAGGCAAGTAATTACACTGAATAAAAAGTTCAACTCAATGCACCTTCACAAGTACTAAAACTTAAAACACCACTTTCCGTTCTTTCAAAAAATTTAATCAATTTCGTAATTTTTTCGTCCCAGTGCGCCCTTCATGAGGGGTGCATTGGGACAACCAACATGGTACATTGGGACAATCATGGCAGGAGCGTAGGCTGGTCTGAACCTGGGTGGGTGCGACATTTGACAAGATGGAACTCAATTCCAAAAAGCCTGCACAAGTCGTATAAGCGGCAGAACAATGTCACCACAGTCAACCCCCAAGTCTGCGTAAATTGCACTTTTTTCATATGCCCTAGGGTTTCTTTACAGGAGTGGGATCCTTCTTTTGTTACTTCATAAATGGGCCATCCTAAGGGATGTTCCTTCCCTTGGAGAAAGTTTTGTTGATTTAAGGTTGCTTAGATGCAAAATGGTGCCACCTTGAGATAATTTTGGAACTGATCATATAAGCCTATGCCTGAAAAATGTCAATAATTTAGTGGATTCTAATTCTTGGTTAAGTGAAAGAGACCATGTTGTCTAAGAGAACGATACGTTTTTAACAAATCTCCTGAAACCCCCATTCTACCTTAACAGTGGTCATGAGAAGGAGCGTAAGATGTGGCAAATGCGCACGGGTGCGCAAATGTTTCATTAATTTAGATTTCCATGACAAAAGCCACATTCAGGCTCTGCATTGAAACGCTTTCAACAGTGCGTCACAAACCTATATATGCTACTCAAAAAGCCAGTCTTTTACCTGGTAATTCGTAAATAGCTTTTAATTTTTGCTGATTTGCTCCGAAAGTTGCCATCGAAAGATATTGCTAATAAAAACAACATTAAGTAATGTTTGAAGAGCGCGGAATCCGCGAAAATTTTGATAGTTTGCTAAAGATTTGCAACTATTATAATAGTTCGAGAACCATTTGTGATAAAAACAGGTTACAACAGATGCAACTCTCATTAGAAAATACACGTCACCCTCCCCCGTACAGAAATCTTAAACGCCTTTTGAGGAGTCGTTTTAAGTTTTCATAATTTTTTCTACAAACTGAACGTAGGGTTAAGACATACTTGTTTCAACTGGCATTTATTTAACTTTTCTTGTTTTGATTATATTATGTAGGCCCTATTCATGTTTTTGTTTCTTGTCTGTGCGCTTTAGAGCTTTTTGGTTTTAGCGCATGTGCATGTTGATTATTATTTATAGGGGCACGTACTTGCTCTAAAGCCCTGTTTCGGCGCCACTGATTGATAGTATGATTGATTTTGTCCTCACATTGGGTTCCGACACTAGAAAAGTTCATGTCTCCTTCTAGAACGTGACACATAACAATAAAAAAGTAAAAATTTTATCAGACTTATGTGTACGGGCGACAAACTTGCAAGAAGTCTCCAAATGCCTTTTATTAATTAATGTGTTGTCCATGTATTCCGCGGGAAAAATTTCCCCTTATAAAACTGTGACTGCCAAATTTGACCGTAAGACTGTAAGATATAGTCCAATAAAATAGTGACAATACAATTTCAAGGAGCTTACTTGGGGAACCTGGGAGAGGCGATTTCCGGCTATCTAGGGGGTATTTTTATTGTAAAATTTTCTGGTACACGCCGCGCCAACTGATGGTGACGCTCCTCTTAGATAGTCTTCCCAGCAATTCTCAGCCCCCTGCCTCAAAATCCTGGTTGTGCCGCTGCATGTGACGTTAGTGCATCTCCTTACCTTACTTTACTATGTCCATATCGGCATTTCAGTTCCAAAAAGCTTTCAGCAACGTCCGTCGCAGCTGAAGGGTGCATAATCCTTATACAAATGCCCAATGGGGCGATATTCCTCCTATCCGACGGTGCCAAAATAGGTTGGGATTACTGTAGGTATTAGGTTCGGAGGACCGTAACATCGTCACAGCTCACTGAACCCCAGAAAGTTAGTGTTCACAACCTATTTTGGCACCGTCACCCTCTATATATATCATTGCTTATTCAATCTCAATTTAAGTATAACGCATTCTTGTCGTTGCGCATGAGAAAGCTGTCAGATAAATCTATATTAGCCGACTTGTATTCGTCTCCTTGCATATAGGCACATGTGTGCTGGGTGTGGGTGAAGAGAGCGGTCAGGGAGTAACACCGGTAGTCTTGTTGAGCTTCTTTTTTCGCCTAATGTTTTTTTTTAATTTTGAGCAGGAACCAGCCGGTGCGGGGAGGTGCGTCCGTACCCCCCGCACCCCTACCCCCAGCCTACGCCCCTGCATGGAGAAACAAATGATAAGTCCCCTCTACACGAAATCACGAAAAGGTTGACCATTCTCTAGCCTAACCAACATTTGGCCATATTTCACATTGGTTCTGAATGGAAAATAGCATACAACTACGTTCAATGGCCTAAAATTTTGTAGTCCACATTTTCCGTATCTCTGTCACCCAGCCTACACTGAAAACAACAATGAAATGGGTCTTTCATGTAAGCTCTAAGAGAGCATTAAATATTACAAACTAAAGAAGTTGAGCTGTTACTGGGTGTTTTATCAAAATTATTGCAATTATAAAGCATAATTTAGCCTACCACAGTAACTTCAATGCAACTACAGCTTCTTAAATGAGTCAATGTGATGCAAATTGACGACTTGCGCAGTTGTAACATTTTGCCGAGACACTAACAACCGCGCAAGTCGTCCATTTGCATCAACGTGACGCATTGAGAAAATTCAGCATCTCGTCAAAACGTCATCTTTCTGAATTTTGTCATTTTGATGAGATACTAACAACTGTGCATCTCGTCAAATTGCAGAAAGATGTTGATTTGACGAGATTCAGCATCCCGTCAAAACGTCAGTTTTCTAAATTTTGAAACAGTGCCATGGCGTCAACTCGTCAGTTTGCACATGTTTGTCATTTCCTCAAGTAAACCGGGCCGTAAAACTCCATCTAACTAACTAACTAACTAACTAACTAACTAACTAACTCAAGTCGGCAGCTCATCAATGCAATGTCACGTCTGCGCTTCCGTAAGAAAGTCTTCAGAGCGTTCTAGCAGTTTTAACTGCGGTCCGGGTTTTTCAATGGACTCAGCAGCAAATCCATTGATGTAGATCCAGTGTGGTGGGGCTGTAAGATTTAAGGGGACATTTTATAACTGTAAAAAGAGTTAAATAAAACACTTCTTACACCCTAGTGACCGTTGCTCTACTCCCGAGCGCCGTAGACGGCAAGCTTGCATGCGTGCAAAAGGTACGCTTACCGTCAGCACATATAATAGTTTGTTAGAGGAGTTATTCAACGTATGGTCACGGTGTCACAGGTCGTATTTCAGAGAAAAAGCAGAGCAATCAGGACTATAAACTTGAAAACTCATGTTCACCACTATAACCACCAAAAAGTAGCCAAAATATTTATAGTGCAAAACAGATAGCGCCAGACGTCATTTACTAGACCTATTACTCATTCTGAAATCTTAACCTGATTTAATCATGTTGCACTGTCAGTAGCGTAGCCAATGTGGACGGGGGGGGGGGGCTTCATTTAAAATTCAATTACATCAGTCCTTCTCTAATGCACTAAAAGTGTTTACCATAATCAAACCTAAAGTTTTCTTCTGCTGTGCAAAATATGGCCTTGGCTGACTGACAGTGCAACTAAACCCCGTCCTTGAGTGGCTATGTACACGGTCACTTTTTAAAGATCTCAATTTCCGTACCGTATGTTCAAAACATGCCGAGATTTCAGGACCACCGGGGAGCCGAGTTGTACACACTGTTAGCTACGTGAAAACGAAGAATTTGTCTTTTTCTTTGAAAAAACCGCCAGTGCTCTCTCCTTGGTTTTTGATTGGCTATTTTTGCTACATCTCAATCCGAACTTCCGTACATTTCAGTGTGGATCTTTCCACGTACAAATTGTGCGGCTTCTTCGGCTCACCAGGGATTCGAGTGCCCTCGCATTCTGCACTAATAGATTGTGCAGATTTTTCTCAAAAGAAAGAAAAAGTCTTGGTTTCCCATCTAAGTCTCTCCTCGAGGGAATACTTCCCCGCCTGAAAGGTGTGTGTCTTAGGCTATCTGAGACCCAAGGGAAGATTCTCTTTTCTCTGGAAAAGAGGACAATACTGTAATAGACGAGTGATTCTTGGAGACTCGGGAGAAAACACCCCTTAAAAACCAAGAAAGACGGCCATTTATTTCTGCATATCTGCAAGAGGCTTAACTACCGACTAACCTGCAGGTTTACCTCCATGAAAATTCCCATCATGAAAAAATGACATGCAGTCCAAGAACTGCAGGGGGAGCAAAACAACCCTCAAAAGGGCAGTTACCACTTTCTCGGGTGCGAAGACATCCACTCTAAGGCGTCAGCCCAAGTTAGTGCTCACTACGAGGTCAGTCTTTTCCTTCCATGAGGAGTTCCAAACCACTTGGAATGGAATCTTCTCTGGGGCTAAGGCGGATCCTCTGGGCACGTGGAGTAATGAAACTGGCAAACACACCCTGTTTGGGAAATAAGCGGAACCTAGCAGAGAAGGAAGCGAGAGCTTAATACGTCCGCTTTCCGGGCGGGTCAGATGGAAACCGGCTGTTCAGAAAACTGCCTACGTCAACCTCCACAAAGGAGGGTTCGAGGTTACAAAAGGGAAAAAGCCATTTTTTCAAAATTATAGGGGCCAGTGCTTAAAAAGCACGACTAAACTGTCCCCTTAAAGGTCCCCTACCTGCCCACCAAAGAGTGGCGCCAACTCCTGGTCAAACATACCAAGAATCATCTGATTAAACAATAAGATGATTTGACAGGTTCCTCGTCCTTTGACTCTCATCTGTTTTCTATACTGATCATCTCTGGCCAAACCCAATGGTTTTGAAGGTAAATGTTGACTCTTAAAGAGTCTTTCTGTACGTGCCCCAAGAGGCTTACTTACGTACAACTTAACGGCTATATAACTTTTGAAAAAAGCGAATCTTAAGCCCATCCGAATACTACTACGGAGTAGAGTAAATACTCCCCTACACCACAAGGTATCATACGCGACACCCCAAGAAAGGGAATTCTGATCACACATATCAGAAACATCTAATTGCAAATTGATACCTTTCATTAAAAATGAACTATTTCAAAATTAGGAAAAGTAGACTAACTCAAGGATGAATTATTTGAAGCAGGGGCGCAAAGCCCGCGTTTTATGAGCAGGTTTCTCAAGGCAAATTTGTAAGTTAAACTTATTGGTCTTACAACAACAGAGCCACCCATCATGGTCGCCTCTTAACATTGCTGCCTTACAACCTCCTCTAACCGACAGGGTGCAAAGTTTGAAAACGAGTAAACCCTGAACGCTGATTCTTTTTCTTTGACCTGAAAAGGTTGCAATTTGCTTCAATAATCGCCTTTTCTTTTGACGGATTTTGCGGCTTCTTTATGATTTCATATCTCGTTTACACAAAACCGAGATTAAGGATGCCTCCATCATTGAAAGATGAGGTCTCTTAGAAGACCTTTTACCTGTTAGGTTTCTCTGGAAAAAACCTGACTTAGCAATACACAAAAACGTATTGCGGTCTTTTCGTACTCCCAAAAGTACTAAGATACTTAACCAGTTTGTCCCTTCACGACACCGGCTCTTACCTCAAACGTCACTTCCTTTCCAAAGCAAAAGTTTTAAGGAACATTTTAGCGGCACATAGGCACCGTTCCAACAGTTTACACTGTCAATATTTGTTGCAGCTATTTGCAGATTGAAGTTTTTTTCTTAATGTTTTTTTCTTAATATTTAGTTTTGTTTTGTTAAATATTTGTTGTTATTTTTTCACTTAGGCCTATGTTCTAAACTTTTTTGTATTTTGTTTTATCACTTTTCTTTTACTTTAGTTTACTTTGTTTTCTTTATTTCTACTTTATTTTTTCCTAGTTTTTTTTTTTCCTAGTTTTTTCTCTCTGTAATTCTGCAAACTTTTATTACAGTGTATCTCAAAAAGTTTTAGTGCCTCCCCGCTAATAATGTTCATTGGCTACACTAAAAGTGTATGGTAGCTCTGCTAACCCGTAGTCTTTGGAACCTCTTGTGCACTAATTTCCGACCAGGCTCCAAAACGTAACTTCCGTCCTGTGTAACTCTGCTCCTTCCTGATTGGTCGCCTTCTTGCAACCTTGGAAATTCAAAATCAGAGCAAAACACAAACAGGATGCGCACGCTGCCCTTCTGTGATTGGCACGTGATGCGGGAAGTTGTTTTTACTTTGGCCACAAAGGCCTATTATAAGCCTATAGCCATGCTGTCTGCCCTCAGTTCTGAGCTAGCCTTTCAAAGAATAGGTCTCTCAAGAACTCTCAAAGGGTTAAACCCACAGCACTCTTAAAAAGAGATAAAATTAGCCAGCACATAACTTGTGTACAAGTTTCTTCGGTAATCCTGTTCATTTTGCTAAAAGCATTATCTGTCCTAAAAAAGTTAAATTCGAGAAACAGGATACTGAATCAAGAATTCCTTCCACTAAAAGTAGGAAGACTTCCCGAGCTCTCAAAAGGGGAGAAACTTTGTGCAAAGTCTCAGAAGTGTCGATTTAAGTGTACAGCCTTAAAAGGCGAAGTTAAAACTGCCAGCTATTGTCTGAAGGCGGAACAAACCGAGCACTTCATCAACAACCTCTCCGACAGATCTCTATCGGATAAAAATATATATTATAAAATAGCTCTAGGAAGGGGTGACAGTTTATAGCTATACCCCGTCCTGCAATCAGAATGTCAAGCCTCATAGTCCTCAAAGGACCATTTCAAGTAAATCAATGAGGATACGATATACTCTGTATAAAAACCAAAGAGCTAAAAGAAAACCTGCAGTGCTAAGACACTGGCACTTAATATCGGAAAAATCCGAATCTGTGTCAAATTTTCCGACACCACCGGTCATAGCCCTTGAGAGGGCACCCAAACTCAACAGTACCTAGTTACTTCTAGGTTCAAATTAAATGACGGTGAATTGGAAACAAATCACGAGGAGAATGAAGATTGCTCCCTCGATTCTCTCATCGAGGCGCTCTGAAAGAGCAAATATTCTATCGAATTAAGACCAGGACAAACTAAAAAGTCCAACTACTGATGAAGCTCAACATCTAAAAAACAAGAGCAGAAACATGTCTAGTTAAAGGTTTTAGCAACCTAACAGAGCAGTACTTCAAAGTATCTGCGGTCTTCAATCCCACCCACAGCACAAAGATGCTACCTGTCTAATTACAAGACAGAATAGTCGTTAAGAACGCATAAAAATTCAAAAATTGAAACAAGGGACTGCATACGTAGTATCAGATAATGCCACCGCCTACCTATTTTAATTAATTATTTGAGTTCTGAGCTAGCCTTTCAAAGAATAGGTCTCTCAAGAACTCTCAAAGGGTTAAACCCACAGCACTCTTAAAAAGAGATAAAATTAGCCAGCACATAACTTGTGTACAAGTTTCTTCGGTAATCCTGTTCATTTTGCTAAAAGCATTATCTGTCCTAAAAAAGTTAAATTCGAGAAACAGGATACTGAATCAAGAATTCCTTCCACTAAAAGTAGGAAGACTTCCCGAGCTCTCAAAAGGGGAGAAACTTTGTGCAAAGTCTCAGAAGTGTCGATTTAAGTGTACAGCCTTAAAAGGCGAAGTTAAAACTGCCAGCTATTGTCTGAAGGCGGAACAAACCGAGCACTTCATCAACAACCTCTCCGACAGATCTCTATCGGATAAAAATATATATTATAAAATAGCTCTAGGAAGGGGTGACAGTTTATAGCTATACCCCGTCCTGCAATCAGAATGTCAAGCCTCATAGTCCTCAAAGGACCATTTCAAGTAAATCAATGAGGATACGATATACTCTGTATAAAAACCAAAGAGCTAAAAGAAAACCTGCAGTGCTAAGACACTGGCACTTAATATCGGAAAAATCCGAATCTGTGTCAAATTTTCCGACACCACCGGTCATAGCCCTTGAGAGGGCACCCAAACTCAACAGTACCTAGTTACTTCTAGGTTCAAATTAAATGACGGTGAATTGGAAACAAATCACGAGGAGAATGAAGATTGCTCCCTCGATTCTCTCATCGAGGCGCTCTGAAAGAGCAAATATTCTATCGAATTAAGACCAGGACAAACTAAAAAGTCCAACTACTGATGAAGCTCAACATCTAAAAAACAAGAGCAGAAACATGTCTAGTTAAAGGTTTTAGCAACCTAACAGAGCAGTACTTCAAAGTATCTGCGGTCTTCAATCCCACCCACAGCACAAAGATGCTACCTGTCTAATTACAAGACAGAATAGTCGTTGAGAACGCATAAAAATTCAAAAATTGAAACAAGGGACTGCATACGTAGTATCAGATAATGCCACCGCCTACCTATTTTAATTAATGGAAAAATCTTGGGGGAAATTTTGAAAGTGAACATATTGTGAAATTTGCGCATGATCCCGTAAAATTTAAATTTCGCAACCAGTACACTTTACTTATCGGCGTGTACATCTCGCTTCCCTCTCGATAACCGATTAACCGTTGACATCTGGGAAAATTTTGATCCACTTTTGGCCAAATCTGGTGAAACCCAGTTGTAAATTCGGAAAAATCCCAGACACCGAGTGACAACACTGGAATATTTTATCTGGTTCGTCTGCGTCGGGCCGCACACAGTCGGGATCGACTTCGGAGCCACACACTCCAGTTAGTGCGTTGGAGATAAAATCGTTGGAATGGTGGCCTAAATCTCGAGTTTACAACGGACACAACTTTGATATGAAGACGGGATTACCCTGCTTACTCCTATCTCAATAGAACACACAGATCCATCAAGTGCTCCAGAGGCATATGGGGTAATGAACCAAACAAGGAGATTGGGGTTCATTCTTCTTTTAAGAATTTAGGAAGACATACTCGGTTCTACTAATTTGCTTTGTCAAAATACTCACAGTCAAACTCAGTTGATATCACAACTGCATCTACAATGATTAAGTCCACAACCACAGACTTAACCGATTAAAGAGCAACAGAAAATTTCCAGTCTATCTTGGAATTAGCTAATGTTAAAGCTGAGAAGGAGAATGTAAACAAAGATTTCAGCAAGTGAGAATGAGAAGGAGAAAGGTTAGACCTAGCGAACTGGCCCAGGATGAGACAATCAACAGTTCGGAAAAGAAATTTAAAACGAATGTCTTCTTTGCAATTTTTGACAATCTCCTGGGTCAAATTGGTAACCGGTTCAAAGATTTTCTATTGTATGCAACCTATTTTACTTGTCTTTTGCCAAATCATCTTGAAAGTTATGACAGTTTCAACAAACTTGCAAACATATATGCTAAATACGATGATGTTAATACCACTCAGCTGAATACAAGCACTGAGTACTCTACTTTTGTGAAAGAAATAGATGCACAAAACTTGTTGAGTGACAGTACCAGACAAGAAATTTTACATTTCATTAAAAAGCAACGCTTGGACAGTGCTCATCCCAATGTCTCGATTTTGTATAGATTTTTAGGAACACTGACAGTTTCTAGTGAAACTGCAGAACGCTCATGTAAGCAAGCTTAATATGATTAAATTGTATTTAACATCTACAGTGGGAGAAAAACGGCTTTCCGTTCTATCCATCATAAATATTGAAAGAGACCTTGCAGTTTTAAAAATGTAATTGATACATTTAGCACTATAAAAAAGGGCAAATGGAGTTTCTAAAAAGTTCCCGTTAGCAGCTGTGTGGTTTGTTCATTTCAGTGTTTTAATATGTTTCATGTTACGTGTATGTGGATTTGTTTTATATAGTAACCACTATGAAGTCAATTGCATTCAATGTATTTAATTTAAGGCATGGGGCCTTAAATCCACTAAAAATGTTTTTCAAAGTTTGGTCATGACTGACGAAGACCGTGACAGTCACACGGAATATGGTATTTGGTCTCTGTCTCAGGTCTCAGTGATGGCTAGGCTTGGATGCCAGGATAAAGGAATCAAGAGAGAGATTGAAAAGGGGGAGGGGGGCTGGTAGAGATTTGGACTTTTCAGATATTTTCAAGGAACATGAACAGAGGCTACACTAATATAAACTTTTCGGATTTATAATGATTTTTTCGATTACACAGTAACCGTTTCAATCTTCCTTGGATCAGTGGATCATTTTTGATTCCTTGCCGAAGGCAGGCAAGGAATCTATGCGATGGTGATGTCGTGTGTATGTGTGTGTGTGTATGTATTTGTGTATGTGTGTTTGTGACGCTCCTTGTAATCGCGATATCTTGAGATAGGAATGACTGACACTTTTCAAATTTGGTATATGTATTTGCCATGGTTGGAGGAAGATCCCAATTGTTTTTGGTGGAGGTCAAAGGTCATTTGAGGTCACCAGAGGTCAAAGACCGAAAACCTTGAAATCGTGATAACTTGAGATAGGAATGACCGACACTTTTCATATTTGGGTATAGATTTGCCATGTTGAGAGAAAGAACCCTATTGTTTTTGGTGGAGGTCAAAGCTCATAATAAGTCACCAGGAGTCAAAGAGGGTCTAAAACCTTTTGATCGCGATATCTTGAAATAGAAATGACTGACACTTTTCATATTAGGTATATAGATTTGGAATGTTGAGAGGAAGAACCTTATTGATTTTGGTGGAGGTGAGGTCAAAGGTCATTTGAGGTCACCAGAGATCAAAGACCGAAAACCTTGTAATCGCGATATCTTAAGATGGGAATGACCGACACTTTTCATATTTGGTATATAGACTTGCCATGTTAAGAAAAAGAACCCTATTGTTTTTGGTGGAGGTCAAAGGTCATTTGAGGTCACCAGAGATCAAACAGTTAAAAGCTCATAAGAACTATATCTCAAGCAGGATAACTGCAAGGAATCTCATACTTAGCATGTAGATCGCCCTCATTGAGTAGATGATCACTTTTGTTTTTGGTGGAGGTCAAAGGTCACTTGGGGTCACCGGAGATCAAACAGTTGAAACCACGTAAACACTATATCTCAAGCAGGATAACTGCAACGGATCTCATACCTAGCATGTAGATTGCCCATATGGAGTAGATGATCCCTATAGTTTTTGGTGGAGATCAAGGTCATTTGGGGTCACCAGAGATCAAACAGTCAAGGCCTCGTAAACACTATATCTCGGGCAGCATTACTGCAAAGGATCTCATACTTAGCATGTAGATTGCCCATATTGATTAGATGATCCCTATTGTTTTTGGTGCAGGTCAAAGGTCATTTGGGGTCACCAGAGGCCAAACAGTCAAAACCTCGTAAACACTATATCTCAAGTAGGGTAACTTTGAGCAATCTCAAACTTGGCATGCAGAATGCCCATATTGAGTAGATGATCCCTATTGTTTTTGGGTGGAGGTCAAAGGTCACTTGGGATCACCAGAGGTCAAATGGTCATAATCATGCCTGTCATGTGGGTAATTAATGCTTAATATATATATATATATATATATATATATATACATAAGTGAAAGTTCCACGTGTTGGAAACATACAAATAAACAAACAACAGCAAACACTGGTAACGTCTTTTGTTCCAACATAATATAATGCAATATACAAAATATACACTAATTTTCGAACCCCTGGTCCTTCCTCAGGTGTTAGAGCACAGTGACTGTTAACTACTTATAGAAATGAAAGTTAGAAAGAAAGCCCAAATCTCTGTTTAACCCGTGATGATGGGAACCAGCCTTTAGGATTAGTTGCGCTGCAGTTAAGACTCTTTTGTTGTGCTGCGTCATGTTGCCATGCATTTCAGAGCATTTCAATCTGCCTGACCACAGTCTTAACTGCCTTCAGTTCGCAATTATCTATGCATTATCCGTCGTCCTGAAGAGTAAAAAGAAAATGAGGGGGGGGGGGGGGACTTTCATAAAAAATTGTTGAACAGGTAACTTAAATTTGATCTAGTTAATAAATTTTTATTTTGTCTGTATCACTGATTTTCAACCGTTTCACTGTTAAGGTCGAATAGGGATGAAGGGCTCAAGACGAGGGCCACATATGAATAAAAACAAAATCTAAACGCCAACTTAATTGGCGCCAGGAAGAAAAAAGGCTTGTTTCCAAGCGCCAGTTTGGTTTCAGGATTGAGTACTCTTGAGGCAGTGAGTCTGAGAAGAGATACAAGTCAAATGGAGGAAAATTTGGAATATTTCCGAACTAATTAAAGACAGTAGAATAAATACTCAAACCACCTTTAATTGGTGTCCGATACACACGGATATACCACAGAGGGTAGAATTGAATCATTAATATGGTAAAAGTATAACTCGCACGAAAGATCGAATGCTTTGACGATGCAGGTGATTTGTTGGTGACGGAGATGGTAGAATAGATATTTCTAACAATAATTCCAATTAAACTGTCCCACAAAACGAATTATGAGACTACCACCCAAAATGCATTCCCGTGAAGCTCGCCGACGAGCCCAGAATGGGCCTTTAAAGACGTCTTCGTGATGCTTTACTTCATTTAATTGTGCATAAGTGTCCTATTGGAGTTCCCTCCTTGGTTTCTTTTATCTCACCCATCTCTCTGTTTTTAATTGGTGAATTTTTTCGACCTAGTGCTTATGAGGGTTCTATTAATGTCATGGACGCTACTCATGTTGGCCACTGAGAGAGCACAACACGTAGGGTGTGTTTAGAAATGTAACTCTTACTTGCTTTTTGCTTAATTTAACTGACACTGTGAAAGGGCTTGATGAATCATGGCTAGGACGATGATATTTTCATCGTTTCATTAAACAATAGATAGGAAAATACCGTCTGCGAAAAAGATGTTTTGGTCGTATGGATTCCTCACTCGCCTCTCCTTTCTTTTCATGACAGCTGTAAAGATATCTAGAAGACACAAAATGAAATAGCATGAGATTTTATTCCCCAACTCTCATTGTTTTTTCGTCACATTTGTTCTTTATATTGTGAAATAAAAATTTAGGCCAGCACGAGGAAAGCTCGAAGGATGATTTTTAGAATTATGGGAGCAGACAATAAGGCTTAAACCCAAAAGTGTTATTCAGTTTAAAGGACATATATTTCAGGCACATGTCATCACTGGAGATATGTTTAAAAATTAAGTAGTCTGTAGTGCCATTCGGAGAAATACTTTCGGGTAGGATGTAACAGCATGCCTGCACTGGGTACATGAATTTGTGGGCAAACTACATGCATCCCAACACTAATGTGCATATTTCACAATAATGGACATTTGAACTCAAGTGTTAGACACAAAGTGATACTGACTTCAGTGCTTTAGAAAGTGAGAATATTAGATGAATGTTTAATGTTTTGGGACATCAAAATAAAGGATTCCTCTCGCTCAGTTTTAAAAGGCATGTTCGTTGTTGCCCTTGAGAAATAAAAGCTTACGCAACTTATCATATCCTGTGTCACAACCTGCTGGTTAACAGTATCACATTTCGTCATCAGGGTTCTATCTCTGATCATTTTCAATGAGATCATGATATTCTGATAAGGACATGTCTATGCTGAGCTAAGGGTGAATGTCGAAAACTACCCAGCCAAGCGGACTCCGCTGATAACAAAATTTGGCCCGCCCGACGACGGTCCGCTGTCGGCCACTCCGGCGGTCCGGTAGAGATTTGTCCGGTGGCACACCAGCGTTCATCCGATAGCGGCGACGCTGATTGGTTTAAAGTCTGTATGACGCCATGCAAGTTTACATCCAACCAGCTTGTCCTCCGACGACCCTCCGTTGGTCATTTGGCCACCGGCGGACCGCTAAATTTTGCTATCGGGGTCGGTTTGCTCTGCTCCTCAGCTTCCCAAACCACCGTGACTGAACAATGAATATGCCGCACAACCTGCTACGTAGTCAAGTCGAAGAAAAACTAATCTGCAACCAAATACTAAAAGTGTGACAGCAGTCTCGATCTCTTTTAGGTGAACATAGAAATATTTCATAGTGGAATATGCATTACTGTGTGGTATGAGGAAAAAAAAACACTGCGATTTTTAAACGATACTGAATCGGTTTTCACTAAATTGATTTTTCAATTAATGCGATTTTTGCAATTCTCCCTCCGGCATTGCTGAAAGTTTAGAGTTTTCTATCTCATCTTAGGAATGTCCTGTAAAGATGGCAGTTAGACCATCTGAAGTCATGTTGTAAGCTTTGCGACATATATGTTTGGAATTTGTGACTTTAGGTATACTTTAAGAGCTGACTGAAATCACAATTAAGAGTTACCAAGTAACAACAGTTTGTTCTTTCGTTTTGGCATGAAGGATCGAGGACTTGAATGGATACAGTCGTACTTGACTGACAGAACACAAAGGGTAACTGTTGGTGGTATTGAATCTAATCCCATCAAATTGGATATTGGTGTCCCCCAGGATTCCTTATTGCAGGGTCCTCTTCTATTTACATTGTACACTGCATCCCTCGCTGATGTCATTAGACAATTCAATGTGGGATACCCTTTTTACGCAAATGACAATTGTACACTGCTTTGAACGGTTCTAACATGCGGGATCACATTTTAACTTTAGAAGCCTGCATTAAGGATGTTAAACGGTGGATGACTTCAAGTTTCTTGAAATGAAATTATGACAAAACTGAATTTTTTTAATTGGTTGTAGGTATAACATCAGAAGAACATCATCTTTATCTTTATATGTCAATGACATTACTATATTTAATTCTTCTAAGGTAAAAAAAAACGTAGGTGCAATATTTGATTCTGAAATGTCCATGGAAAAGTTTGTTACGTCTAAATGTCAAAAAGCACTCTATCATCTTCGATCCATTGCTCAGATTCGTCATTTTCTTGATGAGGATGCTACTAGAACTCTTATTCAGGCTTTTGTGATATCTAAATCAGATTACGCAATCTCCCTCCTAATTGGTGTAACCAAATTACATATAAGACGCCTTCAATTGATCCAAAATTCGGCGGCTACGCTTATTTTTGTTCCCATTTTAGAGATCATATCATACCCATTTTGCATTAATTACATTGGTTGCCTGTTGAATACGGTGTGCATGTTAAGGTAGTACTGTTCTGTTTTGTCCTAAAATGGGCATGGCACGGCCAAACAACTTTTGTGTATTGCAAAAAAATACCATCTCACACACAATTAAAACCGGCGCAGTTTGAGCATTTGAAGAGAAAAGTCCAAAAATCCAATTTTAAAAAACGCCGCAACAGGTTACCTGACTTTTATGACTTATGGACGGCGATCCTGGGGGGATGGGGGGAGGTACATCCCCACATGAAATTGGTTGGGGGATACTGTACACCATATCCCCCCCAATGACATCGACCCGACATATTCGGAAATCAGAATACTTAACCTAGACTTTTTACAATAGGCCTGTTTATTTTTTAGGAACTTTTTGACACTTGTCGAAGTATCACGTTGCAAAGCCTGGAAAAGGCCTTTTCCCAGCGATCTGGTGGTACTTTTTGCCAAAATTTTCTACGCTCCGAGCCAACATGTTGGCGCTCCGTTTAGATACTGCTACTGACTATATCCGGAAATCAGAACGCTTTTTCTAGACATTTTGAAAAAGGCCTACTTATTTTTTAATGAGAAAACTTTTGACAATTGTCAAAGTATCATGTTAAAAAGCCTAGAAAGGGCCTTTTTTTTCAGTTATCTGGTGGTATCTTTTGCCAGAATTTTCTACGCTCCGCGCCAACTGATGGTGGCGCTGCGCTTAGGTAGTGCCACTGACTAGATCCCGAAATCAGAACATTTTCAATTAGCTTTTCTCGACATTTGAAAAAAAAAGACCTATTTATTATTTTTTAGAGAAAACTTTTGACAGTTGTCAAATTATCACGTCGCAAAAGCCTAGAAAGGGCCTTTTTTCAATGATCTGGTGATATTTTTGCCAAAATATTCTGCGCTCCGCGCCAACTGATGGTGGTGCTCCGCTAAGATAGTGCCTAAGAGTATTTATTAACTAGAGACTAAGGTCTAATAGGCCCACATGCCCTGTACAAAATTTCGGCCAATTTGAAAGCAAGAGCAAGGTACACAGTGGTTTAGTCTCCGACGATCAGGCGTTGCACTGTGGCGACAACATTTGGCGATTTTCGAAACATCAGAAGAGGTGTAATTTCCCTCGCAATTCCCGAAGAGTAAACGAAAATCAATACTTTTGTTGCTTTAAGAACATCATTTTACCAGGGAGCTGCTATTTAGAAGGAGACACATCGGAAACTTTAATTTATGGTAATCTGATTAGATCCACCCATCGTTTGCATAGTTTCAATTCATGAGTGATTAGTAGAGCTTAGGGTCCCCAATTCTTTTGTCTGATCCTTTTCAATCGATACATGATTCCGGAGTAAACTTTATATACACCTATTCAAACCGTACGAATAAGATTAGGGGGACAGTGCTTTGATCCAAGGGTTCTTACCGACAGTCAAGTAAGAAACACTTTCTAATAAATCAAAACGACTGCTAATTCCCAATGAGTCTGAAAGACTAACAAATAAGAATAGAGTCTTACACTGGCACAATGCGGAAAGGACTGAAGATTGGTGCAAGACTATAATTTGTTTTAAGATGACATTAATTTCGCAAACTTTCGCAATTTCCGAATGATAAATGCATGATCAACATGTTACATGAAATTTTACTAGCCAATTGTGATGAGCGTTGGATCGCGTTGGGAGCTGAAAATTAATTTTCAAGGAAAGCGACTGGCAATAGGCTAAAGTATTGATGGGCCTGTATCCTCACCCTTTCATGCACACAAAAAAAAAAATGGTTCTGTCGTCACTGCAGTTTTTGAACAACTATTCTCGCGCCGCTACAAACTTCTTTATATGCTTCGCGTAGTTAAAATGTAACAGGGAGAACGCTTTTGTAAAATTACAAACTACTTGACTCTAGTTCTGCCGTCTGGCTTGACCAGCGCTCATTTATAACAAAATCCACAATGTTCCCATACGCTAAAGAAAAACGTTTGTACGCAAAATCTGGGTGGAAAAAAATATTACAGCTCCCATACAACTACATTCCCGCGGCACGTGACCCTCTAGTGTGCTGCAATTTGACGGCCGCGTGTCTTTACATAGACATGCGTCTTCCAGCTAAAGCTTAGGATTTCTCTGCTGCTGATAAAACAAAAAGCCTACGCGTACGATATAATTGTAAAGAAGTGCTCACAAGCAGTTTAAAAATAATCTTACTAAACTACGCCTATCGGGGCTGAGTTCTCAAAAAAATTATTTTGGTCTGAGGGTTATGTAACAACATGATTTTGACATACATACAAGGGTGCAGGGAAACCGAGAAATCTCCACTCCCCCTTATTAGTTTCGCAAGTTATTACCAGTGTCAATGAATTGTATGGCTGTGTTGTAAGGATAGTGTGCAGAAAACCAATATTCATAGTTATAGTAAAAAGGTTTGACATTGGAAATAGAGAATGCATTTAAACAGGAAATGAATTGAAAAGGTTAACTTATCCAGGGACGTATCCAGGAATTTTCAATAGAGAGGACACAAGTTTAAGTTTGTTTGATTGCTATATTGTGGGGTAGGGGTATACCCTTCCCCTGAAAAATTTAAAGAATACGGCTGATCGCAACTTGGTGCTATATTTGACACATTTTGAAGCATTTGTTTTTTTTTTTTGCCTCAACTTTTTTTCACACCCTGACGGCCATTAGGGGAGGCGAGCACCTGTTGCACACCCACCTAGATACGCCACTAACTACCTTATCAATAAACAGTTAATTATATCACAGAATGGGCAAAGGGCTTGAACCCTGGAAATACTTAATGCCACCAGTAATGTGGTTTCATGTACACCATGTCACAATGGTGTTTTTTGGTTTACCAAAACCATCTTTTTGATTATGAGTATCAAATCTTTTTCATTTTGAATATAAAACCACTTAATTTATTGAATCTTTTTTTTTTTTTTTTTTTTTGATTATGAATAAGTAATGAAAACTTTCTTTTATTATCAATAAAGAACTCCATGAGTAAAAAATCAAGAAAGTTGGGATGGGGAGGTGAATGGCTTTTTTTCAGCTAGACTGCAAAATTTTGTTTGGCTATAGTGAAAGCTCTTTGAGGGAAACTGAAGCAAGAGGCCACCCCCCCCCCCACACCAGACACACAGTCTTTGGTATAGTGACACCCTAGGATGAAATAACATTCATAGGGGTAGGATATTTGTAGGGCACAAGCTAAAGATACCAGTTTCTTATGTTAGAGTGTGATAGGCCAAGAAAATTTTGCTACTCAACAAAAAGGAAAAGGGGGGGGGGGGGACACATCCCAGCAAATCCCTTGAACTGATATTGGGTCTAAATGACATCATTCACTATAGGGATATGTGAAGCATATTCCTATGAAATGGCTATGGACTGCATGGAGAGCCTCCTTTGCAGCTGGCACTTACATGTTAAGGCCTTAATAAAATAAGATTCATTTTTTTTATCTGTGCTGGACTCTAACTGTAGGCCTACTGTAAGAGTGCATTATCAAAGAACAAACAGTGCACAAGTACTACAATATCTTTTTATATACTCTTGTGCAGTAAACCTGTTGTCTCTTCTTAGGACTCTACACTTCCAATTAACTTGAGAAGCACAAATTTTAGTACACATTGATACTCCTTTTAATGTCACTAGCAATTGACTTGGGTGCTAGCAGAACAGGCTATTTTATGCACACTGTCATTATTATTACTGGTTTTCTTTTCATATGCCCTCATGATATGCTGCAGCTATGTATACAGACCACTAAAACACTCCATACAGTTTTCAACACACACTCAGTCTGTATTAGTGTTCAATGTAACCTCTCCAGTAAATGGTGATAAGCATTTCACACTTCACTGAGCATCTGCAGCACTTCACTGAGCGTCAGCTATCAAGATCACCTTAGCATGGTAATCACTTAATCAAGCATGAGGGGTGTGAGTTTATGGTCAAGAGGCAACAAGCTAAAGTATGCTGCGTGATTTACTGGAGGATTTGCACCCTATGAGGAATTTCTTTTTGTCTTGTAGTGTTTGATGTTCGCAGAAATTTTAACTGTATGACACTATATAACACATTTGTGTTGGTGTGTCGTTAAATCTTATCAAACTAAAACTTGATGCAATATATCATCAGTTAAACAGTGGGTGGAAGGATTGGGGTTATGCAGTGTTGTAATCGAGTCACTTGATTTCGAGTCGCGAGTCACCTCGAGTCACACGGTGTCGTGACTCGAGTCAAGTCCAGTCTTGGTCAGTGATGACTCGAGTCGAGTCGAGTCATTTAAGTTTGTAGCTCGAGTCAGACTCGAGTCTTTGAAACCGTGACTCGCGTCAGACTCGAGTCTTTGCAATCGTGATTCGAGTCAGACTCGAGTCACGTCTTTGACTCGAGTTATTACAATCTCTTAAGTCAAATATCTGGTTTTGTAGGTTGTATCATTTGCCAAGTGTTAATGTAATTGTTTAAAACCAATTTTAAGCATGTTTGCACCCTTTTTGGAGAGATGAAGGTTACGACATTTCAAATATTATGTGTAATATTTTGTTCGAGTCATCGTGGTCAATGATTCGAGTCACGTCGAGTCATTTCAGTCTGTGACTCGAGTCGAGTCACGTAAGTTTGTGACTCGAGTCAGACTCGAGTTTTTGAAATCGTGACTCGAGTCAGACTCGAGTCACGTTTTTGACTCGAGTCATTACAAGACTGGGGTTATGGGTACAGGAAATTTCTAAGGAAAATTGAAACATGGGTTCTCTTAAATATCAGAAGTTGCTATCTCTAGAAAACTTATTTGACCTTAGTTTGTTGTGATTGTTATATTTCTATGCAGTGTGAGCACCTGTTAGAGGGCATGTTTTAGATGTTAAGGATGTGAGGTAAGGAACTATGGGGTTACTGTGTTAGGAATTTGTCTACCATTTTTGGCTAGTACTCCTGTCTCTCTCACATATATCAAGGGACGAAAATTTCAGGTTCACATCACAAATTGCAACCCAAGAAATTCCAGTTGCAAATCGATTCCAGTTCAGTTTTGCAAACAGTGTGAACTAATATTTATCACGCTCTGCCAAAGTTCTAACAATTCTGTTGACTCAACTGCATTCGATGTACACTTGTTAATGTACAAATGAGACGAACACTCATTCAGTTCAGTTGAAATACAAAGGTTGATTTCAATAATTTGCTAATCTGGACTGGGCAATTGCTAATTAATTCAAACATTGATTAGCAATTACTGCTAACCATTTTTCTCATTCCATTTTGTTCCTCTGTATGTGTATATATTTTAATTTTTTGCAGCAGATGTATTCTTCCTTTGTTCCAAAATTGATACAAGGACTGAAGCCGTGGACAATATTGACCAGGTGTTGTCAATTGTTTGGAACTGAGGGAAAATATCTTCCTAAGTTTTTGATTCCTTGCTGAAGGCAGGCAAGAATCTATGCGATGGTGATGTTGTGTGTATGGGTGTGTGTACGGGTGTGTGTGTATGTGTGTATGTGACGCTTTGGCTTGTAAACACAATATCTCAAGAAGGGTAACTCTGAGGCATCTCATACTTGGCATGTAGATTGCCCATATTGAGTAGATGTGCCCTATTGTTGTTTGGTGGAGGTCAAAGGTCATTTGGGGTCACCAGAGTTCAAAAGGTCAAAACTTTGTAAAGAGGGTAACTCTGAGGCATCTCATACTTGGCATGTAGATTGACCATATTGAGTAGAGGTGCCCTATTGTTTATTGGTGGAGGTCAAAGGTGATTTGGGGTCACCAGAGGTCAAAAGGTCAAAACCTTGTAAATTTGATATCTCAAAAAGGGTAAATGTGAGGGATCTCATACTTGGCAGGCAAATTGCCCATATTAAGTAAATAATTTATATCGATTTTGGTGGAGGTCAAAGTTAATTTGGGGTCACTAGAGGTCAAAAGGTCAAAACCTGGTAAACATGATATCTCAGGAGTGGTAATTGTGAGGAATCTCATACTTGGCAGGTAGATTGCCCATATCAAGTAGATGATCCCTATCATTTTTATGAGGTTCAAAGGTCATGGTCAGGTCAGGGTCACCAGAGGTCAAACAGTCAAAACTTTGTAAACACTATATCTCAAGAAGGGTAACTTATACGGATTTCATTCTTTACATGTAGATTACCCATATTAAGTAGATAATCCCTATTGGTTTTGGTGGAGGTCAAAGGTCATTTGGGGTAACTGCAGGTCAGAAGGTCAAAACCTTGTAAACATGATATCTCAAGAAGGGTAAGCGTGAGGGATCTCGTGCTTGGCAGGTAGATTGCCCATATTGAGTAGATGATCCGTATCATTTTTGATGGCGGTCAAAGGTTATTTGGGGTCACCAGAGGTCAAAGAGTCAAAACTTTGTAAACCCTATATCTCAAGAAGGGTAACTTTTATGGATCTCATACTTTACGTGTAGATTACCCATATTAAGTAGATAATCCCGTTGTTCTTGGTGCAGGTCAAATGTCATTTGGGGTCACCAGAGGTCAAAACCTTGTAAACAAGAAGGGTAAGTGTGAGGGATATCATGCTTGGCAGGTAGGTTGCCCATATTGAGTAGATGATCCGTATTGTTTTTTATGGAGGTCAAAGGTCATTTGGGGTCACCAGATGTCAAACAGTCAAAAGTTGTAAACACCATATCTCAAGGTAACAAAAGGTTAAATGGTCAAAATCTTCAAACACTCTATCCCTGGGTCTCTAAAGGATCTCATATATAGCATGTATATATGTAGATCCCCATATCAAGTAGATGATCCCTATTGTTTTTTTGGTGGAGGTCATAGGTTATTTTAGGTCACCAGGGGTTAAATAGTCAAAACCTTATAAATGCTATATTTGAAGAAGGGTAACTGGGAGGGATCTCATACATAGCATGTCCATTGCCCATACGGAACAGACCATTCCTGTTGTTTTAGGTGCAGGTCAAAGGTCATTTGGGGTCATCAGAGTTTAAATGGTTAAACCTTGAAAACAATATCTCAAGAATAATTCATAACTGTTAATAAGAACTCACTTGTAGTGTGGAGTGTCTTGTTGAGGAGGTACTACCATTTGATTTTAGTGGAGTTCGAAGGTCATTTGGGGTCTCAAGTGGTCAAACCTTATAAACCTGTTTTAAGGAGGATAACTGCAACCAATCTTATACTTGACCTGTGGATTGTTCGTATTTAGCATGTAGATGGCCATACAGGGTAGCCGATCGTATTGCTTTAAGTGGAGGTCTCTGTCATATTGGGTCACAACTCACAAGATTTCCAAAGGCTTTGACACTATTTACATTATCAGCATTTACTGAGGGACCTTATGCTTGTCATGTGGAAGATTTGAATGCGTGTAACTACTAGGCAAGGAATCATTAAGCCTTTTGGCTTTCTGGTTTGCTTTTTGTTATATGATAACAACTCAGGCTGATATTTTGATGCATGAATATCATTGATATTTTAACACATTATATATGGTACTTAGAATTAAAAGTCATTGATTTATGAAATATCAAAGCTGTTGTTAATATTACATTTGTGTATATATATTGAAAATTATTAAGGCAATCATACTTGGGAAAACTCCATGTGTTTTTATGACTCATATGATGTATGTTGCTTGTGTACAGTGTCGGATTTTCTCATCGTGAAGTGTGATTCAAAATGAAAGGAAATGCGTGACATTTCCAGGACTGTCACACATTTGCCATACAATAACATTGCATAGCAATTGTTGCTACTCAATTTTTTTGAGGAAATCAAACACTGTTGGAGTACTTGCAATACCAAGATAAAATTGAATTTAAGATTTACTATTTACAGTAATGCTTTAATTTTTTAAAGTACAGATTTTAATTAAATAAAATTTATTTTGAAGTTTGAGACAACATGAGGCAGATATAATGGAGATGCTTCCTGACATGTAATATTTGTTTATATGCTGTCCATCGAAAGATCATTACAATGTGTTAAAGGGTGAGGTTCATCGGGTGGGGGTGGGAAACATTATCATGGGAATTGCAAGGACAACCATTATCTAGCTCAAACATTAGAACAACACCTAACTGCAGTATGGTCTTATCAAATTGGTTGGGCAATGTGTATCTTCTCCATCATGGGAGGGGGGGGGGGTTATGTTAGGGTACTGAAGTGAAAACAATCACTGGACGTAGTTGAGTCAGATCCATCCATATTGAAGACTGTCCCTAATGGTGTAAACGGTAGTGACTTGTGAGGATGGTAGCAATAGGGAGCCTGCACCAGTGCAAAAGTCAGCTAACACAACCACCTTCTGGAGGACAAAGGCGTGGTGTGCTGCAGAAATGTGCGTGGCATGCTGTCCTCCAGAATTTGACCTTTTGGCCTTTCGTACAAGCTCCCCATTAGACCAAATGCAGTGATGTCACTCGACGTCTTTTGGGTCCAAAACAATAGGGAGCTTTAGAGTGCACGGCGCGGATGTCAGCTACAACGTAATGACATCACTCTTCCCTTCTGCGCGTACAACTATGTTCGTGGCTACTATATGCAGTCGGTATTGTCAAGTGTGACATCATAACGTCGTAGCTGATGTCCGCGTCGTACAATCTATAGCTCCCTATTGAAGCTTATAGTACGCACGTAGTAGACTTCTCACGGCCGTGTATTAGACTTACGCGCATACGTATGCAATTGATTGACAAAGCAGCTCTCTTCATTTGTTGATTTAAAGTGCAATGATACGCATTTGCCTCTAAACGAGCCTGGGTGAATTTCTGCTTCATGGCGTCATATGCGTAAGGTCTGCGCAGCGAGAGAGTTTCTTCCCTGAGATATACCTTCCCACTAAAGGCCTGTTTACACGATGCAATTTTTGATTGCGTCCATGGGCGTAGGATCCCGAAAACAAATTATACCGAGTTAAGCTAACGGTCGGAATTAGAGAACATAGAACCCCCTGGAAACGGAGAGATAATATAGTCCTGACTAGGGCTCGTATCGGTCACACTTACCTTACCCATGCCTATTTTCTTCACAGGGATGAGAGACCATATTGTATACCCTGTGACTGTGCTGTCACCGTCAGTCACATTCTCGTTGACTGTTACGAATATCCCCATATTCGTCGGAATAACTACACTGTGCCAGACCTAAAAACTCTATTTGAGCAGACAGATTCTTCCCTTATTCTGGGCTTCCTCAAGGAAAGTAAACTGTACAGATATTTTTGAGATGATTCCCACGTTTGCCTGGACCCTTTAACGAAATTAGACCCAATCTTTTTAGTTAATTGCACCCCAACATTGCACCATTTTCTTTTCTAGGTGACACTATATAGCACATTCGTGTTGGTGTTTCGTAAAATCCCATCTAACTAACCATAGGCGTAGGAGGCGGGGGCGTCGAGGGGGCCGCAGCCCCCCAACAAGATAAATTTTTTGAAAATTCGGGCACTATTTCCTCGAAATTCGGGCAATTCAGGAAATTTTGTCTTATTTTTTCGAGCAATGTAGGCACATATGAGTTGCATTTTTCGGGCAAGTCACTACAGCCCTCCCACATCAAATTAGGCTCCTATACGCCTATGATTGCGTCTGTCGCATTAGCCGGACGCATGAGTCTAAATTGTTTAACCATTTTTTTAAACTGACCGTGTTTCTGCCTTGCATTGTTGCTCGGCGTTAATTTGTCTGCTCACCTACATGATTGGTAGCCTACTTGGGTCCTGCTTGTGATGTCGCATGGAATTAGAACATACGTCTTGGTGCATGCGACATCGCAAGGGTCATAAAAACGTGTCGCACGTGAAGTTTACGCGGTGCGTTTTAGACTCATGCGTCCGACTAATGCGACAGACGCAAGCAAAAGTCGCATCGTGTAAATTGGCCTTAAAGTTGAGGAAGATTAGTTAGGCCGCTTCATCAAGTTGCAGAAGTTGAAAACCAAATATGTACTTTGACCTTAACTTTGATCTCATTTACCAGAGCAACCAATTTGAACCAAATATTTGGTAAAACTTGGATGCTTGTAGGGTCCAGTGCAGGGCTTGAACTACTTTTTCAATTTCGGGTGCTACTTCAAAAACAAAATCCCCCCCCCCCCCGTAAATGTGATTTCGGTTGCTACTTTCGGACTTTCTAGTTCTACAATACTCCATTTTTTTTGGCTGTTTGGTGCAATGCAAAATGAAATGTCACCAAACTTTCTTTACTTTCTTATTAATCCCACCGTGTTTGATCTATACATAAACACGTACAGTGTGTAGGCTTACAAGTGTTGTTTTGAGGGTTTCATATCGAGCACACACCCACAACTACAGACTCACTCTTCTCTCTCAGAAAAAGAGTCTCTTGTTGTTCTGTCCTCCTAACCCCCTCCGGCCTCCCCTCTCCCCATGTTTTCTGGACCCGCCGCACCAAATTCCACCAACAAATTCCTCAAAAGTTATTCAAATTCAGCAGCATGGCTGCATATTCTACCTGTTGAACTCTTAATTCCACCTAGCCCATACAGTTCCTCGGAACTTGGTTGGGATTAGGCCAAAATATCTATCTATAGTAGCGGGTAATGGATGCACACACTTTACATTCCTACGTAAATATCTAGACCGGGAGCCCGGGGGTGTCAGGTTAGCTGGAAAGGTATAACCAATTGCCATGCACATCACAGTGTTTCTAGTGCTCCCCTGTGTATGAAAAGGTCTTTCTGACAAGCATGATGTGGTGGGTGTGGTCAGGGGGGCATTTCAATGTCACTTAACAGCTAACCTAGATCGGCTCATAAGGTTACCTACTGGAAAATGAAACCTGGGTGTCCAGGCATAAGGAATGGCCATTGCCAGAAATTTCCATTGGTGGGGTACCCCTGCCAGTCGACCCAATTTGTCCCCGAGGCTAACTGACCAGTGTTACCACTCAGTGAAATGATTTTTTTTTCAAGATAACCACTTAACTTTTTTCAAGATTCGGATTATTTTTTCAAGATCACGTTATTCCAATATACCGTGCAGTGTTCATCATAGATGATTGGGCAATTTGAGAGGGAAAATCAAAATGCAATTATTCACACAACATGACCGTTTTGAAAGCCAATTGGATAGACTGAATGTGTAGAAAGACCTTTTCATACACAGGGGAGCACGAGAAACACTGTGAGATGTGCATGGCAATTGATTACCTTTCAAGCTAACCTGACCCCCCTGGGCTCCAGGTCTAATCTGTTCGATTCATGCCACAGTTGTGCGCAAATAAATGGGAGCTAGTACAAGTTGGGATGCAAGGTCCGACCTTTCTGCACAGCTCATCGGGCATATCGGGGGTCATGTTTCAGATACCTTTGTTAAACTAAAATGCATGTTTACATAAAAACACCTGCCGTAACTACTGGTAACTATTATGATCATAGTTAATATATTTAACTATGATATGATGTAGCAACTGAACAGTAAGTGGTACATGCAGGGATTACTGCAGCGTAACGATAATCCTGGGGTCCAATTAAACAGTATGGTAATGAGATGCAGTGCAAACCTTGACCAATTCGCTGGAAGAGCGCCGAAATTTTTTCATTCAATAAGATTTCCATGGACAACTTGCATTTATATTCCTATCGGCAGGTCCAGTGGACTTTGCCATAGGTTGACAATTGGGGGGCCCTAAATAAGACAGTACTTTAAGACCGCCCTATAGGCTAAATCTGGCCACAGAGTTTGTGTAAATCGTGCATTTTTGTAAATTTCCGAAATGATCATATATTAGAAAACTTTTTAACAGTTAAGTGAGTTTTTTCTTTTGGTTGACTTTAAAGGAAAGATGTGGTTTCTAACTAGAGGGGTAATAATTCCTTCCCTTGAAAAATTCTTAGTTAGGTTAGGTGGCATAGATGCTACTTAAAAAGTAGTAGGCAAATCTTGCAATTAAGTACTTGCATTGTAATTTATATTTAATGATATTCTGGCTGTGACATGGCACTCTGTTAAACGACATATGCATACTGCAAATAATACTGTATGGGTAACTCATGTCATTACGTAAGATTCTCTACTGATGCGGGGTCCCTGAAGACGTCGGAGTTGTACATTTTTCAAGTTTTCGGAAAAGTGTTTTGGTTTATACAATAATGTATATTGTTGCCCTAATAATACTTACATCTGTATGATATTGAGTGTGTACCGTGATGCGCGCGTGGAGCTCCCGAAGTTTTGCATTGAAAATCGTCCCCCAAAGCAAAATTTGTCTGCAAACTTTGCATCGATACACTTTAAAATAACTCCTAACAAAATGCATCAGCCAGTTAAAAGACGAGTCTTCCCCTGGATTCCTCTATTTCGCATTCTTGCAATTCCCTGCTCCTCCACAATGGCTCAAATGCACAAGAATAATTGACGTAATTGCAGAGCATTTACCGTTAAATAATGCAAAAATGTTTGAAACGGTATTTATAGCATGAGTAAATACGGCCATGCGGTGAGGCTGCATGCGCCACGCAAAGCGCGCGAAAATTTGGATACTTTCATTACTGATATTTCCAAAGTACTGATTTGTCGAAAGAATTCACTACTCCTTCCATTCCTGAAACAAGGGTTATTGCGGGTACAAGCCCAATTTCTTTCTTAAATTTACTAAGGCTGACCCCTTTCTGTGGATCAGGGTAGCGGGTGGGGTGGGGGCTTTTGGTTGGGGCCCCGGCTCAACACGGTCCGAGCCCATAGGACTTACGCCCCTGACGATTAAAAAATACAATTTCCCGTACCATTGTTCTTGCTATGTAGTTTTGTACAGGGCAGGTGCGTAGGTGCGTAGCCTAATGTCTTAGTGTTTGCACGTGATCGGGGAGGTGGTATTAACACCTCCATGATGTAATTATGGACTGTGACTTCACTGCGATTTTATCGTGCGTTTCATCTGAATTTCTGCACAGAACACGGAAATGGCCTGACGTGTCGGTGTTTGCGTACATTTTGGCCCTTTAACAAACGTACAATTATGATTAGTGACTTCGAATGTGACACTTGGTTTCGTTCATTAAAAACATTGGGTAAATTAAAAAGAAGTCGGTGAAATGATCGCTAGATTTCGACGTAGGCCTGCAGTTTGTGCAAATTGCAATTATCGGCACGTATTCAGACTTGCTGGAGCATTAAGAAGTTTTCGTGGTTATTTTTCATCATAAATTCGACTACCAAATTCTTGGGAATTTACGGGGGCGCTTTTGCTCAAATTTTCAATCCCCCCCCCCCCCCCCGTCACGGCAATTTCCGGAGGTGAGGTGGGGTAGCATTTCGGGAGCGAATTCCTACGTCCGCCCCGTTTTTCAGGCGTTGGTCCAGGGCACCAGGGCATGATTCCCCAGTGGGACCAAAGTATCAAGTCTACTTGTGTGGGCAAAGCACAGAAGGCCATTATGCTAACACCATAGATTTGTGAAGCAAGAAATCAAGTCATGTGAGTGACACTATGAATTCAGGCTGGAAGGAAAGCTTTTTGTCTTCATTTCTGAAATTTTCATATTGTGATCCATAAAGACAGATGTGTCCCGTGAAAGATTTAAACACCCTAAAACGTTTTTTTTTTGTTTTTTTTGTTTTGTTTTTTTTTTTTATCGTAGAATTTTCTGTGTTCAACTAATTTAGATTTAGAACATTTGAATGCTACATTTTTCCCTACCCAGGAGAAAATTCCAGTTGGAAATTTCCAACTGTTCCCAACTGGAAAAAATTCCAATATGGAAAATGGAAGTGGTCCAGTTGGCCCAACTGGTCTGAACTGGTTCCAACTTGAAATTTTCCAATATGGAAAATGGAACTGGTCCAACTGGTCACAACAGGTACAAACAGTCCAGTTGGCTCAACTGGTCCAACTGTTCTTTACTGCACCCTTGAAAATTAATACCACGCATGTGTGGCACGAAGATGGGTAATTCAGATGTAATGATTACTTCAAAATGCTAGCCCCAAACATCTAACACCAGTACTTTACATGTATAAGCATTGTAGTGCTGTGTCAGGACTTATGTATTTACTATGTCTGTATGTAGAGGTTGGGATATAGTTAACAAAACAAAAAATGATACAGACAATTCAATAATAGGCTAACACTGCTACAAACTGCTAAAGTGTGTTAATGGCAAATTTTGGGAATAAATTTTTAAAAGAGAACAGTCACAAAACATTCTACAAAAGGACCGGGCTGGTAAAATGCATTTCATCTCGATTATGCAAATTAGGTGAAAACAGCTCAGACCAGTTGGAAACAGTTGAAACCAGTTGGAAATTAAATTCCAACTGGTCCGACATATCATACAGAAATTTTCCAACTGGGAACAGTTCAACCAGTTGAGAATTTCCAACTGTTTTTTCTGTCTGGGTATAGACAAAACGTATGTGCAAATAAAAGTTGCCAAGACCAGTTAAATACCACTGTCCCATTTGAATTCCAAAACTTTTTTCTTAATACTAGCTGGGTTGAAATTTCTGACTATAAAAACATAAACTGGACTAAATACCAAGACCAGTTGGCCCAGTTGGTTAGATTTCCAACTGGTGTTTTCATAATTCAAACTAGACGTAAATTTCCAACTGGACAAAATATTGTTCCAACTGGGATTACCAAGATCAGTTAAATACCAGTTGGCCCAGTTGGATTTGGAACTGGTAACTTCATAATTTCCAACTGGAAGTAAATTTCCAACTGGATAAAATATGCTTCCAACTTGAATTACGAAGACCACTTAAATACCAGTTGGCCCAGTTGGATTTCCAACTGGTTTTTCTTGATTCCAACTGGATACAACCATTTGTGCAATTGGAAATTATGAAGACCAGTTGGGACCAGCTGGAAACAGTTGAAACCAGTTGGAACCAGTTGGAAATTCCAACTGGTTTCAACTGGAATTTTCACCTGGGTAAGCAAACTGAGTGATTCGTCCATGCATGATGGACCTATATGTCAGGTCACAAATGTATATTCAAAGTGGAACTTTGTCCGAATCTAGACTGGAGCATTTTAGCTAATATCAGCATGTTGGTGTGAGCTAATAGGGGTTTTCTATTTCAGGACGGTTGTCACACGTGATCCCTTTCAACGTTTCTAGTGAATAACCACTACCTAGTTAAGAACCACTAGATTAGCACCCGGCTGCTGCACTCTTTCGGAGCTCTTACATGAGGGATATGCTCTTAATAATTAGCTTTGGTAGAAGTATTAGGTCGGAGAGTTGCGGGATGCCCGTGAAGTGCCTCTGGCCCATGGCCTAGTTCAAGAGATATGACAGTTTGCGTTAAACCATGCAAGTCGGCCGTGGCGGCCATTTTGGACTTACATGAAACGAAAGTGCCACAATGATTGCTAAACTACTGGAATATATGGATTGAGTCTGAAAATTCAAAATTCATCAACAAATTCTGAGAAATAGGCAAAAGCAACCTCGAAACGTATAAAAAGATGCAAAACGGCAGCCATTTTGGATTTTGGCGACCATTTTGATTTAGGGGCAAAATTCAGGGTGGCCCAACAGCTAATTTTGAATAAAGAGGTGAAAGTTAGCTGAATCCATTGAGAAATCCTTGACAGGAAAAAAAGTGCCGTTTTTGGTTTCGATGAAAGAGAAACCTATGAATTCATGATGGCGTTTGTGTATGTAGGCTATGTGTGTGTTTGTGGGCGTGTGTGTGTGCATTTGTGTGTTTGCATTGTTGTGGCACGTTGCTCGTTAACATGATATCTCAGGAAGGGAAACTGACAGTTCTCAAACTTGGCACACAGATGCCCCATATTGAGAGAGAAACCCTGTCATTTTCGGTGATGTCAAAAGTCATCTAAGATCACCAGGGGTCAAACCCTGAAAATCTTGTTAATACGATCTATTGGATAGGAAACTTGGACGAATTTCATACTTATTATATAGGTGCGTTATGGTAAGAGGAGGAACCCTATCATTTGTACTGTTGGTCAAAGGTCACCTGGGGTCACCAGGGGTCAAACTCTGAAAGTCTTGTTAACACCATATCTTGAGATAGGAAACTTGGATGAATGTCATTCTTCGTATGTAGATGCATTGTGGTCAGAGGAAGAACCCTAATGTTTACGGTGGGGGTCAAAGGTCATCTGGGAGGAGGAGAAAATACATAATCATATCAACTCTTTGCGAAGATTTTCCAAAGGTAGAAAAATTTTGCATTCAAGCCACCTCACGGAAGACTAAAATTCACGATTAGTATAGAATGTTAACACATTCTCTTAGAGAGCACGTCTGACTTACGCTCGGCCAAAAATAGGGAAAATTTCACTAGAAAATGACAATTTTTAAAGATATAAGTAGTTAAAAGCTTCTTCCAACGATAGGAAAAGTTTGCACCAAAGCCAGGCCTTTCATGGCCTCCATCCTCCACATTCTTCCCCCAGGAAGGCATTCGTTCACAAATAAAAACAGGAGAGTACTCCCTAATGCCAACTATCTGTAGCTACTCAACTTGGTGCTCCGCATAGATAGTGCCATGAACTGCTCCTGGAGATTTCGCCCGGGTTACGAACCTGTAGTTATTAAGAAAACTTTGTAAATAGAACATAAAACTTTAGTTTCACAAAAAATACTTCTGACAGCTGCCATAGTATCACGAGTGCAAAGCCAGGAAAGGGCTATTCCGGAGACCTCGGAGATATTTTAGGCAAACATTTTCTTGCTATCTCTTACCCACCTAATGACGGCCCTTCGCTTCTGATAGTGCACTGACTATATCCCCCTCCCCCACTTTCATAGACGGATCGACGCCCTTGTTCAGGACTGCAGAACATAGACTATAGAATGACGTCACGTGTGGGTGTATGTACGTATGGCTGTGTCCGTTACGACATAAATTTTAAGCGGTTTAAAAAGGTGTTAAATTTATACTCTCCCTTGCCTGGTAGGCAAATTGACTTTGCATCACATGATTGGAAATGAAAGAGAAAATTACAATGGTGTTCTTACATGTGAGGGTCACGGTGACACTAACTTTATGGGTTCACTGAGGTGTGACGGTCGCAATGTTGAGGTCCATTTAACCCTATACATATAGTGTCCAGAGCTCACCGTCGTGGTGACGTGGCAAAGTGCAGGCATTCTCACTAACGTGACACGTGATAATGACTACATAAGCTCTTCAAAGATAAACGTAGCGTTACTTAACAGATATTGACACACCCATTTAGACCACCAACTTTCCTGCGGGAGATTTGTTATCGTCTGACGGAATATTTGAATCCGTTGTTAGTTATTTTAGCACGTAAAACATCATCGATACATTCATCTTCGGACACTCTTTACTCAAACTGGTTTGTATCTGTGTCACTGTACTGAAGTTATATTCAAGACACGTCAATCACTAGTTGTATGAAAGTTGCAGGTTGGCCGGAGCAGCAACCCACACTTTGTAAGTTAACGTACTTTGGCCTTTACAACTTGAATATACATGTTATAGTGACCAGTGAAGTGTTACGAAGGAGACTTAACGTGTTACTTTGAAGCAAGGTTCATTTCCGACATTTATCTTTCCTTTCTTCTCAAAATTCTTATCTCATTGCTTAGATCAACTAGGATCAGTGATGCATTGTCAAAATTTTAATTAGAAGACCTTTTCCGTAGAACTCCTTAATTTTTTGTTGTTTCAAGCCGTCATATGTAAAGATGTGCAATTTTCACATTCTGATGTTATTCGTTACACTGAATATGATTCCATTTAAGGCCACCTTTGAATTTCTTTACAGCTCCTTTTAGAATATATTTTTGGTAATGGAAAAATTTGCTGAAAACTAACAAAAATGTTTAGGCTTGAAAGGTGCTTCCAGGAGATAAACGTATTAAAATCGTGGGTGCACAATTAAAGTACATTATTTAAACGCTTTTTACCAGTCGTTTACATGGGACGTAGCAAAGGTGTAATCTTTCGGGGTGAAGAGATTATTTTTTGCCCTACAAATCTGGCAACGTGTAGAACAAAAACGAGCGTAAATGGGGTTCAGGGGCCCACCCTTGGCCTCTTCGCGGGGTCTAGGGGCAAAGTCTCCGAAAGTCCTAGGTTTTAACCTATCTCTGGGGGGAAAAATAAAGTCTCAGGATGGATATATTTCGATTCATGATGCATCATCAAATTTATTCAAGGATTCCTAATAGTTTGTTGCGTTAGGGTATTCCTCTTGCAGGGGCGGTTACAGAATTTTCTAACGGGGGGAGGGGGGGGGCAAGCATGACAAATCGACATTCTGGTGGATGAGTCTAAGAGGAGGGGTTTTCCCCTGCCTTTTTTTTTTGAAAATTTTTGCTTTTTTAGGCGGGCTGAAATGCAAAACGGTTCTATATATGCTCCATTTTTAAGCCTACTTTTGTTATATGTTTCCATCAAGTAATGAGGAAAAATAGAAGAATACACTTAATATATATCAGTGGCGGATACAGGATTTTGAGGAAGGGGCGGGCAACCCGTCGGTAAGGCCGAAGAGCAAAAAAAAAAGGCCTTCGAAATTTTGAAGAACTTTTATGTTTGTTTTTTCGCGTCTCAGAAGCATATTTTCCGTATCTATTTGCCCATTTTTTTAAATCGTTGGTGAAAAAAACTGTTGGTCGTCGAAAAATAGGGGGCGTACGCCGGATGCGTCCCCCTCCCCGTATCAGCGCCTGAATATATCAGACGAAGAGTTTGCAATTGAAGTGCATCTATCAGTTGGTAGCGAAGTTTATTTTGGCAGTTTTGTAACAGACTTCATGGGAGGTCGCCTTGTTACTATAGTAGTTGAATATGCAGGATGATTTTTCTCACGGGGATGTGCAGTATATTGTGTGACTACCGGCCCAAAGAGGGGGTGTCCACCTCCCCTTTGAAAATTTTTGAAAAATTAGGTACCCTAAACATGCAATATGGTGCCACATATGTCAATATTTGAGCTAAAATTTGTGTAAAATAATTTATTATTTTAAGGAACTAAAAGGACAACACTCCCACAGAAACCTTAAAACATTTAAAACCTGTAAAAAACCTTTATAGCAAAGTTGGCTCTTTATTTTTTTTTTTTGAAAAACTCTTTAAAACCTTTAAAATCCTATATTTTTGTTTTTAGTCACAAATAAAGTCAACAAGTTTTGTTCCAAAATAAAGCTTAAAAGAAGTCATTTCAATCCTTTTAGAAAAGTTTAAACTGAGTCTTTCAGAGTCTGTTTTGAAGGATCTACCCCTGGCTAAATTCACTTCAGAGGGCACATGGCAGTCACGGTGATAAGTGACAAGGTGAATATTTTGAAATATTCTGTGTTGTCTGCCTCTGAGGGGATGCTTGTTAAAAGCAGGCATCAGACCAAAAGATCAATATGGCAGTCAGTCTGTTCCTGGAATAATAAGCTAATATATATCCTGATCACTCGAAGAGTGTCTCGATAAGATTAGAATATATCCAGAGGTGGTGGACCTAAAGCAAAAGAGAACTCAAGACCAGTTTGAAAGCTTCAACACATTGTAGGAGAGGTTACATCCAGAAAGACTAAAAGTCTGCAATTGAAAAAAGTATGCATACAAAAGCTAGAGCATCAGGTCTTCAAAAGTTGCCAGACATAAAGAATGTCAAGCAAACATTAAGGACTGTTGCTAAAAAGTGATACCAGATTATTCAAGAAAAAGAAAAAACTTATATTTTAATTTAGCATGAGGACTGTACATACAGTATTGCAAAAAGTACTAAAACCACTTTGTTTGCTGAGAATTTTCAGTTTCCTATATGTGAGATGTCAATACTAGATGAAATGTAATGTTTTGAGAATATTTTACCAGAAATTTAATACAAACCTGTTTATAAATTTCATGAATAGCAGGAGTGCCTATATTTGACTTTATAATTTTAAGACTTTGAGCATCTGATTAAAAGTTAATACAAAACTACAACTGTTCATTCTTTAAGAGTGCTCATATACTACAATGTAAAAACTGTAAGTTAAATAAATGCTAAGAAATTATTTGTTGAGTATTAAGAGAAAGAACATTTTGAAACATGAGAACCAACGTTAACATAATTTAGTGGGACAATTATGTTACACATTTTCAATAGACATTCAGACCCCTTTAGCTGTGCTATTGAAATAAATCCATTAAAGACACTGAATAATTATATACAAGCAACTATACAAAAGTTGTAATACTTAAAGTAAACCTAACTATAACATTGAATGTTAGAATGACTTGTGTATAATTGCAGTCACTGGGATCGGTATTTCTTGGAAGAAATGTTCTTTTCTGTTTCACCAAATGGAAATGTGAGCTATTAAATTTAAAGGTCATGTGTTGTATGTTAAAGAAAACATGCATGAAATACTGCAGAGGCATCAGCACCAAAACTGCAATGGTGGGCTTAGCATCTTCCATAGCACTTTTCAAAAAATATTAAAAAAACTAATAGGAGGAAAAAATATGGAAAAGTGAAGATTATGTTGTGGGCATAAAATTCGCATCATACAATAAGGTCAGATATGTACATGTTAAGTGATAGTTAAAGGAAAAGTCACACTTCAGAAAAATGTTTTGAATAACATGACATTTAAAGCAATAATTTTGAATAAATCAAGTATTTTCTGTCATATGCATGTTCTATCGTGAGTGTCGCAAAACCAGTATATGGAATTTTACACACTAACTTTTCTTATTCAGTTGCTCCTACTTCTGAACAGTGGTCACTGTTATTATGGCATGAGTTTCCTCATAAAGGCGTTCCTAAATGATTTTTGTCTATGATAACTCCTTGCCAATAAGCAACCAGATTCTGTGTATAATCCTGATTTAATTCATCTGATTGAACAATCATGAGGGTCCATATTACCTTCCCACGAAGGGAAAGTTGACCCTTTTAACCTCAAGTTGAACTTTTACTTCATGTAAAAGTCCAACCGTTCTAATATTTTTCTGGTTGAACATACAACTTGAAAGCCTATATTGATAACTATACGAGGATAAGTGTTCAGCTGAAGACAACTGTGATGTTAACTTTTATCGATAAAAAGGTCCTTAAGGGGTGCCTATTACCTTAACCTACCCCAATTGGAAGTCAATCACTCTTGTTTCAAGGATTTTAAAATTCATTCTTAATTATGAAACATTGATTTACATCATTACATTGCGGAGATTGCCAAAATGTGCAATGTTTTTATACAATTTTTAGTTTGGCAGCCATTCTGTTTTTCCGCTATCTTGGTTAACCTGAATCTCCTCAATATAAGCCCAAAAATTGATTTTGGAATTTTTGTCATAAAACATGGCAAAATTTGAAGACTGGAAGCCTCAAGAATATTTTTTTAGGATATTTTCTTTAATATTATTTAATAATATTCATGTTTTGCCGACATTTTGTTTTGGCGACCATTTTGAATTAGTGAGACCCAACATTTTTACTGTAACTACTTGATTTCCTGTTCAAGGGGCCTTTAGATTTCCAAAAAATGTTAGGTTGGAAAGTTGTGGAGCATTAGCTGCCTTTGGTTCATGGCCTATTACTATTTGTCTATATTGGGAAATAGTGAAGAATAATAAAACCACGTCGCCATCTTGGAATCCAAAATGGCGGCCATCTGACATCATTTGTGGGGATTGCATGATACTCCCTGATATTGAAAACATGGTTAAGGATGCCTGATTTGCAGTCATCAGAGTAACAGATATCAATAAATTTAGAAAAACTGAATATTCTGGCGGCCATTTTTAATTTCAAGATGGCTGCAATAGGGGGCGCTATTCTTTGGGGTCCATTTTTTAATGATCCTTATGTTTCATATTACCACTGTGGGAAGTTTCGTGCTTTCCTGAAAAAGTGCACGATTCTGCCCAAAATCCACCCTTAGCCGCTCTACTACATAGAACATCCGGGAATGCAATGCTAATGTTACCGACAGTGAGTTACAGACACAGAAATTATCAACCGAAAGGAAACCAAGCCTATTAGTTGACAGGCCTATGGAACCGTCGACCTTCTTCAGTCAAATGGAATACTCGCACAGGTTTATGGTTGCCTTACACTCCTTGTGTAAATGCAGAAACTAGTGGGCTACGATTAGCGTGGTCGCCTGGGCCAGGGAAGCTGGGGGAGGGATGACAGCCCAATATAGGCCTATGTCAGAAACCTGGCCGCAATTTGGCAACTATTTATTTGTTTCACTGAGTCTGTAAAATGAAAATACTCAGGGGCTGTCTATCAGTACTTTAGCCTGCTAGCTGTAAACGGGGTTGCTTTCGGTCATCCGCATGAGGTAATGCGTCCCCTTCCCAGGCACAAAATGGTCGATTCGTGGACAAAAATGTCATTTGGATAAAGTTAATGTGAAAATTCTATGCAACATAAAAAAATTTCACGGCAAACACCCCCCCCCCTTGTGATATGTCTTCCCATACCGTCTATGGGACAGCGACATGATAGCCGATCGTCCTTACAATATTTTAACAAGGTCTGAGGACATGTTCATCACCTTGCAATAAAGATGAACGCTATTTGCCTATCCAAAGCAGTGACCTAGCTAGGGGAGTGGTTGGGGCTTGGGCGTCTCTGTACTAGCCTCACCCCAATACCATCACTGGAATTCAGGCTCTTGAGAAAAAGTCGGCTATACCTTTTCCCTTTTTGCTTTATTCAAATTATTATTTTTTGGTGTAGCTAATTCGACCTAATCTAATTTTTTCTAAAAGAAAACGGAACCAGACTGATTTTCAATGCAAAATTTCCGCTCGCGTCTTATAACCATTATCCGTGCGATAAGCCTCCTACATTAGTATTGTCACCAAAGTCCTTCTACGATAAAGTTGCATCTTTGGCCTCTGCAGGGACCTACTGAATCAGTAGAGAATCTTAGATCAACATAATAGCACAGGCATTGCGAGACAATTTTGTAACTTGTAGTTTGACTTTGTGGTCGTCGGCTGGCCGCAGTACGCGGTCTAACCTACTGAGCGTGGGTTGGTTTCCTTGAACGCTTACCTGAAGACCACGCGTTTCTCATTCAGGAGAATACACATATAGTCGGTTACGCAAACAGCTGTGCGGGTGTATAAGACTAAAACTGGAACCATACAGTCACATTCCCGAGGCACGTGACCCTCCAGTGCGCTGCATTTTGTTTCTGTGGGACGCGCCTTCCAGCTAAAGCTTAGGATTTCTCTGACCACCAGATGATTAACGTCATTAAGCGATAGCAAAAGAACGCGCAGCCTGATTCAAAATTGTTAGAACTACACACTTCACAGACGTAACAATGTGCAACTTTGTCCTTATTCGTCTATACCTGCACGCAAAGGTGCCAGCGTTAAACACGCGCCATTTAAATTAGACGCTCGCAAAGTTGTCATGGCTTGGGTTTTTGTCAAACCTGACGTTATCGTGTAGAGGCTTTGCAATTACGTCACAGATTCTCCATGCTGGAGGACACTCACGCCAAGAACACGTGGTTATGTGCAGTATCATACTGAACGCACCGCAGAGTGTGTTCTGTGATATGCGCGGTTTGTAAACGTTCATCGAGCAAGTCGAGTGTGGTCTACTACGAAGGTACATGTACTCCAACATGGCGCCAGAAAGTATTATGAAGTCATATGAAAAGCCTCAATTGTCCTGTTAGGCTACAACTTCTTTTTTAAATAAGATAATTTTTAAAACTTATACCGCTCACGATTACCCCATGGAACGTTTAATGACGAGCTGTGCATTGGCGCATAGTGCAGCTGTAGGCTGCATATACTGACATTTTGTCAAAAATTCCAAGAAACGTCGCCCTTATAGCCTTTCTCCATAGAGCATGTACGTGGCTAGGCGTTTTCCGAGGAGTATTTGCTATGAGCGGAGTGGTTCCCCTTTTTAGACGCACTTGCTGTACCCAGTCCTGCATTAAGATCGGTGGTATGTAACGATAGATGAGCTGCCGTGTACATGCACAGAAGTGCTAATGACCGTGCCGCCAATGACGTCACGCCCTGAGACACGATCACTACGTTTTTTCATTTTCGGATTTCAGATGGGCTGAGTGTTGCCTGTTTGTGAGAATTCACAAGGTCGAATTCCGGTGTATATGTACGTTGTTTAGACAGAAAAACCTTCGCTTTATTTTAAGATGTGCCCAAAGAATATTTACTGAGAAACTTAGTTTGGCCGTGTCATACCCACTTTAAAGGATCTGCCCGTTATTATTTAATTGCATTATTAAATATCTACGAACCGATTCATCCACTAACATACTGTATTGAACCTGCTAAAAATGTTACATTTGCGATCCCAGAAAATTGGACTTTCGTGGGGTAGGATTATAAGTCACTTTCTAATGCCCTAGGCTATCTCCGTCTCTTGTGCCAATTAGTTATCTCTTTTCAAAAAGCTGCATCACATGTCATTATCTGGGCAATGGCAACGTCCAGCCTTTAGGCGATTGGTGTAATAGAGAAGGGAAAGAGTAGTAGTTTTAACAGGACCAATACCTCATGAAGGTCGTCTTCTCAGCTACTACTCAATGTATTAAAATCCTTTCCTAAATTGGGAGAACGGTCATTTGAAGTCTATGCTCCTAAAGAATGGAACCAGTTACCGCTCTCATTTAGATCAGCCACGTCTTTATGTTCTTTTAAACGTAATTTAAAGAGTTACCTTTTTAAATAGTATTTTAATGATTTCTGTTGAACTTGTTTGTTATTTAGCGTACTCTACCTACATGTTACTTGTAAGTTGGACACTACTTGTACTATCTGTCTATGTGGAATTGAACTTACAATATACTGAAAAAAACTTGAGATATCCTGCAGCGCGCGTAGCGCATCGAAAATTTTCGGTCATTATTAGAGAAATTGTCCTCTTCAGAGGTCTACAGCAGTAGAACAGCAAGATGATAAATTTGGTTGATAATACTAGAGTTTTCAGCATATCTCCGATCGCCAGTGTGTGTGTGTGGGGGGGGGGGGAGGGTAATGGGGGAGGGACTGTGAAAATTTTTGGGAGGGCTGCAGCCCCCAAAACCCCCGTAGCTACGTCACTGTCTATTAAAAATGCCATCAGTAAGGCAAAAGATAACCCCTCGTTCCAAGACTCTGACGCACAAAGCTCATCAGAGCAATTCCGACAGAGTGCCATTGATAACTGGGAACCATCCTGGTCTACCACCCTTGACAAATTCATCAAAAAGCATCTGTCAACCCTTCAGAGTACGGTTCGTTAAGGTCTATCATTCCCAATCCCCCCGTTGTTGCCTTTTCGCGTCCTTCAAATTTACGGGACATTTTAGTTTGGGAAAAATTTCAGGACAAAACCTCAGTTGAGGAAAACATAGAGAATTTTGGTTGTTTACCTTGCCCTTCCAAGTGCAAGACTAGCCCTCTGGTTGATTCTACAAAATGCTTCCAGTCCAGTCGAAATGCACCCAACTTCAAAATTAGACAAGCAATTATTTGTTTTTCCAAAAATATCATTTATCTCATATACTACAATTTATGTGGAGTGCAGTATGTTGGGGAATCAAAACATTCCTTAGAATAAGAATGTCACTGCACAGGTCAGGAATTAAACCCAAAAGGTTGAACAACCTGTCACAAACCACTTAAATTTACCTCTTCATTCGATCAACAATTTACTTGTCATAGCTATGAACCAAAACGATACATAGACCGAAAAAACTAGGAAAGCCAAAGAAAATTTTGGGGAACTTGATCTCAGAACTACAACACCCTTCGGTCTGAATATCAGAAGAGACTTACCACCTTACTGATGAGACACACCCAAGCAATCAGTTTAGACCTTCCAGGTCAATCCATTTACTCAATTGCCTTAATAGAGTATCCTATTGTTGATTCGTAGTTATCCGATTAGACCTTTACGGTCTTTCAATTTGCTTAATTGATTTGAAAAGGATTATCCTGTTCTTGGGAGTCACCTCCAAGTAATTCGATGAGACCTTCCCTGTCAACTAAATTGCTTCATTGCTTTGAAAAGGATTATACTGTCACCACTTAGTTGGGATCATTGTCCGCACCTTTCAAAGCTTCCATGATTTCAAACTCCTTGCTACTCTGTAAACATGCACAAGAAGAGCTGAGCTAATATTGCTCGAAAGCTCCCCACAAACAATATGGGGCTGTTTTATTTACCGAATATTAAGCCTCTTGCTAATTTGTACCTCTTCCGAGATCCAGTCTTTTAATTCTGCAACACTGTTGTCTTACAATTTGCCATTACCATATATATATATATATATATATAAATATATATATATATATATGTATATATATACATATATATATCTATTTATAAGGAAAAATGGAAAACAGAGTGTGCATATAGATCCAACTACGTACTTTTCGATCATCATCATTATGACGTCACTTTACAACTTTTCAAACTTGTTTTAATATTACGCGGTACTGTACGCATTCAACTCTATCTTGTTTGTATGTAACGGTTGATTTCCATAACACAGTTGACAAAGCCGCCAGGAGGCGGCGAAAATTCCTGTTTCAATAAATCATTCGTTGGATCTATATGCACACTCTGTTTTCCATTTTTCCTTATTTATTACGTCCAACACACGGAATTAATTAATGCTATCTATTTATATATATATTTATATATATATGTATATAACGCTAGATCGACCTGTTAGGCGAAATCGGTATACCGTCAAAACCGGCGAAAAAATAAACAATAAAATACATAACATTTTCCCCTTTACGTTCTGAGATATACATGCACGTAATTTCAATGGCCTGTAACTCTTTAGTGTTAAGAGATACATGTACGTAAGTTGGTGTGCAGTGAAGTAATTACACAAGCATTATGTGAGGAATCGGAAGTGTGTATAGGGTTACGCATTCCTATATAAAACAGTGTGTGAAACGTTCAGGCGAAACAGTTTTTTCACCTAAAGGTCACGTTCTCCCAACAGTCGCGTTTTTTTTTACGATATTTCGCCTAAATCCCAAATTATAGAAATATATATATATATATATATATAGATATTTATATAAATAAATAAATATATATATAAATATATATATATATATATATATATATATAGGCTCCTCAGGCTTTCTACAGTTGTAACTGTAGAAAGCCTGAGGAGTGCCCCACGAGGGGGGAATGCCTGTCCTCCCGGGTTGTTTACAAAGCCACAGTAAATTCAAAAAATAATTCGGCTTTGGAGATAGGTTTAGCGGGTGGCACGTTTAAGAAGAGGTTCAATAACCATAGGAAGTCTTTTAAGCACATTGTTTACCAAAGGGAAACAGAGTTGTCTAAGTATGTTTGGGGGCTGAAAAATGCAAACAAAGAGTACACAATAGAATGGGAGATCTTGAAGAAGTCAAACACACACAGGGGGCAATCGGGGCAGTGTAATTTATGTTTAGATGAAAAGCTAGAGCTGCTACGGCTGAGAAACTCTATTAACAAGAGAACAGAGATTATAAGTAAGTGTAGGCATGGTAACACACCACCGGACCGTAACAAAAGGATATGATGATCTTCCGTGTATACACCTCTGTACAGTTGTCTGATGATTGCCAAGAGGCATGAAAAACAGTGTAGCAACCAAAGCTAAGTGAACAGAAAAAGTATATACAAGCTCCACAGTATATTGTGTTGAGCACTCTTCTTGGTAGTGAATAGCCATACATTATATATATATATATATATATATATATATATATATATATATATATATATATATATATATATATATACATATATACATATATATATATATATATATATATATATATATATATATATATATATATATATATATATATATATATATATATATATATATATATATATATATATATATATATATATAGGGGCCTTTAAGCCAAGGCTGTAGTCTAATACCCGCTAGCAACCGTCCCATTCCGGTCACCGGTCATCGCGATGAATGATCAATCTTGTAACCTGTAATCAAATCTTGTAACCTTAAAGTGATCAGACATCGGGGCACTAGCATTCGAGATCAGACCGGGACATGAATAACCGAGGATGAGGCCGAGGACTATTTCTCGGCCTCGAGGGCATACAATACTACGGTTAGGTATAGGGTTACAATAATAATGTAAGGAGATGCGTTCTGAACGTCCTGAATCAATGCTTGTTTTACATTTATTTATCATGATCTAGCAGTATAACTTCAGTTGTAACTGCTTTAAGTTTTAAATGATTTATGTATTGTTTAGCCTGACCAGGCACTGATGAATTGTGAATAACACACCTTGTAGTACGGTACTTATTCTAATATCACATTTTGTTATTATCTTTTGTTTCAGTGTGCCTGTATTTATTTTCACAGGATACTTGACTTACCAAAATGATCTCCCTCTTCAGTGTCGCATTGGTTAGTTTGCTGGCTTCTGATACTCCAGGTGAGTGCGCAGCCAATCAACTGCCTATTAAAAACATAGATGAGATGCGTAACGTGATATATGACTTACATGTATTCAGAAAAAGCATATTGGATTATTTCTTGCAATCTTAAAGGCTATATTAGATGTGTCAGTGAGGTTTCAGCAAATTAGAACAACTTTCATTTTATCTCCTTTTTCAGGTTACACCGATGAAGGGTGTGACTCGCCGCAGTACCTTGAGATTGGAAGTAAAGGAGTTCTGAACTGTTTTTTTAATTACAGTTATGAACTTACTGTAGGATGGTGTAACAGCACATGTGAGGAGGTGGAGGACATTTTGGCCCTTATAAGCAACAGAAATTTCGATTTCGGTGGGATGACTCTCAAGGAATATTTTCCAGGCGAATACGACGTGTACCCCAATGGGTCTCTTATAATATACGATGTCTCTGTTGAGCATGAGCAGACTTATTTGGTTGGCAAAGCTGACTCTCCTTACGGGGAATATATTGGGTATGAGGTCAATGTATCAACCACGGGTGAGTATTATTTTTTCTCATTGAAATGGACTTCCGATTAAGCAACGCCAGCAAATAAAACGTGTCATTATTTACGGACGCTTCAAAGTAAACTTCAAATACTGACTGAAGTCTTACATTTACTGCTTCGTTTCTGCTTGTAAATGCTGGTTAATTAACAGTTTATGGTATACTCGAGTTACCTTTATTGTCCTAAAAAATTTTGTCAGTATGCCAATTGCCTTGAAAAGTATATGTGTTTGTAAAGGTGGTATGTAAAAGCTATCGGCTAATAAAAAGATAACCTGCCTTTCAGTACACTGATAGATGAAAAAATTACTGGCAAAGTTTATCCTGTTTTAGTAATTTCACATACGTCACATACGTCAGTGTTGGTTTACAGCAGTGATTTTCAAACGCAGCCCTTGAGCCGTGTCGATAAGGCCTTGAATTCATTTTAGATTTCGAAAAAATGATATTTGACAAATACAAAACACAGCATACAAGGAAATTAAAATATAATACAAAGACAGAACTAGAGTTTTTTCAAGTCTGATCTCTCGAAAGGGTGATACGTCGGCTCCGTACAGGCTGTGCGGTGTATTCCTTGGTCAGCCATATCTAACCAGATTTCTGTACCCATTAAGAAGTTTACGTCATTGACCGCACAACTCAAGGAACATGGCATCCGCCTGAGGGAAAAGTTGTCAAAATCTAAAGCTTCCAAACTAGAACATCTTTGTAACAAATCTGACCGAAACTTGCTATCCAGTGCAAAACTTAAAAGGTGCCACGGAAGGTGGAGGAAGATTACCTGCCCACGGACCGATCCCCACCATGTTGAAGAGTTTGAATTTTTCGATACCACCCAGGGAGCTCTCAATGTTTCTCAACGACCTTTGTCAACACACGAAATTGACTTATTGTCAAAGAGCCTGAAATTAACGCCGACCCGCCTAAAATTCGACAGACTTGAACTACAACGTGATCTGGATAGTTCTTTTTCCGTAGACTCCGCCTTTTGGAATATTTTGGTAGCTCTGAAGATACAGCCAACTATGATCCAGAAAGGTATGCCAATAAATTTAAGGAGAGTACGTTAAAGACAATCTCAACATAGAAGAAATGAAGTCTTTACGTAATCTTCGTCGCAGTTCAGAAATTGTCATCAAACCAGAGGACAAAGTTGAAATGTAGTCTCTACGTAATCTTCGTCACAGAACAGAAATTGTCATCAAACAAGAGGACAAAGTTCCATCATATGTTGTTATGGACAAATCTGAATATATCAGGACAGCTACTGCGGAACTTAGTAACTCTAAATTTTATGTCAGAGAAAGCCACAACTTGAATTTTCAGACAGAACTCAAAGTGAACACTGTCGTCAATTTGATGTATAGTGACGGTGATACTGATAGTAATGTGGCCACTTACCTTAAGCCTTCTGCCACTAAAACTTAAAGGTTTTACACCCTTCCAAAAACGCACAAAGAGCGTGACCATCAGAGTTTTCTTAAAACCAGACCGGTGATCTCGGGTAGTGGGTCACCCATCGAAAGGCTCTCCCAATTTGTTTGACCATTTTATCAATCATGAAATGCAAAAACTAGATTTCTCCATTAGAGAGATAGCAAGGGTGTTTTGAACAAGAGAGAAGCTATCAACAGGGAGGGCCCCACTGGCGAATGTATGGCTTTATTCACTATCGACGTTAAGTCAATGTATCCCAGCATGCCCAGGAGCCTAGGAGTTAAAGCTGTGAAACTAGCCTTAGATCAAAGAGATACCCGCATTCCATCAACGGAAAATCTTCTTGATGTTTGGACATTTGCCTCAAGAAAATCATTTTGAGTTTAATGATAATTTCTACAACCACATTCATGGAACTTCTATTAGCCCCAAAATGGCTCCTGTTTATGCGTGTCTGGGCATGAGGTTAGTGGAAATGAGCTTAAATCTAAGTCCCCTCTGCACGCCAAGATCCGGTTTCTGTACATTGACGATATTTTCGGTCTTTGACCGCCGCACAGTGAGACGTTCTTGAATACATTTAGGAGCTACTTAATAGTCTTCATCCAGGGATTCAAGAATTTACTCATCATGTTTTCCGTAAGTCCCAAACATACTTCCTGGATTTATACATTGATTTGCAGGGCGGCCGTATTACAACAGACCTTTATACCAAGCCCACTCATAAGGGTGCCTACCTTCACTATAATTCTTACTATTCCAGCAGCACTAAGGATGACATAGTTTTCAGTCAAGCGCTGAGAGTGAAAAGCATCTGCTCTAACCCAGCTAAGACTACTGAGCATTGTGATGTCTTCGGCAAAAAGTTTAAAAATAAGGGTTATCTCCCCGCCGCTATCAGCAGGCAACTGGAGGAAGCTAGGTCTATCTCCAAAGAACAGTTATTTTCTAGAGAGAGTGTTAAGCGCCGTCCCCCGATCAAAGCCCCTTCAGTGGTGCCCGGAAACCTAAGCTCCCTGACCTTCACAGTGTTCTACGTTAATATTTCCATATTCTTCAGCTATCTCAGAATTTTGTAATTTGATCCCTGCGAATCCCCCCTCCCCCCGGTCATCTTTAGACAACCTAAAAAGTTACAGTCTCTTATTGTGAAGGCCAAAGTCAGTTGTTGTAGAGGGACTTTCAAGATACATGTTCGTCGCTGTGTCAAGTGTTAAGGACTGTGTTATTAAGTCACATGACAAGGAAACATTTCCATTTGAACACCTCTATAACATGCACTGCAAACGAAGTTATATATTTTATCAATTGAATTGCTTGCGGCAAGCAGTATGTTGGGGAGACCGGTTTAGAGCTTAGAGTTCGTCACAGAGGTCATAGACCAAAAATCCGTAAGGGTCACACTCCATTAGGCTTTCACTTCCCAACGTGTCAACGCTGCAAATTGATTGGCCTACAGAATATCATGAACAACACTAAACACAATAGAAAGAAGCTGAATTGAAGTGAATTTACAGATTAAATACTTACATGAGGTATCAATGTAAAGGATATGCGACACTCATTGGTTAAGTGGGTTATCTGTTTTCTTTCACAGTCTCCACTGCCCTTTTTGCAGTCTTTATTCATTGTTACATTAGTGATCAAGGGTAGTAGACCTACTTAAAACGTCTAGTAGTTTTCTTATTTTATGTGTGGTAATGGACATTGAACTTCTGTTGTATCTATTTTTTGACTTTCTGTTATGGAGTTCTTCAGTTCGTCTCGCTATTTGTGGAGTGCTGGATTTTTCATGCTTATCCATCCATTTATCCATCCATTTATCCATCCATTTATCCATCCATCCATCCATCCATCCATCCATCCATCCATCCATCCATCCATCCATCCATCCATCCATCCATCCATCCATCCATCCATCCATCCATCCATCCATCCATCCATCCATCCATCCATCCATCCATCCATCCATCCATCCATCCATCCATCCATCCATCCATCCATCCATCCATCCATCCATCCATCCATCCATCCATCCATCCATCCATCCACCCATCCACCCATCCACCCACCCACCTATCCACCCATCCATCCATCCATCCATCCATCCATCCATCCATCCATCCATCCATCCATCCATCCATCCATCCATTCATCCATCCATCCATCCATCCATCCATCCATCCATCCATCCATCCATCCATCCATCCATCCATCCATCCATCCATCCATCCATCCATCCATCCATCCATCCATCCATCCATCCATCCATCCATCCATCCATCCATCCATCCACCCACCCACCCACCCACCCACCCACCCACCTACCTACCTACCTACCTACCTACCTACCTACCTACCTACCTTTATTGCTAATTTGCGGATTAGGGCGAAATATCGTCTGAAAAATGCACCATAGGGCGAAATTACCCATAGGGCGAAAAAAAAATCTTTTCACCTTAACGGTTTTACAAACTGTTTCAATGGGAAAACGTAACTCTATTGTAAAGTCTAACTCAGAACCCAGTATACATACAATTACTTCAGTGTATACGAAGTTACACGGATCCGCTAATAAGTGCGGCTGAGAAGCCATATAAATAAAGTGTATGTATATCTCAAAACTCAAAGGGGAAATATATGCTAATGTATTTTATTGTATTTTTTCGCCTTAACGTTTTGGTGATATACCGTTTTCGTCCATGGGTCGACCCAGCGTTTTATATATATATATATTTCTATAATTTGGGATTTAGGCGAAATATCGTATGAAAAAAGGCGGCTGTTGGGAGAACGTGACCTTTAGGCGAAAAAACCGTTTCGCCTGAACGTTTTACACACTGTTTTCTATAGGAATGCGTAACCCTATACACACGTCCGATTCCCTATATAATTTTTATGCAATTACTTCACTGCACACCAACTTACGTACATGTATCCGTTAACACTAAGGAGTTACGGGCCATTGAAATAACGTGCATGTATATCTCAGAACGTAAAGGGGAAATATAATGTTATGTATTTTATTGTTTATTTTTTCTCCGGTTGTATAGACGGTATACCGATTTCGCCTAACAGGTCGATCTAGCGTTATATATATATATACATATATATATATATATATATATATGTGTGTGTGTGTGTGTGTGTGTGTGTGTGTAGGCACCAAAACAATTATCTATTGAGTGCTGCAACTTAGAACATGAAGTCGGTATACGCAGTCCTACTTTAGCCCCTGATGAGTGCACCCTCCGTGTACGAAACAGTTTGTCTGCCTCTCTTCTTGCCATAGAAGCTCTCCTTTTGTAGAATCTAGCATTTTCGGAACTGTCAACCGAACTCTTAAAAAAACGTTTATAAACGTTGTATTAGATCGTCGCACGGAGACCTTAGACCATCTTCCTCTAACATAGGCACTTGCATACTGAAAGAGGATATTTTGATGTGAATGTAATACTTAGCCTAAAGCAGGACTCGAACCAGCGACATCCTGCATACAAGGCGGATGCTCTGACCACTGAGCCATTGAAACCTATGTGTCAGAGCGCGGCCAGCTAAGCTCCAATACTGTTGTTTTCCATTTCCATGTAAATATCCTCTTTCAGTATAAGGCAAGTGCCCAGTGGCGTAGCCAAGTTTCCAGGTCGGGGGGGGGGGGTGGCAAGGACAATTTTCTTCACAAATTTGACATTTCTGCGCATTGCCCACCAACTGCGAAGCCTGCGGTATCTTTAGAGTTTTGGGGTCAATTTTGTCCACAAGTAACTGTAAACTGCGCTATAAAATTTGCAGTGAATTGTTATTCATGCCATTGCGCACCGGCGCAAATATTCGCGAACCAGCTCACAGTTGAATTCAATCACGGATACAGATGATTCGAGACTGGTCTCTGCACAAGACCAGCAAAACATGGACTATATGCAGATAGTTTTTTTCCTGGTGAAGCCTAAGTCTTCGCTGCCTGACCTTCTTGGGAGACATTTTGTTGTGAGGAGAATGCCGCAGCCCCACGTGTGCACATAGGATGGTCAAAAGGCAAATGGTCACTGCCCATAACTGAGAGCATCAGACGGAGACTGGTGTCAGATAGAGACGGGACCGACGATGCCTAGCATACACGCTTTATTTTCCTGGGAACGATTGTAGCCTACGTTTGTAAGCACCCTGCGATTTTATACAGCAGTAGAGGATCCTTCTCTTGTCCTTACTGTACATAAAGGTGCCGTCCTAGGGGAGGGGTCTAAGGGGAGACAGTATCCCCCTCTCTTTGAGAAATTTTTGGTAATTTATGGTTGCCTAGATGCAAAATGGTGCTATTTCAGGGGTTTTTCTGGATCTGAGTAAATACAGCTGGGAAGTGTCCATAATTTGGTGAATTCTAATTTTTGTCTACGTAGTTGAGTTGTGTAAGGGAAGGGTATGCTTTCAATAAACCTATAGCCCCCTTCGGCTACTTTACTCCCTTCTATTTACGGAAAGCTTTTACACAAAAAATACAGGCGTGGAATCCCCAAAACATTCTTGACCTGGCAGACACCATATATATAGGGATTCCGAGAAGCTCTGGATAAATTATATAAAATAGGACACTGACATGATTCTTATTACCTGATATCAAAATGATGCTAGAATACATTATTACGGCAGGTATTTTCACAACTATCACATTTGTAACAATCGTGAACAAAAATCCAGACGAACAGATTTTAGCAATGTGGAATGTGAGGGAGAGGGGGATGGGTTCAAGAAGGTGATATAAGGTCTCCCTCATACGTATAGCAATAGGCTCTGGGGATAAAAAACTTACAAGCGTGTTTCAGAATGCTTTGCACGAAGCACCAAGTATTTTTTAAATGTTTAACGGAAAATGCGTCTTTTCAACCTCCGACATAAATGTTACAAATTAGATTGAAAGATCCCATATTGATGAGAGGCTCCTACAGAGGTTGCAGATGTACGGTACCTCTGTTTTTCGGAAAAGTGTCGTGATCAGAATAGATCAGTGTATTATTACTCTGCAATGGTCACTAGGTAGAGTGCATATCTTGACGAATACGCGTAAAGCGCGCAGAAATTTTGCAATAAGTAGGCTAAGGTTTCCTTGACAAAACCAGCATTCAGGCTCTGCATCAAGCTTCACTTTCAATTACCCAACAAACCTATAAGGCAACAAATGGGGGGCATGCGAACCCAAGCCCCGCTTGTTGGTGCTACTGGGAGTATTCGGGAGAGACCCGGCACTAAGAGCAGCTGCCATTGGTTTATTTGTTTTGCTTCCTCTTTTCTATATCTACTTTTTTTCCTTTTCCTCCCTCTTTTTCATTTTTCTCTCTTATTTTCCTCTTTTCCTCCTCCCTCCTCTTCTTGTTTTTCTTCCCTCCTGTTCCTGACTTTCCCTCTGGATTTTTTCAGGGTTGCACTCTGCCCCTGCCCCACTGGCCACGCCACTGCAAGTGCCCATTTTAGAGGAAAATGGCCTAAGGTCTCCTTGCGACTGTTTAAATAGTACAGCTTTGATTAGCTGGTTACAGCCCGCGAGACCGAAGGTCCACGAGACCGAAGGTTCGCGAGACCGAAAATCAAATAAGGTTCACGAGACCGAAGGTCCGCGTAACCGAAAATCAAATAGGGTTCGCGAGACCGAAGGTTTACGAGACCGAAGATCCGCGAGACCGAAAATGAAGTAAGGTTCAAAAGACCGAAGGTTCGCGAGACCGAAAATTGAATACGGTTCACGAGACCGAAAATGGAAAAGGGTTCACCAGACCTAAAATGAAATAGGGTTCACGAGACCGAAAATGGAAAAGGGTTCACGAGACCGAAAACAAATTCGCGAGGCAGACATTAAAAACCCGCTCGTGAGACCGGAACTACCAAGGATATATTCGCTTGCGTGGACAGCTGTGTATCCATAAGTCAGCTAAAGGAGAAACATAACCTGTTGTGAACGATTATCCGGGAGAGGGGTCGAAGAGGAGGGCGTTTTACGCTGAGAAGATTTAAAAGGATTTTAAAAAACAATTTGTGTGCAGGTGCAATCTTTGGAAGTAAAAGTTGGATTGATTATTGTTTTGTCTGGGAGAGTTGACCAAGACTCAGTTAATCCCTTGCTATGCCACTGTCCGGAACTGTGCGATCACTATTTAATACGTGCGTAAAAAACTACTGTATTCGTAGGCGATGCTTATAAGATGCGTGTGTTTATCAAGTAGTATTATAACTACGTACTTACGTGATATCGATACATAATCTGCCTATTCTTGCTCTGCGGGTCCCGCCCCGCCGGCGGAGTCTTGTTCTTTTCAGCCAGTCTAGAACGAGACTTAATTTGCGGCACGCCGGGCAGTTTTTTGGTGATCGTTAGTTGAGTTATCAATCGGGGACGCAGCTCCATAAGGGAACAAAACTATTTCGGGAGTATTGTTTGGTTTTCGCCCCTTCGCACTTCACCAGGGTGTCTGGGGACTTTAGGAAAAAAGCCTACTGTATTAATAATTGCCCCATTACGATGTAATAATTATTATGTAGGTACGTGGTAAGTATTCTACGCAGAATGACTGTTGGTTGCAGACGGAATGCCGCAATAAAGGAATAACTTATTCTTATTTATTTGGAATTAATTGAGGGATGGTACTTATTGAATTAGCAATATTCGGAAATAGCAAGCGTTAATATTTATATTAGACATTTATTTTCCCGAGTCTTTTCAAAACCAATGAGCAGTGATCAACAAGGCAGGTTTTGGCCATGTGCAGAAAATCACTAGACCGAGGGACGATGGGGAGTGGGGAGGGGTTCTAGGAGGATTAATGCTAGTAGGCAGGCCCAAGAACCGACGGCACTGGCGGCGTACGCTGTCGGTAACCTCCCTAGTCGCCGTGATGCCCCCAACAGGTAACAACCGACCGTCAAAACTGCCTTAGTGCCCTGCGATTGGATAAATTACCTAGGGAATCATTTCCTGCCCCCACCCCACCCCCTTCAATTGCCTTGTCCCATTCGATTCTTAATGCGAGGCCTACTGGAAGGGTTTTATTGCAAAACAACGCACTTTGCGAACGGCAAATAACAGAGCACTAGCTTTGCGTTACACGGGGCGTAGCGGTACGGCGGGATACTTCTGTGGACTTTTTTTTTAATTGTCAGTCTCGCGGACCTCTTCTCATTCTCGGTGTCGCGAACCTTTTCTCATATTCGGTCTCATGGACCTTTTCTCACTTTCGGTCTCGTGAACCCTATTTGATTTTCGGTCTCGCGGACCTTCGGTCTTGTGAACCCTATTTTTCGGTCTCGCGAACCTTCGGTCTTGTGAACCTTCTGTCTCGTGGGATGTCCCCGAATGACTCAATCATATAGAGTCATTGCGTCTTTCTATCTACTCAATACTACATGGGACGCGCTAAGGTTAAGCAACCGCAAAATACAAAAGACGGTACATTCTTTTTAACACATTATCGTTGCAAAATGAAACACAGATCACAAACATTTACAGAACAACTCGTAACTGAACGTTAGGTTTTCCCTCAGCATGTAGAATGGAAAAGCTGAACATTGTTAAATACTTAGTTCCAAAGTGCATGCGACCTTAGCAGTAACGCTTGTTAGCAGAGCCGTATTTATCCAGTAATCGAGTTAACCTATAGGTTACGCCCCCACCCCAATATTTTGACTTTTAAGGGGGCCCCCGAAAATTTTCATAAACCAACCACCCTTTTAGCTAAATTTTCAAATCTGCTCCTGAGTTAAACAAGAAATCCTTACCTTTCTTCCTACCAAAATATAGAAGCCAACGCACTAGTCTCCATTTTCTAATCTATAACGTTACCTAGTAGGGAACTGCGTCAGGTTTAAATTATTGATAGTATGTATCAACAAAGCTAACAAGACGCATGTAATGTGGGTTATTAGCATTAGTTTCGGGTATGATATTGCATTAACACAGACACGTGGTTACACATGCCTGTTGCAGAGATTCGTCTCTACCCTTTCATAACCGCTCTATTATTGACATTTTTTAAAATTAACAAGGTCTCAAAATCGCCTCATATTTGAGGCCTTATAAACGAAAGACTCTAAAAGCGATCATTATCTGTAGTTAAACAAAGTGAAGGCCCATATTCCGACATTGAAGGAGACAGTTTTTCCCCAGATATTTTACTCGCTTCGCGCTAATTATGGCGGCCCTTTCTTAGAACAGTGCTTCTCACTTTTGTCAGGCAGTCCACAGAAACCATGGGTCAACTGATGTGGGATCGGGGTTGGTGTGATTGTTTAAGGAGCTCTGGATTCCGATCGATGAATTACCTTGTCTGTTCATTCTTGCTTCGATATATGCACATGATCTTCAGGTCAATTGCTAGTCACTTGACCATTTGAAATAATTAATAGTGCCATGCACAATTGAGATGCATTTTGCGTACCTTAATTTTATTTCATTTCATTTCATTTATTTGTTTTTCACACCGTACATAAATACAAACATATATACAATATAAACACGAATTTGAATAAATGGTGTGAAAGAAGAAGAACAATTCCATAAGCAAGAAATTCACCACTGACAATCTTTAATTTTAGCGAGGAACCTACACTTTCCGTCTTTGCCATTTTGAACAGTTATAGTTATACTCATGGCCGCACGCAGCGGGGTAGAGTCAGTGCCCCTCCTTCGAGATGTTTAAAGCCAGTTTTTTATCAAATTGATCTGTGTTATTTTCCGAGATTCTAAAATAATGTTTAGACGTAGTTTGTGCGTCACGGAAAGTCACATTTTTGACAATATGGGGCGAATACGACGTAGCGTAGGCGGTGGCGGCCGCCGTCTCGTTTTTGAGGGTATTTTTCTTATTTTTTGTTACCTGTGTCGCTATATATTTCTAAAAATCCAGTTTTTCGACGCGCTTTTCCCGACTGTTAATCATAAGATGGGAGGCTACATTTGCAACCAAAATTATTCAACTTTTTTTTCTGGGAAGACCTGTGGCCCACTTTCGGACACTTCTTGCCTTTTATCTTCACTCTCACGAGGTGAGCTATCAACCCCCTTTGTAGCAACTTTTTGTTCAAAATCGTGGATCCGCACCCGACAATTACATAAACATTTAGTGAACTGAATATTCGATTTCATTCTAGAATGGGAAAGAAAATGTTCGAGAACAAGACATGTTGAGATTTCGTAAATACATTCAGGGAAGGAATGAGGAAGTTTTAACCAAGTAGGAAATTAATAAGAAAAGGTTGAGAAGCATTACTGTAACAACCACTTTTGTAATAACAACCACTTTTGCAATAGGTCACCACTTTTGTAATTGGTTCAACCACTTTTGTAATAAAGGTCACCACTTTTGTAATAAATTCATCCACTTTTGTAATTTTTGAAGTCACCACTTTTGTAATGCTCACTGCCCACTTTTGTAATAAAAAATTCTTCAACCACTTTTGTAATCGCCAGTCAACCACTTTTGTAATTATTAGCTAGTACAGAAGATAAGGGCACTAATTTTGGAGAATTGTGCTTTTTATGACACAAGCATGATTTTTGTACACAATTAGAGTATGACCTAAGGGAAACTTATAAGGACTTTGCAGATTTGTCCAGTGAGAGCAATGGCGGCCATTTTAAAAGGGCCGCGCTGCTTGTTGCTTCACCTGTATCTTGATTCATTTCTGTGTATAAACTGTTGCTTTAGCCGTACAAACTTAATATTTTGGACTGGATTGCAGAACACCTTATTAAAGTTCCAACATATGCTGCTCATGTGACAACAAATGCGTCCATATTTTCAAAATGGTCGCCATTTATATTCTGAAAAAGACTGAGATCACAGGTAAGTTGAAAGTAAACTCATTGCATCTGGAGTCGGTCGGTTTCTGGAGCAACAGCACAGTAAATGCCCGGCTTGTTAATTGACCGACTCACGGTGTCATCATACCACTGTGTTTTCAGAATGCCTCCACGATACTACTCTCCCCCTGTGGGCCGGGGGTTGTAGAATATGCCCACGCCTGTTGTAAGAGGTGACTAAACGGGAGGACTTGCAACGTGTTTAGACAATATGACACTATATAACACATTCGTGTTGGTGTGTCGTTAAATCTTATCTAAGTAACTCACGATACTACTCGATATCAGCTACAGTAACCAGTCTATTCAATTACATCACAAAGTTCGCGGATCAAATAGCTATACCACAGAAACAATAAGAGTGCACCCGGCTCTCTCGTACGCCATAACAACAAACTAGACACTGTGTTCCCATGCGCCGATGCACTAACTCTGAAATAAACGTGCGTGAAGATGCGTGAGGATACGTAACAACCGTACTAATAAAATAATAGGTAATAGGTAAGTCCATATTTGATAATAATGAGGCACAACCTACATGGACCAAACAGATGTGACGTGTATCTAAATGTATTGTCGTCGGGTTTCTGGTGTCGCTTATACTATGGCTACATAATTTATCTTCTTTCATATTTCGTTTACGCTTAATTTAGCAACGGGCCCCTCCCCAGACGCAATATCCCCTTCCCATTGGAAAAGGTTAGTATGTTGTAAGCGAAAGACAACGGAAGGAGTGTGAACATTGTGTTACCTTTCTGGACCTTCACCTCCCTGGTCGGCCGTCCCGACTAACAACGCCAGTGAACTTCTTCTCACACCCCCGCAATTTTAATAACATCCTCATCATCCCCCTCCCCTTGCCCCGTCGGGTCATTTCTAGCGTCTCCACTACTGTTGTCCTCTCATGATTTATCAAGTACGGTATGAAAGCCTAGCTACCACTACAAAGTTTTGTAGGCTACCATAAAGTTTGAGAAAAACCCCGAAGGGTGGATTAGAGATGGGGGTAGCGGGGAAGGAACGGATTAAGGGCCAGGCAACAGAGGCACGTGCCCGAGCTCCCCAAATTTTGGTCCCCCACATTTAGAGTACAAAAAAGAACTGTTCGTTTGGGAGTAATATATGCCTTGCGTGTTCCGGTACTGTTCAAGTTTTTTTCTGATCTGTACTATAGGGCCCCCCACATGCTTAGTCCGGCCGTTGAAGGGGGCTTTTAGCTAACATTGTACACAATGTGCATGCTAAACTTGATAACTTCCAATAAGGCTGGTTGCCCCCATTTCTCTTCACTGATGCTCACTTTATATGTAGGTATAAGAAATTCATGGATGTTTCGAGACGGTTGAGAACATGAGGCCTGGGAAAGGGCCCAACGGTCCTGTGCACGGTAGGCTAACATGGGTAGACAGGGCTGGTGTATACAGTGGAGGCGAAGATGAAGTCTATAGTAGACTATCGTTTTACCCGAAGACACTTCATTTTCGGCTTATATATATTTTTGAACGTTTGGGCTAGTCACCCTTACTGTACGTTTAAAAAACCCTGCATTCGACTATGACGGTGCCCCCATCTCCGACTATATTGTAAACACGACTTCAGTCTCGCAAATCACAAATGGAGGGCCTGTGTGCTGTGGTCACTTTTTCCTCCCCCCCCCCCTCCCACTCGAGATGAACTGTATATATTTCCTTCTGACATAAACGTACTGTAGGCCTAATTAAGCGTACAAAAACGAAAATTAATGAAGATATTGGTCATCGACAGCTGATTGTTGGATTCCCGGCTCTCATTCTTGCAATATTCTACCCAATAATGTAACCTTGTGGCGGTCACAGGCTGCCCACATGCATACTCATAGGCGTACGAGGTAGTCTGTCCCCCCCCCCCGGTTCTTTTCGACACCCAAGATTTGAGCATAATGTCAGTAAAAACTCGGACAATAACTGTGGGACTTTCTATAACGTAGTGCATAATGCAGGGGCGTATATACCTAATTTTCCAGGGGGGTGTGAACTTTTTTGGCATTTTGGGACCGACTACATTTCTTGGAGACCGACTTCCATTGTCACAGTTGTACTGAAATTTCTGAAAAGCAAAAAAAAAAAAAAAAAAAAGGTCTTCGAAATATCGAGGACCTTTTCTTTTTTTTTTTTTTTTTGTCTTTTTGCACCTCGAGTGCTGCTCACTAAGGGTCCACTGTTAGGAAGGGACACTAAACTGCATTTCAGACCGACTTTTTAGCACTCGGAGACCGACTTTTTAGCACTTGGAGACCGACTTTTGATTTTCACTGGGGGGTGTCACACACCCCCACACCCCCCCCCCCCCCCGTATTTACGCCCCTGGCATAATGTACAGTATAAAAAATACATTTGAGCATAAATGATTTTTTGCGCGCGCACGCAATGGTTTTGTACATCTCCAGTTTTTGGGTACGGCTCAAAAATTCGGACAAAAGTTGTCTGCCGACCCCCCCCCCCGGCCCAAATGGAAATTCTCAAGTACGCCTATGCTGACACTGGCGGGCGTTATGCAAATGATATGATACTGGGGCACCCTGAAAACTCCGGTAGATCGATGAGTAGCATACGGACCTGTATGTATCCCATGTTCTCACAATGGGGCTCCCAGCATTAATAAAACCCGAACCCATCCTAAACTTCAATCGGTTGCAGTCTTTCTCTTCATGAGCGCCATCGAGCAGTGGCGTAACCAGTGGGGGAAGGGCAGGGGGCAAACTGCCCCCGGAAGACTAAAATGGGGACCGAGAAGCGAAAATGGGGACGAGAAGAAGGGGCGAAAAGAAGGGGAAGGAGAGGGAGAAAGAAAAGGAAAGGGGAAAGAGAAGAGAAAAGCGGAAAGGAGAGAGAAGAAAATATGAAGTAGGGAGAGAAAGAGAAGAGAAAAGGGAAGGAGAAGGGAAAAGGGAGGAAGGGTAAGAAAAAAGGAAGAGGGAGAAGAGGGAGCGAGAAGAAAAGGGGAAGGACGGAAAGAAAGAGTAAGGGTGAGGGAAAATGAGAGACAGAAAAGGGGGGGGGATGGAAAGTGAAAGAGAAGAGAGAGTGAAAGTAGTGGTAAAAGAAAAAGAGAAAGGGGAGAGAGGCAATGAGAAAAAAGTGAAGGAGAGAAGAAACGAGAGAGGAGGGACAATGGAGAGGGGGAAGCAGCGAGAGCGATTTAGATAGGAACAGGAAGACAGGTAGGCAAGGAGACTCGAGGGGAGAAAGACACGAAATACACGTGATAGATGGGTGAGTGCCAAAGCTAAGGAGAAATAAGGGAGGGAACAGCATGTTTCTTGTTCTATTTTAAGAGGTATTAGATTTAAAAAAAATATGAGACTGATACCCCCATGCCATATTTATTCTTCAGTTTGGTGCGGTGCACGTCGATCATAGTGATAAACTGGGTAATTATGCTGTTGATGTGATGCGCAAGTTAAAATGTATAACAAAGGTTACACTTTATGATGTTATTAGCCGAATGATCACGACTTGAAGAGAGGAAAACTTGATATAAGTGACGTAAACAGTTTGATGTTAATGAAAATATTTTATATGCCACATGTTTTCACAAGATAAATGTTTTCTGAAGTGTTTCTTTGTGTTTATCATTTTCTCTCAAAAATAATTATTAGTAACCATTGGTTACTTTTGTAAAATACAATTATTAAAATTTTTGAAAAGTAATGACATTGATGAACGGAGAAAAAGATCAAAACACAAATGTTCAAGTGTTAGACCTTTTTAGCATCATTGAAAGACCGTAGAGATAATCAGGAGCGTAACTCAAGAGGGTGGGGTGGGGGGATGTGTCATCCCCCCAAATCGCATAAATGTGACTGTAGTAGGGGAAAATTATATTTTGCTGGGCAAAACTGCCGGAAAAAATAGAAAATATTTAAAAATAGCCCTATATTGTAAATAAAAACAAAAAGTTCCTAAATAAACGTTAATTTTATTACAGAAATTTTACTTCAAAACGTAGCATATGTGGCACCAGATTGCAAGTAAGGACACCTAATATTTCAAAAATTTTCGAACGTCATAAAAGCAAAACAGCATAGCCAGTATAAATCAAATTTATAAACACTACCTGCACATATTCTTAGCGAAAAGGATCTTGAACATATTGATCTGTGCATAATGTGCATATCCATTAATAGGAAGATGTGACTTTGAGAACGATCGAGAACGGACAAAATTCGCTGACCTTGTATGGGAAGCCCTCAAGCGACCCTTGACACTAGGTCAGCAGACTGCGAACTAATGTAGCACCAGACTGCATATAAAAAAGGGGAGGGGGAACTTTTTTAAGTTCCCCTTTCCCTTAGACGTCGACTAAGCTTTGCGCGGTTAAAATTTTGCGTTCAGCATCCTTTCAACAAACCGTCGGTTCTGACGGACTTCGGGTTGCTGGATCCCTAATGGGAGCTTAATGCAGTGGCATACACAGGGGGAGGGGCATCGGGCCCTGACCTGCCTCACTGATGCCAATTTGTTTTCTTTAGTTCCTAAAAATACTTAGAGTTGTTAACATAAATTTTACTTCAAAATCTTTCATATATGGCACCAGATTGCAAGTAAAGACACCTTAATTTTCAAAAATTTTCGAAGAGGAGGGGGACACCCCTCCCCTTAGACCCCTTCCCGAACCGGCGATCACAAAAACAGAGAAATCCTGGGTACGCCACTGAACGGATATTTACTTTTTACAACATGAAGTTACAAGGCCCTGACTGATTTCGCAGAAATGCCTTCACCCCCCCCCCCCCCCAATACATCCTATTGAGTTACGCCTCTAAAGATAATTGCAATCTAGTTTCATTCACCAGAGAAAAGAGGCAAGGAATCTATGGAATCACACCACATTGTTGTGGTATTGTTATCACTAACAGTGCGCTTCGAGGTTAGTGGCAGAATTTTATTTTCTTGAAATTTATTTTCTCATTGGAATCATTTATAACTTGGGGTCTTGCCATCTGAGGTAACTAGCCTATCGATATTTAAATTATATTTAAATTCATAAATAAAAAATAGCCCCGTGGGCGACGATTCAACGCAAGGTCTATTATCCTAGCCCACTGTTGCCTTCAGTGATAACCCGATCGCTTTTCTGCACATTTCGCCCTTAGCCATAAAAGGCTCCATAAAGGCAAAATACGATTATAAGCCAGACTGTGCAGCTAAAGAATCAGGCCATTCACAGGGAAATAAGTGCCACTACGCAGGCTCAAAGCCAGGCACACCCAATACCCAAGAACAAGGTTTTTAAGCAAGGTTTAAAAGCACTGGGATTTTCGTTTGCGTACATTCGCATAAATCCATTGTTTTCCGACTCTTTGCCCAAAAAAAGACACTAAATTTAAAAAATTTACTTGAGTAATCGAGGTTTACTACAAAGTCGATCGAATCAGGAGGGTACGAAGTTACGTTACTGTATGCGCTTATAGCTGCATTATAAATTTTAAGACAAACCCTGCCTTCGTACAATAGTACACAAAGGTTACTACTGATGACGTTCTGTGTATAACATAACGCGAAGAACAGAAACCGGTCTAGTTGGTTTTAATAAAACCACTTCTTTGTCACCTCAAAATGACTAAATATCCTCCAAAAGGGTGAAATTTTTAAAGATTTTGCTTAAGTCATGAATTAACATGATGGGGTACTATTCCCTAAAAAATATCTCAGTTCACCGACTTGGTAACGTCAGATAGTGAACCACCTACCCCCTACCCCTCACTAAAATGGTAATCAAGGCGATTACAAAAGTGATTAACTGACGATTACAAAAGTGGTTGAAAGAAATTTTATTACAAAAGTGGTCGCTGGGCGTTACAAAAGTGGTAACTTAAAAAAAAATGACGAAAATGGTGAAATTATTACAAAAGTGGTTGAATTAATTACAGAAGTGGCGACCTTTATTACAAAAGTGGTCGAACTAATTACAAATGTGGTGACCTATTACAAAAGTGGTTGTTATTTCAAAAGTGGTTGTTACAATTACCAGTTGGTGCAGTCACTGCGGTGACATCGATGCACTAGGTAGTATTTGCTATTAAGTTCTCTAAATACCATTCATGCCCCTCTGGAAACACCTCTTAACTCTGAGACTGAATCATGAATGTATTTTGGTAACATTTAATAGTTACAAATTTCATTTCAGACTTTTTGTATTGACATGACTTCAGGAAATGGTCATGCGCCTAAAATTAAAATTCTCTTATCGATTTTCTTCATACACATCATATGCTTCCGTACATCACAATGTCCAAGCGCACTTCTGTATGTGGTTATTGATGAAACTCTTATTGTATAGATACTACATGCAGATAGGCCCCCTTCATGCAATCAAAATGAATTGGGACTTTCAAAAACCATCTTTCATGGATTTCTATACATGCCAATAACATGACTTTGTGCGTATATTACATTCGATTTCCTATTTAACACGTAACAAAAATGAGAACAGCAGAAGTTATACAGTGTATATATTTACAGTAACGGAATAAAATGTGTCTGAGTTGCCTCACTTTGGGGAAATTAAAAAATTTTAAAGCAGGAAACCAGAATTGTCTAATGCAACTTATTAACCGGCCTGAGAAGTGGCATTTTCGGTAATCTACAGGCATCGGAACTTTGACAAAAAATTTCTGCGTAGGCTGTGCACGCCAGTGGTAATGGTGCTCCACTTAGAAAGTGTAGCGTATTAGTCACAGCCACAAATAATGTCACCAAAAGGAAAGGGCTCCCTCACATGATAGGTTACGGGCCCCTGAAGGTAAATCCGCCTATGCTTCTTAAACATTAAAAAAATGTTGAAGATTAAGGCCGTGAACGTGGCTATCACATCTTAAATTTTTTCCCAAATTTTTTTCCTAAATTTTTTTTTCCTAAATTGAACCAATATTTTTTATTTAGACTTTGTTCTAAGGATGGTTACGCTATATTGATAACTGATCCTAGTTTGTGTCACGATAAACCGTTCTGCTACTACTAGATAACTTATATATTGCTCGGCAGAACATTATTTGTTCGAAAATCAGTCCGATTTTTGTACGCGCGTCCAATAAAAGCTGTGACGTCACCGAATTATTAAGTTACATTTCATTTTCATAGTCCTTTGAAGCAAATCATACATTTACACAAGTTGACAAATTTTTGGCTCTTTCTGACTATGAATGGAGAAGGATTAAACTAAAACTCCCCAAAAATCGGACGGTAATCGGATTAAAAATGGCTGTATTGTGACCGGCGCTTTAATCTAAAAGTCGTGGAGGTCTCACTACGTAAGAGATCATGAGACACATATTTGACAAAAACAGGTAAATAACAGAAGAGTTACAGGCTCAGTGATAAATGTATTCCCCTGGGGTTGACATAAACCGTGCTTTCGGTGATCATATGGTCACACCCTTGGCAACGTTTATTTACACACAGAGAATTGCCACCTACAGGTGTATTCAAGGTAGAATTTAGCTTGGTATGTAACAAGATACGTCGCAAACTGGGCGGTTGCCTGTATGCAACAACTGGGGGTACTTTTAAACAAACACTGATTGAGGGCAGGACAGATCCAGGTTTTACTGTAAGGGGGGGTGTTTGACGATGAGATTTGAAAGAGTAATGGCCGTACTGGGTAGCAAATAAAAAAAAGCAAATAGGCTATTTAAAAAAAAAAAACAGGAAAAGTCAAGAGGGGTTTTGAACCCCTAAACCTCCATTGGATTCGCCACTGGAGGGGGCTAAGCTGAGATTGCCCCACGATTCCTTAATTTTTTTTAAATAGGTGGCAGAGAGTGGGTTTATATGTTATCACAATGGGAAACAATGGGAAGTCTTTTGTTTCCAAGGCTGGTAGGTAAGATAACAGAGCCGAGCAGGCGCGTATGCAGGAATTTTGTACTGGGGGAGGGGGGGGGGGGCACGACGTGGGCCGACCATCTAAGCAGAGCGCCACCAGGGGTTGGCGCCGAGCGTGCCGAGAAAATTTGGGGTCTTTATACCTCCCAGATGGCGGGAAATGGCACTGGCGTAGCCAGGATTTTTTATTTTGGGTGGCCAACCGCAGGGCCTGATCGCCGGCCTGGGGGAGGGGTCTATATTTAAACACTCTCAGATGCAATCTAGTGCAACATTTAGCATCATTTGAAGTCACTTTTTCTTCCATTGTAAAAATGAAATAATTGCTCTACAAAGAATGGGTGGGTGGGATGTATACCAGGCGCGTATGCAAGAATTTTGTACTGGGAGGCACGACTTCGGCCGACCATCTAAGCGGAGCGCCACCATGAGTTTTTGCGCGGAGCGTGCTGAGGAAATGTTGGGTCTTTATACCTCCCAGATGGCGGGAAATGGCACTGGCGTAGCCAGGATTTTTTATTTTGGGTGGCCAACCGCAGGGCCTGATCGCCGGCCTGGGGGAGGGGTCTATATTTAAACACTCTCAGATGCAATCTAGTGCAACATTTAGCATCATTTGAAGTCACTTTTTCTTCCATTGTAAAAATGAAATAATTGCTCTACAAAGAATGGGTGGGTGGGATGTATACCAGGCGCGTATGCAAGAATTTTGTACTGGGAGGCACGACTTCGGCCGACCATCTAAGCGGAGCGCCACCATGAGTTTTTGCGCGGAGCGTGCTGAGGAAATGTTGGGTTTTCAGACCTCCCAGATGGCGGGAAATGGCACTGGCGCAGCTAGGTTTTTTTTTATTTTGGGTGGCCAACCGCAGGGTCTGATCGCCGGCCTGGGGGAGGGGTCTATATTTAAACACTCTCAGATGCAATCTAGTGCAACATTTAGCATCATTTGAAGTCACTTTTTCTTCCATTGTAAAAATGAAATAATTGCTCTACAAAGAATGGGTGGGTGGGATGTATACCAGGCGCGTATGCAAGAATTTTGTACTGGGAGGCACGACTTCGGCCGACCAACTAAGCGGAGCGCCACCATGAGTTTTTGCGCGGAGCGTGCTGAGGAAATGTTGGGTTTTCAGACCTCCCAGATGGCGGGAAATGGCACTGGCGCAGCTAGGTTTTTTTTTATTTTGGGTGGCCAACCGCAGGGCCTGATCTCCGGGAAGGGGGAGGGATCTAAGGGGAGGGGGTTCCCCCTTCCCTTTGAGAAATTTTTGCGTATTTAAACACCCTCAGATGCAATCTGGTGCAACATTTAGCATCATCTGAAGTCAATTTTTTCCACTACAAAAATAAATTGTTCTGCAAAGAATGGGTGAGTGGGATGTATACGTACCCTGGATTCGGCCTTGAACTGTCATCAGAAAAACTTTGCTAAGCAAATCAAAGGTTGTCAGTAAATTGGTGTAGTAATGTAGTTGTAAAGTCAGGCCTTTTTCGAGGGGTAGATACAGGGGCGTTTATACAAGAATTCGCAGGGGGTGTGAATTATTTTGGGACCAACTTCATTTCTTGGTGACCGACGACCATTGACATAGTTGTACGATCCGAATTTCCTAGACAATTTCAATTTACCGGACGGTAGTAGAAATCGTAGAGGACGGGACTCTTCCAAATTTGGGAGGAGAAAATTTTTGCCTGAATCTAAAAAAGTTGTCTGAAATTCGATGCAGTTCAAGTGCATAGAAAAGACCACTAAACCACTTCATGCGCACGTAGCGCATTTTCGGGCATTCGATAAAAATTTGGGAACTCAGTAGAAAATTCTTGCAATCTTTTTCCTTCAATTGTTGTTCATGTCTGATCTCCATCAAAAAGTATACCGAACAGGATTTCACTAAATCACTTCATGCGCGCGTAGCGCGAAAATTTTTCTTACATTCTATCAAAATTTGGGAGCTCAGTAGGAAATTCGGGCAATCTTTTTCTTAAAATGTTGTTCATGTCTGATCAACTGTTTCAAAAGGCATACTGAACTGGACTTAACCACATATGCGCGCGTAGCGCGCGAAAATTTGCACATTTTTCAGGCTTTCGATTAAAAATTCGGGAACCTAGTACAAAATTCGGCAATCTTTTTACTTCAACTGTTGTTAATGTCATTCTTCACTATTTTTAATTCTAAAAGAAAATCGGAACTCGATTTGTCGGAGGCACGGCCTCCGTGGCCCCCCTCTGGCTAAGCCGATGGGAAATGGCCCTTCCTATGCTTGATATGGTGCTTTTTCAGACTGTTAAACGTCCCCTGAATAGTTTCGTTTGAAGAATCAGAGGGTTTAAACAAGGCCGTACACAGACAATTTTGGCGGGGAGGGGGACCAAATCTGGGTCATTACTGATCTGTGGCCTGGGGGAGGGGTCTAAGGGGAGGAGGTGTCTCCCTCCCCTTTGGGGAAAAATTGTAATTTCAGAAGGGCGTAGATCGCAAATGGTGCAATATTTTAAGTGGATTTCAGCTTGAAAATGGAAACGAAAAGTAGTGGTGACGAATGTTTCACTACGCAAAAATAGTTATGAGAAAAGTCTGAGCTATCGTTTCATGTTAATAGTTGCTGTTGTCCCACTTAATAACTTTGTCCCATTCAATTATATGGGCCTCTTTGTTACTGAGGATTGATGTTAGTGACCAATCGGATTCGTCGAAAAGATGAGACTTGCAGGTGGACTAGCTAGGGTGTGAAGGTCCCAAATTCCGACTGGTTGAAAAGTACTTTCTACTGAGTGGCAGCATGTAAATTGCCCCTTGTTCATGCCTGTGCTTGTATGCACAGAAAGTCCTTTCTTTGTCACTAAATAAAGGTGCCGTCCTGGGGAAGGGGCCTAAAGGGAGGGGAATCCCCCTCCCTCTTAATTTTTTTTTCAATTTATTGAGGGTCCTTAGATGAAATGTGGTGAAATATTTTTCAAATTTTATGGATCTATTTTGCTCCTTTTAGTTTTGCGACGATCGCTCCGGCTACACATGTAAGCGGACAAGATGACCAACTTAATTCTTGCCACCTCTTTTGTCAGTTCAATCAACACGGAGAATGCACAAATTAATGAATGAATAGTTACGCATTTGTTTCATATGTTTAAAGAGGTCAGACACTTGCAAGCTCTACAACTATCTCTTGTCAAATTTAGAAGAAGAGGCAGCGTATTTTGACATAAGGCAAAACATAAGTTGGGTGATCGCCGTCCTGGTGTAGGGGTCTAAGAGGAGGGATGTCCCCTCCCCTTTGAGAAATTTTTGTTAAAATAAGGTGGTTTAGATCCAAAATGGTGCTGTTTTGGGACATTTTTGACTGATATATGGCTAGAAAATGTTCAAAATTTTATAAATTCTAATTTTTGGTTGGGTGAAAGAGGGGCGTCCTGAGAGAAGGGGTGTAACCATTCCCTTTGAGAAATTTTTGTTAATTAAAGGTTGCTTTGATGCAAAAATAGCGCTATCTTTTAGAGTATTTTTGGAACTGTTCATATATGGCTGGAAATGTCCATAATTTAGTAAATTCTAATTTCTGGTTTGGTGTAAGAGGAGGAAATCATTCATTTAAAAGATTTCTATGACAAAACCTGTATTAAGGGTCCGCACCGAGACACTTTCAATTGCCCAACAATCCTATATGCCGCTCAGAATGCCAGTCTTTTACCTGGTTATTCGTAAACAGCTTTCAACTTTTATGTTGAAAGCTGTTGTTAATATTACAATGGATCCATCACTCAGTCGAAACACACACAAACGCCTCTTGAGATGATTTTAAAATTTCAAAATGACTTTCAGAAATTGATTGGGAGCATGCGCACGGTGCCCCGTGCCAGTGTCACCGCATTTGATAATGCACCGATATATATATATATATATATATATATCGTTACCCTGTCCCACTTTCTCCTCTTTTGTCCTCCTTTTTCTTTTCTCTTTTATCCTTTTCATTTTTCCTCTCTTTCTTCCTTCTCTTCTTCCTTTTCCCCTTTCCTTTTTTCTTTTCCTTTCTTTTCTCTCTCATTTTTTCTCCTCTCCTCCAAACTGGGGGGGGGGGGACGTGCCCCCAGTGCCCCCCCGCTGGATACGCGCCTGCAGAGTGTACCTTTACTGTACCTTTTGGAGTGTTTGTCCACAAGTTTGAACGGGTACCCCCTGCGTAGAAGTTATCTCGCAATTTCGATCATGTGTTTTGACTAATTAACTTTAGTCGAGCATATTCGTTTAAATCTGAATAACTGGCTAAATATGATGAATTGTTTAAAGTGGTGATGGTAGAAACTCTCAAAATTTCAAAAGAATGACTGTCCGTATGTTTGGTAAATAGCAAGATATTAACGTTGGAGCCTGTGATATGTAATCGCGAAAACTAAATATACTCTAGGAAAATGGACACGCAAGAGGATATTAAGCAGTTTTTTCCCGCCCAATCCATGTTTTGGATATTTCTACCTTCTACCTAAATGTTATAAAAATTATTTTGTGCTTAAACGTAGCGTTTGATTCCGAAAGACTCATTAAATACGGTAATGCACGTAAGTTCTGCGTAACCGCACTAGGTAGACCCAAATTTGTCGGCCATCAATACCCTCCTCTGAGAACACTGTTAAAACCAGGAAGCCAAAAGGCTTGGTGATTCCTTGCCGCCCTATATATATTTTTTAAGCATTAATTACCCACATGACAGGCATGATTATGACTATTTGACCAATGGTGGCCCCAAGTGACCTTTGACATCCACCCAAAAACAATAGGGATCATCTACTCAATATGGGCAATCTGCATGCCAAGTTTGAGACTGCTCAGAGTTACCCTGCTTGAGATAAAGTGTTTATGAGGTTTAGACTGTCTGACCTCTGGTGACTCCAAATGACCTTTGACCTCCACCAAAAACAATAGGGTTCTTTCTCTCAACATGGCAAATCTATATACCAAATATCAAAAGTGTCGGTCATTCCTAACTCAAGATATCGCGATTACAAGGTTGCAGACCCTCTTTTATCTACGGTGAACTCAAATGACCTTTGACCTCCACCAAAAACAATAGGGTTCTTTCTCCCAACATGGCAAATCTATATGCGAAATATGAAAAGTGTCGGTCATTCCTATCTCAAGATATCGCCATTACAAGGTTTTCGGTCTTTGACCTCTGGTGACCTCAAATGACCTTTGGCCTCCACCAAAAACAATAAGGTTCTTTCTCTCACAATGACAAATCTATATAATAAATATGAAAAGTGTCGGTCATTCCTATCTCAAGATATCGCGATTACAAGGTTTTCCGTCTTTGATCTCAAATGACCTCAAATGACCGTTGACCTTCACCAAAAACAATAGGGGCCTTTCTTTCAACACGGCAAATCTATATACTAAATATGAAAAGTGTCGGTCATTCCTATCTCAAGATATTGCGATTACAAGATTTTCGGTTTTTGATCTCTGGTGACCTCAAATGACCTTTGACCTCCACCAAAAACAATAGTATTGTTCCTCTCAACATGGAAAATCTACATACCAAATATGAAAAGTGTCGGTCTTTCTTAACTCAAGATATCGCGGTTACAAGGTTTTCGGTCTTTGATCTCTGGTGACCTCAAATGACCTTTGACCTCCACTAAAAACATTAGAGTTCTTGCTCTTAACATGGCAAATCTATATACCAAATATGAAAAGTGTCGGTCATTCCTGTTTCAAGATATCGCGATTACAAGGTTTTCGGTCTTTGATCTCTGGTGACCTCAAAAGACATTTGACCTCCACCAAAAACAATAGGATTCTTTCTCTCAATATGGCAAATCTATATGCCAAATATGAAAAGTGTCCGTCAATCCTATCTCAAGATATCGCGATTACAAGGTTTTCGGTCTTTGACCTCTGGTGACCTCAAATGACCCTTGACCTCCATAAAAAAAACAATAGAGTTCTTCCCCTCACCGTGAAAAATCTATATACCAAATATGAAAAGTTTTGGTCATTCCTATCTCAAGATATCGCGATTACAAGGAGCGTCACAAACACACATACACACATACACACATACACCATTACATGTAAATGGTGTGAACCGTGGACATGTTGTATGGAACCTGCAAACCGAGGACCACCTTGTAATAAGACTGGGATATACAGCAATGCTGTATGGTGTTGATTATGTCATTTGTTTACGTGTACACACATCACTAACTGATTTGTGCCTTCGGGTGACATGCGTCACAATACGTTCAAATTTTGGTCACTGTTTGGTCAGCATACACTCTGAAAATGTTTTTCACAGGGTAACCGTGGACTATCGAAATATCAATGAGATATCACTATAGCGCCACTAAATCTATGATAGGAGTCTTGCTAGGGTGTTTTCCAACCCGACGACTGTCCACGGTTTCCCGTGTGTCCATGGTTGCCTAGTGCGTATTCAAGCTTACGTCCACGGTTTACACAAATTACACACGCATACACACACACATACACACGACATCACCATCGCATAGATTCCTTGCTTGCCTTCGGCAAGGAATCAAAAACGGGCAAAATTTGTCCAACTTCTTATCCAATATTGGGTGTTTATATCAACCTGAAAAGGTAGTAAAAGTGACGAGCTAAGTTTTGTAGATAATTGTCTGAATTATTGGTCATACCTAGACATTTCTTTATCAATTATCTTGTGAATAACTGCTGGGCCCTTCTTTCCCAAGAGCGTTGGGCAAACTTACTTCCGAACATTTCTTGAAATTTTATCAATTCATTGGGAAAGATATTAACGAATAATTGGTCAGTTTATCTTTCGATTTTCATTGTGTCTTCTCTCTTTTGTAGCTAAACCCAATGTAAGTCATCCCGTAGTCGATCAATGTGAAAGCAACGAAACGTCATGCTTTGTTGAAGTAGATAGGACAACCAGATTACAATGTCAGACTCAGAACACACGGCCGGCTGTCGATTTAGAATGGTATATGCCTACAGCCCATGGGAGATTGCCACAGCTGTCGTCAAACTACACAGACGATGGGATCACGTATACGTCAGAGACCACAATCACGGGCTTTCTTAACGATTCAACTTTGTTGAGCCTCCTTGTATGCGAAGGGAACAGCCAACCTCCACTTCTCCAACAAAATAAAGCGTTTGTTTTGACGGAAAACATTAACACACCAGTAAAAGTACAATCAGTTCAAAAACGTTTCGAACTTGGCTCCACAGTTGTACTTCCTTGTTATGGGACCAAAGAAGACTTCGTTGTTTGGAAAAAGTCAGAAAACCTAACCAACGACTATAATGTCCTGGCCTTTTCTGCTTTAAATATTTCGAAATCATACTCTGAAGAGTACAAATTAGATAGCAATGGATCTTTGATAATACACTCAGTTAAGCAAGAGGATGAAGGTTTCTACCAATGTACGTTTCAAAATGGCGTTACGATGGCCAAGCGTCGCTTCCACGTTATTGTTTACGGTAAGATGCAGCTTTCAATTTTAATCTTATATTCATATCTTACAGTGTTGTGCTATAAGCTTTAATTTTTTTTTTTTACTATTATTGAATGCAGACAATCACAACATGCGAATTATATATTAAAGCATTTGAACTTGATGAACCAACCACATATGTTTACATTGCAACAGTACTAATAAGGTGCTTTTTCTGCAGTCACACCAAGTCTGGTGAAAATAGCTCAATGATAAAACTCTTAAGGCCGTAATTAATCAATATGCCACATCTGTCCATCTGCCCGTCCGTCCAGCCATCCATCCATCTGTATAAATTACACAGACAGAAGTATCGTTTCGACACAAAATATTAACACAAATGTAGCACAACGCACACATGTCGGTGTCCGGGAAGAAAACCGTCACATAAAAATCAAAGTGATGTAGAAAAACGCTATTGCGAAGGTATAACTCAAACTATATATATATATATATATATATATAGGCCTATGGAACATACGAAGGCACACTAGTCATATACATATCGGTGGGTGGGCTGTAATTTCAAAAAGGTGTACAGCAAATTGGGCCTGAAAGAAATGAAGGTGCTATGTAGGCAGTTGGTATTTAACTGCTCAGTAGAACCGAAATTCGGATTTTTAGATTTCCGCAAAAAGCACTGGTCATTTTAATACCAACCGCACCTTTATGGTTGCAGCTTCCATTCGAGCGGAAAATTTGCTGTTTTCTAACAAAAAAACTCCATTTTTTGGCAAAAAAGGGTTAACAGTTTTGGCGCAAGTGTAACAGTACTACTTACTGGCAGTGACGGAGCGCTCATAGAGTCAAGGGATCGTTCGCCCCCGACGAACACAAAACACCTGTCTTCTTCCTTTTCAGGTTTTACCTTATAATTTACTCTTGCAGCATTATTGTGATTGTTTCCAAATAACATTTCCTGGCGTTATTATTAGGCCCAGATAACAAAATACCCCAAAACAAAAACAGCAGCCATTATCTGTGCTACTTTCAACGAGAACGGTCATTTTCTGTAAAGTACGTAACTTCAGGAGGTTGCTTTATCCTAAACGAGTGTACACGCTATACGTGCAGATGTATGGCGGTGCTTCGCTTAGGTTACTGCTTCCAGCCTGAGGTGGTAGTGACTGTAAGTGTACTAAACACGGAATAATCTTACATTCACCCTCACAGTCCCAAGAAAATAGCCTTGCTCCCATCATAGACAATTTTAAACGAGAGCAATAAAAATAGTCTGTGTAGATCCAAAATTGACTCCTACAAACTGTTTCCCAAAACGTGAAAAGTCGAGCCGTGTGGATAAATTAAAACTGCAGTCCTGGAGGAAATCGCTTTAGAGTACTAGAATCATACCTAATGGAAAGCTTCTTTTTCCTTTCAACATTTTTAAGGGTGCATGGGCATGATAACCGGCTTGCTTACGACCGTAAAATGCAGAGTGGTCATCTGACCCTGCATCATAATGCCACAAAATGCCTCTTAGTGTGGTTTCTTGATTACCAAATACCAGGAAATCACATCTAATAAAGTTCTATTTAATTTTTTAAAGATGGTACTATACAGTTCCAAGCAAACCTTCCGTCTTGGTCATTTCCAACATTGTACTTAAAGTTTACCCAAAGTCTGAAACTTCAAAAATATGTTACAAAGCCTGAAAAATGAAATCGTCCAACTACCATCTTTACAGGAAGTTTCAAAGCAGAGTAGTATAATGTTTAACTTTATTAACTCAAGTTAAAATAGTACATTGTGCAATCATGTGTGATGTCATTCTTGTATTTCTTTAAAATACAGTTTTTGCTTTTCTCTCTTTTTCCGAAAGCTTCTTTATCGTGTAGTAAATTATGATCATTTTCTTACTGTTACACAGGCTCGACTAAACAAGCCCTCTCTGTCTGTACTACATGCTATTGCAAAAACAGGTACCTTTCCAAAGTGGGAACATATTAATTTTAAACGGAAACAAAAGCAGGTTATGTGAGTTGTACATGAAAAATGTAAAAGAATCATTGCTCTATCTGGCCATGGACTATTTCAAAATTAAGTGAACAAATTTAAGATTTTTTATTTCTCAAGAACCCGAACAAGCCGTGAAGATAGGTGTTCGACGGATGAGTTAGATTTTTTTTGCAACTTGTAAATATATAAACTGTTTCCTTCAAGACTAAAGGCACACTTGGAATACTGGCTATTGCAAAGCGATCACATAATAATGTACGATTTCATAAAAAAATTAGAGTTCTTTGTGTTGTTTTTTTGATTTTCAGATGCTAAAAATTTGCCCCTAGCAGTGAATAATTACCCAAATTTGTTCCCCCTTTATAGGTTTTGTACCCTGAGCAGATTTAATCTTTACTCTAACAGTGTAAGACCCCTTTTACATTAAATCCTGAATATGGACAAAAACATGAACATTTATTAAGTGAACTATTTGGTCTCATTTATACTATATAGTTCATGAAAGAAAGGGAATTGAAAAAGGAATAATATTTTAATAGAAATACGTGGGGATAAGGAATGGAAGAAATTTTCTTCAAGTTGGTGGAATAAAATACGAAAGGTCGAAAAGTCATTACCATGTTAAGGTATAGGTTATCTTCCTACGTCAAATCGTCCCTCCGGGCCATTCATTAATCGCCATTAAATATGAGCTTGGTGTACGTGTACATGTCTTGGTGAAATAAATACTGGTGCACTTACACATAATTTTAATTTTTCTGAGGAATATAGGTTGGTTCCACATATTTTACGATTTCTCGTACCAATATCACTGTGGAACATCTGTACTGAAACCAAGATAGGTGCAGATTTTATAAAACGTTTGATTATTGGTTAACGTAAACAGTGTTTTAGGTTTCCTAATTTGAGGAAGCAGAGACGCTAACGTGATAACAAAAAAGTCCGAGTTGGGTTTCACTGAGTGTTCAGATACTGTTTCCACTTTAACCATCCAGATAGACACCTACCTACTGACCTCGTTCATTTTCCATTCCAAGACAGCTGCCCACGAAGAGCGCAGTAAAAACCTCTAAATACCGTTGGGAATAAGAATAGAGATACTATTTGTTGGGAGTAAGAAGGGGCTCTTTATGACAAAATACACCTACCTATTTTTGGCGGAGTATCTGGGTCGCCCCCCCTCCCAATTAGCAGACCGTCCTTGTGTACTAGGAATGTACATGCTATTGTAAGTACGTTTGTCTTTACGTGTATACATATGATTATGGAATAACTAAGGACGTACGAGGTAAGAATTAAAGCTTGTATTTATCAGTCTTGGGATATTTGGAATAAAGGGCCCTCATGAAGGATTCAGCTGAACTCAAAGAGAAGTAAATTCTAATACGTCATAACAGCAGTCCACAACCCACTGATTTATGCATTCAAAATGAGTAGAAAAGTGTGTTTAGATAAGAACGTAGGGCATGGTTTCACACCGCAGGTTGCTGTAACACCAAATGCATACTGCGAATCTAATAGAAATTCTTGTTTTGGCGTAGGTTCCATAGCCCTGAGTTGGCTGCGTCCCCAGACACCACCAACTTTTTAGTGACTTTGAGTGAAGTAAGGCCTTTGAAGGTACCGACTGGAGTGAGTGGTGTGTCTTTCCATCTCTCCCAGTTGCGAAACAGCTGTGAATCGTTTATACCATCCAAAAAGCATCACAAGGGGGCATCATAACAAAGTGTTTAACTAGGATTTCTATAGAGGGTTTCGCCGCGCTGGATTATTCTTGGTATTAAATTCCAGGACTTTTGTAATGCGACACCTTTTGAGTGGAGCCCCACAACTGATGTACCATTGCATATCCGGGAGGACGCTCCCTTTTGTACCTATGCATAAGGGCCATTTTGGGGACGATACTGAGGGGATGGGTTCAGGTAATCCCTGACGTAGATGCAAAATTGTGCTATCGCTGACAAAGCCAATCAAACTGCTTATATCTTTATAAATTGTCATTATTTAGTTATATTTTTCTTATGTTTTGGCTGGGCGTAAATCAGGAGGTGTTTATCAAGAGCATGCTATACTCCTTGAGAAATGGTTGTCTTCGTGAGGTGGCCTGGATGCAAAGTGGTGCTATCTCTGATAAATCTTCGTAAAGTATTGAATTGATTGTATGTTTAGGAATCCCCGTTATTTAGTGATTTTTTTATATTTTGGTATGATGGAACTGAAAGGAATGTTGCCTCAAGGGAGGTAGGCTTCGGGAGGATAATATGATCTAAAATTCTAATTATGTACTGGATTTTTCGGCTATGGCATACCACCCCTACAAGACTGGTACTCGATGAGGGTTTCTTTCTGGCTCTCTAGCACGCCATTGGGGAAGCCAACACCGTAGAGTCAGCCTTGAAAGAAAATGTTTGGTCAAAATGTCTCTCAGTAGAGTGAAAGACACAGTTTAGACCTAAAGAGTTGCATGGCAACATCCTTTACTTTTAGAATTCATGCTTTAGAAACAGATTAATATCTCAAAAAGAAAAATTAGGTTTTATTTAAAGGAAGAATGTCGTTTCCCTAATTTGAATTAGTGTACCCGTGTATCCTGTTTCATGAATGGCGTTTGAGAATCATGTCACAATATTTTTTCTCACTGAGTTGTCAAGTTCACGTATGGAAGGACTCCTTGGTTTGTCTTGAATATGCAATATTTATGTTGCAGCGTATCATGAAAGACTCTTGAAGTGAGGTAAGAAGGTGTTTGTGAAACTAAAATGTTGTTTCAAAGTAAGTATGCGGCGACAGTTTCTTAGCCAGCTCACTGATATAAGTTATTACAGTAAAAAAGAATCATGGGCTATTTTATGTTTAGCGTATGCTGGTGTATTCAAGCGGTGTTTCTTGTAGAAGAAAGATGGGTAATTCTTCAGTAAGAGAATTCTGCCTAAGAATACGCCCACGACAGGGTTCGGGGACTTCCGCAGAAACATTTTAGGAGAAAAGGAGCCCCTAGATGTGATTTTCCGGGTTTTCAGGGCCTTGAAACCATAAATTGGACTGCAGTGAAATTTTAGTCTATCATTATTTTTTCCTCAAGTTTGAAAATCTCGGGAGAGCGGGCAGTTTTCCCTGCCCGCTCTTGTAGGCTAAGACCCCGATAAAGTTCAAACTTATTGTAATACGAACTTTACAGGTGTTTAAAATTTAATTGCTTTTTAGGTCTAAATTGAAAATAATCTTCCAATTTGATCAAAAACATGCCTCAATACCCCAGATAATTTAACTTACATTACTGCAATGACGTTATTAAGTGTTCATAGAGATGTTTTATAAACAACGGATTCCTGTAGTATGGGCTTATCAAGGGGATAGACCCATGGAGCGATGCTAGCGTTTGTCCCAAACGGGTCTGTAAGGTTTCCGACGGGGAATCAGCGACCTGAAGCCCTGAAAAAAGGCGTCAGGTTGCCCAAAAGATGGCTAACAAAAAATTTTTCTGCGTGGGGAGTTTATGGGAGAAAATAATCTTACATCTTTAATTATATAACCGTTTTTATCGCAGTTTGATTAGATCAGCAGAATTGCTTCAGACTATATTCATGTACTTATTATATACTCCTTGTCAACAGATCATAAGACCAAAAACCAGTGCGAATGGTGTCTGCCATCATGGATATTGGGTGTGGTGATTCCTATCGTCCTTGTTGGCACACTTGCCGGGGAACACTTCCTTCGATTTATGATTAAGCGCTTACGCTGTCGAGGTAAGTAAAGGGAGCATATGTTAGATGACGTTAAAGTGGTCGTATGATCTGTTGCGAAGTGAAATAGTATGAAGTATAGCTTTAGTGAAAAGCCCAACCCATATAAAATTGCCATATGTGAATGTCTGTTGCTATACCGTAATTACACTTAGGCTTATTTAAATTAGGCTACTACTATAAAGGGACAGGAGTCCTTAAAGTGAAACCACTTCTAGCATTCTCCGAGGGTCCCAGTTTTGCCCGGGCGCTTATCTTTGGTCTGGTAGATGACACTGATCACCGTCCTGGGAAGGTGTCTAAGGGAAGGGTCTCCCCCTTCCTTCTGGAAAATTTTTGATCAGGTATATAAAGTGGGTTTGATGCAAAACTGTGCCACATTTGATGCTAAGTTTGAATTGAAAATATCATCAAGTATTCCTATTTTGTTGTAACGTTTTTTCATCCTGCTAGCATTAGTGAATTTTTTCTCCGTTCAACCTGAAAGGTAGGACAGGGAGCCGGGGGTTGCACAAGTGGGGTTTCTTAATGGAATACGTTTCCAGAAAGATACTCATGAGCATTTTACCCTAACGATGGACATGGACGTATGATTTAAACTGGTGTTGTGGTCTTGTAACTTAATAACGCAGGCGCGACACACTCATTAAAAGTAGATCGTTATGTTCGTGCATTTGCACGTACACACACGCAATGATATCGCTGTAACATCTGTTTACTTTATAACCCCCAGAACCGGTTTTGGTCCTTACGTTAAACTGTGGTGGTCCGTAATTAAAGACCGCAGACTTGGATGTTTTCTAATGATCGATTGCAAGTGCCATACTCGTGCTAGAGTATTCGAAGTTTTATAAACCATAGTACCCTTTATGAGGCACCCGGCGATCAAAATCATGATTCATGACGTATCTTTTCAATCGAATACCTCACTTCTGGGGAGACTGGACACTGTTTAGTAGTATTCTGTATGAATATGAGAATACTTTGCTTTGAATACTTTAAAATCTTTTAATCTAAGTTTCATTGTAATTTTTTCTGTTTGGAGAATGGTCAGTCCGACAGATTCTCTTGTCTGGGAGGAAACCAAAATTCCCCTGAATAAGGGAAAACGATTCAAAGCATTATACTGCTTTACTAGCCTACAATAGACAAGATTTGGAAAGAATGGCGATCACCTAGGAACTTGCGCTATTTGCGAAAAAAAGTGATAAACTCCTGACAGGACGCAGCTTTTCGGTAGCAATGACACTACTCTTACCGAATATATGTCCAGTTACACTGAATTCCATAATATTCAGTAACGTAGGCAGCGGGTGGGCGGGGTGGGCGGGTCGCGCACCCTGGAAAAAATGGTAGGGAAAATGGGGGAGAGGAGGAAGCAAAAGAGGTAAAGAAAATAATGAAAAAAAAATAGGAAAGAAAAAGGGGCAAGAAAAAAGAAATATATTGGATAACACTTCATAAGTTTCCTTCTTTTTTTTCTTTCTTGTATTAATATTATTATTATTATTATTATTATTATTATTATTATTATTATTATTATTATTATTATTATTATTATTATTATTATTATTATTATTATTATTATTATTATTATTATTATTATTATTATTATTATTATTATTATTATTATTATCATCATCATTATCATTATTATTATTATTATCGTCGTCGTCGTCGTCGTCGTCGTCATTATTATTATTATTATTATTATCATTATGATTATTATTATTATTATCATCGTCGTCGTCGCCGCCGCCGCCGTCGCCGTCGTCGTCATCATCATCATCATCATTATTATTTTGTTTTCTCTTTTCTAAGCCTAATCCTAAGTTTTGTGCAACTTCTTTTCATATTTTCGTACTTTTAGGGGCCAGACTAGAAAAGTTTCTTAACTTTCTTCTGGTACCTCTCCCTTCTCATCCCTTAATGTACTATTAGTACCAACAACATTCTTTATTATCGTTCCGTATATGTGTTATTAAATTGTATCATTTGACTGTACATATCTTTTGTAATTATGAGAAGGAAGGAATAAACTGAACTGAACTGAAAAAGGAAAGAAAAAGAGGAAAAAAGGAAAAGAAACATCGGGGAAAAAAGATAGGGAGGAAAAAAGACGGCAAGAAGAAGAGAGCTAGAAATGAAAAGAAGGGAAGAGGAAACAAAGAGAGGGTAAAAGAGTAGGGCAAAGGTCAAAAGGAAAGAGAAAGGGGGAAAGAAATGGAGGGAAAGAAGAAAAAGGAAAGGGAAAGATCTGAAACACTTACAATTCCGCCGCGCCTGCAAATCGTAACAACAAAAACGGGCTAGGTAGCTCACCGGGTAGCTCACATGGTCACTGCATTGCACTCTACTGCACTAATATTTAAGTCAATGGGCTTAGTGCAGCCAAGGATTCAGATAGGTGTTTTTCCACATTTTCAAAACTAATTTTCTGAAACGTGTTCTCACATTTCCGAGAAAATCGTCCGCCATTTACGTAATAGGTTGGGTTTTAACGCTTTCGATACTATGCTGTTTGCTCCTGAGAACTTGAAACGAGGTTTGCAGATTTCCACGCGGTAGTTCAATGATTTGGATGCCTAATACCACTTTATATCGGGAAAATGGAAGACATAAAGGTACTAGTTGCAATTGCTGAAGTGTATAAAGAAGATATAGAGACTGGCTAATAAAAGCCGAGTATCAACAATTTACGAAATTCTTCAAAGACAGACTGCACGTACTCGCCCATATAAGGCCTCATACTGTCCAGAACATGCTGTTGGCCGTGAAAGAACATGACTTAAACAATTTATTTCCTGATTTAACTGTATTAAATGTGATTATTGGGAGCCATGTAGCTGTATCATCGGCGACTGTAATTGTATTCACCATAGAGGATGGGAGTTTTCGATTTCAGGACGGTAGACAAAGAAGACGGAACGCGCAAAAAAAACAAACAAACAAACAAAAACAAAAACTGGACTGCGCATGAGCAGACACAAGCATCCCTCCGTCCTGTTGATTTTCAGGACGTTTGTCGACCGATTTAACGTTCTGTTTAGAAACAGGACGGTACAGGGGTTGTCATGGCAATTTCCCTCGTCCAAAACATATGTTTGTCTGTGACGTTAAATTTGCAAGCTAGATGTATTATTTTGTTTCATGTGCAGGCTGCTTACAAAAATGGACGTGACAAACAATAACAGTGCCTACGGTAAGCCATTGTAACAAATAATCCCATGCTAAGCTATGGGAAGCTGTTTTGAGGTAGAAACTTTCACTTCAAACTGGAAGCTGTCGTTGGAATTTCCGTACTGAAAATTAAGATTGGTTTATTTGCTGATTTCATATAACAGAACAAACTCCCTCTCGTCTCATATCGGTAGTAGCCAGTCAGTAGTGTATCCAGGAAGGGGGGGCAGCAGGCCATGCCCCCCCCCCCCCGCATTGAAAAATGAGGAAAATTAAAAATGCGAAAAGGGGAGAAAAAATGAAGAAGGAAAAGAAAAAAAGGGGGCGAAAAAAGGGGAAACTTTAAACGATTCAAACAGCCGTTTTAGCTATAGAATTCTGTATGGGGTAGGGTAATGTGCAGCATTTTCGACCGAGTGATGGATCTATTGTAATCATTTTCTGTGTTTCTTAAACTATCAAAATTTTCTCAAATCCTTTGAAAAACCAATAAAATTCAAACCTTACCTCAGTGATGTTATCAATTTCAATATTTTCCCATAGTAACTTTCAGAGAAGCATAGCAGCAAAAATTGAAAACTGTTTTCGAATTACCAGGTAAAAAACTGGCTTTTCGAGCGGTATGTTGGTTTGTTGGGTAATTGAAATTGTCTCGATGTAGAGCCTGATGCAGCCTTTGTCATGAAAATCTTAATCGATGAAAAATTTCTGCGCGCTTCGCGCGCATTTATTACTGTTTGAACTCTCTCATGACCAAAGTTAAGGTAATAAGACATTGAACTATTCCAGTCACAACACTTTTCGAAAATCAGATATACATCTCTAAACATCTGTATGGGTCTCTCTTCAATAAAAGATCTATCAGTCTAATCTGTAGCTTGTTGTGGAACTTGGTTGTCCTTGCCGTCGGTTATACGCTTTCAAAACTTTTTACAGAGCGCTTCGACCGCACTCAGCTGTTATCGGTATAGATGGTGATTGGTCATACACTTTACGACGAAAAAACATCCCGAATTGCTCTTGTCAGTCGTTCACCCCGTTTGCTACATACCTTTCAGGGAGGTATTTCACCTCCTTGCACCAGCTATCCTCTCCGTCCCTCCCATTCTCCATTGCTGAATGCTTTTGTCTGGATTTCTCTTCATAATTATGAAAAATGCTGAAGATGTTAAGTGTTTTGTGTCATGCTTTGTACGATCAGTAAAGTAGTAAAGTAACCAAACAGGGGGCTTCAGAAGGTTTGTTGACAACGTATATATAAATAATATCCTCTTTTACCTAATCAAGAATTAGAATTTACAACATTATGAACATTTTCCCGCCGCGTATGACCAGTGCAGAAAAAAAACCCCCCAAAATATCACCATTTTGCATCTAAGCAACCTTAAAGTAACAAACATTTCTCAAAGGGGGAGGTGGACACCACTTCCCCAGATTAGCAAATTTATGTAATAACAAAGGACGGATCCCCAGTGCGGTATACAAAAACGCGAGGCACTGCAAAAAGGTGCAATTTACACAGACTTGGGGCAACTGAGGGGGTATGCTAATTCATCTGCAACAATCATCGAATTCTGATCATATGCATGTTCTGATCTTTGCCATTCGATTCATAGCTGTACATGGGCGGCGATCTTGGAAGGGATGGGGAGATACATCCCCCTCGAGAAATTGGATGAGGGGGATACCGTTCACTGTATCCTTCCTCATGAAATCGGCCCGGCTGATCCGAAATCAGAATACTTTACCATTTTCAAGTTTTTGTTTTTTACAATAAGCCTATTTACTTTTTAGGAAACTCTTGACAGTTGTCATAGTAGTATCAAGTTGCAAAGCCTGGAAAGGGGTATTTCCAGTGACTTGGGGATACTTTTTGCCAAAATTTTCTGCGCTCCGCGCCAACTGTTACTGGCTCTCTGCTCAGATAGTGACACTGACTATATCTGAATATCAGAACACTTTACCCTTTTCTAGACTTTTACAATATGCCTATTTATTTTTTTTTTTTAGGAAATACTTTTGACAGTTGTTATAGTATCATGTTTCAAAGCCTGGAAAGGCCATTTCCGGTGATCTGGGGATATTTTTGGCCAAAATGTTCTACGCTCCGCGCCAACTGATGTTGGCGCTCCGCTAAGGTGCTTGACTATATCCCCCCCCCCCCCGTCCCACTTTCAAAGACGGATCGCCGCCAATGTTACTGTACATTACCTTTAAACACTTTGACGAATGGAAAGTTGTATGGCTTACAAGTGTATGACTTCTTTAATTTATAAGACTTGAGAAACTATTCGCATTAATTAATTTGCGCATTCTCTCCATTTTGGTTGGAAAAACGTTGGTCATCTCCGTCTACTTGTACAGCGAGAACGATTATCTCGAAAATGAAAAAGGGGAAAAATAAATATTTAAAATTTGCAAAGTATTACACCAAATTGCGTCTAAGGACCCTCAAAAATTAAAACATTTTCCATAAGGAGAGGGGGAGTCTCCTCCTCTTAGACCCCTCCCCCAGGACAGCGGGTCGAAGCAACGTTCAGTCATCCCTCCCGAAAAATCCTACTACGCATTTGAAGCATTCACTAAGAAAAGCTCAAAATGTAATGTAAAATCCAAATGATTCTCTCACAAAGGTAATTTATTGTATAAATTTTCTCGCTTGCAAAAATGTTAACATGAGAAATCAAAATTTTGAGTGTTTAAAAACGACTTAAAATACCCAGGATGTGCAATTTCCTGCAATCTGGGAGGCATTTTTGTCAAACTTTTCTCGGTACGCTTCGCGCCAACCTACGGTGGCGCTCCGCTTAGATAGTGTCCGGCAAATGATTTGCTCCCCCCCCCCCCCCGTCCTGGATACGTCACCGTAGCCAGTGACGATGACATCTCTAGCAGTGTGAAAGTTTGTCTTCGTTGCAACTTAATAGCGATGAGTGTGCTTGCTAACATAGCATTGCAACGGAGTTAATAAATGCCCGTGTCATTTTTTTGATGTCATTCTTACGACGCGTGCGCGTGCGTTTACCTCTCCTTCCTGTTGCTCTAACGTCCTGAATCGAAAACTTCCCAATAACTACTAGAGAACGCACTTCGCGTAACATATATACATTTCGTTGTACCGCATGTTCAGGGTTCCGACATGGAGAAACTGCTGAAGAGAGTAAGAAGTATGCGATAAATACCACACGTGCGTCTCACGCTCCGGCATTTTCAACATTATTGACGTGAAACGCGCCTCATACATGCAACTTGCGTTAAACGCGCATGAAAAGGCTGGAAATTGCTTGGAGGGCAAAAAGTATTTCAGCTGTAGTAATTCAGTGTAATAGGCTATATTTTTCCATATCGGAACGCGTACAACAGAGTGCGCTCAGTACGTTTTCTAGCTTTATTATTCTCTATGGTATTCACAATGTACAGTAGATCAGCCGTCAGGCATCCTTATTTTTAGGCTACATTCTGATGTTGTGCAAGTAATAAGGCTGCATTCTTCAGCTCACTCACGCAGTCATTCCACCCATAGCATCACATTCAAGAAGTTTATATGACCATTGTTGTTACAAAGGGTCATAAAAATTTGATTCATTTAACTTGACCTGCAACACTGCAAGACCTGGGAAGTGTCTGGTGTTACTTCCGGTGATCTAGGAGGTATTTTTAAATAAAAATTTCTCTGTACGCTACCTGCCAACCTATGGTGGCGCTTCGCTTAGATTGTGGGACATGCGCGCTTTGATAATTAAAGTTCGGGAAAATATTCACAACTTCGCCCACCAGGAATTCAGGGGCTTGCTACGCCCCTGATAATATTAGAACAAAATCTTAGTAAAGTATGGTTCCAAATATCATTTGCAACTGCAAAAGCACACAAAGAACGCGTGCAATTGTAAGTGAAATAGGCTAGGCAAAATGGCGGCCCCAATTAACAATGTTTCTCCTCGTTCGCGGAAAAATTACATTTTTTAAAATAGGGAATCTCTCTAACTAATGGGAAGACCCTAGTCTTAAACTGTGAACGTTTCCTAAAAGACAATGTACAGAGGTTAGGGAAATTCCTTTCACAATTCCAATATTCCCATAATCAAATATTAACAGACAATTTGCATCAGCGTTATTTTAAAATCATGATAAATATCATTCTCAGATACTTTCCAAATTATTTTTTTTGTGGTAGCAAATCTGCATTTTCTTCTGGCAGCAGAGTTTTCAAGCTTTTCCTGTAATTTCAAATTTGTAGAAAACCTAGGTAAAATTTACAGTATAGAAGTGTTATTTTTACAGATATTTTCTGGCAACAGAGTTTCCAAGCTTTTTGGTAATTTCATATTACATATAAACTCTGTAAAAACTCAGTGTTTGCCAGTAAAATTTCTATTGAATGCGTCACTTTATATCACACTCGTCTACCTATACTAATTTTTTAGACATTATAAGAGAGTGAGAATTAGCCCTCGTCCAGGCTCTACGGCTACTATTTTTTTAAAAAGTCCCCTTTCTGCCAGGGACGGTAGCTGTCCGTATTACTGAATTCTGCGGGAGATACAAGGAGATCGAGCTGTGTAATGTACCACGTATATGACACGTTAGTTATAGTGAAAATGTTACTACATAGTTTTTACAGCAATAAAGTTCACTCATCTTAATATTCTTTACCGTTATTGATAAACTACTTCTATTTTCACCAGAGAGTGTCTTTTGTTACAGATCTGATTAGTTTTGACCTGCCATTAGCGTCAGTTTAAAAATTTAATTTCAAATTTTGGCCACGCCTACTTAAATAAGTTTTCCTTAAAAAGATTTTAATTTAGTCTACACTCATCTCAAGGTTACACAATGCTTAATAGTGATATTTCTATTAAACTTTACCAGCAGAGTGTTGATTACAGTGTCATTTCTTGACCAGTAAGATCTACTTATAATTTGCATATGCAAAACACATCTTGTTTGGTAAACTGCTAAAAGTACGTAAAATCTCTGTTAAATTTACATAAGTTTCACGTAAAATAAAAAAAAACATATTTTTTGCAAAATTTCACAGAAATTATCTGAAATTTCTATCCGTATAAAAATATACATTTATTCCGTTAACCATGAAAAATACGTAAAACGTTTGTAAAAATCACAGAAAATTATATGTAAATAAGAAATACAGAAAGAACCTTAAAAATTCTACAGAACTTTACTATTAATTTACATAAAAAAAATAACATCGTGAGCTTTTGTTGATCATTTAAAATTGGCAAAAGACTCAGATTTTTACTGAAAAGTTTCAGCACATTATTAATAAAATATACAATTTTTATGCCTTTTTCGCGTGCCATGTAAATACATTTGTAACTTTGGTCTTCTAAGGTGTTCATTTTGTGCAAATGTGTAAGTATGCTCGTCAAAGCTTTGTCCTACAGCAGTAGTAATTCTACATAACTATGCAAAAAGGGGTAACTGTTACCCTCGACAGCAAGAGTTATGTCCATACTTGTATGTTTCCTACGTACATGTTTGGAGTGTTAGGGCAATACTGGGCTTAAGGGGATACGAGGACAATTGGAATGAAATTTTTCCATGTTTAATTAAAATAAGACTTATAGCATGCCGGATCTATTTCCAGAAAATGCTTGAAAATTTTCAAACAGCTTTTATTAAAGAAGGAAAGAATATGTCTGCATTCACTATAAGCCCATTAAATAAGGAACAAATTTTAGAGAAGTGAAAAGTCTGCCCAAAATACGTATATATTCCCCTTCTTCACTTTACATCTAAATACAAAGTGAAGAAATGGTTTCACTTCTTTCCTGTTAATTTTTGTAGCTAAAGCCATTCCTTATTGACAGGTTGGAAAGCATTTGATAAAAACTTTTGTGTTAGATACTAATCATGAAAATCACTAAATTATTAAAAATCTGGCATTTCTAGGATAGCTTCCTTTTCGTTCAGCGTCATCCGACAGATTCATCCTTTTTTGACATTACAGTTTTTTCCATGCATTTATGTTCTCATGTTACGAACACTGTCTCAATAAGGCGAAGGATTTACAGGCATATACGTTTTCAACATATGTTTCAGGTATGGAAGGAATGCAACGAATAGGAAGTGATGAAGGTAAAGTATAACTTAATATTCTGAAAAAGCTAACAAATTATAATTACTTGTTTGAACTCACATCAAACAACAATTACTCACCCAGTCACCTTTAATCATCATGCTAGCAAATAATAACATAGCTGGTTTGCAAAATTTGCATAATTATGGACCCCAAATGGAGGCAACTTACTCAACTATTCACCGAATAAGATTTAATTTTTTAGAAGATAATTCATGTTTACATCTTAAAGTTGGAAACATCATTTATTAATGTTCTGTTACATATCAGGTCATACTGTAAACAATCCAATTGACTCCGCAAGCTCTTAATTTTTTTTTTTTAAATTTACAATTGTATCCCCTACAGATCCCCACTAGGAGATCACCTCAGAACATGTCCAGGGGAAAGAATATGAAAATCAGTTACGATCATATTCCTTCAAAAAGGACGTTCCGGATGCTTTTTTCATGATTATTTCTTTGTAAAAATGAGAAGCAGAAGCTGCAAGTTTTTTACCATTAAAAATAGTCTGCACAGAGGGAAACACTTGGCACCTCCCACGTTTTTGTATGGACGTTTTACCAACTAAGTTAGAAGGGTTAGGTGATATTTCTTATCTTAAATTTCTTGGCTTTGGCCATGGTTCTTACTTTTAGAACATCTCCTGTTCTCCTTTGTAATATTGTTTTAAATTCATTGAAATGAAGTGACTCATTTAACTGGAAAATTTTCAACGAAAAAAGTGGCCTCTCCAACTGGGATTAAGCCCATACATTATTCTATACGTGAAAACCTTTACCAGCTGACCAGTTAGAGTGTTAAGTCGGCTCTTGTAGTTCGATGGTTGATGTTCCATGCTTGACTGAAAGGCGCCAGTTGGGGTCTTTTCTTTTTCCCTATAAGCTTTTCATATTATTGAACAATCATAATTATAAAAAGGGGTAAAATGCATTGGTATAAAATGGAGTATTAAACACAATCAGTTTTTGCAATGAATATGCAAGGTTCTCATAATAAACAATATTGTTGAGTTTAACTTCATTTACAATTCAAATAACAACCCCAAAAGATCTTCTTTCTTCAAAAATTAATTGTTCAATTTCATGCACTTAAGTATTTCATACTTTTACATTACATGGCAAAATGATCAAGGATCATGTGAATCTTTATTTAAATTGTTTCTAATACAAAGAATATATTGCCAAACATTACAAGAAGTAATGAGCTCCTTTAAGTAACCAGGCACAATTCTGCAGATGGAAAGCTGCTCTTGATCAATTATTGTCACAAACTTTGGAGTGATCTTGCGGATGATATCAAACTCGCTTGATCGTATTGCAGTTCTCAAAAAGAAAGTAAAATATCATCTGATAGGCAAGTATGCCGTACAAATCGTACGCCAATATTGACTTTTTGTCTCTCTGTTGTACTCATGGGTTTTCGTTTTCTGTTTTGTAATGTCACAATCAGCTGCTATGAAAACGTAATTGATATAGAAGTTCACAGGTTGTGCATATTGCTTTTTTACATGCTTATACCGAATGCAGACTTGTAAATACCGCATTTTATGATAGACACCCAGTATTTATATGATCGTGCACAGCTACAGAAATCTTCAGTCCTCTCGACAACTATCTGTAACGGCCACACTTGATAAGCCTTTGTATGGAAACAAAGTGAACAAACTTTGCTTTTGCGCTCATTGCTTTAAAAGGTGGAGTGTTACGCATGCGACTTCTACAGTTTATGGGTTAAGCACTTCCACTTGAAGGGAAAGATAATAAATTTGAATCAATGCAAACTAGAAAGAAACCGTTCTGCAACAGTGGCGCAACCAGGATTTCTCTCACGGGCGCACGGGTCCATGCAGTTTATTGTGTGATTGCCACCCTGGGAGAGGGGTCAAAAAAATTGGGTGTCCTTTCATGCAATCTGGTGCCACATATGCTACCTTTGAAGTAAAATTTTGTGTTGAAAAATTCGCGTATTTTAGGTACTAAAAAATCAGCATCAGTAAGGCGGGGCATGACCCAATGTCCCCTAAATGTTCCACTGTCCTGGAATCTTCCATTAGTAGCATTGGTGTTTGCCGTATTATATTTGGAGAGACTTTAAATTTGAACATCAAGAAATCGACACATTATAAAGCAGTTTAAGACACATTAGAGGATTTTGCCCCTTGAAAGTGGACGTCATGACTTGGCCGATAGCGTCACGACTTGGCCGACTTGACAACAATAGGCGGTCACTGGAACATGTTATCTGCAACAATGTGGCTTTTTGTCAGTTGTTCCACAGGCAAGGACTTTAAGGACAGGATTAATTTGCCTGAGTTTTAAGGGAGCAGATTCTCTAATGATTTTGGTTTCAGCAGGGAGGCGGTATTAGACCTTCTAGATTTCAGGCTAGAGGAGCTCTATTTTGATATGCAGAATACTGTTACTTGTATGTATAGGATACATAAAGCAATACTGATTGTATCTTTTCGACGATAGGTTCACCCTGCTTTTTTAGTCCTAGTAGCCCTGTTCTTTAAGGATTCCAAATATTATTTAAAATCGGCTGAATAGTACCAAGGAGCTGATAGTACTAACAAGAAGCTAGTTAGATGAGATTGATTGAAGAAAATTGTTAACAGCGTTCTGAAAGAAATGCTGGTTAATTTTTTGATAATTTAAACAGAGGTTATGCTAGGCTCACACTGGCGGGCGCTGACCGAAAAAAAAAATTAATGGCGACGTAAACTGGTCAAAAGTAGAAACGTCGGCGTAGTCACCGGATTGAGACGGAGTTTTTTTGCTCATTTGAATACACGGAAGAGAGCAACGGTGCACAACTGATTTAAACATTTCATCTACGGACTGCTGCCGACTCAAGCGGTCAACTCTTGTTGACGGATTTGGAACGGACAATAACGCTCCACAATGTTCGTTCACTTTCATCTATGCCTTTCGATGAGCGAAGAGAAACTGCGCAGTACGCATCACAAACGAGCTGCGACAAACCAGAATTGGCTTCTAGTTGCGTTGTTTTACGTTTCAAAGCGTTGTAAAAACGTTCACAGGCCGTCGTGCAACGTCAGAAGAAGTGAGTGAGTCATCGACGGACAGCAACGGATCCTTCAACGGTGCACAAGCGTCTTTAACGCTCACCAACGCTTTCCTGTGTGTGCGACGGAAAAAGTTTACGTTGCGAAACTTTTAAGCCATTTGAAAAATTCGCTACGTAAAATTTTGGCCAACGAAACCCCGCGGAAAGTCGACAAATTGCCCTGCGCTTGTTAACTTTTCATGACGCCCGATCACGCACAGCCAACAGCCCCTCACGTAAAAGTATAGAATAAAACCGTTGCTCTCTGTCGACCTCAAATTTACCTATTTTACGCCAGCGTGGCCCCAGCATAACTCTTTGAACAATAAGAGACAAAACATTTTGTCCGACGGAACCCCGCGGAAAGTCGACGGATCGCCCTGCGCCTGTTCATTTTTCATGGTATGTGGTTAGAGCATCCGCCTGTCACGCGGAAGGCCCGGGTTCGATTCCCAGGTCGAGTCATACCAAAGACTTAAAAAAATTGGAACCTACTGCCATTGTGCGTGATGATCCGCATAAGGAATGTAGTATGGGAAAACAAACCAGTTACCCACAACTGGAAAAAAGCCTTGGCCGGCTCGACTTGGCCAGTTGGTTGGAAACTGGGCTGTTAAACCTCGTCTAAGTAACTCTGTCGACCCCAAATTTGCCTATTTTACGCCAGTGTGGGCCTAGCATTAAGGAGAGTGTTTCTTTTGTTAATATCCAGTAGATATTAAAGCAAGTTATTCAAGACATTTTAAAGTTGTGTTATAATTATCCAAGGAAGGTTGTACAGTGCTTTAGTGTCATTTGTTGCAAAACAAGCCAGCAGTTCATATGACTTTTTATTCTGACAAGTTAGGTGAATCACCCTTCTATTTCTCGTTATTTTAAGAAGTTTTTAATTACTATCTATGTGCAGGCAGATTCGCCAGGGTTACGAAGAAACGCTCAACCAATGTCGTGTTGTAAGAAACCAATACAGGGCCTTTATGGTAAATAGAATAGCTCGTCTGTTAATGTTAAATAATATACGAACATTGCATTGAAAGTATACTTAAAGGAGATTGTTCTTCATGTAAACGATTAAATATTGTACACCGTCGAACATAAGGGTAGAGTGCCGCGCAGACGAAGGTAATTAGACTGAAAGGATTGGTTTGGAGTCATTTATATATGTAAATACAATTGTAAGAAACATTTTTGGACTGACAAGAAAAATTATGTATGTTAAAGACGGATTATGTGTGCATTTCTTCCAATTGAATTCTATTGTTTTGACGTTTAGACTCAAAAGAATCTCCTTAAAAACTTTGCAATTACACAGAAGTTATCAATAAATGGACGAAAAAAGTATTATGTGTGGTTGATTCATTTGTATGTGTATCTTCACAAACTGTGAGAAAGCACCAATGAAATGGTCGTTCACAGCGAAGGGGAGGGGGACTTAAATCATTGCTAATGACATGTGTGCGCAAAGCAAGCCGAAAAACAAAGTTTTCAACACATTTTAGTTATGTTTTACTTCATTGCATTAACAAAAATGATTATTCCGTCAGCATCGAAATATATCTCGGAAAGAGACCTCATATTTTGTTAAGACCTCAGTTTATTTGCTGGCCGGATTGGATCAACCCGCGGGCCGGATGGCGAATTTAGAATTCCCAAACTGAACTGACACAAGGATAATCTGATTGGTTGTTAGTGACCACTTGACTTACCAACTTATTCAAAATGGATCCGTCCATACATTATTGACTCGAGTTCAAAGATGGTGACAATTATAAGGAAATAAATATCAGTAGATTAACTGAATTGTTTGTCAGTATTTAAGGACGAACGCGTAATATTATAGATCAAAATGAACGCCTTATTTATCAAATAAGACGCCGAGAACGTGTTGTAATTCTACGGTAAATCGACCTGCGCTGATCTACTCTTATATTGCGCCCAAAATATACATACGTACGTACGTATGTACTACCATGCATGTACATTACGTGTCGATGTACACACAGACTCTATGGCTTCAGGTTGGTAGCCTTTTAAAGGTCTGCATTTTCATATCATATTAGTCGTGTGCCACCATTTACATTATGTACACATGGAGTCTCTGTGTACATCGACAGGTAATGTACATGCATGGATCCCATGATAACCTGTACGCAATAAGATACAATTTTTTATGAAGTGTGTGAAGAGTATTTTCATATCCTGGCAGTGTTAAAAGAATGATCTTAGCTCAAATCAAGCTTTGATAGATTAGAGAGGTACTTATTCTGAGCAATCTGGTGAAATTTGTTTTAAAATCAGATGTGTGATTCTCAAGATATCAGCAGATAAAATTGTCACATTTTCAACCCAAAGTGAACTTGATGCAAGCACATATGATGTCCTACCCTCACATTAATTAGCAGTCTTTTGTTTGTCTTTAAAATTTATCACAAATATTCTCCTCAACAATCAAATGTTGTCTCAAAGTAATTGCATGAGAGGCATGTGAAAGTTACAAACTTCACATTCCCCATGAGGAGGTTCTATCCCTATTAATTTCAAGGTCAGAACAACAGACTGAAAAAAGGAAACAAAACATTCCTTATCAATGTGAGGAAGTGATATCAGGGATCTACCTAGTGATATAAGTCCCATTTGCCTCAAGCTCACTTTGGGTTACAAATGTTGTAACTTCTTTTGTTAATACCTTGAATAATACATACCCAATTTGAATGAAAGTCTCACCAAAATGCATAGATTTAGTTTCTCTTTCAAATATGGAGAGTAAACTTTTGCGTAAACCCTTAATTTAACACATTGTCAGCCTTGGGGAACAAAACTGGTTATCTAATGAGCATCGAGATTAGTCTACAAAACCATAAATGAGTTGACCTTTTGCGACAATTAATGTGCCCTCAGCTTTGTCCAAAATGATTTTTTTCATGCATCTGTCAATCAATCAAAATGGCGGAAAGGCATAGAAAAACTCTTCTCCCCAATAATATCTAAAAGCATCAGCTGCCACTGATCCAGGCCAGGTAGCTATGCAATGCAATGGGCAGCAGTGACCCAAATTTTTCTTTCAATACACCAGTTTCAAAGTCTTGTTGTCATTTTATCACATTCAACTGACCTTATGCCACCCATATTGTTTCTATATGTTACTGCCGTATTATTATCAGTCATAATCTGAACATGAATATCAGTATCATCTCTGCAGAAAGACTGCAGAGCAAGGAATGAGGCCAGAAGTTCCTAATAATTTATGTACTGAATGTAGGGCTTATAAAAATCTCCTTTACTTTCCACCCCCTTCCCTCAATGTGGGTAGTGCCATATGTGGCTCCCCATCCTAAGCTACTTGTATCGCTGCATAAGTCTTTGCACACAATGGGTCTTATCATGTGCCTACATGAAGTTGATACATGTCTTTCTACCACTGAACCTCTAGCTTTGATTTTTTATTCAGAGTGGCAAAACCCATCAAAGTTCCTTTTGGACATAACCAAAAATTTTATTTTTTCCCTCTCTAAATCTCTGTAGTAAAGTTTACCAGAGTCAACCCCAGGGAAGGTTGCTACAAGTTTCCCAATATAAGCAGCTAATTTCCTGATAGAGATAGATGGTTTTTGACTTAAGCAATAAACTAGAAAATTTACAAGTTTCATCGGCCTTGTCTGCCGTTAGCCTAACTTTTATGTCATTTGAATTAATCATGAAACCTAGAAAGTTGATTTCCTTACATGGGTTAAAAACTGACTTCTTTGGGTGTGCAAAAATCCAGATCTGGAAAACAGCGGTGACATCACTGACTGCTCTCACCACATCTTGTTATGACTGTGCTATCAGTAATGCATCATCATTATAAGGAATAATGATATGGCCCATTTTTCTCAAATATGACACTGGAACTTTGAGCATCTTGGTTAACACTCTTGGGCCAGGCGACAGCCAGTTTGGCATAGCACGGAATGGTCACTGTTGTCCTTTCCAACTAACTTTTAAAAATTTTCTACATGATTGATGCATTTCACTTGAATAGTATGCATCCTTGAGGTCAAATGACCTTATGAAACACCCTTCCGTACTACTGTTTCAAAGGACTCAATTTTAAAGTGTAAAAATTCTAAGCTCTTATTTAGCAATTAGAAGTCCAGTATGAATCTCAATCCGCCATTTTTCTTGGCTCGGGTGAAAATGTTAGAATAAAATTCACCAGCTTGTGTATGGGATAGTTCAATTACTCTCTTTTGCCAGAGTGATTGAAATTCATTATCAATTGCCACCACCTCACTTGTGGACACACGAAACGAAAAGGTTGTTCGAATTTGCAATGGAAATTCATCTCTAAATTTTAGGTTGTATCCTTTGATAACCTCCAGCACTGTGCTGTGTCAAAAGAATGATTTGTCCGAACATAAAACCTTAGTTTCAACTGAGCTCCAGTGAATGCATGCACTCTTTCATTGAGTTCAGAAGTCAAAGAAGTTAGTATATCTGTGGTACCTACTTGTGACACTGTCATTGATGATTTTGTGTGTGAGGGAGTCTTCTGACTCGAGCTGTTTCTTTTTAGAGGCTTCTGTATTTTTGGCGGCCCCATCATCTGATGGCGCTGGAACAGTGAAAATTGTCCCCCTGTCCCCCGGACGGTTTTTTAGGGTAATCGTCTCCCTAGGACAGTTTTTTAGGGATAATCGTCCCCCCGCGGACTTCCTACACTGCAGGGTTATGTCTCCCCCACAGTGTCAGATGTCCGCTTACCAATCATAGTGAAAATGGTCTCCCAATGACATTTTTGTGTTACGATAGCCTTGAAGGCCATATTTGTTTTGAATAAGTTTTTTACTTTTTTGGTGTTACCGTAGCTTCAAAAGCCATATGTGTTTTTGTGTGAGCTGATTGTACGGATAATTTGAAAGGTCGAAAAAGTTATATGCGACAGTGAGGTGAATATAGTGTGCAATTGTGGTTTGAAAGTAAAAGCACCGCTTGACAGGAAAACATTTGGCTACCCGTCGCGTTCAAAGCTTCATTTAATGCATCGAGGCGAATGAATATTCGCTTCATTAAATTTGAACGTTAAGACACAGTTTGATGAGATAATATCTGGCTAATTTATATATTCAAAGCTACATGTAATGAATAAAGATGAACGATTATTCGCTGTTATTATTTTCAGACGATGTCTCTCTACATAACAGAAGAAAAAGAAGGAAAATAAAATGAGTCTAATAAAATAAAACCAAAATTTGGTAAACCTAGAAAACATTGCAACAGGTTGTATTTGCCTTTGAATTATTAGATTGCTTACACTGAACATTATATCCCGAAATCAGACAAAATCTCACATCCGAAAATAATGAAAAAAGGCTACCGTTGGCAACTGTAAAGCCGATATATTAAAAAAAGATGTTTTACTACCAAAATCTGTTATGAGTGATAATCAAATGGCCTCATTAAAAAGGTTTAAGGACGTATGACGTCATGAGGCCAAGTTGAAGTTATATATATTTTGGGCCTCTCCCACATTGGTGGTTGCTTAGCGTCGTTAAACAACTGCCCTTCAAGGCCTGAATTAATTACATTTCGTCACTGCATTTCAAATGGCTACATAACTGAAGGAAATATATTCATAATCCAAATATTAATTGTAAGTATACTTCACATGTATGAAGCAGGAAAAACAGCTTTATTTAAACTTAAATAGGTCGTCATTATGATATTCGACGTTGGAACGACTTAATCCATGTCATGAACACTTTGAATAACTTGGTTCGTGGGTGAAAATCAGTGGCGTAGCTAGGATTTTTTCCAGGGGGGCAAAGGTATGAAATTTCCCCAAAACTTTTCCCGGTCAATGTGTATGTATTTCAAATAAAAAAAGCAAATTTACAAGTATAACAACATTACCATGTCATTTTTGTAATATTACCTGCATTTTAATCTTAAAGTATAACATAGAGCAATCGGAAATAACACAGTATATTATTTTGGTAAACAATATCTGGTTTATTTGTATGTAGTAACGCAGTGGCGTACGCAGAATTTCTCTGAAGGGGGGGGGGGGGCATGCAGTATGGCCTAAGGGGAGGGGATGTCCGGAAATTTTTTGACGTTTTCAAGGAGCCTAGATGCAAAATGGTACAAGATTTTCGACTTTGACAGGAACAGTGTTAAAAGTTAATCGTGGTGGTTCATGAGGATAAAACTGAAACTTTTGTGTCTTTACATGCATTCTTATGCCATTTATGCTACCTTACGAAGTAAAACTTGTCATTAAATTTGCACAGGAGTCAAAATAAAAGAGCTTTGATCGGTACAGGATTGTGGGTTTTCTTGGCCACAAAACGTTATTTTATCATAAAGATTATCTAAGCGGAGCGCCACCATTGGTTGGCGCGGATCGTAGAGAAAATTTCGAAAATCAGACCCCTCAGATGGCCGGAAATAGCATTTTCCTGACTTATACGAAGAATCTAACGAGTCGCTTTCTTCTCTTGTCTTTTGCAATAAAACGCTCACTTCAAAATATGTTCGCAAACTGCAAAGTGATCAGAGAGTTAAGAGCTAATTTTACCCTACAAATGTAATTTTGCCCAAGAGACTGAACGAAGCGCCACCGTTGGTTGGCGTGGAGCGTAAAGAAAATTTCGAAAAATTAGACCCCTCAGATGGCCAAAAATAGCTTATTCATGTTTTTGAAGAGAATCTAAACATGTTGTCTTTTTTTATCGATGCCACCAGTGGGAAACCGAGTCTACCATTTTAGGTAAAAATTGGAATTTGACAGAATTTGCCTCAGAGGTCTGTTTATAGGAATTAAAAAAAATGGCATCACTGAAGGACCTTGCAGAGACAATCCTTCCCCTTTGAAAATTCTTGAAAAATTGGGTCTCCTTATAAGCAATCTGGTGCCACATATGCTATCTTTTGAATAAAATCTGTGTTACTAAAGTTAGACTACGTATTTTTAAGAACAAAGAAAAAATGGCATCTGTGAGGGGGGCATGGCCCAATGGTCTCCCCTTCGCACGCCACTAAGGAGGCCTAAGAGTGGCTCGATCACAGAGGATATCCTGTTAGAACAGCAGTCTGTTAAGTGTAGAAGGCTACAAGGTACTCATTGACCCGTTTATTGTTACACCCCAAGTGAGCAGAAAGCTATTTTCCCGAACTAGACTGTAAGCCTCCAAGGATTAGGCTAAGTAACAAAATCTAAGTATGCCAATGGATCCCTTTCATTCTAATTTCTAGACTAACTTTAAGTTTATCGTTGGCCATGGATTGTTTCAGCCCCATCCATCGTTACGAACACAGAGTAAAATCGGCATAGCTACTAATAGCTTGTAGAACAACATAATAACCCCGGGGGTATATGGTAGTGACTTGTCAGTAGTCACATCCTTTTACTGAATTCCCAAAGTGCACAACACAGAGACTGTGTACAAGGGGATAAGTTCGGGATTACAGCCTTTCAGTGTTAGTTGCACATTATCAGCTGTTGTTAAATACCTGAATGTGAGCACTGAAATGCACTGATCATAACCCTAGTGCGTATACAAGAGAACATTCAATCTGCTACGCGGCGAGGACATTTCTGTGGAACACGAGTAGGGCGACACTGACGAAATCTGAGTTAATTTGTTGCATGAAAATACGAATAATGTATGAAAAATATCTCACAATTTCTTATTCTACCAAAGATTTTGAGAAATTTTTGTAAGAATAAGAAAATTCATCAAATTTCCCCATTTTCATCAAATTTCCCCAAAAATTTTTCCAGGGGGGGGCAATTTGCCCCCCCCCTCCCCCCCCCCCCCCCAGTAGCTACGCCACTGGTGAAAATTCAGTGTCTATAGCCGCAAAAGATTGGGTCCACTTTCATGAAAGTAGGCCAACAGTGACAACAGAATGAAGACAATTCAAACATTTGGTCAGGGTAGTACCGGTTGGGATAAAGGACATATGACCCCCATCGGGAAAGTTTGCCTCCCATTGAGTACTTCTATACGGTTCTACCGTTCTAGTACGGTTTCTGCGGGGACCGTAGTAATTTACGTACAATATATAAATACAATATACAAAGTATGTATAATGTATTCCCCGACGAATGGCATTCACCTCAGTATTTAATTGATTTTGCTCTTACCTAGAGAAAATGTACCAGTTTAACCCTTAAATCTCCCAAATCTCCCATTTTTTCTCACTAAAACCCCAAGTTTCAAAACATTTCTTTAGTAAAAGCCCTAACTTTTAAAATTCTGTTATAAAAAAGTTTTTGGTGCGGGGTGCGGGCCAAACTATTTTCCTTTCAACAATCTTGTCAAGGCTTCAGACTGACTTCCCTCCCCCCTCGGGGAACTTGGCCCACTGAGAGCAAATTTTCGCTAGACGTTTGCATTGCATAAGTTTTTAATGATCTTGTTGGTTGTACAAATCTACTCTCTGACATACATCAATATTTTTCTTAACCCTTACTCGTCATTCACTATATGTTGAAATAAAAACAATTGTGCAGTAAGGTTCGGTCAAGTCTAAAAAAGTAAATACTTCTTTGTTTGTCTTCAACCAGTCTTTATGGGTATAAAGTTCATTTAAAGAATTCACGGCTGGTATAGGGGTCCGTACCTCATCAAAATCTGTAGTACAACAAGATTTATTTGTAGGCGAATAAAAATTACACTGATAAATCATGTCAAAGATTAATCCCACCCCGGTTATTGCATATTAAAGGTGGAAAACGTATTTGAACAAAGATTTAAGCGCAATTTTCTACGTGCAGTGTTAATTTATTTATTTTTTTTGAATGTGGGCAGAGGCGTTTCTAAGGATCCATGAGTGGGGGGGGTTGACAATTTTACCGACACAATGGTTTACATTCCTGACGAAAATTACCCAATTCCTGTGTCAAGAAAGGTTAACACACAAGTAATTGCGTAGCATGCGTGCAGTTTGTTCTGTGAGAGCCAACCTGGGGGAGGGGTCTAAGGGGAGGGTGTCCCCCTCCCCTTTTGCAAAGTAAGGTGTCCTTTCGCACCATCTGGTGCTACCTTTGAAGAAAAAATTGCGTTTAAAAATTTACGTGTTTTAAGTAATTTAAAAAATAGGTATCAGTGAGGGGCATGGCCCAGCACCCACTCCAAGTACGCTTCTACTCAAAACCTTCTTTAGGGGTAATCTTTGCCAAAACAAAGTACTCAAGAATATTGTTAAATATAACGAGTGGTGACAAATGGAGCAAAACAGAACAGGAAATCCCAGTTTGTCTCTATCTTTTCAAAGTGATGTCATTCAGATTAATCGCCGGTTTATTTAAGGTTCGATCGGAATTGATGGTGGGGACGGTGGTGGAATATCTATGGAATTTTGCAATATTTAGACTTTGCTTGATGAGAGTAAGTGCAGAAGATGATTGCGCGAGCAGGGGAGTGAATACGGGGGGTATGGGGGGTGTGACACCCCCAGTAAAAATCAAAAGTCGGTCTGGGAGCACCAAAAAGTCGGTCTCAAATGCAGTGCAGTACAGTAGAACAGTCATGAGCAGCACTTGACGTGCCAAAAAAAAAAAGAAAGAAAAAGGTCCTCAACTTTCCGAAGACCTTTTTTTTTTATTTATTTATTTATTTATTTTTTTTTTTGGGGGGGGGGGCCTTTCAGAAAATTTGGACGGTACAACTATCTAATGGCAGTCGGTCTCCGAGAAGTGCAGTCGGTCGCAAAATGCCAAAATGGTTCACACCCCCCCCCCCCTGCAAAATCAGGTATATACGCCCCTTTGCACGAGAGGTACCCCAGGACTAACACTTTACGGACATATTGGTTCATTGTTAGCCTTCATTTTACATAGGAATTATGTAACACATAATACTAAATACACCCTTAATAGAACTTGAAAACTGCAACTTAAATTTTTGGTTCATAATAGTCATGATCGATTAACGGTCATTCGATTTCTTTACGCGGTAGGTTTGAGGGTTGGGAACTAGAAGTACGGAGATTGCATAAATGCGGGATTTCTCAATAATCCAAGGCACGTTCCGTCCTTCTACATTAATAATTGGAAATATTGAACAAGAAAGATGCGCGCGGAGCGCGCAGAAAAATAGATTTTAGGAACCATTTGATAATGTTTTCAGACACTTCATCTACGGGAGGAATAGGAAAAATGAACCTCCTTTGCAATCATTGAAATACAAAAGGTTCGCATTTTCAAGTTTAAAGCAAACACGAACGCTCCCGAGTTAATGATTTCAATAAGCGGGAACCAGCGCATACTGCAACAACCCGACTGCTTCGTGACACTGAAAACCAATCGCGTGGCAGACAGGTCGGTTAGATGTGTACCAAGGTTTGTTCTCGACCTGACTGTTGGTCCCGATTACGATCCGACAGTCTACTTCGACTTTGAAATACCAAACTGTTTGATATTCGAAATGAAGTCAACTCATCTTTTTTTATAAATTGGCCAATAAAGAAACTTTTTCAAAATGAAACGAGGGGCGAGTTTGCTCGACTCGGATCCGATGGGTGACTTATAAACAGTAGAGAGACTTAGATATATCCACCTTGGCAATGTGTTGCCGGTATGGTTAACCTATATACAATTCTACTGCGACCTAACGTATCTGAATACTATAATACTGCTAACTCAGTCCCAGCGAGCAGTAATGGTGAATTGCATCACATCCAATAAGGCTTTTGTTTCACAGTGTCGGACATGGTGTCTGCTTCATTACAGACAATTATGCAGTATGGTACTTTTACTTTCCCGACAGCTGGATTTTTTAAAATGACAATGGCTTCCCGAAACGGTAGTAAACATCCCTAAGTTACTGACACTGTACCTTTAATTTTGTATTACTTTATCAACAACTATAATAATTCCCTGCCAAACAGCGTAGTTTACCAATACAGTTATATCTGGGAGGGGCTAGGTCTGTGGTGATGTACCCAAAGCAACATTTTCACCCGACACTTATTCCTGTTATGTAAAAGATGATGATGATCATTAAAGTTCCCGACATTCTGTGGCCTCAAATAAAAGATTTTTTTCTAAATCAGGGGAACTGCTTAGAAGAGGCAATTTTTTCCGACACTCAGCAAAATTTTTCCGACGGACGACACTTTGAAGAATTTCTGCAAGTGTGGCACCCATACACCCCGATATTGACGACCCTGTTTGAAAGTTAACAAGACTTGCAGTCTAACGCACTGTTTTAAAACATTGGAATTTTATATACAAAGGTTTATTTATATTACAGGGAGTTTTCTTTCTTTTTTATTTCATTTTTACAGTGGAATTATAAGAAGCAAGAAGTGCATAAAATCCTTTTAATTATCTACATTTTGAAATGACTATACTTTAATATATTTACAACAACATCAGTATAAAAAATTTAGGGTATGGATTCACCAACATGGTCTGCAAAGCAACCCTAAATTTTTTGTAGGGATATATTTGTTGGCACGGGCGAAGGGAGTTAGAGGTTGGGGTGAAATAACCCCTTAGTAAATTTTGGTGTAATTGAAGTATGCTTCCGCTCCACTTAAGTGAAAGACGAAACCATCCCACCCCCAAGTCAAGGTCGAAACCCATATTTTTCTTCCCTCTGTGAGATAGGAAGAAAACTGCAGCAGTATTCCTTGAATTTTGCCAACATTTTGCAGCAAATTGTATGTAAGGCTTAAAAAAGTAAATAGCCAAAAAGTTTTAAAGAGGGCGGTAGCACTAAAACACCACGACCCCCCTAACGACGGTCCCAGAGAACATTTACCTTTCTTCCCCTCCCCCTTCATTCCTCATCACTTCGTCGCGAGAACAATTCCTAATTTTATGGCAGTCTACCTTTACGGTGCCAAAATGTGATGTTATTTTTCACGCGTTGTAACTGTGATTTGAGCACTGACTAGTTCCTTTCGGTGTTTCACAAACGTTCACGGTATGGGGCAATTTGGTTGAAGATGGAATAACATAGGGTAATCCCTCTCGTACCATCTTTTCTGTTTTATATTTTTATGCATTTTTATTTTTTGTAAATGTGAGTTTGTCACTTGTATGTTGCTTACATTTTAACATTTTTGTTTTGCATTTGTTGGCAGAGTTAGGGGAATCTGGAAGTACCGTTGTGAATATAGATTTTTTTATTTCGTTTGCAACCGCATGCAAAGTTACTTTGATACAGAAGATCCTTCTGTTTTCTGTCAAATAAGGCAACTAATATATGAATGAAAAATCCTTCTTAATCTTATATGTACAAAAATTCAAACATCTAATCACCTGTTGTCATGTAAATTATTTAAAAGATGCATACTTGGCCTACCAAGAATGTTCAGAATTTATCACAGACAATCTAAGCAGTCAATTTCTGGGGAACTAAAGGAACTCAGTACTCCTTCGTCATGACCCAACCCAGTGGCGTGTGCAGGAGTTTCAATAGAGGGGCGCAAGGCCAGACTAATTGCTGTCCACGGAAGTGTTCTAAGGGAGGAGATATTCCTTATTGGGGAAGTGGTTCCCCTTTTCCTTAGTATACTTCGTCATAATTTTCTAGTACTGATAGGCCTATCTCTGAAAACATCCTAAAATGCTATTTTTGTAACTGCACTTCATGCGCACCCATCCTGAATGTTTATAGAGTATAGGTTCTATTTTATGTTAGCCAATTTCGGTGAGATCGTATTTGTTACTACCCAGAATCTCCTGCATCGCCCATTTCTCTCCACCCTCTAGTTTGCTGCTTTAAGTTATCACGGTCTGCCGTAGGTATACGGAGGAAGGGTATAGATTGAAAGTGTCAAACTGTCATTTTTATATTCTGTGTGATACCCACTCGATGTAATTTAATCAAAGCTGCCTGCATCATTCTAATGCATACAGTCTTTAAGTACCTCCACCACTGAGGTGCAATTACCACTGCACCATATAAACGTCCCTAACGTAAGCCCCTGCATAACAAACCATTTTGGTGGCGGTAAAGATGGTGGCCCTCTCCGTATATAATCACCCCCCCCCCTCCCGACGTTGCTGAAAATTTTTACAGAGCCTCATAACAATTATGCACGCCATATGGGATGTTAAAGTTTTCAAAAGCCTTCACTGCATCTCCTTTACACCCCAAGTATGACAACCTTTCCTCTGGAAGGCCATTGAATCATGGAAGAATTAAAGTAGTATACGTGGACGTTAACAAAAGCAAAGAAACAAAAATTAAAGTGTTACTTGTTGTGTCTAGGTGTTACAACCGATAATGTAAAAACGACCGATAATGTCCAAAAAAATTAACGATAATATAAAAACAACCGATAATGTAAAAAAAAATTACCGATAATGTAAAAAACTCTTTGAACCGATAATGTAAGAAAAATTACCGATAATGTAAAAACTCGCGTCTACCGATAATATAAAAAGAATTTACCGATAATGTAAAAACTGTTCTAACGACATTTTCATATGGAACTCGAAACGTGAAATTTTTACCAAAAAGGCCATACGTCAATTCAGAAAGGTCCTAGGTCATACCCCAGGAAAATGGGCTCCCACACCTACTTACAGCGCCCTTTTGAAGATATATGTCCCTTAAAAATGTACATTGAAAGACAGCAGAAGAATGAATGGTCGCTTTTTGTCTATTGTCGAGGCCAAATACATAACGCAATTGTATTTCCCCTTCACATTCTTACAGCGCCCTCACTCCCATGTTGTTCCGCAATCTCACCAAAGGGAACATATCTACGATAAAAGATATCATAAAAAGGAATGCAACACATTTTATTACATAAAGGTGGGTCATACTGATGGCACAGCTTATTTGCACAGGTCTATTGTCCAATAGAGGACGCCCTCTACAACAGATATTTCAAAAATTAAAGGACTGAAAATTGTATGTTTTACATGAGCATTTCCGAAAACCCACGAGTGTTATTATTGATATCCGGAGGCTGAAGGAAGGTTATTCCCTCCTATATGTTCCCCACCCTAGGGGAAGAGGGGAATGAAATCGAAGCTACTCAGTCATGTTTGATAAAAATTGCGTCTTAGAGGTTGTCGACCACGCTGATCACAGATCCGAAGTCAGTCATCCCGTCTTTCAGTCGTAGTGGGATATGCGGGCCGTCAGAAGGCTCACTTTTAGGGTCTTTGTCCTTAAGAGTAGATTTTAGGCATTTCAAAACACCCAGTTTTTATACGAGATGGTTACCAATGAAAATTTAGGTGTATGATTTTGATTGTACTTGTTAAGTGTAGGGTGAAAGTTTTCCCTTCATGTATGGCTTTACTAATAGGTGGGCGAGTGCGCCTTACCTCCGGAGGAGGCTCCTATCTCCGAGATGGTAGTGGATAGGGGATTACCCGTCAAAATATCATATATACTAAACATTGGCCTACCTTTCCTGTGAGCCACAAGCCTATTTTTTCTACTAGCTACGCTGTATGCACTAAGTTGAAAAAACACATGTATGCCAACATTTACTTTATCACTTCAAAATGGAAATGTGATAGACCTATGTGCCCTATATAACAAATTGAAGGCGTTTGGGGGAGGCTGCCGTGGTTGGGTTTGGATTGCCAATTTATGAGAGCAGTTCGAAAACGTGTGGAGCGGATCAGGTATATTAATTTAATGTTAGCATTATATGACAAACATGCGTTTTTCAGCTTTGAATGCGCGCTGTACCTAGAAAGAGGCACACCCTAACGGCCCTCAAGTTGGATAAGATTTAACGACACACCAACACGAGTATGTTATATAGTGCCATACAGTTTAAATACGGTTCAAGTCCTCCCGTTTAGTCGCCTCTTACGACAGGCGGGAATACCGTGGGCATATTTTACAACCCCCAGTCCACAGGGGGCAAAAACCCACTAAAGGCCCTTAAGGGTGATGGGTCCATTTGTTGCCTTCAACAAGGTCAAGGCCTTTTGGATAGCTTATCCAGGTTGGCTGCAATGGGCCTTTGAAGGAGACTAGTTGAAATTCGGGCCAATTAACAGGCGATCTGTCACTGAGTGAACATGACAAGTGACAATTAGTACCATGCCATTGATGCGTTAGAGATAGATGTCATATAGTGTCAAGAAAAGTAAAACATAGGCCTTCAACCTTCCTTTATGGAGTAACTTTCCTGATTAATTATTATCTTCACCCCTACTAACGGAGGTGTGAATTTCTCTCCCCGAAATTTAGAATCGTGATACTATTCTTTTCATTATCAACACTATGACTATTGAGGCGAAACGAGGGATGCGATAGGTGACATTCTTTGATGGCCTTTCTGTTTGAAACCAATAGACCAATGTATATATTCAGTAGCGTGGGCCACTTTCATCACGATTAACCTGTCCGATCAGACCAGGGAGGTGTTAGGAAGGAGACACAACGACGAAATCTGTCAGACAATATGTACTTGAAAGTGATTTAATTCTTTTCTGGCACTGCCTTTTTATTGACATGTCTCTTTATTCCCATTGTTGAGTTTCTGTTGACTAAGCTATGTTAATGGTCATCTTTTCCTTTCTTTTCCAAGTAATCCTAAGACAAAGGCTATTCATTGTACGCGCTTTGAAGTGAGGTTTGTTTCCGCCAATGACCAAACTTTAATCAGGATTTTAAGTAAAACGACTGGCAACAAACGTTAAAATAAAGAACTTGAATTGTGCCCCCACGATTTCAAAACGCCATCTGTTAGGAACATTGTTCAAGCCTACACATTTCTTTCATTTTTGACAAATTTCCCCATCATTGGGAAACATATTCAACGAATAAGTTGTAAAGAAATTCTAGGCTGACGTCAAGTAAAATGATATTTAGTGTGACGAATAATGACGTAAGGTTAAAATTGCACATTTTTGCATGACGGCTGGCAACGTAAAGTTAACGACTTCAAGGGAAGGGGTACTTCTCTCTCATTGTCATTCTGAGAAATCATCACAAATCCTAGTTGATCTAGGTATTGAGAAAGGAATTTGGGGAAAAAGGCAAGTTAACTGTCGAAAACGAACATTGCTTCAAAGAGTCTGTAGACAGTGTATCTCCTTTCTAACACCTCCCTGATCAGACAATGCTTTCTTCGCATTTTTTCCATGCCCCTTCTGGAGCAACAAAGAAGAATTCCTAAACCCAGTCATAAACCACGTAGGCTATACCCAGGCACAACATGTTAGTTATGTGTGTTGGGAATAGTGGGTTAGGGACCCACGCTTTATTTATTTTTGTTTTACATTTACAACTACACTTGCTACTTTTGTAGACCCATTTATACGTACTCATAAACTCGTAAAGATCGCACATACACATACGCGCACACGAAGCCTACCTGTCGGGCCCGCCCTCTTGCCTACCTACCTACCTACATACATACATACATACATACATACAAACACAAACACACATGTACGTAGGGCCAAGTCGTCCCCAAACCAACTCGTCCCCAAACCAACTCGCACCAACCAACTCGTCCCCAAGTCAACTCGTTCCCAACCCAACTCGTCCTCAAACCAAGTCGTCCTCAAACCAAGTCGTCCCTAAGCCAAGTCGTCCCATTAATTATGAGTTTTAGTTAAAATATTCTCCATACCTGGTCAGAATAGTCGAGCCACTCACTGATTTGCTTTCAGGTCGGTGTAAATGTTAAAAAAAAATACATAAAATATATTAATTGCGTGAAGTTCAGCCTCCCCCGCCCCCTAGAACCCTTCCCCACTAAGTATCGAAAAGCTTCCTATGCCTATGGATTAGCCTATGAAATTCAGCATTATGTACCCCCCAAATTCCGAGTTTCAAAGAAAGAAGTTCTTATAACAATACTGTCTCTGATGATTCAACAAACTTTTTCAAAAATGAGCCCGTATTGTGACTAAATATAAAATTAACTCGATCTTTTTTATCGAGAATTTTTCTAAAATACAAAAAAGATTTATTTACGGTTAGCAACTCACACGGAACTACTCCCCTTGCCCGGCCCGCCTCACCCCTCCCCTTTACTACTGGCATTCTAAGGCCCCGGTATGGTGAATTATGACACATATATGTACAAGAAGCGGGCGTTCTGTGAAACATGACGTAGGCTATACGTAGAAGAAACGTTCATATTCCACTAATCATAACCCATCATTTCTGCCCCTGTCCCCTCCTGGCCTTGTCGCCGTTGATTTGTGGAAATTTTTGCGTACGTAAGTTTTAACATCCCATAGTACGTATAAGATTGCTGATACTGTGGAACGTTCATTCTTTCACAGTGCTACGAGAAGTGTCCGTTCAATGGGTCCTACCTGCGTGAAAGAGATAATGACAAGCAGTCCCGTTTTTCCATTAATTTATAGACCGACTGCATGGCCAAGTGGTTAGAGCATCCGACTTGCAGCCGGAAGGTCTAGGGTTCAAATCCTGGCCAGGTCATACCAAAGACTTTAAAAATGGAACCGTGTTTGGTGCTCAGCATAACAATGGAGTGGGGAAAACAAGCCAGTGAGCCACAACTGGAAAAAGGCCGTGGACCAATTGAACCAATTGGTTGGAAACTGGGACGTTAAACCTCATCTAACTAACTAACTCCATTAATTTATACAAGAAAATGGAGGAAGAGCTGAAACGAAAAACACACTATCTGTCATGATTTTTCATCTTGGGGCCGACTTGGTTTGGGGACGACTTGGCTTGGGGACGACTTGCCTTGGGGAAAAGTGGGTTGGGGACGAGTTGGTTTGGGGACGACTTCGCCTGTTCCCGCTATATGAAACCGTTGTCAGAACAGTTTTTACATTATCGGTAAATTCTTTTTACAATATCGGTAGACGCGAGTTTTTACATTATCGGTTAATTTTTTTACATTATCGGTTGCAAGAGTTTTTTACTTTATCGGTATTTTTTTACATTATCGGTTGTTTTTACATTATCGGTAATTTTTTTTACATTATCGGTCGTTTTACATGATCGGTTGATTTTTACATTATCGGTTGTAACACTGCGAACATTCGTTGCAATTTTTACAAATAATCAGCAAAACTGAACAATTTGTTCATGTTTTAAATTGTCCATTTTTTCATAGAAGAGTAGAATGCCATCTTTAAAAGTACAAAGTTTATTTTACCACTTGCGCATGTCATACTTGTTAAAATCTTCTTGACTTGAGAAACCCCATATCGTGTCAATTTCCTCACGAAGGAAGGAACGTCCACTTCAAAATATTTTGAAATTGTGATATGCTCTTGTCTTCCATAATAAGTCTATAAAGTTCGAGATACAAATTTCCTAAGTTGACGCCTGATTGGTTCAACAGTGGGACGAAAATGTGACGTCACATCTCGGTGGGAAAAGAGGCGAGTGACTTGAATTGAGCTGAGCCAATTGACTTGTGACTTGACATGTCAACATTATGTGACCAAAAGTAACACGCCATAATTTTTTATTGGACATGTGACCCAACCGAAAGACGCGCAAATTATCTTGGACTTGCACGAAATGACTTGTGTGACTGTTTTTACTTGAATTGGACTTGGAAAATTTGACTTGCTTCCATCTGTGCCTGTCGATTTTCCCCAATTGTAGAGAAGAAAAATCCAGTCGAATCTGGAAACATTCAAGAGGATAAAGAAATTATTCAAGCAAATCTCTTTACGAGGGTTGGTAAAGTGCTCTCCAAAGTTTTAGTCTAGAAGTAATACCTTTTAATAGGGCGCTAAAAAGCGGTAAATATGTAGTTGAAAACTGAATGCAAACAGTTTTCTCCAAAAACTGTTTAAGCTTTACCCATGCAAGCTGTTTTGTCTTGAATTTATTACACTGCAATGAAAGAGAACAGTCTTACGAATGTAAGATGGTTAGCGTGACCACCGTGCCAACGGCAGGAGAGCAAAACGTTTCCTGGCATGGTTTCCTAATTATTTTTTTAAACGGATTTTTTTATGGTAGGTGTACCATCAACCATGACAACAGGCCAATGACTAGCAGCGCATCAGAACTCACCGTTTACAGAGTCATGGGCACTTGAAATTGTGTTTTTTAAATGTGTTTAGATATGTAGTCATGATATCACATTTGGTCATTTTGAAAAAGTGCTTGGCGCTTTCATTATCTGTTGCACACGAGGGCCATATAGTATAGTGCTCTGACCTTGCAGAAAAGACGGACCATTGGTATATCAATGACTTTCCAATAAGAGGGGTAAGTGAAGGTCGGGTAAGCCATTGTCCGTCCATCACATCTTCATTAATTGTGGACAAAACGAGTAGGACTATAGAATACACGGGAAGAGTAAATAGCAAAGTCCGGGATCCAGGATCCCTTTATGTTGCCCCTGATGTGGTTTAAACACATGGCAGCATAAGTGGGAGGAGGATGAAGGCACGGAAAGCTCAACACATTTAAGTGTTTCATATGTTCCAGAAGATTGTTTGAAGGGATGAAGGTCTCTCATTTTCTGAGTAGTTGACACTTAACTGACAGCAGAGCTATTGTATATGTACAAATCTGCATAGCCATAGACGAACATGGGGGCATTAAAGTGGGTGACTTTCGTTGTAAGAGTCGAAGCGAACGATGTTACGTTGTTTTCAAAAAATCTCTATGTCGGGAGGTGGGACACCCCTTTTCGAATCTCTCGCTTATTCGCGTCTCTCTAGTGCCTTTGGCACAGAGTGAACTACCGTGTTTTATTTCATCCTGGGACCGGACAGATGATTTGAATTGCTTTGTTATTCTACGGTAAATCTTTTTCATTGCCTTGGCTAACAAGCGACTGCTCGCCTTATAGGTGCCGGACGAGGGACATTCGAGGGGTTTGAGAGTCGAGAGGATGCATGCTTAGGGGGTATCAAAACTAGATTGCTGAGACGCGCAGAGGTGGGTCTAGGAGTGACTACAGATAATGGTAGGGGCATGACATACAAAAGTCAAGTCTGGATTTAGTGCGTGAAAAGAATTCCCTTCATGTTGACGGGGTACGTCTGAGAAGCAAAAGGACTGCGCTTGGTCCAAACTCTCTGTGGCATCACCAGCTCACTTAACGCCGTGGAGTTCCCAATGGCAGAGATGTGTTACGTGTGAGGTTTTTCATTTTAAGTTCATTTGGATGGAGAGTTAATCACAAAACGTGATCTGTGGACATTTCATAAAATTAAGAAGTACCAGTATCTACGACTTGTAGGAATATTATAACATAGCTAAATATCATATATAAGTGATGTTGTAGTGAATTAGTGGGTAGAAAGCATTGAAGATAGTACCGGTTTTCATGACGGTGTACGGAAAAACAACTAAACTATGCTGCTTTACGTGAGACGTCAGAGTGATAAATCAGCAGACGAAAAGTATTACTTAAGACATGTCCCAAACGCAGGCCCGTCATCCCCGTATCCAGAGAGTGTCACTCCCTTGCGAGGTTAACAGTGCTTCCCCTCCCGTGTGGAAATCATATTGAAAAAATATTACTTGCTGTAAAGGGTGGCTCGATATGACTGTCGGATATCCTTGACGAAAATGCACCCCTTCCCTCAAAAAGTCTTAACTATGAACATATTCTGCCTACTGTAACATTTCTGTGTATGACTACAGAAAAGTAATAAAATCCGTCCTACCCCCGCGTTTATCGTCAGTTAGCTATTGATTTACACTATGATGAGATGTTGTCTTCAGAAGGATAAGGTAACGCTATCAGGCTATTGCTATACCGTGTAGGCGTGATTTGGGAGAAACACAAAACAAATCGATGACAAGTTCTATTTCTCTTATTCTTACCATCTGGAGGGTTCCTTAGACGTAATATTATGTTAAACATACATTTTAAGGAGGTGCTTGTCTCAACGCTGAGTGTACGTTGATGGGAGCGGACATCCGCTCGGACATTCGTATGGGTCTTGTTTATACTTAAAATAGTAAGAACGAAATGGATAATAATAACCAAATATTTTATTTTTCCAACAGGAATCCAAATTTTTGCGTCCAACATTTCGCGTTCGACACCCTCTAGACAACCCAATACTTCAAGGGGGAGGGGCTGCGGTTGCTGGACCGCCTAGGAAAGCTTGATCACCTCGTAGGGTAGATACTTGCGTCTCCTTGTTGAGTCTGTGTGCGTGTTTTACCATGTTAAATAATTTCATGCAAAATTTCGGCGCACCTTGCATGCATATGTCACATTGTAAGCTGGATCACCTAAATCATTATTACAGTGAAAAATTCTAGCCAAGGGTAGGTGAAGGCTTAGAATTAGATGCCATGATTCTCATGTAGCAACGCAATGCCTCGAGTAACACTCGCAACGCTATGACTGTACTATTTGAAGCATAATTTATTTATTTATTTATTTATTTATTTATTTATTTATTTATTTATTTATTTATTTATTTATTTATTTATTTATTTATTTATTTATTTATTTATTTACTGGTGAACATATTCACTCAAACATTTTCCCTTTGTCCTCATACAAAACTTCGGTAAACTTATGATACGAACTTGCTAAGAAAGCTTAATGAAACTCCCAAGTGCTTGGAAGTCTTAAGTTTAACCACCCGGGGTCATAACTGGCTTATTTAAATTCAATGAGGGCTACTCTAGAGATAATTTACCTAGAAAAGCAAATTGAAAAATGAAACTCTTGGTTTTCTTTTAAGGTGAAAATTTCCAAGAGGAGACCGTGTCATATGACATCATGTTTTGTCTACGCTTCCATGTTGAGGGCATTCGTGGATGAAAACATATTTTGTAGACTGCATCAATCTACTACTGCAGTTATTCCAGGTAGTACTGCCATGGTTGTACACTGCACTGTGCGTGCACGGTATATTTTACAGGGAGCTGTGGTGCCATTCCATGGCTTCAACTGATTTAGGCCTACAATTTGAATATACATAATCTGCACCTCGGTTTTTAAGCCTCATTTACAGGGGAACTACAAGGGCCCAAAGAAAATGTAAGCCCATCCCTGTCTGATATAGCCTCGTTGACGAAAAATGTGCATATGTGCGGCAGTCCTGTAGCCAAGGGTCGGCCCCTCCCCCAATAAAAAAGAAATGAAGAGAAAATAAAAAAATGAGGAGAAAATATAAAAAATACTTAAAAATAGAAATGTCTGGAGATATATTTAAATCAAATCTAGCATCAAATGCCAACACCATTTTGCATCTAGCCCTCCCTCGGAAAGCCAAACCTTTCCAAAGGGGAGGGGACACCTCCCCCAGGACGGCCATCAGTCATCATTTCATCTGCCCCCCCCCCCCCCCAAGATGAAATCCCGGATACACCCTTGCGTGAACTGCGGGAACCAGATGAACAGTCTTACTCTTCCAAGTGGTACATCACCTCAGAGGCGTAGAAAGTTCTTTTATAGGAAGTTTTGCAGTTAAGGGGAGAGGCCAGGGTGGCGGTTTGAAGCGGAAAAACGGAAAGTCATGAAAATATCTCAGCCCAGCTATCGCACCATCAGTTAGCGAGTAACATTAAGGAAATATTTGCCAAAATGCCTTGAAAGTTGCAAAATCACACCTCTTTGCCTTTAGAGTTCCAATCGTGTCCTTTTAGAGATCTAAAGTCATAGAAAATACACAAGATTTAAGAGACCCTGGTAGAAAATGATGGGTGGGCTAATGACTCTTTTTCAGATTTGCAATTGGGGTATTTTCCGATCCTCATGGGGTTCATGGGCCTTATGGCGGGCCCTTGTAGAGTCTCATGGGTAATACTTCCATGTTGGTGATGAAGAAACTCTGGGTTGATTTCAAAATGTGCGACAGAAGCATGACATGTATAATGACAATTCAGAGATCACCTTCTACACTCCACAAACGTCCGGTTCAGATTTGAACCGGAAACGGATCAAATGGGCACTTAAAGAATAAGGATGAAATATGTGACTAGATTCGGTTCATTTTGAACAGAAAATGGTTCGTTTGAACCGAAACTAGCCAAATATGTGATCTTTTTTGGTTAAGAGCCCATTTGATCCATTTTCGGTTAAGTTTGAACCGGACGATTTTAGAGTGTACTGTCAGTGATCAAGAGGGAATATGAACGACAAATGGGTTTGGAATTTATAGTCAAGTTTTCGAATAGGCTAGTTTTCCTCGTTTATTCAATGTTTTTTCAGGAGCTACAAAATTAGTAAAGAGTGAGAAGAAAGACTGTTTGAAAAGAACGTAGAACAAGAATTTTCTGTACTTAAATCCTTATAAATCAAGCTGCGGACCCAGCCTTTTTCTTCATATTTGATTTGTAAATATCTTACTATTACAAGCACTTATGAGGGCTGAAGATGTTTAGTTCTCGGGAAAGTTTTCAAGAGAACTCGAGACAGTGGAGTGTACACCGTGAGTAATGCTAGGAAGGGCACCAAAATTATGGATTAAGCATACCATTTTTCATTGCACAAATTGCATTCAGACGCGTACAGACTTTCGATTTCCAACCAAACCATACCATACCAAGGAGGCAATAGTGAATTAATCTTCTAAACCTTTCGATTATTATAAAATATGTCTTCCAAGAATACAGCCCTGTATACCTCCTAAATCACGCATAAACCTTTTAACAATCGGCGTAAGTTTCACACCCACTGCAACTGAAAGATCCAGTGCTGTAATGACTCGAGTCAAAAACGTGACTCGAGTCTGACTCGAGTCACAAACTTACGTGAATCGACTCGACTCGAGTCACAAACTTACATGACTCGACTCGACTCGAGTCATCACTTGCAAAGACTCGACGTGACTCGAGTCTTTTACCACAGTGACTCGAACTGACTCAAGTAAAATATTACACATGATATTTGAAATGTCGTAACCTTCCTCACCCAAGAAGTGTACAAACTGTTTTAAAATTGGTTTTAAACAATGGCATCAACAGTTGGCAAATGATACAACCTGCAAAACCTGATATTTGACTTAGAAGATTGTAATGACTCGAGTCAAAGACGTGACTCGAGTCTGACTCGAGTCACGATTTCAAAGACTCGAGTCTGACTAGAGCTACAAACTTTAAGACTCGACTCGACTCTAGTCATAACTTACCAAGACTCGACTTGACTCGAGTCACGACACCATGTGACTCGAGGTGACTCGCGACTCGATTCCAAGTGACTCAATTAAAACACTGGAAAGATCCCAAGTTACGTTTTGGGCGGTAATGATTATAAGCATAGCCATGGGGTTGTAAGCGCGTGGCAAATTTGATTGTTTTCGATGCTCTTGCAAAAAGTTCGGTATAGTTTGGTAGATCTGATTAATAAAACCAGCTTCATGAAAAGAAAAAAAACCTGTCAAGTGATGGGACAGCTCCCCCAGTCGGGAATGACATTCACCGACAACAGATATCTATACCCGTCTACGGCAACGAAATGGCCACATCTCAACTCGTTTATCGTACCGCGAGACAGATATGATGACAACTAAGCGATGGTGGGTCACGTTAATAAGGATGAGACTTGTTCTGTGATGTTTTAGCCAAAATATGAGATAGAAGTAAGAAAGCCTTACACATTTTTGGTACATGCACTGGCGTATTTCGGGGGGGGGGGCATTGGGCCATGCCCCCCTCACCGATGCCGAAAAAAATAAAAAAATATAAATATTTTATAGTTCTTGGGCAGTCTCATTTTGGCTACCTAATATTCAATATTTACAGTGTCGTTTTACCCATTTTTGCTCTCAAGAGGACAATTTCTCTTATAAAAACACAACGTTTTCGGCGCGCTACGCGCGCAGAAGAGCTAATCCATTTTCTTCAATAGTACCACTCGACACTGTTAGATAGCGCAAGTCCTACCCACCTCACGAAGTAACATGAAGGAAAAGTACACAGTTTATGTGGAGGTCGGAAATATCCTCCCATCGCAAAGGCTAGTAACTGCTCTTTTATGTGTGTCATGCGGTATTGTCAGTTGATGAAGGACTCACGGACCAATGTTTGGATATTTGATCGGATAGTCAAGGTAGTTTCCATACAATGCATATGCTATCTCCTATACGGTCTAGAACCCCTAAAGATTTCCCTTCTTTTTGTTCCTCAAGATTAAATATGTTTTTTGTGAAACCTACGAAAAAATTTTGCTCGCTTTACAAGTTTGAATTTTACATTCCGGGAAAAACATTTAATCAACACCTAATTATGCTTCTCTAGCATATGCAAATCAAGTTATGCAATATGTGGCCCGAATGAAATGGTCTAGTACACAGGTTTTTCAAATCCCACCTCATCTATACCCAACAGCACTGGGACTCTAAGGGCCTCGTGTCGCTGGCCTCCCGTTGGGCAAATCTTGGCGTTACCTGTACTCAGTAATAATAATAATAGACTCTGGCTGTGGAAAATCTCCTTTCCAATCAATCCACTGAAATCCATAGGGATAACTCCACTCTGGATAATTTTAAATAAAGTCGGATAAATTGTGACAAACTTAATATGTTTTAGAACAAATTTAAATGAACCTTTAAAAATTTTTCGCAACAATTGCACATCTTGATGGATGCTATCAAGACTGACAAGTGCCATTTTCGACAATCTGGGATGTATTCAAAGCTCAAATTTTCTTGGTACGCTCATCATCGCTGACTATATATCCGGAAATCAGAACACGTTACCTTTTCCTAGACTTTTTCCAATAGGCCTATTTTTTGAAAAGCTGGGAAGGGCTATTTCCAGTGATCCGGGGGTATTTTTCGCCAAAATTTTCCACGCTCCACACGCTGCTTTTTTTATTCGTAGGAGGCCTAGGGAAGAATTGATTTTTCAAAAATTTTTAAATTTGTTTCAAAATCATGGTTAGGGTTAGGAATTAGGTTAGGGACAAGGTAAATCAGACCTGCTCTTTCAGAATCCGTTGTCAGAATTACAAAAAATGGGTCCAAAAGCTGTTATTTTGGAATTAGGTGTATGGCTTATTTCCAAGAAGCTGATTTGTCCATTAGCATGAATATTCCCTCGGCCTCCTACGAAAAAAAAAAAGACGCGCTCCGCACCTATTTTTAGAAAGGACGTCTGACAGTTGTCTTAGTATCACGTTGAAAAGCCGGGGAAGGGCTATTTCCAGTGATGTGGGGGTATTTTTTGCCAAAATTTTCTACACTCCGCCTCAACTGATGGTGGCGCCCCGCTTAGATATTACCCAGAGCCGTATATCTCTAAATAAACGGCTCTGATATTACAGCTGACTATATCCCACACTTTCAAAGACGGATCGCCGTCCATGGTGGTCATAAAGAACATCGCTATCTACCGAGGAGTTATGTGATTTTTTTCTTTCTTTTTTTTTTGGCTAAATACAGTATATGTCATTATGCAAATTTCCAGTACAAGAAATGCCAATTTAGAGATATTTTCTGGGCAGGTCAAACGGCCCGGATATGCAATCTCCATTTTCTTCTACGCTCCGCACCAACCTGTGGTGGCGCTCCGCTTAGATAGTAAATCGTGTTCCATGGCCCCCCATCACCGAATTCCTAGCTACGCCACTGGGTACATGAAAACTGTCGGGGAGACTTTCCGCTACACACTTTAGCGCATCGGGAGTGCTATGGCTCATTGAACACCTTAGACCGACCCAACGTCTGTTCTCACCATGGACTGAGCTGAGGCTAAAGAATGACTAGATTGCAGAATGACTTATTTTTAATAAAAGCACATTCGTGTAATTGCATAGTTTTTTCTAATACACATGAGTTCCCGAATGTAAGAGAAAATTTGGCATCACACATGCTCTAAACTGAAAGAGCGCTTAAAAATATCTACTATTTCACACTATATTTCAAGTCGGTCAAGCATGCGTGCGGCCCCAAACATGGTAAGAGGAGACTTTAAATTGAAATCAGGGTTCATAGGAGCTGTCGTAATTTCCCTTTTAATAACCCAGTAGTCTATATTATTTATAATCATAAAACCATAGTGGCAATCCCTCGGAAATTTACATCAGACAGCACCAGCTCAGTCATTAAAAGAAAATGGGTGTGCATAAGAAAGCAAATGTACATATAGCCTAACCTTGTTTTGAATATCGAACGTACGATGTTGAATGCGGGCGAAGCGCGTCAAAAAGATATAGGTGTTAGGATAATGAGGAAGTCTTAAATCGTAAGCTTATTACAATAACCCAATATCCATATGGAATGTGTTGATTTCGTAAAAAAAAAAATTTTCTGCATTGTAAGAGGAACGTATATAACTCATAAATATGAAGGACCACTCTTACTTCACATTAGAAAATTCTGCCCCTTGAAAGTGGACGTCATGACTTGGCCGATAGCGTCACGACTTGGCCGATTTTTCAACAATAGAAAACCGCAAACAACAATAGGCGGTCACTGGACTTTGTAATCTATAACAATGTGGCTTTTTGTCAGTTGTTTAAGAAGCTAGGACTTCAAAGACAGGATAAGATTGTCCAAGTTTCAAGGCAGCGGATTCTCTAATGTGGCACAAAGGGGGTTCTATTCCCAAGGGAGGTTCGTTTTAAAAAACGAAGCCATTAACGAACCACTCGAACCCCCTTGTGTACGGGCCTGCGTGCTAAGTACGGTATTTTAAATAATACGTTGCTTTCTGCGTAAGCGTTTTTAAAAGTCAAATAAGGAGAGCTTCGAAGTCTAAATTTTGATCATCGAGGGTAATAGCTAAATATAATAAGTTCAATGAGAGCTACTCCTCTACCTACAGATCATTTTAACTAAAAAAAAATTAAAAGTATGAAATTCATGGGTTCATTTTAAGGCGCACATTCGGCTTCATATGTATTGAAACAAACATTTGTGCACAAAAGTATATGGACGGTGCGTGCATGCTAAGAAAGTCAGAGAAACAGAGAGTGCTTCGAAATATTATATTTTTTTTATCATGCATGGTAATAACTGGCTTTTTACCTTCAATTCTCGTGGCTGTTGTGAACATTAAAAAATAAATATTTAAAATACGATATTTTAGGGTTCTTTTTAAGACGCCCACATTGCTTCATTTTTGTAGCAAACATTTGTTCAGGGGCGTAACTCAAGGGGGTCACCCCCATCCCACAAAAATGTGACTCTAGTTGGTCAAAATTTTATATTTCGCAGGGCAAAACTGCCACGGAAAAAATAAAAAAAAAAGTCTTTATTGTAAATAAAAACAAAGTGTTCCTAAATAGACGTTAATTTTATTACAGAAATTTTATTTCACAAGGTAGCATATGCGGCACCATGTTGCTTGTAATGACGCCAAATTTTTCAAAATTTTTCAAAGGGGAGAGGGAACCCTTTAAGTTCCTCCTCCCCTTAAACGCCGACTAAGCTTTGCGCCCCTAAAATTTCGCGTTCGGCATCCTTTCGGCAAACCGTCGGTTCTGGTAGGCTTCGGGTTGCTGGATCCCGCACGGGAGCTTGTTTCAGTGGCATGATACACAGGGCGATTAAGCCATGGCCCGCCTAACTGATAACAAATTTTCAAAGAGGAGAGGGACACCCCTCCCCTTACACCCTTCCCCTAGGCCGGCGATCACAAAACATACTGCAAGGGCCCATTGAGAGAAATCCTGAGTACACCACTGAACGTTTACTTATACCTTTCTTTTTACAACATAGAGGTAAAGGGCACTGACTGATTTCGCAGGGCAAAAATACCTTCGCTACTTAATAGATGCTATTGAGTTACGCCCTGTATTTGTTCACAAAGGTTAAGGGATACGATGAGTGCAAAGTAAGCGTTTTTAAAACTCAAATGCAAGGAGTGCTTTGAAGTGTAAATTTGACCACGCGGCTAGAGTCATTTAGCGTACAGGCTTACTTCGAATGTAATTCGCAATTAGCCTATGAACATGCCCAGGCGTGGGACTAGAATAACTTAACATGGCCCAGTTACTAATGCCTCGGCCTGACAAGTTTAAAGAAAGTAAGCCTAGTCTGCCGCCGGACAATCTCCTTTAGAAAAATTGTCACTATTTCACAAAAGAGACAAATTTCGTGTAAACATTTATTAGGCCAATACTAAATCCAGTTATTACATTAAATAACAAAAAACAAACATCTTCCTTTCTACGAGTGAGACGAGACATAACATAATAAGTTAAAGGGCAAAAAGATCTGAAGGACATCAACACTATCAATACCCGTAATGCAGACCCCAAACAAAACCCCAAATCAAACCTAATGCTGAACATGAACAAAGTTCAGCCTACTGAGCCTAGCACAATCACATTCTACCACAGTCAGGATGGAACTTGTCAAAAGTCAGAATTAACGAGCCCTGACTTGTTAGGCCAGGGAGTTGTACTTTTTACGTACAAAAACGGCACGGGCCAATGGCCAACATAACAAAACCGAAACCGTACTGCACAAACGCAACTATGAACCATTCACATACTAATGTAATGGCTCCTTGTACATAGATGCAAATGTTTAGTGTTATTACCAGCTCTTCTTTATAATCAAACAAACACTGTGGTTTCAGATGCATGTCTATGGCTATAACCAACATTCAGATGGTAAGTTAGATAACATTTAACGACACACCGACACGAATGTGTTATATAGTGTCATTTAGTTAAAATTCGTTGCAAGTCCTCCCGTTTAGTTAGATGGGATTTTACGAACACCAACACAACTGTGTTACATAGTGTCACCTAGAAAAGAAAAAGGTGCAATGTTGCGTTGCAATTAACTACAAAAGGTGGGTTCAAATAAACAGTGGGTTAGTTAGTTAGTTAGTTAGATGGGATTTTACGACACACCAGCGCTATTGTGTTATATAGTGTCACCTAGATAAGAAAATGGTGCAATGTTGGGGTACATTAAACAAAAAAGCGGGGTCAAATTTCACTAAAAAGGTTCAGGCAAATGCGGGAGTCATGTCAAAAAATTTTATATTTTACTTTCCTTGAGAAATCCTAGAATAAGGCATGGATCTGTCTGCTGAAATAAAGTCTGAAGGTCTGGCACAGTGTAGTACTTTCGGCGAATATGGGAGTATTCGTAACAGTCAACGAGAATGTGAGCGACGGTGGCAGCACGGTCACAGGGTATACAATATGGTCTACTACTTTTTACGTACAAAAACGGCACGGGCCAATGGCCAACACAACAAACCGAAACCGTACTGCACAAAACGTAACTATGAACTATTTACATACTCCTAAAGACCTAGGAAACAAAATTTCTGTGAGAACAAAACCAAATTAAAGTGTTCTTTCAACGTACAGAAAGGCACGGGCCAGTGGCCAACAAACCGAAACTATTAACAAACTTGTTTTTCGGGCCAGAGAACAAAATTTCTATGGCAATAATATACAACCCCCCAACAACCCCTAACAATTTACAAATTAACATTTATCTGGCCAGCCCGCATCTTGATAAGCGGACCCCACCGCCTACCGAACGTCGACCTTGGCAAGCGAGCAAAGTCCGACTCAACCCTCAACCTAACCTCCGCCCTAACTGATGCCAGGACGACGTCCGCAGGCCTCCCTTCCCCCCAAAAAACAATATTACATCGGTCTCTCCATATGGCTAGCTTCAAGGAGACTGACACAAAATTAAGTATGCCGCAAACACTTGTATTGCATGGTGGGGGCAAAAGTCCATACAAAGCGTAGTCCTGGCTGATCGCCCAGGTGTTGCAAAACGTGAGGCGATCAGCCAGGCCTTGAAACCACTCCCAGAGGACGGCTACAAAGTCACACTGCCAAAACACATGGGGCACACTCTCCCACCTTGTGCATCTATTACGGGGGCATATGCCATCTCCAAGACGCCACCGAAAGCGCATGAGATTAGTTACAAGGGCGTCGTGCGCGATTCGCCACAGCATGTCTCGCCGACGGAAGTCTAGTGACTTGCTGTGGACTACACGCCACACTTCTGACCCCGACGCATAGTTAATGGGTTGGACCTGGCCAACCATGTCATCAAAAACGGCCCTGTACTGATCCCCTACACTGGACTGTGAAACATCCCCAATGGTTGACATAACACGGAGAGTGTCCCTCATATGACAGTATTCCTTTGTGGGCCTCCAACTGTGAGGTACACTGTTGCTAAACAGAGAGGGAAAAAGGAACGAAAAGATATTTCGAGGGAAAGTGAACGAGGCCCAGCCCCCCACGCCCAAGGTCCTGATAAACGACCTTTCGTCTGACCAGCTCCGTTTTCCCTGACCACAGAAACTTAAAAACGGCCCTCTCCAATCGCACCAGGACCCTTTCTGGAGCAGCCAGAACAGTGCCCGGGTACCACAAAAGAGGAAAAATAAAACGATTATTAACTGTTACCTTTACCAACAGGGTAATGTAACGGTCGCTGAAGTCCATCAACCTAGCTTCCACCAGCTCCACTTTCTCATTCCAGGTAAGTGACTCGGGTGAGCCATAACCAAACCATATGCCATTGATCTTTATGGCGTCATCAACCCACGATGCCTCAAAGGGCAGTTGTTTTGACCGCCACTTACCTAGGCGAAGTCCTTTGGTCTTGGTGGGGTTCAGTCTGGCACCTGTCGCCTTTTCAAATGTAGACAACGTGTCAGCAAGGGCCCTGAAGGAAGCTAGGTCAGAGACTACGCATGTGACATCGTCAGCATACTGGAGGCACTTGACTTCAGCTCCACCAGGAATGTGAAATGGTCGGAACAAAGGTTCAACTTGAAAGGCTCTTGCTAGGGACTCGCTAAACAACACATAGAGTAGAGGTGACAGGGGGCATCCCTGCCGCACACCCCGTTGGACTCTGAAGGGGTCTGACGGTAGGCCATTTACAATTACACGGCTATATACACTATTATACAATAGGTGAGTCCATTTAACAAGAATTGGATTCAAACTAAACTTTCTCAAAACCTTAAAGAGGAAACCATGATCAACCATATGGAAGGCCTTCTCCTGATCCAGGGAGACAAGGGCACATGGCAGATCACGGTCCATCACGTAATTAATTAAGTCCCGCACCAACCAGAGGTTTTGCTGAATACTGTGTCCCCGCACCGCACATGTCTGGAAAGGCCCTACAAGATCTGGCATGACTGTGCCTAGCCTGTTACAAAGTGATTGGCCGCTTATTTTTCGGTTCGAGTGGATCACCTGACTTGGGTAGCAGGGTTATTACACCCGTGCGCTGCGAGGGGCTCAATGAGCCAGCAAGAAAAGCAGAGACGAATACATCGCGGAGATTATGTCCAACGGTACCCCAGAAGCGTTTATAGAATTCCACCGGAGTACCGTCGGACCCAGGCGCCTTTCCACCTTTCATCTTCGCCACTGCCTTCCAGAGCTCGTCGACAGTCAAGGGAGAACCAAGTTCATCATTATGCTCTTTCGTGGGGGTCTTATCAAGGCTGTCTAACAGGGACTCTTGAAGGCCCTCATCGACCTCTGCCCGGGTGTAAAGCTGGTTATAGAAGCTTCTAAATACTTCTAAAATGTCGAGAGGGTCCTTGAGTAATGTACCGTGGAAGTCACGAACCGCCTTGATGCGACGGTCAATGGCGTACTTCGAGACATCCCGGTAGAACTTGATAGTTGGTTTTTCCTCCGCCTCCATGCAATGTACACGAGCACGAATGCGAGCTCCGTGTAGTTTCTCATCAAGATACTTCTGGATTGCATGAAGTGCGGAGGAGTCCCCGTTCTTTTCTCTGGAGCAGACAGAGAGGAACTCCTCTCTTCTTCGACGAGCTCTTGCTACACAGTACTCAATCGTAAACTGTTTGATGCGGGACTTTACGTCATCCCACCACTCTAAACTCGTTGAGAAGGCAGGCCTCAATGTTCGCCACCCTTCGTACCTGGCTCTAAACTGTTCGCAATAGTCGGCCTCCAATAGAATATTGGTGTTCATTTTCCAAATATCCCCTCCCTGATGGCCATGTGTGTGGGGGCTGGAAGGAGACAGTAACTGCATCATGATCCGAAAGTGGACATGTCACAACTTCACATTTGCTTGGTGACAAAGCGGTTGGAGAGTACACCCTGTCTAACCTTGAGGCGTCCGTGCCATCAGGGCGATGCCAAGTGAACACGGACATACCAGGATGCTGCACTCTCCAAACGTCAACCATGTCGTGATTCTTTGCAAGCATGTCCAACTCCGCCATGCCGACACAGTCCGAAGATGCATGTAAAGACATTCGATCAAGCCGTGTGTCGGGGACGCAGTTAAAGTCTCCAGCCAGGATACACGGGGCACTGCCAGGAACGAAGGATGGGAGAGTCATGAAAAAGTCCCTTCTGTCTGAAGACCGGTTGGGCGCATACACATTGCACAGAAAAAGGTTCCCAGAGGGATGCTTGAGAGTAATACATACCAACCGGCCCTCATGATCGGAATCAACTTTTCCAATCAGGGGAGTCCACCTTGGCGAAACTAAAATTGAACCACAGGATGTTGTTGAACCAAAGGAAGCGTACAAACCCCCACCCCACTCAAAGAACCAGGTGTGGACATCCTCCTCACTCACAATGTGGGTCTCCTGGAGGAACACAAAGCCCACACCAAGGGACTTGCAAAACTGAAAAATTCTGGAACGCTTTCGACTGTCCCTCATGCCATTTACGTTTAGAGTCAGGAGGGACAGGGGATCAGCCATGGTGAAATTAAAACTACCTATTTGACTGGGACCTGGCCTTTTTAGTCTGTTGGCCTGGCGGAGGTGTTGAAGAATCGAGGACCCCTGGGTCCTCCCCCTCGCACATATCAAACCAGCCTTCCCCGGAAGGAGGGTCCTTTGGAGAAGGCTCTGAGGCAGGCACATTCTCCTCCGACGTTGAGGACTCTGAGTCTGAGGAGAGCTCGAGGTGCTTCTCCACCGCCCTCACATCAGCCTCCATGGGTGTTGACGGGGAGGAAAGTGGGGGGTCAGTCATGGGAGCTTCATCAGCCCCGTCACACAGTTTGGAGGCCAGGAATCCCTGTTCAACCTCCAGTGCTGCCTCCTCCAATTCTTGGCTGGAGCATTCTGGGCCCGCTTCCGGGGAAGTATCCTGTTCCTGTTCCATACCCGCACTGGCCCGGGCGGAGTACGAAGTGGGGCATGCACCAGAAATATGCCCCTCCTCCCCACAAAGATTGCAAAGCACCTCGTTGGGACACGCTGCCTTGTCATGCCCCAGCTGAAAGCACCTGCCACAACGGCGGTTTGGACATGACCTGGCTTCGTGTCCCTCCTCTCCACACTTAAAACAGGTGCGGGGCTGCCCGAAGTACCTGATGTGCGCCTTCGAGCCCCCAATGAACAGGAACGATGGAATGTGTGTCTTCAGTTCCATACGGAACTGCCTCTTTCCATTGAAAATACCCTTCATTTCACCCTCACTATAGGAAGTTGTAATTTATAACTCCCTGGATTTACCGTCGGCTGGAAGAGAGAACTTGCAGTAAAATTGGGCACTTAAATAGCATTCTTGGTGTTACGGTAGTTCTCAATAGCCATTCGATCCTTTCTTCGGTGGGCTAAAACTGTCTCTTGCATGCATATTTGGTGTTACGGTAGCTCTACAAGGCCATTCTATTCTTTCTTAGAGTTTGCAATACGGTAACATTAAAAGGTCGTAAGACTTAAATATGCGCAAGCGTCCAGTAATGTATGATGGAGTTGGGGGTATTTACGGCGCGGTAAGTGAGGATTATTATCTTTAACTGAATCATGAACAGATGAAAGGGACACGCAGCCAATGCAAATATGTGCTTGGACTTAGTATTAGCAGCGAGGCTATCGGCAGTATTTTATTTATTTATTTATTTATTTATTTCCACTGTAATTAATAACTTAGCATACAATACTAATCATGTAAATTTTCGTAACATGAAAAAACAGAGAGAATTCATAAATAGATCATGGATGCTTAAACAATAATTTTGTGGAAATTATAAATACAGTGGAGGAGACCTGATAAAAGCAGGGCTTATCGAGATCAGGCCACCTTTTAAAGAAACAGAAAATGAAAGAAAAAAAGTAGAAAGAGGAAAAGAAAAGAAGAAAAAAGAGACCAAGCACAAGCAAGTACAACATAAGTCCTCACCCCCTCTACCCACCAGGTCAAAGTACCCACCCTAAACTACAAAAGCTGTACCCACCAAAATAGAACATACAAACATTTGGCAAAGGGCAAAAAACGGTAAGACATCACATTCTGTTATTCAATAAATAATCTTTAAAGGCTCTTTTAAACGAGTTTAGACTGGGAGACGTACGAACTTTAACATTTAAATTATTCCAGAACTTAGGGCCATTTATCCTAACAGTATTTTGATAAATCGAGGTTTTTGCCATATTATGGTAGAGTTTCCCTTTACTTCGTGTATTGTAATTATGGACATCATCGATAACTGTAAAATAGTACTGAAAATTTAAAGGAAGTAAATTATTATTATACTTGTACATAAAAATTCCTAACTGGTATTTATGAATGTTAAAAATACTGAGCATACGAAGCTCTGTAAAAAGATTAGAGGTATTACAACTATAGTCAGCATTCAAAATAAATCTGGCAGCACGCTTCTGAATAACAAAAAGACGGTTAACAATAGAAGGATATGTGCTAGCCCAAACAATAGCACAGTAATTTAAATGAGGTAAGATCAATGTAGTATTAAGAGAATGAAGGATATGCTGAGGAACGAAATTTTTCAATCTGTAAATAATGCCTACATTCCTAGATATTGTACTGGCTACCTTATTGATATGACATTTCCAGCTAAGGTTACTGTCAATAACAATTCCCAAAAATTTTGTTTCACTGACACAAGAGATTTTATTTCCATCAATAAACAAATCAACCTGAGGAGCAGTCTTTTGGTAGGGATGGAAGACAATAAAATTACTAGTTTTACTTGCATTTAATGATAATTTGTTTGCTTTAAACCAGGTTGAAATATATTTTAATTCATTATTGATAATTGAAGCAGCTACAGTGGGTTCGGAATGATTGAAAAAAAGATTCGTATCATCTGCAAAAAGAATATAGGATAAATAATTGGATGTACAACTTATATCATTTATGTAAATAATAAACAGTAGGGGTCCTAAAATTGATCCTTGTGGTACTCCACAGGAGATATATAAACAATCTGAGTTAACGTTGTTTAGTGAAACGTACTGCCGCCTGTTTGATAGATATGAAGAAAACCAATTTAACGCATTACCCCTAATACCATAATGTTCCAGTTTTGCAAGTAATATTTCATGATTTACTGTATCGAATGCCTTTGATAAGTCTAAAAAAATTCCAAAACCGTACTCTTTATTATCAAATGATTGAGCAATCTTATCAACTAAATCAATGACAGCCATATAAGTGGAATAATTGGAGCGAAAACCAAACTGGCCCGAAAAGAAAATATTATGCTTGGTAAGAAAATTATATAATCTATTAAATAAAAGACGTTCTATCACTTTAGAAAACAAAGGCAGAACAGAAATAGGCCTATAGTTTTTAACAAACAAAGGGTTCTCTGCCTTGAAAATAGGGACAACTTTTGCAACCTTTAAGCTATCCGGCATAACACAGGAGGCAATTGAAAGATTAAAAATGTATGTCAAAGGCTCTAAAATACTAGCAATAACTTTCTTACAAACATTAACATTGACGTCGTCAAATCCTGGACTTTTATTATTCTTAAATTTACTAACTATTTTCAATATTTCTATTTCGTCAGTAGGGAACATAAATAGAGAGCTGGCACATTGATCTTGTAAAAACTTCGTAAAATTAACATCGGTTTGTGGAATTTTAGAGGCAAGATCATTTCCAACATTTACAAAAAAGCTATTAAAAATTGAGACAATTTCTTCCAAATTAGAAATAACTTTGTTGTTGTGTTTAAGTTCAATAGAATGCTTACAGTTTTTTTGCTTTTTGTTAATGACCTGATTAATTACCATCCAAGTATTTTTCATATCCCCTTGGTTGCTTACAAATTTTTCATTGAAATAAGTCTTTTTCGCTTTTCGAATAACATTAGTCAGAACATTCTTGTAGTTATTATAGAATAACTTAGAAGAATCACTTCTAACCCTAAGGAACTTACGATATAAGGAATTTTTCTTTTTAATTGAATTGAGAATGGCATTCGTCATCCAGGGCGCAGGATTTCTACTTTTAAACTTAACCATTTTTAATGGACAATTTATGGAATACAAATTCTGGTACACAGTGAGAAAGTTATTATACGCTTCATTTACATCTTTACTTTTTATAGTACTCCAGTCATAACTAGACAGACTTTGTCGAAATTTTTCTATATTCCTCGGTGAGTTATTGTGGAACCAATTTTCGGGCGAACGTTCTTTCATACCATCAATATCAGTGATGAGGAAAACAGGATAATACCTAACCCCCACACTTTTGCGTAAAGATTCACGCCCATAGAAACAGGTATGTAGCGTGGGGGGAAGGGGCAACCTTCCCGACCTTGAGGATATTTTTCTTTGATCTATGTCGCTATTAATTTCTAAAAATATAATTTCTCGGCGCGCTTCGCGCGCTTCCATCCTCACGTACTATTCTCCCGTACTCACGTTTTGTGGAATTTAGCCGCGAAAATGTCACACTCCAACCTCGCCTGCTTCCTTGAGTCTTGTGTATCCTCAACCTATGTAGGCTGTAAATCATAAGAAGTGAAGTTACATTTGCGTCAAACAAAACGTTTGTTCGCCCTCAGATAGAGTCCGTAAAATGAGCACATTTTGATATGTTGTGGAATGAGCTGGGGCTTTTGTGAGTTTTTTGAAAGTATTTTATATGAAGTAGCATTGGTGAAAAATGGGTTTAATTGAAGTAATTTTGTGGATATTATGGGCCTTAAAAGCTGGCGGAGGCATACCGAGATTTTAGTGAAAAACAAGGCTCGGAAAAGGTGGTTTGAACTTTGAGGTGAAATAGCAAAAATTCTTCACGGTCATGATATGGTAAATTGAAATTGCCATGAATGGCCAACTTTTCAGCTTTCATATGAGGAGTAGCTTGACCCTGGCAAAAACTTCAACAAGATTTTAGAGGCCTGTTTACTTTTTGAATTTAGTGTGTAAGTCAATGGAGGAATTAATGGGGGTTTGCTACCTAATCCAATAAAAAGTGACACTAAAATTGATCAAATTGCCTTGAATTTTGCACTCATTGTCTACAAAATCCCAATGCAAAAATGGTCATATTTTGTAAGTAACACAGTCTAAAACAACATCCCTTAAAACTTTTAAGGCACTTGTCTGTCAGTAAACATGTTCACGGGCACGAGTATTGGGATTAAAAGTCCTCTACCAGAAGCACGATAGGAGAAAAAGACAAAAACGCCCCCAGTTTGAATTGAAAACTTTTTAGGACAGTCTTAACTGATGCTGCTTTGAATTCTAATCCCAAACAAGTACGACATAAATGGGCAAATATGTAATAGATGCGCAGAGTAGTTTGGGTAAAGGTAGGGTATAAGGTCAAAGGTGAGCTAGAACCAACGATAATTAGGGAGGGATCAAGGGACCGTTAAATCGAGCAGGTCTTAAAGGTCGAAGGTGAACAGTTTTTCGTGTTCGTAAGTAATATCAGCGTCCTAGGGTTCTGTCTCGGCTCATTTTACGTACCTCTTTTTTTTCTCGGCAGCAACTTACTCGACAAGCTCGCTGGATATTTTAGAGTGCTTACCTTCACAATATCTTCGTATTATACAATGTTCCATTATTATTTCTGTAAACTGTATGAATAACTTTCAAAGTATTATGAACCCCAATAAATGAAAAGAAAATACAATCATGGATCAGCTAATAGTGACCTTCAAATTTCGGACTTGGAGTCGGTTGTGTAGCTTTTATATCCTATGTTATTATCTCTAAAAATTGGAAACTTTTCTGTGCTGTTAAGACACAAGGCCAGAGTTTGGGCCCTGAACAGAAGTTAATCTGGGACCCAAACTACCATTCTTCTCCGGACGGGTGACGGTATACAGTGGCAAAAGTTACAAGGGCAAAGTTTCTTGTCACTCTGGCATTCACGGGGAGAAAGTAGCGTATTTTCCGGAATACCCCCACCCCCCCTCCCCCAATGGGGCCTTCCAAATGGATGATCAACTCAAACCAGCGGGCTGAGCGGGTTGACACGAGAGCAAATTAAGAAAAGATTTAGAGAAGGTAAAACGGAGAGAAAGGCGTACGACTGTTTAGCTTAATATCAGAGAGACTGCTTGACTGGTTTACCTGTTTTCGAGGAACTCATGAAAGTTACACGTTAAGTCCATTCCAATTAATTAAGGTTCGTCTGATTAACCCGGAAAAAAGTTCTTTTCACTTCCTTTTAGCAATTCCCACGTTTTCACCTGTAACATAATGTACCCATGGCAGGTCCTGGGCATGACGTTAAACGGCATCCAGGTTGTGGCTTCTGTTCTATTCAGCCAGTCTAGAGCAGGACCACTCAGTGTTTGCCCTTTGGAGGGCGTACTTGTCCATTTGGGACGTTAAGCTCCTTAAGGGAGCAGAACTCCTCCGGGAGTAATCGTTTCGTTTTCGTCCCTTGGCTCTTCGCCAGAGAGTCGTGGGGACTTTTAGAAAAAATGTACCCATGGTACCGCCTGTACAACACTGATGTCGTACTCCAGAGAATCAGTCATCGGGCACTTTGCCAAATGAAAAAAAGCTGTTAAAATGAGCTGCAGATATCTCCGCGATCTGAAATTTAATTAGCATCTGGAAAATTCGGGCAAACTATGTTAGTCTAAAGTATAAAAACTGACACGTCTTTTACTTAAACACAAAAAAACCCCATTCAATCAATCCACACATTTGGCAGAAAACTTAGTTAGATAGAGTCATAGTCGGCATGGCAAGTTTTCTAGGAAGAAAGAAGATTACAAAAAGCTTCTTCATTTCCAGCCCAATTCAATAACGCGCCGCAGTATGCCCGATGTGGTACAATATTCGAGAGAAAGTGAAAAAAATGAGAATCCGGGACGCTTTTAACTGCAGGTTGGCGTTCAGACGGGAGAGATGTACGTGTCATGTATATGTTTTAATGCATTATAACATTTGCCCGAAAAGTGGTAGCACTGTAGCCGACATTTAATCTATTAAAATGTACCTTAAGTAAAATTATGTAAACATATAAATTAAACCGCATGCATGACAAATCAATTCTTAACAGTTTAATTTTATCTTCATTGGACATTAATGAGACGAGGTATAAAAGGTTGAAATTTATTCATTCATTTATTTAGTCTGTCATGTTAGACTCCATTCTAGACTTGAAGCGGAAAAAAACAGAAACTTAACGTGATCTCAGACAAAAGGCCGAGGAGCTTTTTCGTCGTTCGGCAAAAGCAAAACTTTCACTGATTTCCGAAGAAGCTATTACATCCACCGAGAGACGATATGTGAGGAGCTTTCGACAAAAACTTAAGAGTTTCGGATAGCTGTTCTCAAACTTCCAAATGCAATGTTTTGTGCGCCAGAAAATTAACCTTGGCCCAGACTTTGCAGGCCTGAACAAAATGGCCTGATCTATTACCCTAATGGGGATGACTATTTTAATTCTAGTTATTTTAATCGTAAATGTTGTGTCGTTTCCAAAATAACCCATTAAGAATTACATTTCAACATTTATTTAACAAGTTGGTGACACATTTTGAGAACAACTCTCTTTTTATCATTACAAAAATGAGTAAGGAATAAAAAAAAATCCTAATAAATAATGAGACAACCTCTTTAATGCAAATCAAGAAGACACGAGACAAGATCCCAGAAAATGTTTCAGTAATAAAATGAAATTAACCTCTACAGATGTATAAAAGAAACATCGGATCAGCTTAAAGTTATCTCAGTGTCTTTAAATATCGTCAATAAAAATTTTCTACAGAACGTACCGTACAATAAACTTCCAGATTTCCTACGAACCAGAGAGATTGTGACGTTTCTGTGACATAAGCCCCCAGTTGGAGCCAAAATGAAAAATATTAACAAGAAACATGAACGTAGAGGAAAATCTTGTCCAGAAATATGCAAAAGTAATTTTTAATTTTATCTACAAACATTTGATAAAAACATTTCCTTCCTGCTTACACTACATCTGACTGAAATTTGAACTTTGAAAATTCCACCCTAACGTGTGATAGATGCAAATGTTCAAGCTATATAAGGCATCTTCTACTATAACCTGCGCGGCACGCTGACGCCGAACCGGACGGTAGTGTTCACACATGGTCCTACTCTGATTGCACTGGGAGGCGAGTAGTGTTCCTCCCCAATGTATCGCCGGTCCTTGAGGGGAGTCCCGAGGAAAGATTGCTGTCGTATGCAAAGCACGCTGAGCGTCACTGTATGCAGAAGGGTACTAGAGAGGCGCCTGAGTTGGTTCTCTGTTGTAGTTGACAGGACACATAGCCGGCCAGAGACCTTGAACGCTTGGCATCAATCTTTTGTTTCTTTGGTTTATTTTTTTTCTTTCATTGTTTTTGTTTTTTCAGTAAGGCGCCACCTTTTATGCAATCTAAAAACTCAAGAAGGTAGCTCCCCAAAAACGGCATTTCACAGAGCGCAGTAATGGGAGCATATCCCAATTAGCAGGTGCGTTTGTTCGCCCTCAGATAGAGTCCGTAAAATGAGCACATTTTGATATGTTGTGGAATGAGCTGGGGCTTTTGTGAGTTTTTGAAAGTATTTTATATGAAGTAGCATTGGTGAAAAATGGGTTTAATTGAAGTAATTTTGTGGATATTATGGGCCTTAAAAGCTGGCGGAGGCATACCGAGATTTTAGTGAAAAACAAGGCTCGGAAAAGGTGGTTTGAACTTTGAGGTGAAATAGCAAAAATTCTTCACGGTCATGATATGGTAAATTGAAATTGCCATGAATGGCCAACTTTTCAGCTTTCATATGAGGGGTAGCTTGACCCTGGCAAAAACTTCAACAAGATTTTAGAGGCCTGTTTACTTTTTGAATTTAGTGTGTAAGTCAATGGAGGAATTAATGGGGGTTTGCTACCTAATCCAATAAAAAGTGACACTAAAATTGATCAAATTGCCTTGAATTTTGCACTCATTGTCTACAAAATCCCAATGCAAAAATGGTCATATTTTGTAAGTAACACAGTCTAAAACAACATCCCTTAAAACTTTTAAGGCACTTGTCTGTCAGTAAACATGTTCACGGGCACGAGTATTGGGATTAAAAGTCCTCTACCAGAAGCACGATAGGAGAAAAAGACAAAAACGCCCCCAGTTTGAATTGAGAACTTTTTAGGACAGTCTTAACTGATGCTGCTTTGAATTCTAATTCCAAACAAGTACGACATAAATGGGCAAATATGTAATAGATGCGCAGAGTAGTTTGGGTAAAGGTAGGGTATAAGGTCAAAGGTGAGCTAGAACCAACGATAATTAGGGAGGGATCAAGGGACCGTTAAATCGAGCAGGTCTTAAAGGTCGAAGGTGAACAGTTTTTCGTGTTCGTAAGTAATATCAGCGTCCTAGGGTACTGTCTCGGCTCATTTTACGTACCTCTTTTTTTTCTCGGCAGCAACTTACTCGACAAGCTCGCTGGATATTTTAGAGTGCTTACCTTCACAATATCTTCGTATTATACAATGTTCCATTATTATTTCTGTAAACTGTATGAATAACTTTCAAAGTATTATGAACCCCAATAAATGAAAAGAAAATGCAATCATGGATCAGCTAATAGTGACCTTCAAATTTCGGACTTGGAGTCGGTTGTGTAGCTTTTATATCCTATGTTATTATCTCTAAAAATTGGAAACTTTTCTGTGCTGTTAAGACACAAGGCCAGAGTTTGGGCCCTGAACAGAAGTTAATCTGGGACCCAAACTACCATTCTTCTCCGGACGGGTGACGGTATACAGTGGCAAAAGTTACAAGGGCAAAGTTTCTTGTCACTCTGGCATTCACGGGGAGAAAGTAGCGTATTTTCCGGAATACCCCCACCCACCCCCCTCTCCCAATGGGGCCTTCCAAATGGATGATCAACTCAAAACAGCGGTCTGAGCGGGTTGACACGAGAGCAAATTAAGAAAAGATTAAGAGAAGGTAAAACGGAGAGAAAGGCGTACGACTGTTTAGCTTAATATCAGAGAGACTGCTTGACTGGTTTACCTGTTTTCGAGGAACTCATGAAAGTTACACGTTAAGTCCATTCCAATTAATTAAGGTTCGTCTGATTAACCCGGAAAAAAGTTCTTTTCACTTCCTTTTAGCAATTCCCACGTTTTCACCTGTAACATAATGTACCCATGGCAGGTCCTGGGCATGACGTTAAACGGCATCCAGGTTGTGGCTTCTGTTCTATTCAGCCAGTCTAGAGCAGGACCACTCAGTGTTTGCCCTTTGGAGGGCGTACTTGTCCATTTGGGACGTTAAGCTCCTTAAGGGAGCAGAACTCCTCCGGGAGTAATCGTTTCGTTTTCGCCCCTTGGCTCTTCGCCAGAGAGTCGTGGGGACTTTTAGAAAAAATGTACCCATGGTACCGCCTGTACAACACTGATGTCGTACTCCAGAGAATCAGTCATCGGGCACTTTGCCAAATGAAAAAAAGCTGTTAAACTGAGCTGCAGATATCTCCGCGATCTGAAATTTAATTAGCATCTGGAAAATTCGGGCAAACTATGTTAGTCTAAAGTATAAAAAATGACACGTCTTTTATTTACACACGAAAAAAACCCCATTCAATCAATCCACACATTTGGCAGAAAACTTAGTTAGATAGAGTCATAGTCGGCATGGCAAGTTTTCTAGGAAGAAAGAAGATTACAAAAAGCTTCTTCATTTCCAGCCCAATTCAATAACGCGCCGCAGTATGCCCGATGTGGTACAATATTCGAGAGAAAGTGAAAAAAATGAGAATCCGGGACGCTTTTAACTGGAGGTTGGCGTTCAGACGGGAGAGATGTACGTGTCATGTATATGTTTTAATGCATTATAACATTTGCCCGAAAAGTGGTAGCACTGTAGCCGACATTTAATCTATTAAAATGTACCTTAAGTAAAATTATGTAAACATATAAATTAAACCGCATGCATGACAAATCAATTCTTAACAGTTTAATTTTATCTTCATTGGACATTAATGAGACGAGGTATAAAAGGTTGAAATTTATTCATTCATTTATTTAGTCTGTCATGTTAGACTCCATTCTAGACTTGATGGAAAAAAAAACAGAAACTTAACGTGATCTCAGACAAAAGGCCGAGGAGCTTTTTCGTCGTTCGGCAAAAGCAAAACTTTCACTGATTTCCGAAGAAGCTATTACATCCACCGAGAGACGATATGTGAGGAGCTTTCGACAAAAACTTAAGAGTTTCGGATAGCTGTTCTCAAACTTCCAAATGCAATGTTTTGTGCGCCAGAAAATTAACCTTGGCCCAGACTTTGCAGGCCTGAACAAAATGGCCTGATCTATTACCCTAATGGGGATGACTATTTTAATTCTAGTTATTTTAATCGTAAATGTTGTGTCGTTTCCAAAATAACCCATTAAGAATTACATTTCAACATTTATTTAACAAGTTGGTGACACATTTTGAGAACAACTCTCTTTTTATCATTACAAAAATGAGTAAGGAATAAAAAAAAAATCCTAATAAATAATGAGACAACCTCTTTAATGCAAATCAAGAAGACACGAGACAAGATCCCAGAAAATGTTTCAGTAATAAAATGAAATTAACCTCTACAGATGTATAAAAGAAACATCGGATCAGCTTAAAGTTATCTCAGTGTCTTTAAATATCGTCAATAAAAATTTTCTACAGAACGTACCGTACAATAAACTTCCAGATTTCCTACGAACCAGAGAGATTGTGACGTTTCTGTGACATAAGCCCCCAGTTGGAGCCAAAATGAAAAATATTAACAAGAAACATGAACGTAGAGGAAAATCTTGTCCAGAAATATGCAAAAGTAATTTTTAATTTTATCTACAAACATTTGATAAAAACATTTCCTTCCTGCTTACACTACATCTGACTGAAATTTGAACTTTGAAAATTCCACCCTAACGTGTGATAGATGCAAATGTTCAAGCTATATAAGGCATCTTCTACTATAACCTGCGCGGCACGCTGACGCCGAACCGGACGGTAGTGTTCACACATGGTCCTACTCTGATTGCACTGGGAGGCGAGTAGTGTTCCTCCCCAATGTATCGCCGGTCCTTGAGGGGAGTCCCGAGGAAAGATTGCTGTCGTATGCAAAGCACGCTGAGCGTCACTGTATGCAGAAGGGTACTAGAGAGGCGCCTGAGTTGGTTCTCTGTTGTAGTTGACAGGACACATAGCCGGCCAGAGACCTTGAACGCTTGGCATCAATCTTTTGTTTCTTTGGTTTATTTTTTTTCTTTCATTGTTTTTGTTTTTTCAGTAAGGCGCCACCTTTTATGCAATCTAAAAACTCAAGAAGGTAGCTCCCCAAAAACGGCATTTCACAGAGCGCAGTAATGGGAGCATATCCCAATTAGCAGGTGCGTTTGTTCGCCCTCAGATAGAGTCCGTAAAATGAGCACATTTTGATATGTTGTGGAATGAGCTGGGGCTTTTGTGAGTTTTTTGAAAGTATTTTATATGAAGTAGCATTGGTGAAAAATGGGTTTAATTGAAGTAATTTTGTGGATATTATGGGCCTTAAAAGCTGGCGGAGGCATACCGAGATTTTAGTGAAAAACAAGGCTCGGAAAAGGTGGTTTGAACTTTGAGGTGAAATAGCAAAAATTCTTCACGGTCATGATATGGTAAATTGAAATTGCCATGAATGGCCAACTTTTCAGCTTTCATATGAGGGGTAGCTTGACCCTGGCAAAAACTTCAACAAGATTTTAGAGGCCTGTTTACTTTTTGAATTTAGTGTGTAAGTCAATGGAGGAATTAATGAGGTGTTGCTACCTAATCCAATAAAAAGTGACACTAAAATTGGTCAAATTGCCTTGAATTTTGCACTCATTGTCTACAAAATCCCAATGCAAAAATGGTCATATTTTGTAAGTAACACAGTCTAAAACAACATCCCTTAAAACTTTTAAGGCACTTGTCTGTCAGTAAACATGTTCACGGGCACGAGTATTGGGATTAAAAGTCCTCTACCAGAAGCACGATAGGAGAAAAAGACAAAAACGCCCCCAGTTTGAATTGAGAACTTTTTAGGACAGTCTTAACTGATGCTGCTTTGAATTCTAATTCCAAACAAGTACGACATAAATGGGCAAATATGTAATAGATGCGCAGAGTAGTTTGGGTAAAGGTAGGGTATAAGGTCAAAGGTGAGCTACAACCAACGATAATTAGGGAGGGATCAAGGGACCGTTAAATCGAGCAGGTCTTAAAGGTCGAAGGTGAACAGTTTTTCGTGTTCGTAAGTAATATCAGCGTCCTAGGGTACTGTCTCGGCTCATTTTACGTACCTCTTTTTTTCTCGGCAGCAACTTACTCGACAAGCTCGCTGGATATTTTAGAGTGCTTACCTTCACAATATCTTCGTATTATACAATGTTCCATTATTATTTCTGTAAACTGTATGAATAACTTTCAAAGTATTATGAACCCCAATAAATGAAAAGAAAATGCAATCATGGATCAGCTAATAGTGACCTTCAAATTTCGGACTTGGAGTCGGTTGTGTAGCTTTTATATCCTATGTTATTATCTCTAAAAATTGGAAACTTTTCTGTGCTGTTAAGACACAAGGCCAGAGTTTGGGCCCTGAACAGAAGTTAATCTGGGACCCAAACTACCATTCTTCTCCGGACGGGTGACGGTATACAGTGGCAAAAGTTACAAGGGCAAAGTTTCTTGTCACTCTGGCATTCACGGGGAGAAAGTAGCGTATTTTCCGGAATACCCCCACCCCACCCCCTCCCCCAATGGGGCCTTCCAAATGGATGATCAACTCAAACCAGCGGGCTGAGCGGGTTGACACGAGAGCAAATTAAGAAAAGATTTAGAGAAGGTAAAACGGAGAGAAAGGCGTACGACTGTTTAGCTTAATATCAGAGAGACTGCTTGACTGGTTTACCTGTTTTCGAGGAACTCATGAAAGTTACACGTTAAGTCCATTCCAATTAATTAAGGTTCGTCTGATTAACCCGGAAAAAAAATACTTTTCACTTCCTTTTAGCAATTCCTACGTTTTCACCTGTAACATAATGTACCCATGGCAGGTCCTGGGCATGACGTTAAACGGCATCCAGGTTGTGGCTTCTGTTCTATTCAGCCAGTCTAGAGCAGGACCACTCAGTGTTTGCCCTTTGGAGGGCGTACTTGTCCATTTGGGACGTTAAGCTCCTTAAGGGAGCAGAACTCCTCCGGGAGTAATCGTTTCGTTTTCGCCCCTTGGCTCTTCGCCAGAGAGTCGTGGGGACTTTTAGAAAAAATGTACTCATGGTACCGCCTGTACAACACTGATGTCGTACTCCAGAGAATCAGTCATCGGGCACTTTGCCAAATGAAAAAAAGCTGTTAAACTGAGCTGCAGATATCTCCGCGATCTGAAATTTAATTAGCATCTGGAAAATTCGGGCAAACTATGTTAGTCTAAAGTATAAAAAATGACACGTCTTTTATTTAAACACAAAAAAAAACCCCATTCAATCAATCCACACATTTGGCAGAAAACTTAGTTAGATAGAGTCATAGTCGGCATGGCAAGTTTTCTAGGAAGAAAGAAGATTACAAAAAGCTTCTTCATTTCCAGCCCAATTCAATAACGCGCCGCAGTATGCCCGATGTGGTACAATATTCGAGAGAAAGTGAAAAAAATGAGAATCCGGGACGCTTTTAACTGCAGGTTGGCGTTCAGACGGGAGAGATGTACGTGTCATGTATATGTTTTAATGCATTATAACATTTGCCCGAAAAGTGGTAGCACTGTAGCCGACATTTAATCTATTAAAATGTACCTTAAGTAAAATTATGTAAACATATAAATTAAACCGCATGCATGACAAATCAATTCTTAACAGTTTAATTTTATCTTCATTGGACATTAATGAGACGAGGTATAAAAGGTTGAAATTTATTCATTCATTTATTTAGTCTGTCATGTTAGACTCCATTCTAGACTTGATGGAAAAAAAAAAACAGAAACTTAACGTGATCTCAGACAAAAGGCCGAGGAGCTTTTTCGTCGTTCGGCAAAAGCAAAACTTTCACTGATTTCCGAAGAAGCTATTACATCCACCGAGAGACGATATGTGAGGAGCTTTCGACAAAAACTTAAGAGTTTCGGATAGCTGTTCTCAAACTTCCAAATGCAATGTTTTGTGCGCCAGAAAATTAACCTTGGCCCAGACTTTGCAGGCCTGAACAAAATGGCCTGATCTATTACCCTAATGGGGATGACTATTTTAATTCTAGTTATTTTAATCGTAAATGTTGTGTCGTTTCCAAAATAACCCATTAAGAATTACATTTCAACATTTATTTAACAAGTTGGTGACACATTTTGAGAACAACTCTCTTTTTATCATTACAAAAATGAGTAAGGAATAAAAAAAATCCTAATAAATAATGAGACAACCTCTTTAATGCAAATCAAGAAGACACGAGACAAGATCCCAGAAAATGTTTCAGTAATAAAATGAAATTAACCTCTACAGATGTATAAAAGAAACATCGGATCAGCTTAAAGTTATCTCAGTGTCTTTAAATATCGTCAATAAAAATTTTCTACAGAACGTACCGTACAATAAACTTCCAGATTTCCTACGAACCAGAGAGATTGTGACGTTTCTGTGACATAAGCCCCCAGTTGGAGCCAAAATGAAAAATATTAACAAGAAACATGAACGTAGAGGAAAATCTTGTCCAGAAATATGCAAAAGTAATTTTTAATTTTATCTACAAACATTTGATAAAAACAATTCCTTCCTGCTAACACTACATCTGACTGAAATTTGAACTTTGAAAATTCCACCCTAACGTGTGATAGATGCAAATGTTCAAGCTATATAAGGCATCTTCTACTATAACCTGCGCGGCACGCTGACGCCGAACCGGACGGTAGTGTTCACACATGGTCCTACTCTGATTGCACTGGGAGGCGAGTAGTGTTCCTCCCCAATGTATCGCCGGTCCTTGAGGGGAGTCCCGAGGAAAGATTGCTGTCGTATGCAAAGCACGCTGAGCGTCACTGTATGCAGAAGGGTACTAGAGAGGCGCCTGAGTTGGTTCTCTGTTGTAGTTGACAGGACACATAGCCGGCCAGAGACCTTGAACGCTTGGCATCAATCTTTTGTTTCTTTGGTTTATTTTTTTTTTTTCTTTCATTGTTTTTGTTTTTTCAGTAAGGCGCCACCTTTTATGCAATCTAAAAACTCAAGAAGGTAGCTCCCCAAAAACGGCATTTCACAGAGCGCAGTAATGGGAGCATATCCCAATTAGCAGGTGCGTTTGTTCGCCCTCAGATAGAGTCCGTAAAATGAGCACATTTTGATATGTTGTGGAATGAGCTGGGGCTTTTGTGAGTTTTTTGAAAGTATTTTATATGAAGTAGCATTGGTGAAAAATGGGTTTAATTGAAGTAATTTTGTGGATATTATGGGCCTTAAAAGCTGGCGGAGGCATACCGAGATTTTAGTGAAAAACAAGGCTCGGAAAAGGTGGTTTGAACTTTGAGGTGAAATAGCAAAAATTCTTCACGGTCATGATATGGTAAATTGAAATTGCCATGAATGGCCAACTTTTCAGCTTTCATATGAGGGGTAGCTTGACCCTGGCAAAAACTTCAACAAGATTTTAGAGGCCTGTTTACTTTTTGAATTTAGTGTGTAAGTCAATGGAGGAATTAATGGGGGTTTGCTACCTAATCCAATAAAAAGTGACACTAAAATTGGTCAAATTGCCTTGAATTTTGCACTCATTGTCTACAAAATCCCAATGCAAAAATGGTCATATTTTGTAAGTAACACAGTCTAAAACAACATCCCTTAAAACTTTGAAGGCACTTGTCTGTCAGTAAACATGTTCACGGGCACGAGTATTGAGATTAAAAGTCCTCTACCAGAAGCACGATAGGAGAAAAAGACAAAAACGCCCCCAGTTTGAATTGAGAACTTTTTAGGACAGTCTTAACTGATGCTGCTTTGAATTCTAATTCCAAACAAGTACGACATAAATGGGCAAATATGTAATAAATGCGCAGAGTAGTTTGGGTAAAGGTAGGGTATAAGGTCAAAGGTGAGCTACAACCAACGATAATTAGGGAGGGATCAAGGGACCGTTAAATCGAGCAGGTCTTAAAGGTCGAAGGTGAACAGTTTTTCGTGTTCGTAAGTAATATCAGCGTCCTAGGGTACTGTCTCGGCTCATTTTACGTACCTCTTTTTTTTCTCGGCAGCAACTTACTCGACAAGCTCGCTGGATATTTTAGAGTGCTTACCTTCACAATATCTTCGTATTATACAATGTTCCATTATTATTTCTGTAAACTGTATGAATAACTTTCAAAGTATTATGAACCCCAATAAATGAAAAGAAAATGCAATCATGGATCAGCTAATAGTGACCTTCAAATTTCGGACTTGGAGTCGGTTGTGTAGCTTTTATATCCTATGTTATTATCTCTAAAAATTGGAAACTTTTCTGTGCTGTTAAGACACAAGGCCAGAGTTTGGGCCCTGAACAGAAGTTAATCTGGGACCCAAACTACCATTCTTCTCCGGACGGGTGACGGTATACAGTGGCAAAAGTTACAAGGGCAAAGTTTCTTGTCACTCTGGCATTCACGGGGAGAAAGTAGCGTATTTTCCGGAATACCCCCACCCCCCTCCCCCAATGGGGCCTTCCAAATGGATGATCAACTCAAACCAGCGGGCTGAGCGGGTTGACACGAGAGCAAATTAAGAAAAGATTTAGAGAAGGTAAAACGGAGAGAAAGGCGTACGACTGTTCAGCTTAATATCAGAGAGACTGATTGACTGGTTTACCTGTTTTCGAGGAACTCATGAAAGTTACACGTTAAGTCCATTCCAATTAATTAAGGTTCGTCTGATTAACCCGGGAAAAAGTTCTTTTCACTTCCTTTTAGCAATTCCCACGTTTTCACCTGTAACATAATGTACCCATGGCAGGTCCTGGGCATGACGTTAAACGGCATCCAGGTTGTGGCTTCTGTTCTATTCAGCCAGTCTAGAGCAGGACCACTCAGTGTTTGCCCTTTGGAGGGCGTGCTTGTCCATTTGGGACGTTAAGCTCCTTAAGGGAGCAGAACTCCTCCGGGAGTAATCGTTTCGTTTTCGCCCCTTGGCTCTTCGCCAGAGAGTCGTGGGGACTTTTAGAAAAAATGTACTCATGGTACCGCCTGTACAACACTGATGTCGTACTCCAGAGAATCAGTCATCGGGCACTTTGCCAAATGAAAAAAAGCTGTTAAACTGAGCTGCAGATATCTCCGCGATCTGAAATTTAATTAGCATCTGGAAAATTCGGGCAAACTATGTTAGTCTAAAGTATAAAAAATGACACGTCTTTTATTTACACACACACACACGAAAAAACCCCATTCAATCAATCCACACATTTGGCAGAAAACTTAGTTAGATAGAGTCATAGTCGGCATGGCAAGTTTTCTAGGAAGAAAGAAGATTACAAAAAGCTTCTTCATTTCCAGCCCAATTCAATAACGCGCCGCAGTATGCCCGATGTGGTACAATATTCGAGAGAAAGTGAAAAAAATGAGAATCCGGGACGCTTTTAACTGCAGGTTGGCGTTCAGACGGGAGAGATGTACGTGTCATGTATATGTTTTAATGCATTATAACATTTGCCCGAAAAGTGGTAGCACTGTAGCCGACATTTAATCTATTAAAATGTACCTTAAGTAAAATTATGTAAACATATAAATTAAACCGCATGCATGACAAATCAATTCTTAGCAGTTTAATTTTATCTTCATTGGACATTAATGAGACGAGGTATAAAAGGTTGAAATTTATTCATTCATTTATTTAGTCTGTCATGTTAGACTCCATTCTAGACTTGATGGGGAAAAAAACAGAAACTTAACGTGATCTCAGACAAAAGGCCGAGGAGCTTTTTCGTCGTTCGGCAAAAGCAAAACTTTCACTGATTTCCGAAGAAGCTATTACATCCACCGAGAGACGATATGTGAGGAGCTTTCGACAAAAACTTGAGAGTTTCGGATAGCTGTTCTCAAACTTCCAAATGCAATGTTTTGTGCGCCAGAAAATTAACCTCGGCCCAGACTTTGCAGGCCTGAACAAAATGGCCTGATCTATTACCCTAATGGGGATGACTATTTTAATTCTAGTTATTTTAATCGTAAATGTTGTGTCGTTTCGAAAATAACCCATTAAGAATTACATTTCAACATTTATTTAACAAGTTGGTGACACATTTTGAGAACAACTCTCTTTTTATCATTACAAAAATGAGTAAGGAATAAAAAAAAAAATCCTAATAAATAATGAGACAACCTCTTTAATGCAAATCAAGAAGACACGAGACAAGATCCCAGAAAATGTTTCAGTAATAAAATGAAATTAACCTCTACAGATGTATAAAAGAAACATCGGATCAGCTTAAAGTTATCTCAGTGTCTTTAAATATCGTCAATAAAAATTTTCTACAGAACGTACCGTACAATAAACTTCCAGATTTCCTACGAACCAGAGAGATTGTGACGTTTCTGTGACATAAGCCCCCAGTTGGAGCCAAAATGAAAAATATTAACAAGAAACATGAACGTAGAGGAAAATCTTGTCCAGAAATATGCAAAAGTAATTTTTAATTTTATCTACAAACATTTGATAAAAACATTTCCTTCCTGCTAACACTACATCTGACTGAAATTTGAACTTTGAAAATTCCACCCTAACGTGTGATAGATGCAAATGTTCAAGCTATATAAGGCATCTTCTACTATAACCTGCGCGGCACGCTGACGCCGAACCGGACGGTAGTGTTCACACATGGTCCTACTCTGATTGCACTGGGAGGCGAGTAGTGTTCCTCCCCAATGTATCGCCGGTCCTTGAGGGGAGTCCCGAGGAAAGATTGCTGTCGTATGCAAAGCACGCTGAGCGTCACTGTATGCAGAAGGGTACTAGAGAGGCGCCTGAGTTGGTTCTCTGTTGTAGTTGACAGGACACATAGCCGGCCAGAGACCTTGAACGCTTGGCATCAATCTTTTGTTTCTTTGGTTTATTTTTTTTTCTTTCATTGTTTTTGTTTTTTCAGTAAGGCGCCACCTTTTATGCAATCTAAAAACTCAAGAAGGTAGCTCCCCAAAAACGGCATTTCACAGAGCGCAGTAATGGGAGCATATCCCAATTAGCAGGTGCGTTTGTTCGCCCTCAGATAGAGTCCGTAAAATGAGCACATTTTGATATGTTGTGGAATGAGCTGGGGCTTTTGTGAGTTTTTTGAAAGTATTTTATATGAAGTAGCATTGGTGAAAAATGGGTTTAATTGAAGTAATTTTGTGGATATTATGGGCCTTAAAAGCTGGCGGAGGCATACCGAGATTTTAGTGAAAAACAAGGCTCGGAAAAGGTGGTTTGAACTTTGAGGTGAAATAGCAAAAATTCTTCACGGTCATGATATGGTAAATTGAAATTGCCATGAATGGCCAACTTTTCAGCTTTCATATGAGGGGTAGCTTGACCCTGGCAAAAACTTCAACAAGATTTTAGAGGCCTGTTTACTTTTTGAATTTAGTGTGTAAGTCAATGGAGGAATTAATGGGGGTTTGCTACCTAATCCAATAAAAAGTGACACTAAAATTGGTCAAATTGCCTTGAATTTTGCACTCATTGTCTACAAAATCCCAATGCAAAAATGGTCATATTTTGTAAGTAACACAGTCTAAAACAACATCCCTTAAAACTTTGAAGGCACTTGTCTGTCAGTAAACATGTTCACGGGCACGAGTATTGAGATTAAAAGTCCTCTACCAGAAGCACGATAGGAGAAAAAGACAAAAACGCCCCCAGTTTGAATTGAGAACTTTTTAGGACAGTCTTAACTGATGCTGCTTTGAATTCTAATTCCAAACAAGTACGACATAAATGGGCAAATATGTAATAAATGCGCAGAGTAGTTTGGGTAAAGGTAGGGTATAAGGTCAAAGGTGAGCTACAACCAACGATAATTAGGGAGGGATCAAGGGACCGTTAAATCGAGCAGGTCTTAAAGGTCGAAGGTGAACAGTTTTTCGTGTTCGTAAGTAATATCAGCGTCCTAGGGTACTGTCTCGGCTCATTTTACGTACCTCTTTTTTTTCTCGGCAGCAACTTACTCGACAAGCTCGCTGGATATTTTAGAGTGCTTACCTTCACAATATCTTCGTATTATACAATGTTCCATTATTATTTCTGTAAACTGTATGAATAACTTTCAAAGTATTATGAACCCCAATAAATGAAAAGAAAATGCAATCATGGATCAGCTAATAGTGACCTTCAAATTTCGGACTTGGAGTCGGTTGTGTAGCTTTTATATCCTATGTTATTATCTCTAAAAATTGGAAACTTTTCTGTGCTGTTAAGACACAAGGCCAGAGTTTGGGCCCTGAACAGAAGTTAATCTGGGACCCAAACTACCATTCTTCTCCGGACGGGTGACGGTATACAGTGGCAAAAGTTACAAGGGCAAAGTTTCTTGTCACTCTGGCATTCACGGGGAGAAAGTAGCGTATTTTCCGGAATACCCCCCACCCCCCCCCTCCCCCAATGGGACCTTCCAAATGGATGATCAACTCAAACCAGCGGGCTGAGCGGGTTGACACGAGAGCAAATTAAGAAAAGATTTAGAGAAGGTAAAACGGAGAGAAAGGCGTACGACTGTTCAGCTTAATATCAGAGAGACTGATTGACTGGTTTACCTGTTTTCGAGGAACTCATGAAAGTTACACGTTAAGTCCATTCCAATTAATTAAGGTTCGTCTGATTAACCCGGAAAAAAGTTCTTTTCACTTCCTTTTAGCAATTCCCACGTTTTCACCTGTAACATAATGTACCCATGGCAGGTCCTGGGCATGACGTTAAACGGCATCCAGGTTGTGGCTTCTGTTCTATTCAGCCAGTCTAGAGCAGGACCACTCAGTGTTTGCCCTTTGGAGGGCGTACTTGTCCATTTGGGACGTTAAGCTCCTTAAGGGAGCAGAACTCCTCCGGGAGTAATCGTTTCGTTTTCGCCCCTTGGCTCTTCGCCAGAGAGTCGTGGGGACTTTAAGAAAAAATGTACTCATGGTACCGCCTGTACAACACTGATGTCGTACTCCAGAGAATCAGTCATCGGGCACTTTGCCAAATGAAAAAAAGCTGTTAAACTGAGCTGCAGATATCTCCGCGATCTGAAATTTAATTAGCATCTGGAAAATTCGGGCAAACTATGTTAGTCTAAAGTATAAAAAATGACACGTCTTTTATTTACACACACACACACACAAAAAAACCCCATTCAATCAATCCACACATTTGGCAGAAAACTTAGTTAGATAGAGTCATAGTCGGCATGGCAAGTTTTCTAGGAAGAAAGAAGATTACAAAAAGCTTCTTCATTTCCAGCCCAATTCAATAACGCGCCGCAGTATGCCCGATGTGGTACAATATTCGAGAGAAAGTGAAAAAAATGAGAATCCGGGACGCTTTTAACTGCAGGTTGGCGTTCAGACGGGAGAGATGTACGTGTCATGTATATGTTTTAATGCATTATAACATTTGCCCGAAAAGTGGTAGCACTGTAGCCGACATTTAATCTATTAAAATGTACCTTAAGTAAAATTATGTAAACATATAAATTAAACCGCATGCATGACAAATCAATTCTTAACAGTTTAATTTTATCTTCATTGGACATTAATGAGACGAGGTATAAAAGGTTGAAATTTATTCATTTATTTAGTCTGTCATGTTAGACTCCATTCTAGACTTGATGGGGAAAAAAACAGAAACTTAACGTGATCTCAGACAAAAGGCCGAGGAGCTTTTTCGTCGTTCGGCAAAAGCAAAACTTTCACTGATTTCCGAAGAAGCTATTACATCCACCGAGAGACGATATGTGAGGAGCTTTCGACAAAAACTTAAGAGTTTCGGATAGCTGTTCTCAAACTTCCAAATGCAATGTTTTGTGCGCCAGAAAATTAACCTCGGCCCAGACTTTGCAGGCCTGAACAAAATGGCCTGATCTATTACCCTAATGGGGATGACTATTTTAATTCTAGTTATTTTAATCGTAAATGTTGTGTCGTTTCCAAAATAACCCATTAAGAATTACATTTCAACATTTATTTAACAAGTTGGTGACACATTTTGAGAACAACTCTCTTTTTATCATTACAAAAATGAGTAAGGAATAAAAAAATCCTAATAAATAATGAGACAACCTCTTTAATGCAAATCAAGAAGACACGAGACAAGATCCCAGAAAATGTTTCAGTAATAAAATGAAATTAACCTCTACAGATGTATAAAAGAAACATCGGATCAGCTTAAAGTTATCTCAGTGTCTTTAAATATCGTCAATAAAAATTTTCTACAGAACGTACCGTACAATAAACTTCCAGATTTCCTACGAACCAGAGAGATTGTGACGTTTCTGTGACATAAGCCCCCAGTTGGAGCCAAAATGAAAAATATTAACAAGAAACATGAACGTAGAGGAAAATCTTGTCCAGAAATATGCAAAAGTAATTTTTAATTTTATCTACAAACATTTGATAAAAACATTTCCTTCCTGCTAACACTACATCTGACTGAAATTTGAACTTTGAAAATTCCACCCTAACGTGTGATAGATGCAAATGTTCAAGCTATATAAGGCATCTTCTACTATAACCTGCGCGGCACGCTGACGCCGAACCGGACGGTAGTGTTCACACATGGTCCTACTCTGATTGCACTGGGAGGCGAGTAGTGTTCCTCCCCAATGTATCGCCGGTCCTTGAGGGGAGTCCCGAGGAAAGATTGCTGTCGTATGCAAAGCACGCTGAGCGTCACTGTATGCAGAAGGGTACTAGAGAGGCGCCTGAGTTGGTTCTCTGTTGTAGTTGACAGGACACATAGCCGGCCAGAGACCTTGAACGCTTGGCATCAATCTTTTGTTTCTTTGGTTTATTTTTTTTTTTCTTTCATTGTTTTTGTTTTTTCAGTAAGGCGCCACCTTTTATGCAATCTAAAAACTCAAGAAGGTAGCTCCCCAAAAACGGCATTTCACAGAGCGCAGTAATGGGAGCATATCCCAATTAGCAGGTGCGTTTGTTCGCCCTCAGATAGAGTCCGTAAAATGAGCACATTTTGATATGTTGTGGAATGAGCTGGGGCTTTTGTGAGTTTTTTGAAAGTATTTTATATGAAGTAGCATTGGTGAAAAATGGGTTTAATTGAAGTAATTTTGTGGATATTATGGGCCTTAAAAGCTGGCGGAGGCATACCGAGATTTTAGTGAAAAACAAGGCTCGGAAAAGGTGGTTTGAACTTTGAGGTGAAATAGCAAAAATTCTTCACGGTCATGATATGGTAAATTGAAATTGCCATGAATGGCCAACTTTTCAGCTTTCATATGAGGGGTAGCTTGACCCTGGCAAAAACTTCAACAAGATTTTAGAGGCCTGTTTACTTTTTGAATTTAGTGTGTAAGTCAATGGAGGAATTAATGGGGGTTTGCTACCTAATCCAATAAAAAGTGACACTAAAATTGGTCAAATTGCCTTGAATTTTGCACTCATTGTCTACAAAATCCCAATGCAAAAATGGTCATATTTTGTAAGTAACACAGTCTAAAACAACATCCCTTAAAACTTTGAAGGCACTTGTCTGTCAGTAAACATGTTCACGGGCACGAGTATTGAGATTAAAAGTCCTCTACCAGAAGCACGATAGGAGAAAAAGACAAAAACGCCCCCAGTTTGAATTGAGAACTTTTTAGGACAGTCTTAACTGATGCTGCTTTGAATTCTAATTCCAAACAAGTACGACATAAATGGGCAAATATGTAATAAATGCGCAGAGTAGTTTGGGTAAAGGTAGGGTATAAGGTCAAAGGTGAGCTACAACCAACGATAATTAGGGAGGGATCAAGGGACCGTTAAATCGAGCAGGTCTTAAAGGTCGAAGGTGAACAGTTTTTCGTGTTCGTAAGTAATATCAGCGTCCTAGGGTACTGTCTCGGCTCATTTTACGTACCTCTTTTTTTTCTCGGCAGCAACTTACTCGACAAGCTCGCTGGATATTTTAGAGTGCTTACCTTCACAATATCTTCGTATTATACAATGTTCCATTATTATTTCTGTAAACTGTATGAATAACTTTCAAAGTATTATGAACCCCAATAAATGAAAAGAAAATGCAATCATGGATCAGCTAATAGTGACCTTCAAATTTCGGACTTGGAGTCGGTTGTGTAGCTTTTATATCCTATGTTATTATCTCTAAAAATTGGAAACTTTTCTGTGCTGTTAAGACACAAGGCCAGAGTTTGGGCCCTGAACAGAAGTTAATCTGGGACCCAAACTACCATTCTTCTCCGGACGGGTGACGGTATACAGTGGCAAAAGTTACAAGGGCAAAGTTTCTTGTCACTCTGGCATTCACGGGGAGAAAGTAGCGTATTTTCCGGAATACCCCCACCCCCCCTCCCCGAATGGGGCCTTCCAAAGTGGATGATCAACTCAAACCAGCGGGCTGAGCGGGTTGACACGAGAGCAAATTAAGAAAAGATTTAGAGAAGGTAAAACGGAGAGAAAGGCGTACGACTGTTTAGCTTTATATCAGAGAGACTGCTTGACTGGTTTACCTGTTTTCGAGGAACTCATGAAAGTTACACGTTAAGTCCATTCCAATTAATTAAGGTTCGTCTGATTAACCCGGAAAAGAGTTCTTTTCACTTCCTTTTAGCAATTCCCACGTTTTCACCTGTAACATAATGTACCCATGGCAGGTCCTGGGCATGACGTTAAACGGCATCCAGGTTGTGGCTTCTGTTCTATTCAGCCAGTCTAGAGCAGGACCACTCAGTGTTTGCCCTTTGGAGGGCGTGCTTGTCCATTTGGGACGTTAAGCTCCTTAAGGGAGCAGAACTCCTCCGGGAGTAATCGTTTCGTTTTCGCCCCTTGGCTCTTCGCCAGAGAGTCGTGGGGACTTTTAGAAAAAATGTACTCATGGTACCGCCTGTACAACACTGATGTCGTACTCCAGAGAATCAGTCATCGGGCACTTTGCCAAATGAAAAAAAGCTGTTAAACTGAGCTGCAGATATCTCCGCGATCTGAAATTTAATTAGCATCTGGAAAATTCGGGCAAACTATGTTAGTCTAAAGTATAAAACATGACACGTCTTTTATTTACACACACAAAAAAACCCCATTCAATCAATCCACACATTTGGCAGAAAACTTAGTTAGATAGAGTCATAGTCGGCATGGCAAGTTTTCTAGGAAGAAAGAAGATTACAAAAAGCTTCTTCATTTCCAGCCCAATTCAATAACGCGCCGCAGTATGCCCGATGTGGTACAATATTCGAGAGAAAGTGAAAAAAATGAGAATCCGGGACGCTTTTAACTGCAGGTTGGCGTTCAGACGGGAGAGATGTACGTGTCATGTATATGTTTTAATGCATTATAACATTTGCCCGAAAAGTGGTAGCACTGTAGCCGACATTTAATCTATTAAAATGTACCTTAAGTAAAATTATGTAAACATATAAATTAAACCGCATGCATGACAAATCAATTCTTAACAGTTTAATTTTATCTTCATTGGACATTAATGAGACGAGGTATAAAAGGTTGAAATTTATTCATTCATTTATTTAGTCTGTCATGTTAGACTCCATTCTAGACTTGATGGGAAAAAAACAGAAACTTAACGTGATCTCAGACAAAAGGCCGAGGAGCTTTTTCGTCGTTCGGCAAAAGCAAAACTTTCACTGATTTCCGAAGAAGCTATTACATCCACCGAGAGACGATATGTGAGGAGCTTTCGACAAAAACTTAAGAGTTTCGGATAGCTGTTCTCAAACTTCCAAATGCAATGTTTTGTGCGCCAGAAAATTAACCTTGGCCCAGACTTTGCAGGCCTGAACAAAATGGCCTGATCTATTACCCTAATGGGGATGACTATTTTAATTCTAGTTATTTTAATCGTAAATGTTGTGTCGTTTCCAAAATAACCCATTAAGAATTACATTTCAACATTTATTTAACAAGTTGGTGACACATTTTGAGAACAACTCTCTTTTTATCATTACAAAAATGAGTAAGGAATAAAAAAATCCTAATAAATAATGAGACAACCTCTTTAATGCAAATCAAGAAGACACGAGACAAGATCCCAGAAAATGTTTCAGTAATAAAATGAAATTAACCTCTACAGATGTATAAAAGAAACATCGGATCAGCTTAAAGTTATCTCAGTGTCTTTAAATATCGTCAATAAAAATTTTCTACAGAACGTACCGTACAATAAACTTCCAGATTTCCTACGAACCAGAGAGATTGTGACGTTTCTGTGACATAAGCCCCCAGTTGGAGCCAAAATGAAAAATATTAACAAGAAACATGAACGTAGAGGAAAATCTTGTCCAGAAATATGCAAAAGTAATTTTTAATTTTATCTACAAACATTTGATAAAAACAATTCCTTCCTGCTAACACTACATCTGACTGAAATTTGAACTTTGAAAATTCCACCCTAACGTGTGATAGATGCAAATGTTCAAGCTATATAAGGCATCTTCTACTATAACCTGCGCGGCACGCTGACGCCGAACCGGACGGTAGTGTTCACACATGGTCCTACTCTGATTGCACTGGGAGGCGAGTAGTGTTCCTCCCCAATGTATCGCCGGTCCTTGAGGGGAGTCCCGAGGAAAGATTGCTGTCGTATGCAAAGCACGCTGAGCGTCACTGTATGCAGAAGGGTACTAGAGAGGCGCCTGAGTTGGTTCTCTGTTGTAGTTGACAGGACACATAGCCGGCCAGAGACCTTGAACGCTTGGCATCAATCTTTTGTTTCTTTGGTTTATTTTTTTTTCTTTCATTGTTTTTGTTTTTTCAGTAAGGCGCCACCTTTTATGCAATCTAAAAACTCAAGAAGGTAGCTCCCCAAAAACGGCATTTCACAGAGCGCAGTAATGGGAGCATATCCCAATTAGCAGGTGCGTTTGTTCGCCCTCAGATAGAGTCCGTAAAATGAGCACATTTTGATATGTTGTGGAATGAGCTGGGGCTTTTGTGAGTTTTTTGAAAGTATTTTATATGAAGTAGCATTGGTGAAAAATGGGTTTAATTGAAGTAATTTTGTGGATATTATGGGCCTTAAAAGCTGGCGGAGGCATACCGAGATTTTAGTGAAAAACAAGGCTCGGAAAAGGTGGTTTGAACTTTGAGGTGAAATAGCAAAAATTCTTCACGGTCATGATATGGTAAATTGAAATTGCCATGAATGGCCAACTTTTCAGCTTTCATATGAGGGGTAGCTTGACCCTGGCAAAAACTTCAACAAGATTTTAGAGGCCTGTTTACTTTTTGAATTTAGTGTGTAAGTCAATGGAGGAATTAATGGGGGTTTGCTACCTAATCCAATAAAAAGTGACACTAAAATTGGTCAAATTGCCTTGAATTTTGCACTCATTGTCTACAAAATCCCAATGCAAAAATGGTCATATTTTGTAAGTAACACAGTCTAAAACAACATCCCTTAAAACTTTGAAGGCACTTGTCTGTCAGTAAACATGTTCACGGGCACGAGTATTGAGATTAAAAGTCCTCTACCAGAAGCACGATAGGAGAAAAAGACAAAAACGCCCCCAGTTTGAATTGAGAACTTTTTAGGACAGTCTTAACTGATGCTGCTTTGAATTCTAATTCCAAACAAGTACGACATAAATGGGCAAATATGTAATAAATGCGCAGAGTAGTTTGGGTAAAGGTAGGGTATAAGGTCAAAGGTGAGCTACAACCAACGATAATTAGGGAGGGATCAAGGGACCGTTAAATCGAGCAGGTCTTAAAGGTCGAAGGTGAACAGTTTTTCGTGTTCGTTAGTAATATCAGCGTCCTAGGGTACTGTCTCGGCTCATTTTACGTACCTCTTTTCTTTCTCGGCAGCAACTTACTCGACAAGCTCGCTGGATATTTTAGAGTGCTTACCTTCACAATATCTTTGTATTATACAATGTTCCATTATTATTTCTGTAAACTGTATGAATAACTTTCAAAGTATTATGAACCCCAATAAATGAAAAGAAAATGCAATCATGGATCAGCTAATAGTGACCTTCAAATTTCGGACTTGGAGTCGGTTGTGTAGCTTTTATATCCTATGTTATTATCTCTAAAAATTGGAAACTTTTCTGTGCTGTTAAGACACAAGGCCAGAGTTTGGGCCCTGAACAGAAGTTAATCTGGGACCCAAACTACCATTCTTCTCCGGACGGGTGACGGTATACAGTGGCAAAAGTTACAAGGGCAAAGTTTCTTGTCACTCTGGCATTCACGGGGAGAAAGTAGCGTATTTTCCGGAATACCCCCACCCCCCCCTCCCCCAATGGGGCCTTCCAAATGGATGATCAACTCAAACCAGCGGGCTGAGCGGGTTGACACGAGAGCAAATTAAGAAAAGATTTAGAGAAGGTAAAACGGAGAGAAAGGCGTACGACTGTTCAGCTTAATATCAGAGAGACTGATTGACTGGTTTACCTGTTTTCGAGGAACTCATGAAAGTTACACGTTAAGTCCATTCCAATTAATTAAGGTTCGTCTGATTAACCCGGGAAAAAGTTCTTTTCACTTCCTTTTAGCAATTCCCACGTTTTCACCTGTAACATAATGTACCCATGGCAGGTCCTGGGCATGACGTTAAACGGCATCCAGGTTGTGGCTTCTGTTCTATTCAGCCAGTCTAGAGCAGGACCACTCAGTGTTTGCCCTTTGGAGGGCGTACTTGTCCATTTGGGACGTTAAGCTCCTTAAGGGAGCAGAACTCCTCCGGGAGTAATCGTTTCGTTTTCGCCCCTTGGCTCTTCGCCAGAGAGTCGTGGGGACTTTAAGAAAAAATGTACTCATGGTACCGCCTGTACAACACTGATGTCGTACTCCAGAGAATCAGTCATCGGGCACTTTGCCAAATGAAAAAAAGCTGTTAAACTGAGCTGCAGATATCTCCGCGATCTGAAATTTAATTAGCATCTGGAAAATTCGGGCAAACTATGTTAGTCTAAAGTATAAAAAATGACACGTCTTTTATTTACACACACACACACAAAAAAAAAACCCATTCAATCAATCCACACATTTGGCAGAAAACTTAGTTAGATAGAGTCATAGTCGGCATGGCAAGTTTTCTAGGAAGAAAGAAGATTACAAAAAGCTTCTTCATTTCCAGCCCAATTCAATAACGCGCCGCAGTATGCCCGATGTGGTACAATATTCGAGAGAAAGTGAAAAAAATGAGAATCCGGGACGCTTTTAACTGCAGGTTGGCGTTCAGACGGGAGAGATGTACGTGTCATGTATATGTTTTAATGCATTATAACATTTGCCCGAAAAGTGGTAGCACTGTAGCCGACATTTAATCTATTAAAATGTACCTTAAGTAAAATTATGTAAACATATAAATTAAACCGCATGCATGACAAATCAATTCTTAACAGTTTAATTTTATCTTCATTGGACATTAATGAGACGAGGTATAAAAGGTTGAAATTTATTCATTCATTTATTTAGTCTGTCATGTTAGACTCCATTCTAGACTTGATGGGGAAAAAACAGAAACTTAACGTGATCTCAGACAAAAGGCCGAGGAGCTTTTTCGTCGTTCGGCAAAAGCAAAACTTTCACTGATTTCCGAAGAAGCTATTACATCCACCGAGAGACGATATGTGAGGAGCTTTCGACAAAAACTTAAGAGTTTCGGATAGCTGTTCTCAAACTTCCAAATGCAATGTTTTGTGCGCCAGAAAATTAACCTCGGCCCAGACTTTGCAGGCCTGAACAAAATGGCCTGATCTATTACCCTAATGGGGATGACTATTTTAATTCTAGTTATTTTAATCGTAAATGTTGTGTCGTTTCCAAAATAACCCATTAAGAATTACATTTCAACATTTATTTAACAAGTTGGTGACACATTTTGAGAACAACTCTCTTTTTATCATTACAAAAATGAGTAAGGAATAAAAAAATCCTAATAAATAATGAGACAACCTCTTTAATGCAAATCAAGAAGACACGAGACAAGATCCCAGAAAATGTTTCAGTAATAAAATGAAATTAACCTCTACAGATGTATAAAAGAAACATCGGATCAGCTTAAAGTTATCTCAGTGTCTTTAAATATCGTCAATAAAAATTTTCTACAGAACGTACCGTACAATAAACTTCCAGATTTCCTACGAACCAGAGAGATTGTGACGTTTCTGTGACATAAGCCCCCAGTTGGAGCCAAAATGAAAAATATTAACAAGAAACATGAACGTAGAGGAAAATCTTGTCCAGAAATATGCAAAAGTAATTTTTAATTTTATCTACAAACATTTGATAAAAACATTTCCTTCCTGCTTACACTACATCTGACTGAAATTTGAACTTTGAAAATTCCACCCTAACGTGTGATAGATGCAAATGTTCAAGCTATATAAGGCATCTTCTACTATAACCTGCGCGGCACGCTGACGCCGAACCGGACGGTAGTGTTCACACATGGTCCTACTCTGATTGCACTGGGAGGCGAGTAGTGTTCCTCCCCAATGTATCGCCGGTCCTTGAGGGGAGTCCCGAGGAAAGATTGCTGTCGTATGCAAAGCACGCTGAGCGTCACTGTATGCAGAAGGGTACTAGAGAGGCGCCTGAGTTGGTTCTCTGTTGTAGTTGACAGGACACATAGCCGGCCAGAGACCTTGAACGCTTGGCATCAATCTTTTGTTTCTTTGGTTTATTTTTTTTTTCTTTCATTGTTTTTGTTTTTTCAGTAAGGCGCCACCTTTTATGCAATCTAAAAACTCAAGAAGGTAGCTCCCCAAAAACGGCATTTCACAGAGCGCAGTAATGGGAGCATATCCCAATTAGCAGGTGCGTTTGTTCGCCCTCAGATAGAGTCCGTAAAATGAGCACATTTTGATATGTTGTGGAATGAGCTGGGGCTTTTGTGAGTTTTTTGAAAGTATTTTATATGAAGTAGCATTGGTGAAAAATGGGTTTAATTGAAGTAATTTTGTGGATATTATGGGCCTTAAAAGCTGGCGGAGGCATACCGAGATTTTAGTGAAAAACAAGGCTCGGAAAAGGTGGTTTGAACTTTGAGGTGAAATAGCAAAAATTCTTCACGGTCATGATATGGTAAATTGAAATTGCCATGAATGGCCAACTTTTCAGCTTTCATATGAGGGGTAGCTTGACCCTGGCAAAAACTTCAACAAGATTTTAGAGGCCTGTTTACTTTTTGAATTTAGTGTGTAAGTCAATGGAGGAATTAATGGGGGTTTGCTACCTAATCCAATAAAAAGTGACACTAAAATTGGTCAAATTGCCTTGAATTTTGCACTCATTGTCTACAAAATCCCAATGCAAAAATGGTCATATTTTGTAAGTAACACAGTCTAAAACAACATCCCTTAAAACTTTTAAGGCACTTGTCTGTCAGTAAACATGTTCACGGGCACGAGTATTGGGATTAAAAGTCCTCTACCAGAAGCACGATAGGAGAAAAAGACAAAAACGCCCCCAGTTTGAATTGAGAACTTTTTAGGACAGTCTTAACTGATGCTGCTTTGAATTCTAATTCCAAACAAGTACGACATAAATGGGCAAATATGTAATAGATGCGCAGAGTAGTTTGGGTAAAGGTAGGGTATAAGGTCAAAGGTGAGCTACAACCAACGATAATTAGGGAGGGATCAAGGGACCGTTAAATCGAGCAGGTCTTAAAGGTCGAAGGTGAACAGTTTTTCTTGTTCGTAAGTAATATCAGCGTCCTCGGGTACTGTCTCGGCTCATTTTACGTATCTCTTTTTTTCTCGGCAGCAACTTACTCGACAAGCTCGCTGGATATTTTAGAGTGCTTACCTTCACAATATCTTCGTATTATACAATGTTCCATTATTATTTCTGTAAACTGTATGAATAACTTTCAAAGTATTATGAACCCCAATAAATGAAAAGAAAATGCAATCATGGATCAGCTAATAGTGACCTTCAAATTTCGGACTTGGAGTCGGTTGTGTAGCTTTTATATCCTATGTTATTATCTCTAAAAATTGGAAACTTTTCTGTGCTGTTAAGACACAAGGCCAGAGTTTGGGCCCTGAACAGAAGTTAATCTGGGACCCAAACTACCATTCTTCTCCGGACGGGTGACGGTATACAGTGGCAAAAGTTACAAGGGCAAAGTTTCTTGTCACTCTGGCATTCACGGGGAGAAAGTAGCGTATTTTCCGGAATACCCGAACCCCCCCTCCCCCAATGGGGCCTTCCAAATGGATGATCAACTCAAACCAGCGGGCTGAGCGGGTTGACACGAGAGCAAATTAAGAAAAGATTTAGAGAAGGTAAAACGGAGAGAAAGGCGTACGACTGTTTAGCTTAATATCAGAGAGACTGCTTGACTGGTTTACCTGTTTTCGAGGAACTCATGAAAGTTACACGTTAAGTCCATTCCAATTAATTAAGGTTCGTCTGATTAACCCGGAAAAAAGTTCTTTTCACTTCCTTTTAGCAATTCCCACGTTTTCACCTGTAACATAATGTACCCATGGCAGGTCCTGGGCATGACGTTAAACGGCATCCAGGTTGTGGCTTCTGTTCTATTCAGCCAGTCTAGAGCAGGACCACTCAGTGTTTGCCCTTTGGAGGGCGTACTTGTCCATTTGGGACGTTAAGCTCCTTAAGGGAGCAGAACTCCTCCGGGAGTAATCGTTTCGTTTTCGCCCCTTGGCTCTTCGCCAGAGAGTCGTGGGGACTTTTAGAAAAAATGTACCCATGGTACCGCCTGTACAACACTGATGTCGTACTCCAGAGAATCAGTCATCGGGCACTTTGCCAAATGAAAAAAAGCTGTTAAACTGAGCTGCAGATATCTCCGCGATCTGAAATTTAATTAGCATCTGGAAAATTCGGGCAAACTATGTTAGTCTAAAGTATAAAAAATGACACGTCTTTTATTTACACACACACACACACAAAAAAAACCCATTCAATCAATCCACACATTTGGCAGAAAACTTAGTTAGATAGAGTCATAGTCGGCATGGCAAGTTTTCTAGGAAGAAAGAAGATTACAAAAAGCTTCTTCATTTCCAGCCCAATTCAATAACGCGCCGCAGTATGCCCGATGTGGTACAATATTCGAGAGAAAGTGAAAAAAATGAGAATCCGGGACGCTTTTAACTGCAGGTTGGCGTTCAGACGGGAGAGATGTACGTGTCATGTATATGTTTTAATGCATTATAACATTTGCCCGAAAAGTGGTAGCACTGTAGCCGACATTTAATCTATTAAAATGTACCTTAAGTAAAATTATGTAAACATATAAATTAAACCGCATGCATGACAAATCAATTCTTAACAGTTTAATTTTATCTTCATTGGACATTAATGAGACGAGGTATAAAAGGTTGAAATTTATTCATTCATTTATTTAGTCTGTCATGTTAGACTCCATTCTAGACTTGATGGGGAAAAAAACAGAAACTTAACGTGATCTCAGACAAAAGGCCGAGGAGCTTTTTCGTCGTTCGGCAAAAGCAAAACTTTCACTGATTTCCGAAGAAGCTATTACATCCACCGAGAGACGATATGTGAGGAGCTTTCGACAAAAACTTAAGAGTTTCGGATAGCTGTTCTCAAACTTCCAAATGCAATGTTTTGTGCGCCAGAAAATTAACCTTGGCCCAGACTTTGCAGGCCTGAACAAAATGGCCTGATCTATTACCCTAATGGGGATGACTATTTTAATTCTAGTTATTTTAATCGTAAATGTTGTGTCGTTTCCAAAATAACCCATTAAGAATTACATTTCAACATTTATTTAACAAGTTGGTGACACATTTTGAGAACAACTCTCTTTTTATCATTACAAAAATGAGTAAGGAATAAAAAAAATCCTAATAAATAATGAGACAACCTCTTTAATGCAAATCAAGAAGACACGAGACAAGATCCCAGAAAATGTTTCAGTAATAAAATGAAATTAACCTCTACAGATGTATAAAAGAAACATCGGATCAGCTTAAAGTTATCTCAGTGTCTTTAAATATCGTCAATAAAAATTTTCTACAGAACGTACCGTACAATAAACTTCCAGATTTCCTACGAACCAGAGAGATTGTGACGTTTCTGTGACATAAGCCCCCAGTTGGAGCCAAAATGAAAAATATTAACAAGAAACATGAACGTAGAGGAAAATCTTGTCCAGAAATATGCAAAAGTAATTTTTAATTTTATCTACAAACATTTGATAAAAACATTTCCTTCCTGCTTACACTACATCTGACTGAAATTTGAACTTTGAAAATTCCACCCTAACGTGTGATAGATGCAAATGTTCAAGCTATATAAGGCATCTTCTACTATAACCTGCGCGGCACGCTGACGCCGAACCGGACGGTAGTGTTCACACATGGTCCTACTCTGATTGCACTGGGAGGCGAGTAGTGTTCCTCCCCAATGTATCGCCGGTCCTTGAGGGGAGTCCCGAGGAAAGATTGCTGTCGTATGCAAAGCACGCTGAGCGTCACTGTATGCAGAAGGGTACTAGAGAGGCGCCTGAGTTGGTTCTCTGTTGTAGTTGACAGGACACATAGCCGGCCAGAGACCTTGAACGCTTGGCATCAATCTTTTGTTTCTTTGGTTTATTTTTTTTTTTCTTTCATTGTTTTTGTTTTTCAGTAAGGCGCCACCTTTTATGCAATCTAAAAACTCAAGAAGGTAGCTCCCCAAAAACGGCATTTCACAGAGCGCAGTAATGGGAGCATATCCCAATTAGCAGGTGCGTTTGTTCGCCCTCAGATAGAGTCCGTAAAATGAGCACATTTTGATATGTTGTGGAATGAGCTGGGGCTTTTGTGAGTTTTTTGAAAGTATTTTATATGAAGTAGCATTGGTGAAAAATGGGTTTAATTGAAGTAATTTTGTGGATATTATGGGCCTTAAAAGCTGGCGGAGGCATACCGAGATTTTAGTGAAAAACAAGGCTCGGAAAAGGTGGTTTGAACTTTGAGGTGAAATAGCAAAAATTCTTCACGGTCATGATATGGTAAATTGAAATTGCCATGAATGGCCAACTTTTCAGCTTTCATATGAGGGGTAGCTTGACCCTGGCAAAAACTTCAACAAGATTTTAGAGGCCTGTTTACTTTTTGAATTTAGTGTGTAAGTCAATGGAGGAATTAATGGGGGTTTGCTACCTAATCCAATAAAAAGTGACACTAAAATTGATCAAATTGCCTTGAATTTTGCACTCATTGTCTACAAAATCCCAATGCAAAAATGGTCATATTTTGTAAGTAACACAGTCTAAAACAACATCCCTTAAAACTTTTAAGGCACTTGTCTGTCAGTAAACATGTTCACGGGCACGAGTATTGGGATTAAAAGTCCTCTACCAGAAGCACGATAGGAGAAAAAGACAAAAACGCCCCCAGTTTGAATTGAGAACTTTTTAGGACAGTCTTAACTGATGCTGCTTTGAATTCTAATTCCAAACAAGTACGACATAAATGGGCAAATATGTAATAGATGCGCAGAGTAGTTTGGGTAAAGGTAGGGTATAAGGTCAAAGGTGAGCTACAACCAACGATAATTAGGGAGGGATCAAGGGACCGTTAAATCGAGCAGGTCTTAAAGGTCGAAGGTGAACAGTTTTTCGTGTTCGTAAGTAATATCAGCGTCCTAGGGTACTGTCTCGGCTCATTTTACGTACCTCTTTTTTTTCTCGGCAGCAACTTACTCGACAAGCTCGCTGGATATTTTAGAGTGCTTACCTTCACAATATCTTCGTATTATACAATGTTCCATTATTATTTCTGTAAACTGTATGAATAACTTTCAAAGTATTATGAACCCCAATAAATGAAAAGAAAATGCAATCATGGATCAGCTAATAGTGACCTTCAAATTTCGGACTTGGAGTCGGTTGTGTAGCTTTTATATCCTATGTTATTATCTCTAAAAATTGGAAACTTTTCTGTGCTGTTAAGACACAAGGCCAGAGTTTGGGCCCTGAACAGAAGTTAATCTGGGACCCAAACTACCATTCTTCTCCGGACGGGTGACGGTATACAGTGGCAAAAGTTACAAGGGCAAAGTTTCTTGTCACTCTGGCATTCACGGGGAGAAAGTAGCGTATTTTCCGGAATACCCCCACCCCCCCCCCCTCCCCCAATGGGGCCTTCCAAATGGATGATCAACTCAAACCAGCGGGCTGAGCGGGTTGACACGAGAGCAAATTAAGAAAAGATTTAGAGAAGGTAAAACGGAGAGAAAGGCGTACGACTGTTTAGCTTAATATCAGAGAGACTGCTTGACTGGTTTACCTGTTTTCGAGGAACTCATGAAAGTTACACGTTAAGTCCATTCCAATTAATTAAGGTTCGTCTGATTAACCCGGAAAAAAGTTCTTTTCACTTCCTTTTAGCAATTCCCACGTTTTCACCTGTAACATAATGTACCCATGGCAGGTCCTGGGCATGACGTTAAACGGCATCCAGGTTGTGGCTTCTGTTCTATTCAGCCAGTCTAGAGCAGGACCACTCAGTGTTTGCCCTTTGGAGGGCGTACTTGTCCATTTGGGACGTTAAGCTCCTTAAGGGAGCAGAACTCCTCCGGGAGTAATCGTTTCGTTTTCGCCCCTTGGCTCTTCGCCAGAGAGTCGTGGGGACTTTTAGAAAAAATGTACCCATGGTACCGCCTGTACAACACTGATGTCGTACTCCAGAGAATCAGTCATCGGGCACTTTGCCAAATGAAAAAAAGCTGTTAAACTGAGCTGCAGATATCTCCGCGATCTGAAATTTAATTAGCATCTGGAAAATTCGGGCAAACTATGTTAGTCTAAAGTATAAAAAATGACACGTCTTTTATTTACACACAGAAAAACCCATTCAATCCATCCACACATTTGGCAGAAAACTTAGTTAGATAGAGTCATAGTCGGCATGGCAAGTTTTCTAGGAAGAAAGAAGATTACAAAAAGCTTCTTCATTTCCAGCCCAATTCAATAACGCGCCGCAGTATGCCCGATGTGGTACAATATTCGAGAGAAAGTGAAAAAAATGAGAATCCGGGACGCTTTTAATTGCAGTTTGGCGTTCAGACGGGAGAGATGTACGTGTCATGTATATGTTTTAATGCATTATAACATTTGCCCGAAAAGTGGTAGCACTGTAGCCGACATTTAATCTATTAAAATGTACCTTAAGTAAAATTATGTAAACATATAAATTAAACCGCATGCATGACAAATCAATTCTTAACAGTTTAATTTTATCTTCATTGGACATTAATGAGACGAGGTATAAAAGGTTGAAATTTATTCATTCATTTATTTAGTCTGTCATGTTAGACTCCATTCTAGACTTGATGGGGAAAAAAACAGAAACTTAACGTGATCTCAGACAAAAGGCCGAGGAGCTTTTTCGTCGTTCGGCAAAAGCAAAACTTTCACTGATTTCCGAAGAAGCTATTACATCCACCGAGAGACGATATGTGAGGAGCTTTCGACAAAAACTTAAGAGTTTCGGATAGCTGTTCTCAAACTTCCAAATGCAATGTTTTGTGCGCCAGAAAATTAACCTTGGCCCAGACTTTGCAGGCCTGAACAAAATGGCCTGATCTATTACCCTAATGGGGATGACTATTTTAATTCTAGTTATTTTAATCGTAAATGTTGTGTCGTTTCCAAAATAACCCATTAAGAATTACATTTCAACATTTATTTAACAAGTTGGTGACACATTTTGAGAACAACTCTCTTTTTATCATTACAAAAATGAGTAAGGAATAAAAAAAATCCTAATAAATAATGAGACAACCTCTTTAATGCAAATCAAGAAGACACGAGACAAGATCCCAGAAAATGTTTCAGTAATAAAATGAAATTAACCTCTACAGATGTATAAAAGAAACATCGGATCAGCTTAAAGTTATCTCAGTGTCTTTAAATATCGTCAATAAAAATTTTCTACAGAACGTACCGTACAATAAACTTCCAGATTTCCTACGAACCAGAGAGATTGTGACGTTTCTGTGACATAAGCCCCCAGTTGGAGCCAAAATGAAAAATATTAACAAGAAACATGAACGTAGAGGAAAATCTTGTCCAGAAATATGCAAAAGTAATTTTTAATTTTATCTACAAACATTTGATAAAAACATTTCCTTCCTGCTTACACTACATCTGACTGAAATTTGAACTTTGAAAATTCCACCCTAACGTGTGATAGATGCAAATGTTCAAGCTATATAAGGCATCTTCTACTATAACCTGCGCGGCACGCTGACGCCGAACCGGACGGTAGTGTTCACACATGGTCCTACTCTGATTGCACTGGGAGGCGAGTAGTGTTCCTCCCCAATGTATCGCCGGTCCTTGAGGGGAGTCCCGAGGAAAGATTGCTGTCGTATGCAAAGCACGCTGAGCGTCACTGTATGCAGAAGGGTACTAGAGAGGCGCCTGAGTTGGTTCTCTGTTGTAGTTGACAGGACACATAGCCGGCCAGAGACCTTGAACGCTTGGCATCAATCTTTTGTTTCTTTGGTTTATTTTTTTTCTTTCATTGTTTTTGTTTTTTCAGTAAGGCGCCACCTTTTATGCAATCTAAAAACTCAAGAAGGTAGCTCCCCAAAAACGGCATTTCACAGAGCGCAGTAATGGGAGCATATCCCAATTAGCAGGTGCGTTTGTTCGCCCTCAGATAGAGTCCGTAAAATGAGCACATTTTGATATGTTGTGGAATGAGCTGGGGCTTTTGTGAGTTTTTTGAAAGTATTTTATATGAAGTAGCATTGGTGAAAAATGGGTTTAATTGAAGTAATTTTGTGGATATTATGGGCCTTAAAAGCTGGCGGAGGCATACCGAGATTTTAGTGAAAAACAAGGCTCGGAAAAGGTGGTTTGAACTTTGAGGTGAAATAGCAAAAATTCTTCACGGTCATGATATGGTAAATTGAAATTGCCATGAATGGCCAACTTTTCAGCTTTCATATGAGGGGTAGCTTGACCCTGGCAAAAACTTCAACAAGATTTTAGAGGCCTGTTTACTTTTTGAATTTAGTGTGTAAGTCAATGGAGGAATTAATGGGGGTTTGCTACCTAATCCAATAAAAAGTGACACTAAAATTGATCAAATTGCCTTGAATTTTGCACTCATTGTCTACAAAATCCCAATGCAAAAATGGTCATATTTTGTAAGTAACACAGTCTAAAACAACATCCCTTAAAACTTTTAAGGCACTTGTCTGTCAGTAAACATGTTCACGGGCACGAGTATTGGGATTAAAAGTCCTCTACCAGAAGCACGATAGGAGAAAAAGACAAAAACGCCCCCAGTTTGAATTGAGAACTTTTTAGGACAGTCTTAACTGATGCTGCTTTGAATTCTAATTCCAAACAAGTACGACATAAATGGGCAAATATGTAATAGATGCGCAGAGTAGTTTGGGTAAAGGTAGGGTATAAGGTCAAAGGTGAGCTACAACCAACGATAATTAGGGAGGGATCAAGGGACCGTTAAATCGAGCAGGTCTTAAAGGTCGAAGGTGAACAGTTTTTCGTGTTCGTAAGTAATATCAGCGTCCTAGGGTACTGTCTCGGCTCATTTTACGTACCTCTTTTTTTTTTTCTCGGCAGCAACTTACTCGACAAGCTCGCTGGATATTTTAGAGTGCTTACCTTCACAATATCTTCGTATTATACAATGTTCCATTATTATTTCTGTAAACTGTATGAATAACTTTCAAAGTATTATGAACCCCAATAAATGAAAAGAAAATGCAATCATGGATCAGCTAATAGTGACCTTCAAATTTCGGACTTGGAGTCGGTTGTGTAGCTTTTATATCCTATGTTATTATCTCTAAAAATTGGAAACTTTTCTGTGCTGTTAAGACACAAGGCCAGAGTTTGGGCCCTGAACAGAAGTTAATCTGGGACCCAAACTACCATTCTTCTCCGGACGGGTGACGGTATACAGTGGCAAAAGTTACAAGGGCAAAGTTTCTTGTCACTCTGGCATTCACGGGGAGAAAGTAGCGTATTTTCCGGAATACCCCCACCCCCCCTCCCCCAATGGGGCCTTCCAAATGGATGATCAACTCAAAACAGCGGGCTGAGCGGGTTGACACGAGAGCAAATTAAGAAAAGATTTAGAGAAGGTAAAACGGAGAGAAAGGCCTACGACTGTTTAGCTTAATATCAGAGAGACTGCTTGACTGGTTTACCTGTTTTCGAGGAACTCATGAAAGTTACACGTTAAGTCCGTTCCAATTAATTAAGGTTCGTCTGATTAACCCGGAAGAAAGTTCTTTTCACTTCCTTTTAGCAATTCTCACGTTTTCACCTCTAACATAATGTACCCATGGCAGGTCCTGGGCATGACGTTAAACGGCATCCAGGTTGTGGCTTCTGTTCTATTCAGCCAGTCTAGAGCAGGACCACTCAGTGTTTGCCCTTTGGAGGGCGTACTTGTCCATTTGGGACGTTAAGCTCCTTAAGGGAGCAGAACTCCTCCGGGAGTAATCGTTTCGTTTTCGCCCCTTGGCTCTTCGCCAGAGAGTCGTGGGGACTTTTAGAAAAAATGTACCCATGGTACCGCCTGTACAACACTGATGTCGTACTCCAGAGAATCAGTCATCGGGCACTTTGCCAAATGAAAAAAAGCTGTTAAACTGAGCTGCAGATATCTCCGCGATCTGAAATTTAATTAGCATCTGGAAAATTCGGGCAAACTATGTTAGTCTAAAGTATAAAAAATGACACGTCTTTTATTTACACACAAAAAACCCCATTCAATCCATCCACACATTTGGCAGAAAACTTAGTTAGATAGAGTCATAGTCGGCATGGCAAGTTTTCTAGGAAGAAAGAAGATTACAAAAAGCTTCTTCATTTCCAGCCCAATTCAATAACGCGCCGCAGTATGCCCGATATGGTACAATATTCGAGAGAAAGTGAAAAAAATGATAATCCGGGACGCTTTTAATTGCAGTTTGGCGTTCAGACGGGAGAGATGTACGTGTCATGTATATGTTTTAATGCATTATAACATTTGCCCGAAAAGTGGTAGCACTGTAGCCGACATTTAATCTATTAAAATGTACCTTAAGTAAAATTATGTAAACATATAAATTAAACCGCATGCATGACAAATCAATTCTTAACAGTTTAATTTTATCTTCATTGGACATTAATGAGACGAGGTATAAAAGGTTGAAATTTATTCATTCATTTATTTAGTCTGTCATGTTAGACTCCATTCTAGACTTGATGGAAAAAAAAACAGAAACTTAACGTGATCTCAGACAAAAGGCCGAGGAGCTTTTTCGTCGTTCGGCGAAAACAAAACTTTCACTGATTTCCGAAGAAGCTATTACATCCACCGAGAGACGATATGTGAGGAGCTTTCGACAAAAACTTAAGAGTTTCGGATAGCTGTTCTCAAACTTCCAAATGCAATGTTTTGTGCGCCAGAAAATTAACCTTGGCCCAGACTTTGCAGGCCTGAACAAAATGGCCTGATCTATTACCCTAATGGGGATGACTATTTTAATTCTAGTTATTTTAATCGTAAATGTTGTGTCGTTTCCAAAATAACCCATTAAGAATTACATTTCAACATTTATTTAACAAGTTGGTGACACATTTTGAGAACAACTCTCTTTTTATCATTACAAAAATGAGTAAGAAATAAAAAAAAAAATCCTAATAAATAATGAGACAACCTCTTTAATGCAAATCAAGAAGACACGAGACAAGATCCCAGAAAATGTTTCAGTAATAAAATGAAATTAACCTCTACAGATGTATAAAAGAAACATCGGATCAGCTTAAAGTTATCTCAGTGTCTTTAAATATCGTCAATAAAAATTTTCTACAGAACGTACCGTACAATAAACTTCCAGATTTCCTACGAACCAGAGAGATTGTGACGTTTCTGTGACATAAGCCCCCAGTTGGAGCCAAAATGAAAAATATTAACAAGAAACATGAACGTAGAGGAAAATCTTGTCCAGAAATATGCCAAAGTAATTTTTAATTTTATCTACAAACATTTGATAAAAACAATTCCTTCCTGCTTACACTACATCTGACTGAAATTTGAACTTTGAAAATTCCACCCTAACGTGTGATAGATGCAAATGTTCAAGCTATATAAGGCATCTTCTACTATAACCTGCGCGGCACGCTGACGCCGAACCGGACGGTAGTGTTCACACATGGTCCTACTCTGATTGCACTGGGAGGCGAGTAGTGTTCCTCCCCAATGTATCGCCGGTCCTTGAGGGGAGTCCCGAGGAAAGATTGCTGTCGTATGCAAAGCACGCTGAGCGTCACTGTATGCAGAAGGGTACTAGAGAGGCGCCTGAGTTGGTTCTCTGTTGTAGTTGACAGGACACATAGCCGGCCAGAGACCTTGAACGCTTGGCATCAATCTTTTGTTTCTTTGGTTTATTTTTTTTTTTTCTTTCATTGTTTTTGTTTTTTCAGTAAGGCGCCACCTTTTATGCAATCTAAAAACTCAAGAAGGTAGCTCCCCAAAAACGGCATTTCACAGAGCGCAGTAATGGGAGCATATCCCAATTAGCAGGTGCGTTTGTTCGCCCTCAGATAGAGTCCGTAAAATGAGCACATTTTGATATGTTGTGGAATGAGCTGGGGCTTTTGTGAGTTTTTTGAAAGTATTTTATATGAAGTAGCATTGGTGAAAAATGGGTTTAATTGAAGTAATTTTGTGGATATTATGGGCCTTAAAAGCTGGCGGAGGCATACCGAGATTTTAGTGAAAAACAAGGCTCGGAAAAGGTGGTTTGAACTTTGAGGTGAAATAGCAAAAATTCTTCACGGTCATGATATGGTAAATTGAAATTGCCATGAATGGCCAACTTTTCAGCTTTCATATGAGGGGTAGCTTGACCCTGGCAAAAACTTCAACAAGATTTTAGAGGCCTGTTTACTTTTTGAATTTAGTGTGTAAGTCAATGGAGGAATTAATGGGGGTTTGCTACCTAATCCAATAAAAAGTGACACTAAAATTGATCAAATTGCCTTGAATTTTGCACTCATTGTCTACAAAATCCCAATGCAAAAATGGTCATATTTTGTAAGTAACACAGTCTAAAACAACATCCCTTAAAACTTTTAAGGCACTTGTCTGTCAGTAAACATGTTCACGGGCACGAGTATTGGGATTAAAAGTCCTCTACCAGAAGCACGATAGGAGAAAAAGACAAAAACGCCCCCAGTTTGAATTGAGAACTTTTTAGGACAGTCTTAACTGATGCTGCTTTGAATTCTAATTCCAAACAAGTACGACATAAATGGGCAAATATGTAATAGATGCGCAGAGTAGTTTGGGTAAAGGTAGGGTATAAGGTCAAAGGTGAGCTAGAACCAACGATAATTAGGGAGGGATCAAGGGACCGTTAAATCGAGCAGGTCTTAAAGGTCGAAGGTGAACAGTTTTTCGTGTTCGTAAGTAATATCAGCGTCCTAGGGTACTGTCTCGGCTCATTTTACGTACCTCTTTTTTTCTCGGCAGCAACTTACTCGACAAGCTCGCTGGATATTTTAGAGTGCTTACCTTCACAATATCTTCGTATTATACAATGTTCCATTATTATTTCTGTAAACTGTATGAATAACTTTCAAAGTATTATGAACCCCAATAAATGAAAAGAAAATGCAATCATGGATCAGCTAATAGTGACCTTCAAATTTCGGACTTGGAGTCGGTTGTGTAGCTTTTATATCCTATGTTATTATCTCTAAAAATTGGAAACTTTTCTGTGCTGTTAAGACACAAGGCCAGAGTTTGGGCCCTGAACAGAAGTTAATCTGGGACCCAAACTACCATTCTTCTCCGGACGGGTGACGGTATACAGTGGCAAAAGTTACAAGGGCAAAGTTTCTTGTCACTCTGGCATTCACGGGGAGAAAGTAGCGTATTTTCCGGAATACCCCCACCCACCCCCCTCCCCCAATGGGGCCTTCCAAATGGATGATCAACTCAAAACAGCGGGCTGAGCGGGTTGACACGAGAGCAAATTAAGAAAAGATTTAGAGAAGGTAAAACGGAGAGAAAGGCCTACGACTGTTTAGCTTAATATCAGAGAGACTGCTTGACTGGTTTACCTGTTTTCGAGGAACTCATGAAAGTTACACGTTAAGTCCATTCCAATTAATTAAGGTTCGTCTGATTAACCCGGAAAAAAGTTCTTTTCACTTCCTTTTAGCAATTCTCACGTTTTCACCTGTAACATAATGTACCCATGGCAGGTCCTGGGCATGACGTTAAACGGCATCCAGGTTGTGGCTTCTGTTCTATTCAGCCAGTCTAGAGCAGGACCACTCAGTGTTTGCCCTTTGGAGGAGGTACTTGTCCATTTGGGACGTTAAGCTCCTTAAGGGAGCAGAACTCCTCCGGGAGTAATCGTTTCGTTTTCGCCCCTTGGCTCTTCGCCAGAGAGTCGTGGGGACTTTTAGAAAAAATGTACCCATGGTACCGCCTGTACAACACTGATGTCGTACTCCAGAGAATCAGTCATCGGGCACTTTGCCAAATGAAAAAAAGCTGTTAAACTGAGCTGCAGATATCTCCGCGATCTGAAATTTAATTAGCATCTGGAAAATTCGGGCAAACTATGTTAGTCTAAAGTATAAAAAATGACACGTCTTTTATTTACACAAAAAAAAACCCCATTCAATCCATCCACACATTTGGCAGAAAACTTAGTTAGATAGAGTCATAGTCGGCATGGCAAGTTTTCTAGGAAGAAAGAAGATTACAAAAAGCTTCTTCATTTCCAGCCCAATTCAATAACGCGCCGCAGTATGCCCGATATGGTACAATATTCGAGAGAAAGTGAAAAAAATGATAATCCGGGACGCTTTTAATTGCAGTTTGGCGTTCAGACGGGAGAGATGTACGTGTCATGTATATGTTTTAATGCATTATAACATTTGCCCGAAAAGTGGTAGCACTGTAGCCGACATTTAATCTATTAAAATGTACCTTAAGTAAAATTATGTAAACATATAAATTAAACCGCATGCATGACAAATCAATTCTTAACAGTTTAATTTTATCTTCATTGGACATTAATGAGACGAGGTATAAAAGGTTGAAATTTATTCATTCATTTATTTAGTCTGTCATGTTAGACTCCATTCTAGACTTGATGGGGAAAAAACAGAAACTTAACGTGATCTCAGACAAAAGGCCGAGGAGCTTTTTCGTCGTTCGGCGAAAGCAAAACTTTCACTGATTTCCGAAGAAGCTATTACATCCACCGAGAGACGATATGTGAGGAGCTTTCGACAAAAACTTAAGAGTTTCGGATAGCTGTTCTCAAACTTCCAAATGCAATGTTTTGTGCGCCAGAAAATTAACCTTGGCCCAGACTTTGCAGGCCTGAACAAAATGGCCTGATCTATTACCCTAATGGGGATGACTATTTTAATTCTAGTTATTTTAATCGTAAATGTTGTGTCGTTTCCAAAATAACCCATTAAGAATTACATTTCAACATTTATTTAACAAGTTGGTGACACATTTTGAGAACAACTCTCTTTTTATCATTACAAAAATGAGTAAGAAATAAAAAAAAAAATCCTAATAAATAATGAGACAACCTCTTTAATGCAAATCAAGAAGACACGAGACAAGATCCCAGAAAATGTTTCAGTAATAAAATGAAATTAACCTCTACAGATGTATAAAAGAAACATCGGATCAGCTTAAAGTTATCTCAGTGTCTTTAAATATCGTCAATAAAAATTTTCTACAGAACGTACCGTACAATAAACTTCCAGATTTCCTACGAACCAGAGAGATTGTGACGTTTCTGTGACATAAGCCCCCAGTTGGAGCCAAAATGAAAAATATTAACAAGAAACATGAACGTAGAGGAAAATCTTGTCCAGAAATATGCCAAAGTAATTTTTAATTTTATCTACAAACATTTGATAAAAACAATTCCTTCCTGCTTACACTACATCTGACTGAAATTTGAACTTTGAAAATTCCACCCTAACGTGTGATAGATGCAAATGTTCAAGCTATATAAGGCATCTTCTACTATAACCTGCGCGGCACGCTGACGCCGAACCGGACGGTAGTGTTCACACATGGTCCTACTCTGATTGCACTGGGAGGCGAGTAGTGTTCCTCCCCAATGTATCGCCGGTCCTTGAGGGGAGTCCCGAGGAAAGATTGCTGTCGTATGCAAAGCACGCTGAGCGTCACTGTATGCAGAAGGGTACTAGAGAGGCGCCTGAGTTGGTTCTCTGTTGTAGTTGACAGGACACATAGCCGGCCAGAGACCTTGAACGCTTGGCATCAATCTTTTGTTTCTTTGGTTTATTTTTTTCTTTCATTGTTTTTGTTTTTTCAGTAAGGCGCCACCTTTTATGCAATCTAAAAACTCAAGAAGGTAGCTCCCCAAAAACGGCATTTCACAGAGCGCAGTAATGGGAGCATATCCCAATTAGCAGGTGCGTTTGTTCGCCCTCAGATAGAGTCCGTAAAATGAGCACATTTTGATATGTTGTGGAATGAGCTGGGGCTTTTGTGAGTTTTTGAAAGTATTTTATATGAAGTAGCATTGGTGAAAAATGGGTTTAATTGAAGTAATTTTGTGGATATTATGGGCCTTAAAAGCTGGCGGAGGCATACCGAGATTTTAGTGAAAAACAAGGCTCGGAAAAGGTGGTTTGAACTTTGAGGTGAAATAGCAAAAATTCTTCACGGTCATGATATGGTAAATTGAAATTGCCATGAATGGCCAACTTTTCAGCTTTCATATGAGGGGTAGCTTGACCCTGGCAAAAACTTCAACAAGATTTTAGAGGCCTGTTTACTTTTTGAATTTAGTGTGTAAGTCAATGGAGGAATTAATGGGGGTTTGCTACCTAATCCAATAAAAAGTGACACTAAAATTGATCAAATTGCCTTGAATTTTGCACTCATTGTCTACAAAATCCCAATGCAAAAATGGTCATATTTTGTAAGTAACACAGTCTAAAACAACATCCCTTAAAACTTTTAAGGCACTTGTCTGTCAGTAAACATGTTCACGGGCACGAGTATTGGGATTAAAAGTCCTCTACCAGAAGCACGATAGGAGAAAAAGACAAAAACGCCCCCAGTTTGAATTGAGAACTTTTTAGGACAGTCTTAACTGATGCTGCTTTGAATTCTAATTCCAAACAAGTACGACATAAATGGGCAAATATGTAATAGATGCGCAGAGTAGTTTGGGTAAAGGTAGGGTATAAGGTCAAAGGTGAGCTAGAACCAACGATAATTAGGGAGGGATCAAGGGACCGTTAAATCGAGCAGGTCTTAAAGGTCGAAGGTGAACAGTTTTTCGTGTTCGTAAGTAATATCAGCGTCCTAGGGTACTGTCTCGGCTCATTTTGCGTACCTCTTTTTTTTTTCTCGGCAGCAACTTACTCGACAAGCTCGCTGGATATTTTAGAGTGCTTACCTTCACAATATCTTCGTATTATACAATGTTCCATTATTATTTCTGTAAACTGTATGAATAACTTTCAAAGTATTATGAACCCCAATAAATGAAAAGAAAATGCAATCATGGATCAGCTAATAGTGACCTTCAAATTTCGGACTTGGAGTCGGTTGTGTAGCTTTTATATCCTATGTTATTATCTCTAAAAATTGGAAACTTTTCTGTGCTGTTAAGACACAAGGCCAGAGTTTGGGCCCTGAACAGAAGTTAATCTGGGACCCAAACTACCATTCTTCTCCGGACGGGTGACGGTATACAGTGGCAAAAGTTACAAGGGCAAAGTTTCTTGTCACTCTGGCATTCACGGGGAGAAAGTAGCGTATTTTCCGGAATACCCCCACCCCCCTCCCCCAATAGGGACCTTCCAAATGGATGATCAACTCAAACCAGCGGGCTGAGCGGGT